>SRSE01000764.1:0-1282632 GCA_005024645.1 Planiliza haematocheilus
TATACTACTAACAGTGTTTACCTGTGTCTTTTTTTTCACCTAACCAGAGTTTTAAAAACAACAGGAGTTGATCTGTGTCACAATGAAAATGAAGAGAAACTCATCCAGCTACAATTTCCAAGGTTAAAAGAGAGCAAATGAAACACGATTTGGTTGAGCTGCAGCAAATTTGTGGCACAGCTGAAAGGTGAGCAGCACCGCGTCTGATTAGGACATGAATCTAAAATGTAATTAAAGAGTGAGCTGGCTTGCCTGTGACATACCGACAGAACTAACAGCACAATCAGCATTCCTACACCTTCCTGCTGGACGCTGAACAAGATGACCACGCTCCTCTAAAATGTCCATTATCCTAAAAAGAATGAGTTATCAAGCTTCCACTCCATCAGGATGAAATGGACCTCTTTCATTTTAAACAGGCTTCAGGTCCTTTCAAATGTCGTTTCTTGTATTTTTAGTTTCCAGTCCCAACTCTTGACTCTCACACCAGTCTTTCATTATCCTCCCTCCCTGCAGCCCCGCAGTCTCTTTAATCAGTGATCCGATGTCATTCTGGGGTTAATTGCAGCTGTAATGAATATTAATGGTATCGTGAAACAACAGCCAGCGTGCCATTACCCCTAAAGCCATGTCTGAATTATTCAGCTGCCACGTATAAAAACCTCAGGCAACTAACTTACACCTTGCTTTCTTGAAATAAATAAAAGTAATTTGAATATCCAGACATTTAAAACCAAAAAGGATCAATGTCAATGCAGAAACATTACTTAAAGTACCCACAGTGCTCTCTTTGTGGGAAACTTACATATTTGTAGCACATAAGTTTTTAATAATCCTGAGACCTTTAACTTTTAACAACCTGTAGGGATCCGCATCTGCACAGCAGGGGGCGCTGCACACAGATTTGAATGCACCTTTAACTTCACTGCATTTACCACAAATCTCAACTCGATTCCAACTCGAGTCCATTAGAACTGAGGGAGTTACTCGGATGAGTGATGAAATGTCTTCTCAAAAAACTTTACAAGTCCAGTCACTTTTCTTAAATGTTTATGGCGATGCCATGACCTGGACGACTGAGAACCGTCTCAGAGATTTACCACAAAGTTTAATGAAGGAAAGAAATAAAATAATTAATTCAGTTACAACCTTTAAAAACTCACGAAATGAACCTGATGGAAGATGAGTTTGAGGAGCAGTTTACAGAAAGGTCATTTCAGGGTAATAGTGAACAAATTAAAGCCTCGCCTTGGAGGAACACACTCTGTACTCATTAGTGCAGTTAAAACAGTATCGAGTTGAGCGCCTTACCAGTCCCTTTGCCATTCGTGCCAGATTGTAGTGATGTAATGAAGTGAGTAAGCCTCACTGAAGCGGTAAAGACAGCATGGCCATGTTTTTTTGTGCAGTTTAACCTTTAATTGCCCAGGTGGCTTCGTGTCTGCCGGGTTACAGGAGTGACGGCAGTGTGCAGATGCTATCTCGCCTGAAGGTTAAAAGGATGGCCAGCCGTGGACACAAACAGACCCCTCCGCATGAGGTCTGACATGAGTTAAATTCTTCGAGAAAGATGAATATATAATCATTTTACATTAAGGTGCTCACTGAACAGGAGAACAAAGGGTGATGAGTACACAGTGATTAATAGAAGCAACAAAGTTGTACATTGATCATCCCAATCAGGCTTCAATAACGTCGGGACACCAAGAAAAGAAAACCAAGATATTTTGTGTCAGAAGAATAACTGCTGAATCATTCATTGAAATATGTTTTTGTTGGCGGCATAATGATGGTTGGTGGTTTAAGGTGACGTGTTGTAAGGTATTCTTTGGAGAAGACACAGGATTTTTTTGTTTTTCACAAACCATGAGTGCACCTCTCCAAAATCGACCTTGCCAAGAGAGCCGGCTAATGAATAATTACCGTCTAGTGCTCACATTTTTCAAGCAAGCAAAAGAACTTTCTTGCATGTTTAATATTTAAAATCAGAAATACCTGGATCGCCAGGCATCTATTCTGTGGCTGGTAATGTTTAGTAGAGAGTAAAACTTTAAAACCTATTGAAAATAGTCTCTAATAAGAAAATATGTGCGCATAACTGTTTGTTAATTCCACATAGTGATCCAAAAATTCATTCATTAATCTTCTGTGCGTGCATGTTCCTGTGAAGGGTCGCAGAGGGGCTGAAGTCTATCCAGCTGAGAGGCGGGGTACTCCATGGACAGGTCGTCAGAAAGACACAGAGAAAGACAACCACTCACACTCACACCTACGGTCAATTTAGATTCACTAATTAACCTAACCAGCATGTCTTTGGATGGTGGGAGGAAGTCGGAGCACACAGAGAGAACCCGCAGACCCAGGGAGAACATACAAACTCCACACAAACAGGCCCAGTCGGCCCATGGTTTCAAACTCAGAGGAACAGTGGTGGAGAATTCAAATTCTGTATTTAAGACTTTTAAAGACTTCAGCTGTAAATGTTACTTAAGTGAAAGTATAGGGTCTCAGACTCTCAGACTGAACTGTGCATCCAGTTTGGGATGATTCCACGTCCTGTTACACCCTCAGCCTGAATCAAACCTCAGCAGACAGCCAATAAAAGACGACCATATCGTATGTTCACTTCCAAGCTCTGGCTCATCGTCTGCACTCAGTAAAATGTACGACGTCTGTTGTTTCCTGTCACGTCTCTGTAGAGTAACAAGTTCTGGCAAAAGAGATTGAACCTGACGAATGGCAGGTTGTAAACAAAGCTGCCACAGCAGCTAGTTCGCCTCACACTGGGAGCTTCACCGCAGACTGTCTATAAAGATGGACGACGTGACAGCTACCCCGAAGTGTAGCCAAAATATCTCCATCACCCCTCGCAGGCTGGTTACAGTAGGGGTCATATTAAAAGCTCCGTCTCGCCGTTATTCATCATTTGAATGGGACATGTCTGGTCTCTGCACTTTTTTGCGTTTCAAGTTTGGTTTCATAAAAAATAAGTAAGATTTGATTTGCTTTAAAAAGCAGAAACAAGTAAGTACATTTCGTCAATAAATGAAAGAAGAAAACAGAAAGAGAACTAAAGCAGAAAACAGTTTTTGTTATTTGATTCATGTAAAACCAGACGCTTGGTGCAAAAAACAAAATTTGTTTACAGCAGTCAATGATTTTTCGGCTCTCTAATGAAAAGCTTTTGCAGTGGTGAAAACTTTGGAACGACATTCAGATTTAACTGTAGGCTTTATGCTGCAATGTACGTCGTGTAAACTTCTCTCTGAGCGTTTATCTTCTGAATGCGGAGACGCACACAAGGTTTTTCCGCAAGAAACATCCCAAAATTTGGGGCTGAACCCAAAAAATATGGCTGTTATTGGACTTTTATTTTTAAAACTAGGTTAGTAGAAAGAAAATTATGTCTAAAATTAATTTTTAGTTGCCAAAAATACCCAATAATTACTCTAAAAGTAGTAATAATTTTACTGAATTACATCCAGACTGGTGGTGATGTGGTTATAGTAAAATCATTTTTCTTTCCTGATGGATAATCAGTGACAGAGAGAGCAGGAGGGCGAAGGCAGAGAGGAATCGGAGAGAGCCGGGAGTCTCTCTGTGAAATGCTAATGAACCCAGCTCTCCTCTCAGTGACGTTGGAGCTCTCTGTTTCCTGAAGGGCCAGGCGCAAGCCGTACTACAACTTGTATCGCTCCAAGCACGATCAATTGCGTTCAAAGGAAAACTGATCGCTATGCACGGTATGGCTCGCGGTGAGATGTCTTTCCACTCCCTGCCTGCCTCCTTCAGAGTGGGCCCTTCTCTCCACTCACCTGCATCCACTTCTCCAGTCAGCTTCTGTGATATTTATACCCCCAGTCCACCCTCTCATAGTTTGTCTTTGAGTTCAGTATCAAATCATTCTCCTTCCCTTGTTTTTTTATTTGCCTGTGTGGCTACTTACTACTTTTTAGGTTCTAAATGTGGCTACATTAAAATGTTAATAACAATGGGTTTACTGATGTCAGTAAACCTGTTGTACAATTTCTCAACTGCAGTCCTGAGGAAGTTGATGCAACAGAAACGAAGAACCACAAATGCTGCATCCATTTTAATCATGGTAGTGCCAGGAGGCCTCTTCATGGAGTGCTTTGCAACCTTTGAGAAACGGTGCCTGTGGCATTTTGTATTGCTTTATTTTGTTTTTATTTTGCACTTCGAGAAAGAAATGTTTGAGGGTTTTTAAGTACATCCAGTAGGCAGGTGATTCTCATTCTTTCACGCTGGTTGCACACCACCTAGGAAGTCGTTGCTTGTTTAGAAAAGGGCGAGGCGCGTTCAAGACCTGGCACGCGGTTGGACGAACCGTCCATCCATCAACCAATCAGCTCAACGCACCATGTCGAATAGCAGATAAGCGCGCAAGAGGTACGAGGAGCTTTCCGTGCGGCTAACACGTGCAGCATGTCAGGTGATTTCTCTTGTCTTTGTGGAAGATCTGCAAGCTGAACATAAAAGTTGCGTTTGAACAATCAAAGGTTGCTGCTGCTGTCGCATCTAAACCCCACCTACAGTTCTTCTACTTCTTAAAACCTGGAGTGTTGTGATCTTATGAGAATCCACTTGTAGCAAACCAACTTCTTCATCATGACAAACTAATCAATGTTGCACGATGTAAACACCCCGTCTACTTCCTGGTTACTGCACTTTAGCCCAAAGCATGAAAAGCCCTTGCAACAGAATATGAAAGCCCCGTTTTAATAAATCTTGTCATCATGTGCCTCAACAACAATAAACCACCACATCCAGGGTGCACTCAGACATTCATGATCTGGCAGTGATGTGTCAATCAAGACGCAAACAAATAAACTATGCATACGTCTTTTATCACAGCCCAGGCAGACGTACATCAAATATTTCCAAAGTGGCCAAACGGCTAAATAAACCATAGAGTCAAGAAGGAAATCTGGCGCGTTTTCTCTCTGCTGGGTTTTCCTGCAGAGTTCACTCAGACACAAACGGGCGTCAGCAGAGACCGAATTGTGGGAAATTAAGGGGGAAACAGTGGCAGCGATCTCTTCAGCCTGTCAGAGCGGTACAGAGGGTACGTGAGGGGGCAGGTATGACGTCGGCTCTTTATCAGCTGATGATCAAACAGCAGGTGGTGGAGATGTTCTCATAAGTGCTCTCAGAGACACTTTTCATCCATATATAATATCTCTTTATTTTTCCCGGTTGTTTATGCTGTTTGATTCAAGCTGAGCTCACCTACCAGCGCCGGCAAGAATGACAGGCGGTGAAAACTTTTTGAAAAGAATCTTAAGCCGTTGATCCAGTTTCGGGTTCTACGCTGAAAGTTTCTGACATTTATAATTTTATTTCATTCTCAACGGCACTTTCTTCAAGAACTGGAATGCGGTGCGCCGTGAAAAGCTCGAGTTTGGGTATTTAGCTCCGTGCACACATCCCATTTGAAGAACAAGCAGCGAGATAAGATGATCTTGACGTCCTTAAAAGCTTAAAGGCCTTATCGTCCCAAACTGTTTGGTACTCGATGTTCAGTTGAGGATGAGAGCTCCTCGGTTCACTTCTTCCTCTAATCTAAATAGTTCCTGTCAGAAGTCTGCTTATGTCTCCGTCTTCCTTGTAGCCGTTCTTTTTGTTCTACCAAAGCGATTGATTTCTCATGAATAAATCCAAAGATAAAGTACCTGTTGAGATGCAGCCTTTCTTTTTTGATACTAATGAGGCTTCCACACCTTCTGAGATGTTGTTTCATTTATTATACAGTGATCCTCAAGCCTAAGGGAAATAAGGGTAGCTGCTTACTGACCTGATGAAACTGACTGAGGGTTGAGAGGTCACAGAGCTGTGGCTTACTGAATAACCCAATGGTTTACAGTGAGAACCAAAAAATGTCAGTTTCAAACTTGCTTGATTATTCAAGTAAAATGTGTCATAATGTTTGGGCGTAATGGTGGTGTAATGGTTTGCACTGACACTTAGCTGCGTCTGCATTCTCCCTTTGTCTGCGCAACCTACCAAATTAAGTTCATTGGTGATTCTAAATTGGCCGTGTAGGTATACCCCGCCTCTCGCCCAGTGACAGCTGCAATAGACTGCCCTGAGACCTATGGTGTCCCTAGGTTGGAAACCATGGTGCTATACCCTGTTAGAAGTGTCAAATCTATGAAAAAGAAATGTTGTTAACTCACACTACACGTTTCAGTCTTCATTAGTCTTCCTGCAGCCAGAAGCTTCAACTTCTCTGCTCAAACTGAGCGTATGTACTCTGACACTCTTTCAGGTACGTAGGATTAACAGGAATAAAATTCCGATCAAAATTCTGAGCCTCATTTTTTCTTGCGTATTGGAAAACTTCTTTTTAGGCCGGCGTTCACCATGAGATCCTGCAGCTTACTACATCTTCACAGCCCAGCTCTGCTCTTTCATTGATTCTGTTTGGAGCATAGACGTGGTACATAAAGCACACATACACACTGCATATCGGGATACATTTATAAATGATTCTGACACGGGTTAAACACTCAGTGTTCCCACAGCCTCTGCCTCTCTCTGCCTCCCTAAGCCGTTTATTTGCTCTCCCACGGGCTGTGCCAAAACACATCTGAACACACACACAGTTTGTGAAGCACCACTTTGTCTATCTCTCGGTGCAGAACAGAAGCAGCAGATCCTTTTTGTTTGTTTGTTTACCTGCCGCTAGCAGATAAAGACTCAAACTCATCCTCACAGATGGCCAAAATAAAAGAAACACTTATGAGATCGCCAGAGGCTTCTCAGTTAGAGCACCAAAAATAATGTTGGTTTGTATAGTTTTGTTGGTTACTAAAATGCTGCCAGCCATGTTCTTTAACACTTGGGAAACGTGACAAAAGTGGTTGAAATGATCAAATACTGTCAACATCCAGTTTATTATAAGGTAGAGCAAGGAAATATATCAAATCCTTATTTTTTGACAGCTGGAAAAAAAGAGGCATGTTTCCAATTTTGCCTGTATGTCTTTTACCTTTATAAAGACAAGGCCCCGAGAGCTTATCTATGCTGTCAAGGGTGTTATTTCTCACATTGACACACACATTACCTCACCTCAGCTCGTGCGTAAAACGAAAGCAGTAACTGGTTTTGCTTTCAAGCTGAGGAAAGCTAAACTTCTGCGCTGTGCTGACTGTCGCTTTGGAGCCCAACTTTCACCCGAAACGTGTTCAGATGCGGTTTGAGGATCACCTTTGGGAACAACTTTTTCTCTCTCTCATCTCTCTCTCTACAGGGCCGTACTTGAGCCTCACTTAATACTTCACGCACTGTGTCCTGGACCGATTTACCCACCTGCCCCGTGGATGTTCTCCTCGCAGGAGTACCAGATGCCCGTGTGGAAGCGGCGGAAGAGGAACCGATCGTCTCCTGTCTCCCAGCTGTAGTGCACTTTGCTCTGATCGGTCTCGTTGACGCCGTAATCGATGCAGTTGTGGTGCCGCTGCTTGCTGCAGTTGGGCTTGGGGACGCGCTGGGTGCCCTCGCACCAGTACGTGGTGATGAATGCGGTGGTGGAGAAGAACAGGGCAACCAGGTTCAGACCCACCGATATCAGCGCGCGGCATTTCCGCGTCGTCTTCATGACCTCGAAGCGAGCGGCCGCGTCCCCGAAGGCGGCGAGAAAGTTCATCCAAGAAGGAGAGAGCAGGAGAGAGGCGGTCAGAGGAGGAAGAGCGGAGGCATGGCGCGGTGAAGACGCACGGAGGAATTACGCGCGTCTCCTCTGCCTCTTTTCTCCTCTTTCTGCCAGCTTGTCCTCAAAGGGAAGTGGCAGGTGGTCCAGAATCTCCAAGAATAGATGTCAGAAAGGTTTAAATCATAAATATCTTGTTCCATCTACTTCACCATCACATCTGACACTTTCCAGCTTCACCGTGAAAACACAGAACTGTTCCACTGTCTGAGAGCAGGACGCTCAGTGTGGAAACGTGACGCCGAGAGCGCAGCATCCTTCTCTCTCTCTCTCTCTCTCTCTCTCTCTCTCTCTCTCTCTCTCTCTGTCTCTCTCCCTTACAGTTGCTCGTGCGTCATCACCGTGACCGGACTCTTCTTATAAAAGGACACCCAGAAATTTCAAACCACCACCGTGCCTACAGGTTTTTGATAATCAGTCTTTATTGATGTCGTATTGTGTTCCCCTATCAGCAGTCCAAACCCTCATCATGTAACGCTGCAAACATAACCAGCGTTAATTAGCTTATTACACTATTGGATGGGTTGTAAAAATATTTGGTTCAGACATGCACACAGAGTGGATCCTAAAACAGACATCAGGTTTAGTGTTTGTTCTATTTAAGGCCAAAATTAAAAAAGGTAAATACCGTACGGCTAAAAAGGCTATATACATATTTCAGGTCTAAAGTCTAAGGTCACAAAAGAGCTGTATACACCAACCAGGCATAACATTATGACTACTGACAGGAGAAGTAAATACATTGTGTAACAATGTTCTGCTGTGAAAACGTTTGGACCTGGCATTTATCAGACATGTAGCACCCACCCAGACCAGACCAGGCACCCCCACCCCACAGCAATGACACTCCTTGATGGCAGCAGCCATCCCCAGCAGGATGCAGCCTGACAGGTGTCGACCTGACCTCCAAAGTCACTAAATCCCAAACTTTTCCATTATCTCTGTGATGCAGTGGAGCAAAGCTGGTCCACAGAGGACCCTTCCCTCAACCCATAGGACCCAAAGGCCCCCACTAACAATATTTAGTTGTCAGACACCACAGGACACCCTCAGAAGGCCCATGTCCATTCTCTGAGTTGTAGCTGTTTTGAAGGCACAAGGTGGACCTACACAATATTAGGCAGGTGGTCGTAATGTTATGCCCGATCTGTTCATGAAAGGAGCGCACCTCAGTTATTTGTTTTTGCAGGTGCGAAGGGCTCGATGAATATGCAGAAACTGACCGGCCCTCTTTATCGATCACCGGCCCAGAGTGCTCACACATCGAGGCATGAAAATCACCAGCGACAAGGCCGTGCCGCCCACCGCACCGATCCATCACCGCTCACTTTATGGCTCCCACCTCCCAATCAATACGGCCTGCATGTGAGGGACTGCGTGCGCGCGCGAGAGGGAGAGTGTATGCTGTATATGTGATGTATGGAAGCTCGGCCTGATTCAGACTGACAAAGCACCTTGGGAGAGTCAATAAACAGAGCAGAAAACGGTGCGTTGATAAATGTGTGATAACGCCGTTGATTTATCTGCAGTAAGACTCCGAACACTTAAAATATTAACACTCACCTCAGACGGTCTCTTTGTTTTGGCTGAGCAACACCAGTTCAAACACATGAAAACATCAGATTGACTTCAAGGGAAGAAATCCTGCTTTAATGGCGTATTTAACTCTCTGATTCAAACTTTAGGATCCTGGTGTTTTTTCAAAAAGACCAAGTATATATAAGCACTGAGACACATAGAAACATTTATACAACTGTAGATCTGTTCTGGTAAATCTTGTAGCAAAGTTGTTTTAAATGTAAGGGTAGGTTCTAGTAGATTGGATTCTCATGAAAAAGCATTAGACGCCTCTGTGGCACAAAAACAACATTTATCAAACCTGAAAACCAACCCACTCCCTGCACAAAGATGTACAAATAACACTGTTAAACCATCCAGAATAGTTTTTCATTGAGACAGGACAACTGAAAAGGACATGACAGACTCTATGAGAAAATTTAAATCTAAATCTGAATAAATCAGTAAATTATCGCTAGAAAGATTAAACCCATAAGGTATTCAAAAAAATAAATAAAATAAGCTTGAACCAGTCAGACACAGCTGGAGTGTTTGGCGTTAGCTGCACATAAAAACAAATTAATTCAATTATGTAATCTTTAGAAATGGTAGGTGGTCCTTGACACATTTATGTTATAATATGATAAGGAGTCCATATGTGGTGTTGCCATCATGGTCACTTAATTCATTCTACTGTTGCTGCTACTCCTACCTGCCCTGCTTTTCTGTCCTCTCATCAGATGTCCCCACATTCATCTTCTGTACCCGCTTGTTCCTGTTAAGGGTCGCGGGGGTCAGCTGGAGCCTATCCCAGCCGTCATTGGGCGAGAGGCGGGGTGCACCCTGGACAGGTCGCCAGTCCATCGCAGGCCATTCACAAGCACACTCACACCTACGGCCAATTTAGAATCACCAATTAACCTAATGAGCATGTCTTTGGATGGTGGGAGGAAGCCGGAGTACCCGGAGACAACCCATGCAAACTCCACACAGAAAGGCCAGCCAGCCCATGGATTCGAACCGGTGATCTTCTTGCTGTGAGGCAAATATTTCCTGTTTTCTGACCAATCCTGAAGTCGCCTGGTTAAAAATTGTGTCCAAAACTCTTTGTGAACTAATTCATATTCAGTTTTACACTGAAGTTAAATCTGGGACGTGACAAACACTTCTGCCGCATTCTTACGCAGGTTTATTTTCCCATTGTGAATTTTGGATGCGGCTCAGTTAATCTGAGAGGTTTACTTCTTGAGGTGATGAGCCAGAATCCGTATCCTTCTACCCGTAAGACTATGCTTCATCTTTCTGGTCGTAACCTGTATTGTCTCCAGACTCACAGTGGAGGACGTTGCGTCACAGCAAATACCATCAAGTAATGCATTCAACAGTGAGAATAATATTTGTTTTTGTTTCTGCTTTTACATATCATTTGGTTTGTGTTAAGTTCCCAGAATAGAGCCGTGAATCATTATGCGTGTGACGACTGAATCCCCCTCTTGGCTTGAAAATGCACACCTGCACTCTCTCTCTCTCACACACACACACACGTACGCACATGTATTTTGCAGTGTTGTTGGAAAGATGCCCCCCGACAAGATTTCCCACTGGATGTATGGTACCATCTGTAGGTTCACTCCACTTTTGTTTGCCGTTTGAATTAAATCCAGCACCAGCCAGTAGATCACGACACCCGAGTTAACACAGCTCACTGCGGCGGCAGGGAAACAAGATACACCCCAGGCGGCAACAACAACAACACCAGCAACAACACACTCCTGCTACACAAACACACCACTCCGAACTTGTGTGCGTACTCAGGAGGTTAAATACCAGGAACTCCAAACTGCAGCCACCCTTTGCATGCTTTGTTTCAATTTGAGTGTTTTTCTGTGTTTTTTTTTTCATCCTGTTCCTTCAGACCACCTGTGCTGTTTTCAAATCATCCCAACTTCGCTGTAAGCAGAAACGTGTTCATCGCAGCAGTTTGCCTGCACTCTGACCTCTACTTTTACAGAACAGCTCCACAGAAAACTGCCTTCTGGTAGTCTTGAAGAACGGCTCTGTAGCCTTCTCTTCTGGATAATTTGGAAAAATCCTCAACAACATTCAACACCAAAATGTTTTGCAGTTTGCAGACTCAAGGAATTTTCCATCATGTTGTTTATCTCATTGACTTTTGTAATTATGTATTTCCTACATGGAACCAAATTATTGTTTCTTGACTTGTGTTTTACTTACTTGCAGTCGAGTTTACCATAACTGCATGTATATAGGATGATTCTGCACTACCAGGGCATGTTGTCTATTGTCTAGTTGCACATCTGACTGGCTCCTGTTTTTTAAAATTTTATTTCTCAATTTGACTTTAAGATTGCATTTATGGAAATTTAGGACATTTTGCTCTGCCCTTGCTTTGGAACAGACCTTCAAAGGACAATGGTGAGGGTTCAGACTTCAGGTTTGAGTTAGGCGATGTACTGTGCAGGTCAATCCCAAAAATACTTCAGGGGCACCGGGTATGACTGCAACATAGAAACTAAAAACATTTCACTTCATTTCAGTTCAACTGCATTGATCCATATCAACAACAAACCAGATTAGTTTTTACCCAGTACCCTGAGCCTGAAAAATGTCAAACATATGGCCTGGGGACCAAAACTGGTCCCCCAGAGAGTCTAATCTGGCCTGCAGTATGAAATATTGCAATTTTTCAGTAAAGGCAACTGCTATTCCTGATTTGTCCAGTATTTGTATTTGTCCAGAGTAGCGGACAGAACACAACACCCTGGACTAAACAGCAACGGATTTGCACTTATTTTGCTTAAGAGATTTCAGGTTGTTCATAAAATGCTTTTGTAAAAGGACTGAAATCAAGATGATCTGCATGTGGCCCCTAAACAAAAATGAGTTTGACACCCCTGCCCTAGAACGAGCACTAAAGAGCAGCAGAAGCAAGCAAATAAATCCATACATCCATGTGGGTAAAGCAAACATGCATCATACAAACATGGTACAAACAATAGTACAAGCGACTAGATGATTTATGTTACATGGGGGTGAAAAGTATGGATAGAGGCAGCAAGTATCAGGTAGAAAAAACAGCAGGTTTACAGTGTGCTCATAAAGTTACTGTCATAAGAATAAACAAGAGCACAGGGGCAGAAAATGATGTCAGTAATTACAGTCGTTCTGCTACTGCGCGGTGAGTTGGCTGGCATCATGAATGACTACATGGGGTGTCATGAGCAGGTCGGAGAATTATGCACAACATGTGCAAGAGGCAGAAATGGATAACTGTGAGCAGTGAGTACTGGGCAGGTTGGTAGAGCTGGGATCAAGAGATAACAGGCAATGTAGCAGGAACAAAACAGTATCATAGATTATTGGTAATGTTCTGTACTGTCTAGTCTGTGAGTGTAGATGTCAAACAATGTATATGTGCAGTGGTGCCTTTAACAGTTTTGGCATGTCTGAATAAAACCATAAGGTCGAGCAAATCAGCGGATGAGTTCAGTGATTTTAGTAGTGAGTTTCAGAGTGCTTTGCAGGTGAGCGACAGGCCGAGATGTCTGATGGATTATCTGGGCTTCCTTTCTTTTCTTTTCTGTGGAACAACCATATCCCTCCTCGTTCACTGTTTACAACTCTTACCCTCCGAGAACGCTCTGTGTGAATTTGCGGTCACTGTCTCTTTACTTCAGATCTCAGGGTTTACTGCAGCAGTCTGGCCTGTCCCAAACCAACCATATTCTTGATAAAGCAGCGGAGAAAGCTTCTCTTTATCACCTGACAGATCATGACCTCCAAACTCCAAAACTTTTTCAGGTAGATAAATAAAGATGGTTGGTGTCTGAACTGAACGCAGGAAGTAGATGTTTACAGATATTTGTCTGCACACTGATCCCAGCTCTGTCTCGTCCCACCATCTGGATGAAAAGTAATTTTCTTTCTTATTTTCCTTTAATATAGATTAAGGGCTGCAAGTCTTCAGAAGAAGTCAGCTGTTATGTGATGAAAATCAAGTTGACGCTGACTATAGTCACTGATGACGTCTGAAAATAATTCTTCGATGAAATCTATATTCTTGACCTGAATATGTTTGATGAGAATAGACACCTTGTGTGCCACATAAATATATTTGCAGATAATGGTGTTTAATAGTACTCCACCGTGTATTTAGAATGGGATAATGTAGCTGTCTTAAAAGAATATGCAGTATTTGTCCGAAGCAATCTTTGTGTTCTGCAGCTGAACAACTCTTAATAGACTGTTACCTGTTGATTTGCAGCCTCCTTCTCTCTGTCACCGCAGGGTGTCTGGCGAAGTTAATTGACTGCTGTCTAGAGGATGACTTACTGTTGTTGTCTCAGGACTGACATACATATTTTGCACGTCACAGTGGAATGGGCTTCATCTTAAGTGAAGTTCTGTATTTCCACCGACTTGTTGAACCGATGCTAATTTGGTGCACTGGGTTGTCTTCTCAAAGTCATGAGAAGTGGTCAGCTGTCATGTGGTCAGCGACTGGCCGACATGATGGCTTAAAGCCTCACAGCACAATAGGGAAGTCAACTAGTCTGTACAACCCCTAATCCAGGTCAAAATACAAGTGCCTGTTGAAGTAATGACTTGTGTTCATAAATGTGTTCACCATTCTACTCAGCATCATGAGACATAAACTAAAATACATCATCTAATTCATAAAATGTCATAAAATGCTGAAATAGGGATTCATACACAGTCAGGACGGACTCAGCTAGAGTTGAAATGATGACATTTATAAACGTACAAATCAGGAGCAATCAGGGCTTCTTCCTGAACACCTCTGAATAGCAGGATAATGAGAACAGACTGATCAGGCCTTCCACAAAATGACAGGAAATAATAAAGGAGCAGCTCCTCCTCACGCCCCTATTTAATATTTATTTTAGTCGCTAACCTTGCCGGGCACTGACGGGTGTCTCAAAAACCAGAACAGCAGTTTGCGGTGAAAACCTTAAAATCTATTCTGCGCTCAGCAGATTTCACCTGGTTGTGTTTTTCCAATTATAATGTCTGGATGGGTGCACGGAGGTGCGGGAGAGGGAGCGAGTTTATTTTGGCTGGTAAATTACATTTATGCAAATTCCCTCGGGGTGGATTGAGCAGATATATTAACAATCATCGGCAGGATTATGTGACACAGCAGCTGCAGTCTGAATCCTACACGACACCGGAGCTGTTTTCCCGCCACTGGTGACCTTTAACCCGGAGCTCATACTTGTATTATGCTTTGCTTTCCTACTGTATTTTGTAAACTGCAAAAGATCAGATTCACATCATTAAAAAGGTGACACGTCAACACAGTAATCCACAGCTCCTGAATGCACCATAGCTTTGTTGTTGCATCTGTAGCTTGACCAGTCATGGACAATAAACTATTTCTCATTTCAGCATGTTCCCTGTTTGCACATTTTCTCTTAATTAGTTTAATGAGGTCAACATTTGGAATGGTTACCAATCAACTCATGAGCCTCATCAGAGGTGAAATGAAGAAATGTCTTCCTTCTTAACGAGACCATCAGTTGTGGTTTGTTGAGGTGACACTGACACGCAACAAACAGCCCAGTTCGACTACTGTTGCAATCCATACTATGCTAAGATGAGAAAAAACATCTAAGTGAAGGTCATTCAATCCAAATCATTGAAGAAAGTTTCTTCTGTTTCTGAGATTAAAGTGTCTCTGATGAGGAACACTCCAGGAAAGGAATGACAAGAATTCCCTCTGCGGAATTTTATGTCTTCACATTAGTCTATGTCATAATTTATCTCAAAGTTAAAACAAAGGTAACTGCACTTGGTTTAGGTTTCCTTGGTTCTAGATGAAACAATATTCCTCTAATTGGTCTTTAACAGGCCCTAGTTACATGAGTGTTTAGATATATTCTTCTGAAACAAATTTATTTCTGCTGTAATGTCGTACATTTCAACATGGAAATTTGTAGAGATTGCCTTGCCTTTGGAGCCTTAAGTGGCCATTTGGGGCACTGTAGTTTTCTCTGTTTTTGTCACCTTCGTTTTCCAGCTACAAAAATGATCAGGAAAGTTGAAATGAACCAGATCTACACTGGTAAAAACGAATCTAAAAATGTAAACGTCTCTGTTATCTTGTGGTGTATTTTGTCTGCCCCCTAGTGGCTAAACTCTTAAAGAATGTAGCTTTAAGGTTAGGAAAGGTTTGTGAGGACTGCTTGTTGTCAGAAGCAGACAGTAACCTGAATATATATATATTTTTTTGAGAGAATGAGAGCTAAATAAAGAAACCGGGCATAAGCATTCAGGTTAATCCTCTCTGTGACCAGTCATTGACTTTTTTAAGCTGCTGATGAGCTGCGTGTATGAATATCAGTCCATCTGTCTGTCTGCTGACCACTCAACATGCTGCATTCACTCTGTGTATGTTTGCAGTCAACACCCCAGCTCATTCCCACTTCTTCTTGATTTCCCTCCGGTAAAGAGCCGTGGCTGCGTGCTGACCTGCAGCTCATTATACCCTCGGCTGAACCTCCTCTTCATGCCTCTCTCCTTCCTAATCTAATGGGACTTTCGGTCTGTCTATCAGTCTCCGGCAGCCGTCCATATCAGGGTTCCACCAAAATGACTTCCTGAAGGCCAGTGCCAGTATTCTTATTATCTTAAGCCGCTATCTTTGGCCGATTTTACGCAAAAAGTTCCCCCAAATTACGAACATGTTGAATGTGAGAACTTTTATTCTTGGCAAAGTGAGGAAACACACAGAATTGGAATTGGAAATATAATAAGTTGTGTAACTTGTGGGTAACTGGGGTGAGGAGGAAGTTAAATTTGAGGAGGTGGAACAAACATATGCAAACAAACAATGCAAACTGAACACATATCAGTCGAAAGCTGCTTCAGAAACTGACAGTGGGGAAGCTTTTAATTGGTCCCACACACGTTTTCTATATAAAAAAAAAGAAGCTATAAACACATGGTGGAAATGCTTAAGTTAACTTTTAATAGTATGTGGTTGCTGGGGCATAATTCAGGTTCTCAGCGTCCATGTTTATTATGATGTAAATTAGTTTGTCCAAAAACTGTAAATTCATTTAAAATGAACTTTTCCTCACCTCATGAAATTTCTAAGCGAGCAGTATAATGAAAGGCACGGATTAAAAGCGTTTTTCAAGGCTGCTTTTGTGCATAATGGAGGCAGTGGCAGCCGCTGATGTTCAGATACACTCACCCACACGCTCCGCAGAAATTATACACTAACACAAAGTTTCTCGGTTCAAATAATACATTTTTATACTTGTTTCTGTAGAAAGAATAACAAGTGACCTTGTTTGAAGCAATAATTGAATCTCAAACTCACTGAGAAGAACAAAGACCTACTGGAAAACTGAATACTCTTGATAAACTAAACATGTCAATAGATCGCAAGTACCTTGTTTACGTTCAGCTTTGAGTTGCACCTGAACAGCTTGCTCTTGCTGTCTTCCAGGGGTTGAACTTCTCAACTTGCTGCACTGACGTAGCGCTTCAGGGTGTGCCTGTACATCACAAGATTAGCAGTGGGTGTGGTTGAAGTCAGATAAACTTTAAACACCTACAGGCAAATTTCTGCCTCTAGATCGGATCTATGTAGCCCGGTGTGCACCTTCCCAGCACAGCACACACTTCTGTGTACAAGCACAGAAAATTCAATTCCTCCAATACATTATCTACGCTGATGTCTTTTCTGTGTTGCAGTAATTTCAGTAAAAGTACCTGTTGTTCAGCTCTTATTATCTTCAGCAGCAGTTCCAGTCACCATTATTTTAGATGCAGAGTAATGATGGGAAACTCGATTCTCGTTACTGACTCAAGCTTATGTGAGTCACTCACCAAAAACAAAAAAACAAAAAAGGAAAAGAATAATTTGAGTCACTGAGTCAGTCACCCAGAGTGTGCAGAAATCCATACGTGCACAAACAAGCTCCACCCACTCCCAGTGCCAACTGATTCATACAGCTAAGACCACTGATTTAAAAAGGAGAAATTATCTATATTGTCGTGAAAAGAAAGTGAGAGATCAACAATTCTCAAAGGAGAAACATTTCATTTTCTCTCTCTGTTGAGGCCTGGTTTACACAACATACTAGCCACAAATAGTGGCGTGACACTACTATTTCTTCTCAACTATTAGACACAAAAAAAAAAAAAAAAAAATCATTCACATAAGAATTTTTGTTCTTTTTGTTACAACTCACAATTCAGTAAAATGACTTGAGTTCTGAACGATTAATTCAGGGAGTGCACATCTCTAGTACACGGAAACTTAACACAGCTGACCAGCTGTATACATCTGTTGCAGAAATATGAAGCTTTAAACACTGATTTATCTGCCAGAGACACCCAATTTTCACTATCACATTATCTTCGTTGATTACAAGTACATTCTGTGTTGCAAAATTTCTCCATGATGGATTTGCACTGTGCACTTCTAAGTTTTTTATTCTATTGATGAAATGCTAAGGTGTAGTCACAGAAACAATGGATGGATGCTTTTTTCAGATGTGCAGTGTTTGTTTTTGCAGTTATTCCTGCTTCAGGGCACTTTGTGTAGAAACTGACAGCTTAACCCGCTTGTGCAAAGACACCAGTGCTGCGGTGTCAGCGTAACACCAGCAGTCACATCAGCCACATAGACTACCTGCAGAGAGCAGAGCAGCACAACAGGCCCGTGCTTGTACTTCACTGAATTCATGATTTAATTTCACACCTGCTGCCGCTTTCATGGGCCACAGACGAGCTGCTTCTCAGGTGGAATGGGACTCGATCGGTGTCAGCACCTGCTGAGTTTTCTCAACTCACTCTGACTCCGCTCGCATATTCAGCTTCTCAGGAGGAAAACTGGAACTCAAGTGTCTGTGCGACACAGTCTGTTTTAACACAAGTGGGCTCTTATAACTACTGTAATCAAGTATTAGGAGAAAAAAAAAATCTTTTATGATATTAATTTTCTCCTGTCTCTTATCGGATCTTTCAGTTTGTTTTCTCTATATAATTGGATTTTTACGTCCTCTTGGTGAAGGCAGAAAGAAACACTGACATGTAAAATTCATATGGAAAACAGATGTGTATTTTTAGCCATTATGGAGTCACCTGATGAATGTAATGCTCTTTCAGCTACGTTTTTGGTCTCAACTAGCTCCTGAGGAAAATTTTCAAACAGCTGTTCACTAAACAGTGTAAATCAAAAAGAAAAATTCTATTTTTCCTGTGTGATGTGGCCTTCGTTGAAATACTAATTGTGCGGCAGAAGTTAGCTGGATGTTAGCACATCAGATTCATCTTTTCCCAGTGCTGGTCCGATGAAGGAAGCCAATAAACTAAAAACATCTTTCCCAGCTGGACTTGACTACAGTCCAAACATTTATAATCCAGAACAGAGCTTTGGACAGTAGCCAGTGACGTTTTCTTTTATTCATTGCCGCAGAGAGGCCACAATGTTTCTACAATGCACTGGCCCCAAATCAATGGAGATTTAAAGAAGTTTTTTCCTTTGCATATTTATTTATTTATTTATTGCTTTATTTCAATGCCGCCACCTTGCACAACTTATGAGATAAAGCGACAGAGCGAGCGAGAGAGAGAGAGAGTTTGAAGCTCAAACAACAAGGCTGAAGTTGTAAATCTGCTGTCTCCTCTTGGTGCTCACAGACAGTCAGCCTTTACAGTAGAGGCAGATGTGATATATGGTCGCAGCTCCAGAGAGAGGGACAGGGGAAAAGTGACGGATGAGGGACAGACAACAGAAGACGGATAGGTCTTCATTTCAGTCTCTGCAGCACATTTCTTCACCTTTAACATTGCAGCCACATTTGTAATCCGAACATGCTAAAGGGTAGCTGCTGGCTCCTGGAGTCTGCCTGAATGTTGCTGAAGTAGATATTCAAACAGCCTGTGGAGATTTTTTTTCTTTTACACAAACCAAAATCAAACCAGATCCTTGAGCTTTAACTGGCCTTGTGTTGTTTGCTTCCATGTTTCGTGTTTAGGAGTTTTCTCCCTAACTGCACTGCAGAGCTATTCGTGTGCACACCTGTGATTCAAAACTCCTCAGGTAATCTCTGTATGGATAACTGATTTAGTCTTGGACTGTGATACATGAATAGACCTTTAGTTTTGGTTGTGTAAATATTGTGTTGCTTTTAATGTCTTTTGGAATAGACATGTAATTTGAATATGAGTGAGTTACAGTTGGATGCAAAAAGGTTAAATAGCTGAGCTTGCTCAGATTTGCACCATATATATCCATATCAGACAAATTTAAAAATCAAGGCCCGAGAACATTTGTATGAAACTCTGAATGAAAGTCAATGATGCACGTTCTCAGCTTTCTTCCGAACTTCATGCCAAGTTCTGTGTTCTGTGCTGAGGTAACACTTGGCATTTCTAAAATAAAGTGACAAACAAACATGATAAATATTGGGATTAATACAATGCATGACTATTGGGGATGTTCAATTTTGAGAATTTTGAGGCAACAATTCAAGAAAAAGATAAAAGTAACTATAGTATGAATTGTAGGACAAATTTATTATCTGGAATACATTATTCAAGTTATTCTACATATGTCATGACTTGTAAATTACAATTTTGTTCTTGAAATATATAAACTGTATTTTATAAATCTAAATTTAGACTTTTAGCTCCAAAGAAGAAACCTGGGCATCAGATGTTGCTGTGAGTCTCTGCAGCATTCATGAGAAACCTCAGTGGAGAAGTCTCAGCTCATACCTAATCCTTTGAGCCTTGCTTGAAATTCCCAGGGACCATTAACGCCCGGGAAGCCCGTCGAATTCAAAATCCCCCCACCAGCAAGGGACCCCAGTCTGAACCGGGGCCATCCTTCTTTTCTGAGGGCCCGTCTGTCATATGTCAGGATTAGTCAGGCGTTGAGGTGGACCTTGTTATTGAAAAGCTCGCCTCACTCTCTCCCACCATGCAACTGCCCGATCTCCAGAGAAGGAAATGTTCAATTTCCGTGATATTTTACTTTGTAATGAAAGTGTCAGCAGGATGTGAAAAGGAGGAACTGCACCATAAATCCTCACCTTTAGAGGACGGGGCGGGGTGTACACACGTCTGTGCTGGTCCGGCTGCTCGGTGAGTCGATGTTTTATTCACAGCGTCTGTTCGCTCTGCTTGTGTTCACCTCTCCAGGGTTTGACAGGCCTTCATCTGGCAGGTAAAGGATGACAGACAGTCCATTTTTCTGCCTTCATCTGAAAACTCTCCTCATTCAATCACGCCACTCTTATTCCAGAGGTAAAAGTTCAATTGTTTTCTGCATAAAGGATTTTAGTGATGGCTATGGAACTCTTGAAACTTCAGTAAAAACCTTAGAATAGAAATCTCACTCTTTGATGAAAAAGTTCAAGCACATGGACTGAAGGTAAGAAGTTAACCACTCCAAGCATGGCCGTATAAACTTCTTAAAAGGCCTTGGGGCAAAGATTTGTTGTTGGCCCCCAATGTAAATCTCAGTTTGACTTATTCCCCAGAAAACAACCAGCATGCTATAGCTACAGTTGTTTAGTTAACCAGATGATAGGCAGAACATTAATTGGCTACTGTCTGGTAATTGAATAAACATCTTTCAAGCACCAAATCAATTTTGCACCAGTGTCTCGAATGTGAAGATTTGCTAAATTCCATTCATTTCGGGACAGTAAACTAGACATTTACCCTTCTGAGTGTTGTGAGAACTATAAAAGCAATTCAATTTTGAATTTATATTTAATTAAATTTGTAAGTTTTCCAGTAATCCATGCAACCTGAAATGTTCACACAGCTTTCCCTCAACATGACGCGAGGCACAGAACGGAGCAATCATGTTTGACATTGCACTTCAACACTGCAAATGACTAAATCTATAACGCAGACACAAATAATATCGAGCAAACCCGGCCTCGTAGCCTGGCCTCGGTCCCAAGGTGCATTTCAGCAAGAAACATTTAATCACGCAGCTTTAAACTCCTCCACGTGCGTCACCAACAGCAGATGGAGCTTCGGGACGTCACTGCCGAGCAAACTGATGATAAAATCTACAGCGTCAGTTAATAGTTAGGGTTAGGATGACCACATGGACTCCACAGTAGAACGACGTTGGTCTTTCTGTGAAGACACCGCAATAATGTCAAATAGGTTCGGAGTGTTTGTCTTGATTTTTGACTGGACCCAGGAAATAAACTAAGTGCAGATGAGGAAATAGTCGACGTACAGACTTTTTCCTGTCTTTTGTGGGCTACTGTAAGTACCCCTCTCCTTCAATAAAAACCGGACAAGCCTCGGCTCTGCTACATAATGGCACTGTCTAATCTGAAGAGCTATCCGAATGGTCAATTTCAATTATGGCATTCCCACCTTATCAGCCTTGAGAGGGCCTGATCTTTGCTGCTGATTTGACAGCTTAATTTGCCGAAAGGGTAATATTCCTCACATACCACCTGCCTTTATCACAGATATTTCCTTTTGGTGTAAAACAGACCAGCAGCTGTGGCCTTCCAGCTTGGATAAAATGTGACCAAAGAAGAATGTGTGTTTGCATGAAGGATCAATAGCAAATCCTGAGCTTAATCTGGTGTCTGCTGTACAGCGTATCTGTCCTCCCTCTCCGCTGCCAGCTGCTTCCTTATGAAGAGAACAAGATCGTTTGTGTCTGACAAGAAGCTCCAGTGACTTAGGAGCTAATGCCTCCACCGGAGCAATGTCTGCACTCTGAGAGGAAGACGGAGGGACATCTTATCTCATCTTGACAAGATGCACAGCAGGGAGAGGAGAGGTGTGAAGATAAAGCAACAATAGTTTTTAAAGTTTGTTGTGTACAGTCAGTGGATGCTGCAACATCTCCCTGCTTTCAACACATCTGGAGTTTTCTACTTGTCTTCTGATCAAAAGCCTCAATTTGATGGACAACACCAAAGAAATATCAATATGAATAAGTTTTACAAATTTTCTTCATTGGTGTCTTAAAGTTTATTCATTTATTTATTCATAAACTACTTTCTCAAACTTGCATTTCCTGTTTCTGTTCTGAAAGTTTCTTCCTTGGTGTTTTGTTTCTTGCTTTACTTCCTGTGTTTCCCCCGTTTCACTTGATGCCTTGGTTTCTCCTTGTGTGTTCCTCCCTCATTTAGTTTCACCTGTGTGTGTGTATGCACACTGCCTGGCCAAATAAAAAAGTCACCACCTGGATTAAACTTTAAGCTTCTCATTCTTTAAACAACCATGTCTAAAGACACATCCCAAGGTCATTGAAAAAAGTCTGTTTGAAACAATGCTGCAGTGAATGTGTGCTCTAATCAAAGCTGAAGGGGGTCCAATGAAATATTAGAGCGTGTGACCTTTTTTTTGGGCCTGGCAGTGCATGTAGTCCTGCCTTTCCCTTTGTTCCTTGTCAAGTCATCTATAGAATTGCCCCCCCCCCCCTTGAGTTAAGTCTGTTGAAGTTATCTCTGTTTCTTTGCCCGCTTGTTCATGTGCCCTATTGTTTCGGTTCACCTCCTCATTTCCTGAGTTTTTGTCTTGTCTTGTCTTGTCTTTTCTGGACTACCCTGCCTGCCCTCCAGTGCTTTCTGATCCTGCTTAGTAAGTTTTCATTAAAGTTCTTTTGTTTCTTGCTCCTTTCTCCCCCCTGTGTCTGCATTTGGGTCCTACCTCCTCACCTCACATCACAACAGAATCAGCTTTTATTGTTGATTGCTAATCATCCCATATTTGTTCTTTTCAGAATTAAGTATTCGATTGATTTGAAAGGTTCACGAGCAAACCGGGGGAGACTGTGGAGTGTCCCTAAACAAAAAGTGATGCAGATCCCTCATAGAAAACAGCAGCTGGAGCTTTAAATGCATCTGCACTAATGATCATTATTAATGGTTATTTAAATTAAATTAAGCTTTGAGCAATTTCATAGTCTGACAAGAACACTGAGGCTAGACAGTTCTTCCAGAAACAATATCCAATTATATTTAGAAGTAAGTTGCCTAGGAATACTAGCACGTAGTAAAAAGATGCTAGTCACTAGGATTCTGTCTGTCTCAGTGTCTTCTGTCTCGTTGATATTGAAAGGAGGACTCTGGTTTTGAACTAGTTTGGTTTTAGATGTACTTCATTGTGCTGGTTTTTGATTTATTTGGGAATAGGTTGACATTGCTTTGGACTTGATTTTAGATCGGTTGTGGATTTGTTTTTTTGCTGACCTTGGACCTTTTTCTGTGGTGGCTTTGAGCTTGGTTTGGGTCTTATTTAAACTGCACGTTTAACCCCAGACTCACTCCATGAGGATAAAAGCAGAACTCGGTGGACTTCAGATCTGTGAGTGACTCGTTGCTCTTCCTTCCTCTTCATGACTCCGCTTCATTGTCTCATTCCTGAATGAATATATGACAGGAATCAGATACTTTAACAGTACAGAGTGACTGATAACAGTCCAGGCTTGTGCTTGAGACTTCAACACAGTACTGTACATTCACTAAAACACAGATTGACTCGCGTATTCACCAACACATGTTTCTTTCCCCTGTGATATCTTTGAGTCAATCTCCCCTCAGATCCAATCCAGAGCTGACGCTCCACTGCTCAGTCTCATCCTCCCCGCCGGCCGCGGCACTCCTCCATCAGCCTCCAGCTTCAGCTCGGAGGAATAACTCACCACCGGCCCACAGTAATATCTGGCTGCCTATTGATTACAGAGCCGGCCGGGGAGACATTGACTTTTTTCAAACACAGACAGAGATGGAGTACATAGATGTGTTTGGGGGACTCTCGGAGTGCTGCAGACCTGAGGAAATGAACCAGAGAAATTATATGAACTCCCTGAAACCCCTGCCCTCGTGTGCTGTATTACATGTTGTGCTTTTTAAATGTTCAAACCAAATTCTACACCCTTGAAACAATTTCCTCTCTTGCCCTTTTTACTGTGAACTTTGCAGTAATTTGTTAAGCAAGACAAATAAACAGGCTTCGTTAACCTTGGCGAGTGCAAGCATATAAAACAAATCGGAGGAGCTTTTCATTGTCACCTTCCCTTTTAGCGGCAACAAGTGATTGTTTGGATGGCAGGAGCGCACACGCACACAGCTGACCCGCCATACCTCACATTAGGTGTCCTTCAAGATCCTGAGCGTGTGTCCTTAAACCTCCCATTTCGCCTTGTTTAGATTAGACTCCGCGAAGCCACGGGGGCAAAATTAATTAAATTACTGCTGAGATGTCCGATGGACCAGTGACCTCCACTTTATCTTCACGCACACAAATATACTTACCGCTTGCATGCAGTGCACACACACACCTCCCCTTCCCTCTCTTTCTAAATTAAATCATACTGCACTCTGATCATTAGTCCAATCTGCTGAAGCTGGACTGAGGGGAAAAGCAACAGGCTGTTTTTCACGAGATGTCAAGTTACTGCTCGTTAGCTTTCAGTTTTATTTACTCCGAACAGTGTGGCGTCTGATGCTGCTGCTGCCGGCAACATCAGTATTTTGCCAGTCAGCTAGCACAGAAATCGGACCCGACTGTGTCCGCCTTTGACGGACATGTGTCCTTTTAGGTGCTAAATGCTTCACCGTCTTCGTGGGCTTGCCTCCAGCTGCATTCTGAAAGCAGCCAGAGTTGTGGCCAGACAGTTGAGCGGTGACCTGAAACTGGGACTGTGCCTACATTAATCTAGCCACATTTAAAAAAGCTGTTTGCAGCAGGCATTTCGGCAAGCTGGAGTTATGGCTCAGCCACAAAAAAAAAGCTGTAAACCGAACGAGCCACCAACAAGTATAAATCTTCTCCCCTTTCCTGGTTGAGAACAGAGGATGCACCAAGTTACCCGACTCTCTGCGGACAGGGTCTCACTAGATAGCAGATTCATCACCACGAACGGCCTCTTTCTCACTCTCATATTGGTTTTTTATCATTTAATGCGTAGTTATTTCAAATTTGAACATGACAAATGAACAGGAATCTGTTTTAAGGGCTTAGAAATAAATCTGTTCGCTCCTGCGTGTCCAGAAGCGGTCATAATAATACCTCCATTACCATTAAACACACACTCATTCTTCCACAAAATGTCCCGGAATATGATAAATAAATTACTTGGAAGTTTTACTACCAGGAAAAGAAATCTGAATTCAGAGAAGAGCCAAAACAAAGAATAAGACAGCCTGGATTTATTGAGAGTAATTAACGTGAAGAAGGAAAATCATTGAGGAGAGAGTGAGTGATTGGAGGTGCTGATCGTTTGTGTGGGTGTGTTATCTTGTCTCCCCACCTTTGTGCCCTGTAAGCAGCAATCTCCGCAGAGTTTAACCCGCAGTAGTATAATTTAAAAGGGATTAAAGCAGACACCAGAGGTAGTTGCCCCAAGAGGCTACCATGAGTTTTAAATTCAATATAATTAAATATTTGCATTTATAGACAATCGTAATGTATTAATAGCTGAGTTTATCCTCTGGAGAGCGGGAATGTGATCAAAAAGTCTCACTTATCTGGCCTTCAAGATTTGAGATCGCCAATATTACTAGGATCTATCTCCTGCATATTGACTCCAGACCTTTTCAACTATCTGTTCAGTAGTTTTGTAGTTACTTTGTTTTAAGCGCCTTGTTGATGTTCGCTGTCGCTGAAGTCTAAAATAAGCCGCCCTGACCCGGTTCTTGTTCACATCACAGTCGCCGAATAACAACACAGTCCGTGGGGAGCAGAGCAGCAGCGGGAGGTGAGATGTTTGACTTCACCGGGGCAGAACAGCAGGGCGCCGGGGCCCAGCTGGGGGTCGCGACGGGGAAAGGTCGAGACCCTCCGCGGAGACGCGCGTGAGTGACGTGAATCACAGCCTCCCTGACGTCCACGAAGGACTCCCTCACCGCAGCGCAAGCTCAACCGCGCAGAGACACCTTCACATCGCGGAAACCACCTGATGGGTGTCTGATTTCCATAAGGTTACAGTCCACACTGGTGCTGTCACATCTGAAGAGAGCAAGCTGCAGACAATGGGTGTTATGATGATGATTGCTTTTGCTCATTTCTTTATCTTAAAGTTAATTTTTTTTATATCACACTGTAGTGAAATATGCTGTTGCAGCATATCGATAAGTATATTTTACTTATTTATAATCTTTCTTATGACATGGAAACACGAAAGACTAAATATAGCGAATTCAGTACCGTATATTCAACAAGATTTTTTTGCTTCTTTTTTGTTTTGTTTTTTAATGCACCATGGCTCATGAGTTCATGCATTGTTTCGTACACTTGCTGTGTGATAACCGTGTGGCAGACTTGCAGTTCTGGCTCCTGGGACAAAACTACTGCCAGTTCTGCAGCTTTCGCCACATCATTTCTGCAGAGTTAAGTCAAGCGTCCCCTCTATCAGCTGGCACCTGCAGAAGTTCTCAGATGACACTGCAGTTGTGGGGCTTATCAGTATGAGCAGGAGCACAAGAATGCATGGAACCACTTCGTCTGGTGGTGCGTAACAAACCACATTCTGATCAATACAGTTAAAACCAAGGTGATGGTAGTGGATTTCCGATGGTCTAGGCCTCACCTGCAGCCTGTAACCATCAACGGGGAGTGTGTAGAGGTGCGTCAGACCTAAAAGTCAAATCTACAGATCACAAACTGGACTGGTCGGCTAACACAGGCTCAGCATACAAAAAAGGTCTGAGCCGTCTCTATTTCCTTAGGAGATTAAGATTGTTAAGAGCTGCTAATAGAGCTAATGCAACGTTGGTTTATTACACTTTGTTCGAGCGCGTCTTGCTAATAAAAAAATGAGATTTTACAAGCCAACCGGGACTTCCTGGACACACCATTAGTTCCCGTCTTTGTGCAACAAAGTTAGTCCCTGGTTCACCTAACCTGCACGTCCTTGAGATTCTGGAGCAAACCGACAGCTGCTGCAGGGAGAATCTTCAAACCTCTCATCTTTTCCACTCTTAGGTGTAAAGCTGGTGATCGCCAGGTTACCTGTCGCCATGCTTCTCAGACTCTGCGTGGTTCACCCGCCGATCGTCTGTAATGAAACACCTCCTACTGTCTGGAGAGTACGCACACGCACACACAAACTTCCAGACTCATGGGTCGGTAATAAAAGGAGATGATTTCCAGAGTTCCTGCTGATTCACACAAACACACATTTGCGCACACACACATACTTGGAGTCCCTCTTGCGGCGGGAAGCATCTGGTCTCGGCGATGACACAGGTGGTGGAGTGTGACACCGACCACCTGGCACTCTTTAAGCATCCTTTTATAGATGAAATGAATGACACTGTGTTTGTGCCGGTGTGTGTGTGAGTGCGATCTCATCAAAGCCCTCGCCCCGTGGAGGTCCTTTATTAAAACACCTGTTGGGTTTTGTCTGTGAGATCACACCTGTCCGTCACTGACAACAGCGTCCTAAGCAGTGTGTGCTCCACATTTTGACACGTTTCCTCACGGAGCCAGCGTGTACCTGATTTTTCTCGAGCTTTGCATAACCATGAAAGGGTCACAGATTTCAGAAACTCCATCCATAATAATTATTATCTTGACTATTTATTCAACAATAATCATACAGTATACAAAGTATACTGATCTGCCACAACATTAAAACCACTGACATTTGAAGTAAATAACACTGACCATCTTGTGATAATCCAAATTTCTGCCCGGAAACTTTTGGACCTGGCATTCATGTGGATGTTACTTAGACATGTAGCACCCACCTAGACCAGACCAGGCACCCCCACCCCATAGCAGTGACACTCCTTGATGACAGCAACCATCCCGAGCAGGGTGCAGCCTGCACAGGCACAAAAGATGTTGACCTGGCCTCCAAATTCCCTAGATCTTCAGAACAAGTCTGATCCACAGAGGCCCCTCCCCTCAACCCTTAGGACCCAAAGGCCCCCACTAACAACATTCTGTTGCCAGACACCACAGGACACCCTCAGAAGACCCATGTCCATTCTCTGATGAGTCACAACTGTTTTGGAGGCACAAAGGAGACCTACACAGTATTTTTTCTTACACTGATCAGGCATAATGTTATGCCTGATCGATGTAAGATGTCATTGAATATTAGGTGAAACTGATGTTTCCAAAATCAGATCAGTCAGCACAGTAGTCACTAATCACAGACACATAAAGTTATGGCAGCGGGATCTGATTCTGGGCCAAATAAAGACTTTTAGAGCTCCCATCAACTTTTGGCTTATACTCTTCATTTTTCTTGAACCGCTGCCAATGGCCAGAATTAGTTTTTATTTTTGAAAAATGAATATCAGGATTCATGATTTCCTCCCTCATATAGATTGTGACTTTAAATAAATAAATAAAAGTTGCACATTCCCACTGTGGACATGGAGCGAAAACCAAAGCCGATGTTAAACCATTATTTCATTTCAAAGTGCCAAGAGAGTGCCAACTTTCATCTAATTAGATTTTTTTTTGTTTTAATTTGGTGGGAAAACTACGGCACTGTGTATGTTTAATCAAATTTCTCTGTGTGGCAGACTGAAAGGAGTTTTATTGATCTCAGACTGGGATTTGTGTCGCTCCCAGTGCACCCAATTTGACAGAGGACTGATTGGACTCGGATAAATCGGGCCTCGCCGAGAGGCTCCAAACAAATCCGACGAGATCACAGGCCGAGGCGTCTGTGATCCTGCTCTCTTTAAACTTGCCCACAGTTTTATTGTTCTCTGGTAGCGCGTGGATTTTGTATGGAGATAATGGCTTCTGTAGAATTACAATCAGCGCTTTGAGAAATCATCTACGCACGAGTCAAAAACATTAATTTTACTTGGATGTTTGCTGATTCTTAGGATTGGTTGAGCATTTTCGTCTCATAGTTTCGAGGCTCTCAGTTATTTTCTCCATTAACAATGCTTATTCATACCAAACACTAAATGTATCAACAGTCATTTAGTGTCTGTGATTAAGTTAAGAAGAAATGTGTATTTTTTTCAGCTCCAGGTTATAAATGTGAGATAAAAGTACATTTTTAAGAGGAGGGTTTTTTGAAGATTGATATTATCAAGGTGAGAGGCGAATGATTCCAGAGTTTAAGGCCGTAAATCAATCTTAAAGGGCGAGTTCAGCTTGCTGTGCTGTCTTTCCCATTACTATGCCTGTCACAACTAACTGTACACTCCTTTGAGGAATTCAAGTGAACCCATTATCCGCAGCCTTCCGAAAGAACATGTTGCTGAGCTGTTTAATATATTTATATTGTTGGGTTTCCTTTCCTCCACCAGCAGCGGCGTTATTTACTTTCACCTCTGTATCCCAGCAGAGGAATACGTGCTGCGTGTCAGCACTGCCTTAAATCAAAGACGGTGAATCCCTGGCAGGTCAATTACCGTCTGTCCTTGTGTGCTCAAATTTAAACACAAAGTACAACGTCTGCGCTGGCAGCTGACATCACAGACTCACCGCCACTTCTCTAATGCATCACCATGGAACAATAATGTTTGGTAACACCGTTAAAAAAACATCTTAATGTCCTGAGTGTTTTCCACAATTACAGTTTTGTATTTAAAGGTTTTATCAACGCGATGCATGAAAACTAAATTAAACACATTATACACAACATTTACTTTCCAATGCTTTTTTTTATATTACTGGATGATTATGACTGTAATGTGTAAAACAAAAAAGCCTTCTAACCTTCTGGAGTGAATTCAGATTTATTTATAAAAGACTTTTTGACACTAGTTTCAAGTGGCAGCTTCAAAAATGTGTTGTAAGAGTGTAAGATGTGTTGATAAAAAAAAAGACACTAGTTGTACAGCTGCAAAAACCAAGAGAAAGATGAAGAGAATGAACCAAAATGAGTCGGCTACAGAGAGTTATTTGCACCTGGTTGCATCATGTGTATTAACTTTTTAGAAGCTGGTCACATGTTGCCAAATGAATGCTCTAAATTGAAGCAAGACTATGGCGTACTATTAACAACAACAACAACAACAACAACAACAAAAAAAACGCCCAAAGCACAGTTTTTCAAGCGTAGTTTTGATTTCTTCTCAGTGTGAGTATCATTTGTTGTCCTTCTACTTTTACTGCAACAATTTATGTTATTAAAACTCATCTGGCGCCATTTTCAGTGTGCGCTGAGAAGCGAAGCCGACAGCAGCGGTCGTTGTTGCCTTTCCTTTCACTTGCTGGTTTCACTCGATTTCTCTGCAGAGCAGAAACTGCCCACTGAACGCCGTTAAAGTCTTCTCAGAAATCATTGAACAGCCTACTTGGACTCTTGCTGCCTTTATTTAATCTTCAGACTGTGAAATCAGCTCTCAGGATTTTACAAGACCCCACCCATACTCTGTTTCCAAATTGTTACCAGGCCGATATTTCCTCTCTAGTTTACACTTTTCAGTTTAGCAGATCTCAGTGTGACCTGGTGATGGAGACAAAAGAGTTTCTGATCCATGGAGTGCAACGTTGGTCGAGTACTTTTACAGATTTTCAAGTGGAAATGTAGAAACTGTCTATAGCGTAAAACTAACAGTTTTGAGCAGGATGGCTCCACAACGTCAGGCTGTGTGCAGTTTTTGTAACCTTGCAATGACAAACGAACTTTAAATGCTGGAAAGGATGGCTGATATTTGCGGTCAAATGTTCCCTCTTGGGTGCATGGCTCCTTTCATTTGTTGGTTGTGTGCCTTTAAATAAAAAGAATCAACCAAAAACAAAAGGTTTCACTGGATTCTTTCAGCTATACCACAGATGGTCTCTGGCAGGCAGGTAAAGGTGGATGAGGTTATTATGGTGTGGTCACGGCACAACGGTTTCCATCACGACCCCAGTTAAGGCATTATTAGATAGCGATGACAGGAGTGTGTGTGTAGGTGCGAGTGTGGGGACGGAGATGAGAGAATAAAACTGACAAGGCAAATTTTCCGCTTCAGGTGTCACCTACTTGTTTATCAAAGTGTCTGTAATCAAACTGCCTCGGTGAGAAAATGGAGCTGCCAGCGCCTGAGAATCCTAATCGCGCTAACCAGTGTGTCTGTGCGGCCAATTTGGCTTCCAAAGAGCCTCTACATCCCGCACACCGTTGCCTTCCAGATTTCCTGCAACCGATGCAGCGCCCTGCTGAGAGACAGCCCGCGACCTGCTGTCACCGGGGCTCCTGTAAATGTCAGCAGAGCCGTCAAGGGCCAAATATCCCGATGGGAAACACATGACATACGCTTTTTCTTTTCATTTTTTTTTTGGCTAACATTTTCAAGTGTCTGCTGATGAAAAGAGCCTCCTGTGTGCTTCTGGCTTTCACCTCTGTCGTCTGACATTTCTCCCGAGTGTCCCGTGAAAGGTGTCATGTGCTCTCAGCATTTCAAAACCAGGCATGTCACTTGAAGAAATGCTTTGGGGACAATTAGAGCATTGGATGTTTTTTAACCCTTCTCTTAAAACCGATTTATTGTGTGACGTGAGCGAGTTCTGTGTGTGAGAAAGTGTAAAACCATCAGCCATTCAGAGAGACCAGATAAATCAATGGACACAATTTAACCCAGAGTTTGTCCTGTTGCAGACCTCTCCTCGGGGAGAGGAGGGGAACTCTCTGTTCTTGATGTTTTTCCCTGTACACACAAGGGTTTTGTGTATTTTTTCCAGGTTTTAGGGGGACCTAAACAAAAATGTGCAGTATATGTACTGCCCCGAGTCCAAACTAAAGAAATAGGGAGGATAGAAGGCAGCACTCTGGAAGTCATACTGTAGGGCCTTCATCGGTTTAAGGGGGTTTATACTTGCCATTTATGCCAAAAGGTAGCCATCTATTATTATTATTTTTTTACCCCCTTAATGCCCCAAACATTTGAACAGCTTGTCAGTTCTGATGGGCATCCCTGTTTGCCATGGGCGTCTTTCACATCTGTAGCACAAGTCATTTAATGCAAATCAAAAGAAAAGAAAAGAAATGTTATACACTTTGTAAAACCCAATAATGATGTTTGAATGCATTCGTACCAGTCCACCAGTGGATAGCAATTTATAAATAAATAAAACAAATTGACAAAATCTTTGACTGACCTGCATTGCTACCTCTGTTAATTGCAAATTACACAGTTTGCATAAACTTCTGATTTCACATATTTTATCATATATGTAGATTAGAGCTGCATTTGTATGATAAGGACGTTATAAGTTGTTTCACATGTACAAACATCTACAAACTGCAGGCAGCAGCCTTGGGTTTCCTGGAAAGCAGTTCTGAAGCTCAGTGTGCTTTTTGCCACCGTCTTCATCTTGGCAGTGCTCGGTGCCCCATAATGCTCAGTCAGTTAAAAAATAATAACAAATATACTTTAGACTGAGAGATTGACAGCAACCTGTGAGGACACCTGCCAGACACTCAATGTAGCCATGTCCTTAAGCATAACTGATATAGTTTGAACAGGAGACTATCTAACAATTTAATTGTCATAAAGTACAATATCGGGGTCTGTGAGGACTTACTCACTTTCCGAGACAGCCTCAAGGTGTAGCTTGGCCATTGGGGTTAAACATGGTTTCATCAGGTTTCGCGCTTCCCCCTGAATCAAGCCAATCACACGTGCCAAAGCTCTGGTGACAGACAGCAGATCATGAGTTTATTATTGAGCCTGATGTGTTTATTCTGAAAATCTAGGTGGTCTCTCGGCTGAAAGTAAATTATAAGAAGTCACAGCTTTTTTCCAGCAGCTCTCCAGATGAACTGAGCCACACGCTGCAGCAAAATATCAATTACACTGTGGTTTGTCTGTTTTCTTTCTTCCGTGACTCCATGATTCATTTCACCCGACAGCGAGCCAACTCGTTTACCAGTTTAACATGAAAGTGAGCCATTAGCTGGTGTGGTGCTGCTGCAGCACCTTCTGCTGCTTGTGACTCTCATCCAAATGTCGGCAGAAACTCCAAATTAGCAAAATACTCCCCGAGTCCAGCTGTTTCCTGCTTTGTTTCCAAACAAAATCCCTCTGTTTGAGTGGGTTGAGCTGCAGCGACCTCACCAACAAACCCACCCACCCACACATATACGCACACACACAGTTGGCTGAGGAGCTTGAAGCATCTGGGACTTAGATTAGAAGCCATGACAGGGAGATGGAGGAGGGATTATTCTGGCTCCCTCATTTCAGTTTTCCCTTGCCTCGGTTTGTTTGCATGAGTTAGAAAGAGGAAGAAAATAAAAGATTGAGGGAGAGAGGGAGGGAGAGAGAGACTGAGGTCTGAACGGCTGCTCTGTTATTGGAAAATAACAAAAGGGAAAGACCAAATGGAAGCTGAGAAAGCCGCACGGTTGAAACTGTTTCAAATTAGAGAACAGTGTGGTTGATCTGCCACTGAAACAACACCAACTCTCAACAAATCGCTATACTGCAGACTGAGAAGTGTTTGTAGAATCAGCTGTTTGCATATAGTACATTACAAATTAATATGATAAAAGTATGACATGTCATGGCCTGGTGTGTTTCTTATTACACACTGCTGGCACACAGAAAATATCGATTTTGGACAATTCTGTCTTTGGACAGTGGGAGGAAGCTGGAATACCCTGAGAGCACCCATGCTGACACTGGAAGAACATGCAAACTCCACACAGAAAAGGAGTTTGCCTGTACATATTATATAATAAATATGTTATAGTTTTAGTAATTGTAATTATTTATAGTATAATATAGTATAATGTAGTTCAAAGTCATTTTTATTAATATGCATGGACAATCGTGGTTAAAAAAGTAAACCGACTCCAGTGTTTTGTCGACCCACCCATCCTCCTTTAGCTCCTCTCAAACATTGTGTTCCTCCTACCTGACTTTCGGTCTTTCCCTTCATAGCTGCGCCACTAGAGGGTGCTGTCCCATCTTCACTCTTAGATGGGATCACAATCTTCAGAAGAAGAATCCTGCAGACTTTGGTGATCCTGTGACGACCATGACATTCATGTTTTTGGTTCATATTGAAACATTTCGACAACTACTGCATATTTTGAATCAATCCTACATGTTGTGTATGTATGTACTGCATGTACTTCATTTTTTACTCCTGGAAAGTTAATGTCATTCCCGTCAGCCTCTCCTATGTATTTTAAGTTGTTGACACTGGCTAAACGTCAGCACATTAGGGTGGTGATACATGGTAGTGTATTTACGTCTAGGCTGTATTCCTCGATAGATGCTGTAAAATTCTTAAATTATTAGACTGTTAAATGGTTAGAGAAACACTGTAAAATCTATGTATGAAAAACGTCTTGTTGTCTCTTGTACAGAAATGTATTTCTTTCTGGTCTGACTGTTTCCAGCAAGTATTAGATGAATGTCTTCTCATTTATCGCGTTGTTAGGTTTAATAAAGCTTGCTGTTATTACAGTGTTGCACTGTTTAATCAAACAGATCTTTTTGCGAATTTTCATTACTGCAATTACATTCTTGTAGGATATTTGTGCCCTAAAACCTGAATAATAAATACAACCCATGTGAAGCAGTTTAAATTAAGGTCCTGCTCGACATTTAATCACTTTCGGGGCTGCTGAATAAGTATTTTGCCGTGCTTGTGTGGTCTGGGCATGAGAGGCAGAGGATGTGGGGGTTATTGTTCCCGATCAGAAGAGTCATTACCACCTTGGAGAGGTTGTTTCAGTCTTCCTGGAGTTTCAGGCTATCTCTGCACTCAATGAGCACATTTTTAGAAATATGCACCAAATGCACTGGGTAAGACATCAGACTCGTTCTACATGGAACGGCCACAGAAGCTCAGACTCACAACACCAAACTTGTTGTGGATGAACTTCAGCAGCAGACGGCCACTATAAGTTCCACTGCCGTTGGTCAAGAACATTAAATTGAAGGCTACATTTAACGAGCTCACCAACTCTGGCCAGCTGACGATGAAAAGATGTAGCCCGGTCTGATGAATCTCTGTTTCTGCTGAGGGTGCAGATGGGAAGTCAGAACCAATGGCATGCCTCCTTCTGCTGCTCTGATGGTGTAGGGAATGTTTTCTCGGACACTTTTGGCTCCTTAGTACCAATTGATCAAGGTTTAAATGCCACTGTGTCACCTTATGGCCACAATTTGCCATCTTCTAATGGCTGCTTCCAGCATGATAATGCTCCATGCCACAAAGCAAAGTAGCTTCATTAACATGACAACACCCTCTTCTTCTTCACCTGTTGCAATTTATCAGCTCAACTGCCATGATGTTGGGTATAAATTTACTTTATTTACAGGCAAAGTTTCGAATTGACCGACAAAATGAAATCTTAGTTTTTATCCTGATATTGAGGTTGCTCATTTCTTATTTCCTCTTTTGAATGTGCAGTTGCAATAGCATTAGTATGCATGGCACTGAATGCCTGTGAGAAATGCTATCAGAAGCCCATCTACATCCCAGTCACTGCGACTCAAGACAACGAAGAGAAGTGCAGATCTGCACCTGATGAATAATGAAGTCAGAGCAGGATTTTGATGTCTGTGCAGAGGTGGCTGATAATGTGGAGCCTCAACAAACGGAGCAGATCGGTTGAAAGAGCCGAGCAAGTCCTGTATCTTTATGCACGCGTAGGAACACACTGAATGGTAAATGAAACGTATGTGAAAGAGGCAAATAATACAAACAGTCTAATGAACAGCGAACAGTTTTTACCAGGAAAATAAAAAGTTGAAAACTGTGATATCTGCGCGGATCATCCGTGGTCAAATTCAAGTAGTGGAAGATTATTCAGCGCTGGATGGACAGTTGCTCGAGTATTTCATTCGATTACGGGAGGAAAGCTGCTTCAGTGAGATTCACACTGACTGCAGTGAATTCAAATGAGACGACTTCCTCTGCCTTTGATGCCGTACAGCTGCTGCCTCTACAGTTGCAGCAAGTGACAGCAGAACAACTGAAGTTCTTGGGAGAGAGAGAAAAGGAAACTTTGGCTCTCAGTGAAGGTGCCCTGAGAAGCATCAGAGAAAAAGGTCACGTGCTACTGTGCGTTTACATGGACCCTAGCATTCCACTCATAATCAGAGTAAAAATGTCTCATGTAACCACCTCAATCAGAACAGACTGGTCCTGATCAGAAGGAATTTTCAATCAGACTATAGAGAGTTTTACACTTCTTGCACTTCAAGTTTCTTTAACATAGCACCACTGGAAAAAGAGACAGATGATTGTTATTGGCCACTGTCAGAGATGTAATGCCACAAACTAGTTATTATTATGAAGAACAACTGCAAATTCCCACAAAACTAGCAAAATAAACTTTTGATTTATTAACCTCTCTTCTTCCATTTGAGAGAGCGGTTGTCACTTTGAGGCAGCACAGACACTGCAGAGCTGTAGCTCTGCAAACAGTTCGTCAAGCATCTTCCAACTTGCGCAGATTAAGTTCTTAAAATTAAAGGGAGGCGGCTCATCACATCCTCGCCCCGAGAGTGCTGCAGATTTACCCTCCGATTTAAATGTCATCCAAGGCTGTGGCATCCGAAACCTCTCATTGCAGGAATCCAACATATCGACAGGAAAAGCATTAAGACACCATGAAGAGACAAGGACAAGGTGGCAGCTGCCCTTTTCGCCCTGACTTTAATTTATTCACGCAAGATCTCGCTGGAACAGAACCTTTCAGAGAACATTAGAAAAAATTATGTCTGCGTCGAATATTACACCGCTGCCGTCCGTCCGAGGCCCGTGCTCACAGGAGCTGACAAATCGGGCTCCAGAGCAATGTTCCCTTGCGAGAGTTTATGAACGTCCCCTCTCATCTTTCACCTGTTGTTTTTCTGGTAAGTCGTGCGGAGACCTGGCAGGGAAAAATCTCAACATCAAGTTATATTTAATAAAAGTCTGTTTACTTTATTGGGTAAGGGCTCTGTTCTTAAATCTAGAGAATGATGCAAACGGCTTCAAGGGGGAATGTCAGTGTGGAAAAATGATGCAATCATCCTGTTTCCAGCAGACAGGTGAAAATGAAAGCCTTCCTGTTTTTTTTACATCCAAATACAAAATACATCACCGGTTCACTGTAAGAAAAATGCTTAATAAACTATTTAAATGCACATTTATATATCTTAATAATTTAAACATGTACTAATAGTTACTAAATGGTTTAATGAACATGTATCCTTTTTGTAACTCATGAATAATTCTGGTAGCTATAAAACATTTATTGCTTGTTAATGAACTATTTTTGCCTTCTGCAGAGTAGCATTGGAAGGTTTCTCCCAGTGGCAACAGTGACTTATATGTCAGTCAGACTGAAACATGCTTCCTGGAATGGGATTAAAAAAAATGCCAACCCCTTGACTCCTATGCTGGCACCACATACTGTAAGGCTGACATTTGTATAACTGAGTTAGAATGCTTAGACTCTTTCATGGATGTAAACAATGAACTCTGGTTTAACGCTCACGTTGCCATCAGGAACAGTGTAAACACACCATCACTGGGTCAACGCTTTAATTTCTCAATTAATTTGGATCATGAGCAAATACCTGCAAACTCACAGACACACCCATCCACCTCAGCTTCATTTATTTATTTTTATGAATGATTGCATTGTCAGTTGTGTCATTTTACCCTTGAGACATCTGCATGTTAGCATCCTGGCATCAGCATGAAGGCCAAAGTACTAAATGTCCACAGAGGAACATAACTCAGTTTGTGGCTTCATTTCATTTTTCTCATAATTTCATAATCGACCTATCGCAGAGATAAAATCTTTTGCGTGTCTGAACTTGCCTTTTGCCGTTCACCACAACAGTGAGGGAGAACATGCAGAGCATCGCTTAGTGTCAAAGCCTCAGGACATGTTTCAAGGGGATGAGCGAGGACTGAATTAAGATGACGGCAGCTTCTCAGAGGGACGTGATGACTCCCGTTGACCTCCAGGTCAAGAGGCCTTGACTGATGAGCTGTAAAAATCAATCGTCACATCTGATTGGCAGAGACTTGTGACATACAGTGACATATGACTGCCTTTCAAATGAAGGGTCAGAGGTCAAACCGGATTAACGGCATCACAGAGGACAAGAAGACAAAAAGGAAGAAGTGTTTTCCTGATTTGTGGGAGTTTAAACTGCTTGAGAATACCAGAAAACCGCGACTCTGGCAATATCACACATGAAAGTTTTAAAAGGTAGCGTGTTTCTTCTCCAGTGATCCGGGGCAGAATGTCAATGGCACCAAAAAGCATGAAATTCATTATTGATCCGAAATACAAGCAGGGCAGTTCAAGCGCTGCAGCCGGTGAATCCACTTATGAACTGGCCAAGTGAGGCAAACCAATAACGCCGCGTGGCCACGAATTATGGCATGAAAGTGAGTCCTGGGCTGGAGTTTCTCTTTCCGCCACCTGCTCTCATGTTGTATTCATCAGCTGGTTCACTGTGTTCAGCCAGCTGTCAATGAGCCGAGTGAATCTGGAGTTCATGGTTTTGTTTGGGAGCTGTCACACACACGCATCTCTAGTACGGCCACAAACAGTTTCATATTGTATTTAACATTAGAACAATGACAATTCAATTTGCAACATCTGACGTGTTGCAATTACAACCTGCATTATGGAGACTGTAGTACTGTAGTAAAGCTAGATGAGTGCAGTGAGAGGATAAACCAGGTACTTTAGCTTGTAGATACTGTACATTTTAATATAAAGTATGCATAACTTTTCACCCTAAACTTCCTTTGAAGCTTTCCAAAACCTCAGATTTTTAAAGCCATTTTAATAAAGTCTACAACAGATTACAGCTGGATCATTAAAATGAAAGCAGCTTTCAGTGTTTTATACATAAACTGCTTTATACACTGCCGGGTTCACGTTTCAGTGTTTCTGTCGCCCTGGTTCACCTCCTCTGCTGCCTCTTCGTCCCACATGGTCTCCTGCAGTGAGTCAGAAATGAGAGCAACGCCAGATTACACACAGGGTGTTACAGTATATGGGATTACTGATGTTTCTCTCGGTGACTCTGATGTAATACAAATTTGGGTCACAGCTCACAGACAGCTGAATTTGGCTTTTTGTTGAAAAGAGTGTTCGAGCCCCTAAACTGAGCCTCAGACAGCTTTTGGGTCCTCAAATAGATTGGATTTCAAGCCCACAAATCTCTATACTTAACCATATTTAGGCTATAAATAAATAAAATGTATATTTTGTTGGACTGCCTTTAGCTTTGATTATAGCAGTGTGACATTGTTTTGATAAGCTTCTGCAATGTCACAAGATTTATTTCCATCCAGTGTCGCATTCATTTTTCACCAAAATCTGATAATGGGATAATGGGTTTGACCACTGCACAAAGCCTTCTCCAAAGATTCTCAATGGGGTTAAGGTCTGGACTCTGTGGTGGCCAATCCATGTGTGAAAATGATGTCTCATGCTCATTGAACCACTCACTTGGAATATGCCCGTGCCATCAGGTAAGAAAACAATCCATTGATGGAATAACCTGCTCATTCAGTATATTCAGGTAGTCAGCTGACCTCATTCTCTGGACACATAATGTTGCTGAACCTAGACCTGAGCAACTGCAGCAACCCCAGATCATAGCACTGCCCCCACTTGTACAGTAGACACTAGGCATGATGGGTGCATCACTTCATCTGCCTCTCTTCTTACCCTGATGCCCCCATCACTCTGGAACAGGGTAAATCTGGACTCATCAGACCACATGACCTTCTTCCATTGCTCCAGAGTCTAATCTTTATGCTCCCTACCAAATTGAAGACTTTTGTCCAGTTAGTCTCACTGATTAGTGGTTTTCTTAAGGCTACACAGCTGTTCAGTCCCAATCCCTTGAGTTTCCTTTGCGCTGTACGTGTGGAAATGCTCTTACTTTTGCTATTAAACATAGCCCTGAGTTCTACTGTTGTTTTTCTTTAGGTGATCACAATCACGATCAATCAGGATTTTTTTCGCGTCCACATTTCCACCTCAATCTCTCCAGTTTTTAATAATGCGTTCGACAGTTGTTAACCCAGTATTAGTAGTTTTGTAATCTCTTTAAATGCTATCTCTACTTGATGCATGCCAATGATCAGACTAACATCTTTTCCAGGACCAAATGTTTTTCACCTCAGAATATCAAACACTAAATCTGAAGTTGTACATTCATCCCTTAAACCTTGCGGACCATGTATCAACTTATCGAATGTTACAGAATTTTATTTTCAAAAACATTTGGATGAAATCAGGACTAAAGTTTTACTTTGCGCTCCCCTCTTGCTGTAGGAACATTTTTGGATCTTCTTATTTCAGATCAGAGTAGACTTGTTTTTAAAGAAGCAACAACTGAACCGATGAATGAATGCAATAAGCGAGTTTATTTGGATGCAGCAGTGAATCAAACCAACATTGTCAAGCATGCTCGCAGAATACAGACACAGGCAGAGCTGATCAAGATGTCATTCAGAAGCCATGGGAAACCTTAAATCATTCAAATTGTTGGGCACCTTTCCTTGTGCCATGTGACAGTAAGAAATAATTGCATTTGGGGTTTCCGCCTGTCTAGCAATTTCCCTTGTGGATCAATAAAGTTTATCTAAGCCTAAGTCTAATTTAATTATTTATTTCATTGCAACAGGGAAGCATGCTGTTTAGTAAAAACATTATTTTGAAATTATTAACTAATACGAATTGCCAATAAGTGCACCTCAGTGTATGAAGCCCAACACAAGCTGTGACTTGACTCCTGCGAACCACTGATGATAGCTTAACAAATTGTATGACTAATTGTGTACTTAAAGGATTGTCCCCATTATCGTATCAATCTGCTTGTCAATCTGCCAGAAAACATGCTGTGTAGAGCATATGACCTGATAACAATGTTAAAGTTAACAGAGGATTAGCTTCAGAGTGCCAAAGCTGTTGGATAAGATAGAGACAAAGAAGCAAACATCAGAAGAGAAGAAGCTGTTTAGGAGGTGGAGGTGGTGGATGGCTTCTTCCTCACCCTCCTCACAATCGGTCTGGAGCCCGGGGCAGGAACGGGTGCGGAATCGGAGGCAGGAGCGGTATTGACAGTATTGGCAGTATTGGCAGTATTGGCGGTGTTGGCACGACTGGCCTTGACCTCATCAATGAAAGTTTCTATGGCAGTAAACTTCTCGGTCAGGTCACCCAGGTGAGCTTTGAGGGCGTTGAACTCCTTGTAGAGGTCGTCTAAAGCCTCAGACAGTGGCTGGATCCTGAACAGAGAGAGAGTAAAGGCAATGTAAAGGTTAAACAGAAGCTCCTGAGTGGCATGTGTCAAATAATTTAAATACAAAACCTTTTACAAATACATGAAGAAATGATTCAATTATGTAAACTCTGTCAGTTTATTATGTATTTTTGAAGACAACAGGTGAGTTTGAGGTGAATATTTTATTTGTAACTGGGAAAAGCTTGAGAAAGGTTTTTATTCCCTTCTCATCTTTTGAAGCTAAAAAGCAAGACTGCAGCTTCCTTCAAGATCAGTTTCAGTGACATTTGGCAGAGAAGTTCTGAAAAAGCCTGCGGTGTGATCCATGTGGGTTTCTGACAGCGGATATTCTGATGTTTATGGATGGAAGAAAAGACTGGAGGATTTAATAAGTGCTCATACATCCGTGAAACTGATTTTCAACACCAGCAGCAGTGCTCTGCAATAAAATTGCACATTAACGTGAGATATTACAGATTTAGAACTGAAAATATTTCCGAGCAAGTCATCAGCTATGAAGCGGAGACTGAAAAGGAAACAAGAAAACAGAATGGAGAAAGACCCGAGGGGTGAGAAAAACAAGGATTAAATATGGCTGCTCCTGCACTGCTTATTTAACTGGTGGACCATAATGATCTCTCGTCCACTGACCTGTGGCGAGAGGCAGGAAGCAGCAGACTTCCTTGTGGAAAACTCAAGCTCATTTGATTCCCGCTGCACAGGAGCGCGTTTCTATTTTGACATTTAAATTGCAGTTTGAGCTGCAGTCTCTTATGACGGCATCGACCGCAGCGCAAACCCCCGAAAAAAAAAACAAATTCCTGTGGCGACCCTCAGTACACACACTGTTTTATTTGAAATTGTCTGCTCAGAAATAAAACACACAGGAGGACAAAGGCGCTCTATTCAGATCTGCAAAAATAACACCGCCTCCACACTGAGGACACAGTCATATTTTTTTTTCCTGCAGACAAGTTTAACAGCCAACCTAGATCTACTTCACAGCTGCACACTGATGCCAGATATTACACTGTGGCATCACCTGGCGTAGTCCGGCAGCAGAGACTGGTGGTCGTTCTGCAGGAGTCCCTTCATCTGGCTCAGGATGTCGAACCTCCAGTTGTCCAACACCTGGGTCAGGTTGGCAACGCCGCGCATGCTCACCTTCTCAGCTGATACAGAAAGTCACAATACAGGTTCATTTAGGACAATCCTCTTCAGACACAGCTGATCAGTGGCACAGTTTGTCTCATTAAAGCTCATATTTAGTTTCAGAGGTCAGAAGTCATGTTTCCTTCAAACCAAATGATGCAAAGATAAAAAGCTCCTTGAGTCGTATAAAGGAATACTTTTGGTATTTTGTAAACTTGTTTGCTTTCTTGGCAATTTTTATAGAAGAATTTTTTCCCTGATATTCTCTGCCAGAAAATGCACAGATGAAATAGATTACATTCCATCTAAAATGTATTTTTCTGAGGATATTCTACACGGTATTTATCACAAAAAACGAATACTCTGTATTGGTATACTCGGCACAAGAGAAAATAGGTGTTTACTGTCTCTTGTCAGGACATCAGGGTATTTTGACTCTGAATAGAAGTTGCATCTTTCTCAAAATGTTATTCAAATATAAGGCAAAAAAAAAAAAAATCCATTCATAGGTTCACAGACAGGATTGCTCTGAGGTTGCGGCGTGATCTTTCACCTCCAGCTCTGGGCTACGATGAGCCCTGAACTTGACCTCTGACCCGGAGTAAACAGAGAGTAATCTGGGTGCTCACAGCCATCCCTGTAGTTCCATTCATCGTTGGTCTTCGAAACCGGGCGTCTCCTCTGGGCCAGCACAGTTACCACGGCGACAGCCAGTAACAGCAGCAGCACACTCAGTTTGGAGGCCATGATCAGACCGGCACCTGGCAGGGAGGGAGAGAGAGAGAGGGAGAGAGAGAGAGGGAGAGAGAGAGAGAGAGAGAGAGAGAGAGAGAGAGAGAGAGAGAGAGAGAGAGAGGATTTGTTTTTATCAGTTTGTTCTCAGCTTTAGTCAGGAATGGTAGGGTGGGACTCTCCAGGTGCTTCATGGTTCTATGATGCTTAATTGCCCCCGACAGACTTCAGCCTGTGGCCATGTACCTGACCTTAATTCCTGTCATTTCTATTTTAGAGAATACCACTACTCTTGATGGGAAAATGAACAATTATGAGATGTTTTAAACAAATAAAATCTAACTTATTTGTGTCTTCCTATAGAGAAATGCAATGCTAGTCTCAGTGTCACTGGGTCAAACAGGTGTCCGTCCTACGTTACTAGAAAGAAACATTTGTGTTTGTCCCACTTGCAGAGCATTTTTTTAACTAAACTGTTTTGTTTTATTCTTCTACTGTGAGCACTACATTAATATAATGAATACACGCATTAAAGCTCCTTTTTGGGGTTCAAGATATTGCCTCCCGAACACGATGTCCTCTGAGATCTGTATGCCAGTCGTTATTATGGTCTATTTTTCTGCGTCTGTGCCTGAGTCAGAATACTCTGGGATTTCAGTATTCCTGAGCACCGTGTTATACCAGGTATGGCTTTGCTACCGCTGTGGCTATCAATCCTAATAAAGCACAGAGAAAGGAAATCGAACTTTTCAGTGTACAAACTTCTAAGTCTTCCAGGCATGTCAGGGGTTGGAACAGAGGAAGTCTCCCCAAGGCTATAAACGCTCAGCAGTCAGCTTACATTAAGGAATGAGTCCAAGCTTCAGTCAAAAAGCTGAGGCACAAAACTGAACTGACAGGCCGACTTGGAAAACTTGGAGGAGAGCTGCAGAGGCATGCAGAGAAGACACTAGCTCAGCAACATCATGTTTGTCTCACAGATGCCTACAATAATACACAGAGGATCCAGCAGACTATACAGCCAGCCATCTTGGGCATTTGTGTTTACCTGAATTTCACATGTTTTAAAGATGGACCTGCTCGTCAGCTTAAGAAAAAAAAAAAATATTCAACCCGCAGTATTACAGGGGACAGCCGTCTGATTTGGTATCAGACTTATCACCAAACAACATGCTTGAGCACATGTAGTTAAGGTATAAATACTCAAACAGAATCTAAAACACACACACACACACACACACACACACACACACACACACACACACACACACACACATAAACACAGTATTCCTGTCACCTTTCCTGTTGCAGGTTTTCTTTGAACAAACACTTTAAGCAACCAAAATCTCATCAGCTCTTGCAGGCTCAATCTGACAACCATGAAATAAGTTTGGCCTTGCAGCGTAGGGAGGCACAATATGGAAGAATTACAGGACTCCCCAGAGTTTTTCAATATTTAAATGGCAGATGCCTTATCTAAATTCATGCTCGACATTAATAAAGAGTCCCATTCAGTTTCATCTCGAGCATGCATAACACTTAGATGGCTTGTGCTTTTGTGCAGCATGAATACAGTGGTGTTTTCTTGCAGAAGCAACAGCATTGTCTCTTTTGGTAATAATCAATATATTAATTATGAAAACAAGAACAGATGGGAAAAAAGAAAAGAAGTTGACTTGAGATGCCACAGAAAAGCTGATGCCCTCCCATCTGACAGCACTAATTTGGCTTTTTTGAATCATACAACTAAAGAAGGTGATCAGTATCTTTGCACATACCTGCGAATGATAGTGTTGTTTTGCAGCTCCTCTACTGCAAAGCTTCCCGCTTGCCTCAACAGAAGTCAATGACAGGCATGCAAGAAGTTGCAAAAAGGAAGAAGAAGAAAAAACACACCCCTTCTGCACACAAGCATGCATGCACATGCATATACAGAAAGAAAAGTCTTTCACACATACACACAAAGCTTATGCCCTGTCCCCCATCATTATGGAGGCCTGGTGGTCAGCACAGTGTGGTTTGGGTTTGAGGCAAAGCTCCAGATCCTTGGGTGGTTTCATATGTTTTTGCACTTTGTGTATATGTGTGTGTTCTCCTTTTCTTTAACCTTTGGATGAGGTCCCGCATCCTTCAGACATTAAGTCATTGGTAGATTTGATCAGTCCCTGCTTGTATTCTGCCTTTTGAGATGAAAGAACAGAAGAGATTATAAAACGTGTGCATGAGCAGGACACGTGAAAGGAATGAACACAACCTATACCAGGCCCCAAATGCACAAGTGCCCAAATGCACAGGAGCCCCCAGTCCAGTGCTTCAGTCTGAAACAATGGGTGAAATTTCTTTCTGCAACTCCTGTCAAACAAACACAGAAAGACAAAAAGAAAAAAAACATATGTTTGAAATAACAGATAGATAGACAACTTCATTGATCCCTTTGGGAGGTTCCCGCAGGGAAATTGACAGCAACCATATGCTAAAAACTACAACTGCACAAAATATTACTCGAAGTTGAAGCAAAGTCATCTGAAAGGACCACAAAAGAGGTTAAACTTTCATTTATAAAGAAATGCAAACCAGTTACAAACTGACTCACAGCAACCCAATAAGAGGCTATAAGTTGAAACAAGTGTAAAATTTGATGCAAAGAAAACTATAAGATAGAAGCAAAATCCATGCCAATAAATAAATAAATACTGCAAAGAAATTCACAACAACTAAAAATAGAGGAGCAAAGTAAGCAGTTTTGTGCATTTAGGATAACAATAGAAAAAAGATAAAACATCTTTGCTTTTTTGTTGTTGTTTTGTTGATATGTTGCTGTTTTATCCTTGCTTTTTTTTAAAAAAAATAAAGAATAAATAAAGCATTTCTGTTGATATATCTGTCTCTGCCCAGCAGATAAATGAAAGTTGCAGAAAAAAATAATAATAAAGAAATAAATAAAACGGTTGGCAACCCTGCCGGAAACTGCCGTATGTGCTCGTAGATGATTGGCTGCTACACACGTCTGTCACTCTTTCCTTTTCCGGTCCACTGGGTTGCTAGGTAACAGCTGCTATGCGCTGTCTACTAAATAGAAGCTAGCTAGATGCTGTACTCAAAAGTTTGGGGATACGCACACATGCAAGTAGCTTGCATTCTTTGAAGCTACTGGTTTGGAGTCATGACAGCTATAAAAGACGGAGAGTACACTGCTACAATCTACAAACTGGTGAGAATAGTGTTTGATTTAAAGTTAGCGTATTAGCTGAGTACCAAGCTAGCAGCCCTCGATACGGCTCGACCGAATCTCAGTTTAAAAAGCGTTAATTTAAGTGTGTCCAGTTTACTGAACAATATACGCATGCTACATAACACTTTTTCCGGAATTGTGATGGACTGGTCATATATTCATCATACATTTTATGCAACGAACAACAAGCAGTCATTGCAATGTGTGTCCGTTAACCTCACGTTAAGTTGGTGTATAGTTAGCTGATGGTTTAAGTTGTATGTCCTGTAGTATACGTAGTTATGCTTCCAGTGGTTAGCTTTACAAATAACAGAACAGAACTCTTTCATTAATAATGATAATGGTTTCAGTGGTGTGACTAAGCCACGGAGTGTGAAACCATCCACATGAACAACAACAATAACTCTGCATTAATTGTATATGCTCACTGTACAAAATCCTGGATACTGTATATATCTTCTCTTCCTTTATTCTTCTTTTTTTAATTTTATGTGGACAGATCGAGATTTATTTTTATGCTTTTATTTTTTACGCTTAAGTTTTGTGTTATTGTACAAGAGAGCAAAAGTTACTGGAGTCACTGGATTCATATTCATGAAAATGTGCTTTTAAATGTAATCTCTCATAGATTAAAGACAGCCAGTATGTAGAGGCAATCCACATTCTGAGTGGCCAACTTCAAAAGCACACAAAGGTAAGTGACTGTTCATCAGAAAAAACAAAACAAAACAAACAAACAAAAAAAAAACAGGCATTATAGTATTTTTCTTCTTTTTTTTGTGATGTATTCATGACTTAATAAATGGGCCAAAAATGAAATATGCCATCTATTCCATTGTCTGTTTTTATGCTTTTCTACAGAAGAAATGATGTATGTAATAAACAGTGCATGGACAGAAAATGAGCAACAATAAGCAACAATTTCAGGCATTTTGTAGACCAAACAAATAATTGACTAATTGATAAAACAGTTAACAATAATCATAGGTTAAGCAGCCTTAGTGAAAATTTTGAACACTAGGAGTATCATGTTTTGGGATGTGACAACTGCAGATTTACATTCTTAGTATCCCGGTGTCTTGGATGCAGATGGTAAGATGGGTATTTTCTCTCTGCAGAGATGCAACAAACAGTCATTAGTATAACTTATTCTTACTTTCTGTGTCTCAGTCCAGGGCAGCGCTGTCTCTGCTTGGTTTTTGCTACTATCACATCCAGGACTTCACCAACGCTGCAGAATGCTACGAGCAGCTCACCCAGCTTCACCCGGAAGTGGAGGAGTACAAGGTGTACTATGCCCAGTCCTTGTACAAATCCGGGGCTTATCCTGAGGCCACTAAGGCCTCATTTGTGCTGGACAACCCCAGCAGTCACATCAAGGTACAGTACGCACGCACCCACGCACGCACGCACGCACATACTGGTGGACTCAGAACAAGTATGATAATGCTTGTATGTGACTTTTATGGCGACATAAAAATACTATGTTCCAGGTGTTCCATCACTGCTTTCAATTTGCATTTGAGGAACAGTTTCACCTTATTTGCACTAAAATCTTTACGCTTTGTTTCAACCATCTGTTACACACCCTCCATCACTGGGAGCATTTGTTCCACAGAACAAAAAGGAAAACTCAGTATAACTCAGAGTTTTCCTTGCCTTATCTCATTTGTTGTGCATTTATGCCCAGATGTATTTGTTACAACACCTCTGTGGAACAAATGCTCCCAGTGATGGAGGGTGTGTAACAGATGTTCTTTAGATAGACAGACAAATAAAATCTATCTATCTATCTATCTATCTATCTATCTATCTATCTATCTATCTATCTATCTATCTATCTATCTATCTACCTATCTACCTATCTACCTATCTATCTATCTATCTATCTATATAAAACCCATCTGTTACACACCCTCCATCACTGGGAGCATTTGTTCCACAGAAGTGTTGTAACAAATACATCTGGGGCATAAATGCACAACAAATGAGATAAGGCAAGGAAAATTCAGTATAGCACAACAGCAGGGAAAACATTTTCATTACCAAAAAAAATCACATTATGCAGCCTTTAAATGTAATTTAAGTTTATTTTGTCAAAATGATTAAATCTAGCAGGAATTAAAAAAACTTCTGAAGAATATTCTTTTATTTAATTGTGGGAAAACAGGTTTGAGCTCATCAAAATGAGTGAATGGACAGTGTGGATCAGAGATTGCAGTTTTTGTTAGTGCGTAATTTTTGCTCCAAATTCAAATGAGCCCTTGGCTAGCAGTATTGTGTCCCTGGTTTACCTTTTGTTTATCCTCTCTTGCTCTAACACAGATGGTCAAGCTTCAAGCCTGTATCAAATATTGTGAGGAAGATTATTCTACTGCCAAGGTGACTTGCTGCCACACATTATTTGTAAACTGATACAAATGATACATTTCTGTTCAGTATGGAAGCAGTTTAAATGATTATTATCTGCTTACTGTTCCTTTTATAGTCACTGTTGGAGCAGCTTCCCCAGGACGACCCAGACTACGTCTACAATATGGGCTGTTTGCTTTATCAGGACGGCAAGTATGAGGAGGCTTGCAAGAAGTTCATGTCTGCCATGCAAGTGCTGGGATATGTGCCAGGTAATCAAAGACAGGTGTGAATACACCTTCAGTGAATTGTTGTTTTTTTACAAACAGAATGTATCTTCTCACATTTGTACGTCAAACTACCAGTGGGAACACGTTTATGTGCGCCCTACCACAAAATGTGCACGGATTTACATGTAGATGAACTACTGCTGTCTTATATTGTGGACAAAACACGTCCCACCAGGCCTGTTCCACTTTTTATTGCACGACCACTTCTTTGCAGTCTTCCCCAGAAATTTTTGTTTACAAAAGTAAATGAATGTAGCATATTTTATATATTTAAAAAAACACACTAGCAGTGCTTTATGACATGAGGAAAGTTAAGCATGTAGACGAATTAGAAAGCACTCAAACAACTAGTCAACAGACAAAAGACGACTCTGTATCTTCCCCAGAAGTTTCTTGTTAATCATTGCATTTGTACAAAAATGTCTAAGATCCTGTTTCATGGAGAAGAAAACCACTGATGTTGGTCACAGTCCTGTCTCATAGTGAAGAAAACCGCTGATGTTGGTCACCGTCCAGTTTTATAGTGAAGAAAACCACAGATGTTGGTCACAGACTTAGACGTGATCTTAAAGCCTACTGAAAGCAGTAGTTTTTAAGATCAGGTTTTGATTAAAATAAGTTGAAAGTTCATCTTGGTTTCTTTGCCTTCCTGCTCCTTTCTTTCTCTGTCAGCGTTGTCTTACAACATCGCCCTGACATACTACAGCTTGAAGAACTATGCTCAGGCCCTCAAATACATTGGAGAGATCATTGAACGAGGGATCAAGGAACATCCAGGTAAAAACACATCTCATTGAAATGCTAATGTCTATTCCGTTGACAGACAACATGACATGAGTGATGTTTTTACCATTATTTGGTCATCAGAAAACAAATGTGATTTTTCTGTACGCCAGAGCTGAGCGTTGGGATGACGACCGAAGGCATTGATGTCCACAGTGTGGGAAACACGCTGGTACTCCATCAGACAGCGCTGATCGAAGCCTTCAATCTCAAAGCTGCCATTGAATATCAGCTGAAAAACTGTAAGCACCTCAATCAGTGGCTCTAAAACCTGGCATGTAGTGAAGATAAAAAACTGTGGACTGGATTTATACTAATATGAGTATGTACATGAAGTAAGGCAAATTACAATTCTGTTTATATAACATTTAAGCTGTGGACTGAATCTGAAGATCTCAATCATTTAAATTTTTCTCTGTAAAAACACAAATAGTGTAGACGATATTAAGGGGACAGAATACTTATTTGCTGTGACAAGCTCTTATGATTCAGTCCTAAGCAGGTCACTACCACAGAACTTGTTTCTAAATATAGCTACAGAGAGAGTAACCAGTACAAGAAGATGAAGATCACCTGGAAAAGCTTTCTTTTATCTTCAAAAGCGGGGTCGTTTGCCCTCCTCCCTGAACTGTCTGACACATTATCAAACCAAAGCTTTAAAGAATAGGGATCAGAGGACAACAAGCAGGAAGGAGGATGTCTGAAACCCACATCAAACAATCTCCTTTGTCAGAAGCACAGGGAGCTACATCACCTGCTGTTTGTCCTTGATGAGACAGACAGGAGATTGAGGCGCTTGATTTCAGATCTGAAACCAGGTTGCTGAGATGATTCCAAATATGGAGCTAGAAAGAAGTTTTAGAGGTCATCCTGTTAGGCTGGTGGTTAAAAGACTTGCCTTAATGAACTCTGTGTCCCATTTTCAATTATATCCTCACCTCACGTTTGCCCTCTGTATCTCTTTGTCCAACTGTCCAACAAAGGCAAAGTTTTAGGAGTTATGTGGGAAAGCCTTAAAATATAATGTCACTTTTTGTAAAGTGTGTAGAAAAGACACACACACACTTAACTCAACTGCTTTCTTTCCTGCTGTTTTCATGTGGATTCCTGCAGTGAAAGGAGCTCAGGAGGCTTTGACAGACATGCCCCCGAGATCAGAGGAGGTAACAATCATCGCACTTTCACTCCCAATCTATTCTGTATACATGTGCGTACTTGTGTTACTGTGTTATGTTTTGGGCACATAAATCTGTTTGTCGACTTACCCCTTGGGAGTAAGTTTTGGGTTGGGAACTCCAGGACATGTTTGGCTTTGTGTGCGTTTTCACTTGTAATGTGAATGTTTACATAGAGGCAATTGTGATAGTTTCATATTCCTAAAGCAGCAAATTAACATGCAGATGTGAGACTGTCCTTGGTCCATCCTCCACTGCCACAGTCTTTTTAAGCTCGGAGTGAGGATTGTGAGAGAAATGCACGTCGACTGCCCCCTAGTGGAATTTAATACCAAGTGTATTTTATCACTGTCAGAAAACTAAACTCAAATATTATTAATGACAATTTATTGATTATAAATAATTATATTCTAATCAAATATGCCCAATATCAGAATGATCTAGTCTGTCACTAAATACAAGACAGAGACAATAGATTACAAAATAAAGGAATCAGTCTCAGTAATGTGTTGTATCGAGGTAGTACTTGGGGGCATGCATTTTCCAGGTAGTCCATTCTGTTTGTTTTTAATTATACACCACATTGAACAACGTAACCCGGTTATTGTAAAATTATTAATCATTAAGTATAGTGATGTTGCAGTGGGGTGTTGTCAGTTGTGTTATGTACTGTATATATTATATGTTTTGTGTCTCTTAATTCATATACTTTGATTTGTGCGTTGGTGCGTGTTGCAGGAATTGGACCCAGTGACTCTTCACAACCAGGCTCTGGTGAACATGGACACAAAGCCATCGGAGGGTTTCGAGAAGCTGGCCTTCCTCCTACAGCAGCCCTCCTTTCCTCCTGTCACTTTTGGAAACCTGTTGCTGCTCTACTGTAAACACGAGGTAATGAAGTAGGTCATGCACAGAAATAGTTTTACATTTTATTAAAAAATATATATATGAAAGGTTTTCATTCACTTTAATTTCTGCTGAATAAACCTAACTCCATTATTCAGAGAATCATCAGTGTGCTCTAATTTAATACAATGACGCCCTCAAACATTTTTGGCCCGTCTGCATTTTCCACCGTACTGTACATAAGTTAGGTTTCACGTAGGAACTAACCGTGGTCTTAAAGGGATTTAGACTCATGTGGTGAGAGTCCTTGTGAAAAGAGCTAAAAAAAGGCATAGAGAGGTGTGGCTCTTTCATTAAAATCGTATTAATGTCTCTGCTGGATATGTTTCCAGTACTTTGACTTGGCCGCTGATGTCCTGGCAGAAAACGCCCATCTGACCTACAAGTTCCTCTCCCCGGTGAGTTCCTCTACTCTCGTACAAAAACTCAGCTCATGTCCAGTGTTGTCTGCACAACTATTAAAATCTTTATATACTCAATGAAGGTGAAATGTTTTCAGTCAGTGTGTAAGTTTTTTTTTCTTTCTAGTACATGTACGAGTTTCTTGATGCCTTACTGACCTGTCAGACGGCACCAGAGGAGGTACAGTATGAAACACCTGACATTTAGTGTTGTGTCTGAGTGATAAATAATTTTAAAATGAACATAGCCTTCAGTTGTATTTAACAGCCTTGGTGAAGAGACAGCTTGGACTGCACAAGCTTGTTCAAATGCGGTACATCTTCTTAGTGTGTATTGAAAGCTTGGTGAGCATAGAACTATCTTTCCTGCAGTCACATTGTATTTTAGTGTGTTTAGATTTAGCCATAATTAACATATTTTTACAGCAGAACTTTAAGTTTCCAGATTTAGTTTTTCATCCTTTATTCATCGTTTTTTATTTTAATATTCTGTTTTTACAGGCGTTCCGCAAGTTTGACGAGATGAATGGAAAATTGACTGAGCAGCTTCGCAAGCTAGCAAAGCAGGTCGTTTTTCTCATTCCTGGTTGCATATTTTTGTTGTGTTTTTGTGTGTTTTGTTTTGTAGGATTACAACTTGAACTTTACTGGCTTCCTACTCTAATATGGACTACCCAGATCCAGAATTCGACCTTCAACAGATAACAGAAACACTGACACATCCTGAGATAACGCTAGACTTAAAAGAAGGGGTAAGAAGAATTTTGTGTGAATATTTATTTTGTCCATCTTTTCTAAGGTGCAGGAGGCCAGGATTACTCGGGACGATGAAGCTCAGAAGAAAGCTCTGCAGGACTACGATCTGATGCAGGAAAAGTGAGGACACACAAACACAGTCATATTTTCATCTCTTCAGAGGAAACAATGTTACAGTGACCTACTTAATTCTCTGGACTTGTCTACCAGGTCTTCACTCCAGATTAAATCATTTTGGTTGTAGGGGAATATAGATACACAGAGATATGACAAATAACGTCACAAACGACTATTACAACAGCCATTACAAAGTCGTGTCAGCATTCCTTACTCTCATTCTACAAGAAAATGCTTCCCATTATTTCCCTCTTCATCTTCTCTTTCTGATTGTCTTGTCTCAGGTACATCGTGGTCCTCATGGCCCAGGCCAAGATCTACTGGAACCGGGAGAACTTCCAGATGGTGGAGAAACTTTTCCGAAAGTCAGTGGAGGTCTGCAACGAGGACGACACCTGGAAGCTCAACGTGGCTCATGTCCTCTTCATGCAGAACAAGTACAAGGAGGCCATCGGCTTCTACGAGCCAATCGTCAAGAAGCACTACGACAACGTGAGTGTTTCAACATGGCTGGTGACATTTCTGAAGAAAACTAAAGTGCGGTGTGAGATTTAGAATATCGTTCACCCATCAGCAGAGTCGAGGTCAGGACTACACGTTGACAGTTTACCTTTCTGTACAGGTGGAGCAGTGTAACATACAGGAGTGTCCCTGCAAGTGTAAACCCTCGGTAAAAGTAGAGCCCAAACAGCTGTTGGTTATTCCTCTGCAGTGTCTTAACATCTGTGCATGACTATCTGTTTCAGTGATTTTGATGATTTTGTGTGGGTTTGTTTGTTTGCAGTGGTGTTGGCATTCAGATAATTAAGTCACAAACACATGACTAAGCGGCATGGGGGATTACCAATTTACACTGAAAAGCCACAGGAAACTATAAATCTACTAATTTTGTCAAGGTTTTAGGTGGTCATAGCAACACAAGTTGTGTGTTTTTTTTTTTTAACCTGAAATCAAAGCAACAAAGGTTTGTCTTTAGTGAAGTTTGTTTGAAGTGATGTTTTTTTCCTCTAAAATCATGTAATATGATGTGTCAAGTACACTGGGTTTGGTTTCAACTTAGTTTAAAAAAATATTCTGGTCGTTTTGGCTGTGATTCTGTAAAGTCAGCTAAATACCAGCGGTCACAGGTCTGCAGTTTGTTTTTTAAAATAATAGTTGATGAATCAATGTGTGTGTTCCACTGTAGATCCTGAACGTGAGCGCTGTAGTTCTGGCCAACCTGTGTGTGTCCTACATCATGACCAGCCAAAACGAAGAGGTAATGTACAAAGAAGTCAGCAGGCCCACAGTGTCTTCACAGGAACTATTTGCTCTTGGAAATTAGCCAGCTTTTATTTTAGTCTGTAAATGCTGTCACGATAAGGATTACATTTCTGGGGTAAATTAACGTTCTTCTTCTTCGTGACACTTTGCTTCAACAGGCTGAAGAGCTGATGAGGAAGATCGAAAAAGAAGAGGAGCAGATCTCTTACGACGACCCAGACAAAAAAGTGTTTCACCTTTGCATTGTCAATTTAGTCATTGGGTGAGTTACATTAGCAGAGAGCGATTTAACAGGAATGTGTTGTAGACACAGGGCTTTAAATGTATTAAGGCTTGATTGTGCTGAATCTAAGGTGTTTTGAGACAGGACACAAACAGAACTTTGTATTGTTTTATTTTCAGGACACTATACTGTGCAAAGGGAAACTATGACTTTGGCATCTCGCGTGTCATCAAGAGTCTAGAGCCGTACAATAAGAAGGTAGGCCATTTAATTGTTCTGCTGCATCAACTAACATCCTCTGAACTCCACTGAGCAGCCAGTCTGCCATTATCCTATAAGACATGTTGATAAACCTGTCCTCACCATTTAGTGATTTGTGTATAATAGAACTCTGATGAAGTCCCTTTTCTCTGGACTTAAGTTTCGTCTCTGAAGTTGGGCTTTTAGAGGCATCTTAGCTAGATGCCCACTTAAAATGATAACAACCGCAGTCCAAATATATCATCTATTTAAAGGCGGATACTACTGATAAATATCTAAACTCCCACACTTTCCATTTTTATGCAGACCAACATTTCTTGATGAAGTGATTTTAATTAGTTAAACTAGCTTTAATCCACACCTCTGATCTGACCTCTGAAAAAAAAAAGACTCCAAGCTTGCAATGTCCTGAATCCAGTTCCTAATTGTACTTAGATGGAGGTCTAACAGCATTTTATGTAGAAATACTAATAATTCACTTGCCAGAGTATTTTCCAGATTTTAATTTCCAGTCATTTTCAACCAATTATTTTCTTTTATCAACCAAAAATAACCACCTGAGCCCTCCAGGACTCTGTGTCTGAGGAACTTCTCTGAGACTGACCTGCTCTTTTTTGGACCTTTGATCCCACCCAGTCACAACAACATCACACACCAGCTGCAGCTGAGTCCACTAAGTTCCAGCTGAGAACACAAGCCGTCATCCCGAGTGTTTCCCCCTCTCATCCTCACAACAGTCACCATTGCTGAGTCACATTCACAGTGAAAGCAAAGAGGAGTTCAGGAATGTGAAGCCTGGGGAGACGGTCACGCCAACCTCTCAGAACCCGACCATTAACTCTGGTTACTTCAAACCATTTCACTATTTCAGGGGTGTTGATGCCACACACTGTTGTTGCCACACAATGTAGTTAAAGCATGACTCAAAGTTGTGTTTTACAAAACAATACCACTGGCAGGAATTAGGGTTTTAGTCTGGTTTTAGATTTTTTTATTTTTTTTGTATTAAAAATATAACAATTTCATATATGTGTGTTTGTGTGTGTGTGTGTGTGTAGCTGGGGACAGACACATGGTTCTACGCCAAGCGTTGTTTCCTCTCCCTGCTGGAGAACATGTCTAAACACATGGTCATGCTGAGGGACGCTGTGGTACAAGAGTGTATTCAGTTCCTGGAGCACTGCGAGGGTGAGCAGCACACACACATTGAACAACAGTTCAGTTGGTTTCAGTTTTAAACACAGCTGCAGGTTCATCTCATTTATCTCAAAAGCAACATTTTTTTCCTTACTAAAAGTTTGCAAATGATCCTGTGTGTGAAAGAACAGATTTAGCGTCACATGGAACTTTTCCATGTGGCTTTTTTGTCTATACTGTAATGATTAACTCATACCTGTAAAACAACAGATTATTAGAACAGTTTCGAATCTACAAGTACTCATGAATCATGATCTCTTCCACTTAGTTAAGTTTGTGTGCTTGTTTTTAGGTGGGCATTAAACAGCAGGACCTCCATACCAGCCCTCTAAACGTTTTCTTAATAGTTCCTAACCCATCAATAAAATGTCCTAGTGCAGTGTGTCCCTATTGTAGCTCCTTGTTTAACTATTTGACACACAGGTTCATTTCTTAAATACCTTACAGCTTTTGCTTGCTTGACGAAGTTCCTGCAGAGGGAACACAAGGCCTGAATTACCTTTTGAGGAGTTGACAGTGTTGTTTTCACAGACGTCACAACATGCTAGGGGAACTCCTCCCCAGGAAGGTTTCTGAATGTTAGTTCTTGTGAAATTAAAGTTTGTTGTTCTCTTTGAATTGACTGAGTTTTTTGTCTCCCTGCAGTGTATGGGAAGGAGGTGCCTGCCATCATTGAGCAGCCACTGGAGGAGGTCCGCATTCACATCGGCAAGAACACCGTCACCTACGAGGCTCGACTGCTCAAGGCTTTGTTCTACGAGGTCATTGGCTGGAACAAGTGATATCATTACAGAGGTGTCACTGCAGTGTTTTCATCCTGAAATTGTTTGATTCAAAGGATAACAGATCTTGAGTCAGAACACAATAATTTCACACTCTGATGTGTTTTCAGTCAGGTCTTAGAATCAAACCATCTTCCAAGTTCCTGACTGCAGCTTTTTCACACTCTCTCTGCTCTGTGGAAGCAGAGAGAGTTTTGACTGAACGATCCGTTCCCAGTTTACTCCAACAGATCTTACATAATCACTGTTAAAGGAGCCTTCCTGCTCCTACCTCAGATCCACTCAGCTATCACGGCCACTAATATATCACAGATTTTATTATCACCGCTGCTCAATGTATTAAATAGAAAGAGATTTGTAGAAGTAGAGCAGACTTTGTTTATTAGTTGGGTTTATTCTGCTAACAAACATTCACATAATACCAGCTGGTCTGTCTCTTTATTTACCATACATTCATAGTTCATGCAGGTCCCCTGTGGTACTGGACTGCTGCCTTAATATGAACAACATAGACTGTATATTAAGGTGATTACATGTCAAAAGCAAAAACATAATTTAATTTAAGTTCGTTTTTATAAAAGTAAAGTGTGTTTAAATGTAAATATATTCTGATAATAGAGATGATCCAAACTGTTTCAATAGACTTGACTCTTGCAGATGATGTCCAGTAATGTTAAATTCTGAGCCTGAGACAAGACAAATCAAATCCCTGAAGTGCACAGAATGCACTAAGTCTCTTTAATTTTCTGTCTTGTTGACATTATTTTCACACTCCAAGTAATAAACTGTATAGTGAATCTGCACACATTTTCTGCTCTCTGTGTTTCAGAAACCATTGTCCTTCTTGTAAGCCAAACATTTCAAAGTTGAGTCTTACTCTCAGTTTGCGCCGCCAAAGCAAAGGCATAATTTTAGGTAATTAGAGCCTGCTGACTTTTCCCTTAATCTGTCTATTGTGTGGCTCATGCATTCTTCACCTCAAATGTAGACAACGTGGCACATAACCGTGTATATTGGGATACAATCTGTGTCCATGCACAAATATACAGGGTGACCGTGTCAGCCAGGGAGTGTATATGGATGGAGATCAATCTCTTTTTTAAAATAAATCGTCATTCCAAGAAGCTAATTTCACTCAAAAAAAAAAAAAAAAAAAAAACATGACTGCTCCTCATATCCCTGAATACAGATGCTGTTTCTCTTACCAAGAGACATTCTGACACATTGATTACAGACATTTTAACCCCTACGCTATTGTTGAAGTACAAAACTAATAAAACCTAATAGAAATCTTCCTCCAAAACCAAAATTCATTTAGAAAAACAAGATCTTAATTAACTGCATAAGCTTCTAAGACCACTGAGATTTCTCTGGCTAATTTAACAGACTAAAGACACTTATATTTGGAGGCTAACAGGAAATCACATAAACCCTTTTTTTCAATCAAGTGAAGTAATTGCATCTTGTTACTTATGAATCGAGCATGTCTACTTTCAAAAGATCTTTAGTGTGGAATTTATTATTAATACTTAACAATAAATGCTTTTCTACATTTTTTTACTTACAAAATCTAATATGAAAAGAAATGTAAGTAAAGATCTTTGAAGTTTTAATTTTTCCATCTTTGAAGAACATTTCTACCTGATGATCTACAATGTTTTGGTTGTGAGACGCCCCCTGTTGGGGTTAGGAGGGTGGGTGGCTGGTTCAGGAGAGCGGCCTCTTTGTTATGTCCTGTTCTGCCAGGTAATAGTTCAGGTATCCTCCCAGAGCACCAACGGCCACCGCTGTCATGTGGCTGGAGCAGCCATCTGTCAGATGAGAAATGACAGAAAGAAAGTAAAAAGCCAGTTGCATGATCATAAAAACAAATCAAAAGTGCAATCCATAAGAGTAAAGCGTAAAGAAACTAGAGAGTGACGGTCTGTGAAAATAAAACAAAGACAAACTTACCTGGAAGTATCTTCTCCCTCCTCTTCACCCTCCTATGAGGCTGCAGCTGTTCCAGCAGCTCATCTCCAATGATCTGAGACATGATGCTCTCTGTGGAAATACGCAGTAAAACATACTTAAAATACTGTATACAGTATTTTTAATGTTGTTATCGTTGAAGCTACTTTAATAGTTTAGTCCAGAAACTATACTGTATTACATAGTTTTGCTTTCCATGTTGGGTATTTTGGAAATTTATTCCTGCAGTCCTCATTCAGTAGCATGTAACTAGTGATAAATAAGTATTATTGATACTCACTGTCTCTCCCAAAGCAGCCCACCTCCTCATCCTGCAGCCTGAGAATGTGCTGCAGCCAGTCAGCTTTATGGAAGTCCGAGAAACCAGACAATCCACAGATCAAGACTAGCAAAAGAGGGAACAAGTAGGTCAAGAACACCTTAAGAATCACTTAACAGAATCCTTCCCACTGTACCATGTCCAGTTTACATTCCTTTTGGTATAAAACAACCAGGTTTTTCATCTTTTGCATTATTTGTTGGAGATTTTACGGACTGCTGCAAAAATAACAAAGGAATCTAATTTTATTGGGTTTTTACTTTCAGGTAAAGGGTTACTGACTTGGAAAGTGGTCAGAAACACTGCATGAGTGAACAAGTTCAAAACATACGCAGTTTGATACAAGTACAACAATTTTAATACAAATGAACATGCTGATACTCACTGTTTTCAATGAAGATGTCAACTGTCTGTTCGGTTAAACCATCCTTGATGATGTCCTGGTTGGTCTTCATCATGTTGGAGCAGAAAATCTTTTGGTAGTTTTGTTCAGTCATGTTGGCTCTGGACTCGCGTGTGTCACCTTTCAGCAGGTTAGTGCAGCCTCTCTGATTCAAATAAATTAAAACCAGTTAGTGTGTGGAGGCTTTGAGGTTATAGATTCTCTTCATACTGAAAACACAAATATTTAAAGTTCTTCTCTGCTTTAAATAATAAATAGTTTTAAATTGTATTTTTCTGCACAGGAAAATCCCCAAGGTTCCATCCTTGGTCCTATTTAAATGCTTCCTTTAGCTAACATTTTCGCATTATATTTTTTTATGCAGATTACATACATCATCTCACCATTTTTCCAATCATGAAGTAGAGTAGCTGGTGGGACAGAGAATAGTGTGGGCAACCAAAACGAGTCATGGTGTCTCGACAGGGCTTTGTGACGATGCAGGGCGTCCCATTCATCTTCCTATCCAAACAGACACACATGAGCCAGACAGGTGAGCATCCTCAAACTCAAGCTAACATGTACACAACCTGTGTATAGCCACAGAACTGAAACACAAGGCAAGACAAAGGAATAATGATAGAATTTGGACAACACTGTGGCTGCATACCAGGTTCCAAGCAGCAGGGTCAAACATTTGTCACTGAGCTGCTCGTCATAACACTCAGTGGTCATGGTGGAGGAATAAACAAGACTGGGATCTGTGGAACACCACTCCTGTGGAATCAGCCAGAAAGTCCATGACAGCAGGGGCTCAAACTCTGAAAGGAGCAGAACATGATTAAGCCCTAAGGACCTCTGATTAACCCCGGTGATTCTCAATGAAACGCAGGTTCTGAAAGTGAAAACTTTTTGTGCTGCACATGTCTGCTCTTTTCCTCTTGAGTCAACCAACATTTCTGGGAATACAGACTTACCTCTGTAGTATTTGGGGTCGTTCTGTTTCAGGGCAGTGACGGCCTTGTCGAGGTTTTGGTCAAGCCGTTTGACCAGAGCAACGGTGGTTGTTCTCTGAGCCCAGCTGACCGGGTCAGTGTGAGGCCACGTCCGAACTGCCTCCTTCAGTTCAGCTGAGACACAAAACAAACCCAACAGAAAAGGAACGCATCATGATGACTGACATTGTTGTTTAGGAAAGATTAATGGTTTTATTCACATCCCAAAAGGTGAGTCAAATGATCCTCTGACTTTTCCATCACCTACGATCTAACAGCATTTCCATGAGCCTCATCTATATTCATCTTCGAATGGCAAATGCTCATGCATAAAAAGGTCAACATGGTGTTGGGGACAGGGTGATAGAGCTACAGTATTTAATCCAGTTAGTTTTCCAATTAATTCATCAGTTTATTGTTGGCATTTATTTATTTGTTTCAATGTTTTGTAGACCAACAATTAACTAAATAGTTTGAGACTATTATTAGTTTGTTTTATTTTATTTATGAATTCAGCCAGTCTCTCATACGTAGAATCAAACTAACTTATTTAACAGTAACGTGCAGCAGTGGGTTGAACTTGTATTCATGACATATGCAGAAGCTTGAGGACGCTTTGTCTTATCTGCACCCGCACTGGTGCATCATATTTATTCTAGTTTCCATTAATAATCTGAACATGTATTCAGAAAATATTTATTTTCCATCACTGCAAGCTAAGTGGGTTGAGAATAACGTCGAAAACTAAAAACAAAACCCGTGCAGATGTTTCCCAGATGTTTCCTGCAGCTGAGGGAAGCTGATGACTTACCCTGCAGCATGACAAACCCGACCACCCCGTCCAGGTTGATGTGCTCATGTTGCCGCTCCAGGAAGGACACTCCGTGGGAAAGACTGCTCAGGATGTCATCGATCACCTCTGCCTGCGTCCCGCACACTGCGGCAAACAGGGCCAGCACTGCGGCCAGCCGGAGCCCCGCCGCCCGCATCTTCTCACTCGGATGAGCCCAGTCCTGAGGCTCCGGGACAGTTTTCTCCGTCAGACAGACAGAAATAAAGGGGAGCAGAGAGGGCAGACTGCTTCTTGTTTACCAGGGGGAGGAAACAGCCGTGACGTCAGATAGACTGTTATTACGATACTTACAATCAGCATATTTGTTCACGCCTGCACCATCAAACCTTCAAATTACTGCAATGTCGTTTTGAAGATTTTAAAAGATATAAAGTGAAACTTTGATTAAACAAAATAAACGTTTATTCCCAATCATTGCTGCTTGTGCATCTTTAAATTGAAGCAGTGCTTAATTTTAAGTATCATAAGTAGCTACAGTTCCCTATTTTACAAGAAGGAAATGGAAGCAATTATAATAATAAAAATGTTTTTATTTTTTTAATTTCTGAAAAAACAACAACAGTTTTTTGTTTGTTAGTTAGTTTGTTTGCAGGGACGTGTACAAACATTTGAGGGCTATTGCTCTTACCTGGTAAAAGGGCACCACGTCTGTCATGGCCGGGACGAAGTGAAAATCCACTACCTTTTCTCTCGGTAGCTCGATGGTGTTTTGTGCCCCAGACGAAGACTTCAAGGCAGCGCGCAAAATAACTTTTTGATTAGAGAAAAAAGTTTGGATTATATGGCAATTTAACACTTCTACTTTACCAATTATATGCACTTCAGTGCTTTTTAGTGGCTGAAATAATGAAATACATATCTTTGTAGTGCCCTCTTGTGGTAGAACCCAGAATAACCTTTAGTACCTTTTATGTAAGTGTTCTACAGTGTTCTAACCCTTTTATAAACGTAGAAAATCCTTTCATTTTGTCACGAGTGCACGCGTCCATTAAATTTAATTTATTTTGGATTCTGTCACTGGTCTGTTTTGTATTTCTAAAGCTGCTATCTATGTGCAGACTTGTGTTTTCATTTTCTGCAATTTTCAGTCAAGTTTTATCTGAACAATGGTTCAAAAGAAATCTCTTGTTTTCTGATGCTCGTACATATTCATCAATATCTCCTCTCTTGAACGCATCATTTCCAACTCCGCTGCCCCTTTAAATCTGAAGCCCCTCCTCCCTCACTGAGCCGCGTCATCATAAATCTCAAACAAACATGGCGACGCTCTGCACCTCCACGGCTTTCCTCGCATTTTTTTCGCTGTTTGCTGTGCTTTTAGCGGCATGTTATGCGACAGACTCGGGCTTGACATGTCCGGCTGTGTCTTTCACGGTCGTTACCGGGCTGCTGTCACTATGGTGGCGGAGCTTGCGGCAGCGGGACGGCGGAACTGACCGGCGGGTGTGTGTGCTGGTGTTGGGGGACATTGGTCGCAGTCCTCGGATGCAGTATCACTCCTTGTCCCTCAGCAAACACGGATATCATGTCACTTTTGTGGGGTTTTTTGGTGAGAATACTGTCATTTATTTATTTGTTTCCCTTTATAATGTTTCACAAGGTGCTGTTATTCAGCGGGACTTTAAATAAAGTTTCATTCAAGTGTGAGCTCATGTACGATAATGAATACACACTGTAGATAAGACGAAAAGCAACTCCAAAACACCTGATCGACATATCCAGTAGTCTACATCTACAACACATGAGAGGAATACTGATGACACCAGGGATCAAGGGGTCCCCTTTTAGAAATTATATTATTATTATGAATATTTTGATGTTCCACAGTCAATCAAATTATCACAAAGATACAAACCCACTAAACAAATGTTTAACATTTACAGATAAACGCAGAATGATAACTGAGACATGAAACGACCAGAAAGCAAAGCATAATATACCATTAGTTATGTAGAGAAGCAAAATTGCTGCAGAGAGATTTGAAATGATCCCAAGAAGAGACATTACACAGTGGAAAGGACAGTAGATGAGAGAATGAATGAATGAATGAATGAATGAATGAATGAGGAAATGAGGAAATGCGGAAATGCAAACCAACCTCTGGGACCAGACATAAAGCAATGAAAATAAACCAAGACACAAACTAAACTACAGCAGATGGGTTTGAAATGATCACAGAGATCCAAAACAATCACAAAAAAAGATGCAACATAACGAACCCTAACATATTTGTAGCATTAGTATTTTAAAATGTCCAAAAACAATGAAGACATAATATTTTATCATAGGGTTCATTATGTTAAAAAATCAAACTATAATATAATCTTCTTGCCTTTTCTGGATCAATTAGAACTTGAAAAGGTCATCAAAAGAAAACTCTGGAAGTTAACAGATCTTTGCTCTGATTCTTTTCAAGACACCAAGCCTCACCAAGACGTCCTGAATGAGGAGAAAATCAGGATCGTCCCCATTGCAGAAGTGAGAGGTGTTCGAGGTAACGGGACCTGTGTTTTTATATCTGCTCAGTAATTTAATGAAACACCAGAGAAGCAGGTTCACACGAAGCTCTCTGTTGCTTTTCCAGTCGGACCCAAAGTCCTCACATATGTCACGAAGGTGATCGTTCAGTCGCTGCAGCTTCTTCGCGTGCTGCTGACAATGGAGCTCCAATCTCATGTTCTAATGCAGGTTTGTTATTTATCCTGATGTCTGGATTCAATCTCAAATGTGTTTTTATTAAGAGTGTTAGAACATTTCTTCTTTCAACACATCTCATGGGATGGATGAGGAATCTGTACATTTATAAAAAGAGAAGTTCTAAAGCTGATATTTATTTTATTTTTTGCATTTGACCAAACTGAGCACTACTTTTACAAAGACATCACCCTTTTATGGACTGTTTGTTTCCCAGAATCCTCCTGGGCTGCCTAGTATCGCCGTGGCCTGGCTCGTGTGCAGTCTGCGTGGCAGCAGCTTTGTTATCGACTGGCACAACTACGGTTACACCATCATGGCGCTAAGCCACGGTCCCACACATCCTGTGGTCCGCCTGGCAAAGTGGTGAGTACAGCTGCAGAGCTGTGATCAATCACTTGATACTACCCTCTTTTCCTCATGATCCAAATCTTTCAATAAATTCCTGTTTGGTGGTTTTTAATTTCAGTGATTTATCAGGTTAAGCAGATCTGGTGTTTATCTGATAGCAGTTTTCATTCTTATCTTACAGGTATGAGCACTTCTTCGGACCTCTGGCCACACACAACCTGTGTGTTACCAATGCAATGAAGGACGACTTGCAGAAAAACTGGGGCGTCAAGTATGAAGATCTTTGCACTTTCAATGTTGAATGTCCCATTTTCAGTGAACAAAAACAGAATAAGAAATTTAGGATCCAATTCTCTGCTCTGTGTCCCTGACAAGCTGTTGTATTTTTTGCTGTAAAGTCTTACATTGTGTCATTAACTTCATGTATCATCAAATATAATGGCAGACTGTAGCAGCAGTAAAATCAATTAGCTTTAGACTGAAAACATGAGCTGGAGGATAAGCAACATTACTGATGGTATGATCTTCGCAGGGCGACAACTCTGTACGACCGACCCGCCTCCATCTTCAGAGAGACTCCTCTGAAGTTGCAGCACGAGCTCTTCATGAGGCTGGCCGACACTTATCCTCAGTTCCAGCACACAAGGTGAGAAGTGAAAAGAGACAGTATTTCAGTCACAAAAGTTACTTCAATTTGACTATGTGCGGCAACCCATGCCGAATATTTCTATATTTATGTGACTGAGGGGCAACAGAGTTTAGTCATGATAGTTAGCATTTAATGCTGAATTAGATGTTTGCAGATATGTTGTTTTCTTGTGTTAAAAACATCTGCATGTTTTCAGAAATGAGGACCTGGAGGTGGAATCAGAGCGAAGCGCCTTCTCAGTTCGTGACCGAACTGAAGGCTCTGTGGCTTTGAGGGCGGAACGACCTGCACTGCTGATCAGCAGCACCAGCTGGACAGGTCAGAGAAGAGAAGAAATAGTTCTTAACCGCTGGGGATAAATGTCTGTGGAGGAGTAGATCGTTACTGTGGTTTCTATCTTGTCATCCAGTGCAACCGTGAAACGTAAAACTGATTTTTGAAGTATTTTCTGTAATTATTTTTTTTCATGGTTCAAACCTGTTTCACTGTTACCACACTCCACAGAGGATGAAGACTTTTCCATCCTGCTTAAGGCTCTTGAAGGTACTAAATGTTTTATACTGAAATTAACAATAAATAAATAAAAAGTGTTTTTCTTTCGTTCTCACCTAAAATCCATTTTTTCTCAACAGTGTACGAAGGTTTCATTAAAGGAGGAGCTCTGTTACCGTCGTTAGTCTGTGTGATCACAGGTAATAATCTGATCAGTCTCAGAGAGAAGGGAGGGAACAAATAATAAGTAAACAAGGGTTTTACTTGCTCTGTCTTGTGCAGTACCAACCAACAACTGTAGCACCCCGCTATGGAGGTTCTTTATATCCCTTCACTCTCCACGTAGAAGGACTGCTTTTGTACAATTGTGAAGTGTGATTTCATCAAAGGCATCAGGGACATTCTCCCACTAACATGTACGCATGTGTGCAGGTAAAGGTCCTCAGAAGGAACACTACAAGAAGCTCATTGACTCGCTGCATTTGGAGCATGTGAAGATCTGCACACCTTGGCTGGAGGCAGAAGACTATCCTGTCTTATTAGGTGTGTTTAATGTTATTTGATCAAATCGAATGTGTAGAATAAATGTTTGCAATCCAGGCATCAAGTGACCTCACACTCTTGTGTTTGTTTTGTCCTCCAGGTTCAGCAGATCTGGGCGTTTGTCTCCACAAGTCGTCCAGCGGTCTGGATCTGCCCATGAAGGTGGTGGACATGTTCGGCTGCTGCCTTCCCGTCTGCGCCATCCACTTCAACTGGTGAGAACGCAACACGGCACCAATAACAGTTTCATCTGTTACTGACACCATCTTCACGCATTAGTTTATTCAAAAAGGGACCATGCACATTAATACAGAAACAAGAAACATTTTGCAGCCAAGTCATTGAATGCTTGCAGTTTATACCATGTTCTTTAATGCAGCATCAATGCTTTATTTCAAATTGAATTAGGGCCTTAAGACCAACTCTAGACTACACATCACTAAAGACCTGACTCCTGTACAAATTTCACATTGCTGTCAACCTGTCCTTGCTGCCTAAAGTTGATATGAAATCCAACTATTTTCTGTCCAGTTTACATGAGCTGGTGAAGCACGAGGAGAATGGACTGATCTTCAAAGACTCTCTGGAGCTTGCTGAGCAGCTCAAGGTGAGAGGAACATCTGTGACCAAAATACAGCTGGACCTATGCTGACCATGAAAAGCTCAGACTCAGGATAATAAGCGTTGCCTAACATGTAGGGGGAGAGTGATAGAGATATTTTGGTGCTTTATGATTTACAGAATCTCATGCATCTTTCAAGAGACCAGTGTTGACAATGTTGTGTTTTCAGTCTCTCCTGTCAGAGTTCCCCAGTTCAGATGGCAGACTGGGTGCGTTCAGGAGGAACCTCCGCACCAGCAGAGGGCAGCGCTGGGATGACAACTGGGACCAGAATGTCCTGCCTCTGATCGCTGGTGCTAGATGAAATATGGCTGCACCAATAGAGCGGGATAGTACAGGGCCACCACTCAGCCTTCCTGTTGGTGTTTCCCATTGCCCACATCCACAGAGCCTTTTTAAAACTGTTGACACCTCTGACTGGAAAATAGGTCGGCTTTTACACTCACTAATGCGCATGTGCAGTGGGCCACCGTTTTATGGTCCACTAGCAGTTACCAAGAATACACACTTTAAGAAATACCAATATTTTTTGGATAAAGTAGTTTTTTTTTTTTATGTTGTGAAGTTAAAGAGTGACGTTTTCCATTCCTTCAGTTTTGTCCTACTTCACTTGAATGTATAAAAGAGACTTTGATACGATGTACATTTGTAAATAAAATCTTTATTATGCTACACTTGTGTCACCTGTACAGTTTAACCAGCTCTATAGCAGAGAGTCTGTTGTATGGAAACACGTGGCTGACCGGCCCTGTCATCACCTGATGGCTGATTCCATCATTTTCTGCCAAAACAAACACAAATGTGTGAGCTCAATAAAGCATACCCTGTCGCACAACTCACAATAAATGTATTATATTCTTTGTCTAGTTGATTAAAATACACAAACGTAGCCACATTAATGATACATGTAACGTCCTCAGTGGTTTCTTACCGAGCTGTTTTTTAAAGCTGCTGTACGTTTCCGGGTTTCTAACCGTGGAGCAGATGAGGACCTTGGCAGATGAACACCTCAGGATATTGGACAGCAGCTTCACCAGACTTACTGCGACTTCAGGGTCGTACACCACATCTGCACCAGAAAGAACGGACATCTGTAAGACTTTAAAGTTAAAATGTCCACATATTTTACTGTCGGTGTAAAGTGCTTACAGTAACGAGAGTCTGAAAAACTGTTCTTCACAGAGATGGGGTCTAATTAGTAGAAGGGTGTTTTGATTTATCATGATCAATATGTTTTAGTTCTTTAAGCAAAAATGCAGCATATTAGTTAGCTAATTCCCAGCACACAACAACAGAACCTGCAGCGATGACGGTGTCTGCCCCAATCGCTTTAAGTTGTTCTTCTGATGCCGTCGTCCAGTCCAGCTCCTTGACGCTAACTGCAGGAGACCCCTGCTCGGTCAGACCGTTCACATGGACATTGTCTTTGAGTTTCTGCAGAACTCTGGAATGACAGTCACTGAAGACGAATCTGTTTGGGCTGCAGGAGCGGCAGATGGTGATACCGGTCAACCCCACACCACTGCCAAGCTCCAGAACTGTCCTGCAGACAGAACACATTTAAAACCTCAGTTCAGTTTCCATTCAGTGTTAAAGTATGTGGATAAGAAAAAGTAATCTACTCATACTGAACAGTTGAGGACCAAATATGACTAAATTGACAAAAGATAAATTCATTTTAAGTTTGTTTCGGGGTGGTGTTACCTGCCACTGAAGGCCTGCTTGTGATCCAGAGCCCACTCTGCCAGGTAGAGTGCAGCTTCCCAGGTCACCAGTCCTGTCGTCCCCTCTGAGATCAGAGCAATGTTTTCCAGCAGGCTGACGGCATCACCGTTGGGCTGCAGCATACAAAATGGAGCAGACAGGGTGTTTAAGTATTTTTTTATTACTATATTCATATAGTAAATTTGATTGGATCCTTGTAAAAGTTTATGTTCACAAAAAGAATCTGGTCAATTCTGCAGAACGAGTACTTCAGTTAGCATACTACTCCAGAGTATTTACTGCAAGTAAAACTGAAATAATAAGTTGACTGCAAAAAAATTACCAATTTTATGATCCTCTCTTTTTTATGCAAATGTCTAACATTGTATTTGTTCAATCTGGGAGCATATTCTGGGATGGGGTTAAATATATTGTCAATTAAAATATTTTAAATAATAATAATAAGTATTTGTTGGTTGATCTGGGCAGCATGAGAAACTGGAAACTTTGTCACTTTGAGCTCTGAGTGACCTATGGAAACTTTTTATATCAATTAATTGAGCAAATAAGACCAAGTGAGGATCACGTGCTGCTGAAGTATTAAAGTGATGCACGCTGTTTGAACTGTAAGCCTTTTTGATTCCAAATGATATATCATTAATGATGATCATTTATTTTTTAATGTGGAAACAGAAGTTCAACATCACAGAAAAACACATTTCTGCATTTGAAGATTTTGTTCATTTTCACACAAATAAGACAGCTGTCATCATCACCATAAAGAACCAGTTTGTACTTCAGTGAGTGATGCGTGTTTGGTACCAGTAAGTAGCTCTTGTAGCACTCTGTCCTCTCTTCAGTTCCTACCACCTCCGCCAGAGCATCGTACAGCTCGTCCAGAGGATCACAGTCCGCAGCCTCCTGCTGTGGAAAAACATAACCATGGGATTCCATTTACTATTTTGTAACCAATAATTAACACAAAAGCTTTCTCTGTACATTTTTTTTGATCTGGATGCTGTTCAGAAACACCTACACGTCTGATGAGCTCAGAGAGAAACAGCCTCCTGTATTTGACCGATGGTGGAAAGTTCTGGCACAGAGGATGAAGACACGTCTGTAAAAACAACAACATTACTGATTATTCTACAGATAATTATGTGTCACATTTTTATTATTACAATATGCTGCATTGGATTATATGTTGTCCCACTTACATGTTTTAGTATCTCTGAAATGACCGCTGATGATTTGTTCCTCTCAAGGTCTTTTTCCACAAACTGTAAACAATCAGATATGATGCACTGACTTAATTGTGGTCTTTATAGTGGAAGAATAATCTACAGCATCCTCTACATGTGTGTCAACCACACAGTGAGACTGGGATTCAAATCAAATTTGCGATAAAGAGCGGGAATTGAATTGATGTAAATTTTTGTTCAGTTGGTTTAGTACTGCTGGGTCATATTTGTGCCGAATTACGCAAAAGCATCAATCAACTGATTTCAAATATAATTTGAGTCAGTGAGCATGTTGCTAATGAATGTACAATCACTAACGCGCTAGAGATAATCTCACTGTCTTGTCTCTTACTCACAGTCCATGGTAATGAAGCCAGACGACTCATAGCGAAAAACGACACCTGGAAGTCTCTCAAAATATCCCGATCTTTTACCGTTCCCTTCTCTGTGGTTTCTTCTGAAAGCGCCATCTTCCACGTGTGTTTTGTTTACTTCCTACTTACCCACAATTCACCGCGATCATTTCTCGCTAACGTCACATGGTAGTGTAGTTTATTCTTTTAGCATATTCTTATAGCATATTTAAGTATATTCTTTTAGCATATAAAATAAAACAATAGAGAGGCATTGCATCTGTGGAAAACTTAAATAAAATGTTGCATAGTTACGTATCAAATAAAATAAAAATGATTCTTATTTTTTATTTGAAACGCTGATGTACTTTTTAAACATAAATTTATTTCTAAATAGTAATCCTCGCAAAGACATTTCTTTAGAGTTTGATGCTAAGAATATGTTTTGTTATTTTAAGTCTTCTGTTTTCATCCCGCTCTTTTCTTGCTGTGTCACTGTAGGACGAGATAAATCTCTTTACAGTTGGGCCAACTCCTCATTCACAGAAACAGCCTATACTGAGCATTTACTGGTGAGTAACAAGAAAATTGTATTATTTTATTTATTAGAAAAACTGAAAATAACAAAGCTGATCATTCTGCTCTCATCATTGTCTATTATTTATAAGTTCTTAAGAACAATTTATTTTTTGAATACATCAAATTATTAATCACAATGGATAATATATGTTTAATGATATGCAAACAATATACATACACTACTCACAGAGAACCAAATAAATAAAGTAATTATTGATAACCCACTACATAAATGATGAAGTTTTCTAAACTTAACATTGTATAGGCCTATATTATTTATATTTGGAGCATTACAATTTTAACAGAAAAGCAGGGAAATAAAAATCTGTTTATATAAGACTCACTATATTGCAAATAAATAAATAAATAATCACAAAATAAAGACACCATATTTACTGTGATGACAGGAAAGAGTACTGCCTAAACGAATTAAGAAATGTACGTTCATAAACGGAAAAAAAGAAAAAAGAGAAAAAGACTAATGGAATTGACCGATTAACGTTATATTGCATATTTTAATGTTTAACCTTGATGGTTAATGTTTTATCAAATATATCAATGTTTTACTGTTTGAAGTTCTTAGATTTTATATTGGAAGACATGTTTCCACACAGAATTATCATCGGCATAATCAACCGTAATGTCAGTTTCCACGATGAATCTTCTCAATAATTTATTGATATGTGACCATCACCAATAACATCATAAGCATCGGTCATCATAACTGTATGGTTTTCTAGTTTTCTTTCAAAACGGAAGTGACTAAACATGAGTCATTATTGCAGGGACACCACAGAAATATTGAAACATTTTTTGAAATTCTGATTTCTCCGCAAGTGTTGAACACACACAAGACGATGAGGAACACAAAACAAGTTCGTATGTGTTTCTCGTCGGAGTCTTTTTGAGAAACGGACTGTCAACAATGAAAATGGCGGCTGTCTCGATATAGCTAAACTTACAGTCAATGAGCTAAACCAGACTCTTCTCGGCGTTTCAGATGGAAGGTGAAAGCCTGTATTTGTATTAAGAAAGGTAAATAATAAATTATCTACTCTCATTTCGTGTATCTATACTGATGTCAGTAGTTTTTGCATTTGTGCTACTCGATTTAGCTTCTGTCACGTAATTAAATTTTATACACTTATACACTTTTAGTGAGCGGTTGTAGTGAACTTCGAACAGGAGTTGGTTAGCTCGAATAAATCAGCGTTACGCCTTTATCATCACTTTAGTAAGTTCCCCATATATTTTGGAGCTAGCTCTACAGCTAACCTACTTTCTTGTGATAGCTTGGTAATTGACATTACTGCCAAGTAAATCAATGGCATTCCTGCCCCGGGCTTTCAGTGTTGCCACAACAACACGCTTCAAGCTCAATATTTGAAGGGCAAAAAGGAGACCGACCGTCTGGTCCCGTTACTATTCCATCAACAAACTCCATTCACACGGGGGGAAATTTGTATTTTTCTTCCGTCGTCTTCTTCTGTTCTTCACTTGAATACACCCATTAGGACTATTTTTTTTTATGAAGAATAAGGATCCGCTCTACTTTTCGGCAGGTATTGTTGATTTAAGTACAGTTTTTTTATATATTTATTTATTGAGGGATAAGGGTTAGTTGGGTTCGGTTGAATCGGTTTGCGACGACGTATATGCAAAGCAATGCCACATACTGCGTCGTTTATCTAACTAGATGCATTAAATATGGGACCGTTCAAAACACAAACTCCAGTACCAAACAAAAAAATTAGACTTCTTTGTTTCAGTTTAATTTAAGTCCCACATGCTGATCCATCAAAAAAAAACAAAAAAAAAAATGTTTGTTTATTTGTGTGCCATCACTTTCAAGCCAGTGTCTCTCAGCAAGTCTTTGCTTTAGGCTCCAAAATTAGTTTTCCATAGCGTAAATTTTTGGATTAACTTTTTTCTTGGAGGAACAAGAGAATGAGTTATAACTTCTCCTGTTTAACAGTGTTCTGCTGTTCTCCAGGCAATAAATAAACACACACACACAAAAACATGGCAGTTGAATTCATCCTTCATTGTTTAATACATATAATCTACAGGTTTAATCTCAACAAAACTGATGAGCAGGAATAAGTGTGTGTGTTTTAAATTGCTCTCTCATTCTGGCCACTATTAATTATTTACCTCAGTAATAACAACTCATGGTCATGATTTTTTTCCCTCCTCTTTCTCAGACCATCAAAGCTGCTTGAGGCTGAACACTGAGCTGCAGTAGTCATGGTCCTGAAGATCTTCTTCCCACAGTGCTGTAACCGGGCAGACAGCGGGCTACTGGTGGGCCGCTGGATCTCTGGTCATGACTCAGCCGTGGTGCTGGCAGTCATCCATTATCCCTTCATCCCTGGCCAGGTCAAACAGTATATCCAACAGGTCGGTGGAGTTACAGGACAGCTGACTGAGTGACATTGTGTTAAATTCTGAATGAGTCTTATCGTCAAAGAAAAACAGGCTAATTGTAGGCAACTAGTTAGTCCAGCAGGTGTCACCTTTGTTCTTCTTTTTACAAATTAAAACAAAGTTTATTGCTGCAGAAGACAATTTGTACAGCATTAAAAATTCTATTCTCACAGCTCTGCTTTCCATTTTTTGGTTCAAGATGCAGGCCCAAAGTGGGGTGGAGCTGTCAGTGCTGGGCTCCTGGAGTTTACCCAAAGAGGGTCAGGAAGGCATGGAGAGCTTCCTCAGGGACCTCAGCACCATCTTCCCCCAAGAACGCTGGCTTCAGATCAGGCGCCACATGGGAAAGACAGGCTTCACCTGCGAGATCCTTAAGCAAGATCAAAGTAAGGCCATCAAACCAGGCCAGCGAGTCGAGGAGTCAAAATAGTAAGATGAATAAAACAAATAGAAAGGTTCATAAAGATAATTTTTCTTTTTTTCTGTCACAATAAGATGGAAGAATAGTTCAGCATGAAGAAAAAAAGAAGAATGAGGACGGGGGTGGTAGTGATAAAGAAGAGGAGCAGGAGGAGGAGGAGGATGAGCAGAAGGTGATCTTTGTCCACTATGAGCAGAGGAAGGTAATGCTGTCGCAGCTTCACCCCATTGAGAGCGGAGACCATGACCCTAAAACGGACCCACCCTCCGAGCTGAGACAGGTAAAGAAAAAAAAAAGCTGGACATTTCCATGTTCGATGTAGACTGATTTTCCTTGCTCCATGTTCATTTCTTGTTAGAGCCCTGTATGATTAGCATGCTCCTCCTTCTACTGTGCAGGTGTTCCAGACAGTGGCACAAAGCCAGCCTCTGTTCTTTCTGGACAAATATGATGACGGGCCACTGAAGTCGACACACTGGCAGTCTGAAGGCAGAGAGGCCAGCATCATCGTAGAGCTGCTGAAACAGGCCTCCGTGCCGCTATGCATGCTCATCGCCTGGCTGCTCTCCATATGGACGTGGATCTGTAACATCCGGTGAGAGTCTGAAAATCAACTATCCTGTTTGTCTATATAATGCCAGAAAATAATCCCAACACAAAAAACACTTTGTTAACTGTCACGTAAGCCAAACCATTTTTTATTTTTCTAATTTCATCTGCAGGATCTTCAGCCTTTACCCAATGCGCTTCCTGTCCAGTAAACTGTCCACATGTGTCCAGCTGAGCTACAGAACCGAGCACATGAAGACAATCAGTTCACTGAAACCAGCCACTGATCACACACAGTTCATGAGGTAGCCTTCTGGTAACGTGTGAAGCTTTTCTGTGTACTACATGTGTGGTGCTGTGGGCATACCTTGTCTGTACCAACAGATTTTGGTCTGATCATTTAAATTTATGCATAGTTGACTTGGTGGAATTGTAGATTCAAGCTGGGCTCCTCCTGGTGCCCACATCCAAATCTCCTTCAGAAGCTCTTCACAGCCCTTAAATAAATGTTGATACCAATAAATGTTGGTAGGTCATTCTTCCCCTTCATGTCTGTGTCTCTGTCGTTAGGAAAGCCAACATCTTGGTATCGTTCCTGGTGGACGTGGCTCTCGGAGTGTTGCTGATGTCTTGGCTTTACAGAGACAACCACATCACCATGCTGGCCAACGCCCTGGTGCCTGTAGCTGATGTGAGTTTGATATGATCACTGTGTTCAATGAGGTCATCACAGTAGCATAAATTCTTGCTGCAGGGCATGGCAGAGTGCATGCTGAACACGGCCATCCCCCGGAACGTTTTCCACAAACACTTACATTATTAACAAACCCCTTTGAGTCATTTGTAAATTACCTGATTTAATATATTAGTCATTACAGATTTCTTTTTTGCATTTAAAATCCTCCATTTCTCATATCTTGTTCAGCACGTGTCTAAAGAACTTGAAGGACTGCTGCAGTGGCTGATGGGAGCTCCAGCAGGGCTGAAGATGAACCGAGCTCTGGACCAGGTTCTGGGCCGCTTCTTCCTTTACCACATTCACCTCTGGATAAGTGAGTCCCAGCACAAAACATGCTGAAGCTTTTCACATTTTAAAACAACACTTAAACTCTGCCTGTGCTGCTAGTGATGCCAGTGCTCAGCGGTTGGCTGTATCGTGTTTCCATACAGGCTACATCCACCTGATGTCTCCGTTCATTGAGGGGATCCTGTGGTACGGAGGCCTGTCAGCCTGCCTTGGCCTCACCTTCGCCCTTTCTCTGCTCTCCGACATGGTGGCTCTGCTCACCTTCCACATCTACTGCTTCTACGTCTATGGAGCCAGGTACTTAAAACTGAATTCAGTCCAGTTTCAGGCCTTCCACTTGTGAAAGCAGTGCAGACACAACTTTTAATGTATTTTATAAATATATATAAAATATAGAATATTATACAGTTACCATTGTACCACACTGAAAACCTCAGAATTTAGAGATGTTTTTGTAATGGCATGACACGCTTACAGTGCATGAGGGCAGTATGTGGTAATCTATCTGAGTGAGTCATTGCTTTTAATAACCTGCAGTGGGCAATTCTTCCGAGTCAGCGGATTCTTCTGTTGGTCCAACAAAGACATTTTAATTGTCGTGATCGCCGCAAAGATGTAGACATTTTCTCCTGTTTGTGAAATGGAAAATGAAGATAATTGCAACTCTGTAACACACAGCGGACCTTAGAGCCCAAAGCTCTTTAACACCCAATTAACAAAACATATGCACCGGTAATAAGGCTGCCAGTCAGAAAAATAGCATCACACGAGCTGAACGTAGTAGCGACTACAGGCGGCGCCGACAGTGGACTTGAATCTTAAACTAAATAAACAAAACCAGATGTGGGCTCAGGAGGTATTCATTACAGAAATGAATACTTTTAGCCGTGATCGCTTGACAACTTCATACCGCGGTTTTAATCATTAGAAACCATCTGTTAACACATCAGTATAAATGATCCTTCAAACGATGAAGTCATTCGTACATTAGACGAGGCTGTTTCTTCCCAGAGATGTGGCAGAGACGTTATTGCTGTTTTCAGTGTAGCTTTAACTGCTGCAGCAATACGTAAAGGAGCAGAATCTCGATGTGCAGAACAGGATGTTTTGTTTGACATCACTGTTGCATAACTGGGTCAGATCTTGGAAAAAAAAAAAAGAATTCAAGTTGTTTCTTACTTCAGCTGGCACACATTCTTCTCTGCTCTTTTAGTCAGTTTGCTCAAGATATTTACACTCACTGTGCTCAGTAGTAAGAGAGAATAAGACATGGTAAAGACTTTGAACTGGAAACAACGGAACTTAATGTATTTGTCATCTAGCTGATCCATAGAATAGTAATATTTAAACATACCTTGGTGTATAGATACGTTCGGAACTGACACACCTGCTGAACAGGAATGTGTTACTATTGTCTTTAGGTGCTTGGCTTGTTTATCATCTAAACTCTGGAGCATACGGTTATCCTGAGGGCTCAACGGACTGCAACACACCAACTGATGCTTCACAGTAGAGAAATGAGCTGAAATGGCAAAGGCTACAATGGGCGTTTGAAAGTGACGGACATGACTCACACTCTTCTTGTGGGCTCCTTTGTCTCAGAGTAACCTAGATATAATTTAATCATGGGTCTTTATGATATTTAAATTTTAAATGTCTCTGTCTCCTAATCTACTTTAATTGGAAGACATGTTGAGGGATGTAAAAACCACGATTAACTGTGTGGCATCAATGCTAAACCGTGCTCAGGGATTAAAGAATACGTGTGGTGATATTTAATTCCTGCTTTTTTTAAATCATGACTGATCAGATTCTCTCACGTCCTCCGACTTCCATTCAGTCATGTGATAACCCGGGGGATATACTGGCCGCGAGTCTGACGTGAGGTGTGATGGGAGCCTGAACACTGTGATAAAAGTGGAGGAGAGAGGATTGACTAAATTATGCATTTCTCTTCTAAAGATAGCTCTCGTTGGCCCGTGGTGCATAATGAAAGATTACCCTTTCCTTGTTACATATTTATGCTCTAACAGCTCCTGGAACATGGCCCAGTGAATATTTAAGTTCTCTTAGAGAATCGTTGTCAGAGCTTTTTATTAAATCTGTGCACCTGCATCTAAAAATATCTTCTCCTGTGATCACAGTTCAGCATCTACTCTGGAGAAGATGCTGGAAGAGGCATCGCTGTGGTTCAGAGTTAGAAAGCTCCTCTGTTATAAAGATAATGTAGAATGAGTATGTAATCAATAATATCTGTGAAACCTGATAATCACATTTTGTTTGTTGCTGTTTTTTTTAAATTAATTTAAAATAACTTAATTTCCTTCCAGTTCACCGTTCCCTAAATGTGGTGTCACCTTCTACTTAATCAGCACGATCTTAAAATACTGTAGGTCTCTACATCAGTGACTCTCCAACGACAGTTTGCATCAAAACTTTTGCATAAACGTTTTTTAACATCTATGCTGAGAAACTGGCTCATGGAAGAATCTGATTCACCTGCTCAGTACCGGCAATTTGATTGGTGTTTTTTTTTTTCCTGCAGGTTGTACTGTCTGAAGATCTACGGCCTATCGTCTCTCTGGAGGCTCTTCAGAGGGAAGAAGTGGAACGTCCTGCGCCAGAGAGTGGACTCCTGCTCCTATGACCTAGACCAGGTAACACACGCAGGGAGAACATCCTAGTTTCCTTATCTTTGTCCACCTAAAAGAGCTGACACCCTTCTCCAGAACAAATAACCGACTAGTGTTTAACGCCTACTTGGATTTGTTTTCAGATTCATCATCTACCTAGAAAGATTCCCTGTCATGGCTCGCTTGTTTCTCCTTTGAATACGTCTCACAAATAAATGTTAAAGGCGGGGAAAGGATGAGGACAGTCTGATGTCTTATAGCTATAAATCATGTTATTTCCATTCAGTCACATCTGGGGATAAAATACCCTGCGCTCTGGGTTATGGCTCAACTTTGGGCTACTAAAAAATAAAACATTCTGTTCCAGCGTAGCCTAGATTATTAAATGGCACATTTTTTTTTGTTGCTGCTGTTTTTTACTGAACATGAATCAAAGCAGATATTTAAGAAAATAGTTTCTCCCAGAACAAATGCGGCTCATGTGCATTCAGTTTCTGTTTTTTAATCAATGTACATCATAGTGTGCATTATAATTAGTATTTGGTCTGTACGTGTATGAGCAATTAGAAGATGGAAACCAAAACAAATGTTGCCACATGGCTCTAAAATGGAGCCGTTACAGTGAGGTAATGATTGAGGGAATGCATCATGATCATCAACACTCAGAGAGTCAGGGTGTTCACTGTTTATTTGTGTTTCTCCAGCTCTTTATTGGAACGCTACTCTTCACCATCCTACTGTTCCTACTGCCGACCACGGCCCTCTACTACCTGGTCTTCACTCTGGTAAACACACCTTTACGTAGTCATCCTGAATTCTTGTCAGTAGCACTGCAAAGTATCTACAGTATCTATCTATTAGTAAGACATTTTCTCACTCATTTCTACTGACATTTTCATACTTGTGTGTCCCTGTGTTGTGTAGCTGCGTCTGGTGGTGGTGCTGTTTCAGGGCGTCCTCCATCTTAGCGTGGATTTCATCAACTCCTTCCCCCTGTTTGCCGTGGCCCTCCGTGTCTGTCGGTCCTACAGACTGGCAGGTACAACACATTCACGTCTTTACAAGGTGTCCTGGTAGATCTTAAAATAAAAGCGTGAACTTAATGCATGTTCTCTTGTGTCGCACGCGTTCAGAGGGTGTAAAGTTCCGGGTGCTGTGTGACGAGCCGGGATCCGCCCTTCACCTGCTGATGGAGGTAAGAGGTCTCACTTTGTTTCTGTTTAAAGCTCCTACATGGTCGACACGCAGCTTGTAATCGTTTTCATGTTTTGATCCACAGATTAACCCTCTGAAGGGCAGCACTGCGGTTCAGACCTACCGCACACCGACCTACAGCTGCTACCCCAAAGACTCATGGGCCGCCCTGGTCAAGAAGCTGTTTGTCGGAGAGCTGATTTACCCCTGGAGACACAAAACCACTAAGACTGACTGAGATACATAAGCCAGAAGTGTCACAGGGAGAGGAGAGATGAGGGGGTGGAGGAAAGAAGAGACAGCGGAATAACTGATGAGATTGAAACAGACACAAGACCTTTGAGATGCGCTGCTTTTATTTTCCACAGGACAAACGTCAGCGTGTCAACTGAAGCTGCCGTATCATAGGAGATATGTTTTACAGCGCAGTGACCAGAAACCTAAATCCCAGCAAGTAGTCACATCCGGCTGTAGTGTTTTTTAAGAGCTGTGATCATTAAGGTGAAAGTCCTTTACTTATCATTCTGTTGATTTGAAAGATCTTTTCTTTTCACCTATCGTGTTATTTAACAAGGGACCAAAATGATTCCTTTACTTGTGTTTGTAAGTGGGGCAGCAAGATAATAAATACACTTCACTTCACCAGCAGCCATGCAGTATGGCTAGGATACACTCCTTTGACTTGAGTTTATATTTTATATTTATCTCAGTTTAGGGTTAAGGTGTCTGATGGTGGAGGTCAGGTCATCTGATGCAGCTCTCCATCACTCATACAACCCTCAGAGGACCCGGGGGTCTATTGATGGTCCCACTGAGCTCAAACCAGATGGGGTGGTGTGTCTCTGCAGGATGTTGTGGTAACCATGTTTGTTGTGTTTCCTGTCGAAACGTTTATCCAACTGACCTTGTTTAGTTTAACTATTAAACGGAAGTAGACAGTATTTTTATTTTTAGACAAACTTTACTTTAAATCCTGCTGGTTGAAGATCAGTTATTGTGTATTAACTGCACTGATTATGTATAAATTATAAGTGTGTAGATTTTATATTGACACAAGTGAAAATCAAATAATAACTGGACAAACTGATTTATTATTATTATTATTATTTTCTTTTACATAGTTTTTTTTAGTCTAAATGTATTTTTTTTCTATCACCGTGTTACTTCCATATGTTGGAACTACTTGACAGATGATTACCAGCTGTTAAAGTCAGCTTTTGTCTGTTTGTGTATGCCTAATAATGATGTTTTTGATTAAATATTTGATTAATGTTAATAATTTCCTCCAGTGTCCAGTCCTTGTGATACATAAAACACACTCCATCTAAGTGTAGTAGACAGCAGGCATCAATTAAAACCGTTGCAAATACTGTTACTGAAGAAACATTTCATGGGTAATAACTAACTCTAGGCTTATTTTAACTCAGTCAATCAACTGATCAGCCAGTCCTTACTTTTAACATAGTAACAGTACAATTATTGACACATTTCAGGCCTGTCACACTTAAAATTCATTTAAATGGTTTTAGTCAAGCTGGAGCTGCCAGCACAAGTCTGTATCTTTCATTCATTATGTGTGTAGGTGTTCCTCCTCGGGAGATTGTTCTGGCAAAGCTGAAGGGAGAGATGAGTCATTAAAAAAACACATCTGACACACATACAATCACACTCGTCCTACTACTCTATATCACATTTCATAATATTCAAGCGATGGTTATGCAACAGCAATAATATTGTGGGAAAAGGAACAAATGTGATTTTTTTTTTCGTGCGCACCATACAATCAGTTTTTTTTCATCTTTAATGAAGCGAAAATTGAAATAAGACTGATAAATCGTGTTAAAATGTAAACCAGTGCATGAAATATTCATGCAGCAATTTACAAATTTCATTTGTATCAAATTAAACCCTGATTTTAAATACTGATTTTAAACTACAGATTTTAAATACTGCAGTATTTCAAGAATTATATCTGGAAAATCACATGGAAGGTTGTTGTCATTTTATTTCCTCTCATTTAATCTCAGTTTAACCTATTTTTGTGTATTCTGATGTTCACAAATTACCTGATACGATGTTCTTCTCCAGGGTGTAAATGATGTCTTTAATTTACCTTAAATCGCTCTAAGTGTGTCAGAATTTCACTTTCTAGTCGAGCTTTAATCCAATCATGCTTTCTCCGCACAAGATGTCTTTGTTCTGTATACAGTCAGCGAGAAATGATTCATCTTTGTTGTCCACAATTCACTCGCCATCTGCGTGTTGTTGACAGCAAACTTTGATGAACGTTCCTCTTAGCCAATAGAAGTCGCTTCTTTCATGCCACGTCCAATCACATGGAGGAATAGGCGGGCTTACGACTGAGAGGGCGGGGACAGAGAGGGGACGCGGATCTGTCAGCGCCGCGTTCAGTCAGTGTTGTGGAGAAGCCGCAGCTGTGATTATGACTGAGTATAATGGAGAAAAATGGAAACAACGCGCACTGACATTACGGAGTACACACACAGAGATTTGGACTGGACGTGAAACCCCAGCAGCCGTTTGAGTCCGCTGCAGGTGTCGGACATTTCTGGACAACTTAAAACGCAGTGAAGTTACGAGAATCTTTGTCATCCCGGACTGAAGAAAGACAAGGGGGCCTGAAATTACACTGACGTCGGTTGAAGTTGAGCTACGGACTGTGCTAGCTAAGTTGGCTATTAGCTTGCTGTGAAATATCTCTTTTTATTTACTGGGAAGTTGTCTTAACGGAGTACTTTATATGGCTAAAAGTATCCTGGTAGTGTCTTTGAATAATTATTGTTTTAGGATAACGCCAGCAGCAGTCAGAATTGCTACGCTAGCGTGCTAGCTCTGTTGCAGTGCTAGCTTGTTGTCCCCCTGCTAAGTTAGCCAGAGAGCTCCCTTTAAATAGGAACAAAAAGACAGAAAATAACCCCACAGCTTTGGAAGTTTGCTAGCTGATTAAAAATATATGTGGTCAGATGTATGTGCTTATACATTTTGCAAAGTGACAGTTGTCGCTTAAAACAATAAGCATGTTTTTCTTCCTTACATAGATTTTACCACAAAGACCAGCTACAACGGTCATCCTGTCCGGATACAGCTTGAGTTACTCTTTGGTTATCTGTGTTTTTAATCATTAATTCAACTTAAGATTTTTGGGACGACAAATAATTTGATCCTGGTTGTGGTTACAGATTTTAGCTGTGTTTGACCGTTGTTTACTTTGGCTGAAGTTTGTCAGCACCTTGGAACAAACTATTATTTCTCTTATCGTTTGGCTTTAGCAAAAATAATGTTTGGTTTTTCAGAGCCACAGTTTTGGCTCCCGCCTTGTTTTTCAAGCAGGACATTCCTCTGAGACTGTGGCTGTTTTTTAAGCCTGAAAATTACCTACTTGCACACTTTTAAGAAGACTAAACAGGCTAAACAAAGCCTGCTGGACCCCCATTCATCACGTTCATGGCACAACAGATCTTGTTTTGGATCAAGTGAGGAGGAACACATAGGGGAGCTGCTTGGTTACCCGTCCAGGTTTTCAGTCCCTCATCTTCAGCCTCCATCGCTCCAGGGCTCAGGTGTAAGAGAGAATGGGCAGCCAGGGCAGCCCAGTGAAAAGTTATGACTACCTGCTCAAGTTCCTCCTGGTCGGAGACAGCGATGTGGGCAAAGGAGAGATCCTGGACAGCCTGCAGGATGGATCTGCTGAGTCCCCTTACGCGTACAGTAGTGGTGAGTCACTCCTGTCTCAGCTGATTGGGATCTGTTTGTGTTGATGGGCTCCTCATGTTGTGTCATGCTTGCTCATCACTGAGTCCTGAACATACTATCTGTGCATGCCGCTGTGTCTACTGTGGAGAATATACAATGCGCTCTGTTCTTCTTTATGCACACATTCACATACACTAACCCCCATAACACAGAGCATTCACGTGGAAGTGAGTCAGACAGTCATGAATGTATGTGCATTGTTGTTTCATCGGTGCATAATTCCAGTTTCTAAACAATGCTTTTCATTGACCTCAGAGTTTAACAGTAAGACGCTATGTCGTAGGTGATGATGTTCATGTTGAATATTTTCCAGTCCTTCTTTTTTTCTGAACAACTTCATTTGTCTCTTGCCGCAAACAAATAAAGGCTCCTTCTAACCACGTCCACCTCTCTGTAGAGGGGAAGGCTGGTAGACCGATGCCTGATCAGCTGATCTCTCCTTTGGTTTGGGAGCTCAGATCACCTGGGTATCTCGCTGTGATTGCTGCAGGGCTGACAGTCAGCCGCTATCCGATGGCAGCTTGCTGCTACAGAAAGCTGCTGTTCTGTGGCTGCAGTGCATGCATATTCACACACTTGCGCACCATAAAACCAGCTAATGCTTAATAACGTGTCTGTGGTTAATGGCTTCATTTGAACACTGGTACCTTTAAGTTTAGCATAAATTCCTCAGTTTATAATAATTTAGCTCCAGGAAACAGTGCAGTATCATTTTATACAATTTGTCTTAGTAATTTGGACTCAAATGTGAAATATTACATTTTACATTTCCTGTTTTGTTGATGACCATGTAATTTCGCATTTGTATGATTAAATGCGCACGTTGCTTTAAATTGGTTTATTTTAGTGTAAGTTATCTTCAGTCAGACTCGGTTCGCAGTGGTCAACACAGAGGGCTGAATCACTCAACAAAACTACTTTTGAGACACAAGCTACGATGGGTTATGTTGGCCATCACATCATTTCCACAGAGAATAGCTGGAATAATAGCTCTGAAAACACAAAACAGAGCCCTGTAATTCCGTTTTGACAGGCTGTGCAAGTTATTACACCTGCAAAACACTTATTTTACAGACAGTATTCTGTTATGGTTGTGTGCTGCATTATAGTAACAACTGTAAAAGCAGACATGGTATTCATTGTGACGGATTTTCTCTCGCTTTTAATTGCGAACTAGAATGATATGAAACCACAGAAGGCAAGAAGAACTATCAAGTATGTATGTACTAGGACTCACTGACATGAAATCCTCAGGTATTGAATTACTTAAACTGTAAAGATAAAATCAGCATATTTGCGTGTGCTTCAGTTCCCATTTCAATTTTCAGATGAGGATTTCCATTTTTCCCTTAAGCAATAGCAGCAAGTGTTCATGAAAAATACATCAACCAGCAGAATGACCCCCTTTTCACCAGCGCTTATCTAATGAATTTTGCCAAAGGGTGATGCTGCCTGTTGGCATTTGGCAGCGGTATGGAAACCCTCCCTCGGGTCATGTGTTTTTGCACACATCCACATTTACTGATTTACTGTAGGACAAATTAAATGTTTCATTGCAGCTGTTGGAGGTGATCAAGCTAGGAGCGAAACAGTTAATTAGAGCATCTGCATGGCGGTTGAAGTAGGGCTTGGCAAAAAAAAAAAATGAATTTATAGTTTGAGTTTCTAATTCACAATCTAAGCTTCCATTAGCAAACTGCTAGGCAGGTGTTTTCAGACACAGAAGTAACATGCACTGTGTGTTAATGCTACTCCGTATGCTAAAGCTGTTTCATTTGATAACCATGCTTAAGAAAATTCAGAACCTGCAGAATATGAGCAATTTATTGTTTTTTTTTATCTCTTCAACAGTTTCTGAATCATCAAATATGGCATAAAAATGACTAAGTCCGTCTTTATTTACGTAAATATAACAAATGATTCTTGATTTTGTGTTTTAGCATTATGTAATGCCTACAAATTGTTGCTAGTGATTTGAATCAAGTCAAGCAATCGTCACAGCTTTGTGAAAATGTCAGCCAGGGCAGCTCCTAAACAATCTCTGAAAGAGGAAGCAGTCCCAGTTGATGCGAGAAAGATCAAAAGCCTTCAAACGGCTTCATTAAATATGGAGGGCAGAGTGGAACGCGGCTCAACACACTTCGCCGTAGATGTTTGTGCAGGCAGAAGCTCTGCTATTGATTTCCATCCCTCTGGCAGAGAGCTGTTAGCGTGGAGGGATGGGGGAGTGCTTGTGAGGACGCTAAATATTTCAGGAGGAGAAAATCAGGACAGGGGAACAGATTTTGATTGGATAACAGTGTCCTCAGGCTGTGATTGTCTGATTTGGGGGTGCCAGCTGGATAAACTGGATAAACCGGTCTGTCACATTTCCTCCGCAGCACTGATTGTTTGTGTCCTTTATTGATCGAAACTTTAGTGACCATAACTGTAGCAAAGGCGTCACACATATAAAATATGTAACACACTGCTTTTATCATTGTCACTTTGGGGGGCTTAAGGCTTTTCTATCTATTGACAGTTTCTGCAGTTTGAGGATGTTCTGCTTTTCTTCCTCTCATATGGAACGTCTTTGAGTGGACAGTTAGTGGAAAAAAAAAGATTTTATGCGTTTTCTAAAATTAGATTGACAAAAAATTAATTGGAAGTAACTACAGATTAATCCGAGAATAATTAACATGTCAAATCAAGGTTCAATGACAGAAATGAGTGATTATTGACTAAATTATTGACTATTCCTTGATCTCTTACCGGCGCAGCAGCATACATTGATCGGTGTGTTGACGTTACAATTCATTTCTGTGAGGATTTCAAGATTAATTCTCTACACCGCGATAAGCCTTTGAATTTCACAGTTGGCTGAAGGTAGCCATCAGATAAGAGCAGCTTTGAAGTAAAGAAGCCAATTAAAATGCAAAAGCATGCTGAAAAGACACTTTTCAGTGCATCTGCTAGACAAGTGAGGCTCTTACATCTTTTTTCATTCAACGCACACCAACAACTGAATATTCCCCAGGGATCCAGCAAGCACGGCGGCCCTTTGTGTTGATGTGGCAGTGGACTCGCAATGGTATATCCAGAGACAGCAGTTATCGCTGGATGCAGGCCAGCTCGTAGATAACCTCCTATACAGCGGGGTGGTTTAGTGTGTACGACAAAGAACTGGGAGGTAAATGAAAAGCTGAACCTGGTCTAATCCTCTTCAAAGATGCACAAACTGACACATCGAATGGTCAGTATTGCCCCAGAGCTGTAAATTCAGTATCACTGCGGAGGAGCCACCTTTTTTTATCCATTTTCTTTTTTCACATATGATGCATGTCATTCATTACACCACATATCTGCACTAGGGATGTTTTTTCTACATAAATCTGCTGTACAGACACGCCACGTGATAGTCCATCTGCTCCACAATGAATTTGACCTGCATGCACAAATGAAACTTTTACATAAACTCTTACGCAGAAGCCACAGCCTGTTATGTGTCAGGCTTAAATGCTAATTAGGATAAAATGTGGTGCGTCAAGCGTGTAGTTGTCATTTTGTTGGAGTAAAGAATGAGAAGCAGCGTGCGCCTGCTCTGCTTTCACTTAAAAAGAATTTCAAAAAATAAGTAAACTGTCAAATTTAATGAGAAGACTGTTAGTGCAACCATGCTGCAGCGTTCTGTGCAGTACTCCTGCACACAACAGCAAATAAGAATATGTTTTGTAATACCGGTGTTATGAAGGAGTGGGGCTTAGATAAAATTCTTATTCTAATTGTTATAGATTAATGAAATGTAGATGCACTTGTTAATGTTTGCATAATTATTTTATAGACCATAACAACATGTCAGACCTTAGCGGAGCGTTAAATCAGAGCCTCTCTGACACTTTTTCAGCAAAAGCTGAACATTAGAAGCTTCAAACAGCTTTAAGCGCCTCCTAAGAAGAACCTAACTCAGCTGACTCCCAGAATAGAAGCGGCAGTTTTCAGCTAAGACATCAGAGAAGCTATCGATTATCTGGGATATCTAAGCGAGCTCTGGCAATGAGAGGAAAGGAAGCGCTTGGTACGAAGCCCTGCACTTACTCCAATTCAATTAGGCTAGCCTGAGCTCAGCACTTTAGCTCGGCAGCAGCTTTATGTTGCCTGGAAAATTGGAAGATATTGCTAATGTTGTTAGCTAGCAGCTGCTACCCATCAGGGGCAGATGCAGTAATCTATGAGAGAGCTAGTGTTTCTCTTTTCTGGATGTTTTTTTATTGAGCTGTCGGTTGGTGGGTTGGTAGTAGAAATATCAAAGATGCTTAAAAAAAAGCAGGGTTTGCTTATATTTTTAAAACAAAAAGTAAAACCTTTTGATAATTTGGATCTGTGCAAAATTAGTCTTTGTACGTTTTGGATCAGGCTTTGGATTCACACACTTAATAAGGTAATTTCTTTGTTAGTTTTCGGTCTTATTGACTTATAGAAGTAGTCAACAAAAAGAGTAGACTGATAGATGCTTTATTGAACGAGGCTTAATCGACACAGGAGGCTGTTGAATAAAAAGATAAACATCTTATCAGAGACGGAAAACACTGATAATTGAGCGGTACACCTGTTTGGCCTGAGGTGGTAACAGACTCGGTGAAAACCACAGAAAGCTGGCGAGCACACTCAGCTGAACATGCCCAGACGTGGAGCAGCAGGTGTAGCAGTCGGACAGGTTCGTGAGAGCCTCCTGAGGCGCTACACTGCTGCCTGTGTCCCCACAGTTAAACAGTAAATATTGTGTGCACGTAGCATTAATTACAGTGAAAGTTCATGACGGTGCAGTGCCTTAGAAATTATGATGAAAATTAGTCAAAAGAGGTTGACGCGGCAAAAATACTTAGTGAGGTGAAGCTCTTCACATATTAGTGCGTAGTTATTTTGTCATTACTGCACATACACAGTGGTAAAGGCTCATTTCAGTTGTGTAATGGGTTGTGGGGATGTCTTACACTCTCTTTAAGTGGTTCATGTTAATGATGAGTCATTTCGTTCTGCACCAGCTTCCGTCTGACTGCTTTATTGTTCTCTTGATTGATGTTGGCCTACTTGATGAATCCATTTGTCTGATACCCGCCTCTGTCTGCCCTCTCTCTTTGTCAAGGCATCGACTATAAAACCACCACTATACTTTTGGATGGCAGAAGAGTGAAGCTGGAGCTGTGGTAAGCGCACATCACCACTCAAAATACTACAAACTTTTCCCACATGCACTCTGAGATCCATCAGGATACTTCTGAAAATGCCAAGTTAGGGCAGAAATCTTCGATCAGGCCAGAATTATGGAAAAACCATGAGTCCAGCACTGATGTGGTGAAGCTTAATCGCCTGCTGGTTATCTAATAACATCAGATATACAGCTAAATAAAACATACAGTACTCGGAAACATTAGCTAGCCATGCTAACGTTATACTCTTCACCTCCATTGCATTGAGAAGATGCTCACCGAACAGAAATTAATGTAATATGTAAAATTCGTATAATAACAAATGCTTTTTGGGCAGGCTCAACTAAACATGATTTTGCTTGAGTCATTTCAATTCATCAGAAGGTAGGCGGCACAGACAACAGCACCGAGTGACACACACAGTTGGTGTATTTGTCCTGCTTCAGTTCATTACTTCCTGTTATCCAAACACTTCCTCTCTGTTGATGTGGAGGTACTTACCTCCTGGAAAAAAAACAAAAAAAAACGCAGACAGTTTGGTTTCCACCTTGGAACATTTTTAGTAGTTGTTGTCTGATAGGTATCTGGAAAGGTGTGTCAACTCACACCACATGCTTTAATTGGCCTCCCTGCAGCTAGAAGCTGCAACTTATCTGCCCACACTCGATGGGATTATTGACCGGCCGCCATGTGTCTATCACGACGGCTGTAAACCCCCAGCCCCCACTCAATTTGCCGACAAAATTCTTTGCAGTTCTTGACCTGAAACTGCGCTCCTTGCTTTAAGGGTTAATAAATTAGTGATGGATATGTTGCACTTATTAATGAATCAACTTAGCAGAAGCAATTGCAGTCTCCTGTGGTGTTTTGAACTTTTTGGACACCAAGTGTGTTTTTTGGTGACTTGACCTTTTTACAAATTTCATAAGTGACAAAGAAGATGAATATTTGGAGAAAAAAAAAACATAATGGCACGAAAAAGGAATCAAAGAACAGGAAACAAAACAAACTGATACAGAGAAAATAACCTACACAAAACTGAGAGGTGCATGTACGTTGTTCTTATCTACCTCAAACTGTTTATTTCCTAGCAAATAATCTTGCATCGGTAGAGCTGCAGCAGATGCATGTAATTGTCAGTTAAGACACACTGCAGTGCTAGGCGAGGCTTGTTTGGTGGAAGTAGGCCAAGGAATTCAGCTCCTCAGGGGAGAACCAACGCCTCGACTTCCCCATGGAGAGAGAAGTTTGAAGGCAGACTTATGATGCAGAATCCTTCTTATTTCTGCTGCCTAAGTCTCTCTTTACTCCTCCTCACTGTCCTAATATCATCTTTTCCTCTTGCACACACACACTCGCACTCTTCCCCTCATCCTCAGTTTCCTCTACATTTCTACCTCATGACTCAGACTCCTCTTAGTGCCTGCCCGAGTTAACAAAGAGCCAAAGAAACTTAAAGGAGAAGTCTGGCATTGGCATACTCATCAAATCCCATGTTAAGACACTGCAGTTTATTTTGACTCAGTCCTACATACGTCGTGTTGCTGCCACAAATTCTCCACTTTAAATGTGGATTAAACTGTGGCTGGAAATAGTCTACAGTAAATCCACTATTTCTTTCTGTTAGTGAATAACACAACTGTGCAGCTGTTTGAGGAACTTACTGCCGTTTTTTAAAAGATATCTGTTGTTTTTTTGTTTTTTCTCATGGGATTAGTTGGCAGAAAGAACAGTGTTTTTGTTCTTCAACCTCACCACAGACTTTTGGCCAATTACATACTACAGGTGGAGGACTGACTGAGTTCTGCTCCATTTAAGTTGCCTAACCCTTAATAAGAGTTGACATGTTAAAGGTTGAAACAAATATGAGGGGAGGGAAACGTACAAGTAAAGGCTGCACCGATAATCTCCAGAACTACTTGCATTACTACAAAAAGGACACATTTTCAGTGTTTAAGCATCAGTCTAGTCCTGAAGAGTTTGTTCTTGTGACACCGTGACCGAACCTTTAGGATTCTTCAGTTATCTTCACTAGTCAATTCCTAAAAGTCACCAGGCTCAAAAGAGCGATATAACTGACATTTTCTTTCTGCATCTTTTATTAAAAAGCAGATGTTAGCCTGTCAGCTTTATCCAACATCAATAACGCAGGTGCCCTTCATTTACTGTAACTCCTCAGTAGTCATTTGAGAAGCTGGATTTGTGCCCACCTTAAGAAGCAAAAACATTTCATTAGTGGGCTACGTCATTTCTGCTACACTGAACAACAGATGGCTGAGACGGCTCACTGGGCTGCCGCTGCTTTTAATTTTTCACATTGGATAAAAGCGCTGTCAGTTTCTTTAAACCACATATAGCCTGAGAACAGAAAGAGGCTGTTCATTACTATCTTAAAGCCTGCTCAGATGTCAGGCTTAGTTAGTTCTCCTGTAGGCTGGGTCTGGTTATGTCTTGGCATGACTTGCAGCTGAAATGAATAACGTAGAATTTGATAAGCGTGAGAAAACAAATCTCCAGATTTGGGTGATGGATACACACAGCACATTCACGTTGACTTGCGCTCGCATATACTGCTGGCTCACATTGTATTCAGTCAGTGCTCAGAAATCTAGCCCTCAGTTTTGTTTATAGAACCTACCCACAGGAATGTATTACATGAAAGTGGTGATGAATGTGAATTGCATGTTTTCACCTCAGCGTTGGCCTTGTGTGGCTCACTTTGGAGGGCAGCCTGCTCCTCTCAGGCTCAAATACAGTCCACTGAAATGGAATGAGTTTTGGCTTTATGCACTGTTTAGCCCAAAAAGGATTTATTCGCCTGCAGCTGCACGAATCAGAGTTGAGCTCATCTTTGCTCGTCTCCTCAGGGACACCTCGGGGCAGGGGAGGTTCTGCACCATCTTTCGCTCGTATTCCCGCGGGGCTCAGGTGAGGATCAATCTACTTATAGGGAATAGTGACAGCAACTGCAATGAAATAAAGCTGTGAGCCTTAATCTAATTGTGCATGCTGTGATAATGAGGTTACAAGCTGCATGTTTGTCTCTCTTCAGGGGATCCTGTTGGTGTATGACATCACCAATCGGTGGTCCTTTGATGGCATCGACAGGTGGATCAGAGAAATCGATGAGGTGAGTCTATGACATGGATTGTTGATTTGATCAGGTTTTTGATCTAATCATCAGTTGGTAGAAGATTAAAACTCAGTTAGATGCAATAATTTGAAAGGAGGTGTGAATGTAAAGCATGATTGACTTACCCATAAGAGGCCCTGTTGGGGTCTGTCAGTTGATGACTGTTGCCAGCATTGTTCTGCCATTGTGCTGCCAAAATGGTAGTGGCTAGTGTTCACGTTCTCTGTTTACTTCACACAATGGCAAAAGGAACTGAGTGGCTCATGTTGAGGTCGAAGTTAATAAATATTGAACTTCGGTTAATTTGACTGAAATCACTCTAACGCAGGGAAGAGATGAGATGTTTGAACAGAGGCTGAAGGAGGGAGAATGTTCTGTTCTTGACCAGTCACAGAGAGATGTAGACGAGGAAATCCATTTTTGACCAGTCACAGCTGCACAAAGCATGGTTACATTTTCTTGGAGGTGTACATCAGGCTGTGGCGTAAGCTACAGTGTAGACCACGGAGCTAACAATATACAATAGGTTTGATTTATTCTAATTAATGTTCGAAACATCCCATCTACTGGATTGCGCTTCTCATTCTTTGTTTAAAATGTCAACTTCTGCTTTGTTCATTTCCCATTAATGTGTCTGTTATGTCACAGTGTGTCATCTTAACTTTGTATTCTCATCGTGGATTATTTTAAAAGTTACTTTACAGTCTGACTGAAAGGAAACACAAAAACAATTGCCGCCTGGAACGGACACTTTTCCACACCCGCTCGAGATCTCCATCCAGGATGCTCTCCATCTGACCTGCTCACCTGCAGCTTTTATCATATGTTTATGTTTGCAAAATTCAGCGCGGTCTTGTCTTCATCCTGCAGGGATTATTGTAGCTGCCACGAATGGACAGTAGCAGACACTTAAGACAACCTGTGTCTACGTGCACGGGCTACTTCATGTCCTTCCTGCTGACTTGGAAACACAGAGGATGTCCGCTTTGTCTGCGTGTTGCTGTGTGTGTGTGTGTGGTATTTTTGGCCTGTGGAATGTGAGTCTGGCCTTTCCTGCTCCACCTCCACAGAAGTGGCATTGCCGGCTACTTTTATAAAGACGGGATGGAGGATTCAAGAGTCTGTGGATGCTGAACACAGATGCAGTTTTGTATATCTATTAGAAGCGGTTTGATCGTTTCTTGAAGCTTTTTCAGTCATGATGCTCAAACTTCAAAAGGCTCAGATGAGGTTAACAGTGTTTTCAGCCTTATGATGCTGTTGGTACACAAGCTCCAGGTCCTAAACTGAGACGTGTCTCTTAAATTGCTCGAGTGTGGGCAGAGTGTGACAGATTAGACGTTTGAACACCTGCTATCTTACTTCCTAGCTAAAAAACAAACAAACCTTGGCATCTTTAGAAACGCTCTGTACCAGCACGACTGCTGCTAAGAGACTCTGAGCATGAAAAGGCAACAAGGAGGAAACTCAGACGAGAGGCTGATGAGTGCTGACAGTCAGGAGGAGTGAAGAGGGACATAGGTTTGCCTCTCGCTGCCGTCGCATTTCATTCAGTTTGTCAGAACAGATGAGGGTGAATTAGACCTACAAGCTGCCGCCTCCAGCTTGCTAAATTAATAACAAACCTCCGCTGGTCACTTTGTATGAATGTAATGTCTCTAACTCGATTTTTCTGTCTGATGCTTTTAATGAACTGGGGAAATAAAGATGCTTCTTCGAGGACATTCTGCAGGCATATTTGAAGGTTTTATTATTTCTTTGTTTCCCTCCACAGCATGCTCCAGGTGTGCCTCGGATACTCGTAGGGAACCGCCTACATCTGGCCTTCAAGCGACAAGTCCCCACCGAGCAGGCGAGGGCATACGCTGAAAAGAACGGCATGACCTTCTTTGAGGTGAGCCCCCTGTGCAACTTCAACGTCATCGAGTCCTTCACGGAGCTGTCCCGTATCGTCCTGATGAGGCACGGCATGGAGAAGTTCTGGAGGCCCAACAGAGGTGAGCGGCTGGGAACTCATTTTGACCCTGCTTGATTTTCAGCATGAAGACCATCTGTGTAGCATTAATGAACACTAATGGACCACAGCCGTCAACAGATGGATGTCATATCTCCAGACAAACTCTCTCATTCTCTAATTAATTCTATCTCATTCCCGTCATCGTTCTGTCTCCCTCATGTGTAATTAGTGATTAAAGCAGTGGGAAGTGATGTCCTGCATGTCCTCTGAGATTTAACAGAACAGGCCCGATGTGATGAAACTCGGCTCCTTCACTTTTCTGACAAGCTCTGAGATCATTCCTTAGTTTAAACACTGAAACCACTCTGATCCCTGCTGGGATTTTGTAGTCTTATCAGAGTTAAGCATTGTGCTGTATGACATAACTTAATGTTTACTCCCCCTCTGCAGTTTTCAGCCTCCAGGATCTTTGCTGCAGAGCCATCGTGTCGTGCACGCCAGTACATCTCATCGATAAGCTCCCACTTCCGGTTGCCATCAAGTCCCACCTCAAGTCCTTCTCCATGGCCAACGGCATGAACGCTGTCATGATGCATGGACGCTCCTATTCGCTGGCCAACCCGGCCGGCGGCTCCAAAGGCAATAGCCTGAAGCGTTCCAAGTCCATCCGTCCGCCTCAGAGCCCGCCACAAAACTGCACCCGCAACAACTGTAAAATCTCCTAACTTCTGCCACGTCCTGGGTGCGGTTAAGAGACAATGAGCGATCGACAGCGAGGGATCAGGAGACGGATGTCGGAAGGAATTGTTAGATGGAGGAAATCCCTAAACCTGAAGAGCAGGGATTGTGGATGAATGAGTGAATGCCTCCCACCTTCATGAGTTCATGTTAAAGAGTACTTTCCGTGTGAAGGTGAGGGAGTTTGAATGGTGCCTCAGGATATCAGAGACTACAAACTTTTTGACCTGATTCTCACTACAATGAGAGAAAAGACTCAGAAACCCTGCTGGAGCGTTAACTACATGTACAGAAATCTATCACCAACTCATATTTAGTTTCTCTTCACGATGCACTCTTCGCGTTTGTGCATCACCGACATCACCTCAAGCTGTATTCTCCACTTTATGTCGCACATTTCGTTCTTTTGTTTGTCTGTCCACAACTCCGTTTATTTGCTATTTTGACGACCAATAAGCTAAAGATCAAGACACTAGGAGCCATTCATTCCCTTTCTAGTACTTTATTGATCATTGTCTGTCCTCACCTGGCTGTAACATCTACTGAAGATGAATGAAGGTTTCCCTCTGGTGTTGGAGTTCAAGTGGAGGTCTCACTCCTTAAAAACCCGAAGGAAACAACCTGAAACAAGTCTCAGGTCCAGACTTGTTATCGTGCCTTGAGTCCAAGTCTAAGTTTTCTCACAGGAATCTCTCTGGTTCATAAAAAAAACAGAGCGAAAGCTTTAATTGGAGCTGAGAGCATCTAGCACATGCTGCATTTTTGAAAGAGCCAGAGTACTCGCTAAAAGCACCACAGTGAACAGTGAATTATAAAATCCACAGGCGTGTAGATTTTAGATTTTTTCTTCAGTCTGCAGAGCCTCCTTCTTTACCAAGGGAACCTGTGATGCTTGTTGCCATGGATACCATGCAAAAATAGCCTATTTAAGATCCCTCCATGTTTTATGAAGTTTATTTCTAACTTAATTGGAGCATGTTTCAGCAAAGTGGAAACCACACTTAAACACATCTGAGTGCAGTGTCGAGCTGAGATAAATATATAGTTTCACTGGTTTTCTGCTGACGTTTATCCGTTAAATAGACTCCTCCAGCTTAGTTTTTTTTTTTTTCTTGGGAGTTGTAGTCCAGCGATGAGATGGAGGATGACACCTTCATCACACAGTAGTCAGAAATTCATTTTACCGCTACTCCCTCCTCCCCCTCCTCTTCTGTTTTTTTCATCCTGCCTCTTTCGTCCTCCCTACCGAGTGTTCAGGGACTCTTCTTCATGTTTTCAGATTTCACACCTCACCTGTCTTGTCACACCTGTCAAACGCAGCAGAAACCTGTCTCTGCTCTATCGTTTGTTTTTCCTCAAAACACACAACCAGTCCACGAGCCCGTATGCTGATACTCCACCCAGAGTCTGTGTACGTCTCTGTGGGGAGTTCAGTGATAGCGACACTAGTCATAGTGTGGTTGGTGTTAATTTAACACCAATCAAGGCAAAGAATGTTAAATATTTACTGTATCCAGCAAACCCTTTGGTTATGGAAAATGGTTGCCGGTCATTGTCCACATTTTCCTTCATGAACACTGGTCATTGTTAGAGTCCACGCTGACCACAGCTGCTGCTCCTCATCAAGAAAACAAAGGAGAGTTTAGGCGAAGTGTCATTTTAACTATCCCGTGCCAAATTTCAAAACTGGTAAACACCAACTCACACAGTTTCATTAACATTTTGATTGCCCCGCTGCTCTTCTTCTTGTATGTTTGTTTGTTCCATAGATCTATGTCAGTGTTAGTCAGGGAACAGACGTCGGCCTTGAGAGAGGCGAAGCGCGGATATCCCAGGCTGTGTGAAAAGAGTAGCCGACGGGTGTTTGGCTTGTCCTCAGATGACGGTGGCAGCTGAATGTCAGGTGTAAATGGAAACCGGTCAGAGTGGCCGGATGAGCTCGTGCTAAAGTGGAATATTCCCAGTATTGATTGTAAACAGTGACCTTTTTTTATCACTGACTCTACTTGGTGCATGTTTCAACCCTTTAAAAGCAGATCAAAAGTCATTGGTTTAGTTTCATTGCGATAGATGCACAGTTAATTCATTCACCTTGAAATATTTCCATTAATAATTTAAGTTTATAAAAAGTATAAACTTCTACATTTACATTTTATTGAAGTAGATGGAGCATGTTCAGGCTTAAACTGTTTGGATGGAGATAGAAACCAGTCACCGGTGACCATTTGTACCCTTGACGTCCATCGTAAAAGAGATGTCTATAAAACTTTCACCCTTAGATGACGTCGGTAAAAGTTTCCTAGTTTTATTTTTCTGACGTCATCTTGTCTAGAGGGTCAGCAGGAGAAACACTAATGAGCAAGTGCACAAAGCAGAAGGAAAGCAGGAAGCTAGACCTGACCTTTTTTGGCTCGTCTGTGAAGGGAGCGTATCTTATTCAAGTCTGTTGACGCCATCTTTCATTCTCATCCACTCCCTCTTTATACATCACTGGCTGTGAGGTGCAGACACAGAATGACGACGAAATAACCCACATAAATTCCGATCTTTCTGTAATGAGACAAAAGGAGACTTCTGAGGCCTTCGATGCGTACACAGTCATTGTTTATTTTCATGAGTGATTAGAAAAAGCACAGCGTATCTGCAGAGGTGACCTTTAAACATGAGCACAATGTGTCATCTGTATATAATAGGATTAAGGTGTGATCACGAGGAAATGGTTAACTGTCCTAAAAAGCAATTAGCAGCCACATGTTCCTCATGTCCTCACTCTGCTGCGTTCAAGTCTGACGGGAAATACGGCCGTTGCTTGTAAACATTGTTCAGCATCAGCCTCTAGATCAGGCTCCTGTGGAAACGAGTCTGAACACGTGAACTCTTCCAAGTCGCTGCCTTTAACCGCCAAACCGCTCCAACTGGATCTCCCGCGGGACTGAATGCGGCATGTCTTGAGCTTCTGATCTGCACCACCGCCTCTGCATGCTGTCCCATGATTCATAGCTGCTGAATAATAGATGCTCCTTTCATAGATCTCTGGAGGGCTTCATCTACATCTCTCCTCGCTGCTCTTTCATCCACCTCTCCACTCGCTGCGTGGTCTATCTGCAACTGCCTCGTTTCCCTCCTCTGTAGTGTCTGGATTAGCAGCAGGTGTTCAGTTTTGGCCTGGTTTTGGTTTTGGTTTATTTTTGGTTCCCTTTCTTCGGGTGGAGACGCCTTCTTAAATATTTAGTTTTAGTTTGTTCCGTGTTAGTGGACTCTCCTCCTGTCTGCCCTTTTTTCTCCTCTTTTCTCTCCATCATTTCTCACAAAGCTGGCTTTGCCTGCAAACTTAAAGATGTCTTTACTCACTTTGGAGAAGATTTCCATTTCCCTCTGATCTAGAGTCAGATTACTGCAGCATTAAGACACCATACCAGTGTTTATACACGCTGTAGTCCATTTACCATCATTTTCTACAATCCATTTGTCTCGTGAGCCTCTAAAACGAAGCTACCTACAACCTTTTACCACGAGTTGTACCTCAGCAGCTGTCGGGTTGTTTCATTTGAATAGTTTTTACTCAATTCAAGCAATTTTTATGGGTTTGGAGAGATAAAATGGACTTTTAGACTGTTGTGTTTACACTTCAATGCCAGATTTGGTTGACACTGCAACATTTGAAAGCCACACTTATCAAACTGATTTCACATTTTTATCTAACGCTAAATCGTAAGGTTGTTCTTGTGTTTTCCTTCAGTTTCCAAAACAAAATGTGAAGCCACAAAATTTCTACCCAAGATCCCATTTGATTTCCATTTGATGACATCTGATTAATGTTTTGGGTTTTGATTTGACAAAAAAATATTAGCCGAGGGTGGTGCTCAAAAACTGTCTCAAAAACAAAAACTGTAGAAACGTTGGTGATCCTCAGACTCAGATTCCATCCGTTTTATCTTGTGAACAAAAACCCACACAACTAATTTTCTCTTCAGCTTCTGCTTTACTTTGTGCAGCTGTTCGTACGCTGAACGTCGCCTGCTAAACACTAGCATGTTAGCATGTTAAGTTAAACCACTGCTGTTACTGTAGTAATGATCATGTGGTTTGTAGGAAATACTGTAAAGCCTACAGCAACACCAGTTTGCACCTCAGTGAATCAAACTGAAGTTAATTTTCTGTAGCTTTTTTTGTAAAACAGATGTTTTCCCCACAGGAACAACCACAGTTAATGGATAACAGAGATTTAGAAACCACCAGTGTTTCAGATCAAGTGTTAAAGAAAGAAGGAGCGATTCTCAAGCTCATTCCCAGAGGTTACATTTTTTTAGCCTTCCCTCTCTGATGACTTTCACTCGTGTTGTTGACCCGTGCACATCAACATAATGACTGTCTTCATGTGAAATTAGACTTTTTGTGTTGTACATCCAACCATGCCCTCCATGCCTCGGTTCTTCCTTATTTTATTTTTTTCTTTTATTTCCATTTTTAAAATCCCGCCTTGCAGCGGATTGTGGGACGTTCAGGCCCCCTTCAGGGCCGCCCTCTGATATTGCCGGGTTCTGTTGGAAGTGTTTGTGTAGAGAAAAACAACCTGTAAAACGCTATTCTTGTTATTTTGTTTTTTTTTTGGCTAAAGCTGCTGAGTAATCTGAAGCGAGTGAGTGTGTTTGAGAGTTTGTGTGTGAGGGAGAGAGAAAATGTTCTTCAAACACCAAGCTGAACATTTTTCCTTTTTTTATTTTTTATTTTAAATTATTGATTGTACAGTTCAAGACAACATGTATGAAGAGACTTTTTCACAATAAAACTATTGAATGTTGAAGTCAACATGGCTCATGATTTTATTATTTCACTACGCACAGCTTTAACACTTCCCCAAATTATATATTATAAATTATAGACTAAGTGTCAGACTGCGTTTGTCCAGCTTGAGTGGACTCTGGTGTGGTACCATGTTAATAGGCTGCCATCTACTGGAAATGTGTCTAACACAGGAAACACCCCACAGGTTAAGAATCAAAGATTTAATCAAACCAGTTTAAAGTTAATTCTTACATTTATATGTAAGCAGTATTTTACATGTTTGGCTGGTTGATTTAAAGGTAATGACCGTTTTCACAGGGGTTAATCAATAAAACTAATAAGATAATTTTATTGATTAATCATGTGTTTTGTTTGTGTGTGTGTGTGTGTGGTTTTCTTTCATGAAAGAAAAATGTGCCATTTCATGTCAGCCACTTGATCAGCATATTGTATAAGATGACTAACCAGAGTCCTTTTCAGAGTCGTACCTTTTTGACTTCCGCGCGTAAATGACGCTTTTATTTTGAAAACGGTATAATCCAACCGGAAATATTCCTAACCGACATACACGAGCGCTACGTTACATTGACACTGATCAGCCCTCCATGTTGTGCTGCCGTTTTCACAACAAGAACTGCTGAAATAAGAGCACGTCCCTCGGGTTGTGTTGTCTTGTCGGCCGGCTGTCCGCTCCCATCATGTCCAACATTCAGCAGCTCAGAGAGCTCGTCAACGAGCGGCTGTCCACGGCCGCTGAGGAGATCTTCGAGGCGGTCAGAAGCACCGTGGCGGGCTACGAGGAGGAGATCCGGCTCTCCAAACTGGAGATCCAGCAATTGCGGCAGCAGACGCTGCTGCTCACCGCATCTAAATCTGAAACAAGCACAAACACACACTCAGGTTTGTGTCCGCGTGCATCCACTCTTTCACCATAAAAGCTTCGGCTACGGCTATGTCCTGAAAGGCTACGACCACCATGAGTCGGTTAACTTTATTGAAAACATGTAGCTACTTTAGCTAGACTAGCTAAATCTGATGCTAAAACTTGTTAGCATACCTCACATGAACCAGAACCTCTCAGATCGCCACGATCAACAGAAACCTAAGACGCCAAACTCCATTAAAACATTTTAAAGTTTAAGGTTGAGCTCAACTGAAGACAGAAGTTAGTTGTTCCTGATTATAAAAGTATAATTTTGCAAAAGGATTACAAATGATTCATCGAACCGCTCAGTGTTTATAAGGAAAGTGAGTTTGTTTTGGGTCATTTCAGTGTGATTGTAAATTATAAATTGTAATACTGTATCCTGTACTTTTACTCACAGATCAACCTGGGCTGGCCCTGTCTGTCTGGGATGAGGAACTCTCCTCTGATCAGCAGCAGGCGGAAGTACCGTGTGACCTGGAGTGGAGCTGCCCTCTGGACCAGGACGACCAGGACTCTCTGCACATGGACAATAATGAGGAGGATCAAGTCAGCAATAAAGAGGTGCAGGTGAAGGTGGACAGCGCCACCGCCGGGTTCATATTCACTCCTCCAGATGTGAAGAACCAGCTCGACCCTAGCAGTGCAAGCACTGAAGCTGAAGGAGGAAGTCCCCTGCTGGGCACTGAAGCTGAAGGAGGAAGTCCCCTGCTGGGCACTTCAGCCGAGCAGGGTGAGGCGAAGGTGGAGGATGATGACGGCGCATCCCCCACTTTCTCTGGTGCCTGCAGCGACGAGGAGTGGAGGGCCAGTATGGAGTCAGAGACGGACGACAGCGACAGTGAGAGCAACAACTACAAATCGACGAAGGAGAAATCTGGGCTTCGTTTACCGATGGCCCCAAAAGTGCAGCTGACCAAAAATAGCAAATCCAGAATCTGCTGTAAAGTCTGCGGCAAGTCATTCCACGCCACTGTCTCACTGGTGAACCACATGGAGGTTCACCCCACCGACGTGTGTGGCGTGTGCGGGGAACGTTTCCACAGCGAGGAGAGTTTTCAGGTGCACTTGAAAACGCACGTGAAAGCAGAGACATGCGGCATTTGTGGGAAATGTTTTGGCGGCTCCTGGTCTTTAGAGACACACATGAGGGTTCACACGGGTGAGAAACCCTTTAAATGCACAGAGTGCGGGAAATCCTTCAACTGTCGCCACAACATGAAGCGACACGTCAGGATACACACAGGGGAAAGGCCGTACTCCTGCGCTGTCTGTGGGAAAAGCTTCAGCGACGACAGCACCCTGAAACGCCACCAGCGGATTCACCCCCCCAACAGCATTTCAAAGAACGCTGATGAAAAAGAGAGCAGCGATGAGGAGGTGGCCGAGGAGGTGGCCAACACATCATCAGCAAAAAAGCAGAAGACCCGGGTCATATGTGACGTGTGCGGAAAAATGTTCCACTCCACGGTTTCTCTTGTGAATCACGCTAAAAGTCACGCCACAGACCTCTGCGGCGTTTGCGGGACCCATTTTGACTCGGAGGAAAACTTAAAACTTCACCTGAAAACTCACAAAAACGGTAAAGTGTGCGAAGTGTGCAGCAAGTGCTTCGACAGTCAGAGAAACCTGGAGATACACATGAGAATCCACACGGGGGAGAAGCCCTTTAACTGCACAGAGTGCGGGAAATCCTTCAACTGTCAGCACAACATGAAGCGTCACGTCAGGATACACACAGGGGAAAGGCCGTACTCCTGCGCTGTCTGTGGGAAAAGCTTCAGCGACTACAGCACTCTGAAACGCCACCAGCGGATTCACGCCCACAAGAAGAACAGCAGTTTAAAGACGGCTGATGAAAAAGAGATCAACAATGAGGAGGTGGCTGAGGAGGTGGCTGAGGAGGTGGCGGAGGTGGCGGAGGAGGTGGTCAACACATCATCACCAAAAAAGCAGAAGTCCCGGGTCATATGTGAAGTGTGCGGAAAAATGTTCCACTCCACGGTTTCTCTTGTAAATCACGCTAAAAATCACGCCACAGACCTCTGCGGCGTTTGCGGGACCCATTTTGACTCGGAGGAAAACTTAAAACTTCACCTGAAAAGCCACAAAAACGGCAAGGTCTGCGAGGTGTGCGGCAAGTGCTTCGACAGTCAGAGAAACCTGGAGATGCACGTGAGAATCCACACGGGGGAGAAGCCCTTTCTGTGCAGCGAGTGCGGCAAGTCCTTCAACTGCAGACACAACATGATACGGCACATGAGGACGCACACGGGAGAGAAGCCGTATGTGTGCAGCGTGTGCGGCCGGTGTTTCAGCGACCACACGGCTCTGAAACAGCACGACAGCATGCACAGCGGAGAGAAACCGCACCGCTGTGAGGTCTGCGGCAAAGGATTCTACCGAAAAACTTATGTGAGGCTTCACATGAAGAGCCACAAGACTGAGAAGTGATTATAAAGGTGTTGACCTACTGGGAAAATAACTTGTTCCTTAGCTGTTAAATGCTGTTCAGTTTGTCATTAACTGTGTTTGATGCTCAGCATGACCTGTACAGAAGTTTAACCAAGGAACACTGTGAAGGTCTAGAATAAGCCAAAAATATACTAAGTTGTTAATGAGCAAATGAATGCTAATATTACAGCTAGTAACCCTAGAGTAACTCCAGTTACTGGGGGAAAAGTAGCAAGAAAAGATTATTTTTTTTATTTGTTGGAAATTATAACATTACTGCCAATTGTCTGAGACAGTGAAAATCATTCATCTTTATATTCACTTTATCTGTTGAATAAAATGGTTCTTATTACAAGCGATGTTAAAGAGATGCACATTTTTTACATACTGCATATATTTCTATGTTCATAATTTTTGGTTTTGTACCGCATATATTTACCTCTCAGATACACTGATCAGCCACAACATTAAAACCACTGACAGGAAAAGTAAACAACATTGACCATCTTGTGATAATTCAATGTTCTGCTGGGGAACTTTTATACCTGGCATTCATGTGGATGTTACTTGGACACCTACCTAGACCAGACCAGGCAAGGGAGACCTACAAAATATTAGGGCATAAGGTTATGCTGGATCGGTGCATGTTACGTTGCTTATATCAAATGGGTTAAAATGAGTGTTTTCTACTACAGCAAAGACATTCCACGACAAGATAACGTAAAGCACACTGGCACTAATAATCACTGACGTATCGTCTACTTCTTTAGCGTCATGCCGTCTTATCGAAATGCAGAGATATTGACTGGAGTCATTTCAGACTCTGAGCCAGAGATTAAAATGGCTTGTTCCATCTGTTTTAATAAATTTTCTCTTTAAGACAGGGTTTTGTGTCAGATGTGGTTGTGTGATTTTCTACGGAAAGAAGATAATTCAAAAAAAGTTGTAGCTACACACCATAAATGACGTATGTTCCTTGTCCGACCTTCATTATTGTTTCAGTAATTAATAATTATTAGGATATTATTATAGCAGTTGTTTTGATTGACAAAATACATCGCAGACATGTCTGATATGGGGTTCACTTTGTAAAAAGAAAAAGATGTTCCTAGACACTTAGATATAAAACAAAGAACAGCGTGCTCTGAAAAATACCCTACACCCTGAGTAACGTTGTAGTTCCGCTTCGTTGCCACTAGAGGCCACTAGTAACGGGTAGTCTGTCCTGGAGTGATCAGCACGCTCATATACGCAGTTTACTTTGGGCAGAGAGAAAAACAACTTCAGTGCGCCATCATTCCAGCCATGCTTTAGCCACGATAGAACCAGATGAGACTAATTAAGAGGAAATAAGCAGTTACCCTAGGGTGTGTGTGACGGCAGGGTTTTGGGCATTATTCAGTTGGAACTGTGTTCACTTTGGGATCAAAAGTCACATTTTGTGACTTTTCAATGCAGGGGAAGCACAGGTGGAAGGATTTGAGTTAAATATGGTTCAGTTCCATTAAAGTATAATGAACCTGCATGCAAAACTGCAGGGCCTTCAAGAAAGTGAAATGCAGCTATGACATATCAAAAAAGTCTGACGCAAAAAAAGATCTGCGATGAACTGTTTTTTGTTATTAGTAAATAGTATGCTCATGATGTAAGATTATGAAAAGAGTTTCCACATTTGTGTTTTGTAACCGGGGGTTGGAGAGTTCTTGCCCCCAGGGTACTGCATTAGTGGCAGCCCACTGCTCCGAGTGTGCACGCACTACTGGGGTTAAATACAGAGAAAGAATTTCCCCATGAGAGACCAGTTACTCAAAAAGCCTCCTATACTTAACTACGTTCATAGATGGGTAGATAGATGCTTAGGACCAAAAACAACCATATGCAAAAGGTGCCGGCTATCAGTCTAGTGTCATGTATCAAATACAGATCAGGAGTTGTACAGATTTATGGACTGTGTCAGGAATGATTTCCTGCAGCAGTCCTTGAGACAACAAAGTAGTCAGAGCCTTTTGGAGAAGACAATCCGTCGCCTGTCTAATATATGCTTGGACAGGGTGGTCCGAGTTATTCATGATCAATAACAGTTTGTTCAGTTTCCCCCTCACCACCGTCGCTTAATAAGTCCCCAGCCGGCAGCCAATGACAGAGCCAGGCTTCCACATCAGCCTATTCAGTCTGTTGGTGTCATTGGCTGCACTGCTGCTCACCCAGCAGACCAGGGAGGAGAAGAGTGTGTCCGTTTTATGCTACTTTGTACTTCCACTCTGCTATTTACTAATGAATAACATAGCCAGCTTTTAAAAATACAACATCTTGCTGCAGAGCCAACCAGCGGTGTGGTACTTTTGTAGCATCTGACGCCTTACAAAAAGCAGCAGCAGCAGCAGCAAAGAGTGTGCATGTTCTCTTACTGAAGCTGGAGAGTTCATGGAGAACTTTACTTACGGGTCTGCATTGTTATTTCTGAAAAGCAAAGGATCTGAGTACTTTTTCCACCATTCTTTGTAACGCGAAAATAAGACCAATGCGTGAGGGATGGACTTATCACGTTACTTGTCATGTTACACCTGTTCACTGCTTGGTTACACAACCACTATAATGATGATTAGAAAGTTCTTGAAGGAGCTATAACCTCAGGTATTTCTTTCAGTGGTTGCCGTTAATATATTCTATGAATCATACTTAAGTTTGACATAAGAACTTTATATAAAGCTGTTGATGCTTGATAGGAAAAATAGGCGCCATGTTAATTCATACACGCCCTTTAAAATAATTCCAACCAACCGTCAGTAGCGTTTTCTAAGTAGTAATCCACAAACACAAAGCAAATTCTTAAGATGACTAATGTTTTATTGTATTCTGTTTTTACAAACATGCAGAGGGTTATATAATTGATATAATTGCTGTCAACTCCTTCAACTACTAACTGTAACCCTGTATTTAAAAGTTCAGTTTGTTCAAAATGTCTGCCTCGTTATGCACCCATGCTCTGGTCTATTGTACACATGGGTGTTCTTGAATCCTTTGTCCGGCAGTTGGATCTTTGTTTTTTCGATGAGAACATACCGCAAGGATTTAGCTCAAAACAGGTATTGTGTGGTCTGTGCCAACAAAAGGTGCAGTGTCATTAATTCCCTGGAGAATGTTGACATACAGTCCATCACCTCTCGTTTTCCTGCCGTCTGACCACGTAGCTAAGGGGGGCCGCTTTGGTTGTTTTCTTTACAATGACGTGTAACGTAATATTGCTTGGGAACAGGGTAGTTCAAAAACGTGAGGCACATCCCTCGCAGCATTACGACACAATTTGCACCGGTCCATGTGACTTTGACCTGGGGCGATCCGGTTTTTTGTTTATTTTCATTCTAACTGTTGGATTGAGAAGTAGCAGCACAGGTTGAAATGAAAAACTGAGCAAAAATAAACAAAACAATAATATAGAAGAATAAGAACTGTATATGAAAAGATAATGTTATTAAATGGATTATTTATGCTACGTATGGGTTCCACCTATCAGTTTTATAATTGCTATTACATAATATTTCTCAGCAGCCTTTTGTTTGTTTTTTTGTTGTTGTTTCTTACAAAGATAAAGATGCTGTAAATAAAGCTAAAAACATTAGCTCCCTGTATTTAGGAAAGCACAGTAAAGTCACATTATCAGATAAAAAGCATAAACAGATAACCTAAAGAAATCCTGGGATTAATACAACCTCTGCTCTAGATTCCCATTGGGTCTTGAGAAACTATTGTCTGGTTTGTGTTATGTATTCAGGGAGTGGCCAGTTGTCCTTTCATAACCAGGGTGGAAATAAATAGTTGCTTTGGGCCAGAGTGGAAACATCCCTTTTTTGACTGCAGAGAAGACAACAGCCAAGATGTAAGTACAGCTCTACTTTCCTAGATAGAAGGACATTTCTTGGTGTGTGGCCTTATGTGAGCTTATATTTTCAGATGTTTTGAAAAAAAATAAAATAACCTGACACATGCATTCCTCAGGGTTTATCTTCCAGGACTTGTTGTTGGCTTTCTGCTGGTTCTAACAGCCGAGGCCAGAGTTGGGTAAGACGACTTGATTTTAAAGTAAAGATATTAAACACATTTTTATTGCACTTTGCACTCTTTTTATCACCAAAACTTATACCTAAAATCTGTATCAGTGTCTTTTTTTTATTTTATTATTATTTATTTATTTATTCATTCAAATAATCCCCTCTCCATTATTACAGGAACTCCACTGAATTAAAGTTCTGCTTTGAAACCGAGCAGTGTCTGGTGTTTGATATGATCTGTGAGACTGCAGACTATGAGGTGAATGCCTCTGAGCGGTGACGCACGCTTCAGCATTTGAGCTGCACGGAAACCATTGAATAAACTGACCGACACATTTTTTGTCTTTCCCCCTCAGGTGCGTCGATATGGCCCTGTGAAATGGGTTTCGACCAACGAGAAATCCTACTTCATGGAGTTCGCAGCGCCAAGAGCCTTCTCTCGGCTGTTTAAATACATCACTGGTGCAAATGAGGGCGGTGCGTACGTGTGTGCATTTCAAATGAAAACAACAATATTAACATATATATTATAAATGATTCCACGTTACTGCTATTATAAGTGCCATTTTCTTATTCTTAACTGTCCTTCAAAGAAACATAATAGATTGCAACTGCAAAAAACAAACCATTTGGGCTCATTCTATTTGCAGGGTGCAGCATCTGAAGCCAGTTGTCCAATACAAACATGTGGTACAGCTAAAATTAAAATGTACTTTTAACCAAAATGACTGTATTTAGTTGTGAGCACAGGAAGTTTGGCAGTTGTGTTGCATAGCTAAGTCTGAACAACTGTTTTTTGTTCTTTGTTGGGGTTTTTTTTGCAGCTGGGTACATGATCTTTGTGATACTTTAGGGATGCCCTAACATGATATTATATTTACCTTCAGGAATCAAAATTGAAATGACTGCTCCTGTCATTGTGAAAATGCCTGTCAAGAGCTTTTGGCAGAGTGGCGTCTACACAATGAGCTTCTTGCTTCCGGCCGAACACCAAGCAAACCCCCCAAATCCTACTAATGCTGAAGTAAGCTTTGCTGAAACGCTGACCTTTGTTTGATCCGTGCCACGATTGTTTTTGAACTTTTGAAGCCTAGCTCTGGTGGATAACGAAACCGTGCCGACTTGCAGGTGTACATCCAGGAGACTCCAGAAATGGGAGTGTACGTGAAGAGCTACGGAGGATGGATGACAAGCATGTCTGACAGTAGCAAAGCCAAAAGTCTGTCCTCTGTCCTTGACTCCAGTGATGCACAGTACACAAAAGGATTCCACTACGCCGTTGGATATAACAGGTAAACCCGTCGCCGCCATTTGAAGAAAAAGAACAAAACTAGAAAAGTCACAGTGGCTTTTTATTCATATTCGTGTGTGTGTTTATGTGTGTGTCTTTCAGCCCAATGACGATGTTCAACAGGCACAACGAGGTGTGGTTCATTGCCGAGGATGAGCCGGTGTGTCCCAGCAGCGAGGAAATGGACTAATCCCCTCTCTCTCTCACATACTGAGAGGCCTGTGCTATGACAGCTGCAGATAGGGTTGTATTTGGAAATGCTGCAGCTGAGCATCGCTTCATGTCACATATATGGATCAATCACACTATTTGTTCATTTTTATACATCATACCAACTAAAACGTTTGTTGCATTTTCATTTTCAATAAAGCTACTGTTTTGCAAGTTACCATCTTTTGCAGGCTCTCAATCAATCAGCACACAACAACAGCCTATGTCTTTTTATAAATAAATAAATTGTGTTCTTATTGTAAAAGATCATCTGATGCACATCTGATGCTTTACTCAGGTACTTTAGTTGAGTATAGGTGTCAGTTGTCTCTTACTTTCTGCTCCATTACATTTGAGTAAATGGAAGTGCTTTTATTCCATTTTTAACTAAAATGCTTTGACACTTTTATAAATGGGGACTGGGCAGGCTAGCTGTGAAGCCACTAAGTGTTATGTTGAGTACAACTTACAAAACTCACGCAAAAAAAAAAAAAAAGCTGCAGGACTCGGAGTTCAGGCTCAAAAAAAACTTGAGTCAAGAAACTGAGCAGAGTTTGCTGTCCACTGAAGCAGGCTGGCAAACACTGGAGAAAAGGCAGGCAAATGAGGAGTTTGTGCTCACCAGGGAGACAAAAGATTGAAGGCTGGCTCACAGTCAGACAGCAAAAAAGTAGAAGAACTAGCAATGAGTGGGACGGTTGCAGATGTTTAAATACAGCTTCCTCCCGCTGTCCAGAGACACGCTGGTTAGGCTCATTGCTGACTATAAATTGGCCGTAGGTGTGAATGTGAGTGTGAATGGTTGCCTGTGTCTCTGTGTTGGCCCTGTGATAGACTGGTGACCTGTCTCTCACCCAGTGACAGCTGGGATAGGCTCCGGCACCCTCTCGACCCTTCACAGGACAAGAGGTTACAGAAGATAAATGAATTAATTAATTAATGAATACAGGTTCAGGTTCAACACGCCCCAGTGTTAACACTGGGGCGTGTGCAGCAGCTCTCCCAAAACAGTTTACTTTTGTGTCAAAACCAAACTTCTTTCTCATGTAAGTAGTCAGTGCCCCCAAAATGCATCATCCCTGTGGCATTCTGTGAGCACTGCAAGTCAAAATGCTTAGATGTTTTGTCACTATGGCAGAGATGTATAAAACCTAAGAAAAGGACTTTACAGTAAGAGCAGCCTCCAAAGTTTGACATCACACACACTGCACTCATATTGCCAAGGAAATTGTAACCATTTTTATTCACATATAGCCTACATAAAGTAACTCAAGATTATGTACTGTAAAAACAAAATGTATAGGCCTACAGTTCTCTGTACATGTATGAAATATGAACACAAAAAACCAGAAAAAATATACCAAGCCTATAGTGCAGTAAACAAAGTTTCACGAGTAGAGACATTTTCACTGGTCATCACTGTCATCACCCTCTGTCTCCTGGCCACCATCTTCATCCTCCTGACCATCCATACGCTGCGCTCTGATTGGCCACATATTTTCATCAACATCACAGTGGATATTTTCCCTCGCGATGCAGCGAGGGAAAAAGCGGCGTGAATGACGCAACCATCCCCTACACTGATCCCCTGTAATGTCATCACACGCAGCATCCATGGCATGGAGCAGGGACCTCTGGTCTTGAGCACGATGCTCATACACTCTCCACCTCCATGCGGAAAAAAACTCCTCAATTGGATTCAGGAAGGGAGAGTATGGAGGTAGGAGCTGCATGAGCATCCTTGGATGCCTGGTGAACCAGGCCCTGATGAGCGGGCCTCGGTGGAAATTGACATTGTCCCACACTATCACATAGTGTGGGAGGTGAGGCCCTTCCAGTCCTCTCTCATTTTCTTGGCCAGGTACCTCCATGTTTATACTGCAAAAGGTACAGGCCCTAGCCAAGCTCTATATATACGCGTTTGGCAGCATTCACAATCATAGACAGCACCAGTCAGGTGGCTAAATAGCTGATTGATTGGTCATCTGAGATGTAGGAACTCCTCCTTCGTTAGTCAAGTTCTAATTTCACCTGACTGTCAATTACTGTCATGAATTTATGAAATGCTGCAAGAAATTCATATGGTTTTCATGGTATTAGCCTACAGTATGTTGACTAATTTTGACAGTTGAACAGACTATTGTGCATATGATGATTTACACAGTGAAATCATGCTGACATGTTTTGGAGAGAGCAACCATTAGACTGAGAATCAACTAATCAGCTTAGATCAGCAAGATCTATTCATTTGGAAAATGTGCTAAATGTATGCTCATTGTGCTAACTCTAGGGTACTTGTACATAACCATTTGCAAAGATGCACTAAGACACTTGAGACATGTACTAAGACATTTGCAATTTGATGAAAGCAATGAGAAATGCCATTCTGTTGTGAACATTTGCAAGGTGGTTTGGAGATTTGTCCATGTTATTTTGAGAATGTAATTTCTGTTTCAAGAATTGAGCCAAACCAATAGAGAAAAACTGTAACACCCAGCAGCAGCTCCAATCATCACACCTGCAGACAGGAACAATGCGGGCCAGCAGAGGGCGACAAATTCCCTCTTGACACAAAGTAAAACTTACAAATATTTAGATTTTGGGAAAAATACTACACATTAGTGATGTTTCCTATGTTTTTTATTTATTTTATTACCAGTTTTGGCCATTTCACTCATAATGCCATATAATATACTAGAACAGTAGCACTAGTAAGTGTTAAGTGCTAGTTACATAATCTATTCAAGTACATCTTGAATGGAGTAACTAAACTTCACTCTTGTGCTAAAAAGTACATCTGCTACATGTACTTCTCCTCCCTCTTCATCAATAGCATTGTATAAGTAGATTACAGATGAATTATCATTTGAAATGTGAATGTGTGTAATTTTGACACTGATTGTGTGACCCCTTTCATTGGACTCTGAGCTTCTCGGCTGAGCTCCAGGATGTCCCGGCGATACCGAAGTGATTTAATTGTGGTAAGATTCCAACAGGTGGCTATCTGACTGTCTCCCACAGAGGGGCTGGCTGGTTGGCTGGCTAGCTGACTGACATACTGACTGGGTAGGTGTGCCAGTCAGGAGAGGTTTTATGACACTCACTGAGGATCGAAGTCCACTTGTGGGCCTCGAACAACCATCAGTCCAGCGGAGCCGTCGGCGCTGTCTGCCTGCCTGCCTGCCTGCCTGCCTGCCTGCCTGCCTGCCTGCCTGCCTGCCTGCCTGCCTGCTGACTTTTCTTCAGCTCTCCTGCGGCATCCGTCTGGTCTCCTGATCTCTGCAAAAATGAAGATCAGGCTGGACTGACAGAGGAGCCTATGCCCGTCTGGCCTAGATGGACCCGCCTGGTTATCACCCAGAGCAGCCCCAGCCTACTGTCCACCACCTTGGAAACTATCCTGAGGATCTGGTAACCTTGGTGGGATCATCAACATGTGAGTACTAGATGGAAGTGCATTGTAAGTAAATAGTGACCTGTTAGGACCTGTATTATAACGGTATCTGAAGTTTAAATACAGTATCTACATGTACGGTGTGCTGCGGTGCGCGAGAATACAGCACTCACTACCATTTGAAAATCCTTGTTTGCAGTTCTAAAAGATTAAATCTGGTTATCGGATTTTTTCTTTCATTTGGGAAACTGGTTCTGGAAATCAAATGTAATGCAAAGGTCATATCTCTAGACGCTGTCAGGCAAATCAAGCTGAGTGATAAGATACTGTCTGCGGCAGAGGGATCGTCCTCCACTGCTCACCGTCCTCTCAAGAGATGAGCAATAAACCCCATTACATGACATGTCTATCTGTTGGCGGCAAAGCTGCCCAGTCTCTTCAACCACTTGGGCTTTTAAAAAGTCAAATGCAAGTTTCGTTATTCTTTGTGGCTTCTCTTGGTATGCTTCTTACCGGTGAAGGCCAGGAATATGGCTGTATGACAGTGATTCTCAACTCAATGAATGTCAGTACTGTCGAGCTTAAATTTTGCTTTTTGTTACTGGTGTCATTCTCCAGCTCAGGAGCTAAAGACAGAGGCGGACAGTAGGCAAGACTTAGTGGAAAGCTGTCCTGTCTGTGGAGACAAAGTGTCAGGATACCACTATGGACTACTTACCTGTGAAAGTTGCAAGGTAACGGATGAAGCTTGTTCATGAAACTAATGTATTACGGAATGGAAATATAAGTTGCTTTGGTATATGGTGTGTCCTGCACTTCTGTTTCATGATACATCATTTATACTGCCATCTAGGATTGTCATAGAGTCTGGAGATAATGAAGCAACATGCTTATAGAGCCTTTCTTCTCTCTCTTGATCTCTGTAGGGTTTCTTTAAACGCTCAGTGCAGAATAACAAACATTACACCTGTGCAGAACAACAGAGCTGCCCCATGAACCTTTCCCAGAGAAAACGCTGTCCTTCCTGCCGCTTTCAGAAGTGTTTGGCCGTCGGTATGAAGAGAGAAGGTACAATAAATGCCCAGCGCTTCCTCTACCGAAACATGCACACATTCTGCTCATGCCTCCGTAATGCTAATCTGCTCCACAGCAACATGCTTTGTGTTCTAGTGACATGCACGCTCTTTTGATCCTTGTGGCTTATCTAAGAAGTCATAAACCAGTGTTGTAATGACCCAGATTTCGTATGATGACGTTTGTATCGTGGAGATAATGTGAGCTATCAATAATGCAATGTCTGTGTAGGAGTTTTATGAAATAATTATCTCTTAAATTGTTTTTATCGTGAAGAAAAGAAAGTGTGTGAATGTATTTTGTGCTCTGTCATCAGCAGTGAGAGCAGATCGCATGAGAGGTGGCAGGAATAAATTCGGCCCTCTGTACCGGCGGGACAGGCAGATGAAACAGCAGAAGGTGACGAACACTGACCCCTACAGGATTAAGATGGAAACTACACAAACGCACTTCCCCCAAACCTCATATGACGTTCAAATACTAAGCGGACACACAAGTGATCCGTCGTCTTCTGGAGCTTTTCATCACTCGCACATGTATTCTTCCGGCATGGTGCAGTCAGATGAATCCGTACCCCTGGACTGCACCATGAACACAAACAGAGTGCCCATTTCTCCACCCTTGCCCTATCCTGGACTGTACCACTCCACCTTCCCCGGATACCCCCCGGAGAAAGGAGAAACGTCTTTCAGCTACAGCCCATCAAACTACCCAGTGCATTCGGCTTCAAATAATCCCTTCACACCAGGAAGCACACCAGCATCATCCCCCTGCTCAACACCGTGCTCAACCACCCCACTCTCCCAGGCTCCCACACAACCGATAGCCATCTCTCCTTCTGCCACTCTCACGCCCAACTTCCTGAACCAGCTCCTGGAGGGGGAGCCGGATGAGGGCCAGCTGTGTGCCAAAGTACTTGCCAGCCTGCAGAGAGAACAGGCCAATCGAGGCAAGCATGACCGCCTGAATACTTTCAGCATCATGTGCAAAATGGCTGACCAGACCCTGTTCGGGCTTGTGGAGTGGGCCAGGAACAGTGCACTGTTTAAGGAGCTCAAGGTAACGAGTCATAAAATCACAGGACACATTTTGCACCACCTAAACTTTACTATTTAGTGCAAATAAGCTGATGGAGTAGAGCCATTGCATGTGCGATTTGTTGAGTGCACCTACATCAGGTCAGCTGTTAACTTCTGACAGGTGGAAGATCAAATGGTGCTGCTGCAGAGTTGTTGGAGTGAGCTGCTGGTCCTGGATCACCTCTGTAGACAAGTGACCTACGGCAAAGATGGCTGCATATACCTGGTCACGGGACAACAGGTAAAGCATAGCAGAAAAAAAATCAGTTGCAATCTTTAACACACCAACATGTCCGGCTTGTAGTCATGCAATAATCTGCCTTGTCTTGTTTTGATGCAGATTGAGGTGTCAACCATCCTTTCCCAGGCAGGAGCGACTCTGAGCAGCCTGGTATCAAGGACCCAGGACCTAGTCTGCAAACTTAAGGCACTCCAGTTAGACAGAAACGAGTTTGTCTGTCTCAAATACCTGGTGTTATTCAACCCCGGTGAGCTTTTCCAATGACAGGCTTTATAACCTATTATCTGTGTTCCCTCCTATTTGTTTTGCTGCTATCCATGTAGCTTATACAGTTTCTTTGTTCATTTTGTCCCTGCTTTAGATGTGAAGTCAGTGCACAACCGCAGGCAGGTGGAGCAGACTCAAGAAAGGGTCAACAGGGCCCTGATGGAGCACACCCAGCGCAGTCACCCGGGACACTCGGACAAGTTTGGCCAGCTGCTTCTCCGGCTGCCTGAAGTACGTAGCATTAGCCTGCAGGTCGAGGACTATTTGTACCAGCGCCACCTTCTCGGAGATTTGCCTTGCAACTCTCTACTCACAGAGATGCTGCACACCAAGCACAACTGAGAAGATGTTGCCGCATCCTCCCATCCTAACAATGCAGCGAATTATAGCGCCTCTTCTTCTGCCGTTCAGACACAACAGTCCCTTTTGCCTTAAGGCTGTTGTGCATCAGCTACAGTTCCAGAAGTGAGAGGAAAGCTATGTGGCCCATGCTCATGATTGAAGAGCAATGTTTGCTCATCCTGAACCACGCGTTGTTTCCCTCAACAGCAGTATTACAGCAGCCAAATAGCCCAGTAATTTTGTATTTGTCAGTATTGTAACAAGATTTGAGATCCAAGCACTACCGTGATGTTTTCAGCTTAACAACTCACAGAAAGAAAATGAATAAAGGAAGTCGTTTCTTGCATGTTACTCAGTTCTCAAGACCTATAATTTGTGTAAAGTGTGTACATACATCATCCATCCTCATACTGAAAAAATCTTGCTCTCAGCAAAGCCCTTAGCAGCTGATTTTTTGCAGCAAAATAATGTCTATGACCACGTGCACCAACTGACATCAAGCATCTTTCAAAAGTCTAACAACAGGTATGGAAAAATAAACGTGAGAATGAAGCAAATCAGAGATGTGGATGATTTAAAAAGGATTTTATTCGTCTGGTCCAGTTACCCAGGATAGCCAGTTTATGAAATGGACATACATGATGTGCTGGCACAGATTCGATAACAGGAAAGAGAAGGAAACATGAATGTTATGACAACTTCTACAAAATGAATATGAGACGTATAACCTTAACCAAAGAAGGAAAAAAAAAGTAGAACCTGAAACTAAATATCAACATTTAATTCAAAGCAAATAAATACACCTCTGGATGATGCGGGGGGTTTCTAGGGGGAAGAATTGCACAAAATCAAAAATATGGTGCTTACTACCACATACTAGTCTTCACAAACACATAAGTACAAACACACAACACTAATTTCATATGCACTCCTCCACACACCTCTAATCAATCATTCCACAATGTTTTTTTTCTCCCCTAATCACTGCTCGACAATTTTCCTGCACATCTGTATTGGAATCTCATTCAAACAACACATTTCTTGGAGGCAGTCAGTGATTTGAAAGAATACGGCTGCACCCCGGCAGTTGTTGTAGTGCTAAGGATCGCAAAGGAAGAGAAGAGGGCTAATTTCCCACAGTTTGTAGTGACCTTATCACGAGCAACTGCTGTCAGTTTTTTTTTTTCTCCATAGCATGGACGCTGGCAAAGAAAGGAAGCAGTTTGGCATTTTTACATTCTCCCAGTTGTACATGAAGGAGTCTCTAGAGACTGTGGGGTAGATGAGGGCTGTTACAGTCCAGAATGATCCTTCGAGAAACCTACTGTTTATATGCCAGGGCACACAAACAGGGAATAATATAGTAGGAAACAGACTCCTAGTGACCTAAAGGATTTATTAATCCCCAGACAAATTCAGCAATGTCAGCTGTTTGACAATTTCTAATCATTCTCATTCACTCGTTCTCATTTCAAACATACGTCCCACAAATGCATAAGCAGCAGGCTAGCTTATTGTAGCTTACAAAGGTCAACTTTCTTTTTACAAATCATTGTCAAAAAAAAAAAAATCAAAATAATCAGCATTCATTATATATTAAATCAGCATTGATTATCGTTTTCACACAGAGCTGTATCCGAGTAATGCTAAACATGATAAAGCCCTCCTTCATGTTTTCCAGGATTTGTTTTCAAGATAAGCTCAGATAACATTTCAATTCATCACATGTTGAAAATGAGAAAGCACGTTAAGAGGAAAAAGTCATATGAATTTCATTCTTCTTTCAGCTCTCAAAGGCTGAATTTCTCAGTTTGTCCAGCAAAAATGTCAAAATTGTATTAAAAAAACAACAACATCCATATGTCTACAGCTGAAGGAAAGTTGGAGTGAAGGGGAAGTGGAGTGCACCAACTATGGTTTGGAACTTCATACAAGGTGTACAAGTCCACCGACAACCACAGTAGCAACCACCAGTGCAGCCCACAGAGGGACCAGCCACTATGGTATTTTCTGGTCCTGATCAAACTGTGAAAACACCCCTGAATGGAATGAGTGGCAAGTGTGTTCCCTACATTCATATGAGTGCAGTGTTACCTGCTATTCATTTTCAGCTGAGATCTCCTATCAGGACTGAGAGCTGAACCACTTGCCTCAGTAGAGTGGAGAGATAAAGAGAAAGAGAGAGAGCGAGCCCTGGAAGAAGAAAAGGCAGCAAAAGGAAAAGCAAGCTGGAACTGAGAGGGGTGGGAACTACTTGTGCCAAAAATACTGTTGTACAAAGGCAAAGGCAGTGTGGTCGTCCCCTCTTTTTCTTACCTAAGAGTCGCAAAAATGACTCAGGCATGGCAGGGTAAGGCAAGGCATGAGGAGGCAAGGGAAAGAGAATTCTTCATCCTGACAGAATCAGTCAAATTACATTTTACAATCCAGGTAGACCAGAAAGAGCTGATCAGAACCTCTCTAGACAGAAACTACTGTAAATACATTGGCTGATTGAGTGAGTGATTGGCTCTTTCTCTTGGCATGTGGAGTCGACAAAATTCTTCTCAGAGTCCGAGATGTTTACAGCTGGCCAAAAACCTAATCAGTCATGCTTTCAGCTGCTATTCTAACTAGGTAATGAACAAGTGCCGCGCTGGGCAAAGTAAAAGTCAAGTTGGGAGCTGATTCCCTGAACGGTAACATTGCTAACCATCTTAGGTAAGTCTTTATTTGGGGGTGCCAAGCTTTTTGGGAGTTCCCGGGCGCTTTTGCCAAAAGTGTCCAGGGATGGTGAAGGCATCGACGCTCATGGACATGGTTTTGGACGGGATGACAGTGAACTGCTTGCGGTCTGAGCTGTACTTGTAAATGGACTCCACCATCTCCAGAGAGATGACGCGGGGGCCGATCCCAGTGAGCCGTGACATCTCCTCTGTTTCTGGGTTCATGGTGTAAATTGCTCTAAATTGGCAGCTGGAATCTCTGAAGAGAATCAGGAAGTGATTGGCCGTGCACTTTTCCATTTCCTGAAAAGAGAACAAAGAAAACAAAGAAAAAAAAAACAAAGTTAAGTGTGTCACTTATAGCCTAGTTAGGGTGGACATCTTCGCTGGACTCTGACACGGCAGCATTGCTTACCTCCACAATCTTGTTTTTCTGTGGTTCATTGACCTTGCCAGCCAGGCAGCAGCGAGTGATAGCGTTATGGATGATGAACTTGTTGGACTTAAAGCTAGGCTCCTTGTACAGCTTTGGTCCTGCAAGACAAAACATTTCCAACTGTCAGACACCGAACAAAGCAACGCTGCTCACTGGATTCCTTTTCTCTTAGTTTGATGCATATCACTGACCTGTGTATTCTGGGATTGAGGCTGAGGAAGAAATGGTGGAGCCATTCTCCCAGTCCTTTTCACCGTTACGAGCACTCATCCGTCCTGGCGACATTACCCGTGACCGGGCAGGAGAGTGTGACCGGCTAGAGAGTGAAAAGGACTTGGTGAGTACAATAGGTTATAGACCTTGAGGCTGTGTGTATGTTGTGTGCACCTTTGCACTTGATAACACTGATAACAGCTTGCACGATACCTGTGCTGTGCATACGGTAATACATAAACACATCAATGCTGTAAAACTATTACCGCAACTTTTGTTGATAGTACTGTATGGCGTTCGAGTCTCATACGATTGTATACATTTTATAATCATATAGTGTTCACTCTATTATAGCAAATGTCTTATGGTGTGAAAGATTTGGTGTGCAGGTTACCTAGGAGACTTTCTCATATTTCCAGAGTCATTAGCCATTGAGGAGAGATTCATGGTTGAGTGGGAGTACACCTTGTTCAGCTTAGGGCCTAGAAGAGACAGAGGAATGGAAAAGAAAACAGTCAAATACATGTGAATGCAGGTATGACGCACACAAAGACTAACAGCTTTGGCTCAGAACTATTTACCCATGAAACCCTTGACAGGGCTATGAGAGAGGACAGAGTCGTCTCTAAACACAGTCTTGGGTCTCTGCTTCTTGACGCCACGGACCGTGGTGGGCTTCTGCCTCAGGACCTTGTCCAAGTCCTCCATGATCTTCAGCTGCTGTCTCCTCTCATACTCCTGCCTTGTGAATTCCCCTCTGCGCTGCGGAGTCCCCTCTACTGGCGGGGTGCATGATGCTGGTGGGGTGCCTGGGGTCTGAGGTCTGTCTTCATTCTTATTCCCCCAGCCTTCGATGATCATCCACTGTGGCTTGCTAAAAGTACAGGGAGATGCTGTGTAAAACGCTCACAGATTGACGTATTGTACAAGTAATTCATTAAACAAAAGACAATCGTTTAATGAACCTAATCAGTTGTTTGCTGCAAGTAATTGACTACACCAATGATCAAACTTTAAAAACCTAGCCATATTAAATGAAAGAGAGTCAGTTCTATGTTTTTTTGTTGTTTTAGACGAATGCTTTAGACTGAAAAGAGTCTCACTTTGATTCTTTTTCTTGCTCAAGTTTGCGTCTTTTCATCTCTTCTGCTCTTTTCTGCTGTTTTTCTAGCAAAGCTGCTTTTCTCTGGGCCATCTCATCCTCTGGTCGATCCTTGTCATCCTAAAACGTAATAATAATAAAAAAGTAATAAATAAGAAGAGGCATAAAATTCATTCACCTTTTACAAAAACACATTTTAAATGGTATAAACAGGCCTAACAAGAATCAGCCACCGACCTTGAAAAAGAAACCAAGTCCTTTTGCCTCTGGCTCCGTCCGATCACTCATTGTGTCAGAGAAAGCATCGGGCGCTTGGTCGTCCTCGTCCCCGTCTCTTTGCAAGGCAGACAGCGAGATCTCGATCAGGCTACTGCGTTTGCCGTTTAACATCCCTGCAGGGGCGTCGCTCTCAAATGAGCACTCCGACGGGGCACCAGAGCTGAAGGCCCCACCTGCAAGCTGGTCCTTCTTAACCAAAGGATCAAGGGAGGGCCCCGCCTCAAGGTCCATGCTAAATATACTGTGTCCGTCATTGGAGCCCACCTCTGATAGGGAGTCATCTACAGCAGGATGTTGAGCTGGGGTAGGAGTTGGAACAGGGGTTGATACAGGGGTCAGACTAGGCGTGGGGACTGGAGTTGGTCCAGATGAACGCAGCTCATCTAGACTGTCGCTGTCACCGATGGAAAACGAAGACGAAGTCTGGACTTGTGACTGAAAGGGATTTACACGTCGCAGATGGGGGATACGGTCCACATTTTGAGGTGCGTTGAGAACCCTTGACAGGGTTGGGACCTTAATGTCCATGGGACGACTATGCTTGGGGCTTTTTGGGGGCACAGACTGGGCTCTTCGATGGACCCCTGGAGATTTTTGAGGAGTGGTGTAGTTTGTGACTTTGCGGGATGGGGACGGAGAAGAGGAGGCTGAATTTAAATTTCGGGTGGATTCTCGGGACAAACGTACAGGGGGAGCGGCTGGGGTGGAGGCTTTAGGGCTGGCTGGAATAACCCAGGATTTGTTGCTGGATGTCGTGGGTTTATTTTTGATGAGGTGATTCTGCTGTTCAGTGAGCCGCTGCATGTCACTTTGCAGCGAGCTGAGAGCTGCAGTTAGCTTGGACACAGCATTGTTGTAGTCCCCTAAAGGAGCTACCGTTTTGTCACCAGGTGTGCCAGAGCTCTTGTCTCCTGGTGTAGCTGTTTTTTCTTTGGACTGACCTACCTGTTTGTTGAGATTAAGTCCATCTCTAACACTACCCATATCCTCCACTGAGGGGTGCTCTTCCTCTTGTTCATCCTCCTCCATTCGAGCCAGCCTTTCTTCCAATGTCAAGCGAGCAAGGTCTTCTTCTGTAGACGAGGAACTGACCGTGCCAACCCCTCCCTTCCCATCACCCTCATCCTCTCGCTGTTCCTTCTTTAACTGCAGAAAGGCACTCTTCCCCAGTCTTTGCCGATGCTTTGCAAAAATGGCCTCAATGCGTTTCTTCTGGGCTTCAATAGCTTTGCGTTTTTCTTCAAGGCGAACCCCGAGCTCAGACATCTCATTATTGAGTTGTGGGCTCTTGCTGGGGCTCTCTTCAGACTTTTGTGCCCATGAAGTCATCTGAGGTGAAGACTGATCGGCAGCTTTGGGAGAATCCAGGATTTGCTTCTTTTTCCGTTCAGCAAAGCTGGTCATCTTTACACCACTGTCAGCCCCCTCTTTATCTTGGCCTCTAGTAGAGTGTGCACCAGCAGCCGGGGTGCTTGGAGTGGACTGGGCCTTAGGCAGGTCTTCTGATGCATCTGAATCCACACTACCGTCTCGCAAGACAGAGTCGTCATCTCGTGAACATTCAGAGGTTTTTCTGTTGCGAGGAGACTCCCTGGACTCTCCATTAGGTCGGTACATCATTCCTGAGCGTGTCGGGGCAGAGCAGCTGATGGGCGCCAAGTTATTGTTATATCTAGAACTAGCAGGGTCATCAGGAGAGTGGAGGTAGAAGCCGTCAGGAGCACCATCAGGGTGTAAACGAGGCTCCATCTTGCTCTCGTTGTGAATAATTTGGAGAGCCTCTTCAATAGTAGGCAGCTCTCCTGTTTCAGTTGGTCCAAGACCGTTCTCATCTGCCACCTTGGGAACAGTGGGAGTCTGGGTGGCCCAAGATGCTCTCTGTGGACCGTTGGGTCCAGGGGACTTGCTAAGCAGATGGGTGATGTCTTCAGGTGGGGTGTAGGGCAGCCGGTTTTGGCCTGCTGGATTAAGTTGATCTGAGCTCACCGAACGTGTTATGACAGGGTTGCCCATCACAATGTCCACATCACTGTCCAAACCGAAAGGAATGCTGAAGGATACTGCTGACAAGGGCCGGCTAATGAGGAAAAAAAAAGCGAGTATGAACACAATATCGATATGTTGAAAACTGTTTTTAAATTGTACTTATTATATGGGTCATACCTGAGAGGTTTCTTGGTCCATGTCTTTCCAACTCCTTCTATATGAGACATTGAGGTAGACTGAGTCAAAGATCCTGAGTACAATGGGACACACAGACACGTAAAGGCATGCAAACCACACGGGGATGCACAAAGCAACCACAAAATACACCACTGAAAGTAACAATGTACACACAAATCATAAAATAGCCATAAAAATCAGAACAATGCACAACACACTTAAAAAGACAAATATGGTTTCAGGGAAAACGGTGGTTGTAAAATGACTTGATGCAACGATGACAGGGCACAGTCATACCTGACGCAGTGGAGGAAATAGGGAGAAAAGGCTTCTTGAAGATTGATGGGGAGGTACTGCAAAGTGTGGAAAAGCCCTCTTAGACCAACAAAGTATTTCATTAAACAAATATGTGAAACTATTACAACAGCAAGATCACATTCAGAACGCTTCTGTACCTGTTACCACTCAAGGTAGTTGGTGTTACTGGTGTAGATCCATCTGCCAAAGAAGATTACATCATAGATATTAAATGTTGTGATGTCAGTGGACACAGGACCACAAAGGTGTGACACTTACCTAGTGTGTCTAATGGCTGAACGAATTCTGGCCTCTGTACTTCAAACCAGCTGAGCAGTTCTGACAGAAAACTTAGCAAGTTGAGCTAAACAAATCACACAAAATAAATCAGTCAATAAGAAGGGCATGTTTTTGTTAGCGTGCCAAGTCGACTGATGATTGGGAGTTTCAAAGTACCTGAAGCTCCTGCGGTGCGTATAGCATGTCTTCCAGTTGTAAGTGACAGCACGATTTTAGACAGCTGTCACAGAATTCACGGATGAACAGCAGGTTGTACAGACTATCTGCCACTGACATGGAATCCTTCATACAAACATCTTACAGAGAAAGAGAGGGGGAAATAACAGATGTAAACAACTGAAGATCTTAAACACATGTCCTACATTACATGACACCAATGTTTGAGGATACCTTCGAGTCTCAGCAGCCCAGGGCAATAGTAATGTATGACAGCAACAACAGCGCAACCACTGGACAGGTCTTTAACTTCATTCACTACCGGAAAGATGGGCTTTAGTTTGGACTGAATCTTATCCTTCCTGTAGCGGAGCTATAAAAAAATAAATAAAAAAAATGTGAAAATCAAAGGCAGCTCTGCGTTTAATATATTTAAAATATTATTTAATGTCATCATAAACTATCATCAAACTCCAGGTTTTCCATGCGTAGATACTCCTAGTTATGCACACACAATGTGATGTGATGCACAAACAGGAATTAGAAGATAAATGTGACAAAGAGGACAAATAAAGGTCATGCTAAATTCATGAGTGAATAGGTGAACAAAGGCACACGCACAGGGAGTGAGTGAATCTGAGCAGAGGAAGGAAGCTGAGAGAAGGAAGGTTTTGTCAGGAGAAGTGGGTCACGTGAGAGTCTCAGGAGGCAGAGGGAAATTGAGAGAGTCTCAGTCTCACAAAGAGAAAACCGGTTTCAGGTACAACTACAGTATACGGACAAACAGACGACTGTCAGTAGGAACCAGCTGACCTGAAGGCTGCCCCTGTGTGTTTGTGAACAGCTATGAGGTTATAACACACATCCTGGTCACACATCACAGGAACTAGTTGTACATGGCAGTTTCAACGGCCTGCTAGAAGACAGAGTGTGATTCATGCACAACAATTCCTCTCACGCCCCATGTCCCACCGCACTCTATCACTCTGTTTATGCTGTTAAGTGTAAATTAATACAGACTAGGATTCGATGCATGATGCATTCTCACACCAGCTTACAGGGAGAAAACACACCTGACCATCAGATATTTGCTGATACATTTGATGAAGACACTGGAGGGATGGAGGGACATGGGGAGGAAGCAGAGGAAAGGAGGGAACTTACAGGAACAAGTTTCCAGTACCAGCGAGTAGGACACTGTCAGAGAAGAACAGCAACAGAAGGACAGCAAATAGAGAAAGACAGGGAAATGGAGAACAGGAGCACAGGGAGAGGTATTAAGCCTACAGTGGAAGAACTAGACAAACAAGGGAAAGGGTCGTGGTGATAGTAGCTTCTTCACATGATAAGACAACCTTGTTGACAAAGCAATGCGGCTGCCCATTGTTTCAATACATCACAATACTAAACCAACTTACTGGACTGTGCATAATCATGCAGGGTTGTTAGACACTTGCATAGAATCGTGCAGGTGTCCGGTTTTCAGTGTGGTTAGAGCACAGATAGATCTAACCATACCCGTAGTTAAATATTGGTTAGGGGCTGCTGGAGAGTGAAGGCAAAGGCTTGGGGTACACTGTCAGTGCACAGAACAATGACCCCACCTGGTTTGCAAAAGCAGCCGTGGTTATCGAAATAGTCACACCCTTTTATGTTTGCACATGGGGATTTTGTTTTAGTTTGCATCAGTACCTTTTATTTGGAAACCTGAGCCCTGAGTCCACTATCTGATACAGTGTTATTGGATATGTTGATTTGTAATTAAAAATACATTTAAAAAGCCAAAATGTGTAATGTACTCACAGAGGGCTGCACAGGTTGTGGCTCTGTAATGGCCTGAGATGAGTCATTCTGGGCTCCATCAGTGAGTTCTCTCAGCTTCTGGTTTAACTGGAAGCACATTAAGAAACAATAAAACACTTATAAAGGATTCATACAGTACGTTTACACAGTAAAACAGGTTACTAAAGCAAAGCAGACAGAAGAATAACAGCTGCAGCTAAATAGACACTGGGTAGTGAATAACAACTTAGGACACGTAATTAGTAATGAGCCATAATTTCTCTCTGGCCGGCTCCTTACCCCGTTAACCCAATGAAGAAGAGCATCCTCCCAGTTGGAAGCTGCGCCCAGCAGCTCGGCAGAGCCACATGTCCTCACTGCAGTCACCGTCTCCATGGCTCCCACGACCATCAGGGCATCCATCACTGCCAGGTGAGCACTCTGCACCAATCACAAGGAGGAAAAAAAGAACAGCTGAGTGCCAGAGAGCCCGGACAGCATTAATGTTCTGCATTTTCATTTCTACAGCTCTAGCAGTGCAGATACTGCCTCTTATCTGCTTCATCATTTCAATTATTTCCCAGCAGTATCCTCTAGAGGTCACCAGAAGCCAGATCCAAGTCAACCGCTGACATGAGTGCTCAGCCAGCACACACACATCAATAGTTGTGGGTGAACTTTGGACCCTTGTTTGTTCACTCATTAAATCATTACAAATGCAATGGACCTGTAATATGAGAACACATGTGTCCCAGGACTGTCATTCCTCCGCTGCTTTCCCTTTATTTGCCCTTTTCTCAGTCCCTATACTTCCCTTTTGAGTGCTGAAACATTTCTGTGTGACTGTGCAGGTTAAAATGAGCCGTTGTAACTGGATCATCAGGGCAACTACAAAGAACTCATTCTCTAAAAGAGCCAAGTGTTTGTGGTTGAATTTGATCAGGCACCATAAAGGATATAAAACCTTCAGCGGATAAAGTTTATCCTCACATAAATACAACAATCACTCCTACAGAAAACATATTTAACATTCCCAGGCTTCTGCATCCACCCATTTCCTCGTACTCATGTCCATTAAAGAGCCCTTTCTAATAGCCAAAGGCCATTAAAATGCACCGCCAACATTATCAGCTCAGTCGGAGCGAGCGCCTTAACTCTATAAACCTGTTATCTTATTAGAAGTTGTGCTCTGTTTGTGCCTATGGTGCTACAACCAGCACTACTTTCATCTTTACTCTCTAACCTCCATATTGCTTTAAATAATTAAAACAGAAATATTTTTAAATGAATTTAATATATACACAAAAAAATGGTTTATTCCTTGGATTTATTCAGAATATAACAAATACTCATAATGTAATTTTGCAAAGGCAATAGAAATCCTTTATGAGAACATGGCTCATAGACAAAGTCAGTACAAGGATAGAAAATGATTTGCCTGCGAGTTTATTCTGTAAACAGCTCATACTAGTTTTGTATTTATGCATCAACCTTCCGTCATTACCTCTAACTTTGCCTCTCCTTTAGGTGGTAGTTTACATCACTACTGAATAATCTATTGGTTAACAACAACAAATGCCTTGTTATAATAATGAATCCGAGCCAACAGGAAAAAAACACAGACGACACATTCCTTCAATCTCCAGTCTGCAAGTTTGAGCTTAATCTGTGCAAATCAGTGCCTTCCTCCCTTGTACTAGTTATAAATTCCTCCTTAGAGGCCAGACATCATTACTCCAAACACTTATGCGGCCCCAGGTGGGGGCTGGTGGCGGTCCAGCAGCACGCATGAGCCCTGTCTGCATGTCTGCCTACTCAACCCTGATGTAAAGTGCTGACCTGGGCAGACCCAGTGCTGGGGGGTGGGCAGCAAGAGCTATGCCAGCAAAGGCACGTCAGATAGTATTGGGCCAAGCACTCTGGATATGGTACAGTCAGTCACTGGAAGCAGTGTGGCCCTGACTGGCCTGAACTCTAAACACTGTCCAACCAGCACAATTAGTGCTTAAGGTTGTGTGTATGAGAGACACGGTGTGTCTTGTGGAAATGTCTGCAGCACAGATGAGCTGCCATTGTTACCTATACATGTTTTATTTTCTCACATTTACTACACAATTTCTTAGGGTTCCTCTATATTTTTCAGTCTATTAGTCGTAAATAAAAAGATGTTTTTTCATGCCAACTGTGCAGCCCTTTGCTATTATGTCGTTTTTGTTCAAACTGATGTTGCCACATATATCTGGATTAGATAAGGCTTAGATTACGCTAGCAGCTGTACTTTTAAAACTCTAAATGAAAGTGATTTATGGCAACATATTTTTGCATTTAGCCTCAAAGTGTAATTATAGGTTGCAGCTACTGCCAGTAGTAGTGTGAAAGGAGTCAGGATGACTGAGAGATAAAGCTGACGAGAGAACGACAGACCTAGTGAGAGTGGCCAACTCTGTTGTCATGCTCTACACAATAATTATTGAGAGGAGAGTGTGGTGGGTAAATGGGTAGAATGAAAGAGGAAGACAGGGGGCTGTTACTAGTGGATTTCCCGTTGCGGACCCAGGAGAGCTCGCTAAGCTAAATCACAAGTCTCCCTAATGAGAGGAGAGAGAGAGGAGCAACTCGAACACACAGCACTGAGCCTGCCAGATCACCATAACAACCAACCAGCTGACCCACAATGCATCTCAGTGCAAGCCTGCCTGCTGCACTGCTCTCTGCTCGGTAACATCCAGCAGCCCTCAAACCGATGTGACAGAGAGAGAGGGAGGAAAAATTAATACCCCATCAATTAACTCATCAGCACAAAATCTTTATGGCCTTCTTTAGCAAAACTGCTCCACAATGATGTGAACAGCTCTAACTAAAATGAAAAGTCACCTTGGTGATCATTAAGTGAGATTATAACAAGGTCAAAATCAGATTATGTCTGAAATATGACTTACTTAACCCCATCCCCCTGCCCTGCCCTGCCCTGCCCTGCCCTGCCCTGCCCGGTTCCTACAGACAAACAGAGGGATCAGGCAGGCTTGGGGCCCAGCAGGGGATTTTGGAAAGGAGGTTATATGAACACCAATATGTACATGGGCTGTATCATTCATAAAACCAGCTCTTACACAGGGTACGTTTAATTACTACTCCAAAATCAGTTCTGATCAGAAAAAGCCCAAAGCAGATCAAACAGTATAAGATGATGGTTAGTGTTTCTGATGGTCTGCCTCCTCTATTTTCTGCTAAGCTCCTGACTGATGCTCACTTGACCAGAAACCTGCCAGCACAGCAGTATGATTTAAGACAAAATGGCACTGCCTGTCCAAAATCAACAGGAAACCAGGAAGAGGGTTAGCGTCTTTATGGCTACATGACTTACTTATTCACTGAGGCAGCCTCTAGTGTAAACAATACTGCTATGTTTAAAATGTGCAGTAATTATTACATTCTACTGTCTCAACAGCATGTAATTTGACTTTTTGAAAAATGTTAGGTGAATGGTGAGACCGTGGTCATCTATGGTGTGTCATCCAATAGTGGATGATGACGCTCAGTCTGCATGGTAGATTATCACTAATCTTCAAAGATCTTTATCCTCAATCTGAGGAGTGATGGGGGCTGGGCCACTTCCAGAAGGACATTTACCAGAAAGACACACACATATACAGCAACTAATTGATGGAGGCAACCGGAAGTCCTGCAACCTATCCCAAAGTGTGTTACCTACAAAGCTAAAAGGTAGCTAGACCCTAACTGTGCACAGACACTTGGGCATGGTTGCTACATAAGGACTGCAAAAGCATTGGTAAATATGTAATATGTACCTCTTATGTTTTATTAAGGTTTAAAGGTTTGGGGGTGGTTTGTATAAAATATATAGTGCATCATAAGACAGCATCATCAACTTGATATCAGCTAAATCAAGTAATACAAAAATCATTTATCAGACCCACACATACAGCAAAATGAATAGATTTGATAAAATTATGTATGTAATAATTATATTAATACAATTTTCACAATGCTCAATAAACTGTTAAGAACTGTTAAGAAAACGAATAAATCTGTCTTTCTTTTCCAAGTTTACCATGCCCAGTTATTTTATTTCAGAGTAAAATATGGGACCCATGGCTCACGTGATTAATTTCCTTCCTAATTGTTTTTGAATCCACTAACTCATGAATTTCAATGCCTAAAAGCAGAGACAATGCGCTTGTTTATCCTGTAGAAGTCTTGTGCAGTTTGATGATGAGAATAATTACTGTCATACCGTTCTAGATGTATAGTATTAGGTTAGCTATGACATGACTCCTTTGCCCTGCTTTGGTCGCAGGCATAGAGAGACAGCATGTCACAGCTCTTCTACATCAACAAAGATTCATCAAACCAAGCCAGTAAAAGCATCGTCATGGGTCAGGATATTCAGCAAGCAATACAATAAAATATCTAATGCACCAATCATCAGCCTCACATGTCACCTGTCAGCGACAAGCGTGACTCCACATGCTTTTCCAAACATGCCCTGTGGTTTATCCTCTTGTCTGACACAAATATGTAAAGCTTTAACGTACAGCAGCCCATAAACCCGTTTACTGGCCAAGACCCACATTGATGCTCCATCCTTCTAATACTGCAGCATGACCCACTTTCTTTGCCTGCCACACTGTAGCTGCAGCGACAGTCAGTGGGAGACAAGCTGGAAGAGCAGCCAAGCAGTGAATGGAAGGCTCATACACCAAAGCAGCAAACAGCAACGGACCAAAACTACAGTTTAATGATTTAGGATTTACAGATGAGGTGGACCTTGGTGACCTGAAAACATCATCCAGAGCTAAGGCGCACACCAAGCAAGCAGAAACATGTATACAAAGAGAAACTAGAGCAACATCGTGCTCTTTGTCAACAGGCCCCTATTGTTGGTGCTGTAACAATGAAGACAAACTTGTAGTCAGTAATACCATGACATCATTTTTAATCCTTTTTGCCACTGGTTTCCTTCTGGTTGCCTTTGTGTGAAATTGCAGTGTATGCTGGCGCAGGTGGTAACTGTCAGAAATGCTGCGAGAACAAGCAGGATCTCAGAGAAGGACTTTGTGTCCTTGAGAGTGCGTGTGACATGCTTCAGGCTATACATTTTAACAAAGTACTAACACCATGGATTTACTGGTAGAGTAAATGAAAGGCAGAACCTTAAAACAATATTTAGCAAAGTATCTACGGGATGAGGGAAAGCACTGGGACAAAACTAGAAAAGAATTGCCCATTAAAAGCCTGTGTGGTCCCACAGCATAACTTTAGAACAAACCAATATTTCCATATTATAACATTAAACAACCGCACCACATCCATTTCAGCAGGCCCCGCTGCTAATGAGTACACAATGTCTATGATATTTAGTTTGTCACAGATGCATGGACACGCTTTCAAGCACACAATTGAGCTCATCATCAGAGCAGTGTCATCAACAGTAACCTGCCTGCTGCTGAGACCGGCAAACAACAGTAGTGGGGCAACAACATTTTCTCTCCAAATCCCTGGAGGGCCCCTACTTAGCTTTCAAAAACAACCTGAATGTTCGTGAACTAAGATGGCTGGGGCACTGCAGCAGTATGCCATTTTGCAAAGAGGATAATAACAGTAATAGTATTAGAAAGTAAACAAATGCAAAAGAATGAAAGGAAGAAAAAGGTAAAGAGAGAAAGAAAGAAAGAAAGAAAGAAGAAGTAAAGAAACTAAGTAAGAAAGAATGACATTTTGTTGGCTAAGAGGACAAACCAGTTTCTCTTGATCTACCTCGCCAAGCTTGCCCAGCGTATTTTCTTAGCACACAGTATCTAAAGTTTCACCAGAACTGTTTAGCTATTGTTCTGATCAGGGACATCTGTTGTATCTAGACTCTCTCTCCCTCTCACACCCTGAAAGTAAAGTAGTCATCCCTCGTGTCACCATGACTGCCCAAGTCCTTGCAGCTGGATCCACTCATCCTCTGGGGAGTGGGGGGCAGGGCTGAATGAGTGGGGGTCTTTTTGATGTCCTTTAATCCCTACAATCAAAGCATAAACAATCCCCCCTCTATCAGCAGCCAAGTGAACTTGACCACTTCTGCTTTTGTAGATTCCTGGATAGAAGGAAATCTAGTTCCACAGCAGGAGGTATGCACTCCTTACGGCAAGAGACAAATATGAAGGAATTCCTACCCCCTCTGACTGAAAACATACTTGTGTCATATAAATCACAACGTTACCATTTTGATGGGTTTATGTCGAAGGTCTGCATCGGTCACAGGTGAGTCCTGGTCTTTGGCGACTACACCTCTCTGAATGAGGAGCTGCAGCAGGGCGACATTGTCTTTGGGCTGCGCCTCATCTCTAGTAGCCCCGACTAACAGGCTGTAGGTGCGACAGTAGAGCTCTGAGGACTGCAGGAGGCGTGTGACCGGCGGTTTAAGATGCTCTTGTTCATACTGGTCACAGTAGAAAGGGTCACGCAGCTCAGCAGGGACATTTTCTATGGAGAGAAGAACAACACAAAGACAGACTTAGACAAGTTCTTGCAGGATTTCAATGAGACAACTGTGAACAACAACATAACCAGACAGACATGTTGCAAGAGAAAAGCTATTTTGCAGAGTTGTTTAATCAAGGATTAGCATGAACGTGTTCTATAGTTGCTGGCATGGGAACCTGCATGACGCCAGGTTCAGTAGCAGATTGAGACAGCTGGTGTATACCATAGAGCTATAAGGATATCAACGGGTAGAGCAGACCAAGCATCAAGGTCAGTGGGACATGATGAGCTCAGAGGTTATCCTCTGCAGATTAAAAGATGCTCTGACACTTGTTTTTCCCTCTTTCTAAACCGATCATCTAGTTTTTGAACAAGTCAGTCATCCTCAGATATGATCATGTACATCCCGTTATCAGAAATTAGCAACCTGATAGGAACCTCCAACCTAGCAAACCACAGAGAAGTTGTCGTAAGTCAATATATTGCATTATTAGTAGCTTGATGACGATTGTTAAACAACCTGTTCAGACCAGTCTTTTTGTAAGCACAGCAAACATCATTTGAAAAACACACATGTGACACACCCTCCCCGAAACTGGTTTCTCTGCATCCATAACAAACCAGCAACAAACGTAATAGCCCTTTCTCGGTGTGACAGCACACTTGAATTGGCGCCGTTCTGTTTTAAAGGGCCACCAGTAACAAAGTCGACATGCTGAGAATACCAGCAATGGGTCTGGAAAAAGAAAGGAGAAACTCTAAAGCTGGCGTTCTTAAGATAGATTAAGACAGCGCCTAACCGAGTAACAAAAGGGTGATTACAAGGGAGGTGTCGCCACACCGTTTTATTATTATATAGTCATGTAATGGATACGGTGGCTTTAGTTAACAAAACAACCTGTGTTAGACGACGCCATGTCCTCTGTCTCTCACTGCGTGACTGTAATCGTCAGTCACGCCACACGGTCCACCTTGTTCCAAATATTGCAATGTGTGCCGTGGCTACAATGACTGCTTTACTGGTGCAAACACTGATGTAGGCCCATGCAGCTGCATAGCATATGTGAAAGAAAAAAGTCCCGTAGTGATGTGTTAAAAATAACTAAAAAAAAATTAGAAAAGGAAAAAAGAAGCACTCCTCCAAAAGGCAAAGCAGGATGCAAATACCACACTCAACGAGATGAGAGAGATCGATATAGGCATGATTTCCCTATGAGGCTGCCTGCTCATGAATGATGACTTTGTACATATACTGTATATATAGATATACAGAGGGCATGAAAAGTCCAAATATGTCTGTTAAATCAGCAGGTTTTTAGGTTAATCACGTCAACATTTTTGTAGTTTTATTTTTCATATTGCAAACAATGAAATAAGAGTGAAAGCTGATAAATTTTAGAGAAAAAAAGAAAAAAAACTCTAAAAAGTGCAATGTTATTGCGACTGTCCAAAACGCTGCACATGCACACCAAAAATAACTTCTACCTGGCGCACACCTAATGTTAAAAACTACAAAGGAAGACTAAATAGAAGCCTCGTGTGAAAATATACCCACGCAACACAGAATGAGGTACCAAAACAATTCCTGGGAAATATTTAGATTAAAAACACGCGTTTGTGTGTTTAGATAAACTGGAGCAACCACCGCTTTGTCACTTTCACAGGTCATAGGGCCAGTGCTTATCTGCTAGTTTGAGTACGAGAGCAAAAGTCAAATGTGTCACCATATTGCTCGAAAGTAACTCTTGAAGTAAAGAAGTTCAAGAATTTCGAAGTCTACTATAAAATATTTTTGACAAAGAGACTTAAAATCTTCTGTCTACAGGAGGTCTGGGCTGGGCACTGCATCCTCACACCCAAAACTAGCTAAGAGACAACATTTAAGTAACAAGCTCACTTATGTAATATTAGCCAAGCTCTCAAAAAGTACAGTGGCATTGATGCAGCGTGCCATCATGGCAATAGTCATGATAGGTCTGTTGGGTTTGCTTCTACCTACACTAGCCTGCACAGTCTGATAGCTTGAGGATAACAAGAGCCATGTGCTCTTGTACTTGCCTGGCTGATTGAGCTAATGCTGCTGGTCACGTCACAGATATTACCACACGTGTCCGACAGTAATCAGCAGACACAGAGCAAAACAAACTCACACAAACAGAGTCTGGTTGAAATGAGCCATTGTTAAATGTAGCCGGTTCCTTTGGTTGAAAAGGGTAAGGCAAGAGCCAGTTCTTCGCTTAATTTGAGTGGAATGATAAGCGTTGGGTTTCAAGAAGGTTGTCACAGTAACATCAACATTAAGTAGCTTTCGCTTTGCAAAACCTGCTGGATGTGACAATCCACACAGACAGGCTGCTTACTGGAACCTTTCAGGAAGTCTCACACGTTAAATAATTTACCTGAGCTCAGACATGCAGAAGTGTTGAAGGAAAGTGTACAAGCATGGATCTCAAATAACAGGATTCCAACCTCTACGTCACGTCTGAGCATCAATGAACACACGCAATAGAAGTTGTGTGACCCATATTTTTTTTCACTATACCACTTCTGGACAATGTTTTACAAAGTGAATAACATGCCACCACATGTGTTTTGATAAGGCTGTAATGCTGTAACATCTAAATCTAACTTGGAAAATTGTGCTATAAACATCCTCATCATGTGGTGGTAAGGATCAAACACAGATGATTATCCGCTCGCACTTTTACAACAAAGCAGGTACTGTTTTGCTGCCCCAAAACCTTGCTGTAGTGAGAGGGGCTATGGTAACGTCCTATCCCACACGATTCCTAGCTCTGCATAAAATGTTAATGTCAACAGAACTCAAAGATGGTATTAGTCCCTTTATACAATAAATAATAATATCATCTACTGGCTTGTATAAAATATCACATCACCAATAACTGCCTTGATCTTATCTGACTCCATCCTTGTGGCCTAGCAGCAAAGAGAGAACCATGTATCTGATTAGATGTGTTTTCGGTGAACCAGCATCTGACGGTGGTGCTAAGAATGAAAAAGCGCACATCAAGCACAACACATGAAGTGTCTCCAATGTCCACATGCACCCGCAGGTCCACTTATCTTAAACATGTCACCCCTAACAGCCCTGTGTATCCTGTAACACATCGACAGAGGCAGCGCTCTGCTGTAGCACAGTAGCCTTAAATCGCATTAAAGGGCCAGCGTACACAGAAGCACATGCTACGGACAAGAGGGTGATTACATTAAGGATGCTTTCAACAGTAACACGACAACACTGGAAACAGGCTGAGTATTGGCCTTGCAGAAGTGTCTTCAAATTAGTCCAACTCCCAAACAGATGTAATCTGTTCTAACGCTTACACGGTCCTCTGATTTCCGTGTGGAATTGAAATTTATTTTTCTTACAGTAAGGTTTAAAAGTTATTGTACAGCTCAGTTTCTGTGTGAATGGAACACATTCATGAGCTTCATATAATATACAAATAGGAATTCCTACCTTTTGTGCAAAACTGAAAAGCAAGCCAACATATTCCTCCGTTTCTTGTCTCTTGCTGACTCACCTTAATAACAATGGTTGAATGGAGGTGGATGAGTAATCACTCCAGCGGGATTTTGGTATGTCATGCACCAGCGACTTTGTAGCTATGGTAATGCAGTAGTGTATAGATTACCAAAAGGACCGTTGACCAAAAGAGGGAGGCTTGGTTTTTGTAAATGGATTTACAGGTGGATAACAAACTCACAAAACATATTCAGGAGGAAAACTGAAAACAGAATTCACGTGTCATCCTGTGCTCTTATAAACACGTCAGTTTATAAGAGCATGCTCTTATGAACAGGTAAATCAAGAGCATCTAGTCTCATTCCAACATGAAGGCACACACTTGTGTCATCCTCAAAATTACCTCTCAAGTCATTTGTTAACTTCAAGGGTGGATCATAAGTTACATCTTTAACGAACCACTTTTCCTTCGCCTTGTCCGCAAACATAAATCACATGTTGCACTTAAATCACACGTGACAGCATTACGTAACCTCAACACACATCTTTGATATACATACATTATATACACTATATATATTTTTTAAAACCTACACCTATACCTGCTACAGAAGGCAGCATGTTGTAATGTCAGTACTCTAAAAGAGAGCAAGTAATATGATTTCATGTTACTTATTAACAATGTTATTAGTAAACTGTGCTATCTACTTCCGGTGTGAGTTTTTTTTTCACAGACGTGATGTTTCCGCGTTTCCTTGGGCAGAAAAATAACAGCTGCAGCGATTTAGCATTTACAGAATATTACAAGACTGAAGTATTGCCTCCAAAAGTTGTTTACTAATCCACGATCATAAGTGTGCAGTGTTTTTTTAAGACGGTAAACTTGGCTTTGGTTGTGGTGAAGATGTCGTCTGAAACTACTTACTAGCCTCAAAACATGTTTGCTTTGGGTTTTTATTAAATCTAACATAGGTATTTCTGTTCAAGCCTATAAGCAGATTATCAGGACTGCACATAGATTATATTTAGGCTGTTTTATATTAAACTGGAGATTAGAAATGTTTATTTTAGTTTTTATGTTATTAGACTCTTACCAGTTTCTCTGCAACAGTGAATGCTTTTAGGGCTTGAAATATGTGGTCCATTTCAAAGTTCATTTCGTATCAAAGATCGAAATTGTCACCTGCTGGTATAATTAACTGACCTAGAGGAGCGGAGGGCCAGATGACTGGGCTGGCTCTGTTGTCAAATACGAGTTTCTGGGAAGGGACCAGATGATGTCATCTTGACTTTGCAGGAAGCTATCAGCAAGGCCATTGAGCTGATGAAGACTACACATCACCACTGTGTTTGTCCTCATATCCCTGCAGCTTGGAATGGAGTGACTTTGGCCATAGGGTGTGGTTAAGGTGCTACAAAGAGTACACACAGACTGCAGCAGCCTGGAGTCCTGGACCCAGGGCCTGTCTCAGATTGTGCAACACACAAGTCATGTTGTTAAGTAAAACGGGAGATCATCTCACGCCCATTCCACCGCCACAGCTGAGTTAAGTCTGCATTTTAAACCTTGACCGTTAACCTCTGCACACATCATTAAGACGGGTTTGTGTTTTTTTTCCCCCTCTTGTGTTTTAGTGAATGTAAAAGATAAACAATGAGCTATCACAACAGTGGACTTTGAGTAAAACAAAAGCTACAATGAAATGAAAGGCTTTTTCAAACAGGTTTGTTGGTTTCTCCTTTGTGAGATCTAATCTTTACTAGTTGTGCTCAAAAACAAAGAGAAGTGCTATCAGGACGGGGTCAAAGCTGAAGGTGTTTTAAGACGTACCTAAAGTCACCTACTATGCATGCTCCGTGCAGCAAAAGGAGTGTTATAGTTTGTTGTGTTTTGCATTAAAGAGGCTGGATGGTTTCTCACAAACGCCTCTGGGATTTTGCTGACTAAGTATACCGGAAGAAAATCCCTGACAAATTACCACGGTGTGTCTATCACTTAGTGCTCAATGAAGTACAGCCTGTCTGTGATGAAAACTCTGTGCAGTAGAGACCGGGGTTCACTTTAGCTAGCGGGGGCAGACTCCATCACTGGGAAGGAGAATGACATTGGAACACATATCCGCCCCATGTGCCGTGTAACCGGATTAAAAACATCCCCAGAAGCCTGCAATTTGTGACCGGAGCCTGGCGGCTGGAAACACGACAAAACGAGTTAGCGTGATAAGGCCTATAGGAGGAGGCCCGCTTATCCCTGACACACATCGAAAAATGTGACCACCCATTCAGTGAGAGAACAAATGACATGTGTCAGAGTAAAAAAAATGCATACAGTGCACGGCCCCTCTTTTCATATGCGGCTCTTTGTGCTGGAAATCGCTGAACTACCCACACTGCGGTTCCCCTCACATGCATGCGCTTTTCGCTTCACTGCTGAACATAATATAAACACATTACAGGACAACAAAAGGATGGCGGTGTTAGTGTAACCCTTCACACTAACATTTTAACTCAGCAGGCCCCGTCGTCTGAACCAAAACATACCTGCACTGCCGTAAGACTTTGCCAGCAGCCACCCGACACTTGCGCATATTTTTGATTTAGTGCAGTCATACAAATCCAATGGCTTTATGTCTGGGACCACAAAAGTCTTCTTCATGGTAGGGGAGTCCACCATAGCGAGTCTGTAAAAAATGTATAGAGATGCTGGCGAAAAAAAAGGGCAGTACAAAAATATTCAAACAGCCATTATTTAAGTAGGCTATTCCACAAGACCGGAGCTGGGAATACGGATGTGGTTCAGGGATTCGTCGGGAAAATATCCGCCCCGGAGCAGCTTCCACGCCGGATAATGTCCTTTGCTGCGTGGTTTTTGAGACGAAATCCCTGCTAAATTACGCCTTTTTACAAGATGAAGCCCCGACCCGCCGGGCTGTAGCAGAAAAGCGGACTATTCCCCTCGTTTTTGCCCTTCTTCGTCCGCATTGCTGTGTTGTCAGTTCACTGTACGCAGCTCCACTTTTCAGTCCCGCCGATGACTGACTGCCAGGTGATCCACACTGGCACCGCTCACTCACCCCAGCGACCAATAGGAACTCAGCCTGGACAATGGAGGCGGGACCTCCCTGTGAACGCAGACAGCAGGTAGGGTGGTGTCACCTCTGCTACAGGTGTATATGCCGGAGCACAGGTGAGCGCCTGAGGGGCAACTTTTGCATGGGGAAACCGAACAACTAAAATATTTCCAACACTAGAGTTTGCGTACTAAAAATAGTATTTTATTCATTATTGTAAATATATATAATTTAATATTATATAAGCCGTACCCTTCTTAGTATACTATCTATTACATTTACTGTATAATGCTAACTAACTTTTAGTTGTCAGAGCACTAATTTATATCTCGACAAAGAAGCTTGCTCTTCGGGCAGATGCTGCGAAGTGTGGTAAAATCACAGACATGTTTGCCACAGCAGGGCCTCCATCAGCTCCCAGCGCTGATGACAGTGGTGCCGGTGGCAGTGGCACAGGCGAGCTGGAGGCCTTTATGTTAATAAAGTGAGAGGAACTCCTTGAAATGCTTATCATTGATTATGAAAATGTTTATTGCAATGTAATGTGTCTTATGATTCTGACAAGCCTGAGCCTCTCCTCCTCTCTGACAGGATTCATCATAGGAATCATGTGCATCCTTTTTAACTCGGTGAGTTTACAATTGTCCAATGTTACCTTACAGTAATCTGGAAGACTGAATAGCCTAAATCTAATAAGTTAATATCATAACTACTGATAATTACTTAACTAATAATAACTGATAACGTGTGGTCATCTGGTCACCTATGACTATTTCCCCTCTCTCTCCCTTTCTCTCTCTCCCCACACTTTGGATGCTACTTGTTCATTACAGGAGGGGTTCTTTTTGGAATGTCTACACATGCATCCTTTTCTCTTGGTAAGTTCACAGTTAATGTAATGCAAAATATCCCTCTCATTCTTTTTCTACAGTATCTGTCAGACACATTCAGCACAGCTTTGAGTGGAAAACAGTGACAATCACATTTGTTTTTATTCAGATTATTTCTCTTTGTCTCTCCCTTATACATTTGTCATAATCCTTAAATTGTCAGTTTTTAGAGTGCTATTTTTGACCAGATTAACCTATAATTAAATCTGTTCTCTCACTCTCTTTTTTTCAAATATCATACACAGAGTTGACCAGTTCAGAGTTCATTTAGGTGTTCAGCCGCATTCATCCTTTCTGACTGGGTAAGTTCACAAATTATTGAGTATCACTCTTAGAATATCTAGATCTGATACATATTTCTCGTCACTATTCTTGCTTTCTCTTTTCTTCCTCCCTGAAACACATAGGCACACCCAATAGGATGAATGCTGCCTTCAGATTTATTACTGTGATTGAGTGGTAGTAATTTATTTAGTATTTAGTAGTATTTAGTAATTTAGTATGAGCAATGTAAACTGGAAAACTTCAAAAACAACAGTTAAAAATTGTATACACTTTACTTTCCACCTCCGAGCCTAACATTAGCCTTAGCTTTTGTTTGCTATACCCATCTGTCATATTATTAGGCTACTTTCTTTCAAGAGTCAAAACAGATTTAAACACATTTAAAAATGTTCTATCATTGTCTTGAATTGCTAAAATTCAAGAAAAATAAATTACAAACTGTGTCAAGTAAATGGTTCCACAAACTTCCACCATGTGGATGATCATCACCATTCATTTCTTTCAGGTGGAACACACCAAGTTTTAAAAATAGATCCTGTCATACAAGATCACACCTGACTCTGTCCACATGCTATGTAAATCAGGTGTTTATTGCAGCTACATCCGTTCTTTTCAATTTCTTATCAACTTTTCTAACTAAATGCAGGACATAGGATGATTACCAAGGAGGAATTTTGAGTAGAGCAGAACAATGCATTTCAACCTCTGGCTAAATAATCACAGTATAGCTCAGAAGCAATATAGTACACTTGCAGATAGGGGTCATGTTTATTTAACTTATTTTAAAGCAAGCTGCAATATAAAAAAAATATGATAGGAACACATTAATCATACTAGTAATCCACAAGGAGGAAAGTAAATCTAGAAAATAGTTTACTTCTAATATTATTGTGACTCAAGACTTTCCAGTTGTTTTTGAAGTTGTGTTGTGCTGCGGCAGCACCATCCACAATGGAAAACAAATCTCAAGAGTGCCTCATCACATGATGTGCAAAGTTCCAAGAGCTCCTCAAGTGCCCCACTGTAGTAACTTTGTAAGAGGATTACCTCTCAGCTATTTTAATCTAATTATGAAAGAAACAATAATTCCTAGTCAGTACCTTTTTTTCAGGCTCCAGACAGTTTAACTCTTGTGATGGAGTGGCCCCAATTAACAACACAAGGCTTTACGACCTCTTCCACCAAACTGAAGTAGATCTACAATGTATTTAATCACAACAGAAAATTCTCCGAAAGTTATGGGTTGCACATACATCGTCAAGAGAACAATTTTAATGGTTTTAATGTGTTGAAGGTGTTTTTGCAAATATATACCATAGACATATTGACTTGAATGCTTAGCACCTGTTTCTATTGCATTTATTTGAAAATAAACCAAAGAAAGCGTGCAGTCACATGACAGTCACTGTTCACTAGTTTAAATCAATTGTTATTTCAACTGCATTGCTAAGAAACCGAAAGAAAGTTTCCGACTAGCTCGTCACAGCCAAAATGGCATGCAAAAAATTCCCAACCTTTGTTTTGGTATTCAGTGTGGCCAAAATATATGCAAAACTACAACCTAAATAATTATCAACGCACCAAGTAATCTTTATTTTTTTTTTTAAAAAACACGATTTTAACATTTGTCAACTTTAAAGTGGGTACATGCACAACTAGAGCATGAATCCAACATTTCAATAGTGACATTTCTCTATAAGTTATGAAACCTTTTCAAAAATCCTGGGCTTTGCAAGACTCCCACCTACTTGTGAGCCAAAAGCCAACAATTCAAAGTCTGAAAGCTCAGCTCTATTTACAAATAAATGCTGAAGAAAAAATGCTCCTCCCCTGTGTTTTCTAGGGCAGAGCTTCCAGTCTGAGCAGGATCTCTAAATAAAGAAGGGTCTGTATTAGGGCTACAAACGTATTTTTACTCTTAAATCTCTTACAAAATGCTGTTTGGAAATAAAGTCAAACTACATAAGGCTTCAGTTACAGTTACCAGACAACTAAACGTTATTGTATTTCATAACAAATAGATAAAACTGCTCAATTGCACAATTATCTTGTGTCTCATATTTGAGAAAGACTGACACCATGTGGCCAAAGCTTACAATTGTCTTTGTACACGGAACTAGAAAAATCCACAGAGAAAATACAGAGATGGCTTCAGTACTGCCATTCTGGCTGTTTTTTACTTGTCACATGCTGTTAACATGAAGCAGACACAAGTGGGCATTTAAACAAATGTAGAAATGGAGTTACTGGTGTCCACTGAATGATTACAAGAAATATCAGAAGTCTTTAATCGTGAGTGAGTTATTTCTCAGTCGTCTTTAAGCCCTCCAAAGACAGCTGTGGGGACACTCTTCTGTTCAAGTTGCACCTCTGTGAATGTCAAGAAGACAGGCCAGTTAATATATGCATTTTCATGAAAAAAGCATATCCACATGAATGTTTAATCAAATGCTTTTTTTTTTTTTTTTTTTATTATTTAAATGTGCCCGTCACTCACCATCTGGACCTTGGTCTTCATCTTCATCCTCATCGTCATCATCAATGTTAATCTCATCAGGATTGGCTTGTTTGGAGAGCTCAGCCAACTCACTGCGAGAAGTGTCACTCCTAAATGTGTAGAGGACAAAAGTAAGGCTTACGTGTCTCAGTCCAGTTTACTTTAAACCCATAATAGACAAACAACATACCTGACAAACAGAATCTTCTCTTTGGGCTTGGGTTTGTCCTGCTCGGCTTCAGCAGCAAGCTGTTGTGCTTTCTGCTCCAACATCTTCATGTCATCAATTCCCATCTGGCCAGGAGCAAGATCTGACACTGGAAAGAAGGAAGAAAAAAAACAATAGGACAAATGAAACATCAACTGAAATATTTTAGTACATAAATTCCTATGGCGTCCTAGAGACTTCAATAATGTCCCCTTATCGCCCACAGGCCATTTATTCTGCTAGAGCAAAATAGAAGACACTGTTAAGTTGTTTCAAGCTGTCTCACCAGTTCCTGTAGAGGTTGTTGTGGCCTTAAGCATCTGAGAGGACATAAAGTTGACCTGGGTGTTGTATGTAGCCTGGACGCTGCGTTTGATCCTCAACATCTCCCTAATGGTGTCCTCATTTCCATGGCGGATCTCAAATTCTTTCCAGGTCTGCCAGAAAGTAGCCGTCACCTGGAAGATGGAGTTCAAAAATATATCGAGAGTTGTTGTGAAACGCGTCCACACCTTTGATAGAAAAGTGACGTCTCATTGTGAAAGATGCGATGGAGGACGTGGTTTTTCTCACCCTTGGGTCACAGATCTGGGAGCAGTAAGAGTAGATCGCTCTCGCCCGATCAATCTCACCCAGTTTACTCTCCATATCAGCAAATCGTAGACACATGTCCCTTGCATGCTCATCAGGAAGGACCTGGAGAGACACCAATAGTAGCATAGAAATCTCAGATAGATATCTTCAACTGAATATAACTAGGAATGCAAAGTATTCTCGTGGGCTGACGGCAAGGTGTACGGCAACTTCCGTTCAGTAGCATTACTTAGTACGTGAATTTAATAAGAAAATATGTGCTTCACTGTAATAAGACAATGGCAGTGGTTTACATATGAAAATAAACTACTGTAAATTATTTTTAAAGCCTAAATACTGGTGTTCTATTTGCAAAATAAACTACATTTAAGGTTTGCGAGACTAAGATTGATTATCATAGCAATATCAGACACAACAAACAGATAATTATTGGTTACTTTGAAATTCCATTTCTGTGCAACTCTAACTATAACCAACAAGTTGTAATAAGCATTATTACTAATATAAAAATAAATCAAGTTGGGCTAGTCTCATGTGAAATCCTGGACAGTTTCATAATAGATCCTTTGTAGAAAAAGGAAATCTGTAGAAACCACATATTTTTAAGAGCAAATTTCTTTTAAGTGCCAAGAAAAATATTACCTCAATAGCTTTCTGGTAAATTGCTCTGGTATATGTGACTCCATAAATTTCCGCTGCTCTCTTGATGTAGATGTTGAACATGTGATGTCTCTCATCGGTTTCTACTGCCTGTGTCGCTCTTTCATAGACTGCCATGGCGTGCCGCGCCAATCCATACTCCTCCTCCAGTTTGGCATACAGCAGATAAATAGCTGCAAAAAAAAGACATTTTGATTTAGAGTTTTTCATGAATGAAATAAATGAACAACACACTGGAATAATATGCATATTGCTTAAGCTGTCAAGGCAATTCAAATAAATATATTTACTCTTGGCAAACTTTGCAGGGCAGCCATCCAGGGCTTGCTCAAATAAATCCCTGGCTCGCTCCAGCTTTTTGCCCCCGTATCGGTCAATGAACCTGGTGAGGTACGTGTTCCAGATGTCATAAACATTCGGCCACCTGAAGAGAGCGATACCGCGCTCATAAGCCTAAAAAGATATCAACACAGACATTAAAGATAAAGGTGCTTAGACGCATCAGCCGCCAACATCATCTGCCAACTTTTGTTCCGTCTAATTTTTTAAGTTATTCATTAATCAGGAAAGGTTATACAAGTTTAAGTGTCACCAGTAACCAAGCGTAATCTGCTTTCTGAATATGAAGGGCATATGTTGCTGACAATAAATTAAAAGTTGTCAAGTCATAATAGTTTCTCATCTCTTGATTATAAAATGCATTTCCATTAATAATTTTGTAAAATGTAATTTGAATAAAAATATCAGCCAATAGGTGTTAGGTTCCAAAACTCCTGATTTAAGTACCCATAGAAAATAATTGCTACGTAGAGTAATATATTTTGAAACGATGGTTAGTTTCACGTTATTACCTTAAAGCTTTCCTCAAAATAGTTGTGCTCTTCAAGGAACATGGCATAATTGATGATGATCTGTGGAGTGGCGATGCGGAGATCAATAATGCGGTCGTACACCGCTTTCGTAGACTAGGGGGAGGGAGAATGGAGGAAGAATTACACGTCAAGAACAACACTAACCTTGATGATTTTATCTACAGTGTGATTTATACACACTGCGTATCTTTAACTTAGATAACATACAACTACAAATCTTAAGACATATTGTGAACATACCTGGAAAGTACCAAGACTTTCCTCCAAGTCTGCCAGCATGGACCAGACCTTCAAGGACTTGTACACCCTGTTTTGTACTGGCTCAGAGGCATCAAAGTACTCTGCCTTCTTGGATGGGATGGCTGTAGCTTTCTGTATTAAAATAATCAAAATAAAGACATTGCACCATTTAAGGAGATGCAACCACTTACATTTTGTACTTTGCTGAAAACTGCAGACTTACAAATATTGCTACACAATGCCACTCATTTCCTAGACATCTAGTTTACATGCACGTGTTATAATGTCTGCAGGTGTGAGTACATGTGAGTTACCCTCAGTATGCGTAGAGCCTGTTCGTAGTTCTCGTGGCGAAGCTCCATCTCTCCGTATTCACACCACACTGCAGCGAGATCATCTACCTGCTTGTAGTTCACCTTGGTAGCCTTCTCAAAGATTGTTCTTGCCTGAGGTACAGTCAGTAAACATGTAACGCATATTGAAGAAGAGGAAAAAAAAATCTTTCACAATATCAGAAAGTTTCTAGCTGTAAAAACACCTCAGTGACTTACATCATCCAGTTGCTCATTTTCCTCATAGAACTTAGCAAAAGAAACCCAGAGAGAGTGAGGCTTCCCCGTGGCCTTCAATGGATCCACAGTCTGCACTGCCTCCGTATACGTGTTGATGATCTGCAGAGAACATGGTGCACATGGACTGATTACAGTTAACTGAAGATTTTATTACTAATTGTGTGTGCACTGCTGCTTGTCTAAACATATGCAGGAAAAGACGTAACACCGACCTGCCGTGGAGTTCCCTCGTACAGTTTTACCCGCTTGTGCCATTCATGAACATTATGGGGGTTCTGTCTCAGCAGCACACTATTCAGCAGAAGAGGCCGTCGAGCGATCAGCTGCTCAAAGCGGGCCAGTCTAAGCTCCATATCGATGTCGTCTGGGCGGATAAGGACACAGTGTAAGGCATGCATTACAAAACATGTTTGAAAAAAGGGGTTATCAATATATATATAATGAATTCACACCTTCTTCATCCTGCCCCATCTCTGCAGTGGTCTCCATCTTGGCAGCGATCATGCTCTCCTCAAACTGGGCGTAACTATCAAACACTTGTGTGAAATCCCTCACTGTCACCACTGTAAGAATGGCCTCCTCGTACACATCACGCGCCTGACAAAACAAAGACACGTAAAGAGTCCCGAGTTAGTCGAACATCTTTCAGTCGGTTAAGTGCTTAACGTATGAAAACTGATCAGAGGAACACACTTTCTCAAAGTGACCGCTCCTGATGTAATAGTCAGCTAAGGAGCACCAGAGTTTTCCAAGCTGGTCTGTGAAGCGGGTGAGGCCTCCTCGGATGATGGCTCCAACATTCAAAGAGGTGACCTTATCAGGATTCTGGGAGATCAGGTCACAAAGCTCGTGCCACAGCTGTACAAGAAATAAATGTAGAAGAGCAATTTAAACGTTTTTTTTACCAATCATCTTAAAAGACAAAGACACTGTGAGGTACTTAATGTGGGAAATCTTACTTGATAGTTCGACTTGCCCTCTTTAGATACAAAGCTTTCATCATTGACAATAGCTGCTAGTCGCACAGCGGCTTCATCCAAGCGGCCAACAGACCGGAGGTAATCTATGTATTCCTCTGCATTCTCTGGAGAGAGCTACATGGTATAAAGAGTAGAAAATACACTTTGAGAACATATTCGCTTACATTTCCACAGCATAAATCATTAACAGCTTTCTTTTTGAATAATCCTATTCTACCAAATGACAAAGCCTTTAGATCGTAAATGAAACATACTTAACTCAAAAGGAGCAGATGCAGCAGCCTTAAATGTGTGAGAACTTTTAACTTAAGGCATATATTCAGATTTATATCAAACTATAACATCAATGAATGTGTCTAAATACCATAATCTTTAAAATAAGTACCCTAAACGATAGCTCTTGTTATTGACCTGGGTTGTGCTCACCTTAAGGTACCTGCGGTATACCCGGATGGCCGTCTCAGGCAAGGGCAGGTTACGGACAAAGCGGAGATACAGAGGCCAGATGCGAGGGTGCTGAGTGACAGGGAGGGCTCGGAGCGCACGGTCGAATGTTCGCCGACTTCTTGTGATCTTGCTTTGAGACACGAGGAACTGGCAGTAATCGAGCCATATCCTGGGCATCTAGTTTAAGGAAAGGCAGGTGGTTAGTTAAAAGCACACCTCCCGTTGACAACAATTCCACGTTATTTCTTTTTAGTGTCGTAGGCTTTACCTTATGCATAAACACCAGTGCCCTTTCGTGGCAATTATTGACCTCTTCGAAGGCTGGTTCTGTGATACATTTTCCTTTAACTTGTTTCCGTCTCTCTCTCAGGTAATTGTACCATAACTTGTAGCTGTAAAAAGGAGACAATGATGTTAAGACGAGTTAGGCCATGAATAAAATAGCTGTCACACAAGATACTTGGTACGTCCGTCTTACCACTATCTCTTATGTGTATGTACTTTTATTTTAATAATGTACAACAGTGCTAGTGACGTTTTAACAAGAGTATGCTTAATACTGTCTGATCTTCATCAGAAGGCCACTTCACAAAATCTGCAGGTATATGCTTATTACTAAAATGACAATGCTTTCTCTACAACGTAACCTTGTTGTTTACCTGCCAGGCAGTTCTTTCAGAGCCCGCTCATAGATCATGTTGAGGGTGGTTTTGGCTGCATTCTGTTTGAATTCAATATAACGCATCCAGCACTTGACTGAATATGGATTCCTGATAATCTCCTCTTCATAAGGCAAATCATCGTCCTCCTAAAAGAGAAGACAGCCAGACATCACAGGGGTTAACACTTCAAGACAACTTCTGGAGGGGTTCCGTTACGCTAAAGCTAACATAATAGCGCGACGACCCGTAACAGTGATTTATTTTCCAGTGATTATCTATAATGACTAAATTGACAACAAACGTGTGTCCATAATGTCAATATATACAAATGTACTTTATTAGACCTCTCTCTGAGTCAAAGTATAGTAACAATAACTTCAACAACGTTAAGGCTACGCAAGCTCCCCAAGCTAGCATTTCAGCTAAAGTTAACTTAGCTAGCGACAACAAACAAATATAGAAAACGATATGAAATATTGTGTGACTCACAAACTTCACATCCGTTTTTCCGTTTAACGAATGCATTTCTTCCCGTGAGAGAAAGACTATTGCTGGTAAAACGTAATGTCAACTTCAGCAAGCTAACACTAGCTAGCTTCGCAACTCAAAGCGTGTAGTCGCCAGTGAAACTTCCGGTAGAGGTTCGCATACGCGCAGTCGTCAAAAACTACAACACGGAAAACGTTTGTAGTTCTTCTTCTGTTCGGCAGTTTAAGAACGTTATTACTGCCCTCTGCGGGATTAAACGAGTTACTACCGCGCATCACACGTTTATACGGTTTCGCTTAGTTTTTCCGCCCTTGAGAAATTTCTGCATTTCTATATATCAGTCCTAAAAGTAGAAAAAGAGAACATAGAACAAAAAGATTTATTGGAAAACGTAAAAAGCTAGATCTGTCAGGATTTTTTTTCTTTCTGTGTATTACTTGAGTCTTTCCAGGAAACAAAATGCTAAATATCTGCATATGAGTCAAGGTTTCTCTTTTTTGTTGTTGTTAAAAAAAAAAAAAAAGATTTCTGCATCAGTTTCTAAACACAGCATTTAATGTGTGCATTGCTAAGGCTTGTGTTCTGATTACTTCTGGAAGCGTTTTCCATCTGTGATGAGCGCTCTTTGTTTGTGCCAGGATGTCACACAAGATGAGGTAACAGTCTGAATCTGTAACTCTGCTCACAGATTACAGGATTACAGGCACAGAAAAAAAAGTCTTCTTTATTTTCCTTGATTCATGTCACATGTGCGCTGAGCTATTTAAGACAGGCTAACTATATGCATGTGTCAGTGAATGCATTATTAACTGTATGTGGATCAGTTCACACAGTGTCTAATAACATGTGTGTCTTTCTGCAGAAAACATTATGTTAACACATTCATATGTGAGTGATGTGAAATCACATGTCTGCACAGAACACTGACATGTGTGTATGCTTATTCATTCATTCATTATACTGGCTCCTTCTTACATATTTTCATTTATGTTTTTTATCAAAGATTATTTTATGTAATTCTTCTAGAGTCTCATAATGCTTTAATCTATTATCTTACATTTTACATAACTCCCTTGAATGTATTTTTATGCAGCTATTATTATTTACATATTTTTACATAACTGCTTAGTTTTTCGTGAGTAATTAATTGATTAAGATTTCATGCTGCAGTGACACAATTATCTTCTCTTTGAAGGTTTAATTAAATATGCATGTTAAGTCGTCTTCATGTTGGTGAAATAAAATGATGACGTAAAATTAATTATTTCCTCTTTACACTTGGGTCCAGATAACCTAAAAGGGGGTCAGAAAACTTATGAATAACAATGCAGACTTCGGTCAAAAACACTGAAAGAAAGTGTTTGTTCCGTTGCTTTAGGTCTCCATCTCCGAGGCTCGTTTGTATTCCCCTCCTGTCGTCCTGTTTGTTATCCGGGACACTGTGGCCTCTTTTGGTGTTCCTGTCCCTGCGTGGTCAGACTGGTGAGCAGACCTCTTAGGGCAGTTGACATTCCCCGGCCTCCCTGTGCCGGACACAGCCAGACTCCTTATCATGGGTCAGACGTTCCAGCTCATTCATTTTTCCTCTTTTAGCTTTCTATGCCTTTCTGTGAGACTCCACACGGTCATGATAAACTACAACTTTTCTACACCAGGTCAGGTGTGAGGGCCTTGACACACCATCTTCATCTTCATCTCATGTGGAAACGTTTATTAGCATTATCTTATCATCTAGAAGGAATAAACTGTTGACCAACTGAGCCGCACGTCTGAGGAAAGGATAGTTCTTTCAGATGGTTTGAAGCTTTTCCTAACTCCTCTCAGCTAACAGCGGGTTTTCCTATTTACCAGCTGGCTGTGGGTTGTAGACATTGTGGTGTGTTCATGTGCAACTTGACATGACATGACATGAACACTGTTGGCCTTCTCTGCCAGAGGTTCTTTGATGCCAATTTGGTGTGTCCATACTATTAAAGATAAGACAATCCTTTCATTTATCCCACAGTGCGATAAACAGATTCTAAAGGTGTGCGATATGTTGGGAAAATAGTTTATTTCATGTGCCAGGTGGTTTGTTTCACAGAATTAAATGAAAAGTCATCCATGGAAAAGAGCACTAGCAAGGCCTAACTTCAACCAGTCAGAACAACACACCATCCATAAGAGAGCAGCAAAGAGAAAACAAAACAAGAATGCTAGTAAGCCGTCTGTGTAGCTAGCTGTGTAGTTAGCATATCCACGACTGTTCTGCAGATCTGAAGACTGAACTTCTTTTCTGAACACAACACAGATTATTACACATATTTTGGTCATATAGCATATGTATCTGATTTGCAACATCCATAACATTCAGACTCTTTAAATAATGTGATTGCAGTAAAAAAAAAAAAAAAAAAAGCTAGCATTTAAAGGACATTTAGTGAACACATCCACTGTATGAATGCAGATTAGTGAGCTAAATGCTACAACATCAGTATGCTAACAATCTCTGTGCACAGTGACGATGCTAACATGCTAATGTTTTTAGGGTATCAGCATGCTAACATTTGACAACGGTAAGGAAGTTACCGTTACACATGTGTGATAAATGTTGACATTCTGACCTGATAAAGAGTTTAGTAAGTCAAAGGATTTAAAGATAAATCAATAAATAATCCTCTGATTAGCATGAATGTTTTTCACGGCGCCACTAGCGTCAACACGTCAACTTCCGGTTAGGGTTTCAGAATAAAAGCAACTTCTCCTTAAAAAAAGAAAAACATTACACGGTAACTGTTTTCTCTTGGGATTACATTTATGAATTATCAATTTGAAAGTATTACAGTATACGCATACTTTTTAATATCTTTTATAAAAGCTACTTTTAATATCTTTAAATGCAGTGATGACGTCATCTGGTGTGCTAACATGCATGTGACACCAACGGACCACATCGTCATGACATCGTCATGACGATGTGGTAAGGGATGTGTAAGGGATCAAATCTAGGATAGGAAGCCTGGACTAGGGATCCAATCCAGGATGAGAACCCAGGACAAGGGATCACATCTAGGATGGGAACCCCGGACTAGGGATCCAATCCAGGATGAGAACCCAGGACAAGGGATCAAATCTAGGATGGGAACCCCGGACCAGGGATCCAATCCAGGATGAGAACCCAGGACCAGGGATCAAATCCAGGATGAGAACCCCCGACCAGGGATACAATCCAGGATGAGAACCCCCGACCAGGGATCCAATCCCGGATGAGAACCCCCGACCAGGGATCCAATCCAGGATGAGAACCCCCGACCAGGGATCAAATCCAGGATGAGAACCCCGGACTAGGGATCTAATCCAGGATAGGAGCCCCGGACTAGGGATCTAATCCAGCCAGGATAGGAACCCCGGACTAGGGATCTAATCCAGCCAGGATAGGAGCCCCGGACTAGGGATCTAATCCAGCCAGGATAGGAGCCCCGGACTAGGGATCAAATCCAGGATAGGACCCCGGACTAGGGATCTAATCCAGGATAGGAACCGGACTAGGATCTAATCCAGGATGAGAACCCCAGACTAGGGATCTAATCCAGCCAGGATAGGAACCCCGGACTAGGGATCTAATCCAGGATAGGAGCCTCGGACTAGGGATCAAATCCAGGATAGGAACCCCAGACTAGGGATCAAATCCAGGATAGGAACCCCAGACTAGGGATATAATCCAGCCAGGATAGGAGCCCCGGACTAGGGATCAAATCCAGGATAGGAACCCCGGACTAGGGATCAAATCCAGGATAGGAGCCCCGGACTAGGGATCAAATCCAGGATGAGAACCCAGGACAAGGGATCAAATCCAGGATAGGAACCCCGGACTAGGGACCAAATCCAGGATGAGAACCCAGGACAAGGGATCAAATCCAGGATAGGAACCCCGGACTAGGGACCAAATCCAGGATGAGAACCCAGGACAAGGGACCAAATCCAGGATAGGAACCCAGGACCAGGGATAGAACCTAGGATAGGAACCCAGGACCAGGGATAGAACCTAGGATAGGAACCCAGGACCAGGGATAGAACCTAGGATAGGAACCCAGGACCAGGGATAGAACCTAGGATAGGAACCCAGGACCAGGGATAGAACCTAGGATAGGAACCCAGGACCAGGGATAGAACCTAAGATAGGAACCCAGGACAGTTATTTTGACAGTTCATTATTCTTTGTGTGTTTATCGCTTCCTGTTTTAATCTGAAAGGTTCTGCCTCTGTGCCTTTCTGTTAGTTTTACTTCCCCTTGTGTTTCCCAATTAGCTTCACCCGTGTTGTTTCTCCAGTTTTGCTCCTGGATGATTTACCCTTGCTGGTTCCTGAATGTTCTCTCCAGTTCCTTCTTTGTCTCTTGTTCCTTTGTTCCTGGTGTTTCTAGCTTTTAGTTTTTGAGTCCTCTTCTGTTGGATTGTGCTTGATAGGACCGACTTCTTCTTCATTTGATCCTTGTGATGGATTACCTTTGTAGTTTGGACCTGTTTGGATCATCTTGCCTGATTTCTGGAGAGCCTTTTGTCCAATGTAAGTTTTATTAAACTGAACTTTATTGGTTCATTCTGCATGTCTTGCAGTTGGGCCCTTTGCCTTTCTGCAGAGATTGTCACAAGTTTATTAATTTTGCTAACTTTGACTGTGACATGCCTGGACCATAGACTGTATCGATGGAACAGCTCCTCAAAAGTGAAGCCAAAACAAGTAGAGCTCCCCCTGGTGGCTGGATGCTGTATAGGACATAAGCTCCGCCCCCTCCATGTTAGTTTTTTTGGATTGGAAGTTTCCCTTTAGTTGGTTATTTGACGCTGTAGAAACAGGATGTGACATCATGATGACTACCAGTTATCACAATGTAAACATAAGTCTAGTGTATAATCCAATATTTTCTTGTAACTGGTGGAGGTAGAGCAGAGCGTACTGTTAATTAAACAAGAAAGCGAGTGAGTCTGGAGGAATTGTGGTAGCCGTTAGCCGCTTATACATATATAAATATGTATATAGTTACGTATAGTTAGGCGAGCTGTGATGTGTGCGTCACTATAATCGGTGTACCAGGATATCGTGCACTTACAAAAGTTCCGTGATGTTTGGAATGGAAACTGCGATTAGAGACAAGAGCCAATTAATAAGGTCAGTCGCCACCAAGTGGTCAGGTGTGGGAAGTGTAATCTGTCAAAATGACTGATGGCCTTCAGATTTTTCTGTCATGGTTTTAAGAAAATGGTCAGTGACGGAAAATCTCCGGTTAATGCAACCCCTGCTATTACTACTACTATTACTTCATTCCTTTTATTACTTTTAGGAAACGGTAATTGTCCCAGTTTCTACATTTCATCCTGATAAAATAATAATAATAATTTTATTTTTTTTTATCCCCGAGTTTGAAATGTCCCCGGATTTCATTTCAGAAATCTGGTCACCTTAACTCAGACGCACAGATCACATTATGTTGCGCGAGGACGAGTCATCACCAAAATCAAGGATTCATCCTCTGGGGATCATGCATGTCAGTACATAATATAAAAGTAAACAAATGCAAAAGTTTGGTGTGGCCAAAAACAGACCTGATGGCTATTCAAAATAGTATTTCTCTGATAAAACTGTACTAGTACTCATGTTTAAAAATAACTAAATGGACTAATACATGATTAAGTGGAATATTAATCACAGTTCATTATATTATAAGACTGACCATATATATATATTTATTTGGTGGGATTTTAGTTACAGATGGTACTAGATTGTACTAGCAAAGTCCATTAGTTCAGTTCTGTTCCGTCCAGAATAATCTACCAGTAAAATCAAACCTCCTGTCAGAACATCTTTAGCCCTTTTTACCAGAGATGTAAATTGATGTAAATTCGCTCCCTGTGTTGTTTAGGTGCTAAGGGAGCATCCACTGTATTTAATGAGGCCATTATGTTTCTGCATGAATTAGTGCCTGCAGCTGTAGAGCAGCAGGACCAAGATAAAAGGCTGAATTATTCCTGACAGTGAGAATAATGGCAGTATTTTTCTTGCCTCATAAATCCAGTGTAACTAAATTTCACTTACAGAGACAGATTAGCTGTTTGTTTACCGAGGCTTGAACTGCTACAGCTCCCGCAGAGTGGTGGTCAGTCCACTAATCAAGTAGATGAATAAACAGATTTCTAAGTTTGTGGTTCTTCTGAAGTTGGCTGGAGGAAATGTCAAAGTCGGCCTTGGCAAACATGCATGTTGGCAGTCTCAAATGGCACAAAGAGAGACAGAGAGAGTTGCTTTGTGGGACATTTACTATAAATCTTCTAGTTTGAAGCCACAAAACTACATTTGGCCTGCTGTTTTTTACCGGGAAGAACAAGACATCACAAAACACAAAACAAAACTAATTATTTATCACCTGCTGAGTGGAGTTGGTCTTCTGCCAGCATCCAAGCTCAGGGCTGGAGATGAATTTGTGCAAATAATTACAATTTTTATACCTGATGAAGACTGGTAATGTTATGAATTGACCAGTCCTAGTCAAACTTTCTTTTTTTCTACCTTAATAAAAATCAAAAACATAAGGGCTGAATTGGAAGGACTAATGTGAAAAAAGTCTCATCAATCATAAATGTTCTTTTCTTTTGGTTCTATCCAGATGTAAAGCTGCTCTTCCATTGCTGACAGGTGAACCTGAAGTTAGAAAGAGAAAAGAGAGAGAAAAACGATCTTCCATCTTCCCATATCTGGGGCCTTGAAAGGTGACTATGAAGACATTCCTCAGAAATCAGTTCAAAGTGAAGTTTCGTGTACAGCCTTCCTCCCCATGGATATTAATAAATAAAAGTTTGAAGAAAGTGCAGAAGGAAGCTTTTAATCCTTTGGCTTTGATTCTGCAGTGGAAGATGTTGAAGATGTGCACCTTCTGAATTGCTGAGTTAACTGCTGGGACCTGCTCATGACCTCAGTCAGCTGCTTAAAGGGATTAAGTTTGGACCTGTTGTTTATGACAGATTATTAGTAATGAATAGTTTGAGGGTCATAACAAACCTACAAACAAGACATCAAACAAGCATGTTAACGGATTTACACTTATGCTTGTAGATAAATACTAAAGCTAATAGACCTGCAAAAATCTTAGCACTTTAGAAACTCAAAGCATGATTGAACTATAAAGTCCATTTTCTACTATTTTAGGTAAGATTAAGAATTCCGGTTGCGGAAATGTATCCACTTTAGGTAACACTGACTGTAAGTAAGGAGGGATGAACCCTCAGTGACATCACACATCTTTCCGAAGAACAGTTTTGAAGCTCAGTGTTGCGTCTCCGGCCATCGCCATCTTGGCTGCACCTGACTCCAACTAACTCCCAGGCTTAATATTATATTAACAAGTGAGTTATATAAAGTTGTCATGAATACGAACAGAGATCAAACCCATATCTCTGAACCAGACTGACAGACATTTTTCTGCTGTAACGTTGAGAATCTAAACTTAGAAGTCTATGTGGATTGACTCACTTTTGAAGTCTGCCTCATGCATTAAGAGGAACACCTTACTTGTACCAATATGGTGGCTGTGTTGATGCTTCGCTGCCATGACAAGCAGGTATCCTCATCCTCGTGTTTTGTATTTACCTCTGACCTTATACAACATTTTTTTCCCCATTTGCCATTTTTTCATTTGGTTATTTGTTCCATTTGTTCACGCACATTTATGAAGATGTCTTGTGACCAGACACAACCAATTTTACTACAGGTATCAAAATGCATGTGAGCATTTTTGGTCCTTTGTTAGCTAAACCGTTTACTAGCTCAACAGCTAACTGTGAGCCATAGCAGTGCATTAGCTTTATGTGTCTTTATTGTGAAAATTTAATAATAACTAATCGTATCGTACTATTTCCCGCCAATTGAACAGCTGGTTAAAATTTGGAGAGCCACACAGTGAGTAATGCTAGTTGATGCTTGCTAACTGTATCAGGGATCTCGTCCCTCCAGTGGAGAGCAGCATAATCTGTTCAGTGAATCCTTGTTTCTAAATGTCTGACTCATACTTCCATTACACTACCAGATACATGTTAAGGCTGCTATACTGTCCTTTTTTTTTTAAATAATGTGAGTGGCCTTTCACTCAGTGTTTGTTGTATAAAAGGCGCATTCTGACTCAGCGGCTGCAGCAGGAGCTCCTCTTTACTTGTCACGCTGTGTTTGAACGAAGTCGGTGACCATCATCTGTATCTTACCTTTGTGTGTCTTTGTACAGCAGCATGAACATCACCTTGAAACTTTGAAGGTATTCTTCAATACTGGATTTTCGTGATCAACTCCCAGTTACATAAGCAGCTATATGGTTCATTTCATTGACCGTGAAGGCTACAATTTCGTTTTTATCTACACAGGAATGTAAAAAAGACAAAACATATCCGTTTACAAGGTTGTTACTGGAGAAGAGCAGCAGAGCTTCTTTTATTTTATTGTATTTAGGCCAAGCCAATTAAGTTTGATCCAACAAATGTTATGAAACGACTGAATAATGAAGGAATCGGGAAAGATGAGGTCCCCAGTTTTTAATAAGCTGCACCGACGTCAGAACGGTAGTCTCTGCGCCTTATTAAAAGCTCTAAATGAAATGGTGATTCTGATCAGTTATTATACTTTCAACGACATACCAACAAATTAAGCAGCAGGAAAAAAACACTAGTTAAAATGCGATGAATGAACAAACAAGCAGAATTAAAATATGCTTAACCTATTCAATCCATACATAGAATAAACATCAATCACAAAACCCCTGGCTAAAATTAAACTGCTTCAGTGGCAGCAAGGAGATGTTTGCAGTGACGCTGATAATAATGACTTAAAATGACAGAACACTGACAAATATTCACAATAGTGTGGAGAAATATAGAAATACAATAAATGGCACATTTTGTTTAAATAAAAATATTTAACAATGCCACTACTTATTATTTGTAGGGTGATGAAAACAAATACTGAACTGACATTTCCATTATGGGCTATCAGGTTGCTTATATATACACATGAGATGTGTTTGTCCGTTATTCACTATCTTCTAGCTCTGCTTTTGGTCTCCACCTATGTTCAGGTCACATGAACCATGACAACCCAGAGTTCAGACCAGGAGGCAGAGTTGTAGTCTTACACACTTCTCTGCCGCTTCTCTAGCACCGTCGCACAACCAAAATTCTATAAACTCTATAGATGTTCTGTCTGCTCCTAGATTATTTAAACCAAAAAACAACAACAGAGGAGTTACTCATTGGAACCTGGTACAAATCAGAACAACGTCATTGACAGAACAGAAGAATAGGAAAATTAAATGTGGTCTTTTAAATATCAGATCTCTCTCATCCAAATCTCTTTTAGTGAATGATCTGATAACTGACCATCAGATTGATCTATTTAGTTTGACTGAAACGTGGCTGCAGGATGATGAATATGTTAGTTTAAATGAGTCTACGCCACCCAGTCATAGTAATTATCACATTCCTAGAAGCACAGGTAGAGGAGGAGGAGTGGCAGCAATCTTCCACTCTGATTTATCTATTAATCCTAGACCTAAGGAGAGCTTTAATTCATTTGAAAGTCTTACCCTTAGTCTTGCTCATCCAGACCGGAAGACACAAAAACCAATTCTTTTTGTTGTGGTATATCGCCCACCTGCTCCTTATTCTGAGTTTTTAGCTGAATTCTCTGAGTTTTTATGTGATTTAGTTCTTAGAACAGATAAAGTCATTATAGTAGGTGACTTTAACATCCATGTTGATGTTGTCAGTGACAGCCTTAGCTCGTCATTTACATCATTACTAGATTCAATTGGCTTTTCTCAGAATGTAAACGGATCAACTCACAGTTTTAATCACACCTTAGATCTGGTATTAACATACGGCATAGAAACTGAAGGTCTAACTATATTTAGCCATAACCCTCTTTTATCTGACCACTTTCTAATAACCTTTGAATTTACTATAATGGATTACGCAGGACCTGAAAAGACATATCATTACAGTAGATGTCTATCTGATGATGCTGTAACTAGATATAAAGAATTAATTCCTTCTTTATTCATCCCAGTGCCATGTGTCAGAGATGTGGACGACAGCAACCACAATTTAACTCCTGCACTATTAGATGATTTTGTCGACGGCACTGCAGCATCGCTTAGTTCAGCTCTAAACGTAGTTGCTCCTCTGAAAAAGAAGGTAAAAAATCGGAGGAGGCTAGCTCCCTGGTATAATTCGCAGTTACGCTGTTTAAAACAGGCAGCCCGAAAGCTAGAAAGAATTTGGCACTCCACTAATTCTGAAGAAGCTCACATAGCCTGGAAAGATAGTTTAACGACTTATAAAAAAGCTCTCCGTAGTATTAGAACAGCGTACTATTCATCATTAATAGAAGAAAACAAGAACAACCCTCGATTTCTTTTCAGCACTGTAGCCAGGCTGACAAAGAGCCACAGCTCTGTTGAGCCATCTATTCCTTCAGCCCTCAGCAGTAATGACTTCATCAGCTTCTTTACCAATAAAATTGTTGACATCAGGGAAAACATTCAAGGCATCGTTCCGACGACTGTCAAAGATGTAAGTACAGTGACTTTAGAAATTTCTGTTAGACCTTATCAACATCTGGAATCCTTCTCCCCAGTAGATCTTCTCGAGCTATCTTCAACAATTAAAGCATCTAAACCATCAACCTGTCTTCTAGATCCAATCCCAACTAAATTGCTCAAAGAAGTTCTTCCATTAATCAACACCTCCATATTGAACCAGATAAATTTATCTTTATTAACAGGATATGTGCCTCAGTCTTTTAAGATTGCTGTAATTAAGCCCCTACTTAAGAAAGCCACTCTAGATCCAAATGTTTTAGCCAACTATAGACCAATCTCCAACCTTCCTTTTATTTCCAAAATTCTAGAAAAAGTTGTTGCTAATCAGTTGTGTGACCACTTAAACAGGAATGGTCTGTTTGAAGAGTTTCAGTCAGGTTTTAGAGTTCATCATAGTACAGAAACAGCTCTGGTTAAAGTTACCAATGATCTCCTCATGGCTTCAGATAGTGGACTTGTCTCTATACTGGTTCTGCTAGATCTCAGTGCTGCATTTGACACTATTGATCATAATATTTTACTACAGAGACTTGAAAGTGAGATCCAGATTAAAGGAACTGCATTAGATTGGTTTGAATCCTATCTGTCTGACAGATTCCAGTTTGTTCATATCAACCATGATTCCTCTACTTATACTACAGTAAGCTATGGAGTTCCTCAGGGTTCTGTGCTGGGACCAATACTCTTCACATTATACATGTTGCCATTAGGGAAGATTATTAGAAAACATGGCATAAACTTCCATTGTTACGCAGATGACACCCAGCTATATTTATCTATGAAACCAGATGAAACTAATCAGCTGGTTAAACTCCAAGCATGCCTTAAAGACATAAAGGCTTGGATGACCTGTAATTTCTTACTCTTGAACTCAGACAAAACAGAAGTTATTGTATTTGGTCCTAAGCATCTCAGAGATTCATTATCTAATCACATGGTTTCTTTGGATGGCATTACCTTGGCCTCCAGTACTACTGTGAAAAACCTTGGTGTTATATTTGACGAGGATATGTCCTTTAAATGTCACATTAAGCAAGTAACCAGGACTGCCTTCTTTCATCTACGTAATATCATCAAAATTAGGAACATCCTGTCTCAGAGTGATGCTGAGAAACTAGTTCATGCATTTGTGTCTTCCAGACTGGATTATTGTAATTCATTACTGTCTGGCTGTCCAAATAACTCTTTAAAAAGCCTCCAACTGATTCAAAATGCTGCAGCAAGAGCATTGACAGGAATTAGCAAGAGAGATCATATTACTCCAGTTTTAGCTTCTCTTCACTGGCTCCCCTTAAAGTCTAGAATAGAATTTAAAATCCTCCTCCTTACATACAAGGCCCTTAAAGGCCTAGCTCCATCATATCTTAAAGACCTCATTGTACCATATTATCCCAACAGATCACTTCGGTCTGAAAGTGCAGGCCTACTTGTGGTTCCTAGAATTTTAAAAAGTAGAATGGGAGGTAGAGCTTTCAGCTATCAGGCTCCTCTCCTGTGGAACCAGCTCCCAGTTTGGGTTCGGGAAGCAGACACTCTCTCTATTTTTAAAGTCAGGCTTAAGACTTTCCTTTTTGATCAAGCTTATAGTTAGGGCTGGACTAAACCATCCCTTAGTTATGCTGCTATAGGCTTAGGCTGCTGGGGGACAATGCACCAAACACATGTTCTCCTTCTTTCTTCTCTCTCCTCTCTCGTGTCCTCCACTTTCTTTTCTCTGGCACAGAGCTCCTCCCTCTAAATTCCTATCTGTTACTAGTCATGACATTCTGTGCTATTACTATGTAGAATGTTTACTGCTGCTCTCCCTTTTTCCGAGTATCTCTGGCCTGGAGTTGAGAGTTTCCTGTGGAGCTCCATACTACATCTGTTGTCGTGGTCTCATCATTCTGCCCAGTCTCCATGGAATCCTGCTGTTATCCACTCCTACCAGAATGAACGATTCTCCAACCTGCTGATGATTCCCCTTACATTTTCTAACCGTCATTAACATCATTAGTTTGTACCATAGCATCCCACCTGTATGCTTTAGTCAGATGTGTGTATCTATGACAGATGTATGTTTATCTTGCTGTTCTCTTTCTCTGTCTGTACCTGGCTGGCCTTAGGCAGAAGGGTCCCTCCATATGAGCTGGGTTCTGCTCAAGGTTTCTTCCTGTTAAAAGGGAGTTTTTCCTTGCCACCGTCGCCTGCGGGCTTGCTCTGGGGGTTTTAGGCCGGGTCTTGTAAAGCGTCTTGAGACGATTTGTATTGTTTTTGACGCTATATAAATAAAGCTGAATTGAATTGAATTGAATATTGAGTGTGAGCCAAAACATGAAACAGTCAGGAAACTTTTGGACCTGGCATTTGTGTGGATGCTTAGACATTTACCACCCACCTAGACCAGACCAGGCACCACCACCCCATAGCAATGACACTCCTTGATGGCAGCAGCCATCCCCAACAGCATGCAGTCTGACACAGACACACAAATAAAACAGTTTAGGAACAGCTCAAAAAGAAAAAAAAAAGCCTAGCCTAGCCTCCAGATTCACAAGATCCCAATCTAATCCAGCATTTGTGGGATGATCCACAGAGGCCTCTCCCATCAACCCTTAGGACCCAAATGCCCCCACTAACAACATCCTGTTGCCCAGTGTTGTATAAAGTACCCAAAAGCCATACTTGAGTAAAAGTAAAAGTACCTTACTGGAAAATTACTCAAGTAAAAGTGAAAGTAGCCTCCTAGAATATTACTTGAGTAAAAGTAAAAAAGTAGCTAGTATTTACTGTACTTAAGTATTAAAAGTAAAAAGTACTGTTAATAAAATGCAATCAGAAATTTGAGTTGTAACATTTTCTTTATTCCTGTTTAATTTAGTTTTTAAGTTTTGTTTAATTTGCAAAGTGTCACATGACACTTAAAGGAGCTTCAACGCCTCCTTACATAAACCCAACCATATACAAAAATACACAAACATATCCTTACAGACCGGGTCTGCGGGGAATGTTCAGCTACATCATGTAGCTGAACATTCCCCGCAGGTATGGCCACGGGTGTTCATCGTCATCGTCGCCGTCGTTGTCGTCTATGCTGGTTGTTTCAGCAGCAGGTTCAGTCGCCGATTCAGTCACCTCCATCTCTGACATTTTAGGCTTCTCTGTCTTCCTCCTTCTCTTCAAATAACATTGAGACCCGACTTGTCTGAGACTACTGACATGATAATGCGACCATTAATTTGAAATGTACCCGCTGGCTGCTGATTTCATCCGCCGCACAACGGGGTAAACCAACGATAACGTCTTGCGGTCTGTATCTCCAACATCATTGGCTACTGGTCCCACTACAACAAAACGAAGATTGTCCATTGGCTATCACGTTCCTTCTTATTTTGTAACGAGTAATGAGGATGCTCAGGTAAATGTAATGGAGTAAAAGTATTGATTTTTTTCGGAAAATGTAGTGAAGTAAAAGTAAAAGTCGTCAGAAATATAAGTAGTAAAGTAAAGTACAAATATAAAAAAATACTACTTAAGTATAGTAACGAAGTATTTTTACTTCGTTACTATACAACACTGCTGTTGCCAGACACCACAGGACACCCTCAGAAGGCCCATGTCCATTCTCTGATGAGTCAGAACTGTTTTGGAGGCACAAGGAGACACAATATTAGGAAGGTGGTCATAATATTATGCCTGACCGGTGTATATTCTTATTGAACTGATTATCAAAGGTTTACAACACCCAGTTTGACTGAAAATTCCTTCTGATCAGACCAGTCCATTCTGACCAGGGTGGATCGGTAGTGTCCATACAACACAGCCTACGGTATACAGGCTAGCAGAGCTGCAGATTCAGTGGGTTCACCAGGATAACTGATCCCTGTCATATTGTTTTCACATTGATACATTACAAACTATTGACTATAGCTGCATTAAGTGATAGAAAACAACAAAAAGAAAGTGTTCAAAACATGTTTTAATCATGAAGCATTTGTATTTTTTAAAAAAAAGAACCTTCATAGGCCGGATTGTTTACTACCATGCGGTGTGGTGGGTCTTTCTCTATCTGCAGTCAGCAGATAATCACACAGCGTTAATATTCCGAGCAGCCAGCGCCAGGGTCAGGAGGAGTTGCCATATCTGCCTCTCTGAACATCCTGAATATCCTCCTATGCACGCCTGACTAAACGTATGAGATTCCGTGCGCAAAGCGGAGGGAACTCACACAAGCTCGTTCATGCACACGCATTCATTAATTACACACCCTGCAACACAAAGACATAGACGTGCCGAATGGCTACGAGCCGAGTGCATCAGTCTCCAATCGGGTTGCTTGGAAAGCTGCATGGAGCTTGTTGTTTTCCTTAATCTCTACAATGAGTGCAAAGGTGGAATAAACCATAGAGACACAGGCTGAAATATACCGCGATAACGTTATGATTTAATAACAATCGGAGTGACAGCACCTGCCATAAAATAGTATGAATAATAACGATAATCTGAGGATATTTATTAGTCTAGATGCACGTCAGCCAGAGAAGAGTTATCAGACGTCCCTGCAAACCATTTGCTGCAGATTTTCAGCCGCTTCCTGCACAGCTACAAGCTTTAATTTACTGTTTATAGCCTCAGCATGATGCGGTGTGCTGTAGCCAAGAGAGGACTTGAATCATTTTAATCCTTCTCATCTTGAGATTGTAACACGAAAACAAGCTATTGACTATTGATGCTTTTGTCTCTTGAGAATTTATTAATCATTACAAACCACTCGCTTCAATTAACAGTCCTTCAACTGAGAGTCACAGTGGACAGAGGTGTTGCTGAAAATAAATATTCTTCCTACTGTTCTGTTGTCAAGGGAGGAAAAAAAAAAAATCACAACCAAGCAAGCGAGAGAGTGGTGTCAGAGTGCAGTTTATGTTCCTCCGGCGCACGTGTCCACGCGGCGCAGTGTCTGCTGCACGAGCTGCTCTCATTTGCCGGAGTGCCGAGGCCTGTGTGGGGGCGTATGCTTTCTCTGCTGGTAAAAAAGGACACATGGCAGATGTGCACTGTGGCAAATCCCAGCACCCTTCACCTGCTTCCACTTGTGTCCTGTGTGCAGGTCCATGTGCAGTAGCGACAGCAGGGTTTGGAGGCCAAGGACAGTTTGGAGAACTTTTTTTTTTTTTCATAATCAAGCGGAGACACTAACATATCAAAGGAGAGGACGTGATGAATATGAAAGACAGCGAGGGGGATGAAATATTCATTCATCAATTAGTGGCTTCAAATTGCACTCAATCAGCAGCTGTTCTTGCTGGGCGGACATTTGAACATGGAGAGGATCCCTCCTTCCGTGATTTATGTCTGGACGGTAAACATGACGCCACCTCACTTAACTTAGCTTAGCATAAATGCTAAAGACAATAGGAAACAAATCCACCTAAAGCCACCTAAAAGCAATTTGGTTGGTCACTTGTGGACTGGTTGCCTAGGTAACCCTATATTCTATAGATTAAACATTCAAGATTCAAAGAATTTATTTTCATGAAACACGTTTCACTGTACAATGAAATTCTTCTTTTGCCAACGCAAATGCCTAACAATATAAAAAAAATCTTAGAAATAGGATATAAACAATGTCATAAAAAAATATAAGATAACTAGTGCAAGTGTATATATTAATGAAATGAGCAGAACATACTGTTAGTGTGTGGATCTCTTCTTGTTGTCACCGCTCTCTGTTTAAAAAGAAAATAACGCCATTGACAACAATGCTCCATCTGGATTCACCTGACCAGATAAGCTTCTGCAATGTCACCAGATTTATTTTCATCCAGTGCTTCATTAATTTTTCACCAAAATCTTGTATTGATGATGGGAGAGTCTGACCACTGCACAAAGCCTTCTCCACCACATCCCAAAGATTCTCAATGGGGTTAAGGTCTGGACTCTTTGGTGGCCAATCCATGTGTAAAAAATGATGTCTCATGCTCCCTGAACCACTCATTCACAATTTGAGCCCCGTGAATCCTGACATTGTCATCTTGGAATATACCTGTGCCATCAGGGAAGAAAAATCCATTGATGGAATAACCTGGTCATTCAGTATATTCAGGTAGTCAGCTGACCTCATTCTTACTGCACATAATGTTGCTGAACCTAGACCTGAGCAAGTGCAGCAACCCCAGATCATAGCACTGCCCCCACAGGCTTGTACAGTAGACACTAGTCATGATGGGCGCATCACTTCATCTGCCTCTTTTTTACCCTGATGCCCCCATCACTCTGGAACAGGGTAAATCTGGACTCATCAGACAACTTGACCTTCTTCCACTGCGTCCAATCTTTATGCTTGCACCTCTTAACAGTATAACCAAAAGAATCAACACATGTACACTGTGTCTTGTTAGTTTTAGTAACTCAAAATGGTATCGATTGAGTGCTGAACTATTCTCCTGAGGCAATCTGCAAAAGTTTCAGCCAAGGCATCAGAAAACTTTCCATCAGAAAACTTTTGGTTCTGATCCAAAAATAAGAAAATTAAACTCTGATTGTAATTCAAATTCAAAATTTCAAATTCAAATTCAAAGTGGGCTTTATTGGCATGAAAGTTTCTTAACAAAACAATATTGCCAAAGCAAATCAAAATACAATACAATGATTTGATTAGATTAGCAAACACCATTTCCCATCAGCCTGAGAGATTCACAGGCAAAAAGTCATCAGTCAAAAGAATTTCAAGTGCGGAGTCCATGAGTGAGGAGTTCCTTGAGGTTCCACTTGTACACAGCACTGCCTGGAGCTTGATGCTGACATGCTGATGTTTAGTTGGTGTAATGTAATTAGTAAACTAAAACATTGCACTACGTGGGCAGTCAGACGTTTCAGGTCATCATGACATTTCATGACAATCTGTCCGTTAGCTGTCAAGATGTTTAACTAATAAACACAAGTGCGACCTTGATGACTGCACTTGTAGAAAAGTCATTCATTATTGGACATAATTACAATATTTGCTGAGATATATTGTGTTTGAGGACACACTTAGGAGCTCTAAAGATATTCTAGATTATTATCATATAAACATCCCAAGTTTTAATTAGAGCTGTGAACAGATTTGACTGCTTTATGCAGTGGTGTTTGTCTTAAATGGTCGATGTCCCTCTGGCTATGCAAACGCAGCATTTAGAGTAATTGCATAACAGCATCAATCTTTGTCCTGATCTTTGCCTCTACTTCAGTCTGCCTGAGCTCATAGAGATTGCCATCAGGCTGGGAAATTGAGTCTGGTTATCTGAGGAAAGCTCTAACAAACAGGCCAGTTACTGGCTCCCCTGTGTCTGACTCCTGGCGAGATTAAAACCCCTGGATGTCAGCCCAGGGGGGATTCATGGCACAGCGTGGAATTCTGGGAAAATGCCGCCGTAACCTTGATTGAAGGAGTCCCAGCTGTTCAGTAGATTTTTATTTTGTGTGGAGGTAAACAAACCCAGAGCGAATGAGGACACGCGTGAGGCACCAATCCCTGATCTACTAATGCTGCCCTTTTGCGTGAAAACATGCCAGATTTGTTCCACCTACTGACAGAATGTGTGTTTGTTTCTGCTGTATGTAACGTTGAGCTGCAGGTACAGTAAATTCCTCCCAGCCCTGGGATCTCATTATTCCTACCCAAGGAGAATTGATCAAACAATGCAGTCAAACATGTCGCTATGATAATGAGCCAACAGTCAGCTAATTATCTGCTCTTAGACCTCCTATAGGAAAACTGCCTCAGCTGGCCCAGCGCTGATCCTCACTGTCCTCTAGCTCAGTTTGTGTTTCACTCCCAGCAGCGGCGGCTTTAAAGCTACCTCTCACACCATGCAACAGATATATCAGACTCTGATGGCTTTAAAGACAACAGCAGTGACAGTCCGTCGGTACAGAAACAAAACAGAGAGAGCAAAAAACAGCAACAACACATATGGTCAAAACTGAGACCAAGACGAAGTCAAAATCCAAATGTACCAACTTTTTCATATTTCATAGAATTTAAAACCCTCAATATTCAAGAAAGGGTTTGTGCTCCACATAAATAAGGCAAAAGCTAGATTTTTCATTATGCTTTTTTAGAAGGAGGGGTCCGACTAAAAGCCAACTAGTCTAGCTTAGCAGAATAGTCTCTGACTCCTGTGGATTTCATTTACTTTTATGTGATCAAGGTGCCCTTAAATCACAAAATATAGCGCGAACAGATCTAAATCAGCAGGGTGAATAAATGTGAATAAAACTACTCCCCAATATGATGCTCTATCCCTTTAATATTCTTCACTCTCCGGTTATCACTAAGTGTGAGGACACACCTGTCCCTGGAGAAATTTACAAATGCCAGAGTCACCTCTGCTCCTCCTCTGGGACTTGCAGTCTTATTTAAGGTGTTGTCAGCTCGTCAGTTCTTAAAGGAGCTTTCTCAGACAGCAAGAGGACCACTTTGTTTCAAACGGCAACATTTAAGACGTGGCAGGTCATTTAAGATGTGGGCCGCTGAGAGAAGATTTCGGACTCAGACAGTGCGTGTTAATGGTCTGAGATTAATTCAGCAGTAATTTCACAGTGTGAAAAAAAGAAAAAAAAATGTGTTTGTTTCCCTTTTGTCCCGGCTCTCCATTCGTCCGTCTCCCCTGAGACTAATTCCTTCGCTGGCAGAATAGCAATCAGCCGTGGTGACGCAGCTGATGAGTCAGGACGCCGTGAATTAAAATGATCCTCTGACTTCATGTTACTGAGCGAGAGGGTCGTTGCATGTGAAGACGTTGGCAGAATAATCAAACCGCTGCTGGTCGATGAAGCTGGCTTTGGCATTTGTTTTCCTCACAAAGCTCCATGCTGCTTTCATATCCACACAGAGATGTCTATATATGTTTCGGAAACTGAGAAACAATTATAGTTTTGTGAAGCTATAACTCCAAATCTTTGACTTGATCCTTTGACCAGGTCAGTTTGGGTCAAATGGTTTATGCTTATTAGTCATTATTACCTCTTTTTTTTTAATGCTTTACATTTATCTTCCCCAGAGGCTGAACCCTGGTTCATCACTTTACTAACTATAATCTTCATTTGTATTTGTGTCAATAAATATTACCATGCTAACAAACTAAACTGCTAGCATGGATGTTAGCATTGTAATATGCTGTTTCTCTGGCTGAACAATCCTAACACGACGTTAGCTTGTTTAAATAGCTTTGGCATAGTTAGCTTAATCGCGTTAGTTTAAAGCTCAATGTTGTGCTAACGTAAGGCCCCACAGGGACGTTAGCATGGCTAGCTTGTTAGGTAAAGAGCATTGACTGTAGCGCTTCTCTTTCCCTTTGCATTGTGGGAAAATTCGTTCCAATTAATTCTGCTTAACTAAGCACATTTTATGTAGATATTTTTCAGTGAACCTAAAACAGCTTGAAAGAAGCTCAGTGTAGCTGTGACACAGAAACACTACTAATTTCAAAATAACGATAGAGAAGTTTATTTAAATCTGAGACTCACTAACATTTGAGTCTGTTACTCCTTCGATGGAGCTGCTGTTGCTATTGTTACTCATTTGAAATTGGCACAAGCTGCGAGGATAAAACAATATGAATGAATTTACAACAAAGCGGAGTTACATGTAATATTTCCCAACAACATTAGAAACACTAATGTGATAATTCATCCTCCTTACCATTACACGTCCCACACACAACCCAAGCAGCATCCCGGCCTGAGGCCTTTTCACTGTAAACCACATCCTCCTCTCTGGGATCATTAAGTGTACCACTGTAGAGCTCAATCAATACAACAAACCACAGTGTTTCTGAAAAGCACTCTTCAGTCTGTTTGAATTCCACCACGTGTTTCTCTTGCAAGACTTTTGCCTCTTTTTATTATTATTATTATTTTTCTCAATATGAACCATCGATTTCAAAATGCCACTGAGTCACAGCAGCAACACATTTCACCAGGTACATGCTGTGCTTTGCTTTCCTTTCATGCTGCATTCACTGACCGGGGAAACAAGGGGGGTTACTGGTAGTCATTTCTTTGTTTGTCAACATGAAGATAAAAATTTGGTAATATTTCTTTAACACAAAACCGAAGCTTCATGCTCCATTTCCTTACAGGAAACAGATCATTTTTGCTGCCAATACTGTTAGCTCAAAGAAAATTAAGCAAAATAAATAAGCCTAAATAAATTTTGAAAACACACTGTAGAATAAAGCTATAGTTTGTATCATATGAATGTCTCTTGCAAATTACTAAAGCAATAAATACAAGACATTATCAGTTAAATTATGAACTGATAAAAGCATTTTCATCTTAAAGCTATTTAAAAATGATTTCAATATATTCTTTAAATACCAAATGGTAGTGTTATTGCTTTTCTTGGTCCCACACAAACGAAAGCCTAATTTTTAGCCTAATTTTATGTAATTTAAAATAATAATAATTTATCATTAATAATCCTATGTATTGTAAAAATACACAAATGTGACAAATGTAACTAAAACACACTGAGAAAGAACATTTTCAGCTCTCTCTGGGATGCGTTTAGACATTTAAGTTTGAAACTTAATTATTATCTAATATCAATTCCAATAACCATCTAAATTTTAAACCACATCAAAATCCTTATGAACTCATTACCTCTTTTGTTCTCCTTATAATTTGAGCAGTTCTTTGTTGAACGCATAAATTCTTGCGATCCACGAAGGCGTCATGACCTCAGCGGAGCGCTCCGCCGCTCTGCACTCTGATTGGACAGTTCGGGGTGGTGGGCGTATCCGCCGGCGGAGTGCGGAGACAATAGAGAGCGGCTCCAGGGAGAGTCAGCGGCTGAGAGAAGGTGATTGTCAGCGGCAGTGCAGACATCCCGGGTCCTCGCTGAGGTTTGAGCTGCAGGCTCCAGTCCGCACTGCGAGGCGTAAGCAAAATCCGCTGGAGGACATTTGCTGTCAGAGAATTAGCAGAGCGTCGTCTGGATGGACTGACGGCTTCAGGACACTGAGGAAGGTAAGATCCCTTCTTCTTTAACCAAATCAAACCAATTAACTGCTCGTTAAACGCCGCTCCAGGTGTGTTTTCATGCATTCTCAGCTCTGTTCCTGCTTTTGAGTGAAGCCTGATTGCGTGTCCTGTGTGTGTGTGTGTGTGTGTGTGTGTGTGTCTGTGTTGCTCCGTGGCGCTCTGTGGCAGCATCACTCTTCAGTGTGATATTTACAAGGCTGCACAATGTTAATTATGTCCCCCCTAAAGTGCTGTCATTTCACACATCTTATTTTGAATTCCCTTCCTCGAGACAAAGTTGGACGTGCAGCATGTGACAGAACAATAGAGCTGCTGTGAGGCTATTGTGTCCCATCTGAAGCCTGTGTTTCTGTCACTGGCTTCAGTCACTCACTCTGCACGTATGTGCACACACACGGTCCACATGTGCTGCATGTTGTCATGGATGTGCTGCTTTGTGTCTGCAGAGCTGATCCACGCTTCAGGTCTTTGTGCTGCAGATAGTTTATGTACAGTAAACAAACATGCAGAATTCAGGGGTATTAATGGAAATTGATTTGGAGACTGATTAGTGACTAGTACTACTATTGTAAATAGTCGATTAATTTTCTGTTAATCGACTATTTATATTAATAGTACTAGTAGTAGTATTTTCTGAGCAAAAGTAGTGAGAAATGTCCAGTTTCAGCGTCTCAGATGACTCAATTGGACAAAAATGTCACCTTCAGGGCTGACGCAAATCCAGAAGAGGTTTTATGTCTGTTGTTTGTTCTGCTTATTGTGATATTTGAAGACCATAAATTCTCTTTTGAGACACTGCAGTCTGAGTTTATTTTTGTCGCCATTTTCTTTCAACACAGTTTTTTTCTTTTTTAGAAAATGCTGTTCATTGATTAACTGACTGTTGGGGGCTTCTTTCTGTGGCTCTAAAATATATTTATTGATTATTGGTCAGTTGTTTCAGTCATTTGTCAAGCACAGAAGGTCAAAAAATAAACTACTAAATGTTATAAAATGACAGACTTTGTAGCTTTTCTTTGTCTTCGAGTTTTGACTGAACAAAAAAAAAAGCAAAGATGACTTGCAAACTTATTTTTTTTTTGGCATTTTATAGATTCATCGATAATAATCATACTAGTTTGGTGCAGTTTTAGCTTACATTAGCTTTGGTGAGCTAGCTACAGTTGATAAATAAACCAGTTATTATTTTTAGACTGTTGCAGACTGTAGCATCATTATCTTTTACAGTTTTGGCTTTGCCTTGACTTTTTAATGTGTTGCCTTTTATTTATTTCACTACCTGGAAAAAAATAATAATTGGTCATAAAGCCCCACGTTGAGATGTCTTTATTTTGCCCTGCACGCACAGGAAAGACAGTCAGGGAAGAAGAAAGAGGGTGAGATTAAAGCAGACAAAGGGGATAACGTTGCCGTCTATAGCGAGGGCTTCACAGGAGCAGAAATGGCTTGGCATTAAAGCAGAACGCCCAGTGATGTGCCGCCGAGCGTGCAGGCACAAAGCCTCAGTGTTCGTTGCCGCTGTGGGTCGGGCCAGTAAAAGCCAGCTGCTTTGATGTGCTCCACAGCTCCATGAGCTCTGTGGGAGCCGACGGCCCGGGGCCCCAAAGGAGGGTCGAGCCGCGGGCCGCCACACATGGAGGCATGTCCGCGCTCGCAGTGGGACCATGAGGGAGCGCTGGGACGGCTGGCGGGATGGAGCCTGACTTCTGCAAACATTTCCAGAGGACAGAGCTGCTCAGAGGGCAGGAATAATCTCTCTGGGTTTGTTATATCTCAGGCGGGCAGAAGAAAGAACATTTCGCACGTTAACATAGGCTCACCGGCTCTGAGTTGAACACTTAAGAATGACAAAAGGCGGAGCTGAGAGGCCTTCAGAGACTCATACAGGAGGGCCAAGGACATAAACCAGTGCGGGCAGATTGTTTTGTTCAGCTTGTGATAATTTGGTCCTTTTGTGCTTCTGGAGGCCAAAACATCGTCTCCTCCTGGGACTTAACATTTATGAGACAAAACATTATAACCACCTTCCTCATATGCTGTTGTTTCTTCGTGTGTCTCCTAAACTGCTCCAATGAAGTTGCTTGGCCTATAAAATTTTAAAAGTGAGAAAAATCTCTTAGAGTTTGTGTCTCAGCATCATTTGAGATGCTAAAAGCAGATATTATTGGGCCTTTTGTTTCACCACACGATTGATTGATGAGCATTTCTCAAGGAAGGAGCTGTTCAGAGACTTTTCATTTCCTGTCAGAAATTCCTGGTCATGCTTTCAAAATGAATAATTAATCCCATTTTTATAAATATCCTTGATTGAATAATGTATTGACTGACTAACCGGTGTCTGCTCCAGTGAAGTCACCGTTCTCTGATTTAATCTGTGTTTACAAGGCTGTTTCTTTTGCTTTAAGCACCGTAAAGGGTCTACATCTGAGGCAGTATACAGCACTGCCAAATATGTTGAACCAGTGACTCTTACTTCGAAAGGAAATCACACTGAATATGTATGTTTAGGGGATAAAAGGCTTCTGGGATCAGTCTGCTGAATTGGACGCTTTTGCATAATAGCAGCGCCTTAATTTTTTATTGTACTGTCAGCTCCCTGTGACCTCATCCATATGTTTTCTGAGGTGGGGTTTTGAAGCTCAGCGTGGCGTCTACAAGCTTTGCCATCTTGGCAGTGCTTGACTCCGTGGGCGAGTTTTAATATGCTTTCTTGTCTGTTTTTATGGATTTGTTGTTAGCCGCTTGGGACAGGCGTGAATCCCAGAATGCATTTCCAAGCATGATCAAGTGCACCGCTGTTCCAGTTGCAGAATGAGTGTACTGTGTCCTCTGACGTTTGCGTACTTGCCATTGATAAATTCACGCCAAGTTTGAAATAATCTTAGGGGGAGCTCAGGTTGGTAGGTGACAGGGAGGAAGATGGCTTGCAACCAGTTTTTGGTTATTGCTTGGTATTGTGTACATTGTTGTCATCATCTTAGGGGTATTCACAAACGTTTATGGCAAATATCAACCTTAGGATGGCACTAGAGGACGGATCCAGTGATCGTCAAAGTCACCCTCCCTACATCATTCATATCTGCACCAGATTTCACGACAGTCCATCTCATAGTTGTTGACACGTGGCTTAAACCATGCCGCATAGAAACAAACTGAGAATATGCATACATCTCCTACGTTCTCTCTGCTCTAGTGCACAACAAGATAACCAATTTGTCCTCTATCTGGAGCCATTTGGAGATTTCTGTTCGGAGCCAAGCCCCGTACAAGATGGCAGCGTTTGTTCATTAAGTATTTTTCAGTCGGGTGACGCATTGATTTGGTATTACAAATGATTAATTGGGTGCCGGCGTCTTACAAGTCGATGTTGGCCCAGAACACAAACAAGGTGGCAGAGGCGGTTTTTCCTGCAGTCCGGGCAGAGACCATTACTCAGCACTTTTGTCAGCTTTGTCACATTTACTCACAGACGCATGAAGGAATAATAACCAGTGATAAACGACACCGTTCTCCTCAGATTGCTCAGCGTTAAAAGACGCTTCGTCTCTCCGGTCTAGCAGCGCGTAGATCGGAGGCCGTGCAGAGACTGAAGTGTGAACGAGAACTGTGAGTGTAAAATGTACCCTGAAACTGACCAAAATAACTGCAGGGAACATCAGAAATCTGATCCGTGTTCTCCGTTCCAGTTAAAAACTCTGGCTGTCTCATGAGCTGTAATTGATTTACTGACATTTGAGGGAGGCCAGAGAGGACTGTGCTGCAGTGGCTAAAGCTTCCTCGAAAATAGGACTTTAACTGGTCTCATTTTCTAGTCCCAGAAAATGAACACAACTAAAAGTACAACATCTTGACAATCACTGAACAATTTTTCTTCAGCCTGACAAATCATTCTGATTAGAGATTCCAACAGTTTACATGGATGAATAAAATGCTAAATGTTTACATGCTCCAAAACATCAATTACAACACAGCGTTATTGACAGAAAGCTTCTGTGTAGCATTGAATCTGCAGGAGTCATTATCGCCGACACCAAATTAATTCAGTAGAAGAAGAAGAAGGCCAAGATTGAGCCGCGTTTTCAACATTACTATCCACATGGATTCTGGCTTTGTTTACCATTTCAAAAGAAGAACGAGTTACTCCCTCCAAGTTTCCGTCCCTCCTGGATACTCGTCACATCACCTGATGTTTGCCCCACGTGGAGAAAACATGTGCAGGAGGAATGGATTTATTCCAACCAGAGAGAAACGATGAGATCAAGTGTTTACATGCTTATTAAGAGCTAATATCTGTAATGAGGCCAGTTCTGATTGAGGCGCTTACATGAGGCGTTCTGATTATTAGTGTCCATGTACACACAGCGAACAGTCGTGGCAGGTGTGACACCTTGCAGTCACAGCCAGGGACATGAATAATGATGATCAACACTGAGGTTTTCACCTCTCAGCCACTGCTGCTCTCCCTCAACAGGTGCTCCCGCAGCCTGGGTGCACCCCTCCCCTCCTGTGTGCTGCAATAGACGGGTAACACCATCAGAGTAAAGACAAGCAGGAGTGACGTAAAGTGGGCTGACTGAGTTCCACTGAAGCTTTGTGTGCAGACGAGAATTTCCCTGAGGATACAGCGAGGCGGTCTCAGCCCCCTCTTGTCTCCTTAACAGCCCCGGGGGAGCAGCTGTGGCACGGTTACCCTGAGCAGGAGCTCTGGGAGCCGCAGCGAGCAGGAGATGCTCCTAATTAGCGCCGGTTGTGACTTCTTTCATCCTCAGGCTCTTTGATATGACGGCAGCACACGAGATGAGATGCTCGGGAGGTTACACGGCTGAGAGAGTGTGAAACATACTTTAGGCTTAACAGGCGCACGTTGTTATGGATAAGTGAAGGGTAAAACGACGTAGGAAACAAGATTCGGTTTAGAAAAAAATAAAAAGTGTCTTTTTGTTTTAAACTTGTTGAAGTCCAACATCAGTGCAGTGAATGGGACTGAAGTATCTGCAGCACTTGACACTTTACTCTTGGTTGGTTCGTGCGTTCATTTGCTTCATGCACATCTAGATTATTTCTCTTTTATTTTGCAGTGTCATTCCACATCAGATAAAAAGTAAAATCTACAATCAAGCGTGGACGGAAGCCATGCGTGTAGCCATTTTTACTCTCGTACTGAGTAAAAAAAATGAACATTTGGTGCAACGGGACATTGAGCATCTTGCCGTGATTGAATATTTGACTGAGCCTTGTCCTTCCAGTGTTCGATGCTGCTCTGTCGATAACAAAAGCACTTTGATACTGAACATGGATGCCAGCTCTGCAGGACCGCTCAACAAAACGGCCATTATTTAGAGACGAACCTGAAATTTAATTAAAACATAGACACAAATGCAGCATGTTAAAGGAAACTGCTGTGTGCGTGTTCCTCTGCGAGCAGCTGCTTTTTCACCGTTTGCTCCACACCCTGCTTTATTGACCTTGTCACGGGGATGCTGAGTGGACCGGTGATAGACAGCCAGTTGGCTCCCTTGGGTTCAGCTGACTCCTCGTTTTTATTTATTTATTTTTTCTCCTGCTTGTCCTACTTCAGTGCTCAGCACATGCTGCTTGTGTCCTGTTTCCCCTTCTCTGCAAGATTGTCCAATTTCCTCTGTGACTACTGGACGCTTTGTTTGTAATTTCTGCATTTTCAGTGTGCTCAAGATGGGAGAGAGAGCTGGAAGTTGTAACAAGTGAGGTTTAATGGTACGGTTTGTTCGTAGCGCTGCCAAACAATCTTGTTGAGCCTTTTTCCAAGATGCTATGAGTCACCATAATCTGATTCTACTTCACCTCCTTAATTCCCATAATTCCCATTTGAAATTACTAATGGAATAAGAACAAGATGAAGGAAAAGGATGGAGAAGAAGATACAATGGAGAAGATGGACGGAAGGATTAAAATGGGATTTTCTGTCCCCAGATCTCAACTTTACTGTCACTGTGGTTCTCCCTGATGGAACATACTGTATGTTGTTGTTTGGCTTCATTGTTTTCACACGCTCTACTGGAGTTTTGTGTACACATTTGCCGATCCTGCACGCTCTTAACACGGCAGACAGGAGCCGTCGCCAAGGCAAAGCGCAGATGGACCTGATGCGCAGGAAGTGGCTCCAATCCCGTCTCCTCCGACACTTCCTCGTCCCCGTTAACGAGAGCTGGAGCAAATCGGCTATGCCATCAGGGCCGCGAAGGCTCTCTAGCCATTCAGAGATCTCTCGGCGTACCAGTTGCTGGCTTCTTCTGGTAAGCAGAAGGGACGTGGCAAAGATCTGCCGAGAGTGTTAGGCAGCAGGCTCGGATCAGAATTAGACATTTGTTAGTTGCAGCGGGATCATTAATCAGCTGCAGAAGATCTGCTCCACAAATAGCAGCGCTTTGCTCCTGTGAGATCCAGTTTTATCATTTAATTCATTTCCTTCAGCTGCATTTCGTGGAAGGTCGATAACACCTCGAACGGGAGTTATGACTCACCCACACTCGCACTTGAGGCTATTTCAAGGTCTCTTTGATTTACATGTGTTTGGACGAGAAGATCACGCAAACGGAAAGTTGTTGCTGTGAGCTGAAAGTGCTAATTGAGTTGATCACGTTTGAGGAGGATAACGACAAATTAGAAGAAAATTTTCCACTTAGTTTTTTCAGCCAACTATTGGATGGTGCGAAATGTTGTTGTGCTTGTCTAGTAGTGCCACCATTAGGTTGACACCATTAGTTTTGAGTTCTTTAGAATTAGTATTTTGATGCTAACTGGCTAACATAGTTGATGGTAAATTCACATCTTGGTTCTTTGTGCTGTTGACCCAGTATTGATCCGTATGAGTAACTGTCTGGCTTGCAGGGTTTACAGTGAAAAAGGAAAAAAAAAGCTTTCTCCAATGATTCCAGTTCATATACTGTATATGTTCTGTATGCAGCCGAGTTGCTGTGGGAAGCAGACATGGGTGGATCCCTTTTCCTCACAGTGAACCTCATTTTCCTTCCTGCTCCTCCTGTTCCGCAGGAACAATCGTCTCCAGACCAGCCCTCGGCCCCCCGGCCCCGTCCCTCCGCCACAATGAACTCCTCGCCCCACGGCTCCCGCTCCTCCATTGACATCCTGGAGGAGCTCCAGCTGATCGCTGCACAGAACCTGGAAAAACTGGACATCAACAAATACTACGAGGTCGTCCGCGAACTGGGCAAGGGCACCTACGGGAAAGTGGACCTGGTCATCCATAAAATCAGAGGTAATAACTGAAGGTTATGTGCCTTCCCTCAAGTATGTCGAGAACTTGAATATACTCAAAACTGATGAGTGTTTTCTTCCCATGTAGACAGATTACGTCTCAACTTTGAGTTCATACCGTCTCATGGATGGAGAGGGTTTCTCATATTCACCTCCATAAAACTCATTTGACCTCAAAACAAGCAAATTTGCAGGTTGCAGTTGCAGTAAGTGAGACAGTGTGATTCAAAGCGATGAGCACTCACGCTTTAATCTCAGAAATTAATTCTGAAGGCCAAATTAGAGGAAATTCATGATCCCTTTCCGCACCGGTGAAACACGGGCAGACTTAAATTCACCACTTAACTAATATGAAATCTGTTCAACCTCTTCACATTAAAAGCCAAAATGTCGCCCATCTGCTCGGAGCCTTTTAATAGTCTCTTTTATGGAGCAAAGTCTTTCACTGCCCATTTCGAGTGGCTGCAGTCTGTCACCGAGACTGATTCTGACCTTTTCCAGCCTCTGAGTTGCGCAGTTAGGGGATGCATGAAAAACAAAGTGGAGACGCGGTTCCATTATTTTCTCCCGTGCCGCCGCCATCCTCTCCGACCCATCAAAGGACGAGTGTAGCTTTAATCGCCCTTCCTCCGTAGCCAAGCTGGAAAATTAACTCCGGAAATAAATGGGCTGAAAGTGCAGGATTTTATAACCTTTTGAATGATAATTCTGTGCAAATGCTTTTTCACCAGCTGGTTTAGCTACAGATTGATTTGTGTAAAAGCCTGTCCTTTATTTTTGGATAAACTGTATGCTAATATATATCCTTTTTAATAAACTAAATTTAGTCAAATTAAATTTAACCTCCATTTTCTACAGCAGTAGAATGATACAAGATGTTGTTGTTTTTTCACATTAGATGTACTTGGAGACAGGGCCTTAAAGGTTTTAGAAAGACCAGAAATAAATGATTAGTCGATATTTAAATTTGCATAGAGCCTACAGATATATATGGTTCCGTCTAATTCCTGTGATGTTAATAAAGTGTAAAGTATGTTTCCTTATGAAGGGAAATTCTAAACTTTGATCAAATCTCGTACAAGAACATCATTATTATTTGGCTTTTCTTGGATCATTAGTCAGAGTATTTTAAAGCGTCCTTTCGCACGTTTCATGCTCCAAAATCGTGGTGTCCTTTCATTTTAAAAGCTATAAATAAGTCGTGCTTTGTAGGTGTTTTGCAGATGTAACATTCTAGGTCAGTGGGGCAAATATTCTTTTATAAGTTCAGTTTAGTTCTGGTTTTCTGCTCCAAATAACTGAATCGTAGTTGTACAAGAGTCATCAGAGTTGCCCTGAACAGATGGTGTTTTGCTTTTCATATTAGCCAGCAGGCCACTTTAATAAAGGAACTCGTTTTTCATGTAGACATTAAAGCTACAATAGAAATAGTTGGCAAATGCAAAGGCCACTCGAACGTGCTTTGGGAGCTTACACAATGATGTCGTTGCCTGTGCACAAAGTCAAACAAAGACTATAGCTGTCTCATTATTTACATTTGAGGATCAAAGTAATCAGGTGCCTGACAAGTAGTTCCATCTAGTCATACGGTCATCAAACTGTTCTGGTAGAGTACAGTATATGATATTATTAAAACAGGTACTGCTGTTGACTAATTCAGAATTCTTTAAACTGAATATTTGGGGACAAAATAAGATAATAAGATAAGACCCCCGTTGTCATGAACTTCATTTGCGTGAAGAATATTTGTATTTGGTTTATCTTAATGTCCCTCTTATAATGTGTCATGGACAGCTGACACAGTGAGCCCCTGTTGACCTTTCCTAAAGTGCACAAAGCACTTTGCAGAGCTGATCCAGTGCTATTGGAAACGTCTCCGCTGACTGTTGGTGCAGGGAAATTAAAGTCAGTCGTGGCAGCTCTCCAGGTTATTGTCTGGGGTATTTCTCCCAGAGTTCAGGCCAGTAATTTGTCTCCTCTCGCTGCTTCTCTCCTCCTTGGCTGCTGAAGAGAGATGAGGCAAGTCTAGGCTTAATGTTTTTTTTTTTTTGTGCATCTTTTATCAAGTCAGAAGATGTTCTTGTCTTTTGTTAGTTAATCTTTTTACCAGCTCTCTTCATGTTTGCAGCTGTAAACCTCAAAACCCATGAAAGCAGATCAACATCCTGGTCCAGCTGTGGGAACATGCAGAAACTAGTCCAGTAGAGGATTTGAAATACTCGCAGCATAAATCTCCTGCGGAAAAAGGCACCGGGCTTTAATTCATTGTGGAGATTTTAATTATTCATAAAATGATTTTAATTAAGGCGCTTTCAAACAATTAGGCAGCTGTGAAATAAATCCCCGAACACTTAATAAAAAGGTGGAAAAGAACATTCAGAGAGGAATGAGACCTGAAGTGACGTAACCCGTCGTGTCCTCGTTTTCAGGAACAAAAATGGCCCTGAAGTTTCTGAGGAAGAAGACCACCAAGCTGAAGAGCTTCCTGAGGGAGTACAGCGTCTCCCTGTACCTGTCGCCATGCCCATTCATCATAAACATGTACGGCATCGCCTTTGAAACGGACGAGTACTACATCTTTGCTCAGGAGTACGCGCTGGCAGGAGATCTGTTCGACATCATCCCTCCACAGGTGAGAGCTGACTCCACATCTGTACGCAGAAACACATCTGCTGTGCACTGTTGCCAGGCATAACATTATGTCCCAATATTGTGTTGTGAACTATTTCCAGGTGAATGTATTCATGCAGTATACGTCTGCTTCATGTTTGTGACCTGTCATCCCTCTGTCCAGGTGGGACTTCCTGAGGTGGTGGCAAAGCGCTGTGTCCATCAGGTGGCCATCGCCCTGGACTACCTGCACTGCAAGAAGTTGGTCCACCGGGACATCAAGCCAGAGAACGTTCTCATTTTTGACAAAGAGTGCAGGAAGGTCAAGCTGTCAGACTTCGGCATGACACGGCGCGCCGGCTCTCCAGTGAAGCGTGTGAGCGGCACCATCCCGTACACGGCGCCCGAGCTGTGCGACCCCTCACGACACGAGGGCTTCTGCGTGGACTACAGCACGGACGTGTGGGCCTTCGGCGTGCTGCTCTTCTGCATGCTGACAGGAAACTTCCCGTGGGAGAAGGCCATGCCCAATGATGCCTTCTACGAGGAGTTTGTCCGCTGGCAGCGGCGTCGGACGGGCACGGTGCCCTCGCAGTGGCGGCGTTTCACGGATGAAGCTCTACGAATGTTTCGTAGGCTCTTATCCATCGAGCAGGAGCGCCGCTGCTCCGTGAAAGAAGTCTTCAGCTACTTCAACCAGTGCTGGATGTTGGACACGGAGAACGGGAATGCTAATGGCACCAGTGGGGGGATGGAGGGCAGCGCGCCTCCTCTGGACATCAGCTCATCCTCATCTGAAGAGGACGTATTAGTGGACAAACTGAAGCAGCAGAGCCTGTCATCTGCCTGCGTGGTGGCGAAGGGAGGCCTCATGATGGACACTCACTACTCCTCCATGTCCGCCAACAGCTCACCGTCCTCCACCAGCAGCTACGAGCGAGTCAACAGAGACAACAACGAGAGAGGACGCATCCTTGTGGCGACGCCCATCGAGATCTGTGTGTAGAGACGACCGATGCTGCCTCTGGGCTACCTGCTCAAACGTGTACGCTGCTGTGCGCTGATGATTTCTCCCAGTGTGAGAAAGGAAGGAGGGAAATGCGCCGACCGGTGCTCAGCGTCAGGAAACGATCAGCAGCCTCACATATGTTGTAGCTTCACTGCAGATTTACTCATTTCTGATGAAGACGAACTCTGAAGAAATGACCTGAGAGACAGTCCCACGCTGTAGCATCTTGTATGTGGTTTATACTTCAGTTACTGGAATAGTACATGAACACAATGAACAACCTATAAGGAAGACAAATGGGGAAGAAGACAAAAACGACACAATCTTCAAGCAATATGTTCAAAAAAGTAATCTGTAAAGAAAAGGAGGATCGACTTTGTGCATTAACAGACTTGTGTGTTTAATGTAGTGTTTGGTTTTCATGTTTGGTAGGTTTGTGTGAAGTGTTTTTATTTGGAGTTAAATTATTTATTTAAGTGAGACGCACATATTTATGATTGTTTTATCGAGCGGCACCAGCGATCCGATCTCATCTATTTTCTCTCAGAAAAAAAAAAATCTATAAAAACTTAATTTACTGAGAAAATAAAAGGATTGTAGTTGCAGGTTTACATTTTTCTTTAAACATTCGCCACCATGTTGTGATTTCCCATAAAAGTAGAATGTCATTTTCATGTTTTCTTGTGATGCCTACACCAGTTGTACAGTACCAATTGTCTTTCTAACCACTCCTCCCATTAAACTGAAGCATACAGGGACCAATTAATGATCTCAAATACCTTTAAAGTAAAAGTAAAAAATATGCTGGGTTGTCATGATTTCTATAAGAAAAAAAACATACTTTTTTTTTTTTTTTACCTGCATGACTAACATAGAAAATAAATCATACATCCTACAATTGAGCAACTACATTATAGCATTATAGTGACAATTTGGGAAATATTTCTAATTCCAAATACCCACCGCAAATTCACTTTTGACTGTTTATTATTTTATATTTTTATTTATTAAAAGGCTTAACCCTGAAAATGTGACCGGATTGACGAATGTAGAAAAAGAAGTTCCTTAGGATCTGGAAACAAGTCACTCCTTTCTTGTTTAAAAGAAGTATTGCATGATGTATTGTTACTATGGTGAAGATTTGTTGAAATAAAAACACTGAATTTTAAAACAAAGTGGCTTTAGTTGTTGTTCTTATTAATTAAAGGAATAATTGGAAATCTTTCCAAAAAAAAGGTTGCCAAGACAGCGCTAATGGCTGGTTAGCCTAGCCAAGAATTTTGACGGAAAAACGAACCTGGCTCCTAATGGTAACAAAATCCACCTGCCAATACATTAATGGCACTAACAAATCTGTTTCTGCTTATTTGATCAAAAAAAGTAATGTAAAATATAGAAACCCTACTTAGCATATATGTATAAGCATATATGTATATACGTATACGTGTTGCTGGCATGATGAAACCGTGCTAAAGGCTGCTTATTAAATTTGAGTATGAAATTGGAAATCTAGAAACAAGATATATATTTTTAAATTATTTGTTAAACATTTGGGGAGTGTTTTTGTTTTAAAATTGGCCAAGAAGACTGCGTTAGCAACTACTTAGCTTAGTTGAAAAAAGGGGCTAGCCAATTATTAACTAATTAGTATAAAAGTGTAAGATTTGATAATTCACCAAATTACAGGTATAGTCTAATCTAAAGGGACTGATCAGCCACTTAAGACATTCCTAATGGTAACATATGCCCCTAACTAGAAAATCATTCACTCTAGTCAAACATGTAACGTTAGCCAACCTTGACTTATACTACTCAAAAGCACATTTTACACCCCAATACTGACATGACATTTTGAGGATGTTTTAGAGTTTTTGAAAAATTGGTCCTAAAAGTTTCCAGCTTTCCTGTCATCCCTTCAACGCTGTACATTAGCTCTAATGCTAACACAGACTCACAACTACAAAATCATGTCAGCATGCGTTAGCAATGAAAGAAGAGAAGTCTGTTCCTGTGTTTTATTTAACATGACGCTGTTTGAGTCTCAGTCAGGAGATGAAACACCACAGGAAATAAAGCCGTGTGCCATTATTCCAGCTCTGACTTTTCTCTCCGCTCATTAAAAATGAAATAAGGCAGTCAGAGCTGGAGCTACACTCTTTGAAGTGTGAGGTTAAAGCCACAAGATCAACTCTTGTCAACAACCACATTCCTGCTCAAACCACCCTACAACAAAAACAGACTCATTTCATTCCGAGCATTAAATCAACTTTACTGTATGTCAGTCACATAATTACGCCCCAATAAACCTACAATGCCCCACAAAGCTGTAAAACCACTCAGCCATGTTTCAGGCTTGGCTGTAATGAGCAGCCTCAAAAACCCTGCTGAAAGATGAATTACATAATACTCCCATCCAGGTACAGCCTGACCATCACAGGGAAAATAAAATGTCCATACATCAACAAAAGCCCTCTAATGGAGCACAGCAGCCAATTCAAACTGAAGCATTTTAGACCCTGATAAGAATGAGGCTGTCCAATGCCAGTCCAGTTATACAAACTCCATCTACCCGGATATAAAGGAAATAAAAAATAAATGAAAAAATAAAATCAGCCAAGTGCAGCTGAGCGGGAGAGCAAATCACGGAGCAACCCTGCATGTTCAGCATAGTAATTACAGCCGAGCTCTGCAGTCAGTGATCTCACGGTTTCTCCCACCAGCACGCTTACTATTCACCAGCAGAAAAGAGGCGCTTGTTTCATCAAAGAAATACAGTGAAACGCACAAGCACAGTGACGTCTCATTTATTGATTTTGACCCCTCATAAATCCGATTAAACATGGATAACTTAGACATTAATTATCCATCGTCACTCCTTTTGAGACATGTAGAAGGGAGTTATGTGAATATTGGATATTGGCAGCCATTTTATTTTATGTCATCCAGCTATTTTTGTCACCATTAGGAAACAAAAACTGAACGTCCGTCTGAAACTGTGCGCCATTATCTCAGATTTAAACGATCATCACATTACAGCTTCGACTGACACAAAACTCAAATCTTACATATTAAAATTCTTTAAACCTCCATTAAAATAGACATGAAAGTGTTTTTACAATCCTGAATTTTTTGCTCACAAACTGAGCCATTTAAAATGCAAAAATGAATTGCATATTTGAATGCATTTAATAAAAATTCAACATTAAGATATAAAGAAACTAGACCTATTATGGCCTCTCCTTGCCCCTCCTCTCCATATAAAAGCTGATCTACCACATGTACTCAATGTTCCCCATCCGCTGCATGTTTTCTCTGTACTGATGTATTTTTATAATATTCAGCTAAACAAGACTCCAGGCAAAAAACTGACAGCCACTCACATGTTTGACTCGTGTTGGTTTCAGCAGCAGCAGCGTTTTGTTCGGAGCCACCTGCGGAAGCAGCAGAGCTGTTTCTGCAGAGATAGCGAGGGGGATTGTGATCGCAGGCGCCTGTCAGTCCTAAAAGCAGAGATAAGCCCGCAGGCCAAGCAAAGCGCTGCGTATTCTGAGGCAGGAGGTGAAGAAGCAGGCTCAATGTAAGAAAGATAACGGGAAATGAGAGGAGGAGGACAATAAATGGGAAGAAAGCCACTAAAAGAGAGTTTTAGGTGCAGCTGCAGGCAACAACAGTGTAATGAAATGACGTAAGGTATTGGTTTTTACTAGAAAATGAACCCAGACCAATATTATAAAAGCAGTAGAACCAGTACTACACTTGTCACTAACCTAAAACGGCCCCTCATTAAAAGGACGAGTTTATTTCAACTCATTGTATTTGCTATTAATATGTCCGTAACAGACACATCAATGGAAAAGATGTCAGGTTGAAATAATTAGAAATTCACTTTTCAAAAGAAAAACAAACACCATTCAAGGGAACACCCTGCTGTATGGCTCCACAGCTGTCTGACCATTCAGCCCTCTGGTGCAGACTTAAACATCGCACTGAATGGATTTTCATAATCCTCAGAAGATGAATCCTACCAACTCTCTGGTGACTGAATGGCTTTTTCCTCTAACGCATGAATCTCATGATGTGGTTATGGTTGAAAGCATCTCAACATCTACTACATATGTTGCAACAAATATTCAAGATCCCATGAGGATACATCCCAACAGTTATTAATCCCATACATCTTCAGGCTATAAATTCAACTTGTTTGTGACTTAAAGCCTGCAAAACCAATGGTACTGTAATTCACTTTACTTATATTTTTACACACATTAGTGTGCTAATATGTCATTATTAGCATTTAGGACACAGAACCACAGTTACAGCTCCACAGACATATGCTACATGGCTAAACACTCTTGAGCTGAAATGTTAAATCTCCTGTGGAGACTCACTAAATAAATGAATTGAACTGAACCTTGGGTAGTGTCTGAAAGAATGGCAACACAGATACAAAAGGCTGAAATGGGCTGCCTGGGCTCAGCCTTTTAGGGTGAGGAGCTCTGACAACTAGAGAAAGCTCAGAGTAAGCGGCCAGCTGAGGAACTCCAAAGCGAGGGACATCTGGATCTCCATGTTAAACCTTTCGACACTGCGACCCGACCTCAGATGAAAACGGACGGATGAACTCACAAATGAAACCGCATGACTCCTGAATCCAGGATTTTCAAACATGTACAGAGACTCAGTCCCTTTTAATAAACATTAAAGTTGATCTATTTAAGAATCAAACTGATGTTCAGCATCATCCAAACACCATCTGGTGTAACCTTCACCACCAAAACGCTGCATTAAGGAGAAGCTGTCTGTGACGAGAACAGCATCAATATGCTGACGCTGTCTCCAGTTGCCAGGCTTTTTCAGTGGGTGAAAGCAGCAAGTCTATTCTAAGTTCAGCAAGGTGAAACAGGGAGGTGAGAAACACTGCAACATGTCCCCACAGGTCAACGCAGCGGCTCGATAATGATGTGAGAGGCTTCCAAATATAGAATAAGGAATATTTCCATCGAAGTGGCGTTGTGACTCAAATGCAGAGCTCGGTGTGAAAGTCTGTGTTAACTGGGAAAAAAGAACTGAGATATGAACTGCATTAGCAACGCAGCAGCCCACATGTTCAGCCGTTTGGCCTCACTTTGTTCACAACAAAAACAAGATAATTTTGGCTCTTTTTCGCACCAGTGGATGTTTGGGCGAACAGATGGCGGCCGCTTCAGGCTGGGTTCAATTCAGCAATAAACCCAGATAACCCCGACTGGGTACAATACAACCTGGCAATTCAAGCAAGACTGCACCTTAAAACAATCACAAAAACATAAGATTTAATTTGATTCGACCCTTTAAAACCAAATGTGTCGCTGGTGGCACATCTGCACAAGCGTACCTTTACTTACCGTAATTACACCACAGTTCACACCATCAGAAAAAATTCAAACACTTTACAAAAGCTGAGACGTTGCACTTTACAGCCTATATGGTGTCATTACGGTAATTTCATCTGCGCACCTCGCAAAGGTTATTACACGCTAATAACATGTAATAAATTGTTAATAACTGCCAGATATTGAAAGTTCCAGGTGGCACAGGACATGTTTTTGCCCTTTTATAGTCAAAATAAACACATTTAAAAAAAAAAAAAAAAAAAGAAGAAGTGTGACAAGAATATCATTCTGTTTGTTTTCTAGTCTGGGCACAGTGAAAACCAGGCAGATATGTTCTTTCGTTTGGCTGGCGATTTGCCAAACGCACTGCCTTCCTTGCAGCAAAGCAACAAAAAAAATAAAAACATTGTGTTCCTGTGTAGGAGCAGTAATGATTGTAGCACCCAATTTCTGCACAAATAACTGTTATGAGAGGTTTTGCAGAGCTTTGCTAAACAAGTGCTGAGAAAGATGCTCAAAATCCATTTACCCATTGTAAGAGAAAGACAAGAGTTCAGTTTTATTGACTTTTATTAAATAACATCAATCATCTTTTATTATTATTTTTTTAATAATTCTTCAAATAATAAAAAGTGCAGGCATGAAACCAAACTCTGAAACAGACCATTTACTTAAAACATTCTCTTCTTAAATGATTCAGTCCAGTGACAACTGAAATACGAGCGACAGACGGTTAAAAAGCTGCACTAGGCGACTTCAGCTCTGCACGACGGCGAGGCGTGACCCAAGATGAGCTGAAGGGCCGATTCACCCGGATCACAAAAGCAGGTTTTTAAAATGAATCTGGGGGTCCTCACATCAAGCTGCGTGTTCATTCGCTGAGCATAATTAATGTTCGGGTTCTATTTAAATTTGGTACATAATCTTCAGTGAAATTCAGAGCAGCGAGAGGAGCTGAGGAGAGCTGAAGAGATCTGACGGCTTCAGAAACAAAAGGATGTTAATTACTCTGTATTGGCTGTTTACGAACAACTTGTTCTCACAGACGCAGTTAAAACAGCGCTCGGCTTTCATCTCTGCATTTATGGAAATAAGTGGCTACAGCCTGGGCTGCAACAAACCATTCGTTTTTCAGTCGATATCGATAAAGCTATTGATTATTTTTTTGCAATTAGTCTATCAACCCTTTTATAAGTCGGGAATGAATCCATTTTCAACTTTTATTCAGGCACAGTCACAACATATTTTAACATATCTATGAAAGAAAACCAGTTTCAAACTTTAACTTCAACTATACTATTCAACTTTAAAGTTCATCCAGTGTAAACCTAAGCCTTCAGGCTCCGAGGTGAACCACTGCACCCCCGTACGCACCACCTGCAGCCGTATTATTTATTCGCTTACACCCACTTACTGCTTAACATAAAATGTAGTACATATTGTTTAGTTTTACAAGTTTAGTCTATTCGCACAGCGGCTGTGTTACAGTGGTGGGCGGTTTCACTTTTAGTAGGCGTGCAACTCACTGGGTCTCTGTGTTCCAACATTTGACATGTGGGTTTTGTCATTTCTGGTTATTTTCTGCACCCCATAATTTCAGATGATTGAGAAACGGTGCGAAGCGTAAACATATCGAATGCAAATTGATTTACGCAGTCGTCTGTCATGTTGACCAGTTGTTACAGCCCAGTTTTCTTTCTAGAGTTCTAATCTCTGCCTCCCAGAATTCGAGGGAGGTGTTCTACGTGCCACTCAAAACTGTCCCTTGTTCATGAAGCAAACTAGATTCATTGCCAACCGATGGCATATTTTATTATGAATGCAGAGGATATCACTTTTAGAATTGGCTGACTTGGATAGACATCCAGGGTATATAATTTATATAGCAGAGAGCAATGCAGTAGAGACAGGTTGAGGCTGCAGCTGCATTAAGGCTCTTTACTGCGGGACCGAGACGACGTAAGTTATGCACACAGCTGTAACAGCTATTTATACTTGTGCCTCGACGGTCTGGCACGTCTTTGCCATTCGGGTTAATGTTTGATTCTACTTCCTGCTTCACTTTCCACTTCCTGCTTCACTTTCAACAAAGCCGACTGAAACATTGACCGAAAGTCATGCAAATGTTTGTATCTCTGAACGTCCTCAGTTTTACACCTTTCCTCGATGTGTTCCATCTGTATTGATCCAAAACAATCAATATGAAAATTCCAGAGACGGAGAAGCAGCCGTAAACTAGAGCTGCAGCGCACAGTTACATTTCAGGAGAGGTGCTAGGGTTTGCGCAGGGGTCTGCGTTGTCGGCGTAGCTTTTAGGTCAACTTCACGCAAAAGCCTAAAGGGCTTATTATGCTTCTCCGACGGCGTACGGTGTGGTCACGCAGACGGATTGACACAGAGGCGAATCCTTTCGAAGTTCTCCGTCGGCTGGTAAACGTTGCAAAGCAATTCATCGCCAGAACAATAGGGGGCGATACCTTTCAATAGGGGGCGTGGCGCGTAAACGCCCCTGTGAACCACATGGTTGTTGTTGTGATGTTCCTCCACATACAACGAACGATGGACCCCAGGACAAGATATCTGCTGCTGCTGCTCCAGCTGATGGACATTGAAACAGAAGAAATCTCCGTCGGAACGACAGATAGTTAAAAAATTGGGGAGGTGCACGCAAGCACGACGCAAGCACGACGCAAGCACGACGCAACGACGCAGCGGGCTCTACGTCATTGCGTATCGACGCATGCGGACGAGTATAAACCTAGCTTTAGTCTGCATTACGCCTGGTGTTATCGTTCAGAAACTGCTGGTGTATTTCCTTGCATTGCTCTCTAGTGCCAACAAAAACCACTGCCCTTCCGTTGCCATGAATTTCAGCGTGGGCGGTTTTTAAATTGACGCAGTCATTATGACAACATATAAACAAATTTAAGTTAAAAGTTGTAATAGTTGTGACACCTGTTTACTTTTAATTCATTCATTAAAAAAGTAAGGAGACTAATGAACAGAGGTAATAAACTGCTTTTTAGATAAAAATATTCCATCTCCAAAGAGAAATGAGCAAATCCCCGCGTTTGAGAAGCTGCAATTTGTCCTTTAGACAAGCAGCATTTTAGCCGGAGAAAAAAAGATTTTTCTGTAAACTGATCCATCATTTCAGCTCTAAAAACAAAAACGTAAAGGATTCAGATGAATGACCCGCTTTGTGATTCGGCTGAACTGACTCTTTAACTTTCCATTTCCTGAAATCCTTCCCGGATTCAACCCTTTGAACGCGCTGAAGTTTCCACATCCTGCAAGCAGAGAAGCTTCTAAATCCGACACCAGCGGTGAAAATGAATATGCCCAAATATGGCAAATGTACAGTTCGTGGTCTCGGTTAGAAAGGATGGGATGTTTTGAGATTTCCGACAGACATTTTTACATGTAACTCTAAGCTTAGTGCAGCTTTATATTAAATTTAAATAATTTTAGTAGAAAAGGAAGAATACATAAATAATAGCGGATATAATAAAATTATACAATAAAGTGCATCGCAGCAAACATCGACCCTACATGCAACTTATTGATTAAATTAACTTATGTGATGACAGAAGCACTACAGGGAATAAAAAAGTAGTACAAAAACTGTAGAAAAAAGTGGCCTCATATAAAGATATCATATCCTATACAACTCATCAATAAAGCTCATTTAAATATAATAACTATGTTGAAATGATAAACTGTCTTTGTGACGTGGCTAGTCCAAGAGTGGATCTTCACGGAGAAGAATAAATACACACGCACGCACGCACTCACACTCTTTCAGCTCAGTCCGATTGGTGTAATTGTCTGTGTTAAAGACCCACAAAAGGACAGAAACAAAAACAAAAGACACTTCTCATATTAAAAAAAAAAAACACTAAAGTGGCCCACGGTTCGATCGGTCTGTCGAGACGAGTGAAATCTTGCCAGAAGGTTTGTCTTCTGCTCCAACACACACACACACACGCACACACGCACACACACTTTAATTAGTGTTGCAAAACAGCTGAGGTGAAGTCGGGCAGCGCTCGTTGCACCCTGAGGAGATCTGAGGATCGTTCTGGAGCAAAACACACAGACAGACAGAGGAGGAGCTCGTCAGAAACTTCCTTCTTAACCATTCACATGCTCAGGAGGAAAATGAATATAGTGCCTGTCGACATCAGTGTAGACTGGAGCAGGTTCTGGTCTCAATAAAATACATGAGAATTTTAAGGAATTTCTTGAATGCTTAGCTACAAAAATAGAGATTTTCAAAGATCAGAGCAGCTGCCGTTCAACCAGAAACAGAAATATTACAGTGTTTACCTGGAGCATTAATTATAGAAGAAAAATTAACGTCAACAACCTGCACCTCCAACCTGAGAACGTGCTGAGCAGAAGAACTGCTCATTGATCAATACCGATTGACGTAAAAGCCGGTGCATGCTGATTTTACACCTAAATAATGGAGGACCTTATTCTTAGCACGGAGCTTAATGAGCTCCAGGTATTGATTCTGAAAGCCTGTATTCAAGAGGCTGTGATCAGCCGTCTGGTTAGGAGGCACGTTCAGGTGTTCATTAGTGGGCGTGCGTGTCAGCAGCGTGTACCTTCAGTTCCTCCGCGCGTCTTCGGTGTCATCTCTTCTGTTGTTTGCTTGTGAACGTCTTATTCTGTTGGATACAAACACACGTCAGCTGGCAGTCGCCCGGTTTATCACGAGCGATGTTATCAAATATACGAGTTCTGCTACCAGTTTCAGTTAGATTGGAACTGGTGTGTGACTGCGTGTGATTGAATGGGTCGATGTGCCACTGTGACTGGAGAGTACTTTGAGTACAAATTGGTTAAAGATGCAATTTAAATACAAGAATATTTACAGGTTTGATAAAAACCTGTATATACTAAGTGTGCAAGTGTCTGCAAAACATCTCTGCACAAGATCTACTGTTCAGTTCACATTTTGTGCCACACACCAGCAATTTACGTTCATGCCTGGAAAGACTTTGGGAAGCTAAATGCTACGCTAGTGACCCCTGCAGGCCGTGCAGCTCCTCAAACTTCATGAAACTTTTTATTTTTTATTTCCTGTTTACCTTGTGCTCTGGACATCTCATTGAGAAGTTCTCTTCGTTTAGAGCGCAGTCTGAAAAACAACACATGTAATGAAGTTTTGAGATTTGAACATTTTTTCCTTTCAGGCTGATCTCCAATCAAGGATTACCTGACTGAATGGCACATCTGTAATGATAATTTCTGGGGCATCCCTTCTGGAAACAACCCATCACTGCTCCCGTTTGTTGGCAGGTTGAACAAATCTGAAAAGGAATCAGTGCTGTTATGAATATCAGTATTCTTCTCTGGTGTCTACTTTATCATGAAAGCCAGTAAAACCGAACGCAGTCCGTTCTTCCATAAAGTCGACTTTTATGGCGCCTATAATGTGGATGTAAAAGTCGCCGCGTCTGATTTATTATTCTTGGCTCAGAATCATCAATCTGACCGTCATTCTGCTGTGATCTTTGACAAGAAGACCTCACTCACCGTTTCCTGAGCGAGCCGCGCCGCCTCCTCCAGCCCGTACAGCTTCCCCCTGACCAGGAAGACGCCGGCCGACCAGACGCCGCAGTCCTCGTGGATCCAGCACTCGTCCAGATGAACAGGCAGCTTTGGAGGAGAGTGGTTGTTGCTTTTCAGAGAACTTTCATCGGCATCGCAGTCGTCGCCCAAGCCGTTCACCGAGCACTCATCAGGGAGTCCGTTTAATTCTTCCTTCTGCTCAGCTTTGCCGTTCTGCTGGTCCACTGACGGGCTGATGAGACGGTACGGCCCGTGGAGGTCCCCGAGGCCCATGGCGTTGGCCGACTGGCCGCACAGGCAGCACAGCAGCGAGGCCTGACTCCTGCTTTCCGAGCCGAGCCGACCCAGCTGGAAACAGGACGTGTTGGGAACAAACCCAGATTTAGACCTGGTGGCCGCCTGCTGCTGCTGCTGCTGCTGCTGCCATCCCGCTCTGCTGCTCCGGACCGTCGTCTCCTCCTCCTGGTAGTTGACCACCGTGCACGTCCTCTGCTCCATGTGGACAAAGGGGAAAAAGCCGTCCGATTTCTTGTCCTTCTTCTCCTCTTTAGTGTTTAAATATTTGAGCTTTATCTCCGGCTCTCTGGGAGAAAACAGAGCAGAAGGGCCGGTCTGGGGTCGCCTTTTTCTCTTTCGCCTCGCAACAGTTCTTTTATTCGCCGCTGAGCTCCTGCAGGCTGAGGCCTTCTGGATCTGCTGTGGTGGGATTCTGTGGTTTTGTTTCTGTGTTGTTCGTCTCAACTTCTTCGTTTTCGGAACAGAGATCGCCTTCTTTCGTTTACGACTGGCGCTTTTCGCATACGAAGGTTTGTGACGAGGCTGCTGCTGCTGCTCCCTCTGTGGAGACTTCTGGTCCGTCTGGGCGTCCGCATCAGACTCCTCTGAATTGCTGCTCGCTCTCTGTGACAGATTTGGCTGCGAGGCCGACTCGTCCGAGCTGGACAACCTCGCCGCGTACTCCATCACGTCATCAGAGTCACAGCTTTCGTTATATATACCCACCGCATCGTTTTTGGCTTGTCTCCTCAAACTGTGGCGGGACCCGGTGCAGGTGAACTGAGGCAGCTCAGACACAGACTTTCTGATTCTTGTGCTGCGCCGCACTCCTCTGGGTGGAGGTTTCTTACTCTCAGTCTGAGGGGGTCTTTTCTTCTTGTCATTAGTGACTGAGACTTCGATGACGTCGCTGTCGTCGCTTGAAATATCCACAGCAGACTCAGCGGGATTGCCGTAAACGGCGCTGAGGTCTGACAGGAGGACTACAGGCCTGGTGTGATGCACAGGAATGTCCACCGAGCTGTCCGAGGATTCCTCCGAGTACGAGCTGTCAGGACTGGGTGAGCTCAGGGGCTGAGGTAGGTGATAGCAACTTCTGGTTTCATCCAGAGAGGACACAGCAGGAGACAGGGGCTCCACGATGTGCCTCACGCTGTCCTGGATAAAAGAACCGCATATGAGCGGCTCCTTCGCCGAGGAAACGAGGAAAATAACGTCAGAGCCGCTGTCGCTCTCGTCTCCACCACTGCTTTCAGGAACGGGGCCGCCGCTTTGGTCGGGCCCGTAAAAACCCGGATGCCACAGGTTGCCGTGGACACCGTCGTGATACAGATCCAGTCCTGGAGCGAGAGTTGAGTTCACGTAGTTCCCCAAAGACTCGGGGCTCTGCTCCATGTCCCTGCAGTGGACAGGCGCAGCCGGCTGCGTGGAATGAGAGTTGTACGAGGAGGAGGCCCTGGATCTGTACGAGGAAGTGATGTCTGTGCTGCAGGTCTGTGGGCGTCTATGGTACCACTCCGGCTTCTTGGCCAGGTCCATGGCTTCAGGGTGGCTGCGGGTCAGGGGGCTGTAGCTCTTTGACAGGTCCATAGCCATGAGAGATGGATCCTGAGAGGACACTTCCATCACTGCAGACAAACAGGAGCGTAACAGTGTTAGTTAGTTAGTTCAGAAGTGAAATGGTTACAGTAAGGGTATTCATCCAGCTTGGTACATCCTGTAAACAAAATAATTACTATCAGACGTCTATTTATGGCTTGTTCAAATCTAGTTAGTTTATGCATGTTTAAAAAAATACAGATAGATGATTCTAAATATTTTTTAACTTCCATCATCAGTAGCACTCCTGGCACTTTATTTAGTTACTGATATATAAAAAATAATACAGATAATAACATTAATAACCAAACACTGGATGAATTTGACTGGAAAAAAACAAAAAAATAAAAAAATAAAAAACAAAAAAATATATATTTGATCAGTTACTCAATTAGCAGGTACATTTGAATTAATTCGCACAGTGGGTACAATATTAACTTTACAGTTAAATTAGACAGATAACATCAGACAATTTTCCAAAAGAGTTGATTATTAATTATTATCAAAAATTATTTCCATCCATTAACTAATCTTTAAGTTGTGTCCTCTCCTCTTCAAACAGGTAGGCCCGTTCAGTGACCCGACCACGAGTGATGCAAACTGTGAATTATTGATCACTTATTAAAAGTTTGTGTCCTTACCCCTCAGCTGGCGGCGGTGTGGACGGACCTCCCCGGTCCTGAAAGTACGGGCGGGCGGATGACACCTTCCCCGGAGCAGCTCTGGTAGCGGGGTTAGCTAACACACCTCTCCAGGCCCATCATCAGGACTGGATGTAAACAAAAGCAGCGGCAGCCCGAGTTCATGCTAGCTGGCTAGTTAGCTACCGTTAGCCCGCTAGGCTACAGCTAAACGCAGAAGACACTCGACGCGTTTTTTCAACATTTTTTTTGCTGAAGTGAATCCAGCAGGTTATCTCGACCTCCTGGCTACTGCTGGTATTTTAAACTTGTCATCATGGACACCTTCTTCCTGCAGAGTCAAGTCGGGCCATATAAATATTAACGGCGCCGGAAAAGAAGGAGGCACTTCCAAAGTAAAAGCTGGAAAATCAACTGGGAAGGCGTCACGAAAACAAATGGCTCAAATTCTCGGGTTAAGTCAATATGTGGGATGTTATTTAAAATTACTAAATGTTCTTAGAATTAATTTCCTTGACTTTGACTCTGCGCCAAACATACTACCAGAAAAAAAAGACAACAGCATTTGTTCTGAAATGTGACATTTAATGTGAAGTATGTACACTTGCAGCCTTACACAATCCATTTAATGTTTTTATTATGCTTAACCTTTACAATAAGAACACATCTAAAACGATGCAAATTTAAAACAAGTTTCATTATTGTCATCAGAACATTTACGGCTTTTATTTCTAAATGTTTACTCGGAAGTTACCTTTATGTTTCAGGTAACTTTATCAGGGTTGAACCTTGTCCATGAGCTTGAACATGTTCTGCTGCATCTCGACAAAATATAAAAATAACGCCTGTAAAAAAAGCTGCTGGGTGTATTTATCCCTTGTGACACTAATACATGAATAAATAAACATGTCCTTTTGCAGAGACTTTTAGCACGATGAAATCCAACGACACAGGTGGTGTAACCAGCCAAATTCATTTGGTAAAAATAATAATCTATTTCTATTAATAACACTGAAGTGATAATGTACATATAAAGATATATTACAGTGTAGCATTTTCTGCCAGGTAATTAGTTTAATTTAAAACATTTAAAACCAATACACACTTACTTAGAAAACAACAATACACACTGTGACAGATTAACAATAACAAACCGTCTTTAAAATATATTACAACACACATACGTATATTTTATGGAAATATTTGGTGAATATGAACACAAACTCAGTGATGGACAGGTTAATAATAACAGAACAATATAAATATCTTTATCCCCACATCAGTTCCAACAACTGATCCTGATTAATACTGATGGATGTTACAGCTGAAGCCTCATGGTGAAGTTTCTCTCAGAGCCTGATGAGTCAGCCGCAGGTTCTCTCTCAACTCGTCTGCCTCTCGCTCTGCTTTCGCCCTCACGATGCTCAGCTCCGTGTACATGTCCTTGTACTTCTTTGTTGCGTTCCTCTTGTCCTGTGACAGAAATCAGGTTTATGTCATGCTGATCATTACTAGAGAGTTAAGCATTACTGCATTGGCTGTTTGTGAAATTCTCACCCTTTGTGCCGACTGCAGTTCGTCCTTCAGAGACGTGAGCTCCTGCTTCAGACACTGGACCTCAGACTCCTTCACTCGCAAAGTAATCTGGAATAAAACCATCACATAATCAAACTGCTTCTTCATAATAAAAGAACACGGAAAAACATTTAGTGGGCCACACTAGTTTATTTAGCCTACTGCCATCACAACGTTATGTATGATAAGGTTGTAGACAAAAATAGATGGAATGGATAGAAAAGTAAAAAATCATTCAATAAAAACATTAACATGGGGGTAATGAATGTGTATTAAAGAATAAGTGTGGTTTCTTTAAAGTGGGAGTGTTGTTGTAAATCCTTGATGTGAAATCTTACTCACTCAGATAAATGTAGTGGATAAAAAGTCTAAAAATTCTCCCTGAAATGTTGATCAGCAGAACGCTAAAGCCACATAAATCCACTCTGTTACTTTCTGTCACTACAGAGGAGAGACTCACCTCCATCTGGTACACATCCATCCCATGACTGAGTGGCAGGGCGTCCTGTTTGGCTAGTGAACACAGTCTGGTGATCTCTGCAGCCAGGTGACTACTCAGCTCCTGGACACAATGACACAAAACATCTGGATTCAGTTGTGTATATGTGGAGGATCAAGTCAAACTTTTCTTAACTTTGTGTAGATGCAGGCCTGCTAATGTAGCCCTCATGCTTTCTGACGGCTTTAATGTACAGATGACTGCAATTGTCATCAAAAATCCTTCTCAAAGCTACATGTAATATGTGACATCACTCAAGAGCAAATGTATAATTAAATAAATACATAGCTACTAGCTAATTCAACAATTTGAATGGTTCTTTGCCTGAATGGAGATCAAATCAATGGCAAAAGTACTACTACTTGTTATTTCCTGTTTCCAGGCAAAAAAATTAGCATAATTATCCTCAAATACTGTAAAAAACAAAGAATACTGTTACAAAACCTATCCATATACTGTATGTAGAGGATGACTTAAGGTTTAGATGCAACAATAAAAAGCACCAGAGTTGAAAAAAACTTAAATAAACCTAAGTCCACTGGTATTTGTCATACAAAAATCTTCAGAATAACATGAAAATAAAACAAACTCTAAAACTTAGATTTTAATATCAGTATATAAAATAACACCCGTACACATGGCCCACATACAGAGGGAGGGTTAAGGTGTGTGTATCACCTGGTTTTGGGTCCTAAGATCCTGGTTTTCCTGCTGGCACTGACACAAGGCCTTCCTCTCGGCGTCCAGAGCCTGTACAAGATGTCCGTTCTCCAGATACTTCAGAGAAAACTGCTGGGACAAAACCTCAAGCTCTCGCTGGAAGGAGGCCAACTCCTCACTTGACAAACACACAGACAATAAACAAACATTTTCAGATTCTTCAAAAATAATCTAGGGAAACCAACTGAGCTCAAAACAACCAAACATCTAAATCCTTGATCCTCCTGAGGATACATATTGGACATCTTCCAGACTTTTTATTGCCGAGATTAAAAATACACTGATGAGCCAAACATATATGACCTGCTCTGACCTGACCACGCCTGGACTCTTCACACTACTGGAGGTGTCTTATAGAATCTGACAGTGATGAGTTGTACCTGTGCTGCCTGTGAATGTCTTCCTGGTGTGTGTTTCCCTGTCTCTTCTGGATCTCCCTCTGCAGCTCCAGATGGTGAGCGTTCAGGATGGCTTTAATTGCTGTGAAACAAGGATGTATAAAACATAAGAACAGTAGCTGAGATGACTCGTAATAACAACTTCATTGCGATGAATCGCACACAGACCCCTCCACCCTCGGCCTCCTCACCAGTCGCAGTAGCAGCACTCTCCTCCTCCAGCAGCCTGTCTCTCTCCACAAGGAGGCGCTCCACTTCCTGTTGCTGTCGTCGCTTTAGCTCCTCCATCACCTTCAGGTGAGACTCTTCCATGGAGGCAAACCCTCGCTCACATGTGGCCTGGACACAGGTCACAAAAGATGCTCAAACTAATTTACCACAACTTTAACTTTACATTAATGCAGAAAATATTTCAGTGGTAGAAAGTGATTTTTAAGCTGTCAGTTTAATCTCTTCCAAACTTTAAAAATCAATAATCAAGTACGTTTTTATTAATCATTATAAATGTAATAGTTTAATTACATAATTTTATATAAATCGAGATGAAAGGCCATACTACAATAATTACAAAATAAAAGAGCAGCACTTATAAACTTCTAATTTCTCCCATTTCTACCTTAATGGGTGACAATAAAACTTACTATCCCTCTATAAAATGAAATCTTAAAAAACAGATAGATACGAAGATAAACAAGGTTTGTGTGGCCACACAAACCACAAACACAAGGTTCACTGAGTAATGAGAAGAGGAATAACATGAGTCACACCAGTGCCACCTACCTTCAGTTTTTCCAGCTCTTTCTCATGCATCATCTGCACACAACTCATTTTTCCATCAAACTCTTCTTTCATCTCGTCTGCTAGGGCAGACAGCTGATCCTCCAGCTCCTTAACTCTTTCTCTCAGTGCTGATATCAGCTCCATCTCCATGATGAGATCCACTTCATCACTTTCTTTTTCATCTTCAGTCTTCTGGATTACCAAAAGTGGGATCTCCGTCCCGTTGAGCGAGGGCTCATTCTCAGCCATCTCCTCTTCAAATTCACTTTGCTCCCCTCTTTCCTCTGCAGTACTTTCATCTTCACTCTCTAGCTCAGTATCATGTGGGTAAGCCTCATCTGTCTGGCAGTACATGTTAATCTTAGCGCTCAAAGAGGACACTTGTTGTTCTTCTAAGTTCGCTAGTCTGATTTTCAGCTCAGTGTTTTCCTCCATGAGGTCAGCACAGCTACAACAGAAGCTCCTCTCATATTTTGACCGAAGCCTGATTAAATAACAGCAGTACAGCGCTTCAGTGGCTGCAGAGTGAATGAATGAAATGAACCAGGGATGCTCTGAAGAGTGGAAGTTGTACAGTCTGTCTGCAGTCAGCTGGAGTTTGTCATGGATAGAGGTGCTGATCGAGGAGGAGGCAGTCTGGTTTAGCAAAGAAATTTTTATCTGTGTGACAGCTTTAAAATGCTCCAGCTGGTTAGTACAATCTAACATACTGTGATCCTGTGTATTTTCTGATGTTGTAACACTTGTACTATACCAGATATTATCCAAATCCTTTAAAGTGTTGCTCTCACATGTTCCCTCTGTCTCAAGAAGCAGATCATGACCTCCAAGCAGCATTTGTTTCTCTAATATCATACATTCGGTTGCCTCATTTAGAAGCTCTTTCACTGGCTCATTCAGATTTGAGTGATCGTCCTTCAGTTTGTTGTGCACCAAACTCCAGAACTCTTCTTCCCATTTCAGCTGACTCATCACCGAAGGACTCTGCTCACTTCCTTTAATGAAGTCTAACTTGTCGATCACCTCTAACAGTTTCCCTAAAGCTCTCAGCCTCATGATCATCCCCTCTGTCACTTGCTGGATCTTTTCTTCACCAGAAACACTTCCGTTTTTGTCTCCTTCTTTCAGCCTCTCCTTTTCTAACTCTTCATTCAGCCTCCTGATGTCAGTCTCTGCCTCTGCCGCTCTTTGACAGTAAAGTATCTCTGCTTCCTTCAGGTCTGTGTTCTGCTGCTGAAGCTCTCTGCAGGTCAGCTCTGATTGGTTGAGCTGCCTCTCCAGCTCCATCAGCTTGGCCTCTGTAGCTTCGAAGCACCGAAGAAGGTATCCCTCTGCTTTCTCAGCACTCGTCTTACTTTCAATACCCTCTTGTTTTGTTTCTTGAGTTTCTGCTGTGTCGTTCAGCTGCAGCAGTGCCTCAGCCTCCCTCAGGTTTTCCTCCAAGGAGGTGATCAGCATCTGGGCATCCAGCAGCTCCTGGTTCCTCAGGTTCAGCTCTGTCTCCAGTTTTTCTAACCTTGTCTTTCCCTGTTGTTCCACTTCAGGGAGATGATGAGGCTCAGTATACCTGCCACTGAGCTCTGCTTTCAGACGTTCAATCTCACGGTCTGCCTCCGTCAGCTGGTTTAGCATCTCCTGGTTACGCTGATTTAGAGCCTCGTTCTGGGTGGTGAGCAGCTCCACCTCTTGGGAAAGCCTCCTCACCATCCTTGGTCTGGAGCTAGGTAGTTTAAGAAAGCGTCATCTCCTCCTGCAGGCTTATCCAGAATCAGTAAACTAAAGTCATTGTTATTTATTTGTGTTTCAGCAGTGGGAAAAAGCTGATGGTCTTCTCTGTCCTGCAGAGTGTGATGGTTGGTTGTTGTGCTATTTAAGTTTAAAATTTGTCCATCAGTCTGAGACAGTTCGTCCAGGCTGTCTGACGCAGGTGATAGTAAAGGTGTGGAACCCGTCTCAGTAGGTAAATCCTCCACTTCTTGTAAATGCCCCTCTGTGTCATGCAGCCAGATGCTGGGCAGCTGTGGTGCTGATAAAGGCGGCTCAATGCTAAGCTGCTCCTGCATGTCCCGTCTGATAATGCTGTGCTGCCTTTCATTTGTGTCTAGTGGGCATAAATCTGCTTCAGAACAAAGTGGATGGTCCAGCTGAGGAAAAACAATAGAAAAAAGGATGAAAAAGAAAGATTAACTGCTTTTTGTCAGAGCACAAAAACTGTCTGGGATAATCACAGCCAATCACGTCACATTTTTGCAGACCTGTTGCTGATGAAATCCGGCTGTACTGATCTGGGCCTCCAGTTTGAGTCTACGACACTCCGACTCTGCCAGCTGGACCTTCAGATCTTCAACCTGAAACACCACAAAGGAAATGACTTAACATACACCATAAAGCCGTCACATCCTAGACAAGCCTCCAGCTGGTTATGCTCTCATTTCCATTTAGCCAATGTGATCATTAACAGATCGGGAGCATTACACTTTCACTTACAAATGTAAATTTTTCAGGCAGCTTGGACAATTAAATACTGCAATTAGTGATGTTTGAGAGGGGCAGGAAAACAGACAAAACTGACTGTTTTATTAATTGTGTGCATTTTGGTGGAGGAAAGGAAAGGCTTCTGTAAAGCGATTTAATGACATTACGGAGACTGAGACAAAAAAACAAACAAACAAAAAAACACAGTACCATTAGAGCAAAATAAAATGCCCAAAAGAAGCTAAACTGACATTTTCATTCACCACTGAGCTTTCATTTTATTTGCACATTTGATCTATTTTTAACATCAACAATAAGATCTAAAAATATGTAATTCAAATAATATTGCTATGCATGGTAATCCTGTCTCTCTGCTTACCGCCTGCCTATAGCTGTGCAGCTGCTTCTCAGTCTCCACAGCATCTCTGGCTTCAGTAACCAATGGGACTTTCCTCTCCAGTCTGAACACAGTTGTCTCCACCTTCCTCCAGCACTCTTCTATCTTCTCCTCCATCCTTTGCTGTGATTTTGGACTCAGGGCTCGGACACCGCTATCCACCGTCTTATCTCCCATCTCTTTTAAACCAAGAGAGAAGCCCACCATACTCTCATACCTCCTCCTCCTCTCTTCTCGCCTCTTACTTCTCTCCAGGTCGCCCAGTTCCAGGGCACAGGGAGATTTAGTCTTCAGAGGTTCAGTGGTCGCTGCTGGCTTGCTCTGAGGTCTAAACTCAGCCCAGTCAAAGGTTCTGTAGCGGCCTTCCCGCCGTCTTTCCATCACGCTCCTGGGTTTTGAGTGAGGGTCTCTGTCTGTGGAGACATCAATGGATGGAGAGTCCTGAGTCACATCTGGTTTGGGTAGGACTTCAGGTGGACTGCAGGAAACATGGTGGCCGAGTAAGCTGAAAACAGGAAAAGATTTAAAATGAAAGATTTTTATGTATTTTTATTTATTTATTTATTACTTAATAATCAACTATTATGATAATAATTTAAGAACTAGTTTCAATGAAAAAACAGATAAACATTAATATTCCAGTTTTAAAATTATGAGCGGCTACTGCTATTCTGTATTGTAAACTGAAAAGCTCTGACTTTTGGAAGCTGGTTAGTCTGACTACCTAGCCACATCAGGGGCGTTGGCTGGATGAACATTTTTCATCAGTGCCTGGATCCAGTTTTTGCGTATCCCTGCAGTCATGGCAGACAGTGTGAAGATGCCTTCCTGCGTCTGCAACATAGAAATATTTAATTAAAGTCCTTGTTTAATGTTGCTGATGGCACATGAACTGTGTGGTGTTGAAACTGATGGGAAGTCTTACGTGGATCTGAAAGCCGTAATTTCTTTGAACCTGATACTCAGACACATTGAAACACTTTGTTAAGTCGATTTCTCCTTCGAAAGTTGAAGCCTAAGAGCAGAAAACAGAAAATATATGAATGACACACAAAGACTATTTATGATACTTTAAAAAACAAACAAAAAAACAACTATATTTAAAAATACCTCCTCAGCTACGGAGTCCTTGTAGTATCTCAGGCTGTCAGCTGATAGCACAAACCAATATTTCTTCCACTAGATGGAAGCAAAGGACATTCGACAGAGATTGTTAAAAAACGATTAAATGTCTGGAAATTAAATTGCCAACAAACTTTTTGATGGATCTGTTTTCTGGTCAATTTAGGACACTGAAAAATCTTTACCTGATCATTTTCATCCAGTTTGACCATCCAGCCTTTTTTGAAGTTCAATAAATCTGGCTGTAAGAATACAGATAGGGTAATTTTTTTATTAATAAAGACAGTTCAATAAAAAGTACAAAGGAAAATTAAGCTTTACTCTGTACACTGAGGTTTTACTGCCTTTAAAATGGATAAATAAGAATGCATGACAAACATTTCTAACCAATAACAGGCTTTTAATGCAAAATATCTTTTGAGTGGGCAGTAGCCAATATTTTGTTGCTGATCAGGATTCCTTGGTAGGACTGAGAGATGGATCTAAACATCATGTAAATTTTAGTTCAAGTGGCAAGTCGTCACTGCTAGGCAACTGCTGCAAACTGCTGCCAATGAGGCTAGCGGTTTAGTATGCTACTGGCTGTATAACTCAATGAAGGTTTTGCAAAGACTAAATGAAAGACACACAATTACAAATAAGACTGAATATGACTAAATTAAAGTATTTTAATTTACCATCCACCTCCGCCATTTCTGAAAGCATCAGCAAACACGTCACAACTCTGAGCTTAACAAACATTTACACTTGTAAATACCACAAGAGGGCACCCTCCATATGGACATTTCTTGTGAACAGGGTAAACATGACAACATTTGAAGGCAGGATTAGTTACATGGGGTGAGAGCTGTATGGCTCCTAGTGGCCTTTTTATCTACACTGTAGATAAATAGGTTTCTCTCGTTGCCAACTGGAGCACAAGTATGATGATGTATGATTATTAGAGGGTGATTAGTATTTATTTTTCATTGAAACTATGGAGTGCATGTTAACAGGGACACACATGAAACTGAAATGCTGTAGAATTGGGCTCAGCCATCTTACGCCGGTTACATAATTTACAACCAGCCCGTGGCAGCCATCTTACGTTGGACTTTGGTGAATGCCAAACATTTTCTTTTTATTTCTACATAAAAGTGCTCTTATAGATTGGTTGTTTTATTTTCTTGATACCTCAATATTACAACTTCACCCCCACTTACTGCTACATATATGCTAGCTGTAAATGATGCCATCATGACAATATGGCAATGCCCATTTCCTTCCGTCCAAGGGAGTTGTCATGTTGTCCATTATTATACACAGTGCAGTCTTTAATGAGCAAAGTGGATTGGTGACTCACTGTCATGACTGTTTCTGACGTTCTGCGGTCGAGTGACTTGGATCTTCTCTGGGGAGGGGGTGCAGTGAGCTGAGCTGTGTCTCCACATGACTGTAGTTTCTGCAAAAAATCCCAAATGAAAGAAAATAAAAATATATAACATTTTTATCAGGAAGCTTTGTCAAAACGTGACAAGGTTGCTGAATTGGACAGTTTGTGTGTGCAGACTACATTCCATCAGCCAGAGTAACCGATAGTCCTGCTGCTTGGCAGAGATGTCAGCTGTAAGGATTAGGCCTGCTGTAGAGCACTGCAGGGAGCCCAACAGGCTTTTCTGCGCTGCCTGTTAAAGTCTTACTCACATCACCAGTGAACTGCACATGGATGACTGGATTTGGCTGTGGAATGCATGAAAGGGTTTTAAAGACTACATAATCCCAGACACTCTGCGTTTTTTGTTTTACATTTCAAAATGATGCTCCAAAACTGAAAGTGAGATTCCAGCATGCTTCTTATGATCAGGCTTCATGCCAGCTTCAACAGCATGTATCAGTCTACGTAGCAATAAATGAAACAAGGGTACGTCCTTTGTTTATTTGTGCCTGTGCTCTTCAAAAGATTCATTCTTCTCTCTTATATAACCACTTTAATGGGAAAAAGTGACCACTTTAATCACTACAGAACTTTCTTTGTGCTTTTTTTTTTCTGACATTTACATTGAAAACGATCCAAGGCCACGACACACAGAGGAACACAGCCCCTGACTGCAGAGTGAACCGATCTTTTTCTTCTTGCCAAACAATCGCTGACCGCTGTAGACAGAGCTCGTCCTCTGTTTAGTGAAGAAGCCTCCCAAAGCTGAGGGGTGGGAGGAGGAGGCTGTCTTGGGAATCCCAGTTCTGAGGCCTAAATGAACTCTGGACAGACTCTTTTGACTTTATCCTGCCTACCAAAACAAACGCACCCAAAGACACACGAATCATCACATGGGCTCAAATGTGCTGCTGGTGCATTTAAAAGGTAAATCCTCTGGAATGAGCAAGAGCGTTTAATCAAAGATTACCAGCTGCCACTGTGACGACCATCTGGGCTGCACTGCTGTGATTTTACAGTTTTCTACATCAGAAGGGTGTTTCATCACGATGGCTTTGAAAACTGAGGAGTCGGGTCAAGTCTTTTACATAGACGGAAACAGGCTCATCAAGGCAACTTATTTAAACCTTTCAGGAAAAAATATTCCTCATGCACTGAACTGAGCCTGACTTAACAGTGAATCTTGCTTTATGTAACAGTCCTGTTTGTGTTTTGTTGATACTGTCACACACAGACACTTATTAGGGTTTACTCACCTTCTGAATCACAAGGGTCTAGTCTGACAGCACACAGTGACTATCATTCACAAACAGATGTGCACTTGGAAACTGTAACAAAGAGGCACTCCTTTCTGAGCCACCTCAGAATTTTTCAGTAAACATCATGTGATTCTGCACTCCTCAGCAGAGTTTCAAGAGTCTTGTAAAGACTCCTTGAGAGTCTCGTTCCTGATATTACACTATATCATGTTTAGGTTCCAAGGAATCACTGGTAAAAAAGTAAGTAAGAGGAATGCAGCCTGAACACCTTCAGGGCATTAAAACCAGTTCTGCTCACAAACTAAATGCTGCGCTGACTCACCGCCGCTCTCCCACCTGCCAACACATGCAGCCACTCACACTTGAAGACACACATGTCTCGACACGGCGGGATTGCCTTGCCCACACGTTTGATGCCAAACTCTCATCACCTGCTTTTCAACTTGGAATAAATGACGGCTATGAAGACGCAACAGACTTGAATGAATCAGGATCCTGTTTACACACTGACTCACCAATGCATTTAGGAGATTTGTTTCATTAGTTGGGAGATCCAATGTTAAGGTGACGTCTTTCATGGAGAACACCTGGCGGCGTAAGTCAAACCAGTTCAGCCCTGTACAGGGCAATTACAGATGGATACAGTAACTGATCTTAATCACGGCAAACCCACGTTAGGATTAATCAGTCCTGCCTATTCAGGATTATTACTATCATATGGTAGCACGCAACCACAATCAGGAAGTGGGTTTTTAAGTGTTGGATGTTAGCGTCAGAATACATAAAAACCTATTATCTTGTTCTGCAGGAAACAATCCCGCAGGAAAATACAACAATAAAACTATTTTCACATAAAAATAAATTCTGCTTTTCTCTTCGGTTTGAAACACGGTTTAATCACCACCGATTGCTATTGGCTACCTCTTCCCTTCAGCTGACTGCAGGTTTTTAAGATGAGTTGCTAGCTAAATTAGTTAATTAATAAAATATGATTAAGAAATAAGGAAATATAAAAATATTCTGTACATAAAATACAAATATTTCCAGTTTTCAGGCTACACTGAGCTAAGCTGGCCATAGCTTCATTTATAGTGTGTAGAGACAGGCAGTGGTATTGATCTTCTCATGTTGGTAAGAAAGAAGACTATTTACTCACATGCTGAACTGGTTCTTCAACATTTACTGGCTTAATTGTGATATTAAGTGTTTTTTCAGAACATGCATGTTACCTGAGCACTTACAAAATATGAAGAGATGGCTCATTTTTGACCGTTATCCAAAGGTTTCTGAATCATTCATGTGACTTTCTTAAGCGGATGGAACTATCCAGGATGGCCATGAGATATGAAGGAGAAATCTTCAGAAGCCCCAACCAATATTTAGCTTTTAAAGAAATGTTATTGTCAAACTACCTTATATAATGTCCACCAGGATGACAATCTCATCAAGGTGTGAACAAATACTTAAACTGTGGTACTCTAACATATTCCTCTTGCCTATTTGGAAAATTTTCCCTTTAGACAGGGCCAGACTTGGGCCACTGTTCAATGTACAGGATTTTGAGAGTATCCTTCAGGTTTAAGCGTGAAAAAAGGTAGAACTTGACTTTTTAAGGGTCAGTTAATGCTCAAGTTGAACTTGAAAACATCCAATGTGTCCGAACCACAACCTAGAAGGTGTAGCGAAAAGCTGGCCAACTTTAAAAATGGAAACATTGGCTCACATTTTCAAACAGTCTTTCTGGCAAGAAAAAAATCATTGTGTACATAGTGCATTCATTCATATGAGAGGGAGTAAAATAAAAAAGGACAACTGGAGAGAGAAGTTCAAATAATGACTTCTTTCTTACAGCTGGCCACTCACAGCATGAAGTGGTTCTGAGGCAGACAAACAGGTCAGCTGTTGCACACCACAATAATCAGAAAATGTGTTTACCTCTCGTTTGCTGGTGCGAGCCTCACTCCTGCCTTCTCTGGAGATGGCTGTGTCCCCTCTGTCTGTGGTGGCCTCTATTCCCAGCATCCTCTCTGCTGACCTGTCATGGCTAGAAAACATGAACAACTGATTAAGATGCATTTTTACCTCAAAAGCCTTTTGAGGACTGTAATCTGCAGAATTGAAATTCCACTAGAGGAAAACTAAATTAAATTTCTAGACTGCCGTTGCTCAGGTTGAGTATGCCATCATCACCCACATCAAATGTTTTTAAGTTGTGACCAATGACAATCAGGAGGAGCCCCAGAGATATTACAACTGATGGGCAAAAAAATGGTGTTTAGGCTTGTGGTAATAAACAGGTGGGCTCACACATCATCACCAACAGTGTAACATACATGACAACTTGATAATGGACTCCAAATTGCAGACAGACGTGTAGAGTTTCTTCAGAGACATTGTGTCCCCACCAGTCTCTTAGAACTGAAGCAGTTATTTGAATGAGTAACGAAACGTAAGAAATTCAACAAGTCCAGTTGCCCTTGTTTAAGCTTTTTTGGATTTAAGAAAACACAACATTCATTTGCAGTGATGCATCAGCGTGGCAGCCACACCTCCCTCCAACCCCACCCAATACATGTTTATCTGTCAGAACCATGAAAGTTTAGAATTTGTGCCTTCCTTGTTCCTGCACGCTTCTTATATAAAAGTATTAATGAAAAATAAAGACGAGAGCTTTAGTTGTTCATGAATGTCATATTTTCCAGCACATTAAGAGACTTTTTAATGAGGCAGGTTTATGCTTTCTTCAAAAGGAACTCAAGTGCTCATGGTCACATCATGGGAAGTCATGTACACAAAATGCTTGGGTTTCAAGTGGCAACATCCACTGTAAGTGGTGAGACCACCGCTGCTAGGCAACTGTTGGTGTCTAACAGTTTAGAAAGCAATGACTGTGTAACTGTGGGAAATGCCATGGCATAATAAAAGGATCAGGCCATATGTTTCAGACATATTGTAAAAATTATGAAGAAAATTAGAGGGTTAAATTACAATATATTAACTTACACACAATATCTAACGCACTTTACCACTCGTGAACTTGGACTTTATCGAACATTTCCACTTACGAGGTTGTGAATACCACAAGAGAGGACACTTTTCTGAAAAACACAAAAAACACGACTCCATTTGAAGGCAGCGTGAGTAATGAGTAACTTCTGTGATGTTTTGCTGCCCTTTCTGCCTCTGACGGCTGCAGCCCAAGCTCCAGCTGAAGTCTACTTTCTCTGACAGGCAGGCAGACTGTCAGCATTGAGGTCATGAGAAACAATGCTACAGATATCTAATTACAGCAGGCTTTTGGAATTTCTGGCCTTATTTGGATGGGGATAAGTATTTTGTGTTTTTGTTTCCCAAAAAGGCAACAAAAGTGAAGAGCTGACATGTATTCTCTTCACGTGACCAGTGAACATGCTGCTGGGGCACAAACTGGGAGGGTTTCTTTAGGCTAAATTTAAAAATGCAGCAGTCTGATCTCTAATGGAGGGGTAGAGCCTTTGATCTGGTGTTTAGCGGTGTGTGATGGCTGTTCGACTTTATACTGGGGGGAAGCAGGGAGTCATTGGATGTCCTTTGTGCTAATTGCTTGCACATTTACCCATTTTCCTTTGCAAATGCACTTTAAATGTTAGCCACAGACTACATGGAAGCATACGCAAGAAAATAAAAGCCAGACTGGTCCCAAACAGTGGACAGAAAACATATTTTTCAAAACTCTTTTCTAACCTTCTGTTCGGTCTCTGGTTGTTTGCTGATGTTTGGATGTTGTTTGACTCGGCCAGCTGGTTCTTAGTGCCAGCGTTAGTGCTTCCACCGACCGCCAAGTCCAAGGAGCCAACTGGGCTGCTGAAACTGCTAGTACCATCCAAGGTCAGAGAGTCCCTGGAGACCGGGCACAGGTAGGAGGGCGTGTTGCCTGGAGATGGAAATCAACAAAAACAGGTTTCAGGAAAACCGTCTGTATTCATTGTCTCTCTGTAGACGTACCACAGCCAATACACTGAATGAAATCATTAATTATTAAATCACACAAGATTGTGACTTTCATACAAAACTAGTTATACCATTCATCCCAACTACCCCTGAGGTCTTTCACTAACAACAACATTTAATTATTATGAGAAATGCTTTTGTTGCTTTTTGTTTTTATTGCATTATAGACTCATCAACACATATGTAAGTATTTTTATGGGGCACATGCACAATATCTCTGCTATTAGTTTATTTTTATTTTTTATATAGGACACTTTTTACTTTACTGTCTTTTAATTTCCCCTACAGCACAGAGATCATTATATGCTATCTTATCTTTCAATAAAGCCAGTCTTATCTTAAACCACTTTTTATTATGATATAAAAGCCAGAAGCAGTGTCGTAACTTCTGTCACATTAAGAGGGCGAAACTTCACTTTGGGAAATACATATAAAGGTAAACACTAGTTCTTAGAATATCACAGACACCGTTAACACTCTGAAGTAGCTATGGTAGCATCCACATAATTAAGACTAATTAATCATTAATCATGTTGTTTAGGTGGCACTTCGAAACCAACACGCAGGATGTATGATAAGCAGGTAAGTTGGAAGTCTTCTTCCGAGGCACCATTAAAGGACATTTCTTGGTTATTTCAACCACAGAGGAATTTAATCAATTAATCGATTAAATGTGACACAGGGATGCGAGAGATAACAAAGAGAATGTTTTGGTAGTTGTTCAGTATACTGATTGCCAAAACAGATCTGGTTCATTTTCTGTCCACTGACACTTCAGCTGTAGCCACCGTAATATATGATTTTACAATAAGTGTTTTTTAAAGACGAAACAACATTAAATGCAATGCATGTTTGAAACTTGGGAAAATTTCCTCATAGAATTCAACAACTTCCTGAAAAGAAGCACGAGTATCCTGACAGAGCATCATTCATTGCACAGAGGGACCTTTGTGTTTACCCTTGGTCTCTCTAATGAAGCAGCCTATAGTCACAGTCAACAGGAGCTAATCCAGACCTTTATTACAGGACCCTTCCAGACCCTGCAATAAGTCTGATGCCATATGGGTACTGGTGTCCACTTTGCCGCAGCACAAAGCTTCAGTAGGGAGGGATACTTGTCATGTCCTGTGCTAATCATCCAGCCTATTAGGACTTGTTTAAGAGATCTTTTATAGATCATGTCTGCTGTTTGGCTTTTATGATGCCTGAAGGTCAGAAAGACGCTTTCCTACACAACCCTCAATGTGTTTATGCATCTCTACTTCCTGTAGGAAAAGAAACTACAGCCCATTCCCACGACTACAAGCCAGTGCTTGGTCAACATGCCTGGTTAGAGAAGGGTTATATTAAATGTACAAATAAAAAGCTGTCAGTGTGTGAACATCTGCAAGGACGTTAGGACAGTGCGAGGGGACAGGAAATGGCAGTGAATAGCTGGTGGACATGAAAGTCTGGGCCTGTGTGTATGCGAGTGTTTTGCCTCTGCTGCACCTGCAGGGGTCCGCTCAGGGCCTGGGGGACATGTGTCAGTGACACTCCAGACAGGGGCCACATCTGGTCCAGGCTCTGCACCCTCCCCCGCCAAGAATGGAAAACTGGGATCGGTTGCTGCCATCTTTGCTGGACTCGGTTCCTAAAGTTTGTTAGAGAACCAAAATTTAGCGTAAACACAATTTGCACTTACATTTTAAGCATATTAACATTTAATACATGTTGTCCTACATGAATTATTGATGAATTTGTTTAAAACCATGACTCATTGAAGAGATAACTGTCCGTATGGGCACTAATTATCTACAGTTTCTCACTTGCAGTAAAGCGATGCAATAATACTTATTATCTCTGTTGATTAATACTGACATTCTTTTCTCAATAAACCTGAAGTGCCCAATCAGTCCAGTCCAGTATCAAAGGCTTTTTAGTAAGGAGCTGAAATTATAGTCAATCAATCAATCAACCAATCAACCACTCAATCAATCAATCAATCCATCTACAGCTAATCTAATAATCAATTGACTGCTTCAGTTAATCTGAGTCTTTTTAGGATGCTTACTTGGCTGGTTACAGGTTCAACTTTGCGTTTTTTCTTCTGATTCTGCTTGTTAGTCCGTAGAAAGACTGCAAGCTGTTCACTCCACCTGAAGGAGACACACATACACAAAACATTATATAGTGCAGGATTTTACATTTCCTCAATGCTACTGTAATTCTTTTACAGTTTTACACTGACCCATTAATGATCTCTTTATTGTCACCACGGATGAATATTTCCTGCTCTGTGGTGATGATGCAGAGGGCGTTCTTTTGGCCTGTTCTGGGCTCAGCATCAGTGATGTCGCTGCATAGATTCATGTTCACTGTGCCCTGTGGCAAAGTGCTCGGCTGGAGGGAAATCAGAATATCAAAATTACCCTTGAGCTGGTTAAGAAATCGTGTTTACTGAAACTGAATGGCAGCTGAACAGAAAGCAGTTTGCTGTGTTAAGTGTGGAATGAAAGGATGAGGGAATGAGATTTAAGGGGATCACAGAGACAGGGGGTGGGGTTGGGGATGTGTGCATTAAAGGACAGACTAAGCCCAAATCATCTGCTGTGGTTGTGTATACAACATCTGGCCTAAAGATGCCTGATTGATCCCAACATACTGTGGATGTAGATGCATATACAGAGCAAGGCTTACTGTACAAAGTGTGTGACAGTATTCATTTATAGTTTCCTCACCAGTTCATCCAGAGCAAAGCTGAGGCTGCCATGTTCGTACAGGATAAAGAAGCGCCGCTGCCATTTCTGAAAGACAAGAAGCAGAATCACTACAACACCCTTTTTCTTTAAGGAAAACTCACAAAGCAGAAATGGAATATCTGAATGCTGCCTGCTCCGTTTCAACATGTCCTACCCTCGACCTCTGCATTGGGTTGTCAAAATCGGTGCCCTCGGGAGCCAAACATAGCCAGCCAGCATAGATGGGTTTCGCCTGGAAGGAAACCAGACAGTTAGTGTTCATGAAACTGATGTTTAGAGCTGAAACAATCAGACAAGTAATCACTTAGTCAACACAACTGCAAATTTGACTTTATCCAGCGAAAAAGTCCTGTTTCATGTCCTACTCGAATTTGATGATGATAATAAATACTGATTCTCTGGATCTGAAACTGTCGACTGGACATAACAGTTACAGCAAGACTGATAGATCATCTGCAGATTCTAACTTCAAACAGATACATCAGTAGGGGCCAAAAAATAACAAGAAGCACAGGATGGCCAGAAGAGGTCTGACAAGCAGATTTTGCATCGTCTTCATATCTTGGTTGGGATTTTCCTAACTATCAGTGTTAAAATGCAGTATTAATCATGCTTTAAAAACAACACATCTGATGACATCATTTAGCAGACCTGGAGATTTCATTAAAAAAATTAAAATAAAATCTTAATCTTGCAACTATGCTTTGTGATTCATCTGCTCTTATCGACAATATGGTGCAGGTTATGTGTATAAAATATGACTACTTAGAGAGGCTGGAGAAATCATCATCAAAACTAATTATTCAGTCACTGATACAGCGATGGCAGAAAGGGAAGCTAATTACAAGCAAAGTCTGTAACATCTTGCCAAGAACCCTCAAATTAAAATACAAGCTCAGTGATTGGGTGACTTGTCTCGTAGAATGATAAGGGATACATCCTGTTGGTCTCTCTGTGGATAAGTCATTAACTGGCTTCGACATATACATATGCTCCTCATAGTCGTCTTATTTTTGGTACATTTACTGCACTGTACAAACTTTCCTCTTCCAGGAAAACTGCCACAACTATTTTTGAGGTTATCTGTGATCAGATTAGGGCTGAAAATAAGTTTTTGTTCGATCAAATTTCAGTTTCTTTAAGCCCAGCAGGCTGTATTTGAATTGGTCTCAGTACAAAACTTAACAATGTTTTCTTTATCATATAAGAACAAGAAAGCGATCACATTTGAGCAACTGGAAGGAGGGAATTCTTTGCATATTTGGTTTTAAAATGCCTTCAGGTAGTATTCAGTCAACAAAACAGTTCCACCAACTATTGGTTATTGCCTTGAAGAGAACACAAAGATAAACACACACACACTCTGTGCTTCCTGATTCCATACAAACCAAGAAAAACATGCGACTTTCTCTATTCCGATCATTTGTATTCAATTAGTATGCATGCAGAGACATTAAAAAGATGCCCGACGTTTACAGCAAAAACAGCTTTTCTCTTAAGGGGCTTGGTGTCTGGGTAATACCATGTGTAGTGTTTGCAGGTTGAGCAACAACACTGAAATTACAGGGCATGGCGAAACCAGACAGGGGGACGCAGAGAGTGATAACATATTTTAACAATGCGAGGCATGTAGGAACTAGGAAGTTGTCAGGATCGTCCCCTTACATCACCTCAACATGACAAGAGCTGCAGCAACAAGGTCAGACTCATTTTACAGTACTGACTCGTGTATGCAGCCAAAGTTTAGTCAGTGCATACATATATCTGGCAAAAAGCTACACTTTCAGGATTTTAGCCTTAGTGAAATAAAACGTGTAGTTAGTGGGCATAAACCTCAGATTTGGGCTTGTGGGATAGTGGAACACATTTGTCTTGATTTTGGACATTTTGAACACAAAATGAATCACTAGTAGATGAATTGTTAATAAAATTAATAAATAGAAAATGTCCACACCTCTCAAGCAAGATGAAACTAGGTTTCAGCGTGCAAGTATTGCATTTAGCAATTTATTGAGGCGTTTGACTTTTTTCTTATTCCACTCCAGTACATTTATTTGACAATTAGAGGTAATTCTAAGATTAAGATTTTACTTTGAAAAGCACACATTACATGTTTCACCTAAACAACAATCAATATTATAAGGAACATATTGATACCATTACTTCCATTTCTACTTTAAGTATATTCTTGTCTTTCGCTGAATACTTTTATTTAATAATTAAAGGAGTTAAATATGAACGAACTATGTTAATAATGGCATTTATTCAAATACAAAAAACTAACCATCAATGTCATTAGCAACACCTGTGTTTTCCTGCCGAAATGGCTGCTGTAAACTACAAACATTATTAATCTGTTAACAGATAAACTTAACTGTTTTTCGTTTCTGTGCTTTATGGACTTAATCAGGGAATTTCCAAGTCAACTCTTTAACCGGATAAAACTAGCTAACGGTCAGTTAATCTCAACTGATGCTAACGTCAAACAAATATGGATAACGGCGTCAAAAAATTGTTGTGAAACTATGTTTTCTGAGAGTAACACACGGTGAAAGAAGTTTTATATCCATGATTTAACAGTGATTTTAGGTTTGGAATTATTTGAAGTTGAACCTGCCCTACCTGCTCCATGTCGTGGTCGCTCAGCAGATGTAGTTCCCGGGATTTGAAGCAGTTTTGACATTTACTTTTATTAAAAATGTTGGCTTGGAATTTGCTGCAGGGACTCGTAGCCTTTTCTCCGGACATGTTTCAGTCAGCGTAGCTTTCCTCCGCGGTGGAAAAAAAGTCCGAACACAGCCCGCTGTCCTCCTCCTGTACTCGGCATTGAATGAGGAGGTCGATCCTAGACGAACATCTGTCAAACACTGATCTGTTGACGCTGTCGTCATGGTCAAGTCCTCTGGCGTGATGTCACCGCTGCACATCCGGTCACAACTTACAAAATAAAATAACTTGGTCCTGGTTTTGGATGACAGCGCAGGACCAAGTTGTTAAATGTGTCATACTGCCACCTCCTGGCAGGTATAGGACGCTGCCTCTGTGGTTTTACAGTTAAGCAATAACATATCAAAAACTGATTGTGCTACCATGGTAGCAAATTATTACTTATTCAAAGTACACCGATCAGGCATAACATTATGACCACTGGCAGGTAAACTAAATAACACTGACCATCTTGTAACAATGCAATGTTATGCTGGGAAACTTTTGGACCTGGCATTCATGTGGATGTTACTTTGACATGTAGTACCCACCTAGACTAGACCCAGGCAACACTGATGGCAGCAGCCATCCCCAGCAGGATGTAGCCTGACACAGGCACACACACAAAAATGGCTTAGGAACAACTCAAAAACAAGAAAAACAACACAAGGTGTTGACCTGGCCTCCAAATTCCCTAGATCCCAATCGGATCACTCGTGTGTGGGATGCACTGCAACAAGCCTGATCCACAGAGGCCCATCCCCTCAACCCATAGCACCCAAAGCCCCCCACTAACAACATCCTGTTGCCAGACACTACAGGACACCCTCAGGAGGCCCATGTCCATTCTCTGATGAGTCAGGACTGATTTGGAGACACAGGGGAGACCTACACAATATTAGAAAGGTGGTCATAATGTTATGCCTGATTGTTTTGTGTGTATGGTGAATAAAAAAATAAAATAAAATACACTGTGTATACCTGGCTACAGTTCAGTGTGATTTTAAAGGCTAAAGCTAAATTGAAAAAAAAAAACAAAAACAAAAAAAAACCACGTCCCAACCACAGACTGTATGAGGTCCCAACAGGGTGGCTAGATCGATATTTCCTTTTTCAACTAGTCAGACTGGCTACCGTGGCTAGGCTAACAACAACGGCTCTGGTCATCTATGGGGAGGGGGTGGGGTGTCAATAATCCATACCCGGCTCAGTAGTCAGTATGCCAGAAGCAGCCTCGGTATATGCCCGACCCGGCCTCAGTGTGGCGCACCACACATGGCTCGACAATCGATTAAGCACTTTTCGACCTCGGCTACTGTTTGTGCATAATGCAGGTCCCGTTGCGACTCCGTCGTGTCTCTGCCTCAATGGTCTCTGCACATTGAATTCTACAGACAACGTCGACCAGCTGATTTATTACAGTGTCTCCGTTTACGTCGCTGAAAATACCCCGCTCGTTCCTCAGGTTGGTAGATCTCGACACAAACAAACTTGTTAATAGTCCTGTGAGGATTTATAATCTCTGCAGTACTCATTGTCTATCTAATCCGGACAGTTTATCCTGTCGCGTCACTTTAAAATACGTTTAAAGCCCTGCGCTCCACTAAAGTTTATTTAAAGCTTTTTAAAATGGTCACCATCATTATTATCATGATCACTGCCGTATTTAGGAGCTTGTAATAACTGTAACAACTGTTTTTTGAGCCTATCTGATTCAGATATTTCTTTTTCTTTAAATGCCATAGTTTTAGCTCTGGAATATTTTTCACTGAAAACCCTGTCTGGATGTATGCAGCTTGAATTAAGCCTGTTTTTGCTAAGGTTTATAAAACAATATCCTCAATACATTTCACTGTGCATTGTACTATGTATAACTGCATGTGACAAATAAATATATCTAACATTATATACTGCAAAACTAAGGCCAATACATGATGAGTACTTACGCCTTTCATTTTGGCATCATTGCTTATGTACTAATACTTGAGTAAAATTTGTATTTATTTTTTCTTTTGGACTGTTAGATTACAGGTTTAATCCTCTCCATGCCCATGGCTTAGGTTCCTTAATCAAACCGCTCCCCTGAGCCCTGTGCTTAAATGCAGAGAACAAATTCCTTGTATGTGTGCACATTTGTACACGCCAAATGAAGCTAAGTATGTCTACTTTAAGGCATTTAGGCACTGTGCCTTTTACGTATTATTTATTCAACATTGCACATAAAGAAACCATGCTAGCATCCTGCTTCTCTTTACAATACCAACACATGACACATTGATTGGTGTGTCATTAGATTTCCAGACCTGTTACTGTGTTATTTTCATGTTATTGCTTGAAATATATTCAGTCACGATGAGCGAGCATGTTGGTTCAAGCCTGAATAAAGGGGTCCTGGGCCGTCACAGGCAGTTTAACATTCCAGCACGCATAAAGCCGATTAGAGCACACGTAACAAACTGACTTTGGCCTCAGTGGTGCCTAACAGGGACAAAGATGGCGTATGGCTATATGTCACTGCTAGCAAAAGCTATTTTTTTTTCTTGTGTGTGTGTATGTTAGATCACCTTATTCTACTGTATTAGTCCATGTTCTCAGACGACTTTTTGCAGCAGCATTCAGTGATCATATCAGTTCATAATGGTCATTATGATTACTTCATTAAGTTTTTGTTGTTGTTTTTTTTTGACTGAGCAGTCAGGATCCCTTTGAGCCTTGAAGTCAGAGGTGGAAGAACATGGGGACCAGGAGGGTGCTGGTGACCGGGTGCTCCTCAGGAATCGGCTTGGCTGTGGCCACACGGCTGGCCAAGGATGAGTTTAGACGGTTTAAAGGTCAGCCGCCCACTCCCTTCAACCAGAACATGAGATCCGGTAGAGAACTGAAGTGAGCATAGCAGCTGACAGCCAATGTCTTCGTTGTTTGTGTGAGGCAGTGGTTGCCACAATGAGGGACCTTGGAAAACGGGGGCCCTTGGAGAAAGCAGCAGGTGACTCCTTGAACAAAACTCTGGAAATCAAAGAGCTGGACGCCTGCTGTGAAGCCTCCATCAAAGAGTGTGTCGACAGCCTGCCCAACAGACGGGTGGATGTTCTTGGTTTGTCTCTCCTTCTCGTAGCCAAATGGCCGTAAGGTTTCTCAACAAGTATACGGTATAATAACACAGTTATTCTGTTGTAGTGAACAATGCTGGCGTTGGCATGATTGGACCACTTGAGTGCCAAAGTATCACTGACATGAAGGAGCTCTTTGATACAAACTTCTTTGGTGTGGCACGGCTGGTGAAAGAGGTGCTGCCTGACATGAAGAAGCGGCAGAGTGGCCACATCGTGGTGATGAGCAGTGTCATGGGAATACAGGGTGTGTTGTTCTTTTGTTTTGTGGTTCGTGAAACTATAAATGAGAGTCAAGAGTTTCCTAAAGCATTTCCTTTCCTGATATGTTCACACAGGGCTTCTGTTCAATGATGTCTACGCTGCCTCCAAATTTGCCGTGGAGGGATTCTGTGAAAGCCTGGCAGTGCAAGCGATGAAGTTTAACATCAAGTGATTACATGAAAAATACATCAGCTTTAAACATGCAGACAGCCTACAATTAAAATCATGTGTTATCAGTAAGCCTGCATAGGTAAGAGTTTTACAGCTTAACGCCCGTAATGGAACGCAGGTCAAAGATTTATGTCTTTCTTTTTTTGTCGCTAGGACGACTCTTGTTGAACCCGGCCCTGTGGTGACAGAGTTTGAAAGGAAGGTGTACGAAGAGGCTGAGAAGATGGATCTATCGGGAACCGATGAAGAGACTGCCAAGATCTTCCGGGAAATTTACCTGCCATACTCTAAGAAGGTCTTCAACTCGCTTGGCCAGACACCAGAGGAAGTAGCTGAGGCATGTTTCTATTTCAGTTTAAACTTAACAATGCATAATGAAGAAGTCCTCTCTAGTGTTAAATAACATCTGTTTTTTTTTTAATTTAGCAAACACTGAAAGTGATCACTGCCAATGAGCCTCCTCTGCGCCACCAGACCAACCGCCTATACATGCCCATGACTGCACTGAAACATGCAGATCCGACTGGCCGACTGCCCCTCGACACTTTCTACAAGATGATCTTCAAACACGACAGGGTGTTCAATGCTACCCTCGGGGTTCTAAATATGCTGCAGAAGAGGGCAGGGAAGAAATGATGAAGAAATGGACTTTCTTGCTCGTTGTGTGTCCATTTTCTCATTTTACTTGGTAATAGAACTACATATTTTAATCTTAACTTTAATGAAAAGATGATTAAAAATACTAAACTCGTAAAGTAAATAACAAAAGCAGCATACTGTGATTTATACTTTTGGTAAGCAGAAAGGCAAATAAATGAATAGGTAATGCACTTTATCTTAAATACATTCTCGATATGAAGTATTTGTTATTTGGGTTTTATCTTCACAGTCTTGCTGTGGCCAATTTGAGACTACCTGTCTTCCATTTCTGTCTGTCTGTCAGTTTCTAGCTGTTCCTGAGAGAAAAGATGAACGTTCTCCAGACCTTGTAAAGTATATATGATGGAACAAAGGAACTTTGTGTTCCATAACAAGACTATTCCAAGTCAGTGGTTTACCCTTTTATAGTACTGGAGCCCTAGCGACCACAGTGGTTGTACGGCATGCACATTTGTGGAATAACACCAACAGTCTCAGCTCTTGCCCAACCAATATTCTCTAGATGCTTGTCCGCATTCAGTTCTTTACTGGTCTCGTTTATAAAGGATGTCAAAGTTAACGATGCCCTCTCTGAATAACCTGGAGAGGAATCTCTTCTTTGGACCATGACTGTTTTCTTCTCTGTTTTACAACTGAAAAATAACCTGTTCTGAATTAGCTCAGATAAAATTACAGATCATTTTTCTCTGGTTTAACAAAACATAACATACAAGTACAATGACATATCGTACAATGAAAATGCAGTCTAAATAAACTCCAGTATTTGTGCATTAAGATGTCTCAAACATTATTTTTATTACAAATGATATTTAAACATACACCGATCCTGTAAAACATAAAGTCCTACTATTGTGCCTCCAAAACAGCTGTGACTCATCAGAGAATGGACATGGGCTTTCTGAGGGTGTCCTGTGGTGCCTGGCAACAGAATGCTGTTAATGGGGGCCCTTTGGGTCCTATGGGTTGAGGGGAGGGACCTTTGTGGATCAGGCTTGTTCCAGTGCTATGGGGTCGGAGTGCTTGGTCTGGCCTAGGTCAGTGGTACATGTTTAGGTAACACCTCACGATTGCCAGGTCCAAAAGTTTCCCAACAGAACACTGAACTGTCACAAGATGGTCATACCGGCCATCTACTACTGTCAGATTCATCTTAACCTCTACAGGAGAGACAGACCCTGCTGAGCATATGCTGTACTACACACTGTGAGTTAAACCCCTACCATACAAATCATTATTATCAAATCGAAGAAACAATGTGGAGCAACCTCTCACTGGAATCACGTTTAGTAAAACTGTACAATCAAAACACAAAACCTTTTCTTATTGCTTGAAATCTTTAATCTCTATAATGGTATAAAACTAATGGATCAGTCGTGGATTAACTCACCATTATTGTTCTACTGAAGCAGAACAACAACTTTATCGCAATCCTTATTGGGGTATCTGCTAACAATTTGGCACCATAATTGATTTTAGATGGGTTCAGTCTCCCATTTGTAGAAAGCAAGGCAAAGGACAGAAAAGAAGTCAGGAGGTTGGTCTGTGATGAACCTTTGTATTGTTATTTTACTGGGACTGTGTAGTGGCTACTACCTACTGGGAGTTGTATTATATCGCTCTTTTGCCTCCTTTGTGAGGTTATGCTTGAAGGTATGAAATAAATCATAAAGCACATACTGAACACGAAGAAACCAAAGTGTAGTCCCCTACAGTTTTATTGTAAGTAATTTATCTTACAACTTTTGGCTGTAGAAAGGTTGTATGTACAATGATTTCAAACTACTTTTAAACAAGTTTTAAATGAATAATGATGTAAAATATCTATGACTGTTCTAATAGCAAAAGAGCAATAAAACATCAGTCAGCGCTTCAAATAATGCTAAATGAAGTACATTTTATTTTTGACCTTTTTAGTACACAACATAATTTTAGAAACTTCTCAAGCAATGATCTACCCAGAACAAATATATTTACAAACAGAAATCGGGAGGTTGAAATGTACAAAACACTTAGTGCGACCTGGTAGGGAAAATGCATGGCCAGTTATATATAAAAAAATTAAAAAAACAAAAAAGCAAACAAAATTTTCCTTGTAAGTAAGATGTGAAATGAACTGTGAACAAAAATAGGTTTCTCAGGTCTGACAGAACAATAGCTGACTCTATAGTGAACAGGATAAAACAATGAATTAAAGATAAACACTATGACACAACTAGGACAGTGTTTAAGTCACCACAAAAGTAGTAGCTACGAGTGGCGGCCTACTCATTTCTGTTGGTGCTGTCATAAGATGAAAAGTTTACTTTTTCAAATTTCTACTATTATATATTGACTTTATACTTTGAAATGCCCGCAAATGTTAAGGAGAGGTTAACCTCTATCATACACAGTCAGGTCAGAAGGAAAAAAAAGAGTTGGTCAGACATTAACACGGAGCGTGCCATCTCAGGATTTTGGAAAAAGTCAAAGGGTGCAGCACTACATGGTAGTGTTTTTGTTCCTTTAGTCTTTTTTATCAGTCATCTTGAGATGCAACTCCGTGGCCCCTGGACTGGAGGCTACTGTAGATGCAGAGGAACCGTCCCACTGCATGCCATAAAACACCTCCCTGAGGAGTGACAGGGCACAAGCAGTCACAGTCCAGCAGTCGCATCCTCGCACTGACCGCGACTCCGCCACGGATACTCACAGAGGCACGGTGAGAGTGCCACCGAGGTCCCAGCTGCTACTGATAGTCCATTATGTCTCAATGACAACATATGGGTTCAGCACGTTCTACCAGTCTGTTCTGTGATGGAGCCCGCTGACAGAACAGCATCCAGACTCGACAGGACACGCAAAATGGAGGAATGTTTACAGGGAAGAGTGATACAAAATAGCAGCTGATATAAGCATAGCTTAGTACATCTGAAGTGATGTTTAAAAAGGTATTCAAGGGTTTCCACAAATATACAGGGTATAAAACAAAACAAAATAAAACATAAGGGCAGTGAATGGCTGGTTTTATAGGCACAACATTTTCTTAAAGTGAATTAAAACATATGAAAAACTGAAGGTATCTGAAAGTTGAAAAGCAAAACAGGCAGTAAGAATTATTGTGTGAGAGGAGACAAATGGAGGCATGGGACCTGTTGATTCATTTTGAAAGGTTGTGAAGAAAATGTCCATGGATCACCACCCATATTATAAATATCTATTCAAATGTTCTGTATTTGATCCACACTGGCCCTTATGAGGCTGGTCACTTGAAGTGCTTCTGAGACACTTATCTACATTCTTGTTCATAATACTCATACGGAAAGTAAATATTTGCCACAATTTTATCAGATACATCACTACTGCAGAGCAACTCTTGAAATGCATTTGCTAGAACCGGCTCATCATCTTGGGGTGGCACTTAAGAAGCTAGGACAGGGAAAGAAACACCTAAGAAGCAGTTCAAATATAAACAATAAATAAAAAATAAATGAATTCCCTTCAACATTTCACTTTTACTTTTACTACTTTTAAAATGTTTGTTAGTTTTCAGGAGAGTGTCCCTAAGTCTTTGAAATGAAAGACTTGGTTTTCTTCATATACTTTTTTTTTTTTTAATAATAAAAAACAAGTCCATCTGTGACAGAATTACTTCATTAAATTGTCTGCTGTTTTTTTCCAGACAACACATTTCCCTTTACTTTTTTGTTCTCTCTGCAGCAATCACTAGCAGACGGTCCTCGTGATAAACACAGTCAATCCAAATCCAATGAAAATCTTGGAAACAGGCTGACACATAAAAACTCTGACAGGCCCAAGGGCCAGTCCACAAATTCTTTCACCCCAGGTCCCTTTTCAAGCAGAGGCCATAGGATCTTCACGCAAACACCTGCATCTTCCCATTGGCCTCAGGCATTTGAGTAATTTGGGTCTGGGCAGGGACTGCGACTGCTGGACTGGGTGTGGAATCTGACCAATCGGAGACGCAGTGAGGCGAGGGACTGGACCAGTGCTCAGGAGACTCTGGTGAGGGGGTCAGGTAGGGGTGCTCACTGGGCAGACGGAGGTAATGCTTGGGCGTGGCATCGAGTGCGGATGAATAGCTGTGCTGGGAGGGAGGGGTTGGGTAATCCTCCTTTCCTGCAGTGCTGCCACTAGGCTGGGAGGGCAGAGCTTGACCGGGCTGGCTTGCTGGTGTTGCTGCCTGTGGGGGCTGAGCAGGAGTTTGGGGCTGAGAGGGTTGCTGAGGCATCTGCTGCTGCTGCTGTTGTTGCGGCTGCTGCTGGAAGAAGGGTGGGGCAGGCTGTGAGGTCTGAGGCGTTGGTGGGGTAGAAGTGCCCATGCGAGCCATGCTCTGCTGGCTGGTGATGCTGTGATTCATGAGCTGCTGCTGCTGCTGTTGGTGCTGCTGCTCAGCAATGGAAGGCAACTTTACCGGGCTGATGGTGGGTGTGGAGGTAACAGGTGTGGGCTGCAGCATGGTATTACGGTAGAGCTGCTGTTGGTGCATCAGCATGCTCTGCTGCATGGCTGGACTCTGGGGGTGCATGCCTGCCTGGCTGTTGTGCACAATATTCACAACCTGCTGACCACACTGGGAGGAGGGGGGCATCCGGCTGTGCCAGTCAAAGGGCACACTGACAGGACTGACCATGCCCATGTTGATGCCCATCTGGCCTGAACTCAGCACATAGCCATGGTTGACATCTGATGCCATAGAGACATGACCCTGTAAGGACATCCCTCCAGCTCCCAGGTCATTGAGTTGAGCTAGAGACACGGCAAACGGGCCGCCTCCCTCCAACATGCTACTGTGTACCATTGGGGTGTTTGGGACCGACATGGAGGAGTGGAAAAGCCCTGGCGACTGCATGGCCACAGGGGAAGTGGGATTGGTGATGTAGCCAGCATTGCTAGCTCCCCCGTGCGGCGAGTCCAGTGAGTCAACTGGGGACAGAGTAACTGAGCTCTCCAGTAAGGCACTCTGCATGTCTAGAGTCAGCTTCTTGTTGCGAGCCTTCACAGACTCCTTCAGACTGTTAGCATGCTGGCCTCCCAGGTTAGAGCCCTTGGCCCCAGGCCGGCGGTTCTTCTTTCCCTGCGGGGTGTTCTTCAGACTAGGAAGGAAGGCACTGGGAGGGCACATGAGAGGAGACAGGGTATGTCCCCCCGTGAGGTGGTGTCCGGCCCCTCCGTGGCCCTGTGGACTCCTTACTGTGTTGTATTCATCGAGAAGCTGCACAATGTCATGGTGCATGCGCTCCTGAGCAATGTCTCTTGGCAACCTGTCCATATGGTCTGTGATTTCTCTGTTTGCAAAGTGAGCCAGCAACACCTTCACGGCCTCACAGCTGCCCTCACGAGCTGCAAGGAACAGAGGGGTCTCCTCCTGAAAAAGGAGCGGCAAAATAAACAGCCTGCGTTAGACACCAACATATGCATCGCCATCGAAGCCATGCTTTGCAAGTACGTGGTTAAAACTGAATAAGTGAATGAGATACCTTGAGATCCTGCATATCTTTGTTTGCTCCATTCTTCAGCAGGGCAACGGTGGCGTCCACATTGTTGACGGCAGCAGCCCAGTGCAAGGCAGATTTACCTAAAAACAAAACAGTTGATCAGGATACACATTCATTCAGACACATATTATCACAAATCAGAGGTGTCTTCAGTAGGGTACTCAATTACACACGCGCTTACCCAATTCATCAACTGCATTGACATCGGCATGACAAGTGATTAGCTCCTCTACCATGCCCTCTACTGCCAGCCGTGCAGCAAGGATCAGCGCAGTGGAGCCGTCATACATACGGGAATCAAGATCTGTGGCTCGATTTCGGATAAGGATCTAGAAAAGATTTATGATTTATACTTAATATCAGCATATACATATACATGCTAATGCAGGTTGCATTTCTACAACTGATGTAACCAATGAACAGTGTGTATTGGTTGTTTGATTACCTGGAAGACGCCCTGTGCATCTGCAGCCACCGCAGCATGTAGCGGTGTGCGTCCTGTGTTGTCTTGAGCATTGGCGTCCGCCCCGGCATCCAGCAGTCTCTTAGCGGCATCAGCACGGGCGTAGCGAGCAGCCAGGTGGAGCGCTGTCTCGCCGGTGCGGTCTGTTTGGGCAGCAAGGGATGCGCCCTGGTAGATTAGGTCAGAGATGATGTTGGCAGAGCACTCCTCGTTCTCCTCCTCCTCGGGTAACTCAGGCTCCAGGCCGCCTCCACAAAAAGATGCCAGCATGAGAGGTGTGAAACCATCTGGTAGGAGAGGAAAACGAGCAAAAAACGGTCAACATCACAAAACATGAAGAAAGTATACAATGTACTTTATGTCTGAATATTGATTTCACAACCAACCTGGGCCTCGAACATTAACATCCATGCAGTCACTTTCGAACTCTCCTTGAGGCGGTGTGAGGGCCATGGTGGGTGGCACACGGATGTCTGCAGCTGCAAGGTGATGCTGTGTCCACTGTCTGCAGTCCACCGTGTCTTCACTGTCTGAGAGCATGCTAGGTTCCTCAACCTGAATTCAGAGAAATTAGTAATTAATTAGATTCAAAACGCAAATTGAAATGCTCATGAAAATGAACATATGTAAAACGTCGCGCAACCGACCTTGAGCCTTTTTGCTTCGGGGCAGTCTGAGTCCATCCATTGGTCGCTATGATCTCCGAGTAGAGATTCTTCTGCGGTCTTTGGCATGTGCCTGTTTACCGATGAATATATGTAAGTAAATAAACACGCCCAAGGAAACATGTTCAGTTTCATATGCAGTTTTAACGACTTACTTCATTCCCAGAGCATCCTGGCCCACAGGTTCTCTGCGGTTCTTGTTACTGCTGGGTTCCTTCTTGGGGAAGAAACCCTCAGGGAACCAAAGAGTGCTGTGTTCTCTCTTTCTTCGAGCAATTAACATGCCTATGACCAGGATGACCAAAAGGAAAAGAAAAGCTACCCCCACCAGGATCAGCTTGAAATACAGTGGTAGGGGATCAATGACGGGCCTTTCACCTGATATGAGAAGAGAAGCGTTAATCTCATATTCATGCCACATTAATGTTATGTTTACTTTTGGTGTTCTTTAGGCATCCATACTCACCACGGACTTCTTTGAGGGGGTAAGGGAAGCGGAGCATTTCTACAGCTGACAGGGCTCCCAGGTACTCTGCAGCGCTGTCAGCTGTAGGGAAGCAATCCTCGTGATAGCACAAACGGTTGTCTATTTCTACATACACCACAGATCTGCAGGAAAGCACAGAAGCAGGTGTTTAGTGCAATGTACAATTTGCAATAAAGGCTTTAGCAGTTATATTTTCTGCATGGTTAACTCACCCGATGACCTCCTGTTGAGGCTCCAGCTCCCGCTTCATGCGCGCTTCTTGGCGAGTGTAGCTGCGGATCATGGGTTCCCCATTGTTGTCCAGCCTGAAGCGCACTGAAGTGTGAAGAATAGCACTCAATTTCTGCAGAAAAGCTGTGCGGGTGCGGAGAAGCTCCTCTGGAGGCAGTAAGACTACCAGAACCAAAACACCATCAGCAAGGTCTTCTGGAACCTTCGTTGCGCAGTCCAAGCCATCCCACCCACACTCTTCTGTGTTGCAGCCTTGGTCACACAGTCCATCGGCATAGTGGTCGATACAGTAGGTTTCATATATTGGACTGGAGGCAACAAAAAATAAGTTCACGTTATTCCAGGTCAGTATAAACTAGGAAGAATCTTGTTAATAGTGGAAGTAAACTCACTTGCAAACTTTCTCCTTGCTTTTGCAGTCAAAGTTGTCATACAGACATTCGGCTGTGTTGCAGGACTTGTCACACTGGCTGTTGTTGAAGACACGCCAACAACGAGGGTCTGCGCAACGGGCCCAAGGGTTCACTGCTAGAGAGCAGTCGCCACCGTCCCAGCGACAGAGGATCGTGTTGCATTCTTTGTCACAGACACCGTCATTGGCTTTGCCATGACAGTCTGCCAGAGGGCATGAAGGCGTTGGGAGCTCAAGGGACCTGGTGCTCTGTTCACACCGTTTACCTGTCCAACCACTGGCACACTGGCAGTGGAAGAACGGAAAGCTGGTCTCCTCAGTGCACAGTCCTCCATTGTGGCAGGGCAGGGAGGAGCACCCTTCGTTGCTGCGATGCTGACACTGGGGCCCGCCATAACCAGGCAGGCAGGTGCAGCGAGCCCCCCTTGTGGTGAGTGCACAGCTACCTCCATTGTAGCAGGACAGCTCCCGACAGGACATGCTTCTTTCACAGTTTTGCCCGGTGTAACCCTAGAGATAAACATCATGGATGCTGTCACTCAAAATACAAAACCAATTACTTAGCTACAAGCTTAGCTTTTTAAGCTACATATCAGAATGTACACTTACAAGCTGACATGTGCAGATGTATCCTTGGGCCGAGTTGCTGGTTACTGAACAGGCTCCTCCATTCTGGCAAGGCTGAGACTCACACACGCTGAACCTGCTCTGACACCTCCGCCCTAAAAACAACATATTGATGGTAAAGCTCTATAACTGCAGGTAAGCATTTACACAAACAGAATGCCCACTGAGAGACCAGGGGTAAGGGAAACAGTCTGTAGCTCTCTAACCTGTGAAGCCGGGCTTGCAGACACATTGGTAGTCATTCGGCAGCTGGATGCAGTCAAGACTGTTGGAGGGAATGCAGGGGTTGGAGAGACATTCATTAATGTCTCCCTCACATCTTTCTCCTGTGAAACCAGGGGGACAGTTGCAGCGATATCCGCCCACTCTATCCACACAGGTGCCATTGTTCAGGCACTTGGGAGGAGCACTGCGCACCCTCAAGGGTGGAGCACAGTCATCTTCATTGATCTCACAGAGAACACCTTTATAAGAAAGAAATAATATTAATTACAGTATATTCATCTAAGTCGTACAGGGTGAAGTAATAAGCAGCAATCTGCCGTGCATATGCGCCTGCTTACCCAGTGTCCCAGGAGGACAGGAGCAGATATAATGTCCCACCAGATCAATGCAAGTGCCTCCATTCTGACACGGGTGAGACTGACACTCGTTGATTTCAATCTCACAGTTCTGTCCAGTATAGCCTGGCATGCACTGCAATGACAGTCAGATGACACATTTACAATCTGAGTGCCAGCTTCGATGAAATCTACAAAGAAGCAAAAAGAGGCACAAAGACTTGGACTCACGTCACACTGGTACCCTCCCACATATCCCCTGCAGGTGGCGCCATTGCGGCAAGGTTTGTCTTCACAGTGATCCACTTGACTTTCGCAATAGCTTCCAGTGTAGTCGCTGGGACATTTACAATAGTGGGCATTCCCAGTGTTGACACAGTGCCCACCGTGGTGGCACAGCTCATCTGTCTGGAGACCTAAATGAAGATGATTTGGGAGAATGTTCATTCAATCTCACTCAAACAGACGGAAAGGGGTTAAATATCCGTACGTGCAAAACATAAAAATACCTCTCTGGCGAGCAGCTGTCTCACAGGATACTCTGGGGATGTCACAGTAACGCCCGGACCAGCCATTACTACAGTCACAAATGAAGGAAGCATCCTTTTGGCGACATCGCCCTCCATTTTGGCAAGGAGATGAGCGCCTGCACCAATCAACTGGTGTCTGGGTAGGTAAGAGAAAGATGAAAACTAAATTTATTTTGCCTAAATACATACAGGCATGATAAGTCAAGCTCATAAATTATATTGTGACTAAGGAGTGACGGTGAGTGTGTGTACCTGGCAGCGGTTGCCAGTGTAGCCTTTGGGACAGGAGCACCTGAAGGACTCCAGGGCATCTTGACAGATGCCTCCATTGAGGCAGGGCTGGGAGTCACACTCATTGACTTCATACTGGCAGTGGGAGCCGGTGAAGCCAGAACGGCACTTACAGGAGTAGCCATTTATTTTGTCTGTGCATGTCCCTCCATTGAAGCAAGAACTGTGTCGAAAAGCACATAAATGGATTTAAAATTATAAGTTACATTTACGTACTTTTATAAAATTTTGTATGAGCATGTTAAAGTACAACGTGACACACAACACACACCTTTCAGTGCAATCAGGGATGTTGGTTTCGCAGTGGATGCCGGTAAAGCCAGGCCTACAGGTGCAGGTGTAGGAGTTAACATAGTCCGTGCATGTGCCTCCATTTTTGCACGGGGAGCTCTGGCATTCATTGATCTCTGCATTACAGCGTGGCCCTGTGAATCCTGGCAGGCAGTTACACTGGAAGGAGTTCACACCATCTGTGCAAGAGCCTCCACTTAGGCAGGGATCTGATAGCACAGCAGGAGAAGATGACTTTGGTTAAAATAAAGCAATGGATCTGGCATTGTGTTTGACAGCAGCAGAGAATAACAATAACTCAGCGCACAAAAGTTATGTTGCCACTCACTAGGAGCACAGTCGTTGACGTCTGTTTCGCAGGTCAGCCCAGTGTATCCTCCTCTGCAGGCGCACACGAAACCTCCGAGTGTGTTAGTGCAGGTCCCACGGTTTTTGCAGGGGTTTGACACGCATTCGTTTACATCTATGTTACACAACTGACCTGAAGAACACAAAAGAAGGTCACAGTGAGACATGGTTTATAACTTGCAGAATATATAATCAACAACACACATGTAGGCACTAAGATGATTAAATATGAAACTTGCTCACCTTGCCACCCGGGCTCACATTTACACTGATAGCCCAAATAGTCAGGTGTGTGGCTACAGATAGCATGATTGGCGCATGGGTTAGGGGTGCAAGGGGTGAGGACCTCAGCACAAGTGGGTCCGCTGTAGGGCAGCTCACAGATACAGGTGAAACTGGCCACACCATCCACACATGTGCCCTTGTTCAGACAGGGACTGGATGAACACTCATTGATGTTCACTTGGCAGAGATTACCTGAAACAGCAAAGGAGACATTAGCACATGACAGAAAACAATTCCGATAAGGAGTAAAATGTGACTGGTGAATGAGTCTGCATATTTTATTAGGGCACTAGGGGGAGACAGACACTCATTCAGGAGGAGGAAAACGATGGAAGACACCCGAGGGATCATTAAGATGTGTATTTCCTACTATGGCACCCTCTCACCTCTGAAGCCTTGACGACACTTGCAGGTGAAACCATTGAGCTGGTCGATGCATGTGCCTGCGTTCTGGCAGGGGCTTGGCAAACAGTCGTTCCTGTCCAAGTCACAGTTCTTCCCCACCCATCCGGGCTCACAGTCACAGCGGTAACTGGAAATACATGAATATAGTCAACAACACAAAAGAAACCAGTTTGTAACATACAAGTTAAAACTTGTAGACCTGTGCACGTCAAGTTTCTCCTTGTTAATATAGCAGTTTGGCTGACTTTAAACTTTGGCTGACTAAACTGTGACAAAAGCTGTAACTGGTCATACCCGTTGATATCATCCCTGCACGATCCATGGACACATGGGCTGCTGCCGCACTCATCCACCTGAGAGTAACAGTACGGAGGCTTGAAGCCCTCCGGACACTGGCACTGAAAGCCGTTCTCTTTATCCACACATGTTCCTCCATTCCTACACGGGCTAGACGCACACTCGTCTATTTCGACATTGCATTTGGGACCTGGCGGGAGAGACAATAGACATGGTCAAAAACGTGTTTGACAGCATTTCCAGTGGGGATTAATTTGTCAGCTCAATATTGTGCTTTTTATTTTTGAAGGGCTTTACCGGTGAAGCCGGGTTTGCAAACACAGTCATAACGGTTGATGCCATCTTTACAGACGCCATAGTCACATGGGTTGCTGGCACAGTCATCGAAGTTTATCTCACAGTTGGTGCCTGGGTTAAATTAAAAAAAGAGTGGTTAAATTAGCCCTGTAGTAATATTCTAAGCAATTCAGCAGAGCCCGGAGAGAATTTGTGCATTAAAACCTTCCTCTTACCTGAGGTTCCATGTTGGCACTGACAGATGTACTTATTGACCAGGTCCACACACTTGCCACCGTTCTGGCAGGGGTTGCTGTGGCACTCGTTGAGCTGATTCTCACAGCGATAACCGGTGTAGCCGGCATCACAGTTACATGTGTAGCTGGCAATGCCATCCATGCAAGTACCATGGTGGCATGGGTCGGGCTGACAGTTGTTTATATTGCTCTCACAGAGTGTCCCCTCATAACCTAAACAGGAAAAAACAGAAATAGAGATTAGTGATAAGGTCATCTAGACACAAGACTCTCATTCTAGTACATCTAGCAGAACCCTCTGCCCCTTCATAAGGGCTTCTACAAATTTTGACCACTGTGGTTTCCATGCCAACTGTGTCTGTGTGTCAGGCAAGCAACTGTTGGTTTGTGTGGTATGTGTGTAGCGCAATGCTGAGTTGGGCAAAGCAGTAAAGAAGGGCCCTACACAGGCCTCCCAGTCTTGCTTTTGTTCTCAGTGGTGGAAGGAACAATAGGCTGCGCCACGTCAAACAGGGCCACTTCACTCAACAGAAGGGGCCCACAAACACAGGGAATACCAAGCAGCTGGCCACTGAAACAATGAAGCAGGCTCCTCTGTAGGCATTGGTCGAAATAAACTTGTTAAATATCTACGTACACATGCAGCTAGTACATGCATGCGGCCCTTGTGAGGAAACTTTATAGGTCACTGCATGCAGTTTTGTTTTCTAACGTGGACATGACTGAATGTGAAGGAATGAAAGTTAAAGAAAGTTAAGATGCAGCATAAGGTGTTCTATGGGGGTTTAAGATGAACAGATGTCGGGGTGATGACCAAGGGTCCATTCTTAGCAACTGCTGGTCCTCAGTGACCCCATGATCCTGAGAGCCAGTGAGGGAAATAGGGGGATTAGGGGCCTCAAGTCAGTCTGCTTGGCCAGCAGACTGAGAGAGAAACAGCTCACCCCCAAAATACTGAGTGCTTAACAAAGACCAAAACAAGTGATAAAGGCTCATCTGGTTTTCTGTCTGGGGAGACAGCTTGGGATGTGCAGCACTGACAACTATTAAATACAGAGGCACTTACCTTCAGCACAGCGGCACTCAAAGCCATTGGGCCGGTCGTAACATTTTGCTCCGTTCTGGCAGGGCGTGCTGGCGCACTCATCGATGTCGATTTGACACATGGTGCCAGTAAACCCTGGGACATGCAAACACAGAGGTTAAGGGTCAGAAAGAAGGTCCAGTGGTAGGGTCCATGTTGAGGTCAGAGGGCAGTGCTGCTCTTCTTAGAAAGGCAGAGGTCTTTGGATAGGTTACTGACGTCTGGCTAAGGTAGCATTTAAGATCGTCTCCAACTGGATAAGGACGTGTCATCTGTGCACTTGGGCCGATGATGACCACTGCAAAATCAGACGCAAAGCCTGCGACCTTGATTGTGTTTTAGTGGAAAGACTTACAGTTAAGACACATCTGAAAGTTGCTATCAGGAGGTATTGAATATCTGGACAGGGCCATCTGGTTGCGGTTCTACACCAAGTCTACTGTAGTATACAGGATGTAGTTATTTCTAATGAGTGGAGAAAAAACTAATTTTGCAAACAAGCTTGAAGTTTGTGAAACTGAGCAGGCTTGAAATCTTGGGCACAGTGCCTAGACAGGGGTGAATTGGTGCATTGGTAGCACACTGCTCAGTTGATTAACAGTGTCAGGATGGTCTGTGTGTTGGTGCTTGGGCTGCTGAAGGGGGGGCTGGAGGAGACTGTGGGATTGTTTTCTCTTTTGGGGACCCCCCCTCCTCCGCAGCCTGCATCAGCTCCACCGGCTCAATAGCTAGATGGGGGGTGGAGGGAGGACGTCTGTCCCAGATGTAAATTGCGGACCTGGAAAAGAATCTCATTAGCAGACTGCTGTACCCTCCACACCCTCCACCGCCACCGCCAGGGCAGGATGAGGGAGACTGCTGTCCCTTCCACATTCCACAGAGGAGGGAAGCGGGGGTCACAATAGTGCCTTTGTTCAGGCAAGAGGATAGGCAGCCTTTAGGGCCTGCCTTTTTATACGAGTGGTGGCTCTACACACCAGCAGGCAGAAGAAGTAGAGAGGCTGACCCTCCCTCCTCTGGTTCGGGGGACATTTAAACTTTGGCTTTTGATATTTACTACTCTTCTGACTGTATTTGTTAACAAGCCACACGGATGTGAACACAGGGAACAGAAACAAAGGCAACTCCCAAAAGCCTTACCTGGCTGACAGGTGCATGTGAAGCCATTGACCATGTCCCGACAGATGCCGTCATTGACGCACGGGTTGCTCTCACAGTCGTCCACGTCAATTTCGCAATAGGTCCCCATGTAGCCTGAAAGACAGAAATTCAAAGTGAACTCCCACAGCTAACGCTGATTCACTAGGCTCACTTTGTATGAATGAATATGTCAGCATGGTATGCATGTGTAGTCGGGAAGAGGATCTGTGGGAAACTTTTAACTTGTGTCACTCGCCACTGCTGAACCACAAGATGTGATAAAAGACCCCGAGAGTATCGCCAGTGTTCCCACTCTACAGATCTGAAATCACCACACCCTGTTGCCTTCCTTGGGTCAGTGTCCCATTCACCACATGCATGTTATACATTCTGTGTTAGCAAACTATGGAATACTCCTTCATTGAGGTGAGACTGAATGTGCATCAGAGCGTTGCCCCAAGGGAGAGGCTAGCGTGGAATCAGTAATAATCAGCAGCTCCACATGAGCTTTGCCAGGCTGACTGATGATGAGGAGGGTGAAGAGGAAGGGCCTGTCTCTGGAAATGAAGGGGGAGGGGGAGAGGCTCTGGGAAAAAGCCTCTTTCCCTCTCTGTGTGTATGAGGGGTGCAAAGTGGAGCACAGAGGGGCCCTATTGTTCTGCTCCATTCCCACCACTCTATCACTCATTAGTATTCACAGCACACTCCTCCCGCTAACTGCTCGCCCTCTCTCACATCCAGCCCTATAGACCCAACTCCCAGCTCTAATTTGTATAGCTCCCAAAACCCCAGGATGCATGTAGAACTGTGTGTGAGAGTTTCACTGTGGTTTTGTCAGTGAGTGTCCAAACTATCACTTTGTCCAAACTAATTCCCCGTCTGGCTGTATAGTTCACTGAGAGTAGAGAGGTGCCTCCATACCCTCAATGTTACTGGGAATGTATTACATAAGAGTCTACACTGGCAGTCAGTGTGACAGCACTGTAGATTCTTTAAAAGGCCATGTTTTAATAAATACCTTTTCCACTCTCTATTCATTTATATTTGGTAGACGCTGTCCAGAAATATGTTTGTTCACTAGAAAGTTATTTAAGATTTATATCAGCGAGCAAGATTTGTAACACCACATCCAGTTTGGAAGCCAGTAACAGCAGCAACCAACTTGCACAATAAATACGATGCACTACCACGAAGCCTACATTGCACATATATCAAGAACAATCTTTCAAAAGAAAAGCAGGACAGGATTTTCTCATGGATTTTTCAGTGAAGAGGCCCCTTTCACAGTCCTACATACCTGGCATGCAGATGCAGGTGAACTCTCCAATGCGGTCCAGGCAAGTGGCGTCATTCTGGCAGGGCATCGAGAGGCATTCGTTGATGTCAATCTCACATCGCGGGCCTGCATACCCTCGACCGCACTGACACTGGAAGGAGCCCTCTGTGTTCACACATTTTCCAAAATGCTCGCACGGATTTGCACCTGTCGGTAGAAGACCGAGGATCAGTACAGGGACATTACTCAAGGAAATCGGAAAGTATATGACCTCAAAGCTGACAAACTTTAAAAAAAAAATAGACTCACCAATGGAACATTCATCCATGTCTTGGTTGCACGCGCCTCCTACAAAGCCCGCAGGACAGGTGCAAATGGCGCGGCCATTCAGGGGGTTGGTGTCACACACTGCGCCTTCATTGCAGGGGTTGCTCACGCACGCATCGTCAAGGTGGCATAGCAAACCTGTTGCAATATCGCAGAAGGAAAATATATGCCACTTATTAACAGTTTAACAGCCAGGGTTGGCAGAGGCATTGAAGACATTTGATATAACCCACTTACCAGTCTTTCCAACTGGACACTCGCAGAAGAAGGAAGCCACGCGGTCATGGCAAGTGGCGCCATTGAAGCAGACTGCTGTTGCACAGTCATCAATGTTCTCACTACAGTCATCTCCGGTCCAACCGTTAACGCAGACACAGGTGTGGCCACCGATGGTGTTGAAGCATGTTCCTCCATTGTGACAGGCGTTGGGTTGCATGAGGCACTCATTGACATCCTCAGCACAGTATTGCCCTGGGGTGGTTACGTGACACATTGTTTCATGCATAATCACCTTGCAGTACATAGATATTTTGTTGAATATTCAGTATATATTTTGAGAGCTGTACCTGTCCATTCTGGTGGGCACTGGCAATTATAGGTATTGACTCCGTCCACGCATATTCCTCCATTCATACACTTGTGGCCTGGACAGTCGTCCACATTATTCTCACAGTTGTGACCTTGAAAACCTGAAACGAAGAGAGAGGAATGAGTTGCAATACACAGACATGGCAGTAGACAACTACGGTTTTATTATATATTTAGCTCTCCTTATCCCAGACCCTAAACATGTCTACTCATCACCTCGTCACACTTCCCACACTAAGTCGGTGTGGGGTAACGTGGGCAGTAAAAAGGTTCAGAAGGTGTCCGACTGTTTACATCTTCATATGAGGGTTCCCACACGGTGCCAGCAACAGCCGTGACTCCTGCCTGCTTCAGAGGTCAGAGCTCCCCTCAATGTTTGCTTGTTTTATAATCTCTCACAGTTTCAATGACTTCCTCTCTGGCAAGAGACATTTCCTGTCAGCTCCCCAGTGGGAAACCAGAAGGCTCATAAAGTAAATTCCTTCTGTTGTGAGAAGAGCAGACTGGAGAAGAGTGCAGCCTGAGTGCCTCGTCAACTCTCCCACCATCCCATCTCCCACCAGTAGCTATTAATAGAAGACAGGAAGCTGACCTAAGACACAGGACAAAAATCCCAGCAAAAGCACTAACAGCTACGTCATCATGCTGGGGATATCTATTAGCCTGTCACAGTGTGGGGGCCTGGGAAAATAGTACTATGTGTGTGTTCTACTATGCCAATGGAGAGCTATTCCACCTGGTAGGCAAGCACACTCGTAGGAATGGTCACTGGTCTGCCGGCAAGTTCCTCCATTAAGGCACTGAGATGGGGCACAGGGCAGGGTGGACACCTCACATGTGCGCCCACTGTATCCAGGCTGGCACTGGCAATGGAAGGACCCATGAGTGTTAATGCAGAGGCCAGCATTGAGGCACACGCCAGGCTTGCGGCACTCGTCAATGTCGTTGCGGCAGTTTTTTCCTTGGAAGCCAGGTGGACAGGAACAGTTGTAGTGGTTATTCCAATTGACACAACGGGCCCCATTGGCACATGGGCTGGTGGCACAGGCATCAATGAGGGAGCAGTCTTGGCCTGGGGATTAAAACGGGAATTGCATTCAGTTGAAACAATCAATCTAACGTCTCAGGTCTGACCGTTCCAGTGAATTCTTCCTCTGGACATACCTCTGAACCCTCTCTGGCACACACAGCTGAATTGCGGGATATTATTGATCACATGGCTCTTGCAAGCTGCTCCATTGAGACACGGTGATCTATGACATGGATCCAGGTGCTGACAGAGAGGTCCAATGAATCCAGGGCGACATCTGGAAAAAGAAAATAAATAATCACACATACAATAGGATGTGGACAACAGGTCAAGTGGTCACAAGCTTGACAGGCTAAGGTATTTAAGACAGAGTTGCTAAATGTTGGGAATTGTAGCCCAGTTTCCATCATGCGCTGGGTTTGGCGATCAGGACCAAGTGAAACCTTGCCAAGACTTGCTGCCTGACTCACAGTACTTTGAGTAATGCTTCTGGGGCCTGGAATGAATTAGTATTAAGAAAATTCAATACATTGTTCAGTCAATTGCTTACATACGTCCACAAACAGAAATTAAAACACAGAAATGGAGAAAAGCCATCCATTTGCATCTCATATGCTTTATCAGGCACACACTATTATTTCCAGCTCCAAAGAATTATTTTCTCCATGACATTTAACATTCCTCCACAGTGTTTCAGCACTTTAACTCTTGTTTCGGTTCCAGTATATATGAGAAAGAACACACCCAGAGGCAGCCGCCTGGAAAGTGAACAACTGCAAAGAGAATCACGTTATAAGGAAAAACAAGATCTACACACAGCACACATAAGCTGAATAGAAGCAGCTGCGGTGTTAAAATGAAAAACACACATCATCCTCCAGTATTCTGATGCAACAGTGCACTATGTGATCAAACTGCTCGGCCAAGTTTTTCAGTTGTTCTTCTGATTAATTAAATATGTTTTATTTTAGTTGAACAAACTATGTGACTGCTCACTGCATCATTCCCTAAGTGTATTTTTATGATCCAAGAGCATTTTCTTTTGTTTTATGCGCACAGCTACACAGAGTATAGGGCTCTTAGTGCTGCCAAAACATGGGTGACCTATACGACGCCTAAACACATTCTGTGTAGATAGGAGGGCCGAAGCTGCCCCTGCTCTGCTGGAGCTCTGCTGGAGCTCTGCTGGAGCTCTGCTGGAGCTCTGCTTTTACTGTGCACACTGAGTAGACATTGTGTAAACCTGGCCTAAACAGTGCACAAAGCTGAGATATAGATATATCTTCAGGGCTTCCTATAGCTCTCTGCACTGGTCCTGTGGGAGTTCAGACGAGGTTTGGAAAGCTGGTAACTCTACACCCACAGCGGAGCCCTTGGCTGGGGACTAGCCCCCTCTTCAAACAGGCTTTGATGCTGATGGCAGGGCAGTGACAGCTGGGTTCTGGCCCGCCCTTCGGCTCTGTCTTATCTTTCACTGGAGAGGAACCCCCAGGCAGGATTGACAATGGATTTTCATTTGTTCATTTTTACAAGAACATCACCACTATATTGGTGTTTGTTCAACTTTTACCTACCAATATATATATATATATATATATATATATTTTTTTTTTTTACTGAAATATGTTTTATTTTCAAACTGTTCTGCTATGGCTAAATACAGAAGATTTAACAACTACTTAATAATAAATACAATAGTGAATTTTTGACAAATAATACAAGCTCAGAGTTAAAGTGCTGTGTTCCCTGGTTAGGAAGTTAAAGGGAAAACGGGTTGCCCATTTTAAAAGACAGAGTCAGTACAACAGTTACTCTTGAAGCCCCCCTGAACGTCAGCCTTCCCAGCTTGGCTTTCCCCTAACAACTCCCTCCTCTCACGCGCTGAGAGGTCAGATGTCAGAGGTCCCCTGTCTGATTGTGATGATAATGTCACTCAGGCTGCAGTGTGTGGGGTGGGGCTGGTCTGCAGGAGAGAATGCCTTTAGAAGGTGCAATTGGCAGAGCGGGGGAAAAACAGGAGAAGAGAGGGGTCTGGTCCAGCAAGAATGTCATGTCATATTTCCTGTAATCCCCCAGTCCCTTGCTTTGAAAACATAGCACTCACTCCTGTTGCACAATTCCTGTTGCCATAGCAACTTCACAGACGAGCAAGTAAGCCCGACACCCAAGCAATCAACCCCAACCCCACCCTTGGTCCCCATGGCTATTTGTCATGGCTTGGCTGGGTTTATTTAGAGGCAAATTAACTATGTCTGGAATCTAGGGTGTCACTAAAAATGAAACGAAAATGCGGCACAAAGAGGTCTTTGAACGGACACACGAAGAAAGTTGCTTGGAAAGCTGAAAATTCCAACAGAATGACAGTAACATTCATCTGGAGCTACTTGAGACAAAAACCAAAACCAGCCTGTTGTTTTCCAAAGGGCCATTATCTCCCCCTGTGGACAGAAAATAAGTTAACAGCTCATTCCTTCTATAAATTCATGTGAATTTAAGAGGCCGAAACATCAGGTATTTGGAATAAAGGTGTGGTCAGCTACGTGTTTATTTTTCTGTGCATTAGCGTCCATGCGCGGCTCGATTTGCAACAATAGCGATAGTAGTAGTGCCTGATAAATTAATTGTCCTCTCTTACAAATGTGCAGTGGACTGAGCAACCAAAACACACATTCTTTTGTCTAGACCTGACTCATTGCCAACGTGCTACTCCCATAACACACAAATCAGGGTGCTATCAGTGCGGAGTCCGTGAGAGACACACAGCTTTGTCCCGGTTCTCCTGAAAGTCTCCTTATCAGGTGCCGTTTTATAATCTTGTGCATTTTACTGCCTATGGGAACAGCAGGGCAGGATTTGTGCCTTTGCCTGAGCTCAACTTTGTTTGTGGCGGATGTGAAAAGCAGGTGCAGGGCGCTATTGTGCAATGGGCCCCTGAGTCATACTTGGTGAGTGTCGACTTCTGACCTTTGAGGAAGAGAGTACAGCAGATGAGTATGAGGTCTTGGAGTGCAAGCCGAAGGACAGCCAGACTGGGTAAGCTCACCATGTCGACACATATGAGGGATTTTGCCAGCTGCCGTCCTGACGTGACGCATCTGTCCGCATCCGTCAGTGCACCTCTGGGTGGTTGGCATTTACCTCTCCTGCCAGACTTTAAGCCAAAACAACTGCGCTGTTTTGCCCATGGGATAAGCCCAGTAACCGACATACGCACTCCCACACATGGACGATTTCACATAACTCTAGAGATGCAGTCACCCTTTTCAAACACATGCATTAGCTGCTCCTCTTCACACACACACTTTTAAAGCCGTTACACAAAGACACCACAGCAACAAAGCAAACACATGCAACGATCACTACACGCCCAAACACAAAGAAAAGAAACTTACAACCAGCATCATCCTCTGATGAACCATATGCTTAAAAGAGAGGCTCCACTGAGAAGATTATGAGAGAAAGAGAAAGGGAAATGGCAATTTTGTCAAACATTTTATGAAAATAAGTTTTGAAATTATTTGAATATATCACATTTCATAATTTAAAGTAGAAGCGCCACCCCATGTGCAGTCATTTCTGAAGTGTGATCCGTCTGATTTATGTAGTGAGTTCTGTCATCTATACTTGTGTAACACAATGCCAGTTTTCCTGCTTTCTAGGTCACTGAAGCAGGGTAACCTGAGCTCATCCTCTTCAGTACAATAGCAGCTACTCTGCCAGAGGTCAGAGGGCGGCTCACCTGTGAACAAAGAGGCTGTAATCTCTGACACGGTTCATACACACAGTCATGCTCCACAAAGCAACAAGTATAAAGGAGTCTTCCTATCTCAGATGGCATTTCCTAAGACAAACAGAGATGAAAGGCAACAACAGAAGCACTGTATTTCCCTTGGGGCAAGATCTCAACTTCTTTGACGCTTAAAAAATTGGCTAATGAAATGGGTTTTATACCCATAGTTGCTAAAACCTGATTTGGAAAACCGTGTCTCATTTTCTCATCAGGGCCGTCCTTCCCTTCCCCCCTCTTTCCACAAGCAAGCAGGAACCAGCTCTTCTCCTACTGACACCACACTGCCAACAGGAGCCTATCCACACACCCCCTCCCTCCAGCAGCCTCTTCTGCTCTGCTCTCCTCGGCTCGGCTCTCTTTTTCAGCAAAGAGGCAGATTGGGGGTTGGGGAATGTTTTGTGGCCCAAATAAAAGAGCTAAAGTAGTCAGAACTCCTTTGTATGAAAGTGTTCGGGGGGGAGCAGTGACCCAAACAGCTAGTCTTTCAGGCATGGGCTGTAGCCTGGCAACAGTAACCCAGGGTGAGACAGAGCCAGAGTGAGAAAAAGGGGGTGATGAGAGACAGGGTTTCATAAGGACAGTTGGAGCGCTTCAGCGGACTGATCCCCCAACATATGCAGGTAGCTGTGACCGCTGTGCTGGGCCAATTCAGTCTGTTAATTAAGTACAGCCACGTCCAAATGATGCGTGTTTCGCAGATTAATTGCATTTTAGTGGAGAAAGAACATTTTGAAAGCTCCAGAAGCTTTCCAGAGCACCTCCTGAACATGAATATTAAACATCTGATGAAATGCACATTTAACTCATCACAAAGATGAGTTATAAATCTGACAAAGCTTGGATGACTGCAAGTGAATGCTTCCCACTTCCAATAGCTCTCAGTGCTTCGATCTGCATGTATAAGAATGTAAATCCTGAAGGAAATACCTGACATTTCCTTGGCAGTAGGAGCCGTGCAGTTCTACTGCCAATGCGCTCTTGTTACTTAGTTCTCAGTAATGCTGCAATAAAAAGATCCAGGCACATGCTCAGATTTTTTTTACTACTTTCCTTGCAGTTCACACACTATCTGTATAAACTCGCTTCCAGTGTCAATCTGGAGGAATACACCCTCACATTTTTCAAATAGCAATGCATTTGCCCATAACCACATTGCATGAATCCCAGAGTCGAGGTCTTTCAAAGCAGCCTCTACTGAACTCAACCACAAAACCCCACCCAATCACCTAAACTGAACCAGATTTTTGTGAAACTTTGAAACTGAAAAGACCCCATCCCCAACCGAGCATGAAAGATCAGAGCTTTGTCTTAAGTTAAGATGAACAAATAACAAACAAAACAAACTATAGCATGATAACATAATCAGAACATAATTAGATATGTTAAACCTACTAATGACCTGCATTGCAATTCATTCCTTGGCAAACCTCTTTGCGCAATGAATGTTAATTAAACCACCTACGTCATCTTAGAAACTACTCTCCACACTTTAAATTGTTGATAGAAACTATCCCACTGATCGACTGAGACCAGCATCATCTCTCATATGTGTACAATCCTGAAAGAATAAGATTTGCGGATAATGGCAAATGTTTGCAGCGAAAAGCTAAGGAGAATGATAGGAAACAGACTCTGTTTATTATCTCAACTTCTGCCAACCCGAGGGGTGTGAGCCGGTGATGCCTAATGAGACATTTCATAAAGCAGAAACAAATTACGGCACAGAAGCAAGTTTGATTCCTTGCGACGTGGGAAAGCATTAAAGATCCGAAAACCTGTTGGGAAAAGGTAAACACTGCCAAAACGCTCGCTCTACTTGGTGGAAAAGTGAATGCCTTTTCCTGAATCATTTAATGGTGGACCCATCCCTTCCTCTTCTGAAAGGGGAGGGAGTGACTAGGGACATTTGGCTGGCGGACTTCAGCTATTCCAATCAGATGTGCCTGATTGTCTCCTCAGAAGTTATTGTCTACTGGATAGGAACAAACAGCCAGGGGATGAGACTTCAGAGGCAGGCTTATCCCCACATAAGCAGGGGGTTCAGACATATATCAACTCCAAAGAGGAACAATATACAAATTCCAAAAGGATCATCCTGTGGCTGCTTATACCAATGACAAAATGGATTTTTCTGTATATGTATGATATGCAAGGATGTGCACTTGCCGGTTTTTAGAAGGTTTGCACAATTTACAAAAGAGGTGAACAGTTTCCAACATGGGAGACCTGGGTGCACTGAGTAAGCTGATAAGACAGGATGTGTGTAGCAGGGAGGTCAGAAGGCACCACTTCCTTTGACGGGGCCTGGGAACCACAGCTCCTAGTCTCCAGTCCTGACCCGGAAAAAAAGAAGAGGCAACAAACCCAAATCTTCCTCCCTGTGATGGTGTAACGTCTCCATCGAACAGTGCTCGTCTCCTAATGGACACGAAAGCTGTTATTTGACTCTACCGGGCCTGCAGTGCATCAGTTTTCCCGGATAATGACATGATAATGGCTCCCTCCGCCCGTCAGGCCAGAATGAGTGATATGGGCAGTATGTTGCGCACAAAGAATAAACAGTTGCAAAGAAACTAATTGCAAATCAAACAAGTCATTCCAAACCTCCAATGGCTGGTCTGACAGTTGTGTTAAAGGCATTCCTGGAGGGGCTAACAGGGTGAATGGATGGGAGGTAGAGACAATAACCTGAAAGCACCAGAGGGAGACGAGGAATCTTACTAAGCATTCCTTTCTAATCCACCATAAAGATGCCAAAGAAAACATTAGCCCCGAGGTGCCCTGAACTAAGCCAACAATATAATCTGTCCCTTTACTATAGTCTGTCAGTAAATATGCCTTGTCCAGTGGGGAAAAACATATTTTAAACCTGCATTTGATAAAAGCGCAAATGATCTTGTATCTGCAACAGTTCTTATTTGAAAGAGACTGAAAACTGACTAGTTTATTCCTTGAAAGAGATTCTATATGGTCTATTCCCAAGCACATGTGCGGTTCTAAAAAAAGAAGGTTTTTACTAGAGATACTGCACCCCACGCTCTCTGGACAGCCTGCTCCCTATCAAAGTCAAAGATGTCCTCTTTCATCATGTTTTAAGGGCCTGGGAGTTGCCACGGGGTCATAACAAAACACTCACAATTTATATGCTAACTCTGCTACTGGGGCCAAAGTCAGAGCATTTATAACCTAAAGAGGACCACTGTATCCAGAAGGTCCACCATTTATTTCCATTCAGCTGAGAGGAAAGCACTGGTTGTAATCTGCGATTTGCCACTGTGTCAAAAGACAGACGACGAGCTGTGGGAGCTGTGAGAAAGAGCTGGACCCGCTCGCTGCTGCACTGTGAGAGAGGCAACATGTGCTAGAGGGACTGTGGGCTACCGGCTTCATTCCTCCACAAGCTTGTCTCTCACAGTATGGGGGCGACTGACTGCTCAATGGCAGCACCTGGCCCTATGCTTTCCCTTTGTCAAGATCTGACTTCACTGGATTACCATCACAACATCCACCAGCTGTCCTATACGCAGCCCCCCCCTCCACACACACACACACACACACACACACACACACACACACTCCCTCCCTCCTACCCAGCCTCCCTCTACCCATTCCCTACCCCCAGTCCAATTCCTCCAGCTGGATCCTCTCTGAATGACACCCTCTCAATCTGCCTAATTATCTCTCCTCTGGCCGTGGCGATGTGGCCCTCGCCACGCAGCACATTCTGCCGGCAGGGCGGAGCCGAGGGGCCACAGGCTCTTCAGCTGGACTTCCTGGCTGCTCACCTAGAAGGACGCACTCTCTGTGACACTATCGGCCTTCACTGTCAAGTTCAAACCTCTCGGCCATGTCATATATATATATATATATAGAGAGAGAGAATGCGCCTAACACATTTGAAAAGTGTGTCAAAACGCCGCAAATGATTCGCATACACACTTGATTCGTCATCTTAAGAGGTGTTTTTAAGAGCTTTGTCAACACTACATCAACAATCATAAAGAAGATGGCCTGAGATCTTTAGCAAACAGGAAGCTACCACACTTAGAAGTTATGAGTTATAATGTGGTTTGGGCCAATAGGACAGAGGATACTTAGGTATCTGGGACATTAACAATGGCACCTACCAAACGCATACTATTCCTGTCACTTGAGAAGCTCCTTCCTGTTAGAAAGGTGAAATAACAGAGTGGCTCGACAACAAGCAGGAATAGATGAAGCTGCTATGCACTTATTTCCATAAAACAATGTCCGCGGAGTTATGTTTTTTAACAAGGCTGATATCCACCAGTTTTCCAATTTCTTTTCCAGCGCCAAAGCATGTATCTGTATGCCCTTTCTTTCTTCTCCATATTGCATTCACTTTGCCGTGGCCTTTCTTCTCTCCTTCCCCACAACCTGTTCTGCGGTGCCAGGTTACAGCCAGGTATCTGGTGGAAGAAAGGATCTTTTCTGCTGTTTTGGATCTCCCGTTTCTGTCGGCTCCCAGGGGAAGGGGCGGGGTAGCTCCACTAGTCATAGGACTGGTCTGACCACTCTAATGTGGCCACACTCCGTTCCACCGCTCTGCCCTGCTAAGGGACTCTTCCCACACTGTGTGGTATGACATTTGATGTCCCCCTCCGTTAAAAGTCCTTTCCGTTAGCACTCTGACTGCTTCTTTTCCTTGGCACTTCTCCAAGCGTAGTGAACGCACATGCCTGAGCCCTACAACCCAAACACACGCACACGTACATGTACGCAGCACAAAGGACTGGCAGAAGAAAAATGATGACACATTCCCTGTGATGTGATTACACTAAATAAATGTGGAGATGAAAGTACACACTAGATCAAACGCTGAGAGAGTTATGTTAATTATCACTCGTGGTAGGTAGAGCTATTTCTGTGGTGAGCTGAAAATAAGTAATTTGCTCATGAATGCTGTAAGATATGCTGAAAAAAAAGATCTGGCTGCATCAAATTATACATTTACCCGCTTAATGACAACCATCTCGGCCACAGGTAATGATTGAAAAAAAATGTGGGTGGTGGTTACTTGCTTGACATGCAGTCAAGTTACACATTGGCGTAGTGTGTGGTGGCTACCACCCTCACAGAACTGTAAGCAAATACACAACGACACACACAAAGTCTGTCTATGTGTGGTATTGGCTCCACACTGACCTGAGCTGTGGGGTGAACAGCCTTCACCAATAAAATAACAAATTTATTGTTCTGGAGGGAAGCAGCTTGCAGCCACAGGGTTTTGTATCTGTGTTCTCCATCGGAGACACTCAGGCATGTTTCCTAAACCAAAGAGTTTTTAAAAAAGGGCAAATGACCCCTGGGCAAGACACTGTAGGCTATTTAACGTGGCCATTGTAATAGGCTCCCACACAACCCCCCCTCACCAATTTGAAAAACAAAAGCCTTATCATTGTCAAAAGATGCAAGAGCTCAAAAATGCAGGCACAGGCGGGAAACAAAGAGAGTTGTTTAAAAGCTTGAAATAAACTGACTGTTAATGAAAGGTACACCACACAATGAAAAAAAAATGTACACACTGAAAATAACAAAACAAAAAAGAAAAATGGAAAAGGAAAAAAAGTACTCATAGAATGCTGTGATTTATGTTTGACTAAGCTCTTCAGCAGGTGCAAGGGATGAGTGTGGCGGCCAAACATTCTGAGGCATCTGTGTGGGCCTAATCAATTTGTCCTATCTTTCACCGCCTCAAGAGTGGATGTTAAAAATTAACAGGCTAGCGGATATAACAAGGGCACATTCAGTTCATTGTTAGAGTACCAGAGCAGAAACTAGTGTTTTCCCTGAACCTCGGAAGAACAAACTGCCAGATAAAAGTTGTGTGTGAATCGATTTACACACAAAGCCAGCACCCTGAATGCATTTCAGGAGCAGAGCTTAGAACATGTCGCCCGAGAGGGAAGCTGGGGGCTTTGCTGAAACTCTGCCCCTCACGTTTATCTGAACATAGGTTGCACTTACATGCATTGAGATGATGAATCTAAGCAAGTCCCTCCATTTTCACAGGGTCTGTATTTATCCAGGCAGCGGAACCCTGTGGGGAATTGAAGAAATCAGTGAAGAGGACCACACAATTTTATCACAAAACCTTGTCATCCACTAAGAACATCGCAGCAACATTGGAAATGAGGAAGTATGTGTGTATAAACTTGCAAAAAATATCATGGAGATAGCCAATCTGACACATCTCCTCTAAATTCACTGATAGCCAAGTCTAGATTGCTACTTGTGGCATATCTCACAGACACACCCGCATGATTGGTGTTTACTTTGTCGAAAACAGATAAACTTTTGTGTTTCTCCGATACAGGGGCAGATGTTGATTTAAGGTGATTCTCTCTGTTAAGAAAGGTGTTTTCCCAGAGACAATAATCCATCATCATCTGATACTCCACAGTTCTGACCATTTAAAAAGTCATTGAGACGGCATTTAAATATCCTCCCCTGCACTTGTGTCAACTTGGAGATGCAAAATGGTGCATTAGGAGCAAAAAATGAAATTCAGAGAAAAAAAAATACAGCTGAGGAAGAATCATTCCTAAAAACAATGCGTGAGATTTTGACACGTGATGCGCAGACTTGAATCTGCTCCCATTAGACTAACTGTTGCTCTCTAATTACTACAAAGGGATGCGGAAAGTGGTTGCCCGTTTATGCCTGCAACTTAAACTGCAAAATATGTTGAGCAAATGAAAGTTAAGTAGATAAAAAGTTTTGCAGACAATAGTAGTTAATGGTAGTCTTGATTGTATTTTTTATTTTTTTTACTGTTTTTTTTTTTTTTTTTAAGTCGTCTGTCCAGACATGCCTTGGATGCGAAGCAGACCTCTACACAACGAGTGTCAGTTGTTCACTCAGGCTTACCTTCGCAAATGTGCATAAACAATAAAAATGACAAAATAATCCATGGAATATTCCCTTCCATTTCGGTGGAAACGTTTCCAGCGTATCAAGTTGTTTGTTTCTTTCAGTAAAAATACATCCTTTGTTGAGTTCACACAAAAATAAAGCCTCCACAGTCGATGGGCAAGCCGGAAAGCGTAGCGTTAGGTCCCAAATCCCGTATTATCCTCCGCAGCACGGCCACGGCTGCTGTGATTCTCCTCTCACCTCCAGAAACTTTTGAAAAACTTTTCCTTCCCGAGCTGTCCCAGCGTCTGGTGTTACTCCGCCTCCCCGTCCTCTCTCTCTCTCTCTCTCTCTCTCTCTCTCTCTCTCTCTCTCTCTCTCTCTCTCTCTCTCTCTCTCACACACACACACACACACACACACACACACACGCACATGCACATGCACTGAGAGTATGGAAGCAGGGGAACGCTGATCAGAGCTGCTCAGTTCTTGACATGTTCCACAAAACGTAATAAGAACTTTGCTGAGGCACAAGCTGAAAAGTTGCTTTTGCTGTGCGCCCTATCACTCCAATAGCACCAAGAAGGCAACAAGTTCAAAAATAGCCCAGAAAACAAAAAATAAACTTAAAAATGATTGTATTTTGTGGAAAAAAGTGTTCATTTCTAATTCTTTAATCCTAAACCACATGCAAGCTTCTTTGATGGACACTGTGGAACTGGTGTTAATGCACTGACACTTTAATTGAGTCATTTACTCTGAATCCTAAATCTAAACAACAACAACAAAAATCTTTCAGGTTTATTAAGTATTATGGTGGCAGACTGGAATGCGTCCAGTCCCATGCACGCTTAATTGCTTGTTTGTGTGTTTACAGTTGATGAATTGCAGATAGGAGAGTGTGTTTACACGGTAGCACAGGGGCAGACAGTAGTCATCCCTGTCCCCCCCTCTGCCCCCCCACGGCCCGTGTGCTGAACTGGAGCCTCAATTTGGCCTGCTGCTCCTCAGCCTATCGCTGCGGACTCATTTTCTGCAGCCTCCGTATAGTACCTCGGTTGTTCTGTGGCACTGAGCGGAGCCGGTCGCTTCCAGAGACAATAGCCTTGATTTGAATCATAAAAGAAGGCCAGCATTATGACACAGTTTCTCTCCGCAGGGGAGGGCAGCACACTAATATTCAAGGACACTGCCCCTGCACCAGTGTCCCCCCCCCCCCCCACCTCTCCATCGCACTATTCCTGGTCCTAGCCTTGAATAAATTACAGGCCTGGGCAGGGCCATGAATGTAGCAGGCTGGTTTGGAGTGAGGTTCGTTAGCGCGTGTGACGTCATCTATAGGGGTCAGTGAAAAGAGCTTGTTAGGCCTCGCAGGCACCTGCTTCATTTGGCACCCACCGTGTGATGAAAGTTTGGCAGTGCAAAGTTTTCAAAAGCTTGGATTCAGCTTTTTGTGCATAATAGCACGGGGTACTTAGTCCTGTATTCTTTGTTAGCAATTGCATATTACTGCAACTGATTGTAAGCTCATGCAGTTTATGCAAATGCAAACTGGACAGAAGCAGAAAGAAAGGTGTAACAGAGTTTGTAAATTACAAGTAGGTGTTAAAAATTAAAAGGTATGCGGCTGTGTTTCATCTGGCTGTGATTTATGCCTTTCACCCCTAGGGTTTTGTAGCAGACACACTCCCATCTCACTGTAGCAGGTGTTGGCAGTATTTTGACTGGCTTCTAGTTGGAAGGCATCCCAGGGAGAGATTCCTCATTGTGCTCAGGGTCAGACGGTTGTATTTACAGCATGTTGCTATCTGCTATCTAAGTCTACAAATGCCTAGGATGTTTCATTCCTTGGAAGAACCAAAGGCCTCGGTCATTCCTGGGAGAAATAGCCGCTGGCTTCCTCATATCTACCAATATTTTTGTACATTTTGTACAAATACATTGCACATATTTGTATATGATAGCATATCAGTTTGATTATTACTGTACCAAAACTTTGCTTTCAAGAATTTTATTGCATGTATTAAGAAAATCTGTATCTTCTCACTTTCATCTAATTAATGTAAGTGGATCCCGCTGTCCCTCCCTCTGGAAATATGACCTCAGCTTGATTATTTCAGAAATGAAAGAAGACAACGATTTAAATCTCATCTGAGCATCTTGCTTGACAGTCTTTGGTTTCTTGGCGGTGCTCTACAAACAGTAATTTGAATAAATTCTTAGTAACGTTGTGTCTTTGTCTCGTTATCTCTTCTGTCTCTCTCTCTCTCTCGCTCTCTCTCCACAAACACACACAGACCAAACAAGTTGGTGTTGTGTTTGCACTGGAGGGAAACTGTGAGAGTGGAAGGCCTGGCGACAAAGTTCTCGCGCAGGACTCAGGGGGATTCTCTAATCACACAAACAAAGATCTGACAGGTCAGGATTTACAACTCTGTTCCCTGCTGGAAAGAGAGCAGCACTCCCTTTGAACAGTGTTGCTCATGGTTGACAGAGGAACATTCGAAGAAACTAGGGTATACGGCATTAATACACACGTTTATCGTAGAATCTGCCTTTAGCAGCACCTTTCTGCTTGCGTGTACCCAGCTGTACTCACCACTCTGTATAGTTAGTCCTCACTTTGAGCACCTAACAGCTTGGGTAACTGTGCACTATTGTGAAACAGCCACATTGCTAACAGAGAAGCTTTTATTCAGAGATGCATGTGAATGATACTGTATGTTTGCAGTTTCAAGAGTGGAAGCTGACCAAAGCCTGCTAAGTGAAGACCACCCATGTGTGAAAAAAAGAGAAAAAAAGTAAAATGATATTCTCAAGCTGGCTTCGCCTTTCTTAACTGCGCTGCGCTTTGCTCACAGCAGGCGAGTGTGTCCGTACAAATCAGGTGGACAAATACAAAGAATTTTCCAGAGAGCGACAAAGATCGTGGTGGCTTTCAACCTGTTTTTTTTAACAATAGTGTGATGTGGAGTAGCCAGTAAGACCCTGCATTTATAGCGGCAGCTCTTAATATGTGGCCACATTTTCGTCCGAGCTATACGAATAACCAGCCAGAATTTATTTAAACGACTAACAGTTCATTGTATAACTGAAGTCCAATCGGTGAAGCAAAATGGATTTTCCTTTGTTGTCACTGCATAAAACCCTGAAACCCTGAAAAAATACAGAAACACAGCACAAGAAGGAGTGTAAAGGTGGATTACTGCAGCTGTTCAAAAGATTGTGCAATATTATGCAGTGGTAGTTTTGCAAACCTATGCAACAGTGTGAGTTTCAATAACAGTTGTTACTGGAGATGCTGGTTGCACTTCCAAAACATTGTATTTTTTTAAAGAGATCTCAGGAGACTTTAGCGTACGTCAAGATGAGCTGCATAAAGGTGGAAAGGCTGAGGCAGTAATCTGAAAGAATCTCGATAAACAGGTCGCAGAAAACGATTTAGCGTCCTGGCTACTCTCTCTTAACATCTCCGTTCATGCGTCTATGAAACTCAGTCTTGGTACATGATTTTACAGAACACAGTGTTTATGGTACACGCCCCAAAGAGGTCACTGCTGCTGTCTAATGATAACATGGACCTGAAATGTGCCAAAGAGCGCCCTGGCTCCATAACCCTTCTGTAAAAATGCTTCGTGAAATGATGAACAGCGTATCTCATTTGATTGAGTCTTGTATGGTCTACAAAAGGACATGCAAACCAGTATAAAAGCATCATGTCCATAAACATCAGTGGATGCTTAGCACCAATATTTGGGGCTGCTCTGAGGCTACTCTGCTTAAACTCCCTTTCACTGAGGAGGACATTAATTTCAAGGTTTGTCAATGTATCTCGGAACGACTAAAGTAAATTCACGTGGAGTGGTCCGGCCAGAGTCCAGACATTAACGCAATAGAAGTACTGTGGAATTACTTCTAGAGAGCCACTCACACATACGAGAGTCTGAAGTTATTGCAACCAAAGCAGGTTTGGCCAGTTATTAAATCCACAGGTTCACTTTCCTGCGCTGCAGAGAAGGTTTAGAGGATTTATTCATCGTCTATACTTGAGACTGGTTCTGGCCACCGTGCACTGTGGTCAGCCAGCGCCCTCTTTTCATGCTTGGTGGCTTTTCAGGGCTAGCACGCTCCGTGTGTGATAGGGGTGCTAACAGGCAGTGTGTGTGGACACAGCGGACGTGATGACTTTACCACCCAAGCCAGACTGATTTATGTGGGAAAAGCCCGAAGAGCACCAACGGAGAGTGTGGAGAGGATTAGAAGTCCCTCTACAAAACTGGTCACGGCCAATCAGCAGAGGAGACCCCCTATGGGCAGACGTCGGGGCCAATTGTAGTAAACCGTTTAGTCTGTTGGTCTGTTTTTTTTTTTCTTTTTTAAATTTCATCACTTTGTCATAATTGAGTGATCTCTTTTATCATTAAGGGATTGCAACACTCCACCTCGAACCTTCTGGGGTTTGAAGAGATAGTTAAGACACTCCTGGTGTTTCTCTCTCTCTGTGACAAAGGCTCAAGCAGGCCCCATGAGCAATGCAGCCTAGCGTGATAAGATAAACGCTCTTTGTTACTCATATCGTCAGGGGAAGAAACACCTCTGCTTTTCCCAAGATCTAACACGGGAAATTCTGAGATTTCACAGCAAATACATAGCAGGCATTTCTTATCTTTTAGGACTGATTGGATGCCCCAAGAGTGTACAGTATTTGGATTTACGTCCTCTATGAAAAGTGTGAAATGTATTTATGTAAAAAAAACATCATCTGATATTTCTCCTGCTCGTGTTTATTGAGATGTCAAATCAAACCATTTTGAGTAAACCGTTCGCCGACGCCACTCCGCTTTAATGTAACGTATTTTAAACAGTTTCACATCCGTGCGGTTTTGTTGTTGAGCTTGCTTCATGTACACTACATGCTGCTTGCTTACACTAAACTTTCCTTCACGATTAAATCATTTGTCATCAGGCACTATGAAAAAAAAAAAAAAAGGTTTCTGGGGGGGGCTGTGTTTGTATTCATACTTTCTGTATCCTCATTCACTGTGATTCTTTTCTTCTTTTTCCTTCCACCCACTCTCTGACATATACACACAGAGTGACTGAAGCTTTTTGCCCAAAGTAAACACGTGGATGATGGATCTTTCTTTGGGTTGTGGGAAAAAGTGTTTGACTTTCACACAAGCTCTCTAAACGGCTATTAAATCCTGTATGTGTACACATGTCCTGTTTCAGCAGAGCACTAGGGCAGACGGAAGGAATGAGAGTTGCCTGAATCCTGTATTTTCTGCTAAATTGTTGTCCCAGAAGGTAGAGGGACGAGGTGTTATTTGATTTATTTGATCGGAATCATATCCTTCTCTCCAACATCAGGATCCTCTGATACTAATCAAGATGGGGGTGGCTTTGTCACTTCCCTTTGGGATATAAATCTACAGGAGGGTGGACAGAGGATCGAGACTCAGTGGAAGGTCTGGAGGCATGTGCATCCACGCGGTAGTGAGAGAGTGCAACAGATATCTGTGTGCAGGAATGCATTTCAGACAACGCTGGAGACTGGCCAGCTGGAGGAATTCAGAGAGCTATGACTTTGTTTCCGTGTGAAATGGCTACTTAAGACCACTGCGAACAGCTGCTGGACAGTGCCCCTCTCCCCCTTCTCTTCCACCCCCTCTTCCAGCTCCTCAATCCCTCCATGAGGCTGTAAATCTTAAAGGAGAACGGAGGTGTTAGCTACTTGCTGAAAGGGATCCAGGGAGGATACTGGGGTTTAGTGCAAAAGGTCAGGTCTGTGTTAGCAGGCCCTGGTGCCGAGACTCTGGGCTGATACCCACTGATGACCTGACACACACGCTTAAGACAAGGATGACGTCCACCCTGGAGTCGCCATGAATCAGGATTAATTGAACTGGTGGAAAAGCAGAGGCAAGGCAGAGGGTCAAAAAAGCAATATATCCACATATATACATATACATATATATAAACTAATGTTTACACCTATGTAATCTGACATAAAAACGAGAAAATAGCTTGAGTTGGTGCACAGAATTATCTCAGTAACCGCCTTGGAAAGTGTTTCGAGTGGCATATGCTGCACTAAAATGTCAAATAAAAGACATATTGAGAAAAATGACTGAATTATAACTGCGATTGATCCCACATTTGCCTCTGAAAACCGGAGGAGAAAGACAAGGAGGGGTCCCCTGCTCTCTGTTCATCCTCTATCCCTCCTGAGTCAATTGTTGGGGAAGCATGGTGTCAACCCTGCGCCATCAATCACCCCCTTTCAGAGGAGGGCAGACAAGGCGGGGACCCGCCCCCCAGGACAGGGGGGTGGAAGTTCTCATGCCCTCCCCGCCTCCTGAAGCCCCGCGCCCCTACAGACAGAACTACGACAGCTGGTCTGGCCATTAGGGATAGGCCGAGACCTGAGGGCCCCCGCACAGCAGCAACAGCTGCCAGCCCACTGCCCCCAACCACCCCTCCGACACAGCTCTATAAAATCTGTATTAGAACAGAAATTTATTGTCATTCCTTCACATTCCTACACAAAGATGGCCACATTGTACATTGTAATCACTTCTTTTCACTTATGCTTTGGTAAACATTTTGTATGTAGTTTTCTGTGGAACATGGTTTTGCAAATGTTATTCATTTGGGGAATCGTCAGCAATTTTTGTCAAGGCCTTGAACTATCAATTATGCGTTTTTGCTTTAAGTGTGTGGCTGTTTTTTTAAGTAGTTTTGATGTTATGTTTGCCGTACTCTTCCCAGAGCTGAAGATGCTTGAGTAACCTCTTTGGATTAAATCAAACCTTCACGACCCACTGTTTTTCTTTCCATCCAATTTCTTCAACCCGCTGGCAAATCTTTGCTACGTAAAGGATACACTGAGGGTGGCATGACCAAGGATTAGCAGACCATGGTTTGTGTGGTCAGCTGTGTATGTAATCATTTATTTATGCATAGCCATCAAGTTCAATTTCAATCTTTCCAACTATTACATCCATATTGCACATATATACATACTGCTTCTGCATTGCTGGTTGGATGCTAACTGAATTTTGTAGCATTATACTTGAATAAGTACAGTGACAAGAAAGTTTAATTTATTATTTTTTTGTTTTTAATCACATGCTGTTCGTCTGCAGCCAGTGGAGTTTGTGCCTGTCCTTACTGACAACAACCTGTAGGATATTACTGAAACATGCAAACTTGTATATAATCAACTTTTTAATTTACCTCAGTGTGGTATAAAAGCTAAACCAGGCACCACGTTAAAAAAATAATAATAATAATAAAAAAATGACCCTTTAAGTGCCAATTTCAAAAATAAAGTCACTAATTTTGGGTGGGGAAAAACACTAAATTACATATATTCAATATAAAAAATGATCGGAGACGGGGGATTTTTCAGCTGTTACTGCAGTCTTAGATATGTCAAAGATTAGTAACATTTTTGTGCGTATTTCTTTTTTGTGCAGCATCAGATTTTCAATAAAACCTTTTTTAAACCTTTCATACTGTTAGTGGCTGTTTTCACTCCCATTATAACCACATTATTTAAATGCACAGACATAACACGTGTATAACACGACATGTAACAATGCATTTTACAATCGTGGTGATTTCCCATGTTCAGAAGGGCTCAGATTTGGCAATTTTACTGTTGACCACCAAATCGCACCATTCAATCATTACATAGGCTAGCTGTATAAAAAGATATATAGTTTCTGTATTTGATATATGGAGTTTATGAGAATATTGTGTGTGTGTGTGGTGGTGGGGATGGGGGGGTTGTAGAGGACAGGGTTAAAGCAGTTACATTATTACATAGGCCTGTCTGTGTGTGGGGTTGTGTGTGTTCAGTCTTTAAAGCAAGACTTGCAGCATGTTATCTGGTGCACTTTACATGTGTGTTCTCCAAAAAGGATGCATGTGGCGACTGTTCTCCTTTTCAGGCATTTGCACAACGTGCAGGTTCCCCTCTTCCCTCCTGAGTTGCTGGTGGCTGCTGCAGGCTCTGGCAGTTCCAGCAGTCTGCATCTCTCCCATCAGTGCAGCAGCAACTGGTGCACGAGGAAAATGCTTTCTCCTTAGAATTGCAGAAGACACCAGCCTCATGGCTCGTGCTAAGCAGGATGACATTCCTTCCCCATTTTGGAATATAACTCACAGCCTTGGTGATCTGGGTGAAGGCAAATACGTAAGAGAGAGCAGCTCGGCCTTTATCCTGCACATGGTTTGGTGCAGGATCCAGCTTGTTCTTTCCAACTGTTCCAACCAAGGCAACTTTCCTCTTCAGCAGCTCCTGAGCAAGTGGGTCGGTGGTGAAAAAATTGTGACACGTAACAGTCACGCCCTCGGTCATCTCCAGGACAACACGTTGGAACAGACTCTCCGAGCTAGTGAAGTTGGAAGAGGATGATGAATCCTGCAGCTCACTGGCAGGGGATTCAGTCTCCATAATAATTTCTAGAGCTTCTCTGATGCTTAAGTGCCTCTTCATGTTTCCTCTTGCTCTTCTCATGAGCAAATGGCCACCGGGACCTCATACAGTCTTACTGAGTTTGTGTTTACTCTATGTAGACTCTCTGTAGTTCTGAGTGCCAGGGCGGCTGCTCTTCTCAAGATCAAGAGGCCAGCAGGCCAGCAGGCCAGCAGGTGCATAAAAACGCTTACACTTTATTTTTGTTTACTTTTTGTAGACTCTGACAGTTAGTTCGGAGAGCTGTTTTCATTCATTCATTCATCGTCTTTAACTGCTTGTTACTGTGAAGGGTCGCGGGGTCTTCTGGACCATTCATGGGGCGAGAGGTGGGGTACACTCTGGACAGGTCCTGAGAGCAGGTCCTTTTTTTTTTGGCTATATCATATCAGTGCACTACGGTCTGCGATTAGCCCTGCAGTTACTACCTTAACCCCATATCAGTGACTTAAAAAAATAAAGAAATTGGCATTTAAAGGGTTAAGATTTTGGTTTTTTTTTTTTTTTTTTTTAAAGGTTTAGTAGTTTTGATCAGGACTGAAGTTGATTAACAGATTTAGGCAAAAAAAGTTTAAAAAATACTTATCTGATATATTTTTACAGCAGTCACAGTTAGTGGCAGTTCACCCACCAATGCTATGAAAGGGTAGTACATTTTTTTTAAATTGACCTACAGAAAATTTTGAGATTGTATTTTCAAAATGATGTAAAATTAAGGTTCCTCGCCAAAAAATAATTCCATATGCTCCAATAAAGTGAAAATTATGGTCAAATTAAGAGCATTAAGAGCGTTCATCCCGAACGCTACACAAGGGTTAAATCACATATTTATTTAACCAGCCAATCATATGAGGTGATTTGCAGAAAAGTTCGCTCATTTCTCTCTAACAATGGAATCCACGCAAGGTGATATTTACCCTCTTGAAACGCTATTTACAATACAAATATGTCTGTGTGTAGGTGATTTCAGAACGGGCTTTCATTTGAAGATTGCTGTTTGCCAGTGTGTGCATACTGTGATAAGTGCACGAGCGTGCCCATGTGTGTGTTCCAGCGCGCGAGAGAAAGCAAGAGACGAGAGTGTTAGGTGAGATTACGCCACACTCCCTCAGGATCCTTGTTACTCATGCACTACTGGAAGCTGAGTGGTTCCCACACTCGCGCAGTGAGGTGAGAGAGGCTGCACCCACGGCCCCACCTGTGCCTCTTCATGTTCCAGCAGAGCCTTCCTGAGCCAGGATCTGTCTTAAGAAAAGAACAGGGAGAAAACACTAAACCTGTCTAGTGTGCAATCAAAACAGCCAGTGAGTAACAATGCTAGTTTACCACTAAGGTATAATTACTACCAAAGCGACCACGAATGGGATAATTAGCCTGTACCCAGTTTGCCCACCCAGTGCACCTCCCGACCCTCACCACTACCTACACAAAAACATATTGTTTGAAACAAGAGTTTTTCTTTACCACAAGTAGAAAAACAACTTTATCTGAAATGTTTTTTTTTTTGTTTTTTTTTCTTTTAAAGATGACACATCTGCTGCTGCTTTGCTTTCAGAAGCCAAACAATAGAATTATTTGTTATGAGGAGCTTTGCTGGGTTTTAACCGGTTTGACTCATGTCACCATGTCCTTCACGGAGGACCTCCATCCTTTTGTCTAAAACCACTGAAGCTGTGTGAGATCACATGTGTGGTCATTATTGCACTCCCACTCAACTCAATCACATCCAATCTAAGATGTTATTCTACACATACGGAGCAGATGACGGCTGCTTCTCTTGGATTGCCTTACGGAGTGAAAGGAAGGGCCAAGTCAAGAAAAAGGGATGAAGTTGGGAAGTGGCAGGTTTACTGGGTGGACATTTAAAGGTGCACGCACATTCCTTCGCCACTCTGTGGCTGGCCTGGGGACACACTTGAATGATAAGGAAGGCATGACTGAAATAAGACGGGGTGGGACTGGAGTTAAGTGTTGAGGGTCGGTGTGGCTTGAGTGCTCTGCGCCTGAGGGTTAACTGTCCTGCTTCAAGAAAGAATCTCTCTGAGGATTGTTCTACTCTGTAGTTTAATCAAAGCATGCCCACTCAGGCAGAAGCTGCCCTGATAGATCATCCCATCAGAACATCGTTGAGACAGGGCCTTCTTATCCTCCTCTGTTTATAAGTGGATTAAAATGTAATTGCATTTGTTTTCATATGACGAGATGAAACATCGGGAAAAGAAATTTTAAGTCTGGCTTACTGTTATCCTGTTACTGTTATTATTGAGCTCCTTTGACAGGGGTCACTCGGGTCAAGTGTGTGACGCAACAAGTAGCCATTTTCAGAAAAGCTAGGCTGCGGTTCAGAGTGGGTGGAAGGAGTGGCTGATAGCAGCAGACATTCCACACCAAACCACCCAGGGGCAGAGGGGAGAGGAGGGCTTGCAGTAAGTCCACTTTTATTAAAACATATTGAAGAAAAACAACACGCTGGTCTATGGCGGGAGGAGAAGGAAATCAGCATGACGGCTGGATCCAGCCTCCTCTCGCAATCTGGACGCATGTGCCTCTAAGCTTCCACAAACGTTTCATCTTTTCCTCTCGGTGCTGTCATTCCCACTCCTGTTTTTCATCCCTCCTTCTCATCCTCCTTCTCCACCTCCGTCTACTGTTTTTCAAACAGCTGTCCAGCCAACACCAATCAGCCCTCTCCTTTAATCTCTCTTCCTCTGCTTGTCCTAACACACCCATCCTCTACCGCCAACTCTGCCTCTCCTCTCTCTTTCCCTCCATCTCTATTTCCTCTCTCATAGACTTGCTATCTGTGCTCGACCACGTCTTGCGAGCCCGTCACAAGTCTGGGACACACACATATTTTGTGGCCTGGAAAACCTCCGCCCCTCCGTTTCTTTTTTGTTATGTTTTGCTTTGTGTCCTGCAGCTTTAGGTAAAGGTTGTGTTCCTGGGTGGATCCAAGCTGTGTAGTGCTAATCTCCGCTGAATGGCCACTACACCATTATTGTGGCTGACTTTATTGTCTGGGCAATTTAACAACTATGCCCCTGGCCGCACTAACCCCAGTGACCTGGTCACTGTCTCCCCAGCAACTAATGAAGGAAGTGTGATAATGCATGAGAGAGGAGGTTTCACCTCAGGATGGCCTGACTAATGGACCCAGGGCAGACACCATCAGCTTGTCACAATAACTGACACGTTCAATTCCTCTGTCCCCGCTGTTCATTTATATTAATCTCAGAATATTCATCGCCTTCATACGTGCCTCCTGATGTTTCTCAGCCAGCTGGCATTTCCAGAGGAATGTAATGAGGTCAGGAATGCATCATGCATTGATATGATGCACTGGATAATCCAGCAATCTGACAAAACTTAGACATAGCTGCAGCCATCTTCCCAGGACTCTGCGGAAGAGAAAGGCAATCCAGACATTCCTGGGTCCTGTTGTGTCCTCTCATACTCTCTAATTTAGGAGCAGCTGTCAGGCCCTGCAAACCCACCACCATCAAAGCTGGGTGAAGAGGTGGGGGTGGGGTGGGAGGAGCGATGATGCCCCCTATCACACTTTCCTAGGTTGTGGCATTGACTAAGGTTGACCCTAGATTACAGTATAGGGGATAGTCACTGCAGGCCCCACTAGTGAAAACAGAAGACATTTAGCTGATAGTACGGGTAAGGGAGAAGCGCCTACAGAGTATCTTTTAGACATCACCTTTCTTATTCTTTCCATTTCATTATGAACCAATATGTCTGCAGTATTCATCAACAAGAAAACACAGAGATCATCTAAAATTATGACCTCTTGTCCAATTTGCAGGATTTCAATCGCTGACACTTTTTCACATTTGTTCCAGAAACAACAACAGAACAAAAACGGACGTGATGGTGTAAATAACATTTGTGTTTGAGATGCACGTCTTCCGAAAAGCGTTTTCAAATACCGCATCACTACTGTCGGCATGAACAAACATAGTGCAGGATTCATGTCTACTTGGATCCTAAAGGCTTTTTTTTCATGTCCCCCTTTTCAGTCCACTGGATGAGGGGAGCGAGAGTGAAATAGTTCTCAGGAAAAAAGGGATTAGGGGAACTCATTAACACAACATTAATGCCGTAACTGCTATCTAAGAAAAAATAATATATGCCTGGCAACGGAAACAATACAGACAGCATACAAGAAACTTAAACAGATTACTGAACAATATGTGGCACAGGGGCCACATTAGGCTCCTCCTAGGTTGTTGGGGCTAACGCAGGGACTTGCTGCTCTTTGCAGGGAGACCTTGGTTTGGAATCTGTTGATTAAATTTAGTCAAAGCAAAGAGTGATGATTACACCGTGTGCCATGAGATCTCACATCTTTGAAGGGTTCTCACACTGCTATGGCGTCCTCCAGGCATGGTCAAAGTCTTTGAGATTTTTTTATTGCATATGAGAGAAAATTAGATTAAAGATTTTAACTTAGAAAAAAAAATGGATCATCATTTGTTGCAGATGTAATGTGATGTAAGATCATTAATGGCGTCCTGTTTTCGGAGCAATGCTGTGTGTTTAGGTGTGCTTATAGGCTGAGGTTCTCACACTCTGGTGAACATGCTGAGACATGAAGTCCCCGGGGCATCCCAGATGTGGTCCACACTCTGCTCTGTACTAACCTCTAATTACACTATTGGCTCCTTTACGGGCCATAATTACTAGGAATATGTCTGTGATACCAGCTTGTGGATGCCAGCTGATTTATTTTCCTTATCCTTGTTCCCAGTGGGCATGCATGCACTCCTACATATTCATGCATTCCGGCAAGCTACTGTAAAAAAAATAAAAAGATTTTTGCATAATGTAAACAGCACAGACTGTTTCATTCATTCAATAATTTATTTTGCCTTTCCTTTTTAGAAACTGAATAGATGGGACACAGTCTCCTTCCTGCTTACCAGTCGGCTTTGGAGGTAGATTTCCCACACATATGAAAAGGGCCATCTTGTTTTTTTTTTGACCTGTACTCTCATGGAAGTGCTGTTTCGACAGCTTGTTCTAATTCCCCTGTCTCCTGCAGGACTAGCAGGGAGGAAGCACTGAAGCCCTAGATCGCTACAAAAAGAGCAGCCTCAGGGGCACGAGGAGGAAGAGGGTCAATGGAATCACAGTGGGCTGGAGGCGCAGGAGTGAGGGGGTCGCAAATAAGGGAAGTGGGTAGCCCACGCCCTCATATAGTGAATTTTTGTCCTTCACATGGGGTCTCCTCTTTATGTGGTTTTACACGAACCGGCCTCCAGGCCTAGGCCATTTGAAGTTCCTCTGAAACCTGAATCCTTGATTAAGATCACATTCTTCAGAACATACTGGTTTTACCCACAATTTTAGTTTCCGTGTGTAATAGTGATCCCAGTGACAGTGAGTAGGAGTGATCTTGAAGAAGGAGAGTCGGTTTAACGTCAAACAAAATAAAGAATAATATACAGATGCACTGATCTCAGTTTCCGGAGCTGGTGAAATCCCCCAACAAAACCAATCACTTTCCACTCACCACAATCAGGCCCCACCACTCCTGTGGTTGACAAAAATCAAGACTAATTGAATGAATGCAAAGCACTGTTTAAATCATGGTCACATCTGACACTCAGTAAAGAGACATCAGAGGATGGCAAAATGTGGCTTCCTGCGACAGCGCTTAAGAAGGCTGGGTGACTAATACCTGGATTTCCTTTTCGGCACAAATACATTTTCCATGATCTCATGGCTCATGGGAAACAAAGCAAGGTTGGGTGGAACATCAAGCCTGGCCTTTCGAATGTTCACAAGAATCGTTTTTTAAGGTCAGTGGTATTTGGAAGGAATATATTTGACCTTGACCAAGTTAGCTGAAGCCTTAGAACAGGTGAGGGTTTCATTGTTACACACTATGGACTGAGTTATTTGGATGTTTGGTCTTTTCTACACATGTGTGTGCCCCTGCTTTAACTAGGTTAAACCTGTTTCATCTTTCTGTTCTGATGAGGGTTGTGGCTTAAACGCTGTTATGTTCAAAGCAACAAGAACTCCTAAAGTGACAGGCACTCAGGACACACAATCCTCCTGATGACAGAAACACATGCTCTGTGGGACCAATGACTGGCTTTATGGCTGAGTGACTCAGCCTGGTACCCACCACACTCTAATATTTTCCGCCATTCAGTCACGTCCAACTCCCTCCATCTTCCCTCGACTACTGCTTTCTTTCCTCAGCAGGCGTGCAGTTTCACGGCTACGCCAGTATACAGAGGTTTCGGTAGTTGTGATGTTTCAGCGAATGACCTCTCAGTGTGTAGCATCTTAGATTTGCTGTTCCACTCGCAGATGGCGGGCTGTGTGTGTTTGTTTAGGCTGCAGGGTGCAGAGATTCTGTGTGGGAAAAAACTGCTTTCCATGGTCGGATCGATGAGGGCGAGATAAGAGTGGTTAGTGGCCTTGGGTGAACATGCATGAAAATCCTTTTCTTATGTGGATACCAGTTTGATGGCATTCCATGATAGCTGTCCTTTAAGGGTGTCCATGTTATTAACAACACAAATTTCCATCCTTTAAAAGACATTTGCTAATTCACAACTTGTACTTGGCATATATCAACACTGCGGAGGTGCCGTGTCAGATTTTACTCTCTGAAAGTAAATCAAAGTAAATATTTAGACAGAAAAATTAGCAGTTGCAAGTTTGTAATTCTGACCATCTTTCTTTTCTTTTTTAAAAGCCATGGCAGATGGGTGCACGCCACAAGAATTCTGTTTTTTTAGAGCTTTCCCACAATCGCTGGTGCTCAGCGTGGGAATCAAGGGCAGAGATAGGAGGATGTGGGAGAATAAGAACTCTGTGCAAGCCCTACACATAACATCTAGAGGAAAGGGGTTCAGATAGGGAAGATGTCCCAACGTCTTCTTTCTCTTCTTCAAGGTCATAACTTCACTCACAAATCATGTGCGCTGTACATGTGTACCAAGTGCCAATCAGTCTCTGGGAACCCAACGGCTGATGTGAAGATAACATAGCAACCTGCCTATACACGATCTTCTATTCAAATCTTACACTTAAACTTATCACACTGATGATTATCTCTCACTTATCACTTTCGCAAAAAATGCCCAAACCCTCTCTTGCTCACTACCCACTGCATGCTGGTGTCATGTTGTAATAAGATTTACCACTATGAATCTTAACTGTCGGAATCTCAGATGTCATCCGTGCATGCAGAGCAGAGCTGGTTGAATAATGACTCTGGGAACAGGTTTTCAGCCTTGGCTTTTCTCTTCTATCTGCAGTAGGCTAATGAAGGTCTTCTCTCCTCCGCCGAATAGCAAATATATATCACCTTTAACAGGAGCACATTCCAGCGCTAGCACCATGGGAAAGCTCAGAGTAGGATCGGTACATTGTTCTCACAGTGAGCATATTAACAGAAAGAAAGAAAGGGAGCAGAGAGAGAAAAAAACGAGACTAGGCTAAAAGTAATGAACATGTCAAAACTGGAAAAAAAAAAGAGAAAATACTTTCTTAAGGCGGTTTTAAATCAATACAGATACAAACTGAGCGACTTGAAAAAAGTCACAATAAGAGCATAAGCGCAGTGAGTGTGTCAGCGTCTGTTCTGATCCTCCTTTGTGGCGGTTGAAGAGGCCCTGTGTGTGGTCTGAGTGGTTCCCGTCTTCGAGGAGTGAACCGATCCCTCAGACACTTCAGACTACACTCAGCCACTGATGAGCGCAAAGAGGGAGAGGTCCAATAAACAAGGCCCGTTTGATCCAGCCGCAGCCCAGCAGCCTGCCAAGTTGCTTTTGTCTTAGAGAGGACACCACAGCCGTCACACAGACTGCTGTCTACCCGCTGCTCCTAGCTGCGGTGAGAGGCATCGTTCACATGCTGCCGTGCCAGACTCGGGGGAAAGAGAAAACACTGAGAGAGGAATAAGTGTAGAAAACAATCCGCATGCACAGGGTTTCATTGTGCGACCAACTGTTAATGTCTGTGTTTGTTTCCATCAGCCAGGGTTCTCCAAACAGCTGCACGAGGATGTTGTGCAACATTTAGGTGATTCTGCGCTGATTCTTTTCCAGATTGCACATGGCCCTCGCCGCTGATGCGATTGACTCAGCCTTTTGCTGCGGGGGAGACACTGGGGAAACTGAGTTTGCAAAGCCTTGCAAAATACAAAAAGGGATAAAAAAAAATGCCAAATCCAGTAAACTTACATGGGACATAAGTGGAACCAGAATTATTGAGCCATTGTTCTTTTGGTCAGACTTCTCATACACACACCCAGACAAGAAAAAAAAAAAAACATTTGCACAATCTCTCTCAGCTTGCTTTTGCAGTTTCACAGAGGTCAAGCTAGTTCAGATTAACAGCTGTCTTTTCACCTTGAAGAAGCTCCCGTTGAATGTCAGAGCTCTACTTACCTTAATGAAATATTTTTTTTGGGACGGTTTTCTACTCTAAGTTGGGTTTTGTGTTTGCTAGATCCTCTCATTGCTCTTTGGACAGGAGGAAACTCTAAACTGGGCCCTGGATCAGGTGTAACCAGCATGCCTATTTCCCACAGTCGAGGCCTGGGCGGCAAAAGCCAGATATCTGACACTAATCATCCATTAAAAGTATAATGCTGCTCTACGCCAGCTAGATGGAGCGACACTGGCAGCTGCTGCTGCTGCACCCGACCGAGGGATTCTAGGAACATGGTAAACATCCTCCAGAAGACCGGGCAGCTGTACTTTGTTCTTTTTCTCATTTCAAAGCTGTAATGCTGCTTGGTTGATTGGTGATTTGAGTGAATCAGACTGTGAACAATTGCAGAGTAGAGAAAAATCACATGTGGGTATAAAATAGTGTATTTGTAATTTGAAAATAAAATGTAGGATGGCTCTTCTTCTTTTCTGTGGTATTATTCTTTTCAGTTTATCACTTCTCTCTCTCTCTGCAGTATAATCTTCTTTCCTTTAGTGGCCCACTGGAGGCCTGATCTTATGCTGGCCTTTGCTTTGGTCACAGATCAGCATTAAGTTTTAACAGCATGCCAAAGAAAGTGCCATTACTTGGGCGTCTGCAAGAGTGGATCAGCGTTAATCTAGGGGTTTCAGGGCGGTTTTAACGTAGCACCTGTTGGTGCTCAACTTCGGCCCGGGATTCTGCAGGACCCTGACCGTGCAGCTGTGGGTCCAGTCTGAACCTCAGCCAGTAACGGAGGCCAGAACCCTCTCCTTCCCCTCAGATTGGCTTCTGATCTGACAGCGCGCATAACAATGAAACTACTCTGTGGGTGCTTTGACCTCGGCAGGCCTGTAATCTAATGATATGGAATATGTCTGTGGTGATCTAGTAGGCCCCGGAATGCAACTTGCACAAGAGCGCTCGGTTTCGAAAAAGGTCTCCTGGAGTTGCAGATTGAGACTGTGCAAGCGTGTTCCAAGCAGGATCTGTGTCAAAACACTCACATGTTGTAAGCGCTTTCTGATTGTTTTGATATGTTTCTATCACAACGTTCCTTTTCTTCATGTAGCGGACATAAAAATGGAGACAGACTGTCACAAAGGTGACTATTTGCTAAAAAAAAACAAAAAAAAACACAATAAATCACACATCTCTGGGGACTTGGGACAGTGCTTCAGACAGTGACTCTGAATTATTATTGTAAACAGCTCAAGTTGAAAACCACTCAAAACATACCAGTGGATTTGTTTCCATTCTCTTGAATGGAAAAAATCCGTGACCTACAGCACCTCTTTCTCAGAACTCCAGTCTCTTGAGATAGGGAATATTAAAGAGGCTAATGTGGCTATAAGGCGCTGGGCTGTCCTTCTAGCACGGCCTGCTTGTGAATGTCCATTTATAACAGGATTGGTCCAAATAAGCAGGGGGAAGCGAGAGCTGTACTTTCCCACAGTAGAGCAGGGGGACGACACGACTTCTCCTTTATAGTTCATGACTGCATGGAAACTGCACTCCCGCTAAGAGCTCACAGAATGGGCGGACTGGTGGACCGTAGCAGCCCAGATAACACAACTCCACCAATACTGAATCTGATTAGCCAACTTGAAACCAACCATGCGCGCTGATAGCGGCAGTGCTGGACAGACTCATGCAAAGACTCAAGGCATCGGGTTAAAATTAGATAATGACGCACAGAAAATGTGTTTACTTTCTTGCTACATAACAAAGGGCGACGCGAAAAAGTAGCACAATCTTTTATTGGACTTCCCAGCACGGCCTTCTATCGCGTGGTCCCTGAAATTTGTTGTTGTTGTGTTTCCTTTTTATCACTAGAGAGAAAATCGTATGTTATTACAAAGCAAGCCTCGTGGATTTAAGAGTTTATTTGCACGGGAGAACTCTTTTTATTGTTTAGTGAGGCAACGACCCCACTGCACTTTGAAATCATGGCCGCTTTCTGTACCAGGTAACAAAATCTACAAGCCACCTGCTGCATCCCAGCTGTGCCCACGTTTGCACTCTAAGACAAAGCCCGTCCAACCTCCACATCAGCATATCTTATGTTCCCCGCTCAACGCAACTCCTCTCAGTCTCCTCTCAGTCTCCTCATCTGCATGCCTTTGTCTTTGAAGCCCCCCTTTTTTGCCTTTTTATATTTTTTTTACTGTGGCAGGTTTTGTGGGTATCTTATTTCTTGTGCTGCAGCCAGGGCCCCGTGGCTGGACTGTGATTATTATTTTTTTTTTTCATTCTGGTTTTTTAAACTTCTGTAGCCATACATCTGGAGGTCGTGACCTTTGTGCGCGCGTGAGTGACAGGAAGGAACAGAGTCTTTTAAGAGGATTTACTGTGAATTAGCACGCTGATTTGATGCTCTTTTTCATTGTGCCGTGCTCCAGCGTGGACAGGCTGCTCGGTCCCCGGTGCAGATGGGCAGATTGCGTTTCAGCCACTTTTTAAAAAGCCATGCGCATAACGGATACGTTTTCAGCGGTGCCATTGGTCAGCTGTCACATCTGTCCGCGGTCATTGTTTGAAGTTTTTTTTTTTATAATTTAAAGAATGCGACTGTTTAAAAACCTATCTTTCAGAATTATTTTGAACATTATTTCTCTCTGTTTACAGAGTTCAGGCGCTCGCACATATGTCAAGGGCAGAGTGTCTGGCCACATCCGACGTCCTCAGGTTACAACAGAGAGTGGAAAACAACACCAAAGTAATCCTTCTTGTGTTTTCATTTTTTTTTCTTCAAGTGCAGATTGGATAAAAGCGCACAATGGTTGCTGGTGAAGTGCGCCAGCTCTCTCTAATCAGTTTGGAGGGCAGCTGTGTAGCAAAGGCTTGACAGCTTCCATCCAGCTGGCTCAGACTCTGGGAACCAGCAAGAAAAGCTAAGATACACTTTACACCATTACCATTAAGCAAGCATGGTCTCTGTCCTGGTGTCTGGATTTTCTTTTAATGCCCACTCCTCTCTTCATCTCTTTTCTCTTTCTCTTTTCTCTGACACAGACAAAAAACAGCGTGATCGCACCAAAGTTTTTTGACTTTTACCCCCTGGTTAAACTATAATCTGTGGTTCTGTTCCAGGCCTCCTTCCAGCATTTACAGCGTCATGTGGTTTGAGATTCCCACATTACAGAGAACTGCATGTGGTGTGGGCTGCATGTTCCGTTTCCTGTAGATTAACTTTGTATGGGTCCCTCTTTACTGTGACATACTGAATCAATCTCATGTAAATAAACATTCCTAACTTTCAACAAACCTATGGCCCCCCGAAAAACCCAAAGCTCCACTTGGTTGAAAGTGAGAGAATTCCTCCAGGAGTTCTATACTTCCTTCTCTCCCAGATCTCGAGCTTGCCTTCCCACAGACGCCCCGGGCTCAGTGACTTTGACTTCCCACATTTAAGGGTGCCTAAAAAAAGCATCTTCAAATTGCAACCATAAGCTGTCTCTCTTCTCCTCCTCCCACACACATGTTCTTAACATCCTGATGAGGGTCCCAAACACAGGGGAAATTCACTTCTCCAGTGAAAAAATTAGCTCTCTCCACTGGCAACACGGTAACACTTAAAGCTATCAGTGATTTTCTGTGGGATGCATCCTGAGTTTGGGCTTCCGGTGAGAAAACAAAGTGCAGGGAGGAGGAAATGCGGAACATGCCGGATGATCGCACAAAAGTCTGTTCCTTGAGGATGTTTGAGTTTGACTCCCGCACAAAATCAGATAGATCTACTTAGCAAAAACACTTCTTGACAGTTTATATGCTGGTAAAAACTTGAGTAACATGGCACAGCAGGAGAGAGATTTTATGTATGTGGCCTGTGATACAAAGATTGAATAAACATTTTGCAAAGATCGGCTATTATTTCCACAGCAGTAAATCTTGGTGTGTCAATGCACTTTGCACAAATATTATGGACCCGTTTTTATTGCCCTTCTGTAAACGTATCCACAGCGCAAGCTTTATCTTGCTAAGAGGGTTTCTTTTTAGGCTCGATGGCGAGGTATGGAACTTGATCTCTGTGAGATAGTCTGACAGTTTATCCTTCACACTCATCCCAGCCGAGAAAGAGGGGGAACGGAGTGCCGATCGCTGTGTTATTGTTGCACTTTCAGCAAAGCCATGCTGGCTCATTCATAGGGCCTCTCTGATAAAGCTGCCATCAGGAGGAGTACACCGCAGTGAAAGTCTTTTCATGCGGACTGTGTAGTAGTAGGCCCACATCAGGGTTCATGGAAGTGTGTACGAGGCTTTCACGCGAGGAAGGCCCGGCTGGGAGAGGGGGGGCGCGTACTCATCCGTGGTATAGACACTACATAGCTGAGGAGGATTTCATGGTTAACATCAAGGTCAATGTGCACCTGGATAATTGTTGTAGTCAGCTTCAGAAAAGAATGCACATTTACTCAAGTACTTTACTCATTTTACTTGATTTAATTGAGAGCACTCAAATATTCTTATAATTCACAAGGAAGTGAGTCAGCGATTCATACATTCTCCACCACTGAAACGATCCCATGTTCTTTTAAATGTTGTCAGATGCTCCACGGTCTTACTTAAATAACTTGTGTTTTCTACAATATAAAGAGGAGATGGGTGTAAAAGTGGCACAAAACCAACAAGCAATAGCTTAATTTAACTTATGAGGTAGTTATATGACTAATGCAATTGTACCCTCTGGGAATCAAAGTACACTAAATGAAAGTGACAGAGCGTTTAAATTTACCAGTCAAATTAAAAATATATTCCGGGATATGAGTTTCTGTAGCTTTCACAGAACTGTCATCAGCACTAAAAGTTGTACACACCACTGCTGCAGAAAGCCCCTGCTTTCATCATGCTGACTGTTTAAAAAAACACAGCAACTCCACGAGGGTCTCGGTCAAACTGAAATATTCAATAAAGTCTGACATGGTTCATAATGGCGCTTAGTGACCCTTTCTTCTCTTTACCTTACGCATAAATGCACCGCTATAGTAAATGTATTGTGATGATGAGTCAGACTGAAACTGTCCACAACCGGCACGCGGTCTGAAGACAGCCAATGCATTTGATGAGAGGAGCTGTATGACCGTGCTTAAAGAATAATAGCGCGCTCCTCGCGTCTGGAAAAGTAGACTAATGTCCGCGATAAGTCCAAAGATTTGCAAAAGCAAAACAGCTTTTGTTTTTATGGTCCATTCCTTTCATGCTGCACTTGTGTCTGCATGCGTGCATGTGTGCGTTTGCAACACACCCACATTCAGATAAAAAAAAAGAGAAAAGTCTGAACAGAAACTCAGGTTATAACCCCATTCTTGGCCCTGTGCGGTGGGGTTGTGAGAGCGAAGTTTCTTTCCCCGGGGTCTCTCCCACGCCATCGCCCCCCATTCCCCCCTGTTCCTCCTCTGTATATGAGAATAACCATAAATCACAGCTTTGCCCAGCGCGGCGCTAGCCTCATTCCGTGTGTAGCAGGGCTAATCTCAGCAGTATTGCAGAAGAGACACACCTTTTGCAATACGTTGTAGATATGAAACTGAATCACGGCCACAGCGATGGTTTGGAGGCTCAAAAAATGCAGAATGCAGCGGTTGTTCAGAGTACAGTCACACACTCAGGCATGCAGACGCGCTCACACCCCTCCTCCTCCTCTTCTCCCTGACTTAAAGGCCAAAAACAACTATACAGGGCCGTCTCTCGGGCTTCATTAGATGGAAAAACATAAAAGATAAATAAATGAACTAACCCCAAAATTGTTGTGCTTGCGTGGGAGACTCCAAAATGCCCCAAAATAGTCTCCTGTAACGCTGGAGGAATGAGGGTCTGCAAGTTTTTTTTTACCATACATGGGCCTGTTCTCTGTACCCAATTCCCCACCGAAACCCTGCACCACACTCGCCACGGTAACCGGGCCGCCGCTGCACATTTTCTTTGTGCCTTTGTTCCTTTGCATTCTCCTTTGTTTGTGGAGACACGTAACGCGCATGCAGCCACATTTAAGGGGGGCATCGGATGTTTTCTCTGCTGCCCCAGATGCATGTATTTGCGTTCAATGTGGGCTATACGATCCTGGGTTCCACTGACTGAAGAGGCTCCTGGTGGACTGGTTGTGATGAGGGATGTCCCTCTTTCCACATGCACACAGACACAAAGGAAAAAAACAACACGAGCGGCAGCAGGTTGCACACGGCATTAGTTTTGTGATAACACGAGTCAGAGATTAAGGAGTAATTTGAGGAGTTGTTCAACATTGCAAAAGCAGAAGTGAAAGAGCACTTTACATCTCCCACAAATCAGCCGTTTGAGACAGTAGATTGACTCATAGTCACACAAACAAGTACGCGCTGATCATGTTCAGACCTCCTTGCTTTCATCACTTCAGTCTTGCCGTGGTGATATTTCACCCACCCGTATTATTACCTGTTTGACTTTGTGTGCATACAGCGTGTACGTGTGCATGCATGTCCATGAAGCACTGTGTCACTCGCTCAGTATTTCTATTGCTGCAGCGCTTACGCAAACATCACCACCCGACTACGACTGCCTACGTTCATCTGTCAGTGGCCCACAGAAACATCCAAGAGACACAAAAGTGTGAGTAGTTGTGTAGCCAACTGAAATACTCATCTGGCTCGAGAGAGTCAGCGGGGATCCGCTGTTTCTAGACCCTCTGACCTCCAGACGTTTAGCAGTGTTGGCACGTAGCTGGAACTGTCAGCCCGACATCTATGGGAGATCTGGGTTTAATTTTCAAAAGAGGGCCTTGCCAGAATACAGAGAGAGAATGAAGGAGAGGGAAGTGAGGGAAACGGAGCCAGAACTTTTGTCTGTGCGCTTGAGTGTTGAAGGGACGTCTGTGTGTTTCTGAATGTGTTTCTGAACTTTGATGAAGCGGAGGCTGGAGATCTCTCCGATGCGTGTTTGTGGCAGGCAGATCCATCTCAGGTTTTTAGCGACACGGTTGAAAGAGCTGCGCGAGTGGTTGTGTGTTTCCGTCTGTGGGCGTGTTGGCGGGAGTTACGGCAAAACTGAGTGGTTAATAGCATGTGTTTGTCTGCAGATTATGCTGGCATGGGTCTGTGCCCGCAAGCCTGGGAGAATCGAGCAACTGTGGGCACAACCCATTAGGAACAACCGTAGTATCCAATCATCTGGAGCTACTTGTCAAAAAAAAAATGCACCTAGTGCAAACGACAGAACAACAAATCCTCAAGGAAGTTTTTGATATATGGAAATAACAGTTTAACCCTCAGCCTCAATCTGTGTGTCCAGACTTGTGCAAGGGGGTGTGTAGCGTCAGTAAATTGGGGGATGACAGTGACAGATAACGGTGAATTCTGTCAGGTTTTTCAGGTTCTCCTTAATGACTACAGCAGTCAAGCCGAGGCCTGCCCTCTGTCCTCCAGCCTGGGAACCAGAGCTGCGATGCCTGCTTGCCTAAGTGCCTGGCTGCTCTCACTGGGAGCTGTTCCCATCCTACTCATCTGTTTATTATTTTCCTGTGAGGGCTTGTGTTGTAAGAGGAGAAAGGGGGAGCGGTGGAGGTCAAGTCGGAGGGAAAGTTCTGCCATTTTTCATTGACAATACCTCTAGAGAGTGGGGTGATTTGATTTTTAATGTGGACAAGTCATAAATAGATCAGCCGGGAATTGGGAAACATACAGTACATTGTCTGTAGCAAATTTTGTCAAGACTCTTGCAATACAGGTTTTTAAGGTTCGTTGCGAGCAAAAATAAAACCTAGGCAGCAAGGGACTGAAAAAAGAGAAGTGCAAGACACACTGACAAACGATGGACATGCAAAAATTCCCCAGTTTACATCACGTCCTCATCATGTCACTAGTGCGCGTCTGAACACCAAGCTCATGTACTGACAAACATTATTGATTGTTGAGCTCATTACAGTCAAGATGATTGTGTAACACCCACACTACAGTTCCATGTGACGGACTCAAACAGACGTGCATTTATGTTTTTTTAGACTGAGAGCGAGAAGAACTGTTTGGCCGAAGCTGTGTGGTCGCTTGTTTCCATCGCTGCCCCGAGGGTTTCCAGATAGAGCTGCACAATCAGCTGTGGGTTTTGTGCGCCGCAGAGAGTGGGCACAGGGTACATCTGGCCTCTGACCTTCACACAGCCTCAGGAGGAGAGGCCTTTTCACTGAGAAAGGGGAAGACCTTCTCGCCGGTCCCACACAGTCCTCTCAAAGTCACATTCCGAGGGATGCTTTTCCCACCCCGACCCGAACACATCACTCTGTTCTTTCCTGGCAAATAGCCAGGGAAGTGGGCGATCACATGAGTGGGGACCTGCCCTGCGCTCATGGCAGAGCTGACCTTCAGCAGACGCCACAGTCAGGCAATTCTCCACAGGTCAGGGGAAATATGGAGAGGGCCTCCATTTGGGAGAAAGGTCTGGCCCTCGTTGACATGGCATAGATACAGTCGGTTCACATTTCATCAATAACATTTTCATTTTTGACAAGTCATACTTCAACACTAACATTATCGAGTTATGATGTGGCAGATTTCAAGATCCACATTTCCAAGTGTAAATTTAGATTTGTGTAGTGTATTCTTTTGGGTTTCTTTCGATTATGAACCCTTAACCCTTAAGACCAAAACATATGTTCTTTGCTAGTTTTTACAAAATATAATAAATTATATAAATTCCGTAATAAAAACTTTGCTTATATGATGATATATTTTATTATACTTTTGCTACATTGCTTATATGACGCTATAGTTTATTGGCCATGTTTGCCCCCTGCATTGGATCTATCCCATTTCGGGCTATTATAAAGTGCCCAGGGACCACTTTCTGTTCTCTTGCCAGTGGCAGTGGTGTTCATATTACCTAACACACATCTTTTGAGGGTGGTGGGAAACCAGAGCGCCCAGAGGATAAAAAAAAAAAAAAAAAAAGGAGGAGGAGAACACAGAGGGAACATGAATACCCCACACAGAAAGACCCCAATTGTCTCCGGATGGGTCTCAACTCAGGACCTGCAAACAATGTACTGTATGGTCTATTTGTACTGCATGCGCAGCATAAATAGGTTAGAGAGGGTATCTCTCAACACATATACAATAAAGTGCAGAAAGCATGGCTTCTAATTTGGAGATAATTCTTCTTCCATTGAACCCTGAGCCTTGACAAATAAGTCAGAAGAATGCTTTGAAGCGTTCAGCATTCTGTTTCTTTTCAGACCTTCTCAATCCAAATCATAAATTAAAAAAATATTAAAAAACAATGGACCCATCCTGTTTGTATAAATAACTCTAAACCTTATGGACTAGTGGTTAGAGAGGCAGCTTTCGGACCAGATTACGTTCATTGGTTTTGAAGGTAAACGCTTGCAGCTGAGGTACCTTGAGGAAGCGACTAAACACCCTAAACTGCTCCCCGGGCGCCGCAAATTCCCCCTTGATGGGTTAATAAATGATAGGAAATGACAACAAATAAAAACACCTGTCGCCCTGCTCAAGTAATAAGAGCCGCCAGTGTATATTTTTTTCTTGTCGTGAAACTGTGAGCAAACTGTGTCTCATCAAAGTGCAGCATGCAAATGGGAAATGACTCACAGTTTGATCGACATCTTTACTGTAAAGTGACACGGTAACAGGAATTGAGTGTTAAGAAATGTCTGGATCAAACTGTGAGATCAGCACAGTCTCTCTTTTTATTCGAATGCATCTCATTACAATACAGCGCTGAGATGTGTTGCACATGTTTTATTTAATCGTAGATGATGCTATCCGGTTTGTGCTGCATTTTCTGTCATGGAGTTAGCTCAGTAACCTGTTGCAGGGGCTGCTGGAAATCTAAACAAAAGCGCAATGCTGCGTCAGCACAAGATTTAAAAGGCAAACATTCGGTTTCAGTTAATGGATTCAGTCTGTGGAGAGTGTAGCAACAGCAACAACCTGCAGAACACGCAGTGATATATATCTCATCAATACGTGCAACTTTTGTAAAAGTGCCATTTGCTCTTATAAACTCATCTAATGCTACAGAGGTACACAGGTTCCAGGTTTCACCAATAGCCTCCCAATTCTAATATTAATGTATAAACATTTATGACAGTAGAAATGTTGTGGGCAACAATTCCTGATCAGTTCCATTTGCTGACCGGTTGATCTCTCTTCGTTTTTCTCTGTGCCGTGTCTTCATCTTGTGGCCATGTTGGAGAAGCCATAAGCCGTGAACATATTCAGGATGTGACCACCTTGTGTGCATCAGGAATACACCACAGGTCCTCTCCCTCCGGGTCTCGCCTTATATTGCAGCACTTCCCCCCGAGCAACCGAAACCGGGCCGTGCACAGACAAGCAAAGCCAGTGCATGTCGGGCCTCAGGGAGAGACACGCACCACCTAGATGAGCAGATTAGATAGAGGAGAGATGAAAGAGAGGAAACAAAACAGACGCTATGCTGGGAGGAAGAGGGCCAGAGAGCGAGAGAGGGACAGAGAGAGGCGCTTTTTATTGCATACGAACAACGTCTCATAAACATGAGGATGAGAGGCAGCAGAAGAAAAAAAAAAAGATATGTGAAAATAAATTGAGGAGGCAGAAAATAGAATCTAATTTGTAGCGCCAGTTAATAAAAGACCGAGAGAGGGAGGAAAAAAAGGGGGGGTGCGAGGGACTGCGGCCAAATGACAGAGGCGTGTTTGTGTTCTGATTAGGCTGAGCCAAATGGAGGCGGCTCACCAATGCAGATAACCAACAAAGACATCTCTTCACTGGGGACAAATCTACGAGCATCTTTTCACGGTCAATAGATGGAGGCGCTCTTTTGTTTTGATTAAAAAAAAAAGAAGAAATCCTTGGTGGACGCATGAATATAAAACAAAGATTACCGTTCATCCGCACTTAAAGGAAGTAGATGTCGTCATTATTCCAGTTATCTTACTGTTATGTCCTTATGAGCTGTCATTTTGAACGTCTCTTCAGTGTCAGCCTGGCTGCCAAGATGTGGTGCGCTCAAGCTGAATAAACAGCCACGGTGGCTCCTTGGACTAAGACGGGCTTCCTGGCGAGGGTGTGTCGGCACCCTGTCTGGATTCTCATCTTTATTTTTGGCAACAGTGAATAGATCATATCCATGGCAGGGCTGATCGGGACCTGAGCAGGGGTTTCTCTTTGGCAGGGAGACGAGGCTGGGATAGGGCCAGGGTTGCTAGGCAAGAGCAAACTTCAATACTCTTCAATACTGATAGACCCTCTGATGAGGTCACTGTGTATCACACAAAGAAAGAGTATCTATCTATCTATCTATCTATCTATCTATCTATCTATCTATCTATCTATCTATCTATCTATCTATCTATCTATCTATCTATCTATCTATCTATCTATCTTGGTATCTTTGAGCCCTCTTTCTTTCACATCAACACTCTCACGCTGGCAGAGGCAGGATAACAAAAAAGCATAACCATCCTTGGGAAGCAAATTAAAAGGGCAAACCATGCACCCCACTGGTGCATGGAAATATTTCCTCCTCGGTGTCGGTTGAACCAGAGAGCAAAGCATGTTGTTATTTTTCTGCAAATTAAAAATGTAAATGCAAATCTCCTCCGCATCGGGATTCCCAGACGTCTAATTACAACACTGAGAGAGTGACAACAAGTGATCCATGGTGGAGGAGGCTGAGAAGCCAACGGAGAGATGATATGTTTGAGGAATAAACGTTTGCGCTCAATGGTGAGAAGGGAGGACTTATTTTGTGCGCTTGGGAGCTTGCTCAAGTTGTTTTCCATCCTATCCGTTCGCCCCGTTTTGTCTTTTGCCTTTTCGGAATCACGCTCCCTGACGTCAAGCTCCTTGCCTTGTCTTGCCCGCAAACAGGAGTATCAGGTTTTGAGTGAGACTTGTGCTGTGACACCGTCAGACTCATCGTATGGAATATTACACCAGACTGACCTCACAGTCCAAAGAAAACAAGATTAAACAAAACGAGATGATCACGTTACATGAGATCAGATTACATCACCTATAATCCCGGCACAATCAAGCCATCCCGATGTTGGAGATTTATAATACTTTGAGCCCTCTAATCACAGGGTTTCACAGTCATTGAAACTGGTTGTTTCGTTGAGCGTATGGAGCGGAACAAAACAAAATGGTTGTCTGGAAATTCCTGTTGGATTGTTTATAATCTGGAGGAGCCATTGGGAAAGGGGACAGGGCTAATGTAGGAATGACTGTGACAATAGCAGTCCTGTGTCTGCAAAGAAATGTGTATGACCGGGCCAGGCTGAGCCAAGATTCTTTAGAGTCTTTATCTTTATTTATGCTCCAAACGTTCCTGAATGGCCCTACAAACAAGCAGCTCTACTCAGAATGAGAGACGACGAGCCCCTCTTCATGCGCGAACAAACAATCGACCCACGACGGGTCTGAGAGAGGTCACTCGACAGTGGAGTTATGGAGAAGGACAGAAGAGATGGCAGGCAGACAGTGGGCCTCAGAGACAGAGAGAGAGAGAGTGAGCAAGAGGGAGGGAAAGAGAAGAGGAATGGATTGAGGGAAGAAGGAGGGGAGAAGAGGTTGCGTGTTTGTTCCTCCCTGTGGATGGACTTTGCTGCCCTGATGGACCCATGCTGCCACAGGCCGGCCACAGGGCATCCTGGGCTTCTCCTGTTTTGACTGTATAAAGATTGATAGCTCCCCTCAGACCTCAGCTCTGCCCTGTGGATGGTGGTATGTCCCGTGTGGCTACATCTCCAGTGACATGCAACAATATAAATGGTGACTGAAATGTATTTAACCGTTAGTCTGTTTTGTTATCACGGAAATACAATGTTTCATTCAGTGACTTTCTTCTCAGTTGTTCAAAATGGATCCTTGACAGCGAAGGAAGTAATAACAGAAACAGATAAGTGGGGCCTGATTCACAACCACGCTGACCTGGGAGCAGACTGAAGCACCCTGTCTAGACATCAGCTCCACTTAATAGCAGCATCCCGCTTCTCGCTGTGTCTTTTGCTTCCTCTGTTTCTTTTTATCTCTACCTCTCTTCTCGTCCTCCCCGAGCTCGGTTCTCACAATTTTCTGACCTGTGCAGCTCCCTTTTCTTTAGATCTCTAATTCCTCCCTTTGCCTCATCACTGTCTGACTGGTGATGATGGTAGTGAAAGAAATGCGGATTCTGTAAATTTGCCAATGCTTATTTCTTTTGGCTCTTCTCATAATGCAAGTGGATGATTAGTACGCAGGTCGCATATGGGCAAAGCCAGTCAGTGTTTACTGGCTTAGAAATTGTGACAGGGTTACAATTAAGAGAAGACCTAACCACGTCACACTGCCCTCATTACATTGCAATTACATTGTTGATTGAGAAACAAACACACACAACAATGGTTTGATAAAAACCTCTTCTTTAACGAGACTTTGCTGTAGCTCCTGTGTTTTTATTCAATTAGTAAATAGGTCTTCCATTCAGGTCTAGGCACCCCAATTCTCATTTTCCCAAGTGCAACAGACCCCACCCTTTGCTGCCCCGAACCCTCTACCCACCCCCTGCCATTAGCCTTCAGTGTCCCACATTGGGTCTTGGCATCCCCCTGAACATTCAGGACGTACAGACTCCTCCCCCAACCTCCTCGGACCCCCCTCCCCTCCAGCCCCCGCACACACACCCATTTGATTGTGATTGACAGTGTCTTTGTTCCATTGTGCGGAGCTGTCGCCTCTGATGAAGACACATACACAGAGCTGAGGCACTGCACTCATTGTACACTGAACAGAAACTACAGGTCTGCAACCAGTTGCACTGTCCTGTTATGTGGAGCTCCATGCATTCATTCTGAATGATTGCAACTAGCCTGGGCATGGAAGGGCACAGCAGCATGGGATGAGACAGAGTGTGCAGGACAAACTGCGGCTACGCTACCTAGGCCCAACCCTAAGGCCTCTCCCAGTGTGGACCAGGACCAGGGGGTCCCGATGGGCTAAGAGGGCCAGCTGGAGAGGGAGGCTCAAGGCTGCGCAATGTGTCTGAGGTTGTCATTAGTTTTCACCCCTCCTCAGGGATGGGAACCAGGTCACATTCTCTCACACGGCACAAAGCCGGGTGTGTGTGCGAGAGGGTTGGGGGTTCAAGGGAGGGGTTTTGATGGGGAGCAGGCCATGACCTCTTTATATCCATCAACAGATCACTAACTTGGCCAATAGACGTGCTCGTATAACACATTCACACACACAATCACATGCATGCAAACACATGCTAATGTGTGCACATGTGCACAGACAGGCACACTCACAAAAATGCATATGCAAAAACGAATATGGGCTCCTGCTCCGCAAGAGGCCTTTCACCCAAATGTTCTCCCGAAAGTAGTTGTCGGCTGAGATATTGTCAATATGACAGTACTTCTTTAGAAGTACTTCTTTGATAGTACTTCTATTAACTATTGATGTTCACACTAAAGATTTTATTTCAGTTTTCTTGTACTTGTCTATCTCAGGCAGGGACAGATTCCTATACACCTCCAACTCAGTTTCACAGCAGAAAATCCATCCTATAAATCACAGTCATAATTACCAGTAAGCCATGAGGCAGATTACAAGGACCCTGAAACTGGTTTATCTAGACCGAACCGTGTAGGTTTCTGTGTTATTATTTGTTCTACTTCTTTTCTGTGTGGTGGCATGCCAAAATGGCTGGTGTGAAAAAGACCAGTCCTGTGAAAGCCACAGGTTGGCTACGAACAATGCAGAGAAATACTGCCCCCTCTTGGTGTAAAAGAGGCTTGCAGAGAAAAACCATTCAAAGCTTTTACCGTTATTGTTATTGTAATAACACTATCATAAAATATGATCCATGTCATCATTAAAAAAAGACATATGCCAATAAATCAGGATTTTGTTTTTATTTTTAATCAAATTGCTAGATTAGAAATACCTGAACCACCCCTTCGGCAAACTCTTAAAAACCAAAAACATTCAATTTATCAAAAGATTAAAAATACGATTCAACAGCAGTTATGACTACACGAATACTACATTAAGGCAAACACGTATGTAGGGCACAACAACAACAAAAAAAGCATGTTATGTTCTGTGAGCCTGAGTGTAAAATGGTCTAGGCTACGAATTCCTGTTATTGTCTCTGTATTCTCTACAATGTTATTGCTCCTCTTGTTTACTGAGTTCATTTGTGCTTTCAGACTGCATCTCATGTTCCGTCTGTGTGTTCTCGTAAAACGATATATATAAATATATTTCAGTTCTTCCCCTCGCAACACATGGCGTTCTCCTTTTAATCTGTATAATAAGTCAGTGTGTGTGTTGCTTTTTCTGTGTTGTGGGGTATGCATGTTACTGTGTCAGCATACGCATACAACATCTCTCTAGACAAATGTGTGCAATTATGCATGTTGTCTGGCAAAGCTTATTGTGGCAGTGTCTTCGAACTAAAAGGTTCCTCCTCGCTCCGGGTTACTGCTTCTAGTCTACCTGCTCTGCCCAAGACCTCGGGAAAAGGCACAGAGGACCTGGTTGGGGGTGAACAAACCGGGAGGGCCCTCTTCAGTTGGGTGAAATGGTGCGCCTGCGGAGGCAGCTGCAAGTCAGGCACTTGAGGATGCTCATGGTGATGTGCATGAGAGGCCCAAAATTGAAGAGTAAGTTGTAGAAGGTGTTCACCGACAGGCCGCCAGTCTCATCTGCATATTTTAAGGCCACGATGGGTGTGTAGAGGCTGTTGGTCAGATTCCTGAAGCGAGGGCTGCTCGACTCAATAACCTTTTTAGTGCACTGGAGAGAAACAAAAGAGGGTGTTATGGCCAGACTGTAGAAACTCAACACACATGATTGAATCCTGATATAGATCTGGTTAAACATCAGTCCTCTTACTTTAGCTATATCCTCTGGTGTTTGACCCATGGCCTCAAATATATCTATCGACGACGGCAGGTAAACGTCTTTAAAATATCGAACTGTGTCAGCATCCGCTCCTGGATACTCCATCTTCGCTACGTCCTCCATCATCTTTGTCTCAAATTCAGTATGCACCGGCCCGGGCTCAATCATGGACAACCTGAGGCGAGTCAGACACAGAAAGATTCATGAGGGAGCATGTATATCACAAAGCAAAGACAGATGTGAAGGAAGGACGGAGGGAGGCGGTTAATCTACCGGATATTGAACTTCATCAGCTGCACAGCCATACTCTCACAGAACCCTTCCATCGCAAACTTAGAGGCAGTGTAAACGTCATTGAACACCACCCCTGATGCAAGAACAGAAACGGGAACTTGTGTTATCAAATGACACATCTAAGGTGCATCAGATGCTTTCTAATATGTAATTAGAAAGCAAAGAAACAGACATTAAAAAACAAAAACTAAACTGCTTCTCTCTAATAAATGAACTTATTCTGTCAAATATTCTGATCAACAGATTACAACAAAGATTTCTGACTTCACCAATTTCGTAGATACGTTGTTAACATACCCTGAAGACCCATAACGCTGCTCATGACTATGATGTGCCCTGAACGCCTCTTCTTCATGTCTGGCATCACTTCTTTAATCATGCGAACGACGCCAAAGAAGTTGGTCTCGAATACTCTCTTCATCTCCTCGATGCTGATGCTTTCCACGGGTCCAAGCAAACCCACACCTGCGTTGTTAACTGACGGATAAAAAAAATAAAAAATGACACAATGCTTGAATGTCCCCCATTGGTACTGAAAGGTTAAGATGCTGATTTAATGAGATGACGGTTTAATTTTTCTACACTGAGACTGTTATTCGACACTGCCACTAGATGTCAGCGTATGACAACAACAGAGAGGTGTGATGTAACACCAGTCCATGTTGAAAGGCCTGTGGGTCTTGAGTAATGAGGTGAAGGGGGATGCAATGTTGGATTTAGGATAAGATGGTTTTTAAGGGTTTATAAATAGACACTTTATCCAGACTAAAGACTAAAGTCTAAACCCAAGATTTAAAAGAACTGCTTATTCAGCCATTATTAATCTGAGAACATACGATTTAATGTACAATCAAATCACGCGTGTCACGCTTCAACCCAATGAACCTGCTGAGAGTCTGGGTTTGAATTAGCTGTGACGACCTCCCAGTCAGGAAAAGATGGTGTCATGGGACCAGCCACCTGCTTGGTTTCAGCTACTGTATGTTTCGCTCACTCCGGATATTGATGTAGTTTTATAATTATATAACAACCCTCCACCAGCTCAACCCATCTGCAAAAATATTGAGAGTGAAGCACTGTCTAAGAAATGTTTTCCTAAAAAAGTGTCATTATTAAAGCAATGAATGGGAGTTTTTATTAAATACAAGCTACTAACAATGTGAAGTTAGCTATGCATTTGGTTATTATTGCCAAGCAAAGTTAATAAAGCCACAGGTTGAAACTATTTAACTATTTAAAAATACAAAATATAATACAAAAGACATATTTTGTACACTTCAGAAACAGGTCTGTGGAACTATAGAGTAGGTAGAGAAGACGTGCAAGTCAAAGGGGCAAAGCAAGCCTCATTTTTAGTCCCACTCACTCAAGATATCAATATGGCGGTCCTTAACGTTGTTGATGCACTGCTTGACAGACTCGTCAATGCACACGTCTAATGGAAGCAACATCAAGGTCTTTCCATACGCATCTCCAGCTGCCTCAACTAGCTTGTCCTTTTTCTTCAGGTCCCGCATGGTGGCAATGACTGATGGGGAGAGACAGAGAAGTGTCTTGGTTTACGTGGCTTCAGACAAAAACAACGTTTTACAGAAAGTAAAGTATTGCTGCGCAACACAACCTGGAACTGCATGTATTTTAGGAATGCATGGGGGCACTTCAAAACATCAGTGTTGACATGACATATTTATGAGGTTTGTGTACACTTTATTTGGAATCATAAAGAAGATCATAAATCTATGTCTCACAGTGATTAAAAAAAACTTTGGCCTACTGTAAAACTGACTACTAATCGAAACTCAACGCACAAGCAGGAAAAACACAGGCACACATGTTGTGACAGAGTCATGTGTGGGTCAGAGTTCCCAGAAAAGACCACGCCCCTTAGTTTACAGAGCACAGAATTGATCTCCTCTGAACTTTACACAGTGGGCAACATTAACCTACATACAGCAGAGGAATCTATCACGAGCAGCGACACCGGCTATCAGCTCGGGGTTGACGTGAATTCTGCCTACACAACGCTGACTGACGTTATCTAACATGCAAAAAGACAGGCGGTGTTGTTGCACAATGGCAATAAGCAGGAGTAAACAACCTCCTGTTCCCACATTTATCTAAACCTACCTGTTCTCCCCTGCCAGATAACGTCAAAGCCTCACCTGATTCTTGTCCGAGCAGAGACGTGGTTTAGCTTAGATTGAGATTTCTAAGCTGTGGAGCATTACTGACGTAATATTTCACGATGCAGTGGTAGCAGTGAATACATTTCTGAGAATGTTTACTGTAATATTTGTCTTTATAAGCAGTCAGATTGACACTGCATTAAAGACGTCTCATGCAGTCTAATTAAGTCTAATCGAATGATTTGAGAGCGGCTGTTCAAGAAGCAACAGAAAGATTTACGTGCTGGTGGAGACGTGAACAAGAGAACCATTGTTCTTCTGGGCCCTGAAGGAATTACTCTTGGGCAGCTTAAACATTCTTGAAAGAACCACATTGCACTGGGGTATTTTGGGGCTTTCTCTGTGTTTTGTTCATGTTACTGCAACTAACCATTACTTCATGCACAATGCAATATTTAATCTCTGCAGGATTTCCTAAAGAAAAGAGCAGATCAGCTTTGTTGTTCAGATGTGGCCTTATTGAAAGCAGGTCACAGTGCAGAAACAAAAATCTGCTCAAACCATTGTCGGGAGGGAGGGGGCACTCAGTCGCTTTTGTTTTGCTCATCTATTTCACGGCAATAAAACCCATCAGATCCCAGTGGCTTACAGGAGAGAAAAAGAAACCTTTAACAAACCCTTGCATGGTTATGCCTGGAGTGGACAACCAGGAAGAGTAGGCTTTGATTTTAATTACAGGTTACATAAAATGATAACAGTAATCAAGAGGCTCACAGCTAACTCACTGACTGTACAGCCGGATACGCAGTTCAGTATGCATACATGCTAAAAAAAGCTCTTGTCACAGGGGTCTTGAGGCAAACTCCCACCAACAGGGGTGGGGGTTATAAGGTGGTCTAAGATAATTCTGTCTGGGGCTCCACAACGTGGAAAGCTTTTTGAATTAAATCACAATTCCTGGAGTGACATTAATGGTGGCTGGGAAGCAGTAGAGGAGACACACAGACCAACAATGTCAAAGTGGGACTCCCCAGCTCCACTGTGTGCCAATGAAGACTTCAAACAGGGCCCTTGCTTTAGAGTGAACCCTCGCTTGTACAGGTCTCAAACTTTGTCCCCCTTTCAACACTCGCTCCAGTGAGGGGACTATAGGCACATTAGACACGGCACTAAACCGGAGCAGGCGGTCTACAATTCACAGCAATAAAAGCGGGCTTTGTGCAGGAGAAGTCACTTGAAAGAGAACTGACAAGTCTCCTTTTATGAATCCAGCCTGGCAAGAGGCATCCGCGCAGAGCCCTTCCCTGGAAACTGCGCTTTCAGATGATAATAGTTGAACCAAAGGGGCGACGGAATCCCAGTCCTTACAAAAGGATATGGATCCGATATTAGGGTTAAGCTATTTAAATGGACACTACACCAAATCACGAATGAGCGTTAAGACGGAGCATTGCGCATGAAACTCAGTCGAACTTCGTGCGTAAAGGAGGCTTGGTGCGATTGTAGAGTTTTGCAGGGAAAGTAAACACGGAACAGTCCTTCAAGCGACCCACACCATTACAGGCTTGCTACTAATAGTTCCGATCAAAGAAACAATATAGAAGAAAGCGCATTTACCATGGTAACGCTTCTTTTCATCTTTGGCCAGCGTGACGGCAATTCGTAACCCGATGCCGGAGGAGCAGCCGGTGATCAGGACAACTTTCTGCCCGCTGTTCGCCATGATTTGTCAGGGTTGGCGCTGTGTTTTTCAGCGGTCCTCTGCTCCGGATGGTCGCTGCCGAGGGAGCTACCGATCACCGGACTTTAAAAAACATAAGCGGATCATGCAGCCACGGCAGCCATGTGAGCGCCTAATTCGGTCACATGTTCAATAAAATCAGTAACCCAAAAAAAAAAAAAAAAAAAAAAAAAAAAAAGAGAGAGAGAGAGAGAGAGAGAGGGACGACATCGCAAACACCGCTGGCAGTTTTTTAAAAAAACTTGATAGGTGCCCAAGAAAAATCTACTCAATTCCTTAAAAATGTTGTGGACGTGTGTGCGCGCACGGGCATGTGGTGGAGGGGGCAGTGCTTGATTTCTGAGCTGGTGACCCCCCAACAATAAATAATGGTATTATACAGTATTGAAATGTGAAATATTTAGCCACGCCGTACGCCTTGACACCGTGCAGCATTCCCAACAGCACCTATAGTTTTACCAATAGGTATTGTTACTCACATTTTCATTTTTTTTTCTTTAAAAAAAAATGTATTTCACCAAGTTACTCGGCTTTAAGTAATTAATCAAATCAACGCAAAATAAATAAATGACTAAAATAGCTCTGATTCACATATGGTGCACATATTATTATTATTATTTGTAGTAGTAGTAGTAGAAGCAGCAGGGTTAATAGAACAGTAGTAGTAGTAGTAGTACGATGCTTATTTCCTGTTTCCCAGACATGACCAAATGAATTCGACTGTATCTGTATTAAATAAAACCTCTCATTCTTCTCTGCCTTAAAGTTTGGAAGGTAGCGTTTGATTTAGTCAATCTATTTCTTTGCATTGTACCGCCATCTAGTGGTATCATACGGTGAAGCACACTTATGTAGCACTCAAGCTGAATGCCTCATCAACGGTCACTGCAAATTATAAGACCATTTAAGAATGTAAGAGGGGTGATGTGAGTTTATTTGGCAGATTGTTTGGGTCTGGGTCATCAGCAAAGGATCTGTCATGTTGACAAGTGGACTCTGTTCTTGAGGGATGTCATAACGGGCCAAAGTTGCTTTGATAAGATCATAGATAAGACTCTTTTTCTGTCATGTCGGGGCCTGTTGCTAAATGTGATGCAACCGCATGAAAAGTGTTGTTTTTCTTTATGGTAGTGTGGTGGTTTTTTTGTTTTTTTGTTTTTTGAATTAGCAAACTGTCTAACAAGTAATAACCTATACATTAGTCAAGTCCTTCTCTTTGGCTTAAGAACTCGGTATTCTTGTTTGTTCATTCAGTAATGGAATCATTTATTTCTGTATTTACATGAACCTGTACATTACATTGCTGGATCTTCTCATTTCTCATTTGGAAAGAGTCCAGGCTTGATGGTAGCTCCCCACCATTAGTACCATAATAGGTTTGGGTGCATTCTCTCTTTATTTTCACCCCAGCCTGAAACCTGTTTATGTATTCGTCCGACTCAACAGATTTTCAACTAGACCGTCTGACACAAAGCATTTCCGGCCTTAAAAGCGTATTCCATACAATGATGAATCATCCCTTGGTTACGCCATTTTATCCAGTGGCTGTTTGTCTGCTCTGGGGGTAAATTAAGGTTACTTATAAATGGGTTTCTATCATCTTTGCCCCATCTTTGAGAGGAAATGTTCTCCTTTATGGAAGCCTCATATTGACTGTGAGTGGAGTCCAGAGTCCTGGTCTTTCAAATGTCTATCACTAACCAGAGACAGATTTAGCATTACAATGAAAATAAATAAATAAAAAATCCACCTCAAGCATGTTATAAAGTCAGTTCCTTGCAGAGAGTATTCAGACAAAATGACATTTTCCCTCATATACTCTATAGCAGAAACCCCTTTGGCAAATGTTTAGACACATATTGAGGATAAGTGAAGCAAAGACAATGCATTCATGCACAATTTGAGCACATCAGTTAAGTCCATACGCTATTCGTGGTATTAGAAACCTTCCTGAGTTCTTTTAGAAAATTTTGACCCCTAATTTGTGTATGACCACTACAGGAAAGTCCGTGCATGCGTTCAACTGTGGTATAAGAAACCACAGCAGAGACCAAAGTTAACGCTAGAGAAACCTTTATTACACTAAATGTTGGTGTCAGATAAGATACCCCTCTGATCGCCCAAATTAGAGATTCATTTTTCAAAAGATGTGGCTTCACATTTCCGTCTATATGATTTCCTGAGTCTCCACTGACAGTTGGCCATAGCATTTTATTCCACTTACGGACACGATGGCAGCCCTGCAGGAAAACTGAGGGTACTTCACCAGAGGATATGGTGCTAGAAAAGCTGATGTCAGCTGATGGACTATAGTCGGGGGCGTTCCAAGCGTGCTTCCCCTTGGGCCTCCGGATAAAGTGGACAGGTGTGGATGGAGCCAGCGATTTCTGTCAGCCTCCGAGCTATGGCTGTGGAATTTCAGAAGACTGAGGCACTAAGACACGGGGGGAGAGGGGTTCAAGAGACAAAAGAAAGAGAATAATGCAAGCCCCTACACGCTTTTCCACGCCACGTGCTTTCTGTTCTTTTGAAGTCTTGTAAATGCGGTCTTTGCACCTCAAACCTTTGCCTCTCCACTTTCTCTGCTGCACTTCAGTACCAGCGATTTCAAACCCTCATGGTAGCAATACATTTTTCACTATCCCTCAGAGCTCTCTCAGACACATACTCCAGCTGAGCCCTGGGCCCAAATCATCTCTGACCAAAGTCCATTGCCAAAGTCCAAGTCATAGAAAATGACACTCCCATCCCCTCTAAGCCCCCTTTTTTATAGCTTAATAGTCAATTTCCTGTGTACTGACTTTACGGATACATGGACAGATGCTCCTGGAACTTCCTGCAAAGTCTGTTTTCTATAATCATAATGAAAGATGAAATATGTGATTAGAGACACTGTTTAGTTTGCAGTGACTACGTAATGAATGTAGTTTAGCATTTCCAACATTTTCCCTCAAAAGTGTACTAGTAAAACATATCACTTGTGCACACTTAGATTGTACAGTAATATTTCACCACAACAGTGTAATTCGGTTGTCGTTTGTTTTGGCCATACGTCTCCATGCAATAGCAGTGGACAGGGCAGACACTGGCTGATGCTACTCATGGATAAGGGACTCTAGCTGTGTGAAAAGAGGACTGGAGGACTGGAATGTTTGCCACAGGTCAGGAGTGGTGCTTTCTGCTCTTTTGTGTGCAGTCTGCAGAGGAGGTGTGGAATGCAAACTTCATGAGAACAGAGGCGAAGAAGAGACCAGGGGAAAGACTAGCTGGGGGTTGGTGCATGGGAGGGGAAGAGGGAGGGGAAGAATGGATGCGAAGAAAGGAGCGAAAGTGTTTTTGGGGGTCCTGAGGCAGACTGAGAACCCCTTTAATTGAGAGAAAGTGCTCAAAGAGAAGCCCGCGAGCTGCACCAAAGGAAAGGAGGCAAAATTGCTCCTGCAGCTGCAGACCACACATCACGAACATGAGTGTGCCCTGACAGTGCCAATAACACCCCGAAGACAATGTGGCATTTCTAAGTAGCACTGAAAAACATTCTCATGGCTGCTCGTGATTGTGCATTATTTGGACATTTTCAGAACAAACCAGTGCAGCGTCATTTAGACTGAGATCAAATCAAAAGCCCTTTTTTGTGGGACTACATGTCAGGGTGGAAACAACGGGAAAAAAAGCTTTTGTACGTCATGGGGGGGGGGGGGGGGGGAGAAAGCAAACGGAATCAACAGTGAGTTCCCTGCATGATCTTAGGCTAAGAAAGTACACAAATGGATTCCCAAGAGTGATGTTCGCCTATTCACAGCGACACCGTGCTGCAAATTCTGACAAATTCATTTTAAAAGTCCTGGTGTACCGTGAAAGACAGCAGCTGTCCAAAACAGGTGCGGGGGACATTTTGAATCATATTTCTTTTTACCTTTTCAGCCTGATTGCAAAAATGCAATCATAGTGCTTTGTGCTGTGAACTAACAGCGAAGAGGAGGGTACACAGAGGGGGGAATGGCTGAGTGTGGTCACTGGATGGCTTTACTTACTCTACTTGTTTGAGCAGTTCATTTAACAGACATGGTCCTTAGATGTTAATTAGTTTAGTCTCCCCTCTTGTCTAATGATTATAATTATCACCAGACTGGCAGTTCCCCCTCGCTTACCGGACTAGTGCAAAGGAAAAATTTCCACATTGTACTTTCCCGTGGTTGCAACCCCGGTTTGGAAACTACATTGCGGCAAGATTTTGCAACCGACTGATCCCCACGTTCTGATTGTGATCTTGCTCCTTTCAGGAAACGTTGACAACTAAAATACTTTAAGTTCAGGGCTCATGAAATAGCAGGCAGTGAGTCTTATCCCGTCTCATGTTCTCACTCTGCCCTTTTGAACTGCAGGCAGGCAGGAGAAGCCAGGATACCTGTTGCAGGAGGGTTTTGTACAAGAAGGTGCGGTGAAAGGTCTTGTGTTAGAACACATGCCGCCTGATTTATAGAGATACTATCGTGAGCAGTCAGTGGGTGGCACAATCACATTTCTCTGGCGGCGCTTTCACGGGCGAGGGGTTTTTACAGCCTCTGACAGATTAGCCTGCAGTTTACCCCGCAGGAAAGTGTGGAATTGTTCAGCTCCCATGATTCCTTGCCATTCTACTCCACGTCTTTACACTTTTCTGCATAAAAGACTAGATTTATTTTTTTCATAGCTTCTCTTTCATGTGATATGTAGCCCTTATGCTCATTACTGGCTCTGCTTTATGTGGTGAAATTGGCAGTGGATTTGTTGTCAGGCTCCACCACAAGCACAAACCACAAACTTAGATATACATCATCTTTAATTCCTCGATATATCACGCTGACAGAGGGTAATAACAAGATTTACCTCAGAATATGTGAAGTGACATCACAAGCCCATGAGGAAGCAGTGGTGTAACATCTGAGACGACTTGCAGGGAGCTTTGAACGCACTTGAGTCTTTAATCTTACATAAATCAATTTTTTGGCAAGTCGACAGTCATCTCTTCCTTCTCGAACATCAGATACATACTTTTCCCTGATACTCGGACTGCTGTCCTGTTCTGACACGCTCTCTAATACAGGGAGAAGACTGCAGGCAGAATGAAAGCCCATCTCGGGCTATCTAAATCCTAAGTGCTCCTTTTAGGATTATGAAGGTGTCGCGGTGGCGTAGAACATAAGGGGATGACAGATCACTCCACTTCAGCCCTCTCAGTGATTAAATAATGAAAAGAAAAGGCCCGTAGTCATTCATCAGCACAAAATGACCTGCAGAGGGAGAGAGAGAGATGCTTCCAATTGGTAACAGGCCTTAGACTGAAGCACTGAACTCCAGCTCTGTAAGCATAATTCAATCGTTCAGCTGATTTAATGAATTCAGTCAATAAATATGGGATGAAAATTGAAACAGAAAGACATTGTGGCATCTTTTTTTCTTTTCTTATTTCTTTTTGAAAATCTGTGATGGATTCACTTCCTGACAGAATTCTTCTTCTCTTTCTTTTTGACCACTGATCCATAAATACATGTCTGAACATTTAGTGACTGAGTATTCCAGTGTGATTTGTAATGTGATCAACATATGGCCTAATTGACTGTGAGGACAGAGACAGCACCAGTGGGACCTGAGATCATTCTGCATGTGTTATCTTTTTTTCTAGCAGATATGTACAGATAGTGTTTCCATATTTGGCTCTTGCACATCACAGACATGTATGATTTAAATGAATAGGTTAAATTATTCAAGTTTGGTGCATGTCAGGTTGAAAGTCTGGGTGTCTTGGGTGCAAGTCATGCCAATTTATTTTTTGACTCATTTTGCATACATTATTTTCCAATATCGAGCTGGTTACTATCGTTGTATGCGTGTGTGCCTGAAAAGAAAAAATAAATTATCTGCAGGTTCTACAGCTTCAGAATTTGGACAACGGTGCATAGCACATGCTCTGGAAATATTTCTCACCCAGAGCTCAGACTACCCACAGGACTCTTAGTAACTATCTGCTAAAAGCTGCTAGGAATGTGGTCCTGACTCTGGAGAGCTGTAAGCTTGTTCTCAGAAGGGAGACGATAGGAGGTCAGGGCTTTCATTGTTTACTTACCAGATCAGCCTCAATCTGTCTGGGTGTTTCTGTCAAGCCTCGTCCTATTGGTCACTCCTCTATTTTGTTGAGCTCTTTCCAATCAGCTCTGAACGCAAATGCCGCCAATTTACTCTCTTTGGGGCAAAGGAAACATTTTGTGTATAGTTCACATTCCTAGAGGTTTTTTTATTAGATGGGTTTTTAAATGCTGTCGAAACCATACTTGCATGACATTATTTTTCACCATGAAGATATATGAACATAATTTGGATGCACAGCATAACCGTCTGTGGGTCAATTATGTCTCCTGTTATAATAATTTGAGGTTGAGAGTTTGGTTTGTGTTCAGATAAACATGGAATAAAGATGAGAGAGAGAGAGAGTTATGGTCGTCTTCTCTCTGTGGTTTGAACTCTTCTCCCTGGAGACATTCTGATTTGGCTCCTTTTCTCTGAATGGTCCCTGGGAGTTCATCTGCCAGTTAATTTACAAGAGCCTGCTGCAGCTTGGACTTCAGAAACGTTATCTTTGGTAATTTTCCAGTTAGACAAGGTCTTCACAAGTCTAATCTCAGAGCATGCCTCGACTGAATGCAGTTGTCTTTGACTTAATTAGATTTCTGGCAGGACCGTGTTCAGATTCCACAGGAGATCGGCACAATATAGTTTCAAGCTTTGGCAGATGATTGGGCCTGATATCACCTGCTGTATCAGACTATAGGTGAGGAGGCCCAGTCAGTGATATTTCACGCTCCTGTCAGCAGTAAACTCATAAAAATAATATTTATTTCTTCATGTTTTATGTTAGCTCAATTGAAATGATGAAAAATGATAAAGCATATAAAGAAGAATGTGTGTTTCTGTTTGGTTTAAACTGAGACTGTCTACTTCCTGGTTGATTAGACACTTTTACAAGGGCAAGGTGGTCCAGTAAAATTAAAGTTTGGGCGTTATCAATTACACAACTTATTGTTTGGAGTGGTGTTTTGGGGGCCAGGTGTGCCTGGCCCTGAACTAATCAGGCCGGCTCTCATCTGTCAGCAACCTCTAACCCGAGAGAATTCAGCCTCCAGCCTCGCAGCGTGTTCAAGCTCCAGCCTGAACACATACAGCCGATGCTGGGGTGAGAGTATAGTGATGGTGGAGATAATCTGCCCTTCTCAGGAAAAACTTTAACCTGAACCAGTTGGAAGCGCTGTTAGGTCAGGAGGTTTATCTGAGGCTTGCTATTGATGTGAAGTCTGAAGCTTGGGTTCATCCTCCAGTTTGAAATTATGCAGGAAATTGACCTGCACTGTAAATCTGAGAATCTGTTGGCTGCATAACAAGAACGTAAATCTAAATATAAATGTAATAGTTTTTTTTTTGCATCATCATCATCATCATCTTATTATTCTAATTATGGCTGACATCTTGTGTCTTAGCTGTCCTATGGTTTCGGATTCGGTTGATAAATCAGTTGTCTCCATCTTCATGCCGGTAGTCTAGATCTGCAAACCACAGTGAACTGACAGGTTACCAGGTAAGAGCCTCCACGTCGCATCTACGGCTAATGACAACCTCCGAGAAGTGAGACTTAACAAATTACCGCGAGCAATAAACGTGATTTATGAAGGAGCCCTCCACCGCTCACCCATGCGTCCCGGGACGCCGTCGTGTGGGAGGGAAGAGGCGGAGGAGGGGAACAGAAGGAGGGAAGGAGGGAGGGAGGGAGTGATGGTGAGAGGGAGAAATTGAATGAGAGGGACAGAGCAAAACTGAGGGGAGCCACCACAACAAAACATCTCCAACAACCAAGCAGCAGACCGGGCTCTCTCCTTTTCTCCCCGCATGGCTGCCTAGTTCCGGCAAATAGAACTTCTGCAGCGTAAAGTTCTGGGTGCTGGAAGCAGACGGGGGTCCCCGCTTTGAAAGATGGACCATTTAATAAGGACCAGGTCGCGCAGGAGGATAGATCTGTTTCTTTTTGTCCTGCTTCACGTGACCGCGACACAAGCTGGTAAAGTATATTTAGTTGGACACTGGCACTTTAATAATGACCAGGTGGTAGATGCTCAAATGTCACTAGTGTGGTCTGAATCATGCACTTTGCCCTTTATCTAAGTTTCCTCGACTTTTTCCATGCACATTTATTCATGTCTGGGCCGCCAGCCAACAGAAGTTATTAGCGTAAAAGCATAAAGCAGTTTGGATTCACTCTGGATTATGGCGTGTAAGGCTGTTATCTGTAATTTGAATCTGCGTTAATGTTTTAGTGATGCTCCTACTTGTCTTATTGAGTCGCTCCAGGCTGGGGTTATAATTGCTTTTGCAAGTTGCTGGAACGTATCAGAACAGATCTATCCTTTGCATTTGCATACATGTTGATTAACAGCGTCATGGCACAAGGAGAACAGCTTGATTGTTTCAGCTTTTCTTTGAGTGTATTTCACAGGTTTGAATCTAACCTCCCTGGCTCAGGTGTGATTTAAGACATGGACCTCAGAAGATGCAGGCTGTGATGTCATGTTAGAGTTTGCTTGTGACCGGCGTCGGTTTACTGTGAAAGGGTTTAACGTTGGCTTGAGAAAGAGGTGAATGGCCGAACACTGAAAGAACTGAGTAGATTAAAATTCCTGTCATGGATCTGTTTAATGTGCCGTCAGCTCACATAGTTCTTAGCACTAACGCTCTCACGGCCTTAGTCATCATGATTATTCTGGCACACTTGTATATTTGACATGTTTTATTGCAGGCTGCTGGCTCAGGTAGTACTTTACACAGTAACTAAGAGACTGGGTTACACTACTAAGAGTAGTGGAGTGCAGCTGCATCTGCTCCATCACTTCTGGCATCCACATTTGATAAACTTTCAAAGTTGTTCAGGAAGTGCTGAACCCATTTGAAGACTTCTTCGCTGCCAAGATGGCCGGCAGGCTAGCAGCCAGCTCATGTGTACATATTGCATGTCATTTGGCCCACCGCTATCTGTCCCTCCACCCGTGTCTCTTTGCCCTATGGCCATGTCAGAGTATCTTCAACTGGTGCAGAGTACTTCCTTGCAGGTGCTGCACTTAAGAGACTCCCTCATGGGGGTGACATGCCTCGACACCGGGAGTCAACCCCTGTGGTCATCAGACGCACTTAAAGATTCATTTTCACTCGTGGCTTTCCACATGCACCCACTTTAAGTCTGGCAGGATGTGATGGAATTCATTGGCTGGAATAAAATGATGGCAGGAGGAAGCGAGCCAACCGACTTAATCCGATTCAAGTGGCACAGTGGCTGTGGTGTCTGCTGCTCTTTAATGAGGGCCTGTGAAGTGAGAGGCTGAGACGATTTAAAAGTGCACAGGACATATGCTGCTGCAGATATGGCGTTCTTCGATACGTGCATGTGGCCGATAAGGCGTTTGTGTTTCCGAGCGCTGTGAATGTTTGCCTCCTTGAGTGTGTGTTCCAGTCAAAGAATGTTTTCCCATATGCTTTCTGTGTGTGTTCGAGAGATGAGAGAGTACTTTGTAGTCATATTTGCTGACAGGAAGTGAGACATTCTTGCACACGTGCACCATTAGTTTAATTTAGAACCCTCTGTTCTTTTCCCTCAACACTTCTTCTTTGTTAAGGTTCCATTTCCTTCTTTTCCACTTTGGTTCAAAAAATCTGGGCATATGGCAGGGTTTGTTTTTATTGTGTATGCCTTATCTCTTCGTTTACATCATCTCTCTCCTGCTGCTTAGACCCTTCCTTATACTTTACTTGCTCTGTGATGGTGGGAAATTGTGCATACAGCCCCCTCGCTGTGTCCCGTTTGATCCCGTCATCTTGCCAATCCTGCGCTAGACTCCCAAAGGAAGACAGCCAGCTTTGTTTGCCTTTGATCCAGCAACAAATTAGAGGCAAATGCAAATAAATGAAACGAAGCAACTGTATTTCGCAGCACGGGCAACAGGAACAGAAACCTTTAATGAAGGTTACCGTGTCTTCTTATTTGACTTTGCGTTATTCTAATGGGAACATTAAACATCAGATGTCTCAAATGTGCTGATGTCTGTCCCTAGTTGCTGATACTGCAAGTGTCACATCAAACTGCATCTCAGGCTTTTTGATGAGGCCCGACTGTTTGGAACTCCCCCAAGTCTTTAATATGTAGAAACGATGCTTAAACATTTCGTGGCGCCAAAGTGCAATATATAGTGTTCAACGCACATCTGGCTTCCAGGAACTCCCCTCCCCTCAGGCGCCCATGGCTCTGTGTTTCTGAACGCTGGGCGCTCCAAGCAGCTTTCCACGGGACTAGATGGAGATGCTTCCTGTGGAATTGCAATGAGCAGACATCAGAGGAACTGACTTATTTGCAGTGTCCCCTTGCATGTCATCTGCCACTTTATCTCCGTTCATGAGCCTCAGAACAGTCTCGTCGTAATCCTCATCCATCACGTGCACGTCTCAGTAGAGGTCACAGTGGTAAGAGAGCCTGCGTGTAGACTCCCAAAAACAATATGGCTCTCTTTTCAAGTGTGCTTTAATGACGTGTATATATCTGCATCACACTCGGTGCGTGAATGTGTTACTTCATGCTTTGATTATGGCGACTCTGGTTACACTCCATAACAGCTGCCTCAGTGTTATGTCTGAGAGACTAAGTGGCAGCTTGGGCTGAAAACCTGAGTGGGCTTGGTCTTGTGTTTGTTTATATCTAGATAATCCTCTTCTGTGTATACTCATGTCGATTGCATTCATTTTTGTTGCCGAGGGCCTCCTATCCCCCTTAGCTCTTTAAGGAAGTTTAGTGATTAGAAATTGGGTCAGACCAGGTTAAGGGCTAATGTTAGGCATGCAGCGGAGATTATTGTTAGGGGAATGGATTTACTGCAGTCACAGAAAGTCCTCACGAGTGTGTTTCTGTACGTGTTGTGCAGAGTGCGTGTCCAGTCAGGGGCCTTGAGGGGCAGGTGTTTTCTCTGTGGGCCCAGCAGCTTTTGGCCTGTTGGCCTTGCATGCTGTGAGCAAACACGGGCTGAACAAACTATGGAGATTGAAGAATGTGGCGCTGTTGTGAAGCGGAAGGAAATGACAAACCAGATTGCACCAGATATCTGTTGTTCCGACACCGAAAAAAGTTGAAACGATTAGCATTAGCCGCAGACCCGCATCCCTCTGAACAAGCCAAATCATTTTAATAATGTTTTTATTATAACAGTGGATCAAAGAATTAAGATTTTAGCTCCCATTGGTGTGTTTCATCATTGCTTTCATAGTTTCCTATGAATATTCATGTGACTTCTAAACACATTACTCCTCAGAATATGTTCAAAAAAAAAAATGCCCTGCAGTTATCTGCAAGAGCGTTGACCTGACTTGCACCTAAAGTAAGGCAGATTTAACCAGAAAAGCGCATGCAAAGACACAAGCAGCATCTCTGTCCGTCTTTTACTTACAGCGATCTCTCAAACCAACTCATGCTTTGTCTCAACGTTACAATACATGTGCCTTTGTCGCTGATATTAGCCGTGCGCTTTGCAGTGTTTGAATTACCCCTGTTGATAAGCAGAGGATCAAAGTAACAGTCACACAAACTGATAGTGATTCAGAGAGAAATTTTTGATAAGGGCGGACATCCAAAACGGCTTTTCCCCCCTTCCGTGTAGCCCGTTGCTGAGCTATATACAAACAGTGTATCATCACATTATTAATCATATTTGTCTGAGCGTGTGTTTAAATTCTGATCTGCTCGGTATGTATCAGCTCTTCCCACCTCGTGATGTTCTTGTCTGCACACAATCGCGACCCAGACAAAAGGTCGCACCCAGTCCTAATTCGATTAAAACCTGCTCCTCTCAGAGCCTGGGACAGCATTTATTCAGCCTCTTCATCTGGTCATTGGTTTATCAGTGTTAGGCACCGCCTTTTCCAGCTTGTCACATTTTTTTATGCTCTCTCTTTTTAAGTCTTATCTGTACTCAACTCATACTGGCTGTGTATTTCTGTTGGATGTGCACATGTTCAGCATATCATCACGTATTGTTTAGACGTTATTTATTATAAGGCCTGAGCCTGTTTCCAGATAGTAATTCAACGATCAAATGTCAGCTCTTTTTCCTCTGCTCATCTTAGGGTGTGGCCCAAAATACTATGGGAAATTCTCACTGCCCAGATTCCCTTTTGGCTCCATTTCCCTCCTAAAATTCCCCCATCTCCCAGACTCTGACAGTGTAGTACTGTGTGTGAGAGAGGGGTATGTTCGGGCAGGGCCGGGAGTGTAGGTGGTGTGAGTCATGAAGAATGTCTTTTGGGACATTGTTGAAAAACAGAGAACACATTATGTCCACGTATGACTGAAATTGCGATGAGCTGTGTGACCACGGGGCATGGAGAGACTGTGTCAAGTGTCACACAGCCAGAGAAGACACGCAGATATAAACTGTGCGGAGGCATTTTCCAGAGCTCAATCTGTGAGCTGAGCGCTCGGGCTCTTGTCTGTCTGTCACTGTCGCATGCTTGTATCTTAGATAAGAGCATAAGAAGAAAAGGAGGAAATCTCAGTTTATGTTTGTCCATTAGTATGTACCTGCCTACTAATCTCATGCTCTCAGCTGCGGCTGTGACTGGATGCCTGTGAAATTGCTGGAAGTTTTAGCCCTCTTTCCAAGTACTCTGACCTTTAGGTGTGATTGGAAAAGACTCTGAGTCATCACTCCTCAGAGATTCAATGATATTTCAAAGATGTTGAGGCATATTTCTTTTTTTATATATAACTGGAGGAGACAGTTTTTTATATATATCAGTAGTCCAAACGTCTCCATAGAGGTAACATAATTTGACAAGAGAGAGAGGTGAGGACAGGAAAGCCTAATGAGATGCAAGCAAAACCTGTTCAGACAGTCAGGGCTGCGGGACAGGTAAAGAAACTGCAAGAATTTGCATACATCAAGGTGATACAAATGGATCCAAAGCCCACAGATAACTTTTTATTTTTTATTTTTTTTGATGGACTGGTTCCAGAGATACTATGGCGACCTTCCAGTATGCTGGGTTGTCTTCTTCAAGCAAGATTAGTTGCGGTAAAGTTGTGAAATAAAGAACATTGCACAGAAACATGACAGGCCGTTCTTGTATCTAACTTGCTTTTAATGTGGTTACAGCAACTATTAGGGTTGAATCCACTTCCTGTGCAGCTTTGTCCCACATCCTCTGAATCGGCTTACCAAGCCTTTGTAGATTATTTTGCATATCCGGGTGTGGGATGCCTATTATTCCCTGCACTTTTTTGGATATGTTTTGAAGCAGTTTCTGTTGCTTGTCTCAGTTTTCTCCCTGTGGCATTGTTGTTCACTTCGACTGCTCTCTGCTGTCTGGTGAGTGTCAGATGTCAAGAGTCCCCCATCAGCCCCGAATGCTGGAACATGTTAGGGTTGGGCAACAGTTAGCTTCAAAACTCAAAGGCAAAGATCTTCTTTATGCGGATCAAGGGCTGCATTGACCAATCATATTTGGACGGCTTGAATGAAATAATTCAGCCCAAAAGTTAATTCAGTTAGCTTGTGTTACAGTCATTTTGTCAGGTGCTGTTCTGGATGGGCTCATGGAAACGCAAGAATCCCGTATAATTAAACTCATGTTGCTTTAGTTTAGAACATTATTTGGATCGTTCCAAACATCAAGGCCTTGTGACCTCTCTTCTTTTCGGCGCAGGAGCATGTGAAAAAGCAGAACAGACCGGGACAGAGAGGGAGAGAGAGAGGGAGAATGTGTATTGGACTGCGACCTTTGACTAAAAAACAAACTTTAAACTTTGCTATTCTAAAGGAAATTGATTTAGAGTTCAGGAATCAGACATGGCCACAGCAGAGCTATAAAGATCTCACTCGGGATCAGACGAAGACAGAGGCACTCCTAACAGTACAGGGAAATACAAACACAAGGGATTAGATCCTGGACGTGATGCAAAGTGCAAAGTAAACTTTTGTTAGCAATAAAGTCCTCGCACAGGAGATTGCATTACAACATGCAAGACTGAACCTTTAGCTACAAGAACTCTGGAGCGCCGTGTCTTTTGCTAAATGGTTTCTGCATGAGCAGAAGCAGTTTAGTACAGTCAGGGTGTTCAAGTGTGCATTTTTTTTGGTGAAGTAAAGGACGTGATGTTGAGCCTGCTGTTGCCTACTCACTTTGCAGGAAGTTTGAACAGCATTGTCAGATTTTAGATCACTGAACTTTCAAGAATTTCAATGAAACTCATAAAAACAGACTCAGTGACGGAGTATGGACACAAATAAATAGAGTTCAAACGCCAGGGTCATGTTGTATTGTAAGTGTGGGTGACTAACCTGTTACATCTGACATTTAGTTCTTGGTTTGCTGTCACGGTGAATAGAGTGGACCTGAAAGTCACCCAGTAACTTTGTATGGGTTCACATTTATTAGTGTCACTTGTACTGTAACACCAAGGCTTCAGTTGTTGGAACCCAGTAACATCTGCAGTTATTTCTTTCATGTGGCTAGTTTCTGTATAAATTCAAAGCTTAGGCCGTGAAGTCGTAAATCCCTTTACATCTGTCCTTTGTTTTTTCCATTATTCAAGCCAATTTTACCGTTTCCATGCCAGGGGACGAAGAGGGTGAACTCTCAAAGCTGCTTTGAATAAACAACGTCTGCTGTGCTAACTAATAACGCCATAAAATGTAAGTCAGTGCTTTTTTTTCTGCAAGCACTGTCTCTCCACATGTTTAATTAACAAGGAGAATAAAAGGCGAGCTCTGTCAGAGGGGCGACGGCTACAGGAGGCAATTTGGGTTTAGGATCCTCATTTCGGCGTCCTGAGTGCCTAAGTGCTGAGTGGCTCTCTCTAGCAGCTGGTGGGAGACCGGCTGCACACAAAGCTCTGGTCCTGGCTAATGCTCACGGCAGCACTTTATCAGCAGAACATCTAATAACATGAACAGTGGACTGCAAATGAAGCACAGGCTCATCGTAATGGGAGAAACCTTGCATCCACGGGGGCAACAGTTGCCGTGCAAATGCGCATAATTTGGCGATGAATATATTAGGGGGAAAAAAAAACTGTCTTGACAAGTGGAGACACTGGTATTCCTGCTTGCTTTCAAGTAAGAATCAATAAATCAGTTTCAAGAATTTCTCTTGATCTGATCCAGCAAGCTGCTTCATTCTGTCTCATGTTTATATATATGTACTTTTGGAAAGTACACCTGAGATGAGGGGGTTTGCACAGGCGTATAAAACGATCCCGCTACACTTCGAAATTGAATTTGCAATGTTTAATACACAAGTCCCCAGTGAATGTGAAGTGTTGCTGGGCGCTGCAGGTTGAGCAGTGTGCAGGTGTCAGCTGTCAGGTGTGCTGCACCGGGATTATGGGTTAGGTAATGCGCCACCCCCCGTATCCTATAATAACCGCCACAGAAGCCCGGCCACCTGCCGCCACATCTCGGAGGGGCTCGTCTCTTCCGACTGCGAGGAAACAGGAAGGCTCCGCGCTTTAAAACCAGCTTCCAGCCGCACTAAACCCCGCTCTTCAGCTCAATAACAACCGGCACTTAACGGAGCTAGACAGGGAAGTGCCATCACGCTAGCAGACTTTCAAGTGTTAAAACTGACAAGGCTAAAAGCATTTCTGCCGCCGTCTACCCCAAGCGCCACCCAATCAGAAGTTACTTGTATAGTTCTTTATATGTCAGTGTAAAAGGAACAACAACAACTTGCTTAAAGAGACTGAATTAGCCTGTGTGAGCATGAAATTATAGAAGATAATGCTCCTTCTCGCTGCTTGGTAACAATGAGCCACTGATTTATTTATTCTTTCTTTGCATTCCCAGCTGATCCCATTGATGTGCTGCGAGGGCTGGAGCTGTCAGACAACATGGAAGGGGTGTCACTGGAGGCTGGCCTTTGCAGCAGCAGGAGGGGCACAGAGGAGACGGACTTGGCCTACAAGATCAAAAAGATTCAGCTCAGCGCTCCCACCAAGCAACTCTTCCCTGGTATTGAACTTAGTTTCTAAAGGATGACGTACAGGGGCAGCCTTTCAGCCCAGTCTGACGATTTCCAAATGTGTCACTTTTATGTCACTAAAATCTCCAGAAACCTGACTGACTTCTCTTTATCTCTGCTCTTGGGTGCTCGCTGCTTTCATGGGCAATACTTCTCTTCATTATTGTCTTTACTTACGTCTCAGTAGCAGCGGGTGGTGTCTGCATGTTATAAAAATATCTACTCCCCGCTGTGCTCTATCTTGTATAACCTCTACCTCTCCTCTCTTCTCTTCTCCGCTCCTTTCCTCTCCTCAGATTCCAAATTTCCTGAGAATTTCTCGCTGATGACTACCATCCGAGCCAAAAAGGGCTCCCAGTTCTTCCTGCTATCGGTGTACGACGACCAGGGTGTGCAGCAGTTGGGGCTCGAAGTGGGCCGCTCGCCTGTCTTCCTGTATGAGGACCAGCACGGGCAGCCCACCCCAGAGATGTACCCCATCTTCAAGAAGATAAACCTGGCTGATGGAAAGTGGGTAGTTTGAAGGCCTATCCATTAAACAAAATAATACTAAAACATCTGCCCGGTGGACTAGACAGCGCACTGTAGCAGATGTGTTTGTTTAAAAATACCAGATCTGACGGCACTGTGTAACTGATATTACAGTCACGGTGCATGGTTTAATTTTCCCCAATCCTTGACATCACATTTCTGCAGTCTAGTTCGTACAGCTCATTCAGTCTGCGTATCCTTAACTGCCCTTAAAGGGAATGAGACGGCTGTGGACTGGGCGATGCAATAATTTGACCCGGTCAGAGATAAGGAAATCAATTTTTCACAGTTTCTCGCACTCAAAGGCACTGCTGGTCTGCTTTGGCTTGAACGAGGCGTGAAAATGCACTTTGCGATGCTGATTCTGCTGACCTCAAACTCCAGAATCCACTGCACACATCCCTGTTAACCCTCACTGTGTGTTCTTTCAGATGGCACAGGATAGCATATAGTGTGCAGGACAAAACCGTGACCCTTTACTTGGACTGTCAGAGGGTAGAGACTCTGGACCTGCTGCGAGGGGACGACGCCGTCGTCAGCACGGCAGGGGTCACGGTGTTCGGGACGCGGCTGCTGGACGAAGATGTGTTTGAGGTAGGGCGCTCTCAGAGTCTTAAAATAGATAATCAGTTGCTTTATTTTGGTATACAAAGAATCAGTGGGTCTTGTTTGTGCAAATACATGTACTAGAAGAATGCAGTTAATCACCAGCAAGTGTCCGTTCTTTTGGCATTTATTTATCGAGGTGGACAAATGGTGAAAACGAGTCTTCGGTGAACTTTTATGTTAAGACTGAGACAGAGTAATATACAAGGATTATTATTTGACTCGTCTGACGTGGCTCGGTGGGAGAATGTCCTTATAACTGCTAAACGTCTTTTCTTTTTGTCAACCTTCGTCATCCCTCCTACTGTTCACTAGAATGTTTCTGTAACATGTTTTAGATCCCTCACATCGACTTGTTATTACATTACTACATTTCAGAATGTGCTATGCTTAATTTTGGAGAAAGGGCATCTCTCTATAACGTGAATGCATTCATACATCATTTTATGTAGTATATACATTACAGATTATTACAACGTGACATTACAAACAGCATCCATTTGTGTCAGTGCTTTGGAATCTCTTTCCTCGACTTTAAAGCTGCTTTTAAGAACGTTTGAAATTACAGAGACTACAGGGCGATGACCCACACCAGCCCCCCACATCAGTCAAGTGCTGCAGGAAAAAAACACTGGGGGGAAATGAGGAGGGAGTGTGCTGTTCAGACAGGCCTGGTCTGAGTGTTTCCTTTGCAAAACAAGAAATGATACAATCTCTTTGTTTTTTTTTAAATAGCCAGTATAGATTTATTGGCTATAGGTATTTTGAAGCGACTTTAAATGGAGCATTTAAACATCAAGGAACATGCTTCACTGTGTAATTAGTTTGGTCAAGGCTTGTGATGGCCGTGACTCACCCTCTGTTTATCTCAGATAATTATGGCTTAAGCAGTTTCAGCACACAGCAGAATTTTATTTATTTATTTTCTTGAAGTGCACTTTTTCAATCCTTGTCATATCACTGCAGCAAACACATGGCGCATCGACATGCATGGAAAAATGAAATGCAAAGAGTTACTGAGTGCCTCTTTATCGGGGCTGTAACCTTTATAGCCAAAAGTCGTTCTCTGTGCTTCCCATGACAATATGCAACAAATGCTCCATTGTCATTCCCAGTGAGGCTCCCCTCTAAATCTCTCACCCACGGCATGAAATGGAGCTCAGCTCAAACCCCTTCCCCTGCTATGTCCTCGGGGGTTTGCGTCTGCTCAGCCATGGAGCAAGAAAGAAATTAGACTGAAGATATTCGGTCTTATATTGAGGGACGAGGTATACAGTCAAATTCAGAGAAACAAGCCTCTAGTTATCCAGCCGTCCCTTGGTGTCCCAAGAATAGCCCACGGTTCGTAAGAAGGAACAGACTGCTGGCTATTTAAACATTAAGAAAGTAGAAGGAAGGTCCCTGTTGGCGTAATAGACAGAAAACTCGCACATCTTCACTTTCAGCAAGAGAAACAGATGTCCTTGTTTCTGACAAGTGAAGACCTACAGCTTTTGGATTGCAGATGTGGTCAATCTCTACCTTCCCAACTCTGTCAACACAGTATATCTTCACCTTCCCTATGTTCTAGTTTAACCTTATTTGCCCCTCCTATGCTGTAAATTACTCTCTGTTCCATCTCTAGCCTTTCCTCTCAAATACAGTTTCTAAATCACTTCATATCCCACTTCAGTTAAGAAATGCGTCTCCTTGTGGGCTCTGTAAATTTCCCATTTCGGCAGCAGTGGCGACCCTTTAATCCTTGGCTTTGCTCCCAAAACGCTCCCATGCCCTTATTTATCTTCTCAAGTCAAGCGATGTGATGATGATACCCAATTTGTGGTGATGACTAAAACCCCTCAGACTGTCTGTTTATCAGATGAACGCTTTACTTTGGCCCGCACACTCTTTTACCACTGACTCATATGAGTATGAAACTTTTCAGTTCATTTAATCTGCCTAAACGAGTCTAAACGATTTTTTTTCACTGGTAAAACCGATGATAGGATATGAGATTTACAATTTGCATTAATACATTCATAGCCGCAGGTATTTACACACAGTATGTCTGGTCGTTTACACTATATTTAAGCATCAGTGTCATGGCCCTCGGGTGATGCTGGTACCATGGGGAAAGAAATTACACTTTCTGACCTCTGGGCATTTGTTCCCAGGCCCTGGTTCTGGGGAGGAGGCAAGTGTTCCGGCCCAGTTCTCCCAACATGGGAGCTGAGCGTGGGAGCATGAGGACTGTGGTCACCCACTGATGTCTCTATTGCTTCCAGATTGCCTACAAATGATTGCTGAAATTTGGTGTTCAAACTCAACACTCTTTACTGCTTACAGTTGCAGTAAAGCAAACATAAAGTTCAGCTGTGATGTTTCACCGCTGCTGTGAGCCCCCGACATGCACACTGCGCAGATAAGATCTAGTTTGTTAGGAAGTTCAGATCTCAGTTAAAACTGGACATTTTGGCTCATTGTTCTTGACATGTTGAAACAATGCCTTGTTAAGCGTATCATTAAAGGGTAGCTTTATTTTGAGCGCTTAGCACAATATCACTTTTCCAAACAAACAGAGGAACCATATTATAATGGTCAAGGCCTGATGATGGTTAATATGTTTTTGGTTAGCTGCTAGCATCTGTTGTAAATAAGGAGGGTCAAGATGCTGCTTTGCTACAGTGAGCTTTGAGTTGCTCCTTTACCCACACAAGGTTGTGAAACACAAAAGAAAGCTATTTAGCTCAGAGGATGAGATATTCTTGGAGCATGGCAAATGAGTGGACAACTCCTCAGAGAAGGATTAGTTACTTGCGGTTTTGCAAAGTGGTATGGCTGGAACACTACTGACTTAACAGAGCCACGTTCGAGCTCAAGAAAAATATTCTCGTGACTCATCAGAAAGTTGTATATTCAAACTGAGGGTTTTGCTTTTCCTCACGTGTCCTCCGTGGATGCTGTTGCCCCATCCCAAATGAGGAATTGTGACAGACATAAGTTTCTAAAGAATAGAGCCCCCGCTAGCCAGACATACATCAAAACGTCTTTATTGAAGTATCTCCTTTGATCTCAAATTAGGATTGGTTTATAGTGGATTTACTCCTTTTTTCCTGCTCTCTCTCTGTCTCAGTCATTTCCTTTTGGCTTTTGGCCAAAACAAGAAGGAAAAGGATAAGTGGATAACACTTCTTTCGTGTTTGATGTATTAAACCTTTAACTGCCGACTACTGAACAGTCCCTCCTAGGTTGACAATTTTTGTGCACGGCGGATCGAACTTTTGCACGGACACACAGATCGCTGTTAAAGCATTCGAGTATTAGAGGATATGCAGTATGAGCTGGTGGCCGGGCAATGGAGAAGCGACATGTTTTTATTTATTTTTTCACCTCTGCCTGCTAAAACCTAATTAAGGAGATTATATTGTGACTTTAATTACCACAACATCAAGCAGATAATCTAACTTAATTTATGGCAAATTACCGCCCAGCTGTCCCCGGATAACATTTCACCTAGCAGTGTGTTTGTGGCAGTGTGTTGGTAATTTAAAACCTTATCAAACACCGTGCTTTGGGGATGCCTGCATTTTCTTTTTACTAAATTACTTTTATCCTTAATTCAAAATAATTCAAAATTACGACAAATGTATGTATCCTAGTCTTTTCAGCCCTGCAAAAAAATGATCTATTATTATGGTGTGGACAGAAGACAAGAGTGATGTTGATGTAAAAGCCACTACAGTTAAAAGTGGCCCTGGGCTCAGTGCTGAAAGGTCCAGCAGTGCTGTCTCTGTGCATGTTGTATATACACTCTAGCTATGCCTCCAGGGCTGGATGGGAAGTGAGAGTTCCTGACAGTCTGACTATTTGACTGTTTCTTGCGCTCAGCAGGGTCCCTCCTGTAGTTATGGGAGCGCAGAGAAGCAACAGTCGGTAGCAATTGTACCAGTAGTAGGCTAGTTGCTTAACGCCATGCTGCACAGACAGGTTTATTGTCCTCATAGTGTTTATGATGCCGTGGTGTTTTGTTACAAGCCCACACTTCAGGTTTTCCGAAATGTGTTTTCACCGTGCATGAGCAGCTTCCTCGTGTTTTTGTCATTGCTGCAATCAGGTGATTCATTTCTGTCTGCTTTCTGGTGTTTTACAGGGAGATATCCAGCAGCTACTGTTTCTGGAGGACCCCCAGGCCGCTGCTAACTACTGTGTAAACTACCTCCCAGACTGTGATGAAGCTTTGCCCTACAGCAGCCAACCTCTGGGCCTGCAGGAGGTCTGTACTGTCTCTAAGCAGAGGCAATGCTTACTGGAAAAACATGTGCAAACCTTCATACATTTCTTCTACAGTTTTAGGTTATGATATTTAACTGCAGACTGAGCATTTGTCTTTTTATTTCAACGCAAAGGTCTGGAAACTTGAATTAATTTTTATTTATTGTGTTTCTTTAGTTTATGTCCTGCTTTCCATAATAAGGTTTAAGTTTTATGATGAGCTTCTGCTTTTTTGGACTCACGTCAGGTCTCTCTGGCTGCTATAAAGCAGGTACGCCAAACGCCTTCATTCGCGGCCAACCAATAAAAGGAAAACAGCCTTTCCTATCAATAGAGTCCATGTTCCAAAGGGCCTCAGTGTTTGCAAATACAGACTTGAGGGATGAAGACAGAATAGGCCATCAGTCAAAGTAGAAGTATCTACTTTCAAATGCAGCCAGCAGTGGAGCGTTTCTAAGGTCACGCGTTCTTTTGGCAAGACACACACAGATCTGCACAGAGCCAGAGGCCAATAACTCACATATGATATAAAAGCTCTTCCTTTCCTCAAGGCGTGTATGATAAATGGATATCTTATAGATATGGATTACTGTATATACCTTTGGTTGTGTGTGAAAGATAGAGACAAGGAGAAATGAGGCAGCTGTGTGTGTGTTTGTGTGAGTGGCTGGGTTTCAAGAACTTCTTTTGTTAAAAAAAGTATCTGGATGTGTTTATTTTGGGCCGTATAGATAACCTCATATCTGTGCATGTGAGCGCATATGTATCAGCACACACAGCATGGTCAAGGGTCAAATAATGGTTCATTAATGGCAGAGCGAGGCCATTTTCAATAGTCCTGCAGTTGGCTTTTGCAGAACCACAGCTGAGCATTGAGCTTTGAATCCAGAACACGTCAACATCTGTCACCCCACTGACCTACTTCCCATCGTTCTGCCTTGCACAACGACCTTGTTTACAAGTGGATCAAAATCCCAACACTGACGGCTTTTACAGACTTGGCCTTCAGCATAACTTTCAGGCAGAAGCCATTCATATCACTGACACTCAATGAGGATGGCGATGCCCTTCTTTGTTTGCTTTCAAGAGGACAGTTTACAGGATCATAGATAGGGTGACCCCGGACCACACAGATTAGTCCTCGGCTTTGGCTAAAAGGAAGTAACGTTGCATTTGTTTGCTGCTTCCCATCTCATGTTTGCTTTAGGTTTTTACCAGCTCAGTGGGAATCACAGTGGGTGTCTGATGCCATAAGAGTGTCGCAAAATCCGTATGCATTGTTTGACTTTGCTCTTGCAGGTTACTTCCTTTGCTGTGTTTTCATTCACAACGGTGTTTGTTTTTTCTCCATCCCCCACCTGCGCCGTCATCTCGCAATCCCCGTTTTGCTTGAAAGAATTCCCAACTGCTCGGGTTTGATACCTTGATGCAAAGCGACCAGCCAGCTGAAACAAAGGAGGTCTCCAAAAAGGACAGAAAAGGCAAAAAGAAGAGAGACAAGGGCTCCAAAGGCAAACGCAAAGGAAAGGGCAAGAAGGGCTCCAGGAAGAAAAAGCACAACGACAAAGGTCTTGAGGACGGCTACCTCAGAGTGTCCACTACGCTTCCGGAGTATCAGTCGCAAGAACCTTTTCGGCCCACAGAACATCCAAACATCGACAGCAGCCTAGAAACTCTCGCTCCCACTGAAGCCTTCGCCAAGACGTTAATGGAGATGACCACACATGAACGTGACGTCACAACAGAGGCCCCCACTGTGGTACCTAGCACACTGCCTGTGTCAAAAGTTACTGAGGAGGTAGACAAATTCACCTGTCCCGTCCACCCCGACCTCCTCCCACGATTTACAGTTCTAACCGATCACTCCCCTCATTCATCCTAACCATAATGAGCACCTCTTTTTCCTCCCTCACCTCTCAGGTTGCTTACCACCATTAACCAACAGCATCCTAATCATTACCTCATCTGCATCCTTGCCAGAAAACACTTTGAAGGAGAACATTTAATATGGTGGTTATGTGTTTTCTGAACATACATGCATATTTTGCACATGACTCTTGGGACTACAACTTATTTAAGATGAATCATATGCTCAGATCCTTAGTTAAATCCTTAAATCCTCCTATGCCAGTGTGTGTTCGCCACAACACCTTTACCAGCAATAAACTGTGAATATATTTGTATGTCTCCATCTTCATGTCTCTTTGTTAATTTGCCATGTGAAACTAATTTTTCAAGCTCACACTGTTTCTGTTGCTGTTGCAATCTCCGCCATGCTGTCACATGAATCCGACAGTCCATCAGCTAATTACACGCAAGCATTGTGATTAACTGCTCACCCGTCAGCTTGTATCCCGGATAACCAACACTTTTTCATACATCCACCTGTGTTTTTTGTTTTTTTTCTAACATTCATGTTGCGCATTAGAAAATGCGCCTGATGTGGGGACACCTGTGTGCGTCAGAGAAGTGCTCAGTGCCCCACAGTTCATCCGTGCTATGACTCACTTAAGTATGTGTGTTAACCAGCAGGAGGAAACGCCAGTGAAGAAACCAGTGGTGGAGGAGGATGGAGATGACCTTTACCGAGACCTCTATGAGGATCTCTCAGTTTCCACAGTAACAGTGGGGCCAAATGTTACTGAATATGAGGTAGGTTAATGCAAGTACAAGAAGTTTCTTCATCTCACGACAGAAGATAAAAAAAAAACAGACTGTTAATTTAATTTACCACTCATGTCACTAATGGAGTTTCTAAATCGCTAACAGATGTTTGAATACGAAGATTTCAAGAATGACACAGAGCCGGAGTATGAGGAGTACGAAGTATACGAGGACGGGTATGGCTTTGCGGAGAGAGAGAGAGCTGAGACGTGGGATGTAGAGGTAAATCTCAAAGTGGAATCAGGTGGGCGATCGTGTTTTCAGTTGCCCTTGTCAAGTGATTGCCCACAATCTGTCTGTCTATTCATCGGCCTCTCCTTCTCAGGCTGCCCTCAGAGCAGAGAAAGGCCAAAAGGGAGAACCCGCTATTATTGAACCGGTGAGCTGCTGGAGGCATTTAATGAGTAGTAGTCTAGCTGCTTTAGTTATTGGCTATTGGAGGATGACTTGATCCTCTCCTAATGTACATTACACTCTGTCTGTGCTCGCTTCCAGGGTACATTAGTGCAAGGACCCCCAGGCCTGCCAGGTCCACAGGTAAGCTAGTTCTGCTTGAACTGCCTTGATGTAGTAAAAACTGTGAAAATTGAATATAAAGGGCATCAAGAAACTGTCATTAAATGTACCCCTGCAAAAAATGATACCTGCGTTATAGTGTTTTTGTGTTTATATATGCACATCCAGAGGTATCTGTTGCACACTGGACACACAAAGGGACTTTCAGGCGTGCGTACATTTAAAAACAATTCCTTTACTTCTGTCTGTAAATATAGACAGCCACACTGCAAATACATCTGTGTAACATGGCAACAAATCAAAGGCTGTTCAGATACTAAACTGTGCTAAAAACATTCATCATCTCTCCTGAACTCATGAACATGAAAAATGCACGACAACATCTAAATATTCTGCACATTCACACAACTATTTTAGCAGGCTACAGGGATTAAAGGTATCCTGTAAGTTAGATAACATCAATGATCCACATTTAAATAGTTTTTCGTGGGGGGAAAGTCGGTCTGGAGACTCTCCGTTGGGAACAGATTATGCTAATCAAATCACTTTATGCGGTGATGGACAGAAGCGTGGCAGCGATGTCATCACACTCATCATCTGAACGCCGCGGACCAAATGGCTCTGATTTGTTGTTGGACTGTCTAATTGCATACAGAGGTATTTGTTTCTGTGTATCCACTGAAACACGCCTCGTAATGAAATCCAAATGGCTTGTTACCAGTCTGAAATTCCAAATACACATATATCAAATTTCAATAAACAGCATAAGAAATCAAACTGAAGTTATTGGGAAATGGGGTGTTTCCAGTGCTAAATATTACTGTTGGGACATTACCTCTGGATCATTATAATAAGGGAAACAAAAGGATTTTGAATCTACTTGAAGAGAATGTGAATCATTTTCCAGATTAAAATGTGATCATTTCACTGGAAACTACAATATGGAAATATTATTGTTTCAGTTCTGTGAATATTTCTTCCACAGGGGCTCTCTGGCCCAGCAGGACCAACAGGACCTCCAGGACCCAGAGGAGATCCTGGTGAATTGGTGAGTGTGGTTTATGACCTGAAGTCACCATCTGAATGCTGAGTGAGTTAGTCTGACCTCAGTTTGACCCCCTTTACCTGGATCTTGGCACACACGTGCGTATCCTGGTTTTCTTCTTGTGTGTGTGTGTGATTGCTCCGGTAAGTGTTTTTTGTGCACGGTTCATAACAAAGGGACACACTGCACCACACACACAACGCATGTTGAACGATTCTCTAGGTGACGGCTTTTTCCGCGCTGCTTTGTGGAAACAATGGTGGAAGTTTATTAGCATACAGGTCGCATTGGCTTCCATCTCATCACATTCAGTCGCCGTATGCACTTTGAGCAGTTATTGACGGTTCAGATCCAGCATACATAACAAAAATGCGAAGCTATTTTATTTCTCAAGATGAAATCAAAAAGGATGCAACAATGGAGGGTGAATGTTGCTTATTTCAGAGACGACAGAGTGAACAAATGCAAAATAATCTTTCTATCCATTGCGTTTATTTTTATACAGAAATGGTCTAGAAAGGGCTGGGCTTATTGGTTATACTCCTAGAACCATTTGTACTTGTATAGAGATGGAATATTTACAGGAGTTTGCAGTCAAGTGGACATATCACAAAGTAAATTTTCATCAAATATTTATTCACTAACAAGACCGGGCCTCCTGATATTCAAAGAGGTTTATTTGACCAGGTTAAGAGGAGGAAAGTTAGGAGATGGAACGGAGGGGTCGAGGGGATGGGATTGGAGGGGCCGAGGGATGAGTGGGATAGGGATGAAGGGTTGGAGGGGTCGTAGAGGAGGCATGGAGGGGTCGAGGGGAAGAGAAAGAGAATGGAATAGTGACTGATGGTGATGCTCCGGGGTGGGGACATATCTCTGGAGGCGTTGACTCCTTGACCCCCCGCTTCTTGCAAAGAGATTGTAAAGTAGAAGAGAGAACAGAGAGGGTTGGGGTGGAGGGGTTTGAGAACTGGGTCAAACGGGCGAGGAGAGGTAAGATGCGCCTATATAGGCAGGTGCGGGTAATTGGGTGTTTGAGGCCTGGTCCTGTTCCTGAACCTATAGTTATTTAACCTCATGTAAAGTATAACCTTGTTTGGTATAGTTTAAGAGAGAGAGAGCTGCCAAATCCTCCAATAAAGGCATAAAGAACAGGATCTGTTATTGGTAATGCAGCTGCATGAGAACCTTTAACTCATCAGTTCACCAGTGACTGATAAAATCTAGTTTACTGAAGTTCATTTCCCACAGACTAACCCAACTACTTATTCTAACCTTGATCTTAATTTAAGTATTTGAGTTTTTGATTTCGTCCACAAAGATCGGTGCGAAAATGAGGAATACTAGTTTACACAAACATACAGAACATTCAGTCCGTGCTCATGCCTTGTCCTGTCTTTTCTTTTTTTAGGGTCCCCAGGGACGTCCTGGTCTTGCTGGGGTTGATGGGATCCCCGGTCCTCCAGGAACCCTACTGATGCTACCAGTAAGACCTTAAAAGACACCAAAACATGATCATGCTTATTAAAAGACAAAGAGCTTTTTTTTTCCCTAGTGTGGTGTAGCACCATGACCACAAGGGGGGGCTGTGTGATTGAACTTCATTTACATTTGGGTAATCCTGCAGTGGAAACTGACTCCTCCTTTTCACCAGTTCCAGTATGGAGGAGGTGATTCCCAGAAGGGGCCAGTGGTGTCTCCCCAGGAGGCTCAAGCTCAGGCTATCCTGCAACAGGCCCAGGTGCACTTCACTGAAACTCATGCTTTGTCATCACGTTGTCTTATTATTTATCAGTGATGAAGGGGATTATTGCATATTAACAGTCAAAGGGTACCTTGTAGCAGCTCACATAAATCACACAGTTGTGTTTTTCTTTCAGCTGTCACTCAAGGGACCTCCAGGTCCACTGGGTTTGACAGGACGACCAGGCCCTCTGGTAAGACACTCCTGACCTTGACCAAATTTACATCACACCTCAGGGGCTGTTCCAACCTCTAACCTTGACTTTGCATTCTGTACCCTCTCCTTCTCTCCTTCTTTCATCATTATTCATGATCAGCATTCAAATTGCTTGTGCTGTCTGCTTTCATTTGTGAAAGGAAACTGTAAAGCAAACTGAGAATTATTCCCACACGTTTGGATTTCTTTGTTGGGTGCTATGTTTGAGTCAACGTTTGTATCGCCGTTCTGTAATTCCCTGCGTAATCACCTTTTGCTTTTATTTTGCAGGGTGTTCCAGGTACTTCTGGGCTCAAAGGAGACAGTGGAAACAGTGGCCCGTCCGTACGTGCACACATCATTTCTACCTCACTGCTACCCTGCATCATACCAGTCTTTTTTTGTCACAATATTGATTTCCTTTTGTCCTCTTGCCTTCCTTTTCACACCTTTTCCCATTTGTCTTGCTTTCTTCATTTCTCATGTAGGGGCCACGTGGGTTGCCCGGTCCTCCTGGAATTAATGGAAAGCCAGGCAAAAGGGTGCGATATCTCGTATTAAGTATTGCACGTTTCTGTGTGCATCTTGTGTTAAAAGCACGCTGTGCAGAGGCACATGTTAACCGGGTTGTGTGTCTTGTAGGGGCGTGCAGGAGCGGACGGAGGTCGTGGCGCTCCAGGTGAAACAGGCTCAAAGGTAACTTCTTCAAATCTCATTGCACAGCAGTGAGTAACAATAATCCCAACTCCACAACAAACCCACAGATATTTGGTACACCGTTTCTCTTAAAATCTGTTTTGTGTGAATGCTGCGTTGCTAGTTTTTGGACTGTGCAGTTGTTGCCAGAGTTAACTTTGACTGGATCGAGTTTCCTGTTTCTGTGGACACAGCAATACCACAGATGTTCAGACAGTAAGGTCTTATACAATAACAAACTATCCCCATTTGCAAGTGTAAGCCTTTAGGTGTCAAGCCGCCCCTGGCTTATTATATGTTATTGACAAGAAGGCAACTCAATACATAACAGCTGCAGGAAGAGCTTAGTAAATAAATCAGTCTCCCCTGATGCTGGGTCTGACAGAACAGCAGAGTCTTTATCAGTCAAAGCAGCATTTTAACAGACCTACAGCCAATCTGAAAGCTCCCTCTCCCTGACACACTCAGAGCAGATGGAAAGCTCTGCCAGGGGAGACTTTCAGTACAATTCTGCTAATGTTTACACATTACCGTATGTGTGTGTGTGTTTCTCAGTTTAATGGTCTTGCTTCTCTATTACTTCTCAGGGTGACAGGGGGTTTGACGGCCTGCCAGGTCTCCCAGGAAACAAGGGACACAGAGTGAGTTAGATTCGGTAACTTGACGTTGCCGTTGTACGCATTTAGACATCCAGACACTAACCTGTTAACGTGGCATGCACGAATGCCTCGCACATCATACGGCAGATGTTTATTTGCATATCATGATTATGATGATTGGTGCGTTTTCTGCGATGACACTGTCGCACCAGAAGCAGCTGCTTGATACAGAAGCGGCTGTAAATGTCTTAAGGGTTGTGGTTAATGCTTCTGTGTTGCAGGGCGACAGAGGAAGGCCTGGTCCTCATGGGCCTTTTGGAGAGCAAGGAGAGAAGGTAAATGCACAATACTTTACGAAATTTATGGCTAAAAAAACGGCGCCCAGAAACCCCATCCTGCAGCTGTGCTAATTTTCCTATTACACAAAGTTACACAAAAAAAAAAAAATCCTTTCTTGATCAATTAATCAACTCCATAAACCATCTAGACGGTAAAGCAACAGAGATCTAAGCAGGCTTTACTGAAATCAAATCACTCCTGCATATTTAATTCTGCTATACTGGCATGAGCTCATTCAGTATTGAGGATTGCAAAAGACATGAAAGCTGAAAGCTGAAACTCTGGATAGCAGGATAGTATCAATCTATGGAGGAGGGCAAGTGAAGTTTGAGAGGGTGGTCTATTAGTCTTTACTCAGAGTTGCAGCAGTTGAGCTTTATCTGTCAGGCAGTGAATTTTTTTAATGAGCAATTTTCACAGATTATGTCCGTGGGGATATGAATGTATCCGTGCCTGAGGTTGAACCCAAGGATGCATGAGATATCTGTGTTGAATCTGGTTCCTTCTGATTTATTTTAGGGATCCGATGGACCTGTGGGACCGAGGGGCCAACCGGGAGAACCTGTGAGTATCCACATCTGGACTGCACCCGTGTCACGATACTTAATGTGATGCTGTGTGCATATAGTTGCAAAAAAAAAAAAAAACGATTTTCTTGGTGCAGAATAATAGAAATCGAGTTCCACAACAAACCCTGAGGCCATCGTAGGTGGTCGCTTTTCGGCTCCAGATGAAATTTCGCCAAAGCAGCACACAAATTCAAAATCTGCACTGAGCAATTTCTTACAATTCAAAACACCTACGAAAATAGAGCAGTCACACCTTATTAAAGCAATGCTGGAGCAGTGTTCAGCCTAGCATTAAGAGAGAAAAGGTCACTGAAAAAAGGCACACATCTTGAAACTGGTGGTATTATAGCATTGTAATATATTCAAATTCTATCATAGAGACTCTACCTGAAAAGTACATTTTGATTGCTAAGAGACCCATTGTTTATGTCTTCGGTGAGCACTGGTTAACTGGTTCTGACTCACACTTCTCCCAGTAGGTGAGGTTAGGGCGCAGCAGGGTTCTGTCTTTCCAAACGGATCACCCAGTGCAAGAAGAAATAGAGATGCCATAAGACATGCTAGGAAAACTGACGCAGGAAAGGAGAGGAGTTAGCTGTTTTGATGAGAGAGGAAGTGATGGGAAAACTGAGGCAGTGAGAGACAAACAGAAGACAGAAATTCGGTTGGTGGCGAATGAGATAAGAGAGATGGAGTGAGGAAAGAGGAAAGACCGAGTCGGAGAGGGAAGAGATAAAATCCGGGCCTGAATGATTATATTTCCATATCAATCACTTCCCAGGAGATCACAGATGTGGCTTTGGAACAGGTGGCTTGGCCAGCCTACAAAGAGGGAGGCTGACAAAAACAGAGCACACAAACACGCTCACTCACCCAGGCTAGCGCATGCAGTCTCCGTGGTTAGGGCATGCACACACACACACACACACGCTAAAATATATGATCTGTCTCTCACTGTTTGATTTACGATTTAGTATTCCACTCTCATTCAGTCTCATCATAAATGCAGGTTAGCTCCTGATTTGCTGTGTTTTCTCTCCAGGGTTCTCGAGGTCTTGTTGGGCCAAGGGGGCCACCTGGCCCACCTGGCCAACCGGTAAGTCAGCATCGCCTTGATTAGAGGATCAGAGCTATTCAGTCTCTTCATCTCTATAAAAGGCTCTCTGGAGCCTGGAATCATCAATATGCTTCTGAAGATAAACAGGAAAGCTACTGAAGCGCCTTTTTTTTGGTGATCACACTTTGACATTGCATCCATTGTTTTCTGTCAGTTTATTTGTGTATATTTGTTTGCCAGGGTATCAGTGGAATTGATGGAGTACAGGGGTCAAAGGGCAACCTGGTAAGTCCTGCTGCCTTCATCATCACATCATCCCGTAATTACCATGGCGTACCAATCATCAGTGGATAAGATGTGCAGTTTCCTTATATACAGAAATATCAGAGTGACACAGTATGACCTCAAGCACTTCTTGTTGTCAGGGTCCATCTGGAGAGATCGGGCCCCCGGGTCAACAGGGAAATCCAGGAGAACAGGTACTACACAACAAGAGAGACGTCCTGTTACTCATTACATATACATGTCGTGTCATACAGAAAGCATTCCATATACACAGTCATTCCCTGAATACTGTTGTTTGTTGCAGAATCTTTTTTTTTGTTTGTATTTTTACTTCAACTGAAGGTTAACTTTCTATTTTCTAGGCTTAGAACTTTCTCCGGCATTTGGGGAATATAAAACAGCAATAATCCATTTGCATGACATGAAAATGGATTTAAACTCGAAGGCTTATTTCCTTATGAAAGGACTGTTCTTGAAGATACAAGGTTTCCACCTCACTGCAACAGAATGTAATTTTAAAACGATGGCAGAGACATTACAGTCTTATAAAAATAAAACACATTTCCCTGCGAGTCAACACATATTGTTCATAATTCTTACTTACAATGCGCACATTCCTTATTCACACACACCGCGAGCTGAGAAAAAAATGTCGGCTCCCAGCCGTCTCCTGTGACACTTAACCTGATTGATGCTTTGTTGTGGTCCAGGGCTTGCCTGGTCCTCAGGGGGCCATTGGATTGCCAGGAGAGAAGGTAGGTAGCATGTCTCTCACTTAATTTTAGAATTAAATCTCTGACCTTGTGACCCCTGTCATCACATGCCCACGGGAGAAAGGCTGAGCAGGACAGTATGACCCAGGCACTTCAGGCTCCCATTTAGACAAGACGGGGCTAGACAGGAAATCAATACTCGAGAGGAACACGCTGGCATGACAGCCGCTAGGGATGGCTATGGCTGGTGCATAACATGAGGCCAGACTGATAAAAGAAATAAAAAATGCACTTAGTAATAAATACAATATGTTGCAGCAAAATAGGAAAAGTGATCTCCTAGGGCTGAGTTAGGTGTTGTCTGATGCTTAGCTGTGGTATTCATACATCTTTATGTCCTATACAGGGTCCCCAGGGGAAACAAGGCATACAGGGTCTACCAGGCATCGATGGCCCTCCCGTGAGTAAACCCATACATGAACACATAAAAAAAACATTAGCATAAACACAGATAAACATGCACATGCCTGTGCATTCATTTACCATCCAGTATTTGTGCACATTTACTGCTGATACTTCATCAGTGACAAGACAACAGAATGAGTGCATTATGTTCAAACAGCATTTTGGCACAGGTCGTTCATCAGGTTTCCAAAACTAAATGGATCCTATACAATATAGGATCATGCACCTCCGCCACAGAAAATGGAAACTCATACATTCCTATGTGAACAATAAACAAAACCAAACAAACTGTGCAGGTCTACACATATATAGTAAAACTAGGCGCTAATCTTATGTAGCTAAGAAAATAGACTATTTTTTCTGTGGTTTGCCAGTAGGTGGACACAGGGGGCATTTCCAAAACAGCATGGTAATTTGAATGAGGAATAGAAATCTTCTTCCAGTGAGGCTTTTCTTATCTCCAAAAATTCATTTTAGATTGCAGTCAAACACATTTGAATGAGTTTCACACAGCCCTTCACGTATTGTTCCGCAAAGCTTTGTTACACACAATAATATTGTACTGTGCTTCACTTTCACTGCCACTGGGGACTCTGCTTTTTCATTGGCTGACTGCGTTGAGAAATTTCAATCAAGAAGTGAAAGTCAATTTAAATATTTGTTTCTCCTGCAACCAGGGTCACCCAGGAAGAGAGGGTCCTCCAGGAGAAAAAGGCATCCAAGTGAGTATCCGCGTGTCTGTGCCATGTCTGCGGCAGTGTTATAGATTGGCGTCTAGTTTCGTGCAGTCTGCAGCAGCTGTGCATTCACTCCCATTAAGGCTCATCATTATGATCATTGTGTTCCAACAATCCTCTTTATTATATTAGAGCATTATCCCATTAGTGTAAGCAGCATGCTTTTTCTCTTTCTTTTCTTCTTGAAATATAGGATGGGACAGTGACTAAGTGCAATGCCCATTCATATCTAGTCAGGGAAATGCATTTTCGCTGGCTGCAGTGTCGTCATAGTGATACTTTTTTTTCATGCAGGGTTTACCAGGTGCTCAGGGGCCTGTTGGGTACCCAGGGACTCGTGGAGTGAAGGTGAGACATAAATTCATCATGATGCCCGGTGTATAGTCCTCTGATATATTTACTCCCTTGCACATTTCATTCTGCTCGTATGTCGACCCGTGACGGACAAGCTGTTTCAGTCCGTGACTGACAGGTGACAGGTGGAAGGGAAAGCATGTCCGTTCTCGAGGGGACTACTAACAGCAGAGTGGGGAACGTTTGATGCATAGGAGAAATGTCAGAGTCACACAGAGCAGAGCTGCGTGCGTAGGAGTGAAGCAGTCCATTTTTGGCTGAGTGCGCTTTTGGAAACGAGGAATAAAAAGGCGAGCTATCAAGAAAGGGCATTTTGGTCAGTGTTTGTTTTGGTTACATCCGCAGATTTGATATTTATCCGGTAGTTTGATCCACCATGCTGCGGGGAAAGTTTGACCTTGTTGGCAGTCATTAGTATGAAATAAATGTAAGGTCAATAACTTCTTAATGACAGAGCTATGTTACGTCAAGAGAAAATCAATACACATTTACAAATGATTTCAGTGATTTAAGATGAGTTATTTTTAGAAGTACAAGTGAAATACAGAATATTCTTAGAATAGGCCTGTCTATGATGTTTGTACTTGTTAACGGAAGTGTTTTTTTATCCATTTTTTCACAGGGAGCAGATGGCGTTAGAGGCTTGAAGGGGAGCAAGGGGGAAAAGGTGAGTGAAGCAGTTATTTTTTAACTTGGTTCATTGTTGTTAAAGAGTTGAAAACGTTGCAATGAAGGTCTTTAAAAGGGGTTATCAGACCTGTTCTCAATGCCTTACAGGGAGAAGATGGCTTCCCTGGGGTCAAGGGTGACATGGGCCTCAAAGGAGACAGGGTGAGCATCAGTATTTTTTTCCGTTACAGTCATTCAGAGAGAATAAAAAATAAATGACTCCAATTTCTACTCTTGTTTTTGACTTTTAGGGTGACAATGGAGTTACTGGTCCTCGTGGAGAAGATGGACCAGAGGGGCTAAAGGGTCAAGCAGGAGCCTTGGGAGATTCAGGAGCTGCAGGCATAGCTGGCGAGAAGGTAAAAATGCGATAAAATACAAACATCAAAAGAAGAGGTTAAGAATATTAAACAGGGTGTCAAATTAGGAGAAGCGTTATCTACACTTAGCAGGATAATAGAACCGTCTTCTTGTCAGGGCCTCTGGCCTGAAGCTGTGTGTTTCTGATCTATGGAGCTGCATACTACTCATCTGTGGTCCTGGCCTCATCAGCCTTCCCTAAAGTTACTCATTCCTGAATGCATAATTCTTCAACCTGTTTCTGATGGGGATTTTATGCCCCTTCTGTGCTTTTGTTTATCCCCATAACAGTGGCTTTATGAGTACTCCTAAAAATCTCCTATGTCTTGTACTCCTGTTTGTGATCTTTAAACGCTGCATGTATGCTTTATTCAGATGTATGTATGACAGATATATGTATCATCGGGTTCCCCCTGCTGCTCTCTTGTCCTCTCCTTTCTTTTTTCTCTCTCCACCCGTCTGGCCTCAGGCAGATGGGTCCTTCCATATGAGCTGGGTTCTGTTCAAGGTTTCTTCCTGGTAAAAGGGCTTCGTGCTAAAAGTGAAGCTAATGCAAATGCCAGTGCCATTTGTTTGTGCTTACTTTACCTGTATGTCAAAACATTTGCATAAAATTCTTGTTTCACATTTACAGAAATACTGAGCATACTGATTTCTATTCCATTTCAGCCACCTAAAGTAAAACTCCCCTGGACCGAAATGCATTTTGCAGGCATTTAATCTTTATGCCATCACTATATGCATCAGTCTAGACAACTCTTTTTGCATTAGCACATGCATAGTGTGCAGAAAAATGTCAGAAAAAAAGCTTAAATTGATGGTTATGCACTTTTTTTAATATTTATGTTTTATATCTTTCCTTCCTTCTCTCTCTACAGGGTAAACTTGGAGTGCCTGGTTTGCCTGGGTACCCAGGAAGACAAGGTCCTAAGGTGATCTAGCAGGGATGGGCTATTATGATCAGTTAATGCGTCCTCCGGTTCTTTTATCAGAGCTTTAAGCAGCGAGATGTGTGTCATTGGCTGGACTGTTTCCTGTCTGATTAAAAATAAAGGAAGATAAATGGCATATTAAAAAAGGGCTATTTTATTTATAGTTCATTAGTGACATCAATTCATTAGACGTTGATGAATGGTATATTTAAGGCTGTGTTGGGCTTGTGGATTAGATTTGCTTTAATTTGATACAGTAATTAATTATAAGTTAATGAGACATTAGGGCTGATGTGTGATAAATGGGGGGCTGAGGCCGATTAACCTCTACTTGTGTCCCCAGGGATCAGTTGGATTCCCTGGTGTGGCCGGGGTCCCAGGAGAGAAAGGACGAAGGGTGAGGATTTAACCGACTTTTTAATCCGCGTCACATTCTGGCTTCTTCAGAATATTCATGTAAACGTTTCCTCGTAGGACACGCTGTAAAGTCACATAGCGATGCATAAACTAATTGTTAACCTTCGCAATGCAGGGTCCAGCTGGTCAGCCAGGTCCTGGGGGGCAAAGAGGTCCTAACGTGAGTACAGCTATTCACGCCATGATTTCCCAGTCTATAAAGCTATAATGGCTCTAATTAAATACCATCAGTTTACCACCACGGCTGGCGCATTGCTGCAGTGTTTTCATATCATCACATATTTTCCACCTCCTGTTACGCACGTGCTAATCAGACTACTGTTTGTTTTCCAACAGGGAGCCCGGGGGGGACGAGGAGCAAAGGGGCCCACTGGAAAGCCTGGAGATAAGGTGAACCGAGCAGAATAAGCAAAGACACATGCAGATAGAGTTATATATACAAAGCACATAAACACACACCTGGCTGTCTCGTAAACTGTGAATGCATGCTCTGATTGAGTTGGACCTGCTTGTTGCTGTTCACTTGAAAATGACAGGCCATCTGGTGCAGCGAGGAGCTGCTATCTGGCAGGGGTTGCTTCTCAAAGACCAACTTGGGACAGCTAAACATTTGTTGGCAGTCGGAGAGATGAAAATGTTGATATGGCTGATGTTTAACCGTGCTTTTGTTTTGTCTTTTGCCTTGTCCACCTGGCAGGGTACTGCTGGACAAGATGGTCCACCAGGATCCCCAGGAGAGCAGGTAATATTTTTGCGAGAGTCTAATACGCGCAACCTAAAAGTAATATCTTAGATGTACCCAGTAAACTAATCTTAGCATGACGGATGGGGTTTGACAGTCTATGGTATTATGTTCTAGGGTCCCCAAGGACCACAGGGGAGAAATGGTGAATCAGGACCTAAAGGGCCGAATGTGAGTGAGCAATGTTTGCCCTGTGATGTAATGTTACAAACGTTTATGTCATCCCACAATCTACGTCCACATTTAGTCATGTCCAATTCATTACAGTGATGTCGTAAAATGCTTCCTTTTCAGGGTCCGCCCGGAAAAGATGGATTACCGGGCCATCCAGGTCAGAGAGGAGAACCAGTGAGTCACTTTCAATTTAAAAACTGCTACATATTTCTTAAAGCATTTTTTTCCTCCATGCGGTGCCCTTCACAGAGAATTTTGTCGCTATGATCTACTGCGTGTGTGAGTCAACAGAGCAAACAAGTCAATAGCCAGGGCTTCAGGACTGAGTTATGGAAGTTGAGAAGCCTATATTAAATCTAGTAAAACACTCTGCCCTCTCTGCACTCCCAAGATATCAGGAACTATGTGTACTCCCTCTGATTCACCTCTTAACCAGCAGTATTTTTCTTAGGGTTTCCAAGGAAAGAATGGGCCGCCTGGCCCCCCAGGTGTTGTCGGACCACAGGTAAAAATATTAGCCTATATTTTAGCAACTTTTCAAGCAAGCGTCTGTTTATTTCAAATGCGGGTTTTCAAATATCTGTTATGTGTTATGTACTGTGCACCGTGGCTGTTTGTAGGGTAAATCGGGCGAGACAGGTCCAACTGGAGATAGAGGCCATCCAGGTGCGCCAGGACCACCAGGCGAGCACGGTTTACCAGGAAGTGCCGGAAAAGAGGGTGCCAAGGTGAGTGCTTTTCATCATAATGTCAGGACCATAATCACAAACCAGTAAAACCTTATTATTGTTATGTAGTACCCAAGGACTCTCTCAGCCTTGCCTGAATATCATTTCTCCTGAGTCTCATCCTATCCTCTAATTTGCTAATAAATAACAGAGGAAACCTCCACGCGTTGAGCACATTATGGCTCATAAAAGATAAATGTTCTTTCTTGGCGTGACTTGCTGGTTGGTGTGATTTATGACTTCATAAGGATTTGCTATCTGGCTGGTACTTATGTCGCATCTAATCAAGTGTGTATGTTGTTTCTAGGGAGATCCAGGTCCACCAGGAAACTCAGGGAAGAGTGGCCCTGGTGGGCTCCAAGGCTTCAGAGGGAGCAGAGGGACCCCTGGTGCAATGGTAACACAAAACAAATTTGTGCATGCCCTTTTCTCACAGATTTGCACTGCAGATTCTCTTGAAATGTGCAGTTGTGCGAAGGTTTTATCAATTAAGACTGTGTTGTGAGGACTGAACCAATCAGAAATGAGTGGGCTTGTCACTTGTGATTGTGAAAAGTGTTTATTTCTGTGCCTCCTCAGGGTCCTGCAGGTCTGAAGGGAGGAGAAGGTCTACCTGGTGTTGCAGGGCCTATTGTAAGTCTGATTGAGTTGAATAGTCTTCTGTCCTATTCCCTGCTCCCAGCTATATAGAATGGAGGACACATGGAAGCACAAGGTTGTTTCCATGGTGACTGGTGAACGTGACCACTACGTTAAACAGTAGAGTGAGTCCTGTCATGTACTCGCCTCATCTGTCTGTCTTGTCTTACTTCCAGGGTGCCACCGGAGAAAGAGGTCCCGCTGGGCCAGCTGGTGCTATTGGCCAGCCAGGACGGCCCGGCGGCGTGGGTCCCGCTGGGCCGATGGGAGAGAAAGGCGAGCCAGTAAGACTTGGAACATTGCTAATTTTGTTTCTTAGGCAGTAACGTCCACTAACACGTACTGCACCATCACCTCCCACCACTTGGTAATAAACAGCATGGAATGTGTCATTATGAGACGGAAAGCAGGAGAGAGGTAAAGGAGACAGAGAGAGAAAATATGAATGTGATCAAGCCTGCTTTCCTGGGTGTGAGTTTCCCTTCCTGGTGTGACATTAATCAATGTGTCATGCTGCTATATGAGGATATTAAATATTGTACAGTTACTAGATGTGCGCTGCTTTCCCATCTGTTCCCCAGGGAGAAAAGGGTCCTGTGGGGCCAGCTGGGCATGATGGGGAAACGGGACCTGTGGGGCTGCCAGGAGCTGCAGGACCTCCTGGGCCTCCAGGGGAGGACGGAGACAAGGTATTTGCAATGAACAGCACTACTGTAAGTTTCTAGCTGATTTTTGCACTTAGTTGTTCGCAATTGATTATCTGTGTGCATTTCCTCGCCCCAGGGAGAAACAGGAGGACCAGGCCAGAAGGGCAGCAAAGGAGACAAAGGAGAATCTGTGAGTATGAATTCAATGTGAACCGTAGTAACATCATTACTTTGCATCACCAGGGGGTAGAGGACAAACTGGATTATAATAGCTTTGGGTAAATTCATTGTAATAACTTGTTGTTTCCTCCAGTGTAATGAGCAGATGGCTTTAATCGTGTCCCTACCTTGGTGAATGTGTAATGACCTGTCCTTCTTTTTTAGGGACCTCCAGGACCTGTTGGAATTCAAGGCCCCGTGGGTCAGCCTGGACCGCTTGTAAGTGCCATAACTGTGATTTAAAAACATATCATCACATCACACAAAGTTGGTGTGGTTAGTCCAGTGTTAACTTGTCACCCTTGCAGGGTGCTGATGGTGAGCCAGGTCCACGTGGGCAACACGGCATGAACGGGGCAAAAGGAGATGAAGGAGCTAGAGGCTTTAAGGGGGCATCTGGTCCTTCTGGACTACAGGTAAAAAAATCCCTCTCAATTCTAAGTCTGACCATGACTCATTTAAACATTTCTTTTTCCGACTCATGCCTCTTGTAACATCTGCGTTTGTAGGGAATGCCAGGACCACCAGGGGAGAAAGGAGAGAGTGGGCACGTCGGCTCAATGGTGAGTACTGCTCAGCAATCTCAGTGCATACACCAGTGTGTCCAACACTATGCTCCAGTGTCTGTTTCAAGTCTGTCCTTATGACCACTCTTCTTTTTTTTTTTTTTAGGGATATGACTTTGCCTAAGTACGGAATACTAACTTAAATGTACTGACATCTAGAAATTTTGAAATATATTTTCTCTTGTTCCATAGCACATGTCATGCCTTCTGTTTAAGCAAAAGTTTATAATTACATTTAATATTTATTATAAGTCTCCTATAATAGAATACCACAAATCATGTACAACATTAAAACCACTGACAGGAGAAGTAAATGACATTGATCATCATGTAACAATCCAGTGTTCTGCTGGAAAACTTTTGGACCTGGCATGACATGTAGCACCCACCTAGACCAGACCAGGCGCCCCCACCCCATAGCAATGACACTCCTTGATGGCAGCAGCCATCCCCAGGTTTAGGTGTTGACCTAGTCTCCAAATTCACTAGATCCCAAACTGATCAACCATCTGTAGGATGTACTGGAACAAGCCTGATCCACAGAGGCCCTTCCAAACCCATTGGACCTAAAGCCCCCCACTAATAATATTCTGTTACCAGACCCCACAGGACACTTTCAGTAGGCCCATGTCCATTCTCTGATGAGTCATAACAGTTTTGGAGGCACAAGGGGGACCTATACAGTAGTAGGATATAATGTTATGCCTGATTGGTGTAGATTAGAAGCATGCAACGGTTATTGTGATTCGTTTTTGTAAAGACTGAAAGTTTGAACTGCATATTATAAAAAATAATTGAGCCCACTGAGTAGAAAAATAATAGAACTTGACTTGTTTTTATGAGTCTGTCTGAGGAGGTATTGCAAAGTTTCAAGGTATCAGCAGTATGAATTACAGCTGGGACACACACAACAAGCTCGACCTTATTAAACTTTAATTAGTACCACCTATTTAGTTCATTAGTGCCAGCTGTGCTGACTTTGCTGGTGTGTGTCAAACTTGTGAGGCAACCTTTTCCTCTGCCGATAATAATTAACATTTACTGCCACCACACTACAGGATGTGGTCTTGAGCTCGGGTCAGTGATTAGTCTTAATATTGTTTGGACCGCGGTGGTGCTAAGAGGCGTTGTTGGACCACTGTTCAATCAAATTGAGCATTCGAGCTTGGAGCGCGTGTTTTTCTTGTAACAGTGGAAACAGACATTTTGACTCGTCATGACAGGGGGAGCATGGGTGCAGTGATAGTAATTATGGTTCTGCTCCAGGGAGTGATGCTAGCATGACAGCAAGCTAGCTTGCACAAAGTCAGATTGAGAAAGAAAGATCATCGTGCAGACATATCACAATCATGGCATAAGTTTATATTATTACTGTATTAAGACTTTCCCTAATTTTAAAGATCCCTCATTACGTATTTGGCTAGCTGTCTTTAGTAGCGACCTTTATGCTAACTAGTCAGCTTTACTTATATTCCTCTTCTGTTCCTCCTTTCTCTCTGGACTGGCTTTATGTTTTTTTTAAAATGATACCCGCAACAATGATGGCGAGAAGAAAGAAATCCATTCAAACATTTAAACCTGTAACAATGACAGCTTCTCCTTCTCAACGTGTTCAGGGCTGAATAGCAGTAGTAGTCGTAGTAAATTGGCCATGACTTTATGTGCTAGAAAGACGAGCACAGACAATGAATAGGTGGTCCTGCATGCAAAAAGAAGGAAGAGATAAAAAGAAACGGAGTGACAGAAAGGAGGCAGTGGAGCAATGGAGTAGAAGGAAGAGGCAGGGCAGTCATTGTGCGCAGGAAGACGGTGTGACAGCTGCTAATCAGATTAGCCCCAGCCTTGGCTGTCTAATGAGCATCCTCCTTTGTGACAGTCATCTCACTACGCTGTCAGCCATGAACACACGCTCAACAAGATTCTCTATAGCCTCTTCTCCACAGCCAGATTAGGGAGGGAACGCATTAAAATGGAACCAAAACAAGGGGAAGAGAGGGAGAGAGAGAGACGGGGGGGACGCAGAGATGCTGAGGACTCAGTGGGGAAGTTTCATTCATGTGTGAGTGTTGCGGATCACAGAATTCTCCCCTCTAATGCCGAAGCATCTCTCTGCCAGAAGGATATGTGATTCCTCTAGTCCCACACAGTCTCTCTCTGGGCAGATTGTCTGTCTTTCTGTCTTTCGCTGTCTTTACAACACTCCAAGACTTCACAGTGATTCACAGCACAACACCGCATCTACCCGACTGAAACTGAAGCCGAGCACTGTTAGGATTAATTGCCTGCCGCACTCTTGCGCCGAGCAGAAGAATCAAATCACATGTCGTCACTGGCAGACAGAATGTGGTCTCAACATCACAGGCTGGAGGTTTCTTATTAGTAAGAGAGAATAAGACAGAGAGGGTGTGTGGGGGAAATGAGGAAGAATCAGAGACTGTGTCATATCGAGGGTAATGACCTGTCTGGACGTCTTCATCATGCCACTGCAGTCATAATGATAGACACTTGGGCCATTGCATAGGTAATTCACCATAGGCTGACGTCTAGCTCTTATTTAATTTAGGAGGCACCAGCTAACACACTTTTCACGTTCCTTTTTCATTTCTTCGTGTTTTTTTTTTTTTTCCTGGAGGGCGTATCATTGTCTGCTCTTCGATTCTAATGAAAACATTTCATTTCTTTCTTCACAGGGACCTCCTGGACAGCATGGCCCACGAGGCCCACAGGGGGCCATCGGCGGAGAGGTAGAGTGTGGCTTTATTTTTATTGAAATCATTTTTAATCACACATTTAGATTTAAATACGGGCACGGCTTCGTTAAGTACATTACAGAGGCAGGCAGTGTCGCTGGGGGAGAAATAAAGAAAACACACACACAGGTACTCTTGAGTAAGTGCTGAAAGGAGCGAGTAGCGCGTACGCATTTGCATAACACAATTATAAATATCATGTCCTGCTCAAAATTATATTTACAGCAAAATATTTTAATGGAACATACACGGATTGCTAAAGTAGACTAATAAATAGTATAAAATGAGTTGAAACAATAAATGCAGCAGCACGGTTCATTTCATTCTGCAATGCTAATCAGCAACATTACTAAATATTCTAATGTGTTTCCTGGTAATGAATAATTGCGCATAATTTCTGTCTTCCATGTTTTTTTTGTTTTTTTTTTGCATTTTAAGAGTATTTCAAATAATATTTTCTTTGCTTCTGTAAAACAAATAAATTTGTCATTTAAGAAATATCTGTCTGTTCAGACACACTCTGTGCTGGTTGGTGACACGTTTTTGCAGATCATAAAGAAAAAATGATGGCGCTGAAACTCAACTAAGAGCAAAGGAGACTCCATACAATGGCTTATTCTTCTAGCACACCACAAATGCTTTGTACAGTATTTCCAGCCGACGTACACTGTCTCTTTTGAGCGCAGTCCCTGCCACAGAACCCTGACTGCTTTTGAAATGTGAATTATTAAATAGTATTACGATATAATCCCTGGGAGAAAGTTATATTTTCTGCTCCATGAATCATTAAGAAGTATTAGACTATTATCCCTGAGAGGCAGTTATATTTACCTCTAGTAATGGCCTCTACAGCCTCTCATAGCAGTCAATTATTCAGCAGTGAGCTGCAGAAAGCTGTGTGAGCCATGCTAGTGCTTCATCACAGGAAGCATAGAAGTACAGCGGTGCAGAGATGGTCGGATCCATAAATGGACTGATACGGGAATAGTGGAAAAGAGCGAAATGTGGTGAGATAGCATGTGAGGAAAAGTAGCTGACAGCAGGAGTTCAGTGGTAGTGAGTGGCCGTGTTTAGCTCTCGTGTTTGTGCACTCTACCGAAAACATGCTTTTACTGGGTTTGTCTCAGGACGCAGGAGCACTAGACACTGACATGCATGTGTGCGCGCTAACTCGGGTGCACAAACACTAAACTGATTGAGGGACGGAAACAAGAATCCACCCTGCTGCGATTTAGACACATCAAAATAGCAGCACTGATGCTATTTTTTTCCTGTGCTGTGATAAGTCTGTTCCAGTTTTGGCGTTCTGTGAGCAGAACTGCTGACAAACAAACAAACTACTGCGGAATACTGCAGAATTTCATTTTCAACAATCAAATGAATATTTCAAACTCGCCCTTGTTTTATAATCTTTCGGTTCAAGCTGTTCTCTCTCCACTTGCTACAGGGTCCACCTGGGATGTCTGGTGGGGTTGGTCAGCCTGGACTTGTTGGAGAGAAGGTCAGCATTTCCCATTAACGACTACGCTGTGTGTGCTTGTACTTACAGTACAGCAGAATTTAGGTGATCCGTACAGGGGGTTTCAGTGTGTACGTGTGTGCCTTTATCTTACACAATGTTCCCTCTCCATCAGGGTGAAGACGGAGAAGGTGGAGACCCGGGCTCAGCTGGAGAGCCAGGAATTGCTGTGAGTCACGTTGCTCTCATCTGACTTGCTTGTTTTGTTCAAGCTTGTCCTTTTTTCACTTACTGTCTTTGGCCTTTCCACACATGCCACTTCATTTGCTTGCATCCCAGGGTGCTAAAGGCGATGTGGGGGAGAAGGGTGATTCTGGTCCTCCTGGTGCAGCTGGGCCCGCTGGACCCAGAGGAACACCAGGAGAAGATGGACCCAAAGGCAACCTTGTGAGTCTCTTTGGATCAGTGACATTTTCTTGCCCTAGTTGTGAAGCCAGTCAGGGTGTTTTGTGACTCAAACTTTTTGCTCGCAGGGTCCTATTGGATTCCCTGGAGACTCAGGGCCTCCCGGAGAAGCAGGTGTCAATGTGAGTAATACAGTCTACTTTTTGTAGACTGGAAGCCAGACTAACTTCTCCACCAGCAATTTCTTGTTTGAGTTCAGTTGATGTCAAGTTAAATCAAATCTATACTTTTTGTTAATTTTGCTGACATGACGTTTCTTAATTCAGGGAGCAGATGGTGGTCCGGGGCCTAAAGGAGACAATGGAGAACCAGGCAAAGCAGTAAGCTTTTTTTAAATTCACTTACTGCATAATTATGTTGACAACCCTAATTCTCTTCTAAGTTCAACTGAAGTCTGAAGGGGCTACTTTACAGTATCTCTCTAACTGTTTCCACCTTTTCTGTTATCTGCAGGGACCCCCAGGAGCCTCTGGAGAGCCTGGCCCTTCAGGACCTCCTGGACGTAGGGTGAGTATTAGAGTATTTAGTTTGTAGCTATACCATTGGTTTATGTGCATCCGCAAATTATTGTCTACTGTCTCCACCAGGGTCATATTGGTGCAGCAGGAAAAGAAGGGAAACAAGGGATGAAAGGAGCCAAAGTACGTGTAGAAACACTAAGCTCAGTGTCAATATAATGTGAGCTTTTTGGATATTTTTATTTTTTTTTTGGTCTTAATACAATCTGTGTCTCTTCCTTTGATCTATAGGGGACAATGGGAACCCAGGGTCCAGTGGGGAAGACAGGCCCAGTGGGGCCGCAAGGGCAGCCAGGAAGGTCTGGTCCTGAAGGGCTTCGAGGTATTCCAGGTCCAGCGGTCAGTATGAGGGTCACAGGGATTCAAAATGCTAGTTTAATTCAATTCATATTTTGCATAGTCACTACAAACAGTGGAGGTCCCATATATGTAATTCATGCGGTTCTTTTCCAGGGTGAACAAGGCTTAAATGGACCTCCGGGACAGACTGGACCACCAGGACCAATAGTAAGACCCATTTATGTGGCCCATAAGAGGATAGTGATTACATTCAAGCAAAATTAGACACACAAAAAACATTATTTATTTATAATCTAGGGTACAGCACGTAGGTAAGTGACTAATACATCTGACAATGTTAACAGGGGCCACCCGGACTTCCTGGATTAAAAGGAGACCCCGGAAACAAGGGAGATAAAGTGAGTGTTTGCTTCTTTAAAGGAAGAGCACTGGGCACCTATTTAATTCCAGGGAAACAACAGTGACAAACCATGTCTCACTCTGCAGGGTCATGGTGGGTTGATTGGTCTAATTGGCCCTCCAGGGGAGCCTGGTGAGAAAGGAGACAGAGGCCTGCCGGGAAACCAGGGTTCACAGGGACCCAAAGGAGACGGGGTATTTATTGTTTCATCATGATGCACGTACACGTAACAATAGAGAAACACAGTTCACTGACAAGATATGGTTGTGCTTATTCCGTAGGGTGTGTCTGGCCTATCTGGTCCCACTGGCCCACCTGGCCCCCCGGGACTCGCAGTACGTGATATACCTCTAACAACGTGTGCTTTTCTTTGTCTCTGTGTAAACATGATGTAAACATGATTTCAAGTGTCGAGACCAGTCACTATATGCTGATATATCAGAAAGAAATATTTATATATACATATACAGTCTATCCGGGTATTACTTGTAATCATTGCCCATTCTTTGTCTTAAAACCTCTCGCGACTGTGACTTCAAGCATGAATAGAAGTTTGAAACACAAAAATAAGCCTCAGTAATTATGAACTGACATAACTGCAGGTTTACAGGCCACTGTTGCTAAGCAGGTGCCTGCTTTCCAAATGAAACATTGATTAGTATTGTGCAGTGTTTCTCTATCCCCTGATCACTCTTAGATTTTCATTTATGTTTTTAATGCTTACTTTTGCATCTTTTGTTAGGGTGCAGTTGGGGAGAGGGGATCCAAGGGAGACATGGTGAGTTGCCTTTCCAGTATTCACACCTCTGCTTGGTAAGCAGCTGCTGGGAACATATGTTGGGGAAAAAAGAGAGAAAGTATGTTGGTTGGCTTAAACCCACCATGCTTCACAATCGCAACACTGTTTGGAACTAAAAGCCCATTGGGTTCTTTTAATAGGATTTGATTTTGGAGTGTGATGGCATGAAAACCACTATAGTGTGTCTTGAGAGTCAAGGCATTGACCACAGAGTGCTGATGCACACAGATGGATAATCCTATGAAGCCACAACCATATCTACCTGGATAAAGCCTGGATTTAGCCAAGAGGTGTGAGAGAGGCTCCAGGTGGGACGTGATTGACGTTAAGTTTTGTTCACTTCCATTTTCCAGGGTGCTGTTGGTCCCAGGGGAGATCTGGGCCCTGCTGGCCCCCCAGGACCCCCAGTGAGTACCTCCAATGATGCACTTCATGGCTTTCTCGGTGTCAGCTTTATCCTATTGCTTTCCTTTTGACATGTAATTCACCTCTGTGTGATACCTTCAGGGACCCCCTGCAACAATGATTGAGCCCCTGCCTATAAGGGAGGGGAGGCGGAAAAGACGAAGGCATTCAGATCGGGCACGAGGAGGAGGCTCAACCAGACAGGAGGATATTGATTTGGACATAGAGGAGCTCCTCCAGGGAGATGAGCCTTTGGAGGATACTGAGGGAATGGAGGAAGTCTTTGCCACCCTCTCTTCTATGAAAAACGAAGTGGAGCTCATGAGGAAGCCTCTTGGAACTTTCGAGAGCCCTGCCCGGACCTGCAAAGAGCTCATGATGGTTCAACCTCACTATAAAGACGGTTAGCAAAACAGCGCTCCATAATTTATGCATATTTAATCACCTTTTGTCACCAAACGTTTTATCCTAGATCTCCTCAAACACTCTTTATTGCGCTACCCTGCATTTGTTTATTACAGCCACATCTGGCGCTTAACTGCTTAATGTTCTTATTCTGTCGCCTTTCCAGGAGACTACTGGATAGACCCTAACCAGGGCTGTAACCGAGACTCCATCAAGGTCTATTGTAATTTCACAGCTGATGGAGAGACCTGTCTCTACCCTGACAAAAGGATTGAGATGGTGAGTCTTTTGCTGTCAGCCTTTACAAAGCCGACCTTGTCCTATTACATTTGGAGCACAAATCACTCCCTGTGTCCACTGATACTAATATGCTTCAACATGCCTCTTTCATCCTTTTGTCTGCGCAGGTAAAATTAGCAGCATGGAACAAAGAGAAACCAGGAAGCTGGTACAGCCAGTACAGGAAAGGCAAGCAGGTACAAATGATAAAATAAATAAATCACTATTAGTCACAGCTACGCCAGGCTATTGTTTTCAGTTGCATTAGTCATTGCCATTCATGTTTTGTGTAGCGTTTGAATGACATGCAGGCTTTGGACTGAGGTGTGATATACAGCATATATTTATAGGAGTGTTTACCTAAGTGTACACGTGTGTGTGTATCCACTCGAGGCTCATTTCTGCATATGAATGTTTATGTATATTTAATAAATCTGCTCGCTGCATAATGTGGTGTTAACTAATTAGGGTATGTTTGATGAGACAGCTGATTTTATATTACCAGCAGATGGTTTCAGCAGTGAGAAGGATACATTCAAAATCACTGCCAGCTGTGTCTCATTGACTGGCATTCATGACCACTCATGTGCACCTGACCAGTGGTCTCATAGACCTCCCAGAGCTGCCATCGAATCTGTAATTACAGATTCTCTCACACAGGGTCTCTGCAATAGCTGAGTCCTTTTTCTTTTCTGTATCCCTCTGCTTTCTACTTAACCTTAACTTTTGTTTTTTCACCCTTCACCCAAACATGCAAACTCTGAGATGAGGGAAAATGTGTTTTTGTGGCGTGGTTTTCTCATTCTGTGATTTTCTGAGGCTAAAGTGCACTAATGGTTATGTTTCTGTGTTATTTAGTTCTCCTACAATGACAGGGATGGGAACCCAGTTCATGTAGTGCAGCTGACCTTCCTGAAACTATTAAGCGCCACAGCCAAGCAGAGCTTCACCTACACTTGTCAGAACTCAGCCGGCTGGTATGACAGGACCTCCCGTTCTTACCAGCGCGCCCTCCGCTTCCGGGGCAGCAATGACGAGGAGCTGACGCAAGCCAAAAGCTCCTTCATCAAGGCTGTGCATGATGGATGCCAGGTGAGTGCTGTGAAATGCAATGGGAAGGGACTCGCTGAACAAATAGGAATTAGCCGTAACAGAACTAATGTGTTTGTCAATGGTGCTGCTGATGTCAGCTCGCACTTGATTCAAGTGTTTGTAACCATCAAATCACTGACTTGAGTAGGGATTTAGGCTAGAGTGAAGAGAGCTAGTAATTCGATTTAAGCCAAACTAATTCTAATAATGGCTTTAATATTTCTCTTTCAGTTCCGCAAAGGTCAGGAACAGACTGTTTTGGAGATTGACTCCCCCTCAGCGGAGCTGCTCCCTATCATAGACGTGGCTCCAGCAGACTTTGGCAGCAACAACCAGAAGTTCGGATTCCAAGTTGGACAAGTTTGCTTCAATGGTTAACAGCTTTGCAGCAACAAGCACATGAGAGGACCTGCACATCAAGATTTCAGTGAACAAAACTGGACATTAACCACTGCCCCAGCAATATTTATTATGTTATGTTCCTATATGTGGTGGGTCTGTGGTATATAATTTAAGACTCTTCAGCAGCCATTGGAAAAAAAAAAAAAAAACGTTTCAACGGCTTTGCAACAGTAAGAAGAATGCCAAGAAACAGAATAAGCAACGGTGGGAAAAAGCACATTTACCAAAGGGAACTATCCCACTTAGATATATTTAATTGTTTTATGTCTTATGTAGTTGTTTTTCTTCTCACTGTCTTGATTGTGCTGTAATTAATCCTCAAGAATTATGAGGACTACGCCACTCGGCAATGACCACTTATAAACAAGACAGCGCTGTCCGACCGACGGAAGGAACAGTCTGTCTTTCCGGGGGGGTCGGTCACTTGAGCGGGACTGTGCAGACCACGGATGAACTTGTTGCTACCTATTGTTTTCCACGGACTGATTGGATCACAAGACATCACCATCGTAGTCATTTGCATGCTTGAATTTCACTAGAATGACAATTGCGTAGCAGTGCTGAACTAGCCCTGCATATTAATTCCACCCAAGCACTATAATTAATTTCCTGTGTGCACGAATGATAAATTGTCCTTTTTACCCTTCAACTGCAGTTTGCTCAGTGAATTACCTTGATTTGTATTCATTAGGTGTAGCTAGTTATTGAACCCGACACTTACTTGAACAAATAAGGTTGTTTCCTTTAATGGACTGCTTCCCGCCATGGGCTTGATAAGTTTTTTTTTTTTTTTTTTAAGCCGTGCATGTTTATACAGACAACAGTACTTTATATGTTAATGACATCTTTTCTACTGTGGTTTATACTGGCTATGACATTCTCCAGCACGTAGGATTGGGATATTTCAAGGCAAGAATTAAGAGGTACATACTGGTAAACAAGGTTTTCTAGTCTAAATTGCAGTCCTCTATACCAAGAGACATGTTCTGTATTCCTTGAAAGTATTTTGTAATTGCTGACATAACCCGTTTGTACTTTCCTGCCCTACTCAGAGTTTTTTTGTTTTGTTTGTTTCTCTATTCTGTTCACGTGTTGAAACTCTTTCATAATGCGTTGCTGTACATTTGGCGGGATTTGCTCTTCAGTGGTGCTAAAGACGATTCTGTTATTTTCTGTGTCACTATGTTTGTGCGTCTCCGTGGGCAGGATTATGGGACTGGGAAGTGAGAGGGTTATTGCTCTTTCAGCAGAATGCAACACCCTCGAAGGCTTTCGAGCTGGTCTACTTGTTTGTTTGTTTTTTTTGCACATCTTCTGGCCGATTGTGCCAACTTCACGGGGCCAGTGAAAGGAGGTTAGGAACAGTTCAAAGCTATGCGGTTGAACGCTTTAAAGGGAAAATTCACTTTTAAAACAAATTTATATTCTGCTTTTCCAGTGATTATGGACGGTACGCTTGGTACTGACTAACGCAAACAATAGTTTTCACAAAATGAGAGCTTATGGCATCAAATGTGCTTTAGTGATTCAGTTTTTATTGCGTAACTGTGAATCAAAATTTGGCACACCCCCAGTAAAATGACCTTTTATAGTGTTTCAAGTGTAATGCCATTATTCACTGCGTGTGGAACACTTCCTGGATTGGTTTTTAGTTATTACGACAGTCTGTGTTTGACTTAACAAATGGAGCTGTGAAATATTACAGAAACGACATGTGCATGTAAATTCTATTTTATGGTTGATTTTCCCTTCAGCAAATTGAATTTCCTAATGCTCTAACTACCTCCGCTGACTCAAACAGTAGATTGCGTATCTGGACGTGTAATTCTGCAATTCGCTTCCGCTGTTCCGTTCGTTTCATTTGAACGGTGAAGTTATTAACTCCTCTCCTCCTGTCCCATCATGCACTGCCCCTCCTGTGTATAGTGTTTGTATTTTATATTCTGTACAGTAATTCTGAGGACTTTATGAGCAATAGCCTGTTGCCTGGATGAAAGAAAAACAAAAAGGTGTTTGTCAAAAGTTGATGTGCAAATAAAAATAAGAAATCAATCCGTTTCCGTTTCCTCTCCAGTCCACAATAGCCGTGAGGTCTCTGTGTGTTGCCGTCCAAGACGTCCAGTCACAGAATAATAGACAAACACTGCTCTTCATTAACGGCTATGGTTCTGCAACATTCACTCAACAAGCATGCAATCAGAATCCCCACTCAGTCGATGTAATCAACTCTGATTTGTTCCCCAGTTCATTTATTTCAATTAGCTTTGTTTCGATTCTCAAAAGGGAAGGTGGCGAGGAGAGCGAGGTGAGCCAAGGATGGAATGATGGATGGCGAGGAGGAGCAAGGAGAAGAGGTCAGTAATGAGACGACAGCGGAAAAGGAAGGCAGCTGTGGAGATATGGTCACTCTGGCGGAGACGGCGAGGGGTGGCTGAGGCGGTTTGCGCGAGACAGAAATTTTTACTTTGTCAGGCGGATGCACAGCACATGCATACGCACGCATACACACACTCCAAAGCCTCTTCTCTTTGCGCACACACACAAGGCTCTCATCCCCTTTGGGGGTGCCATTGTTCAAGGTTAGCATCGGTGGCGGAATAAAGGTTACCATGTTATTCGTTTCTCCTTTCTGCTTTCTTCCACTCAATTGAATTTTAACCACACTAAGCTCTTGACCAGGAAAGGTCATCTGTGCCACTACCTCAGAATAATGATCAAGCAGGAGAGGAGTGTGACTGTCAATAAGGGGCTTTCACCACAGTACTATGCCCTTTTCTCTTCTTTGCATTCCGTCCTATGTAGTGCCCACTATTATCTCTGTGGTTCCACCATCTGTGAACATCTTTATCTGTGAAAAACATATCAGAATAAATGTGAGCTGTAAGCTGAGTTGTAAAAAATGGTAGTCTTAACCCTTGTGCTACCCTCCTGCATGCTCTCTATCTATCTGTCCATTTACTTGGGGTCCCAGAGACCCCAAAGGTAGCACGAGGGTTATGAAAACTCCAGTCATTTGAAGGTGCATTTTAAGTTCTTTCACATTACCCGTGCCTTAAAAACCATATGTGATAAATATACCAAACAAACGTATATAGAGAACCTGTTGAACTATAATTTGAACAGATTTGATTTTACGTTGATGAATCTTCAATTTCACGCTGAAAAACCCTGGAACATTTGGTGCTCTGTATTACTGTTTAGGGGCACAATCTCTGGAAGACACCTCCGCCGTGGGACTCTGTCTTTAAATGCAATCTGGACAGAACATGTTTTATATCACTGCAGAATCTCCCCCGCTTTATCTAGAGGCTGACGCTCTCAACCTAACACACTCTGATCTGCAAACATGATCTGTGCTGGATGCGGAATTTCCATAGTCACACATCTGCAGCTTTGGATAACTCTCGGCCTTTTCCGTATTGCTGTTCACTGCCCGTTCAAAGATTTTTAAGCAGAACTGTGAATCTGTGAGTCTATAGTTGGCAATGATCAGAGGCTTTAAGGCCCTGGAGAACATTAGTATAACCTGAAGGCAGCGAGAACCTCGGTTGGTGCATATTGGAAAGAAGGAAGATTGGAGGATTGTGTGCCTTATTGCATCTTTTCTCTCTTTGTTCTCTCATGTCTCTCTCTCCCTCTGGCTCCCCCACTCTTGCGCTAACATCTCTATCTCATTATTCTGGAGCTGGAAATGTTAGAGATGTTCCTTTATTGTTTGCTGGACTGCCCCCCTCCCCTCCCCCGGCCTCAGCTCCTCTCCTGTGACATTGATTCTAAGTAAGACGAACGTGTCACAAAGTCACAGTGAGAAATGAACAAATTAAACAGATGTTGGGATTAATTAGAGAGAGTCAGCGGGAACATCTACGTGTCTGGGTGAGCGGGGACGTTCCGTTGCTCTCAACATGTCCACCCAAATCCGGATGTTATGTCAGAGTAGAGAACAGCAGGCATTATTTTCCAAACCGCTGATGTGTGTACGAGTGCATGCTGCTCTCATTTTAGCATCTTCCACCATGCAAGTGGCGGCGAATGGCTTGGTGCAGCCCTAGCTCGTGCTGAACACGCTCCTTGATGCATAAACCTGGATGTGCGTTTGTGTGCGCGGGTAATCATAAGCATTCGCAGCCGAGCAGGGGTTCTCTTATTAGTGTGCATGCAAGCGCCTCTCCTGCCAGGTCCCATCCACAGCTCCTTTATCTCACAAAGGGTGGGGGGAATCATTTCCACCGATGCCTTTTCCATCAAAAGCGCTTATCAACAAAGCTAACATTAGTAAAGCAGTTTGAAAAATAAATAAATAAATGACTTGAAGGCGAGGGAGGGGAAAAGAAATCCCTGGGCGAGTGGACAAACAGCTCGGTGATGATTCGGAAGCCCAAGGCCTCGTGTGTCTGAGCAAGTGTCAGATGATTATCTGGCAGACGGAGAGCCCAGATTTAAACATGCAGCTTGAAGAACACCCCCTCCGCCTCCAACACACATATCCTACTCGTAATTCGCCGTCTGTTGCAGCTCACACAATCCACAGCCATGGCCGCAGCCACAGCCCCTAGTACTGCCATGCCATCATCACTTAAACCTTAGTAAAAGGAGGTTGTCTGCAAGCTCCCCTAGACAGCCAAAGTAATCAGCGGCGTCTTATTTACCAGATTGGGAGAGGGACACGGAGAGCAGTGGAGGGATGAGGAGAATCAGAAAGCAGTAGGAGAGAGAAAGGGAGTGGTAGTCATTCACTAGACAGACCTGTGTTGTGAATCACTCAGGCCAATTTAAACATGAACAGCTGTTCATAAATCCATGACAGTGTTAATGAACAAACTTAGCCCTGATCAGAAAAGCAGAAGGGATAATCTCGGGGGACCCGCATTCAGCATCTCGTGTGCATGTGCGCGAGTGTTTCTGATTTGTTAGTGAGCGAGCGTAAGCGAGAGAGAGAGTGGTGGCCGCGTGACCCCGTCACTCAATAGAAATGATTTTTTCGCCCATAAATCAGACAAGGCAGTGAGGGAAAAGAGCCCAAGCAAAAGACAGAGACTGAGTCATTCAGCTGCGGGAGTACACTGGCTGAGACCTCAGTTGAAAAGCCAGGGAAACTAATCATTTCCAGTCACCACAATGAGTCTGGTGGCTCTCATCGGTGGTCCTGAATGCAAAAAACTAAATAAGAAAAAAAAAACTTCTCTCCACCTCTCTTTCTCTCAACGCTTTTCCTTCACTCCCACTGTCTTCTCCCCTCCCTCTCTCAGTGATCAATGCACCTTGTCCAGTGTATCAGTAGCATACATAGCATAGCACCGACACGGCTGTTGTTCTATCAGCGTTTCATGGGCGCCTGAACACTTTTGATAAATCTTGCAAGAAAGGGCTTCGCTGCACAGACAAAAAACCTTCCCAATCACGTGAGAGAGTGCTGGAAGCCAAACAGTCGTTAGAGACAACAATATGTTTTCTCTCATGCGTGCAAAACACTGCCAATGTCACCCAGCCTCTGTATTTATACCGGCAAAAATGGCAGAGGATTAGCAATCAATACACTTTCTAAGGAGATAAACTGCGCCGCGTTCTCTGCGTTTGTCAATGCAGCTGGCGGCCTTTGAAATATGCTTTCATATGTTTCACGGTAATGAGTACAATTGGGCCTGACTCCGCTGCTCTTCAATAATTCAGAACCAACCTGAGACACGGAGCAATATTCTGAATATGCAATCGGGAATTACCCTCGCAGTCGCTGTCTGTCGTTCTCACTAAAGCTGATTCACTCTTTTGGATTTTTTTCTATAGTTTTTCTTCCACATAATCCAGCGATGTAGCTCAATAGGCCTCGTTCGCCCTCTTGCTCTTATTCTGATACATTCCTTCTGCATAATTATTATTATTTTTTAATTACAGACATGGTTCTAGTTACTGAGAACTTCACAATTAAAATAATACTAAGAAGGATGAATACAGGTTTCTCAGCCTTGAGAAATGAATCTGAGACACAGTAGGCTAAAATAAAGACAGAGAAGGCAGGATAAAGTTAAAACAAACCACTATCTTAGATTCAAGTCTGGTTTCACTTTCCTTTACTGTACAGCACAAACAGAGACCCCTAGTTAAACCCCCAGTTCCATGCCCATTCCTCTAGGACACATCAAACAGCCATTTGTAGTCCCATATGCATGCCTGTTGCAGCATAAGATGAAAGTACAGTGATGTACTGATGGACTGCTTGAATAAACCAGAACCCACTCTGTTTCAACCGCAACTCTTCAATTTGAATTCTATTGAAGATCCGCTGATGCCCTGCGCTCTGTGTTTCTCTTTACACATGATCACAAGTATTATGGTCATGTCGCAGAATGAATGTATGCTTGCGAGACCACGCGTTGATATGTGTGCCTATGCTGCAGCGGTGCTAATGAGAGACCGGGGGTCTCAGGGTTTCAGGTGCTGGTGCGTTGAGAGAGGAGGTGAGTGACATGGCTCATGAATAGTGATGGTCGACAGCTGCTCATTAACCAAGAGACTGTCTGTCACGCTGCAAAGTGAAACAGCAGCTCTACCTCCGTGTTTACTCACGCTCTCGCATAAACACACGCATAAAAACACACACGCGTTCGCACAAGCCGTGCGGGTATATGCCGCAGCCACGCGCGTATACATACACACAGTTCGAGTTCATATCCCCTTCATCTGGGTCCCTTGCGCCCGCTGTCGCATGGAGACCAATCATGCCTTCCCCCCTGACAGCATGAGCACAACGCGGTTTATTACATATGTGTGCACCACTCTCACTCCAGGCAAGACCCTGACTGAATATGGAATAACCTGCAGGATGTAAATTCTGAATGAGGCCCAGAGTGCAGGAGGTACAAAAGATTAAGGCAAAGGCAGTACATACAGAAGACGTATTATTCAGTTTTAAAAGTACTTTGAAACTATCTCTCTGTCTGGATCTCTTTCATTTTAACAACCTTGGAAGAAAGTTAAAACACAAAGGCAACTGGAAGCAAGTGATTACTTTTGTGATTGGTACATGTTGCACTTCTAAATAAATCAGTTTGAAATTGAACATAGCGGCAGCATTGAAATGTCTGCAAGTCAGCAGTGGATGTCTTACTGATGCTTGCTGATATCCCTTTGGACACACTGACCTGAGTGTCTCTGTTAATCGAAGGGGACGCTACGAGCATGACGTGACCCACAGTGACAGAGAGATTTATTTTTTATTTTCTGAAAGTTGTCAACCCATTTAAACAAAGGGACAGACATATTGTCATTCTACTTTCTGTCATATGAATTTACAAGAAAAACTAAAGTGGGAGCGTTTGCCGTTGTGCCTGTGAAAAGTGTCAGCACGGTCTCTATCACAATAAACCTGACAGAAGCTTGTTTGCTGAATGGTAATAAGAGAGTCGCTGCTCCTGAATTTTCACTCAAAATTGTACAGCACTCTGCGAAATTACAAACCGTGCATGACACAGAATTCCCACCACCGCCCACTCATGCCATGCAATGACACCTGAGGTATGAACCAAACACATTATAATGTAATTACTATAACATTTCTTAGTCCTCACAAACCTTCTGCTCCTCTCAAACCTCTCTCCTCATTTTTACTCATAACAGGAACCATGGGAACCAAAGATAGCCCGCTCCATGAGTTCTTCCACACCTCCGGGCGTTTAATGATTCCAAATCAACTCTCCATTCATGCCCCCACTTGAGATGCCTTCGCCCCCTCATCTCTGACTCTAATGCAACCCGCCATTCCAAAGAACTAATTTCTCAACGCGTAATGATCTGGACTTTGATAGTTCATTAAAGTTTAGATCAGTGGCCGGCTACTGCCCTTTGTAGTGTGGAAGGGATCTGTAGCGGAGGAGAGTTATCAGCCTGTTGTTTACTCAGCCATTGCGTAACACGGTGTGATACACGGCTTATGTTTGAAGCTTTACTGAGCTGATGCTTGATGTGGGGGGGAAACAAAAACGGTGTGAAATATGCTGATTTCCGTGCACCAGTTCTGGTTTTGAACTTCAAGTGGCACTCTTGGATATATTTTATTCACGGTTGATTTGGCAACACCTGCGGCTGGTGGCGATGACAACAAATTCAAGATCACAGCTGTTTGGGGCAGTAAAACAAGTTCTGTGTTGCTATTTTTTTTTTTTTTAAAGATGATAATAAATCATTCTAAAAGTAACCCTGCCCTGATTTTTGGCTGCACCTGAACAGCAGGGCACAGTGAAAATAGTTTGTTAAATTGTAGGGAGGTTCAAGGTGTGCAGCCAGCCTTCTGCAGCTCTTCAGCTAACAGCTCACTGTGGCTGCTCCTTCTTGTTTTATTACGGTGTTCAATATTTTAAACAGATCCGCTGTCCTTTAGATACATTTTGAAGGAACGATGCTGATAAATGCATTTATTGTGAAGTTGCAATGCTAGGCATTGATGAGCAGTCTCTGAACCCATCGACTATTGTGTGACACTTTATCCACATGAGCACATGAGCAGCTTAACTTAGCAAAAATTAATTATTTTCACTCAAGTATATAAACATTACAACCACTTAATCTGTGAGTCCCTGGATCAATCATTATCTCTTTGCAAAGAGTGTGACTGAGATTCACATTAACTAATTACTTAATAAATAATACAGCCACTTTTGCCCGAGCATGACAGTTTGCAAAACAATTTGTTATATTGAGACTGTGTCAGGGATTGATGTTTTTATCCCCACCCAAAAAGAAAGCAGCCTTCTGAGAAAGCATGAAGTTTTCCAAAAATGATAACCAAACAAAAGAACTGAGAGCTCTGATCGTTTTAACATAAACAGAAAATACAATCTGGCTGCAGATGTTAATGCTATCTGGTTCCAAGTCCACACAAAACAAAAAGAGATAGCAACTGACTTAACACATGAGCTTAAGTGCATTTGGACTAAACCATCTTTAAAGAAACAAAGGTAGAAATGAAAACAGCCACACCTAGAAACTACAAATGTAAATGTTTTTAAATGAAACCGTTTTAAATACATTATCTTCAAAACAAATATTTGAATCTTAAATGAATATTAGGCTTAACAAAAAGAAAATACAAAGGAAAGCAATCCTGTTATCTCCCCCTCTAAATACTAGATGGTATAGTCCTGATTGGAACCACCTGGTGACTATGTGACGTTCAAGTGCGCGCTTCTTGAACACCACCTCAATAGGAACATCCCCAAAAGAGAAAATGGTTTAAATAAAAAACACCAATGAAACAAACCCTGGAGAAAATATATTAACTCAAGTCAATGTATTAAACTAAACGGATCCATATTTAGTTAACACATAAATATACTAAATAAAAGAAAATATTTAAAGAAAGAAAGAAGGGCTGACCTGACAGGTGAGGGAGGGAGTTCAGCTCCCTCACAGACTGAATTAAAAGAAATCCCGGCCCAGAGCAAAAAAAGGAGACTAGAAATCTGAGCTACAAAACATTTGATCTATTTTAAACATTAACATTAAAAAGCAAACAGGCGACTGGTGACATGTGGTGAGATTCTCCGGTAAGAGAGTGGTGACTCATGCAGACCCTTCCAGACATGCGTTTTCACACACGCCTTTCCCAGTGTGGCTGATTGATACAATCAAGCCCCTGCACCACTCAAAGACACACTTGCGGCCAGAGGGACGTTAAATCAAAACTCAATGCCTCATATGTGACTAGAGAGAAAACTTTAGTGTGTCCATGTTCTCTCATTTAGATGTCTACAACTGCCAACAGGACACTCACTGGTCTCAAAGGCTTACAGAGGAATTTAAGAGGCAATCTACCTAGAGCAGTAATCAAAACCATGTGTTGTAATGTTGGCATACAAACAAGTTTTTGGCAGATGGCAGATGGTAAAAGAAGCCAGCTAGACAATATGTTTACTATCCTTTTTAATTAACTTTTGCGATGTGGTGGTTGAAAATTAAAATTATGTTTTAATTGTGGATGAAAACTTGCATCTTACTTCAAAACCCAGGTATACCATATCGTACATACCCGTGTCATCTTACTTCAAACTTCATACAGTTTACTTGAGACAGTACTCCGACCGCTTTCACTTTTGTGCGCTTAACTGCATCACAAAGGTAACAGGTAGCATTTTCTTATCCACCTATACTCAACAGCCGAATACAACAAAAATCTGTCTAAAATCGAAGACTGAATTAATTCCAGTTGCCATTGAAGCTTCTGGTCTTCTATTGGGCAAGCTATCATCCTCCTGGCAGGGTTTTGTCAAGCTTTGTCACATCAAATGAGTGTGTCTCTGAGCTGCCATCTTTATGTCTCTGCAAAGTCTAAACCAGATATTTAAATGAAGGACAGCCAAAGACATGTCCTAGAGGCACTCCAGTGTTGTCTCAGCTTTTTGTTTCAGGTTATTGTGCTGCTGAAAGGTGAGCCCTTGACGGGTCAGACGGAGCAGATTTTCTTCACGAACCTCTCCATATTTGGCCTCATGTTTCACTGAGAAGCACTTCTGTAACGTCTCGCGGCTGCAACCATGCCGCCATCAGAGAGGTATTAACCAGATGGTAAGCAGCGTCTAGTGTCCTTCATCAGATATAATGCTTGAAGCTCAAATATCTCACATTTTGGCTGATCAGAACAGACTTTTCAGATTTTTTTTCCCATCATGCTCTCATAATCCTTTAAATGCCAGGAATTTCCTAGTTTGAGGCCAGTGTGCTCTTTTCCACACTCTCCGCCCTGGCACTGATCTATGGCTTGCATCAGTTTTATTGCGGAGGATGTTGGAGAGGCCCTCGGAATTCATGGCTCAGTGTTTTTTTTGTTTTTTTTGCCCTTGTGAATTATGTGACTTTGCACAGTTGAGTGTCTTATAAAACTATGTTCAGTCAGTCCAGTTTGCCATGGGCGGACAAGTCCAACACAAAACAAACTGGATGCATCAATCCACAATGAATAACACCACTTTTCTGAACGATTTCAGCTTAAACGTCTAGAAACATGTCTACACTTCTGTGTAATGGGTTATTGATTTTAGGTTGACGTGAAGAAGATGAAATGCAGAATATATTCATTTCTGATTAATTTACAGTGCAGTAAGATGTGCAAAAGGTGAAGGGGTCTGCATGCATAAAATCACTGTATATTAATGTAGATAGATAGCTCCATGGATTAGTGATACGTTTAGTTATTGATCGTTAAGAATGTTCATAGATTTACTGCCAAAATATTTCTGAATGCATATTTGGTGTCACATTTGCATGTTCGTAGCTAGTTATTGTAGATAGTTGTTGTAATTTCTTGTTTGATCCTCTTTCTTACACCCTGGACAGGTCACCAGTCTATGGCAGGCCTACCATTCACACTCACACGCACACCTACGACCAATTAAGAATCACCAGTGAACCTAATGAGCATGTCTTTGGATGGTGGGAGGAAGCCGGAGTACCCGGAGAGAACCCACGCAGACACAGGGAGAACATGCAAACTCCACACAGAAAGGCCCATGGATTCAAACCCGGGACATACTTGCTGTGAGTCATCAGTGCTACAACAGAGGGGCATTTAGCAGTCTCTGTTAGACATTCGATGCTTACTTTCTTTAGAAAACAGTTTGCAATAGACCACTCAGCCTAATTTCACTTTAATGATAAACGACTGCTCGGGCAAAAAAAAATAAAAAAAAATAAGCATCAATCTGAAAATCACTCTCTCACCATTCTTACAGCCAGCGGATTCAAAGCAAAGGAACAATGAGGCAGTAAGCTATAGAAGGCCATGCATGCAGCAGCAGCGGCTCCCCTAGTTAAAAGCCTCTGATGGAATGCTCCTTTTGTTTGTAATCGATTGAGAGAGAAAGGCATCCACCGTGTAATTGTAGCCTCATTTGATCTCAAATAAACCATGCTGTCCTACACAAGGGAGAGAGCAGGGCAAGGATAAGCTGGAAACACCTTCATTACGCCAAACACACACTACAGCACACTTACTTCCTTGGCCGCAGTTTTGCGTGCATGCGTGCACACCCGCACAAACGCCCATTTGCGCGCTCCTTCTAAATTATATTGCCCTCCCTCTGCTGGTCTGTCTTTTTCTCCAATCTCGTTCCGTGTCTTGTCTTCAATCATACTCAACACACAACTACACAGGGTTTGTACTCTCTCTCTCTCTCACACACACACACATGCGCGCGCGTTCACTCTCTGCCTATCTTGGAATGAGCCTGGGATTGATTCTAGTCACACTAGAGTGGGGCGAAATGAGCAGTCACTCTGAATAGGCAAAGGCGTCAAATAATACAGATATGAACGTCAGTGGAATAATTGAAGAAAGTGTTTTATATGTAAAAGACAGAGGGGGATGGAGTGGAATTGAATCTCGGAGAAAATGAGGAGCGGGCTCCGGTCTCAGGGGGCTGACTCACAATAACTCGGACCATTTTTGAAGAAAATGGAGGATAATTAGAGTGGTCACTGGGTTCCGCGGGGCCCAACACCGTTCAGTCTCACTCTTCCTTTATCTGTCCTTCATTCACTCTCTCTCTCCGTTTATAATCTTCCTTTTTAGGATCTCTTAGTCAATTGTCAGTCTCTGCCCATGTGCCTAAGCATTTTCTCTTTTTGTTAACGTCGTTTCTTACTTTCTCTTTCTGCCTGCTCTCCTCCTCTCTATCCCTCCCCCCCAGCCAGCAGGCGTGGAGCTACATCACTGGAGTTGATCAGATATTCCAGTCACATATGGACAGCACTGACGGGCATAAATCATGAGTATTTTGAAGTGCCCATGCTGGGTTCTTCAGACTCCTTGTAGCGAGCAGGAAAAGCTCCACGGCACCGGTGACATCCTCTCCTTCTACCTCCAGTCTCATGCCGTCTCTCTCTGTCTCTTGCTTGGCTTTGCAAAGTGTGTAAATTCTGTGTCTACGAGCTTTCCTACGCTCTCGGAGCCTCTCATCCCGAGCCAGCTCACTGTATGTTAATACAAATTCAACCCCTAAACTCTCAAGCGTGAGAGGCGACAGATTTTCAAAGGAACCTGCCACCTCACCACTCCGCAGTACAATTGTGAGAATCTCTACGGCCTGAGCTTCTCATCTTTATCCCTTGTTTTCTTTTTTTCTTTTTTTTTACATTACATTCTGGCTAGCTTGTCGGCATGACAACAACAGGTCTCTATGGCAACAAGCTAGCCAGTAGCTACATTCGTGGATGTTTGGACATGTAGTGCTGCTTGAAGCTTTCCCCTGGGCCCGCGGTGGCTGGACAGCAAATGAAGACAATCAATATTTCCATGTGAATGTGAAAGGGTTAAAACGCGCCCCTCCCCCACGCAGAGACAGCGCCGCAGTAACATACTGGGATTATGGAGGCATCAAATTAGACTTTACATTTAATCATGTTTGAAGACAAAACAAGAAATAAAGCTTCCCAATAACTGTCAACCTTTCATTGCTCTGTTTTCCAATTCCAATCAGCTGTAAGTGTCATCATAAACTAAGATTATCTCTGACTAATTTGCAGCTAGTCAATACCATGCAGAAATGAAAATCATTACAAAATCAATTGACGTGCTCCATAATCACATAGGAGATTCCTGAAGCTTCCCATAAACATTTGTCTCCCTGTGTGTGGCCACAAACCGACAGACAGCACAAATAAATCTCCACGCTCTGCTCTGTCCTTGCGCTCTCTCTCCCACTCCCTCACTCCAGAGGACTTGTCCTCTGCCTCCCTCTCTCGCTCCAAGTCCCTGGTTATTGATTGGGACCCTACTGGAGTGTGCACGGATAAGATAAATAAAGAGTCAGTGGCCATGAACAGCTCTCTCACTCACCCTAACATGAAGGGAAGGATAATCATCTGCCAGGCCTGAAAAAGTGGCTTGGTATTTCTCATGCCACTTCCATACAAATGACCTCACCTATTACCTTGGCCACAGCGGTCCCCAGACTCCAGACTTAAATGCCGTCGAAGCTTCGAGCTGCTGTGACAGTTTGGTGGTTTTAGCTGGAACGTGCTGTGGTACTTACAGGAGAACTTGTCATCCTGGACAAACTTAATTTAATGGATATAGTTCCTAAATGAAACCAGCATCACAAAAAGGAAATACAATTAGAGCAGCTGCACAGATTACAGGTATTAAGTGGAAGTCTAGTATGTGGTGCATCCTTAACTGTGAAGCAGAAAACAGTGTAATTTGACTCGGTGTCTGCCTGTCAGTCACTTTGCTGTACACTAATAATTATCTAAGCGGTGCACAAGGCATAAAATTCCTCTACGCAAACCATAACACACCTCATCAAACCGGACCTCTATCAGTCGGGCAGGATTCCTCTGAAGTGCAGTAAGCTGTCCAGCTGATTGTTTGTCACACACGACAACTGTCTGCGCACGATCACGTATAAAGTCATCTGTAAACACAAGCACACACAGCGGGGTAAATAACTGTCGGTATCTCTTGCAGCATCGAGAGCAGTGGCGCGAGGCTTCCCCTCAGATTTTGAAAGCCCTATCTGTATCAGGAACAGCAAACTGAAAAAGTAATTTGCTTTGTCACACAGAGACATGCTTGACTACACTGAATAATTGCACTGCAGCTCTGGAAAGAGCTGTTTTCCTTTTATCTAATGAAGGCCTTGAGGGGACAGAGCGCACGTTTGTGTGTTTTGCCTCTGAATGTGTGTTTTTTGTGTGAACTAGGTGTCATATATATTTGTATATGACATGGGACTTATGTGGAGTATTTAGGATTTCTGTGTGTCAAAATAACTGTGCAATAAAACTACTAGTGACGTATCCGTCTATCTGTTCCAATCCTGCCAGCGTCCCTTTGCAGATTTTTCATTGAATCATCAAATCTGCATGTTGCCTCTCAGCTGTGTCCAGTTCCAGGCTCCGGGCGGTCCCCTGATTCAATAATGCAGAAGCAGACCGGAGAGTTAAAACCCCAGAGCCCTGCTTCAGACACTAACTTCGCAGAAGTGCTGAGTCCACACTCTGCTGTCTGTCAGCACGCCTCTGTGGAGCTCGGTAAAGCAGCGCGGAAGCTACAGGGTCAACTTCAGCCTCCAACCATGACTCAACCGAGAGTTCAAAAGACTGCAAGGGTGTGCATGCGGAGAGTGAGGCCAAAGACAAGGTGGTGAGAGGAAAAAAAAAGGGCTCTCTCCCTTCTGTCTTATTGGTCGCAGCAGTGCCAGAGGCAAATGATAGAGCAATGTTTGATGATGAGGTGGAGGGGGCAGAGGACAAGGGCGCGCAAATGAGAAATGTGGGGAAGGAAGAGAAGGCTAAAACAAACATTAGCGAGGGAAGAAAGCACCTTGCCTGATGGCGGTGTTCAGGAAAAGGTTTGCGAATTGCCATAATGGCTCTAAAGCATTTGTTCCACCGTGGAGCTGTAATTAAGCCATCAGCAACAGTTTGGAGTCTTTGACTTCATAATGAGGCTGAATGTGCGCAGTTCGTGCTCTGTGGATAAGCTGCTGTAATCACTTCTATCTGCTTAATTATGTAAAACCATTCTTTTATCCTGCTAATGTCTAGTTCTTTCTGTTCCTTTTCCTCCTCCCTGTCATGGTCTCACATTTTGAATATAAGTGGCGCTGCAGAATCGCGGGGAAGCGGTAGCATATAAGGCACATGCAGAGAGATGTCAACCTGAGGCAGATTTGCCAGTAATTGTCAGTCCAAATGGCTGCTGAAAGATACAATACAACATGAAGTGAGTGCTCACACGGTGCGATATAAGAGGAGAGGTGTGTTAGCTGAAGCTACTTTAAGATTAAGGACAAAGCCCTCACCACCCTGAGGAGCTTTTTATTACCTTTCTCTATACTCTCCTCAATACTGGTAAGAGACATTAAAGCTCAGAGGTAATGTATAAGTCTTCTACTTTTCTCTCATTCAGGCTAATTTTAGATTTCACTGTCAGATCTTCACTTGCAAACATTTCCTGAATTACAAAAGGACCCTGCTCCTCCGTGATGGAAGCGGAGATGCGAGCCGGGTGCTGCAGGTTACTTCCAGTGGAAGTAAACATCTATCCTCGTCTTCCTAATGGAGACAACCCGACTGTACTCCTGTTAGATAGACCTACATCAAAGCTCTCCTTCAACGGCGCTTCGGAGATCACTACACCACGCGCACCCTTGAGAGTGTGACAGTGAAGAGTGGAATCTTGTGATGCACAGAAAGTTTACGCCACAGATAGGCTGAGAAAAAAACAACAACATAAATGCGTGAAGATAAAAAAAAACAAAGCAAAAAAAAAAAAGGAAAACAGGAAGCTGCCACAGTTTCAATGGAGCAGAAAAAAATGTGGAGAAAAAATGTCAACAACAAATAGCTGCTGGTTTCTATTGCCGCAGGCGACGTGGACTTTGGTTCCCTCATGTTTCTCTCCTCCCGCATTATACATCATCTTTTCATCCAATTAAACACAAACACAGGCTACAGAGTACAACCGAGGGAGCGTCCCAGCACTGCTCGCGCTGGGAGAAATAAAAAGGGGAGCGAAACAGAGGGAGACGTGTCAGTTGAAGCAAAAGCACAAAAAAGGGATGGGCCTAGAAGAAACAGTGGCCAGATGTGATCGTGTGTGCATGTGCGAGCTTCGTGGCTTCGCTTAAAAGATGGACCTCTTGGCAGACCATCCATATCTGCATCTGCCAGCCTGTGTCTCTCCTCCTTCTTTCATGTTTCTGTGAGTCTGCGGAGGGTGGCAGTTGGCTGTTTTGATTCGGCGACATGAGCAGACTGGCGTGCAGTTCTTCTAGATGATGATTGATGATGTTTGCCGGATTACGGCGAGGCGCAGATGTGAAACGTGGCAGTGCGTCTTTGCAGCAAACCCCAACTTGTAACTTAGTTGTCTTTGCGCCGGTTGCCTCGGTGCAGGTAGCAAAGTGATGCTCCCCCAAGTTGGGTGTGAAAAGCTATGTCTGAATCCATCCTCAGAGCAGCCCTCGAATGTTTCACACTGTTCCCTCTGGGCACTCGGGTGAGTATTGCTATGGCAACAGAGCTCTCTTAACCTTCTGACCCAACGGCTGGTTGACTGCTAACTTCTGAAATTACATTATATTACATGTCCAGCTAATATAAATAAATATAGCTGTCCCTCGTCTGTGTGAAACGTGAAAAGATTCGTTTTTAAGTTTAATTTCCAGGTTTGCATTGACTTTCCATTAGTGAAGAGGAAAAGAAAACTAAAAGCTGGTGTGTTAATGTGATCCGTGACAGCCTATTTGTCTGTGCAAAGACACTGTACTTTCGAGACTGCTGAATAAGGTGTTCCTTGGTGTTTACGGAGGATTAGAGAATCATTAGAAAGCATGAATGTGAGAAACTAGCTTTTGTAGCATTTGTACGAGGATTTATTTATTTATTTTTTTGGCTTAGATATCTGTGTTATGTTTGCAGGAGCGTCAGGTTTAACACTTCTCCATCTGCGTATTTATTGACGTGTTGATGTTCTGGTGTAGCGGGGTGGTGTCTGAGATAGTGTCTGCGCATCTACTGAGGATCAATTCTGAACCACAGAGCCCAGTGGAAAACCTGATACAGATTCCACGTCCTGGATGGTTTCAGGAAGGATCGGGTCTTTCAGTTCTATTGCGTAATAACTCAGCAGCACCAGCAGCAGCAACATTTACGGAGATCAATACTGACCACAAGCTCTGTTATAGGACACACTCCGACGTTTGCCAGATGGATGGAGCCCCTCATGCTCTCCAAGTTCACAAAATCCAGTTAGAATGGCTTTGCATGTATGCATGTATGCACCTGCCTAAGATTTAGTATGACCATAAACACACACACACACACACACACACACACACACACACACACACACACACACACACACACACACACACACACACACACACACACACACACACACACAAAGCTCCTCTTTGTCTAGCACATTTCCGGTTAATTCTCAGGGTATGTTTCTGATTCATACTGCTTTTCAATTGTTTGAAGAGAGTCAAGTTGTGGGAAGTGAAAATCTATATAATGACAGGCTTAGCGATGGAGGCTCAATACAAATAGCCTCATCTAGAGAGTTTTCTTTTAATGTTTAAGAACCTCACATTTTTGCCGAGCAAACTGCCTGTAGGCTTTCAGAGACAAACACTCACATACGTACTACAAATACACACACACACACACACACACAGCAGCGCTGAGACGCTGATGGATGTTAGTCCTCAGGCCACTTCAGAGCAGTCGGTTTGTTGCATCGTTTCAAATATTTCAGCAGCGATGAAACACAGTCAAATAACAAGGAGTCGATTGCTAACATAAACACTGATGGTAACCACCAGACAATGAGAAGTGAAAGAGAGACGGAGAGATAATGGTACAGACAACAAAAAACAGCTCAAACTGATGATTTTAGGGCTGCATCTATCTGCCCAACACAGTGATTTGACCTGTGTGGCGACACAAAGAGCGCGAGAGAGATTATACCAGCTCGCCTGAGAGGACTCACAGAGACCCTGAAGGCCTATTCTCTCCTTTCTCTCGGCCTTCTTGGATTGACTTGGCGGTGAAAAGAGATCTGCATCTTTGACAAATGGGTCATGCTTTGTTTGCCTCCATCCTGGATTCATTCCCCCGGTTGTCAGTTCCTCGAAGCACCACATCTCTGAAGTGTTGAAGAGGACGGAGAGGAAGGAAGAGAAGGAGCGACCACCACTATTAGTAAAGTGCATTTCTGCATAACTATTAAACACTGTGGCGCATGGCCAACACGGGCAGTCTCTGAGCTTTATTCTATTATTATTAAAAGCCTTATACTTTACCATAAACCGATTAGGCATAATATTATGACCACCTTCCCATTATTGTCTAGATCTCCCTTGTGCCTCCAAAACAGTTGTGACTAATCAGAGAATGGACATGGACCTTCTGAGGGTGTCCTGTGGTGTCTGGCAACAGAATGTCGTTAGTGAGGGCCTTTGGGTCCTACGGGTTGATGGGAGGGGCCTCTGTGAGTTGTTCCTAAACTGTTTGTGTGTGTGTCAGGCTGTGTCCTGCTGGGGATGGCTGCTGCCATGAAGGAGTGTCATTGCTATGGGGTGGGGGTGCCTGGTCTGGTCTAGGTAGGTGCTACATGTCTAAATAACATCCACATGAATGCCAGGCCTAAAAAGTTTCCCAGCAGAACATTGAATTGTCACAAGATGGAATTTATAAGCTAAAGACTAAACATAGTTATACACCAAAACACAACAACACTGGTGGAAAACAACAATCACAGGAGCAAATAACTATTCTATTCTTCACCATCTTTCTCACATACTGCTACTACTCCCTCTTACGCCCTCAGCCATTTCACCTCTCCTTTTTTTGTTTTTTTTTCCTGCTGGGAAAATAGAAGGGTATACACCATGCCAGTGAGGGCAGCGGCAGGGGTGGAGAAAGTCAACCTTCTGCTGAACTATACCGAGGTAAGGGGCTGGAAGACGCAAGCCATCACGCAGTCTGAGCTGAGATCCTTTCAGAATGTGTTATGAACTGAGCCCACTGTTCTAGGTGTTAAAAGCCATGGAAAACTGGAGCCGCTGGGGTGTGTGTTACAGAGAACAACAATTTGTTGAATTACAGTAGTAAGATAACAATGTAGGCGGAGGTTAAGGGAATAAAAAGAAAGTGGGAAATTAAAAATAACAATGTGTTATTTAGCGTTTTGCACAGTGAAAACCACACACAAACATTCGATTTGGGCTGTCCCAGATACGACAAGCTTGTCTTATTTATAAAGGACACGGGCTGTGATGCTCTTCCTACTCAATGCAGGACTGGCAGAAGCTACAGACACAGCGTGAGAAAGAAACAGGCAGGGAGTCACAGAGGCCCGTCGCCGGCCAGCCGCTGCGACAACGCTCTCATTAACACACAGGAAGACATACATGCCATGCACAACCTCACCTGGGCTGGAGATTAGGATGCATACCCATTCGATTATCTCAGTTAATGACATTCATTATCTTCATTGTAATTGAGGAAGAAATAATCGTTATCATTTCCCTAAACCCCACAGAAGCCCTGTTTTGGCATAATTTAATTGGGTAAATGTCACAGCTGAATTGATGGAACGAATGTAGATCTGACAGCTCCTATCCAGACAATGCACATTCAGCCTTATGAGCAAGAAGAATATCTATCTATCTATCTATCTATCTATCTATCTATCTATCTATCTATCTATCTATCTATCTATCTATCTATCTATCTATCTATCTATCTATCTATCTATCTATCTATCTATCTATCTATCTATCTATCCATCCCTCTCTCCCTCGCTCTCTCGCACGCACACACACACGCAGCCAAGCTTGGCTGCATCAAAGAGTGGTACTTCTTTGAGTGCGCTCCCAGCACACAGACGTGCTGCTCCTAGCGTCGGCACCTTGCAAGCACAGCAGTCACCTTCCAACCTCTGCGACTCCCCCTCGCGCTCCTCTCGCTCAGTCGCAGTTATTTATTTTTTTTGCAGGACGGAGGAGACCGGTGTCCGCCCGCTTCGCCCGATCACAGCATTTCAGGAGTTTTTCTGATTTCCTGACTGGAGCTTTCTTTCTTTTCTTTTTTTTTTCCTCCCCCCTTTTGCTTCCTCTACCCGCAGAAGAGTCTATGATCCACGAAAAACACGCGGCTGGTCGCTTCGCAGAGCCAGAGGGCTGCCGTGCGTCCTGGTGATGAGGCTGGTGGCGCACAGCCGACACAGCGTTAAAGGAATCCCTCTGTGTCTGAAGAAACCGCCCCAGTAAGGGACAAGAGCTGTGGGAGAGCTGCGGGGACTGGTGTCAGCTAGGACGCTATCATTTCGACAAGAATGCATCTCTTCAGTGCCATGTTCCTACTTGTGATGTTAGCTGTCATGCCCAGTGAGGTAAGGACGTTTACACGCTAAGTATTGCTTAAAAGTTCCTAATGTTGACCGCCTGGATATTGATTATAAAAATATGGATGATTCAACTGCAAGAACCATCGACTTGCGATTTGCAAGAGAATAGTTTTTAAAAGAAGGGGGAATAGACCCTGAATATTAAGTCAGAGCGAAGACCTGGTGCAGTAATACATGGGCAAATAGCTATTGTTCTGCACGTATCTCCGTTCAGCTTGTAATCCGGTGCACTACTGAAGCGTAGGCAGAAGTTCAGGTGCAATAGAGCTGTACAGCTGCCGCTATATTCACTTGAACTTGTTTCAGTGTATCTTTCACATTTTAAGCATTACACATATTATTTTCCTCAAGGAAAGCCCAACAATCATTAAAGTAACGCTGTCTCTTGGCACTACACTGATTTCATTTGGGGGCTCTGATGCCTCTGATGCCCCGGAGGTCGTTGTTAATAAATCTACCCCTTTTTACCGCCACATCACAACACAGAGAAGTGGACTGCCTCCCACCGCAGTAACCGATTAAGCTGAAAGAACCGAGAAACGATGTGCGATCTGTGTCCGTGAATTCAAGCCATGAGTAATTAATTAGGGTTCCGGTCCAGCGCCAATAAATGGCTGTAGATCCCGGAGACGTGCCTCTGTGCGTGTGTGCGTGTGGCGAGCTCTCGTGTTTGACACTCGAGAAAAATCCGTGTCCGTCTGGTAAGAAAAAAAAAAAATGAAATAAATATATAAATGACGAGCTTTGATGTGACAGTTGTAAATTGAAGTGAAGGACGGTAAATAATTTGACCCAGAAAAGCTTTCAGTCAAGGCAGGAGCATTTGAACTTGCAAGGGGTTCAGCTGGTCAGCACGCATGCAGTGTTGAGAATAACTTCTGACAGACTAGAAAGTGTAACGGCTCCAGATAAAGCTGCAAATTTTCTGCCACGCACGTTTGCTTAAAACGGGCAATTGATCCGTGCCGGGACAGCGCCGTTTCTCACCTTTGGACGCGTGCGTGAGCGTTTTCAGCACCAAGGACAGCGCCGTGTCGCGCCTTCGGTTAAAAACAGCAGTCTGAGTCAATTCAGCACCTCAGACAGCGCCTCCTTGCACGTTGGCGGTGAGTATTAACATTTGGCAAAGGCCACAGACGGGCTGTAGGGCCGCACGAATACACCACCACAGAAACCACTTATCAAGTTCCCATTAAAAGGCATTATATGTCTGATGATGTATTGCATATTGAAGAGATACTGGAGATGCAAAATAACAACGAGTGAGCTATGGGATGGTCCCTTGTGAAAAACAGAATCACATTAATTCTCCATTATAATGATTTTCCTGTTGAGATGGTCCCTGCAGATTAAGAGAGAACTTCTGCCGCCGCCTGGCAAATGTTAGAGCTTCTTTCTTTTACACCGAAAATAACCATTGTCGATCATTTTACAGCCAAACTGTGCATGTGCGCCGCTAGGCCCATGTTTTCTCGAGTAAGACATGAGCAAGAGACGTGTAGAAGCGGTAAAGGCTGATCGGTTTACCCGTCATGTCTACGGGGTGGGTAAGCACTGCAGTTGACCTTTAAAGAGAAGCTAGAGTGTGATTTCATGAGGTGCACTGATGAACAGGTTGCTCTGTGCACATGTGCGCTGGGTTCAAAGTTTATAGTGGCCTGCACTGACAGCCTTGGAAGAAAACCAACTGATGTCATTATGAAAGCAGGAGCAGAACGCTCACAATCACATTGGACGCTCTCCCAGCCTATTTAACCTCTGCTAAAGCAACGAAAAATAATCTAATTTAAACAAATAACAAACTGTAGCATTCCTATCTTGCAAATATAACGTAACTGATGTGTTTTAGTGGTCTGAAGACGAATAATGGTCAGCACTACCAAATGTGACGCTGGAAATGTAGCTGATGATATCATATCTCAACCTCTTCTTCAGTGGGTGCGTGCCGTAATTGGCCTTGGGGGACAATTTGTTGTAAGTGTTCACATTAAATATTAAAAGGTCTGAAAGAAAAATATGACACCGCCCATCTCCCTATGATTGCGCTGCAAACATAAAGAATTGATGAATCCTTGCATAGCTGCCGCGATGAGGGCAACGCTCCCATCCAGCCGGGTTGAGAGATTCACTTATTTTCAGTCACATTTTCAGCGCAGGCCTCTATGAAATATTTAGAGGGCTTTAATGAGACAGATGCACTTGTTCGCTCGCTGCGTGTGTTTGTTAAGTAGCCATAAAGCCCAGGGGTCCTTAGTGCTACTGATACAGATGGGCACCTGCTTGACCTTGGCACAGATGTCTTGCTTTGGTGTGCGCTTCAAGCCATGCGTGACAGGGTACAGTGACAGGGCATGTGTGTGTGCCCCGCGCGCGCGTGTGTGTGTATGTGTGTTCACATTTGTAGGTATTGCATTTATAATACAAAACATACATATTTTATACACAATTCTGCACATATGTAAAATTTTGCAAGGTTGGGAGAACAGTATTTTACAGTTTCTTTATCTTGCAAGAAGAAGATGTTCATTGCTTTTGTGCAGAGCAGGACTTTAATGTAATGGCTTCAAATCTTGAGCTATGAGGACATCAGATAGTTTTGGAGTTAAATTCAGACAAAAATTCTGTGTTTGTGAGATCCTCCCTTTATCACAGAGGAGGTAGCTCTGAATTTGGTTGGAGACAGGTGCCCTGGATCCTCATGAACACATATATCTTGTCTGTTGAGGACAATATCAGCTGCAAATATTTGCACAGAGATGCGTGAAATATTTCCTCCCAGCAATCAAGCTAAATTAAAAAGGAAGTCAGAAGACCGACTGAGACATGGATATTGTTCATGTGGGGAAATGATTTCATTGTTTGTTTTACTGTAAGCTTTACTTTGATGGGTATAAAGAGGTTTTTTTTTATATACTGCATGTATACTGCCAGTACATTAAAGATTCACAATCAGGTTTGGAGGTACAAAGAGTGCAATAGAGTGCCATGGGTATGCTGTTATGGTTTGAAGATGTCTCCCCCCGAAAAAACCCTCGACACCAGTGTGGTTGGGAGTGATGGAAATCAACACTTGCTTTGTTTTGTTTGTTTGTTTGTTTGTTTTTGTATCACCAAGAGCAGAGGGGAAGAAAGCCTAATTGCTTTTCATTCTCAAACAGAGAGACAGAACCCCGGCGTAAGCACTTGCCCACATGTTTTCCCTAATTTTCTTGATCCCCCTTGCTCACCGGGGATCGGGATAAACAATCAGTTGTTAGGATCTTGTTAAGCTGAGCTTTCGCTTTCAGATTTGCGTGATGATTGTGGCAAAAACATGCCCAGCCGGGCAGGATTTACAGCAAAAAGGCGAGTACTGTAAAAGGAGGAGAGCTTGTAAATCGTGTCGCCGTTTCAAACATCATTTGGCACAGACATTTCTTTCTTGCAGCGAGTTCATTGTGCACTGTAATCTTGTAAGATAAGCGTCAGTGAAACACGATGGTTTTATTGACATCAATGCATCTATAGCTATGATAATCCTACACCAGGAAGACTTTTTGTAAGATTACAAACCAGGTCTGCATTAGGTCTGACTCCACATCCAAACTGCCAGATCAATGCAAAGCAGTAAACTGACTTAACCCGCGATGTCTCCATATGTGAGGACAACAAGAACCGACTTCTGCTCAATCAGAATCAGGCAGGACAAACAGCTGGGTTGGCTGGCATCCAATTGAGACAGCTTTAAACAGTCCACCGCCCTGGCAGTGACCCTTTGGCCAAAAAAATCTCTTTTCCTGGTGCCAGCCCAGTGAGAGCAGAAGAGCACGATCACAATAAAAGCCCTTCCCCGGACATGAGTGTGATCGAGCCACTTGTGGTAAATATCTGTCCTTGTATCCGAGCCAAAAGCGTATTACACAGCAGTCTGACCAAAGCGCTGCGTGTCAACCCTTGTAAAAACGACTTTTTAAACCCGCTACCCATCGCACCATTATTATGAGAGAGCTTCCTTTTTAAAAGTTTACAAAAAAAAAGAAAAAGAAAGATGAGCTTGCACACCTGGATGCCTGTCAAAGAGCTGAGATTTATATCTACATTTCCCAGGAGGAAGGATACTGGACACAGTGTTCTCTGCCAAGAAGCAACCTAACCCCCACCTAGAGAATTAAACAAATGGAAGGCTGCAGCAGCGCGGGGTGTAAATCTGCCAGTGAGAGGCAAAGAAGCAACTGTTAAAATCACCTTGCTGTGCCGGGGCCGTTCCAGTGCTTGCCTGAATTATTAACATCGCACACAAGCTCATAATTAGAAGGTCAAGTTTTAACAGAGAAACATCTTTAAATATAATAAGAGAACATCGCCAATGTCGTTTTAATGGCATTACATTTCTCAATTAATAAAGTGGGAGATTCTTAAAGATGCAAAAAAAAAAAACCGTAAGCCGCAGCTTACTTACATGTTGCAATAACATGCGAGCTTAGTATAAATCATGCACGTCCATTAAATCAGATGTTGACCCACATGGCCTAATTTCTGCGTTGCCTGCCAATCAGTAACAATCACGTCTAGCACTATGTGGGTGAGTAAGTGAGGAGGCAGGTTAGATTAACCACTATGCCTGCATCCCCCTCCATGCACTCTCCATCAGTACACAAAGGTGCTGCTGCACAATCAGCCACAGATAATGAGGTTGCATTATGTTTGATTCACCGCCGCACGGAGAGATTGAATAGTATGTGCTTGTGTCATGACTGATTAGGCTAGAGCTTGAATTAGTGCACGATAATGATACCACTTTGTGTGACTCAGGCGCTGTAGAGAGATTTGTTTTATAAAAGAGATGCTGCTTAAGAAAGGGGCCCCGAAAGCACGGAGAGCTTTCGAGCCTTTGTGCCGGCCGCCGTTCTCTCCCTCCTCTTCCTCCTCTTAGTGTCCGATGTGCTTTCATGTAGCCCGCCGCCTCATCCTCACAGGCGTCTGTGTGTTTGCGCGGCTTTGAAGTGAGACATAATCAGTGCACACGCTGGCACTTTGGAGAAAAAATAATAAAATTTGGACCTCTAAAGGTTGACACTTTATTTTAATTCTAAGGCTAAGATGGACCAAGTTGAAAGTTAGGGAAATTGCGAAACATGTTGTGTTCATAGTTAGGAATTAGAGGAAGGTTTTGCATGATGATGCACCTGCTCTGGGTCAGTTTTCTAATTATGGTCTGTACATGAGTCACATGAGGCTTATATTAGTGTGTGATGAAGCCTGTGAGTTTTCATTTATTTATTTATTTTTTTTGCAGTGCATCTCAATGACAAAGTACAATGGGTGGCTGATTTTACCACTACAGTGCCTTGGATGAGGCTCGCGGGCAGGCAGGCAGGCAGGCAGGCAGGCAGGCAGGCAGGCAGGCAGGCAGGCAGGCAGGCAGCGGGCGGTCTGGGTGGTAATTGGTTAACGGGTGCAATGCTCATGGTAGAGAAGCATGTCAGGTCAGTGGCCTGGCTCTCAGACTAAAATTGTGTCGCTGTCATGGCTCGTCCGCTTAGGTAGAATGCTTGGTTAGCATGCCCATAACGTTTCAGTTGGGATAACCTTTACCACACACATACATATGTAAACGCTCATGACCTTCCCACCCCAGAATAAACGAAACACAAATATGTTCTAGTTACATTAATAAGATGCATGGCAGGTACAACATACATACATGACACTTCCATAGCAGCCCTTTCCAGCACCATAGAGCAAATGTTTCCTAATCTCCAAACCAACCGAACCCATTATACCTCCACACTCAGTTTTCTTTTTCAAGCTCTGAAATATAATAGTTATGTCTATTAAACTGTCATCCACCTGGGATGGTTGTTCAGATCCTCATTATTTTGCAGACATTTCAGTGATAGGTCACTATCTAACTTTACTTGTCAAAATCCAACACAAAACTTTTTTATTTCTTTTTTTTGTTTGTTGTTGTTTTAAATGGCCGCTTATTTGTTCCGAGACTGTCCGCTACTTAAGCTCCAGGCCTGTGTGGGCTCTAAATGACCTCTGTTGCTGTTTTCTGTCTTGTTGAAAACCCTGTGGCCCTCTGTCCTAAAATGACCATTAGCATTGTCATGGACCAAGCTGCCTGACTCCAGGGCAGCTTGTAATCACCATCAGAAAGGTCTTTAAGGCTTTTTGGGACTGAATACTAATACTGTCGATGCAGCTCTTTCATTTGCACAGACTCGTTTAACCTAGCAGTAACCAGCAGCCGTGCACCTAGGAAGTCAGTGATTTTTTACACATGCAGGAGAAAAGGAAAAAAAGATTTATGTGTCTTTTGAGCCATGTCCTATTTCCACCTGTGTTCTCCCTTCAAGACAATTTTACACTAACTGGCAGGTGCACCAGTAATTTCACAAAATACTCCAGGTGCTAACGCCGTCTAATGCATAGGATGTTATCTGCATGATTCCTGTCAACGGTGTATAGAACGACCGGCTTGACTGGTGGGATGAATATCATCCCTATATCGTATTCTCTCCCCCACTTTCTCTCTTTCCTTCTGCGCGAGTGTGCTGGAGGGTGCAGGACTCCCAGAGGTTTATGTCTGTGACTCTAAGCAAGAGTGACATTTCTCTGACAACACCCAGAACAGGCAGACACATGCACGTCCGCACGCGCGCTTCCCTTGTACACACGGCCTCCCCCTCTCCCTTTTGCTCTCCAGTTCACAAACATGTCGGCCATGGGATCCACACACAGACAAAAAAGGAAAAACGGTGCGCGCAGTTGACTCTAACAAACACGGCTAGAGCCAGTAAATGTGGGTGACAGGCGACAACTGGAGCACAGACCTGCCTGATGGCCTGGTCAGTGCAGAACAAACTTTTTTCCAATAATAAGATTAGCAACACACGTCGCCCTTGTAACTACCACCAAGGGACTCACCCATTATTTTTTATTATTGTGTGTGTGGATACCCACCTGCTCTTTTTTGCATTGCAGCAGACACCTCCTGACCAGTTTTCTGTACGACCTTGCTTTCCCCTGCTCGATGAATCTTTTATGAGCTTGGCAATGTGGGTTTCTGTGTAGAAGATTGGAATATAAATATGGCTGTTGCGCCTAGAGCTCCTCTTCCCGCTCTGATACAAAAGCTTTCATAAGACTGAGCAGATTGGGCAAGCTGCTGCTTGAACGGTACTCTTCACATCGCTCCGCTTTTATCGGAAGGAACACATCAGAGGGTGTTGCGCATTCTCAAACACCAGGCATGGGCTTGGCCTCCACCAGCTCGTTCCCACGGCTGGACGACGTTCCCGGGAAAACTCAAAAAGAAGCTTGGTTTCATGGCGGAGACTGTGTGCGGTTTAGTTGCCTCTTGAAAGCCCAAGCTAATTGCTCACATTCATATAACGGAGTTGAGCACTGCAGAAGCCATTGACAGTGAATGAGAAGTGATGAATGAGAGACGGAGCAAATCTTGGTCGAACTCAGACTGTACCATTCTTCTTTCCCTCTCACCCCAGCAGCTCTCTCTCCTTTTGTCTCTTCGGTTCTTTGTCTCCCTCTCCTTCTACTTCATGTAATCCTTGCTACCTTTGTTCCACTGAATTGTCTCCTCACCACCATGTGTGAGTGTGACAGCACTGCCTCCGATGTTGAAAGCTAACTCAATTGCGTGGCTTTCATTTCGGGGAATGAGGGATGAGAGCTATGCAGCATAGTAGGAACGGAAGCAGAAGGCGAGAGGAACCATTTAATCGATGTGTTTTCCGCGTGGCACTGCCACAGCCACTCAGTGGGGCCATTGATGAGGGAGGCTTTCTCTGACTGCGCCAAGTCTTAAAGGCTCCAGTCAGGGAGGCGTGGGATCCCAGCAGCCACCAGACACTGCTGCATATCAAGCAGGCTGGCAGGGCTGCTCTCTGCAGCCCCACGGTGAGCGAGGTAGAGAGGTCCTTTGATAGAGACACTACATGTAGGAGAGGGGAGATAACAAGTTGCTCCAGTGGAAGGAACACCAGCTTGCGTTACATTAGGCTGCCTGATTCAAACCCCTTGGGATTTTCTCCAAGTCTGCAAAACACACATGGGCACAGTAGTGTGTAATTCTGAATGTGAGCATTATATCTAGAAGCAGGGCTTGGGACTAAAAACTCTGGTACATGTGTGCATCAAATCCCTGTATAGCATATTAAAGAAGTGAAACGGAATGATGATTGATGTGCAACACTGATGACATATCCCGAAATAGACTTAATCTCTCTTTACAAGATTACACAGATTACACAGACCTTTGCATCAATTTTTGATGGATGAGAAGATTCTGATTTAAAGAAACTCTCTTAAAGCGAGTCTGGCACAAAGAACACCCTTGAAATCGTTGCCACTGGTGTCCTTTGGAGTATTAATTAGTATAAAGAAAATCAGAGAATTAGAAAAAAAATGAAAAAAGAAGAATCAGTCGTCACGCTCCTTTCTTTTTTAAAAAAGAAAAGAAAATGCAACTTCAGACAAACAGTTCTGCTACGAAGGGCAACAAGTGCAATAAAACACCACTTTTGCCAGTCTACCTCTTTAGCAACTTTCTTGGCAGTGGGCATGAATACTGCATTTGAATTATGTTAATGGTTACGTGTGCGAGAAGGAACGGGCGCAGATGCAAATTGTTGTAACGTACTTAAAAAGGGCTTATATGCATTATAAATAAGCATGAGCGCGCGCACACACACACACACACACACACGCACACACACACACAGCTGTTGTGAACCCAAGATGCTGTGGCGATCAGCATTTGTGGGCAGTGTCAGTACAAAGCAAGAGGATGTGAACTGGGTTTGAATTAGTGCCCGGCAACTGGGAAGTAGGAAAGAGAAAGGAAGGAGAGAGAGAAAAGAGATGGGTGGGGTGGTGGGTGGGAGGGGGGGTGGGGGCAGAGTAGATTTGCTGGAAATGAAAACTGGAGATTGCGGGCAGGGATAGAGAGGGAGAAATAGTCAGTCCTGACTGTGCCTGCTGGGTTATTATCTCTCCAATCCCAACCAAGAGGAGAATAATAATTAGAGGCCTATCACTCTGTCAATATGATTTTGTCCCCTTCACTGGCAATGACACTCCTTGCAGATTGCCTTTAATTAGCTCCACATCGCTTAATCAATGCGGCCACGACCATGACAAAACAACGGCATGTGCATCCTGTCGCGTGGACGAGGCAGACAGAGGAAGCAGCAGGAAGAAAGGAAGGGTGCTGACAGGCGAGATGTGAGGGGAAAAAAAATGATGTAGAGTGGCATTTCTGAGGGAGGAAGAGGAGGGGGAGGCGGGGGTGGGGGTAGGGGGAGGTGGGGTCTGGAAAAGAAACGTCATGCTCTGATAAAAACCTGCTCTCGTGATGATTAGAGCCTGCATGCGCTTGTTTATCTACTGTTGAGCTTGTGCGCTTGTGGATGAGTAGCAGGATATATGTCTGCATCTTGTTGCATGACAAGGTGAGAAAAGGAGGACGGCTGAAGTCTTGGCTGTATGTCAGGCGGCAGTGGAAAGTCCTATTATGTCAAACTATGCAATGGGACACAGTAATCCTTGTTATATATTTGAGCAGCAGAGCTGAGTGGTTCAGCCACACTAATAGTGGTTTGATGAATAGGTATTCAGGAGAGGTCTCTCTCTTTATGCCTTAGTGCCTCGGGCTACTGGCCCTCTCAGGCCTACCTCTCATCTCTTACTCTTTTCAGGGAGACTAACAGCTTGCAATGTGCTGGTGCAGGGATCTTCAGAGAAGAGCAGCCAAGCTACTTCTCATTTGTCAGGCACCTTGTTCTACTTGGTATGTCCTGGATCAATACCTGCATCTGCCATGCTTAAATCCACGCTGTTTTTATCCAAACAAGTCCGGGACGATGCCATTGAATGTGAGCTGAGGGACTCGCCCAAAGCTAAAACCGACTGATTTGTGCCTGTGCATAAAATGAGAAACTTTGGGTGGCATTTGCTGTGTGAGAAAGTGCACACAGATAATCTGTTGATTCAGGAAAATACCGCTAAATAGAAAATGTCAGCCGGGAAAAAGATTCTCCGATTGTGCGTGGTTCCGCAAGAGACAAGTGTCCAACTCATACATAAACCTCAAATTAACACAAACACATGCAATTGTTGTGCATCTGTGGAGCCCTTGAATGAATGTCATTAAAATTTTATTTGAGCCTCTCCAGCTCATTATTATGGGCTGCTTCTGTGGTTCTAATCTTCCTCTCATGGAGGTTGCTTCCTACTTTGAATGCATCCATTTCACCTGTGGAAATTTGGCAAAAATCTTCTACTATATGTCCCAGATAGAATGAGCAATGCCTTTTTACACTGCCATGTATCAAATACAACAAATGACAATTAGCAAAGTAAGTGCCTCCTGAGGGGAAAATCATCTCCCATCACTCCGTGTGCTGCACGGAATATTAATGCAAGAAATGGCTTTTCTAATACCATATCACCATTAAACACAGCAAAGCTGCTTTGTGTTCACTGTGAAGAGCAGACTGCATGACGCCTGGCATCAGCTGGAATTCTGCAGACAAATCTCCACAGCTACTGTTTGTCTCTGTATAGCTCACATATAGCGTGGACTCATATATTCCAGAGCATGCTAATCCTGCAATGTAATACACACTCCACTCCGCTGAGATAGCGACGCTACAAATGCCACTGCATTCACAATGTAGCGGCATTATTATTGCTTTGCACCTGCCCGACCTTATTTCTGTTCCATGGAGGGGATCCAGTCTGATTTCTAATGCATCCCCTGTGGTGTAGCACAAGACTTCATGTCCACTCTCTGCCATTAGGGCCTCTCCACCTTCCTCCCACCAACGCCTTCCCACTCACTTACCTCACGCAACACTTCTCATCTCACACTCGGCTAATTCCACAGAATATTACCCGTTCATAATGCCGTACAAATCTCTCTCATTTCTTCCCTGTATATTCACTCTCGGCGGCTTGTTGATATTTCCCTGTCTGTCTGTTTGTGTAATCACTGAACGGATCAGTGGCTCCTCATTTTGACAATGCAGCAGAGACTTTGCAGATTATACGGTATGTCTGGAATCGGCATAGACTTGGGAGAAGGTAAAAGGAAACAGGCTAATGCAAGATTGTTTATTTACTCTAATAGTCCTTTTTTCTAACAGCATGGCAAAAATCCATGAAAGTACACAGTGACAAGCTAATTTGTTTATCTACAAGTTCCTCCAAACCATTTTGCCCATAACTCCATGTGGGCTTTAAATGTAATATTCAGTTAGGGGCTGTTTTGGGAATTCTCTCCACTGCACGCTGTGCCTGTGTTGTACGAATAATGTCTCCCTAATTAAATGTTACAGCCTCTGTGAGCATTAATGACCTGAAGACAGAGGATACAAATGGAGGCATCAGTGTGAGCCCTGACAAAGAGGCTGGACACTGGACTGCAGGCGGGTTCTGTCCCTTCATTACAAATATACAGTGTATAGTTGATGGGTCCTGGTCGCTGTTTGCTCACGACCATGTCAGTATAAGAGCACTATCATTTATTTATTTATTTACTTATTTTTGCAACTGGCTGCTGGAGACTAACCCTCGTGCTATCTTTGGGGACCCCAAGTGAATGGACAGACAGATAGAGAGCATGCAAGAGGGTAGCATGAAGGCTAAACCGTAATTGGCAAGATCTCTCCGCTCCTCTCTGTGAAGTTTAGGCTGTTACAGACGTGGCAGAAAACAGACAAGATGTAAATTCATCACCTCAGGGAGTCTGAAATACATCCTTCTTTTTCAGTCTCTCTTTCTCTGCGTCTGTCTCTTATAAACATCACCGTCTCCTTTAAAACCTTTGCCCGTCTCTTGTGATCTAATCTGTCTTATTTTCCTCTTTTGTAACCTACTACAATTATTAGCTAGTAATCACTTCACTCAGCGACTGCGTGACATTTGTAAACAATAAGTCAGGCAGAGACCAAATGAGAAAACACCGACGCTCTGTCCATTTTAATCATCTGACAAGGTGCAAGTCAGACTACATGGCATCACGCACAACAGGTCTCAAGGCTCCTGGAAACACAGATTTCTACATCCTTAATGAAGCAAAGCACTTTGTAAGTACAGCGATAAGACCATGGCATGGCACTCAGCTCATGCAGTGCAAAGTAGATTTGAAAATGCTCTCAGCAGAGCGGGGAAAGCGGGGAAAACCCTACATCAGGTTTGTAAATTCTGGCATGACAGTAAGGTGTGATTTATCTGTCGAAAACTGAGCTTTTATTTGAGGGGTAGTCCAGATTGTGTTGAAGACAAGTGCCATCTGGAGGAAAGAATAAATACTTTATTGTTTCTAACAGTGACAGGGCCAGCGCCACAAATTCAGTGAAGGGCATTTTGAAGAGGCTGGAAGCCATAGGGGCCAGTGTCAATTAGCAATCCTTCTTCAAGCCTTCTCTACCGCTCTGCTGGAAAAAAAAAGAAAAAAAAAAGCTTCCAATTTGCTGCCAGTAATTACTCAATTTACAGGAAGAGTTTTACCTCTTGTCGCATCCAGAAAGGTGTGTGAAAATGATTAATTGTATGTGTGAATCCATAACTGCATCCAGCTCCATAGTGTATGAGAGCGAGCCTCCGTGTGTGGGGGCAACGTAACTGGGCCCTTGCCTCAGGAATGGCGGCTGATTGCTGCATGCAGTTCTTGTCTATTGCCTCGATCAAGGCTTTTCTTTAGCAAGCCTGAAGCAAAAGATGGCGCCCTGCTTGTGTCTGATTGAGCAACCTGGGATTCAAGCATATACTGTGTATCATAGCAAATACCCTACAAATAATACTGTATAAGACCCCAGAGACTGTTGAGATTGTAATCAAAGGAGCAATCTGGAGCAATCAACCCTCTATGAATAAAATTTGAATGTGTGTTCTAGCAATGACTTTGCGAAGCTATTCCCTACACTGAAATGGGATATTTCCCGGGCCATCAGTTTATAATAATTTTTGCAACTCAGTATTGTATCTGTTCATCTAATATACACTGATCAGCCACAACACTGAAACCACTGACAGGTGACTTGTGACAATTCAATGTTCTGCTGGGAAACTTCTGGACCTGACATTCATGTAGATGTTATTTAGACATGTAGCACCCACCTAGACCAGACCAGGCACCCCCACCCCATAGGAATCACACTCCTTAATGATAGCAGCCATCCCCAGCAGGATGCAGCCTGACACAGGCACAAACACACAAATAGTTTAGGAACAACTCAAAAAACATGAAGAATAGAACAAGGTATTGACCTGGCCTCTAAATTCACTAGATCCCAAACTGATCAAGTATCTGTGAGATGATCCACAGAGGTCCCTCCCCTCAACCCAGAGGACCCAAAGGCCCCCACTAACAACATTCTCTTGCCAGACACCCTCAGAAGGACCATGTCCATTCTCTGATGAGTCAAAATTGTTTTGGAGGCACAATGGACACCTACACAATAAGGTCATAATGTTATGCCTGATCGGTGTATCTTTTGCAAGGTAGACATTTTGATTTACTATTTCAGGAAAAGGAAAGGTGTACCAGCTACAACAACGATCCAACCTGCACACAAGCACAACCTCCCGTGAAGCGGAACCATCATCAATACACTTGTGCTTTCGCTGCGATGACAAGCCGGATATCTGCTGGGAGAAAGGAAGAAAGAAACTACGGCTCATTAAAATGTCAGCTTGAGGCTCTGATAGATATGAGGCCGGTCTGGCTCGGCAGGCAGAGGGGGTTGTCCGTGTTCAGTCTCCAGAACATGGACTGCACGGTGTCCTTGAGCAGGACACTGAACCCGGAGCTTCTCCCAGTGCTTGGCATTGGTGTCTGAATGTGCCGATGTGTCACTGTGACTGTAAAATAAGTTTGAGTATCAGTAGGTAGAAAAGCTTCAAACGAGCACACAAAAACACGGTGACGATATTTGCCATTGAAGTAAATGTTCCTTTAAAAACTTAATACAAGCAGATGAAGAATAACTGATGGTTTATTATGATCGTGTCTTGTATTGTGGGTTGATTAGACGGGCTCTCCAGGATGTACTATAAAAGCAGTGGATGAACTCACATTGGGGTATTGTCTGTGTTGTAGTCAATAAAGCTGGGCAGACACTTACTATATTGATTTTCTTTACCACACGCTCCCACAGGAAGAGCAGATTCTCACCTGTTAACAGCCATTATCTGAGCCCAGCACCAAGCTTTCTTATTCCTTGCTTTTATTTCATATAGTGACTAAGGTGACATCGTATGCATGGCACAGCCCGACCAGGTCTCTCACACAAGGCTGTGGCCACCACCATTAGAGGGTACTGTAGACATTTCACACCTCGGTGGAGGTGCTCATGCAAGTGGACACAAACATGGACACGCCTTGATACGCACAAAACCAAACTATGCACACTGCGTGTAAACACATCCGCACAGGCCTTAGATGCACATTTATTATTGTGCCTAACCATGCAAGGTTATCAACTCTCATGCAAATCACATACAGTCAATCACTTCTGTGGTCAGAGTGCGAAAGATATCCCGTGTTATTTGAAACGAATGCTCGCCGCTTGCATTATTGAACATGTTGACCTGAAGAAGCTGTCTTCTGCTGTATGCACGCTCTGGTAGACGTGCGTGTTCACCGAGGTCCTCCTGTGGTCTCCACCGTTGCCATAAAACACAAATACCCAGATGGGTTTTCCTAATCACGGCCCAGAGGAGCCATTAATAGATTAAACACCGAATGGTGAAAACACGCCACTATGTCTGCTGGCTTGTACCTTGGGGTGCAGCCTATTTGTGCCTGTTAAATAGTTGCCATGGTAATGAGGTCACACTTTGTTTAAGCTGATTTTGATCTTGATACATTTGGAAGGCAGTGGGCCTCCATGTCCATCAGCTAATTAATGAATTATGACTCAGAAAAATAGCCAGTGTTCTCAAGGCGGGGGCTAGGTTTCTGTGCAGCCTCACTGCCTCGGTCATAACAGTTCTGCATCATTTTGAAGGAGGTCTGTGTAATTAGCTGAGGTGTAATTTGGTCCTGTGTTTTAGCGGTAGCCGGTTGTGTGTTTGTGCTCGGTGACAACGTGGCTAGCACTTGGAGCTTTCTGCTCCCCAGTATTGTTATCTCACCCAGAGCTTCTCCCTATAGCCTCGGGGTTGTGCAGCGCTCTACTGCCATCCATGGGCGTGCACAAACGCTGCCATTTCAGCAGTTGGTGGGCATTCTCGCCATTTGAACTGATTGCAAATGCCCTTTATAGAGCACAGCCACGGGCTCGGAGAAGAGTAGATTTTTTTTTAGATGCTCGTGGTGAAGGCCACATTGCCGTGACTATCTTGCATCACCAACACAGCATGCATGTGGTTTTACGCGTAATATGTACGTACAGTATAGTGTACATTGCAAACACGCGGCAAGACAGATTGCTGATGAAAGTGCATGAGCTCAGGACAGAAATAGAAGAGGCTAAGACACATGCAGGGTGAAGGAGAAACACATAATATGATGCCATTTTTTCCTCCCTGCCAAAGGGGCCAAGAGAAAACAACAGGAAGAGAGACAAAGAGAAAGAGAGAGAGAGAGAGAGGAAATAAAGGCTAAATAAAATTCACAAAGAAGGAGAACAAAAGAGAGCGACAGAAATTGCCGATAATGAGACAGCAGAGAAAATGAGGCTGCCCACTTATTAGAGTGGAAATTATGAAGAATAGAATGGCTGTGAAAATTTATCAAAAAGGATTAAATTAATACAGGTTAAATGGCTGACTTCCTCTCTGGCTAATATTTAATGAAAGCTTGTTCTGCCAGCAGACTCTGATTAGACAGTTGATTGGCAGAAGCCAGGGATTCTTTGAGGTATGACAGATTGTCCTCATCGCTCTCATTATCCCCATCCTTTATTTGCTCCATCACCTTACAAAAGATGACATCTGACCTGTACCCCGCGAGAGGAATATCAAATGCCGCAGGAGCACCCCCTACTCTAGACAGCAAATACTTGTGATTAAAAGATATCTCGAAATGGAAGACAAATGTGCAAGGGTTAAAACATCTGAAAAAACACAAGATGTAGGAGGTTCTTGCAGAAACCTCTATTATCACGCACGTTCTCTATGAGGGGAAAAAAGTTGCAGTATTAATATGATCATGCTAGTGTACGGTGCTATCACAAAATCAAAATGCAGAGAGAAGAGAATGCAACAAAGGAGATGGAATACATACTGTTTAAAACTTTCCATTGATGTAGTCAATATAAAGACCATGGCCCTGACAGGACTGTTACAAGAACCTATAGTATTTTACTTTGATCAGCACTGATTACCACAAAGATCTTTATTTGGAAAAAAAAAATATATATACTCTCTTCTGGAAAGAGAGGACATGTAGAAGAGATTGGCCACTTTTTTATGTGTGATTATAATATAAGTATACGGCAAATTTAATTGACAATCACAATATGGCAATTTGTATTTTTTTACTAATCTCACAGGCTGTTAATGTTAATAATCCTAAAAAAAAGTGACGCACAAGACTCAAGGGTGACATGCTGCTGCTTCAAACACTCTGCAGGGCTAAAGTGTTTGTTTTAAGTTAAGGTTCATCAAGGGTTGGTGAAAGACGATAGCTGTGAATGTAAAAGTTGAATGGTGCCAGTTTCCGAATACATAATGTCAAATCACAGACCTGCATCAAGTGCAAAGTAATGTCGGTTTCTACTGTTTCAGGGATTTCTCTGTCATCCTTCTATTGCATTATTGAGCACTCATTCACTAGTCAAACTGTACAGATTGGAGTCACTAAAGAAGGAAAATCAATGTGTTGTAGCGGTGCGTTTCCTCTTCTAATTACAGTGAATTATCAGCTCACGTGACGAAATGGTGCCATCATGAATGATATATATATATCTTTGTTTTCACTCACCCTTCTCAGCCTCCTTACCTCGGCACCAGCCTTTAACTGAGGGCTGAGTAAAGCAGCTTGGACAAATCCAGTTTCAAGGTTAAAAGATGCCTGCGCACCATGTTTAAGTCTTTGCTGCCACCCCGTGGGGACTGGGGATATTGCACTTTCTTTAAGCAGGAAAAGATATGTAGAGTGTGGCACATTACTAAAAGTCCTAAAAGTCCCTGAGCAATGCAGTTATTTATTAACATATTTGCAAGCCAATATATAAACATCCTAAACCATAGATGATATATATTCTACTGCTACTGTTCTTGATATAAGTAGAAGTAAAAATGTATTTATACATGCTGAGCAGAAACAAGTGTGTGCCACCCTTTCTTTCCTCACTAATATATTAGACATGTCAAAGTGTGACTAATACATATTGCTGCCATATTCACACTTACGTCTCCTTGAGGCGTTCTTGTAAAGCGGTGGCTACCTGTAATAGATTCTCTCTTGCTCAATAATAGTCAATCACTCCCTGTGTTAGGCAGACTTGCAGTTCCACTGACACCCACATGGGGGCAGTCTTGCTGCAAAAATTGAGGAACCGCCACAGGCGAGACTGAAGCTAGCAGGTGAGCTGAGGAGGGCTGACATTTTTTTGGATGGGGCTCAGAAAGCTGTCTCTTCTCATATCGCTTCACAGCATACCCCACACAGAGGAGGAGCCCGTATCACTCTCCCAATGCGACTGGTTGGGGAGGGGGAGCCCATCCGTGGCTGACAAAGTGAATAAGTCAGCAGATCAGGAGGAAAACAAGAAACAGAGATGACCTGGACGTTTTTGTCTGAGCAGGCCGTTCTGTCATCATTACGTCTGGCTGTTTAGGGCATGAAATGACTCCGCAAGTGACCCAAAGCACTGTTGCGTGGAAAAGCCTCAAGGGAAAAAAACCTGAAACAGCCTCTAATTTCCATACCACGTCATAGCTCATTCGATCTGGGCCGTTCCTGAAGAGGGGAGCGGAAAATTCATGCAGGTGCGATTTGTAGGCAAAAATACTTCCACGGGGCTGATCTAGACTTCAGAACGCAGCTGATGTCTGTCCTGCGATAAGCTCAAATCAGACTGGAGCCCCTGTGGTGAGATGACAAAACAGGCAGGGAAGCTGCTGGTATGATATCTGACACTTCCTCACCTGCTGTGCTGTGTGGAACGGTGGATTACAGCAACCCAACAATAGAAACACCTATAACAGCTGAAAGAAAACACATAATCTGCTTTATTCAAGAAAGGCACACTATGGCACCTGGGTATATTGTATATAAGGTGACAGAATGATTATATACAGTGAGAATCAAGAGCGCATTGTGACAAAATGAAGATTTATTATGAATGTGGCTTCTGTAGGATATGTCATGACACAGAATGACATGAGCTGCCATCAGCATCCATGGGCAAAAACACCTGGAGCTCTGCAACATTAATTCCTTGCTGAAATACCTGTCCATGTCCCCTGCTGAGCCCCTCCCCCCTTAATCCTCCCACCGACTCCTCTATATCCTCGGCCCTCCATTCAATTCAGACACTGGAATGAGACTTCAGGATAGTCGTCTACTGTGCCCGTGATGGCAGTAAGATGCCCTGGGCATGTCACATAACAAAGAGCTCAAATCAGCCTCTCTCAGATTTCTCCTAGCCTTCAGAAATGAGTCCGCGCGCACCTCCACACACGCACATACCAAGACGTGAGTCATAAAAGAACAGCCAAATGTCAGAAAAAGGGAGAAAGGGAAAAGAATGGATACATGCATAACAGGGCTGGCGAGAACAGAGCAGAGGCTGATTGGGAGGGGATGAGCCAGAGAGGCAGCCAATGCGCAGCTCTGCATCTTGAGGAAGCGAGAGGGGAGAGAGAAAGAGAGAGAGGGAGAGAGATAAGGGGGGAGTGAGGAAGTGAGAGAGATGGAAAGAGAGTGAGAGAGCGGGAGGGGGTGAAGCTGAGGCAGTCACTCTTAGAGGGAAGGCTCTAGTGCGATGCTTTTGGATGAGAGCTGCTCCCCTCTAACCGCTCTCTGTCCGTCTCTGTGACTGAGCCAGTAGTGTGTGAGACTGGTAACTGCTTCACCAGCTCTGGGGACTCTGCTGCTGCTCAGGGAGAAGCTGGTTCCCTGCCTAAGCTGTCTGGAGCAGTGTGGGGTTGAGTGGAGCCGAGGTCCAGGGTAGGGCAGGGTAGGGCTGGCTGTAGGGCCGTTTGCACCGGGGCCCCACGGGAAACAAAGATGACCGTTCCCATGCTTAAGATCGGGGCAGTGCTCAGCACCATGGCCATGGTGACCAACTGGATGTCTCAGACTCTGCCCTCTCTGGTGGGACTCAACGGGACCACCATCTCCAGAGGGGGCACCTCAGAGAGGATTGTCAGCGTGCGTATGACTTCATTTTTTTTTTTTGCAAGTGTGTGTGAACTGTTTTTTGTTTGAGCATGCTTTTGTGAATGTAAGAAAGAAAGGTAGAATATGACAGATGAGAGTGTGACATAGTAGGAGAAAGTGAAGAAATTGGATTTGGCCTGCACCAAGTTAGTCTGTGGTTATATGTTTAAGAGAAACAACAGAGGGGATCCAGAGAGGGATGTACAGATGGGAGTGGGACTTCCAGAGTTTGTCCCAAGGGCTATGCTGTAATAATAAGAGGGATATGATGGAGGTAGATATGCATGTGAGAGCAATGTTTCAACCAAGCATGAATGATGCTGGCATGAGAGTCACATCAAGTATAATATAGCTGAAATATGGGCTTGTGGGTGTGAGTAATAGTGAGTGGTGCAGAATGCTGCCGAGACATCTGAGGTAAATCATATGTTTTTTTTTTGCAAGCGTGACGGACGGTTGAGAGCTGTCCTGAGTGATGTTCAGACTGATCCCATCTGTCAGTCACCTTCAGGGCGGAAGGGATGGTGCTCAGATTCAGTGGTGACGGGGAAGACTGAAAGGCTGAGGCAGTTTTACAGTTAGGATTATGTCTTACTCTTCTCCTGCTCCGTTTGTCTCTCAGTCCTCTCCCATTTGAAACACTGACCTAAGACTACCCCAGAGAGTTGAGGCTCAGTCATACTTGCGTTCTGTTTTAATGCACTCAAAAAACCAAAAGTTCTCTGTGTGTGTTTCCCTCATTGTAGCAAAATGAATTTTGTGGCTCATCAGCGGTTAATAATTGCTTTAGCTTCGATCCTGAGTGTGTTTTTATGGCACCATATCCATTAGGCAAATGCACTGATCTGTCAAAGTGACAGAATGAAACTGGATGTCCCAAGTGGTCCGCGACCATCTGGTGATGTGTGTATGCATGCGTACATGCACATGTTTTCGCATGAGTATGTTTGCGTTCAGACTCTCTCTCGTTTGGGCTTTCTCGTCTCAGGGGAGAAGGTCCGTCTGTTTGAGGAAGCGTTTTCTTATCTATAATGGTTTGTTAAAACATCAATGCACCACTTTAAGTCTCCTTAATGCTGCAGTGTAGTGTCTGGTTGACATGTTTTCTGGGAAGAAAAATAAGTTTTAGCGCAGCGTTATCGGAAAATGTCAAGCACCTGGCTAAATATATTTTCCTCCGCACTGCTTATCTGTCCTACAAGTTGCATATACTGGAAGTCTGCAAGTCATTTTCAGTGCGCCATCAAAGCGAAATCGTCAACAGTGGAGAAGTATAAGTCGTGTTTGGATTATTTACAACATTAAACTCTTCAGCGCCGACTTTTCCCTGGAGGGCATGGCCTGGATAACAAGCCATTTATTTTCTGTACCCGCTTATCCTGCTCAGGGTCAAGGGGAATAGAAAATGCTGCTTTTCCATAAATTCATTCCCATCAAGACTCATGACTGGAAGCTTTATGCATTTGCATTTCAAAAGGCTGGATACAATCAAATATTATACCGTTATGAGTGGATATTTTCTTTGAGGCCAACCTCATTCATTACCAACGGAGGAAAAATGCTGCGATTGAAGTTCATTTCATCAAAGTTTCATCAAATCCGATGAGCCAGTTTGATGGTGCCAGGAGTTATTATAATGGTATAACAGTCTGTTGTGATGGGAAATGTCTTCGCTTTGAGACAGCCATAATCTCCCCTCATAAACAACGGCGGCGAATAAAACTTTAATGTAAAACCTTGCCTCACAGTCCCATCAGTATTAATGAGACATTTGCCTGTGATGATCTTAGAAGCGGTCATGACTCACAAACTGTTTAGAGCTCAAATCAAAGACGGTCTAGTTACGGCCCTGTGACAGCCCTGCGCTAGCGTGCCAGCGGCTACTGCATGGCAAACCACCCCCCCAACCCCCGGAACCAATGCATGCTGCGTTCCACGTTCTTCCAGCTCAGAGCTGTTTGCAAAGTCTGCTTCTGTTGCGTTGTGTGCCTGTCTTCCAACCAGCTGATCCAAGAGCACAGCTGACTGAGCTGATGTGGGCATTTCTGCGATGGCACTGAGCACAACTCTGCCTGGGCGCTTGTACACATCTGGAGAGTGCAAAACCATGTTCCTTAATGAGCAGATGAGACAAGCCACAGACCTGCAAAACTTGTTATTTATAATGTTATATTATTTCATATCTTATATAAGACCTTCTAAAAAACTGAAAAAAACAGCAAAAAAATAAATGTAATAAATGTGATTAGTCATTTTAGCTGTTAATGAGATATAAAGGCACATATTTAAAATAAAGTTGTACATTTCCACCCTTAATGCTGCGTCAGAGCCCTGAAGCCCATCCGGTGGATGGTATAGGGGGCTGAGACGTTGTGAAAGTATAAGACGTTTTGAAATATACTCTACATCAGTGCCTCTGTGGATAATACCTCCTGAAGACAGGCTCAGGATATTCAGCAGAAGTGAAAAGGAGTTTATTCATATTAGCCGTTAATCTCGCATCCGAGCTCTGATTTCAGCTAAGCACGTTTAACACGGTTTTGCACAGGTGGGTATTCCGAGCGGGGCATCGAGAGAGATCGTGAATAATTCTCTCTGTGTGACGGGGAGACAGACAGGGTCAGGGACAGACAAGGTTTGAGAGATAAACCGCAAGTGGAAGAAGCGACGTGAAGTTGAAAGCTGAAATCATAGTTGAATTATTGCTGTTAAATCCTGGACTTAGGTTTAAAATTTCAATATGTCTGTGTAGGTTCTCAGTCATCCAGGTCATGGTAATCCAAAAAAGGTTTCAAAAAAGGCAACTGGACTTGTAGAAGTCCGGGGACTTCTACAAGTCCAGTTGCCTTTTTTGAAACCTTTTTTTTGGGTTTAAAATTTCAAATAAAGCATTAAATATAATTTTTGTGTGTTGGATGGCGGCAAATCATCAGTTTCTCAGCGTCTTGGTGTCGTTCAGTGCACGCAAACAAGTCTCGTTGGCAAGATGTGGAGGTGAAATAAGGCTTGTCTATGAACTGAGTGTCTGTGACAACAAAGGCCACTGATTATCTCTACACATTCAAGGACCACAGCCGTGTCAAGTCATAAGGTCACGAAATACTGATGTCTTATAGCTTATATTTTAAAGATGGCCATACATAAATCATAACATTGTGCCGGGGCTTATGCTGCACTGAAAGACTAAATGGGAGCCTCTGTCTGCGTGAGAGCGAGCTGTCTCCCTCTTTGATATCTCAAATAAGAAAGCCGTGAAGCAGACGAGTAAATCAAATATTCCCACCATCAAAACGGGCGCACGGAACAACAAGTGGGCGCACACAAAGACTCGGAAAATGATTGGGGTCACCGAGCCGCTGGCTGACGGGCTGTGGGACGGGCTGTGGGACTGTAAACTTTATCACGTCCACCGTGCAATCCAATAAAGTAGATTGTAAATATTGATCCTTGGCTATAAATTAAAGATTAATCTTCTGCAGATTTTTATTTGTACACTTTGTTTTTTATGTTTATCATGCCGCTTTCAACCTAATTTTATTTGAGTTCAAAGCCTGATAGTCGTCCTCTAAAGCCTCGTCAATGTGAAGCGGCGAGCAGAGCAAGAATCTCGGTTTTAAATCGTTTTGATACATTAACTAATCACATAATACACCGTCTACAAAGCACTATTGATTGCAGGCAAGCGAATCAGGCTTTTCAAATTCATTTGTCATTATGAGAGCATAACTCCAACCTCCCACAACTTAAGCTCGAAGCACTGCTTCATCCTTTAGAGGCAAATTGACAGAATCACAATTCACACAATTCTGTAATCCATATTTCCACCAATGAAGCTCTGACTGTGTTATAACAGTTTATACAGTGTTTTCTCACACAAGCTACCCTGGCACTCTCTCAGCTCCCTCCTCTGCTCAGCACCAGACGTGATAGAGCTGTCTTGTACCCATGTAACAGCAGAGTGGGTGCCAAATGCTTTTCACCAGGGCACCCGGCATGGCGCTAGCAGCCTGCTCCAGAAAACATAAAGTTGTGGTTGCTCGCTTGTACTGTAAGTGGTGAGCACTGATGAGTGCCATTTAGTCTCACTTCTCCAAATTCTCCAACTAAGCCCCCAATTAAAAAAAAAAAAAAAAAAAAAACACTTGATGCATCTGCTCACCCCCACTGTCTCTTCAAGTGTGATCCGGATGGGAACAAGTCAGGTGCAGATGGAAAGTGAGTAGGACTCAACTCAGAGGGGTGGCAGTCATGGGAGTGATGGAGTGGGAGAGAGTGCAACGCAGCAGGGAGGAAAAAAAGGAGGCAGCAGGGAGAAGGGCATGATGAGTTTATGAGTCACATTATTGACTGGCAACCATGCTGCTCTGATTGTGGTAATCGGTTTTGCTTGGGAGCAGAAGAGACCAAGGGACTTCGCTGGGAGTCTTCATTGAGTTTATTTTAAAGGCCAGCATCTGGCTGGCGCATTGAGGTCTGACTGATTGTTCGCCTGAGTAGTGGGGGCGTGTGTTTGCATGTTTATCTGGATGCAGGCAATTACAGCAATAGCCAGCTAATTTGAAAAATGAGAACTGGTTGTTTGGCTATAATATAGATAGAAATGAGGGCTTTGCAGCAGAGACAGATGTTTCTACTTTGTTGGGTGGAAATATTGAGACAAGTTAATACCTGGCACGGAGCATTAGCCGGAGCAGAAAGGAAAGAGGAGCTGTGGAACTTTGATAAACTAACCTGGCACTGTAGGATGAAAACAGAGACAGAGACAGATTACATAGGTAGCACTTCTCTCTTTGTTATCCTGACTTTCAGACCATCTATTCTCAAAGCCTCCTAATCCTTCTGCATGTCTCCATGCACATCTCTACCCGGGCCCTCCTGACCTGTCCATCCTCACCGGTGTTGCAGTTTCTCTGGTGTATTGGCGCGCTCTTCAGAATGTGGCAGCCAGCTCGCTCTGCCTGCCTCTGCCTCTTCTGTTTGCCCCTTCTCCCTGCTGCTTATGAAAGTTATAATAGACTTCCCGTCATGCTCATAAAGTAGGGAGCTGTAGATTTATGATCTCATTTAACTTTGGCTTTACAGCAGCCAGCTCCAGGGTCGTTATAATGAAACGCCAGAGGAAGTCCATCCGGCAACTCGACAGTGATACCACCAGTTCCAAAGTCTAATTGGATAATCCCTCTGAACTTTGTTAATCACCGAGATCCTCAAAGATCCTGAGATACTTTGAGCCAGAGAAAATTACCCAGGTGAAAAGCAGAAGTTTGTTAGTTCTCCTAACAGTCCCCTCCAACTACACTTATTAGTTAATGTATGTAAAACTGCTGGGAATCAGACTGTAAAGGGAGAGAATAGAGAAGTTGACAAACCATCTCCTCTTCACCTCTCTCAGCAGGGATTCACCTGATGCTGTCATTCCCTATTGTAACTGGGCAGCATTTGAACTGAGCTAGAGGAAATTAGAGCCATTTGTCTCTTCCTTGTCAGCTTTTCAAACCACAACTCGTCCTTTTCTGTCTACGAGTGTATCAGTATCTTGTATTTTAATCATCTTTTCCCTCGGGAGGATAGGAGGTTGTGGTTGGAAGATATATGCCATCAGCTGATGGCGGGGCTTCATATGCCCAGGCTGTCAAATGTTATATCACAGTGAAAGGAAGGAACTCAGGGGTGGTACAGAGCGGTCAAGTCAGACATCAGTAAAGACTAATTATCATTTTACTGAGCAAGCCCCAATTGATTTCTCATTTCTCTTGGCCTCTGCGGCTCTCTGTTGTTTATCCTGCTGCTGTCTTCCTCCTTAATGGGCTTTTGCATGGCAGCCATGTGACAGCTTCAAATCTGGCACTTACATATTCTTTTTCATCCCTCACATCAAATGGATGAATTTCTGGGACAGTGAACTGAACGCCTTCTCTCCGCCGAAACAACTGTCTGCGTCTGGGAGCAGAGGATTATCCTCCAAACCCGAAGCGCTCCAGCTAGCCGACCACTGATGGCGCCACGATAATAGCACGGGTTATGTTATCATCTCTGAGCAAACATAGCGCACTAATGCATGACCTGCCTACGGTGTGCAGGCACTGTTCATGCTTCATTTCACTCTGCATCTCCCGAGCACAATTTTGGATACCTTCTAGATTGAGAAATTAATTTTTGAGACATCTGAAAGGCGAAGACTGACGGCCTTAAAAGAGCCAATTTAAACGATCCACTCTTCATTACAGAGAGAATCATATTTACATAAACAAGCTCACGTCTCAGATGTCTCTCAGACATCACTTGCTTATATATCGATCAGCTTACAGTCAGTTATAAAGCATGCAGAGGCAAACCACATTTGCATTTAAGAATTACCTCCTCCCTCCTGCTCTCCAAAGTGCCACTGTGATGAGAATGGAAAAGTTAGCGCAAAATGGATAGGTGGGTGGTAATGAAATTGGAAGTGATTCAAATAAGCTCTTAATTTCAGCCCAGCATTTATGAAACATTAATGAAGTGAGGAGAAGATGTGTCGCTGCGAAAAACCCCCCTCGCTTATGAAGAGCGCAGCATGAGGTTAAACGTGTTGGAAAATGAAGAAAGGACGATAACGGAGCTCGGGAAGAGTGCAGCGCGTTGAATTTTAAACCTGTTCCTTTTCACTGCCCACTTTGTAACATCTTGTTTAAAAAATAAATAAAAAAATAATAAAACCAGTGTGACACCGACTGTGGCTGCCTTTGAAGTCGATAGCAGCATGAAAAATTGATGCACACTTCTGCATTCATTCGCAGGAATCTTTCTAAACCAAGAGTGAATATCTGGTGCGTAGGCAGGCAACCCCCACATGGATATGAGGTAATTTTATTGAAGGCTGCGCGTACCCTCCGAATGAGTAACTTGAGCGGATTCTGCAGTTTTAGTCTCACTAACCTCCACCTGTTATCACTGCAGGGTACCAACTGTAATGAGAAGCCACTGCGCTCTGCTGTGACCTCACAACCAAGTATTACAGCGGCCGTGTTAAACGCACTACACATCTTCTGCTAGTAAGCAAGTGCCACAACTAACTAAACAAACCTTGCTGGAGGTCGACGTGTAGCGCTGCCGCTTTTTCAGCTGCATGTTAAAACGCATTCCTAAACATTAAACAGCAAGCATTTGTGTAGTGTCTGCTAAAGCTTATGCATATATGTGCAGTTCTTGCATGTACTATCCGTACATATAAACAGATACACGCGGGCATGCTGACAGAAAAACTTAAACGCAGATGAATGCCCTCTCACGCACACACACACACATATGCACACTGCAGCAAATCAGAAAATCCTGACAGTGAGTGATGCGCAAACAGCAAATACACACGCTAGAAGAGAAGCCCTCACCCCCCGGCACCACCCCACCCCAGAGGCAGTGACAGAATGAAAATATACTGTCAGATGCAGCTGAAAGAAACTGGAAGAGGTTCTTCTGCCGTGCTCCCGCCCGCCTTAACTCCAACTCTCGCTACTGCGGGCCTCCGCTGTCTCGCCACCTTACAGCCTTCTGATGCTCGATTGCCTCGAAGAATGAAGACTAACGATAAGAAATGTGCTGACTGACAGGGAAGAAGAAAAAAAAACTGCGCAAGTCCCTGCAGACTGAGACTGGCTGCACAATGATTCACAAATATGCATCGATATTGAAAATGGTGGAATGACAATTTAGCCAGAGGGCCAATAATTTTCAACAATGAGTCATTCACATGCAAAGCAGACATTCAGTCAACCTGAAACATTACTAATATATATAACAGTAGGAGTAGAATATTTCTCCTTGCCTGGTTTAATTAAAATTTTAAGCATTCATTTAAAAAGGTCACGATTCTACTAACATTGAATGAATGAGCTGAAATCTGAAAATAATTACGTGCGTAATGTTATTGTTGAGGTTTGGACCCTTAATTAAGTACTCCCTGTAGGTGTAGCACGTTTGCTCATGAATCAGTTTGGAGTTTGACTAAGTCTGACTGTGAGGGAGCAAGAAGGAAAGACTGTGAGACAAGGAGGACAGAAGCAAAGCTTGGGAGAGTGGGTGGAGCACCAAGGGATTGGCAGGAGTGACAAGATGTGACAGAGAGCACATTGGCTCGCCGGGTGGTTGCTACTTTACACTCCAATCACACAGCCCTCCCCATCCCCCAAGACATTTTTAATCTGATCCCCCGACCCGAGGAGGCGAGGGAACAGCACAACACTGCTCTGAAGGAAGCAAAAAAAAAATGACACCGAGCGAGTCGAGCCATTATATTTCCGGACGTTTCCTTCCACTTATGCGGATGGGTCTTTAATTTCATCACTGGAATGGCTGATCCTTCTCTCATTTCTTTTCTTTGCTTTCCGTGCTGACTGTGTGAAGATGCAGTGTGAATGGAGAGACGGGCACTGACAAGGCTTTGCGTAAACTGTGCATTGTATACACACGTGCTTGCAAGCGCGCAGCACTACTTTTGATTGGATTAGTCAGAGAAAGACATCCATCCTTTTAGCCTCGCCCCTCCTCCACTGGTAAGGGGCCGCATTATTGATCCTGAACGGCTCCATTTCCTTTCTGTGTCCAAACTTATTAGATGGCCTGCTTTCACACATCCTGGCCTTCAGTCCTCGTGTTCCTTCTGTTAGTCTTTCTCCACCCTCTGTTTAGCTCTCCCTCTGTCTCTTTCATCTCATTGTGGTTTCCGTCCCTTTGTGTATTTTCCACCAATGCTCTTGTCTTATCTTAATCTAGACCATCATCTGTTTTCATCCCTCTCCTTTATCTTCTGCATGACTCTTTTATCCTCCATCGCTCTCCTGGTGTTTAACACCACCTTTGTCAATTCGTGACCTCACATTCTGTCTGTTTCTCTCCAGTTAATGTTGAAATCGCACTAGAAGGGATTCTGAGTCACTGGGGGGCATTAATTGTGTGTGGGGAAGAGCAGCTTTTGACAGAGCTGCAAAGAGAGAAATAATGCAATGGAGCAATCATGACGTTGCAGCTAACTTATGGTGACAGAATGAGCACAACTAATCAGGATATGGAATGTATCAAAGAGCCTCTTTTTCCTCCAAACATTTTCTGCAACACTTTTAAGTATTAGATAAATTTTATTGGTTTAGAAATGTTTTATAAGGGTGGAACACTTTTCAGATTACTCTTGATGTGTGCTGGCAGAATAAAATATCTTCTCTGCCCTCATGCATTTTGAAAGGCCTCGCCTGGTAGCGGCACGGATAAACAACAGCCGACAGAAAGTTTCCTTACTTACACGTCTCCGTGTTCCTGCAGGCTCTTTACCCAAGCCCAGAAGAGGGTTGGCAGATCTACAGCTCGGCGCAGGACGCAGATGGGAAGTGTATCTGTACCGTGGTCGCACCAGCCCAGAACATGTGTAACCGCGACCCACGCAGCAGGCAGCTCCGCCAGCTCATGGAGAAGGTGACAGCTGTCTATAACGCACTCACGACTGTGACCCACACAGACACACAAACTCCCACACTGTGTCTGTCACATACAGGCTGCTGAGGGGAACAGTCTCCCTTTACCCACACAGTGTATCAGTCATGCAGATGAACAAGGCGCCATGGGGGAGACTGTTCTTGAGCAACAGAGTTCCTAAAAGTGAACAAAGCATGAATTGCCTTGATAATTCCACACACATGATGTTGAATTAATTGTACAAAAGCCTTACATGTGAAATGTTTCAATACAAATCAATTTGATAAAGAAAAATAACACAGCAAATGCTTTGTTTAAACAGTCACCTGACTTTCTGACTAACCCAAACCCTTTTGCTTTGTGAATGCTTGTGTCATGTCTGATGTGGAAATAAACTCCACGCCATTCAACTCCTGTCCAAACAGAACATTGTTTGAGCTGCCAAACAAATACTAGATGTACTATTTACAGGCGGTAGAGTGTTAATGACCCGCGGGGCAGTGTATGCAAATGCAATTTCCCGTGCCTAGTGCGTGAACGCACAAACAAAGATCTCAGGTAGGAGGTGATCCACAGCTGTCTTTCCAGATTAAATGACAGAAACCCGAGGAATAATGTTTCATATCTTTCTGTTCCTTGGTGGGCCATGGTTAGCTGTAGAGGTGCTGTTCTCTGTTCTCAGCTCTGCGGCTCAATAACAACAAAAAACAAAACAAGTGAGCAGGTGAAAGAGAGCATGGATGCGCAGAGTGAGTTAAAGCCTGGGAGCAGAGTAGAATAGTAGGGGTATAGGTGGCGGTAAATGGAGATGCTGAATTGGCTCTGAGGCCCTGGTGGATCAATGAGACACCTGAATTCATATATTGCATTCATTCTCATTGAAGTGTGTGTTCTCCCCTGACAGTCCCCTGTCTGCTGCTGTTTCAAGCCTAAGTTTGTATTCCAACAAAAACAGCACAGCCCGACAGAGAAACAGACAAACTTTTTAAAGCTATTTTGAGGACGTGATCATGCGTATACAGTACACCCATATGGTGTACTTATCTGTGTGTGGGTGCATCTGACTTTCAGGGACGCACCTCAGCCTAAAGACCCTTTTAGCTGAAGAGACCTATTTCACTGACAAAGAACACGCCTTAATTGATGTTTACTGGAAGACGGGACATAAGGGAAATGAATAGAGGGATGAGATGGATCAGGGGATGGATGAAAAAGGCTGGAATTATCTTCACACAAAGAGGAACCAAGGTGGAGACATGTCTCAGGGCACTTCTGCCCTTTGTTCCCCTGGTTTCTGTGATAAATGATGGAAAAGAAAGCAAAATAAAGAGAGATGGGGAGGGTGGAGGTGTACGACTGAAATGAGGGGGAGGCTTAAGACGCACCTTTATAAGTAAGCGCAGGAAATGTGGATATGGTCTTGTTCCTGAACCTAGGTTATAAAGCCTCAGTGTAATTGTGTTTTATCAAAAACATCATGGGTTTTCTTTCTGACACCGAGTATTTTCAGCATTGTGGTCCAGTGTTGTTTACTGTGGTGTGTTCCCGTAGAAATTAACATAATTCTGTGAGAGGTGTGAGAGGACATAAAATAGATGCAGCATTTTAAAAAGTCTACATTACTCTGACTTTTTATTAAATCTGGAACATTCTTTTATATATCAGTGCAGAAAATAAGACGTAACTGTCTAGGCCAAGCATATAATCTCATCTGTTAAATCTGTGACAGAGAGATGTAGACATCAGTTACAATTCTTGAGGGCTCAGTTTGTGTTGCTTCATTGTTTTGCACGTGATTGCTTAAACTGAATACAGTGTAATAAGCACAATTCAGTCTCAACAAAAACAGAAAATTATAAGCTTTGCAGAGATATTATTCATTGTTTTGTTGCATTCCGTTATGAAGAGTGGGTGTGTAAGCGGCCGCGTCGGTCCTCTTTGTACTGAATGCACGCCGCCTGGAAGACGCCACCAATTAGAGCCAAGCGCTCCTGTCTAATATAGCCCACATCCCAGCGTAATGAGGACACCTGGGGTCAGCACTGTTTGAGTTGCACACAAGTAAAAGCTGCAAGTGAAACAACAATGTACGGGTCCGTGTGTGGGTGCCAGTTCCATACAAGGTGCCACCACGGCATCCGTGTTTGAGTGGACCAGATCCACTAAAGCTCTCCCTGACACAGAAAGCCAAGGATACACTAACAATGTCAAAACGGCCCTCTGTTCAGAGAATGTTAAGTAGCCTTGTGCAAAACCTCTATTCAGCTTTCTGTAAAGCCAGACAAAATGTCACCCAAAGCAGAGCTGACCCCTGAAGGATGGTGGCGCGAGAACGCTCACTGCGGACTTTTGAACACCTCATCCCCTTTTGACCCCTCTCTCTGTTCTGCTGCTCTGGTGCATTGAGATAAAATGAGATATGAGGGCTCAGTAAGGCATACACACACGCCTCAAAATTTGCTACTGAGTGAGTCATCACACTGGATATGAAGCAGACACACCTGCAACTGAGCGGAAATCTAGGAAGGTGAAAGTGGGGAGACTCTTATGTGACCACGGGAAAGTGTGAAACGTCAGGTGTTTGTGGATCCGTGGCGACAGCTCAGAGGATGGAGCAGGCCCGTCTGTCACCAGTGCCCTGCAGGATGGTGACACAGTATTTGTTTAGACATCCGGCTCCTGGCACATTTTACCCGTAGACATTCCTCAGACAATATCATTCTATATCAAAATAATTTTAATTGGTGTGGATATATTTTGTGACCAAACACTCCCTGATCAGTTTGTAAAGCATCCTCAGCATCAGCTGAGTGTAGATGTCTGTAGGCTGGACACAGAGTAATTGAGTGGGTTGACAGAGAGAAGGCATTTGGTGCAAAACAGACTTCATGCCAAACTGTGACCTTTGAGAGTTCGGTGTGTTTTTGTTTCTGTTGGGAGTGATCTGAATAAATGACTTTTGGGTGCTTGCAGTTTAGACCGAGCATCTCTGTGCGGGCGGGCATCTGTTTGTGTGGGCGGCTGGGCATATGCACACGTGAGCCTCCTATATGCACAACAGCCCTGCAACATTTGTCAGTGCTGGGGTGATTTCTGGCCGGTGTGGAGCAACGTGCAGGAGATGAGGAGGAGTATGAAGGAGTAGGCTGCTTGTGTAGCAGCAGAGTGGGCTGAGAAAGAGTGAGCAAGCAGAGTACTTAGCAAAAATTAAACATAGCGCAAAACTGAGTCCACTGAGAAAGGAGATTCAATAAACGCCTACTTAACGGCATGTTTGCTCCTGAATGAGGTTCATTCTGTTACATAGTACATGTATTCATTATCTCGTGTACACTGTCATAATAGGACTGAGGACTTACTATCATTATTTTGATAGCTACTCAACATATTGAATTTCACTGCATAATATATAAATGTACTGTCTATTTTCATTCATTATTCTGAAAGTCTGGAGAAAGCCATGTCTGCTTTAAGCCTGCTTTAATCCTACTCATTTACTTTTACTTTTTTTTGTCTCACTCATAATTGCAAGTACAACACAATAAGGCCGCAGGCAACGCTGAGCTAAATCAGTCCACTGCAAATCTGGGGAGATGTTACTTTATTATTCTTACGACATGGCAACTAATCGCAACAAGGGAGACTGGGTTCATTAAAGGACAAACCTACAGAGTAACATACACAACTGAGGACACAGAGTTTTCTGGACCTTACAAACACTCTGGCGGTACGTCATCAGTTTTCCTCAGTGGACATGGAAGTGACTATAACTGTGATAGACTGCAAGACAGACTTTGTTACTGAATCAGTCACAAGTGCGCAGGTATATATAAGAAAAAAGGATCCTTTCAGATTAAACGTTACTATTAACAATAAAATTGTTGTGTGTTCCACGTCACAGGTGCAGAACATTAGCCAGTCTATGGAGGTGCTGGACCTGCGGACATACAGAGATCTACAATACGTAAGGAACACGGAGAGTCTAATGAAGGTGGTAGATGGAAAGCTAAAGGTGGCCTCTGAAAATCCACACAGCCTCAATCCAAGGGGCTTTCAGGTAATCGGCTGCTTGTTACCTCCCCTACCGTGGTGTGGATGTACGTGTATTACTGCCATATGAATGCAAAGGCGGTTGATGTGAAGCTGCCAAGTTCTTGTCTAGATGCATTTCGATCTCTTCTTGCCTTCTTGGCTCTATAAATAAAGGTATACAAATTGAATTTCAGGATTAAATCTGAGTTGTTAAGTCACGCACAGAGGTGTTCTGAGTAAATGTAAGTGCTCCTGAATTATAAAATCCCTGGACCTTGAGGAAGACGTTTATTTTTTTTTCTGTATTCCTTTCTTTACATGTGTTGCTCTTTCTCTTCACCCAGCCTCTGTTCCTACTCTATATACTTAACATTCTGGTGTCTGCTTTTAGATAACAGACACATATATTCACATTTATCTCTACCTTATCTCCCTACAAGCAAAGGCTCAGCTGCCATTATCAGCAGGCCTTTTTGTCTTCCTGTCACCGGGCTGTCTCGCCAAGGCTTCCTCCACATTTCTCACACTCTTATAGATATTAGATGGACCATAAAATAGTTTGATTAAAAGACGCTGTGATAAATGCTAAGTGCGCTTCACCGCTGGGTCCATGCGTCAGCACAGGGACAAGCATGAATAGCTGTGTTTTGATTCCACTGTGTTTTATGAAAGCCATTCCGACGTAGGTAATGAAGATGTTCGCGGAATTAGCCAATCCACCGACAAAGCACGGGATGACTGAAACACGCGTAACGGAAAGTATTATGTCACCGCATTTGTCTGAATGCAAATTTGCTATCAAACTAAAAGGGAAAAAAAGTCATTAACTAAAAAAGAAGAGGCAGGATTTGACCAGAGCAGGTTGGCTGATGAATGCGTGCAGCTTAAAGTTGCCGATGGCGGAGAGTGGGAGATTAACGAGAGCGAATTTTTGCAGCTTGAAAAAGTGAAAATGAGATTTATGATGTGGCGCCACAGGGCTGAGAGCTGCTCCATCACCAGATTTACGATAAACTTTAACAAGGAGGAAACAGCCCCTCCTGTGGCGGGCCACACTTTATTGATACACCTATTTCTCTATCGAGCCTCCTACCTTCCATGCAGGCAGCCTGGTTCTCCTGCTGCTTCCTGCACTCCAACCAGAGGACACATTTTTCTGTTCATATCTAAACCCGTGATGACGCACAGCCAGTGTTTTTAACTAGCAGTGCGTGCTCGGTATTGTTGGTAAAACTGAATCACACAAAACAGAAAAGACAGTTTGTCAAATTGAAAGAAATGTCTCAGTTAAGTGGTTTCCACTCCACGCTGAGAATAGTAAAAGGAAAGTCTGCACTTACAAATTGTAAAAAAAAGAAAAAGAAGACTACACAAATGAAACAAGTGGGTGCAAGCTTGATCAGCAAAGTAGCAATGCAGATAATAAAAAACAAAGAAGGCAAAACTGACAACTGTTGTTTATTTGTGAAGTGCATTGGAGGCAAAGTGAAGCGTAGAGCAGATAAAAGGAAAGAGACATCTGCTCTCAGTGTGTATACCAAAAATGTCAGGGCCACGTTATTAAATCTCATTAGAAATTAAGTGCTAATGGGTTTGAACAATCGAACCAGCAGCAGGCTACGTGATAAGTGAAAAACAAAGGAAGAAAACAACAACAAAACAGACATGGCTGAGACACGGCCTATGAATGAGGAACTGTTTTGGACAGCTAGCTCGTCTATGCACAATCTAGCGTGGTCAGCCTTGTCCCATGTCCTCCGTATTCTAAAGGCTTTGTTTCCCACCCCATTTTCTTTTTCATGACTCACTCCTTCTCCGTGATAACTGCCATAGGAGCTGAAAGACAAGGTGACCCAGCTGCTACCGCTGTTGCCAGTTCTGGAACAGTACAAGGCTGATGCTAAGATGATCCTCCGTCTTCGGGAGGAGGTGAGGAACCTGTCTTTGGTGCTCATGGCCATCCAAGAGGAGATGGGGGCCTACGATTATGAGGAACTGCGCCAGAGAGTCCTGCTACTGGAAACCAGGCTCCACTCCTGCATGCAGAAACTAGGTATAAATTGCAAATATGAGATGTAAATAATGTATGCCAACGTGGTTATTTTTACTTCATTAAAAACACATTTTCTAATATCCTTAAGGCATTTTAACACTTTGTGCAGAAAGGACTGAACAATTTCATTGGGATCTTGAATGGTCAAAGCTTTTGCATATCCACTCTGCTCAGAGATAGAATCTGCATAAAATATCTGCATAAATTGAGAGAAATTGGCCTAAAAAAGTCCAAAAGAATAATTGAGTTGTAATGTTTTAAACTGATGATTAAAAAAATATACATATGAAACATATAGAGCTTAGCCTTTAGCTCACTCTTTGTATTTAACTTCATTATAATGCATCTCAGAGTGCTCAGTGAAAACTACACAAAAAAATGTAGTCGTAATAATAAACTCACAAATAAAACTGTCTAAAGTACATTGATTGATCTTGGACCTAAATCTATGCCCAAATGAAACCGCCTTTTTCCAAATCACAATCCAGACAGCGCAGCAAATATCTGTTCATGTGTATATGTGCGTTTCCATTGAGACTTGTCTGGCTTTTATTCCACCCCTTCTGTTTCTTTGACCCCCAGGCTGCGGGAAGCTCACCGGCGTCAGTAATCCCATCACAGTACGTGCATCCGGGTCAAGGTTCGGCTCCTGGATGACAGATACCATGATACCAAGCTCAGACAACAGAGTGAGTTTCCTGCCCCCCTACTGTTGACTTTCAGTTCAACAAACATGATATAAGTGGATAACCAAAGTCAACTGAACTTTATCAGCTGCTCAGTGAAAAAAAAAAAAAAAAAAAAAACAACACTCACAGCTGTGCTGTCATGGCACTTTGGTGATAGATAGACTGTTTTGCCTGGGTAGGACTTTCATGAGCTCTAGACAGAGAGAGAAATGGGAATGCGAAGCTGAGTCACTGATTGATAGCATCTCTTTCCCTCCTCACCGTCTTTCTCTGTCACTACAACTCCAGCTGATTAATCATCAATGGAGAAATAAATGAGCTGTTTGGGCTAAAGTTTTCTAAATCACCTGGGTAATTACCAGGAGTATGTGCTGAGATGCTCTGGGCTCAGACAATATCACAACGGCTTCAGCTAATTAGGAATGACGTGAGGTTGCGTTTGGGCAGGCACGTGGCGAGATACAAGAGGAAGATGAAATAGTGTTGGAGAAGTAGAAGAGTGGATTATTAGCCGTCTGTAGAGGATAATGGAATCTGATGAAGTTTAACAGGAGAGATGAGGTTGGCCTTTTCCTCGTCTACAGTGAATCATATGAGCCTAAATAGATATTGGGGGCAGAAAAGGTCATTTTCTGTGATTGAATGCCCTGATCTTTGTCTTTAATCACCTGACTTGCTGAGATGATATTGAACTCTTTAGATTGATCTCTCGTTGTATTAATAGCCGGATAAATCAACAGTGCGACACCAGTATCCACAGCAATCATCCAAGTCATACTTTGGAAATGCCCTCGTAACTCATGAGCCAAACGGACAAGAGGAAGAAACTGGGTGTGGATGTGTAAGAGCTTCGACCAAACTTAGCTCCTGCATTCTGCTCAGCTCTAGGGACTAATTTAGCAAGCAAAAGAGGCACAACGCTTAATGCTCTATAATCCCCCCTCCTCCATAATTCAGCGGTCGTACCTCTCCACCCGACTGCTACTGAAAGTGACTGTTTTACACCTGGAGAAGGAGGAAAGAATGAGACATGACGGGACGATCAGAACGAGAGCTACGTCTCAGCAAAGCTCTCCTTGGTATGTTAAAGACAAAATAAATATCCAAGCCAACTGCAGTTTAATTAAATCAATTAAAATCTGAACTGGGCCTCTGTGGAAGCACTGAGGGAGTGACATGAGAGATGCAGCCAGAGAGGGGCCGTGTCAGTGGAGAGATCCGCTGAGAGTGCTTGAGGAAAAAGATAGAGTTCCTAAATGGATTGATTTTCTGTAAATGTGGACTGGAAAGGGCAGGGAGCACCAGCAGTGGTTGACTGCAAAGCTCAGGCAACGTCTTCACTCCCACGTGCAGTAGAGATCAATTGGTCTGCGCACACACTAAAGTATATGCACAACCCCGAGAAGACACGCATGGATTGACCACACACACTAAACATTCTTAGTTTGCTTGGGGCATCGCCACTGGTGATGTTGCAGAGATGACTGCCAGATATAACAAAACCTGTAACTTAGATGTTTCTCTTTCCAGGTGTGGTCTATGGATGGCTACTTCAAGGGGCGGCGTGTCCTGGAATACCGCACCATGAATGATTTCATGAAGGGCCAGAACTTTGTGCAGCACTTGCTCCCACACCCTTGGGCTGGCACCGGCCACGTCGTCTACAACGGCTCACTGTACTACAACAAGTACCAGAGCAACATTATCATCAAGTACCACTTCCGCTCTCGAAGTGTGCTGGTGCAGCGCAGCCTGAGCGGGGCTGGCTATAACAACACGTTTCCCTACTCCTGGGGTGGCTCCTCCGACATCGACCTGATGGCAGATGAGAATGGCCTGTGGGCTGTTTACACCACCATCCCCAATGCTGGGAACATTGTCATCAGCCGCCTGGAGCCCCAGAGTCTGGAGGTGCTGCAGACTTGGGACACAGGCTTTCCCAAGCGCAGCGCAGGAGAGTCATTTATGATATGCGGCACACTATATGTCACCAACTCCCACCTGGCTGGTGCCAAGATCTACTTTGCCTACTACACCAACACATCAAGCTATGAGTACACAGACATCCCATTCCACAATCAATACTCCCACATCTCCATGATGGACTATAACCCCAGGGAGAGGGTCCTGTATACCTGGAATAACGGACATCAGGTGCTCTACAATGTCACACTTTTCCAGGTTATTAAGACTTCTGGGGACTGAGGTCCCGCAGACGGACGCTGTGGGACAAAGGAGTTGGGTGGATGTGGGTACACGTTATGGGAGGTGTGGGTTGGGGGCTTCTGTGTATGGGTATAGGCTTGGATTTTTTTAAAGAATTTCAATCTTCATAGAGTGCTATTATTCACATTCTCAAAAAACACACCGACACTAGGGTCGGTAAAGATACAAAGACTGAGCGCTTCTGTTTTGTTTTTTATTTGTTCTATTTTTTTGTTTCTGTGATGAGCAAGCATGGTTCTTTTTATTTGTGATGAAAAATAAATATCCTCTTTACCATTTACGGCTTTGTATCTTACTTCCACTTTTATTGACTTTCACTGCATCTTGGAAGGGGTGAACAACGCACGGGAATGAAAGGCACAGATAGCCGTGACGTTTACTTTGAATGTTGCCATTACATTTTCTTTTGCGTCTGCGTCCTTCACTCAAACCTACCTAATATACATAAAAATATGGAAAACGTGTTGAGAATATATTTGAATCTGTTTTAAACAGGAAATCTAAAATGCGTGAAAAATGAAAATATGCTAAAAAGCACAATTTCAGAGTAATTGTAATCCTGGAATAATTATATCTTTCTTGCTGATAGTGAGTGGCTAGTACTACTACAGCCGCATCATAAAATGATGAGGTGCCAGCTTGTGAATACTGACAAGGCGAGGGCCGCATTAAACTATGAAAACATTTCACACATTTTTTTTTTTTCAAATATTAAAAAGCCTGGGCATAACTGTCTGCGTGTGCTTTTTAAACTTTTATTCTATTATACCGAGGTGAAATGAATGTGAAAGCAAAATCTCGGGCAAAAGGAGCAGGTGGTGGTGGAAGGGGTCGAGAAGAACTGGCAGGGAGCAAGAGAAAAAAAGGTATTTGCACTTGAGAGCAATAATGAAGATTTTCTGTTTTTGCCAGTTGTCAGGCTCCAAACGGATTTAATCTTGTTAGTCACAGAGCTTTTCTCAGGTTCTATCTACAGAGAAATGCCCGAACACAATCGACACAGGCTCACAATGCAGCACTCACATGGAATTCTTAAGCTTTCATTGCGTTTTTAGATATATCTGAAGTCATGTCGGAGTTTTCAGCCGCACGGAGGACACAAATCATTTATTTCATTTCAGAATCGTGAGGGTCCATCCATTCTTTGCAACGGTATTGGTGGACAGAGGACATGCAGTAATGTAGGAGGTTCCACCTTTCTTGTCCTTCGTTACCATGGCAATCCCATTCATCCAGGATGACCTTTCTATCAATAAGGGCCGTATGGAAGAGAACCCTGATGAGTTCTTACGCAGTAGTGGCTGACATTTAAAGCACAATGCAAGACACAATGATACGAAGCATCCAATAATGTTAGATAGCGACGAATTAACTACACCATGCAGGGAAAAAACAGGGAATTACAGGTGTAACTGGTCAGCAAAAAACAGATAGCAGTTAACAGCTGGATGTGCTCTTGCTGTGAAATATGATTCTCCACTCTCTGTTCTCTCGCTGCCAAAACGAAGAATAAAAAGATGATTGTCGGTCAGCTGCTAGGAAATAAAGTCGCAGCTTATTCTGAATCCACCGGCAGGGCAAAAGGTTGCTCATTGGAAAACACATTCATTTCACGATTATCATACAATAAAGTCACACCAGCACGCAAGGTCAGGCGCGACTGGTTGCGGCCAAGGTTGGTCACAGTCTCCTACCGTCTTTAACAGAGAACTGGGAAGGAAATAACCAGTGCACACGGGTAATATAGTCTCCGCAATCAACCGACCTGAAAAATAAATCCAGGACAGTGGAAAGATGCACTGATCTGAGAATGGAGAATGGAAAAGCTACGCATTCACATCAGTATTGTTCCTGTCGACCATGCAGCCTAAAATAAAATGTAAATCACATTTATATTAAATCATGTAACATAGAAATATTTGAGATAGATCGCATTTGTCCCGGAGGACGATATCAAGGGTTAAGACCTGCAGCTAAATGGAACCCTACAAAACAACTCCACTTACAACAAATAAGTTACTGCAACTTATGTCCTCATTTTCAATTATTTTCTCTGCTGAGAAACAAATGAAAAATCTTACCGTGGATCATTGGTGCCTGCAGTATAGCCATTGCACCACACCAGGCAAATATTAGCTTCCTTAAAACCAGCGGGTGTGCTGTTGTGCAGTGTTCAGACCAAGGGCCTGGAAGTGCACCGATAATCACAACACAGATCTCTGACATAAAGAACAGCTAAAAATTGTAACACGTGACCTCTAAGATCATCAGTTAAGCCCCACTTGTCACATAGCCTTTCCTGCTGAGCAACAGTACTTGCAAATCTTTGTCCGCACACGATCGTGTCGAGACTGAGATAAGAAATGGATTTACAATAGTGGTTGTGATTCAGGGGTCCTGAAAATAGAAAGTTAAGGTAAAGCCACTGGAAATACAAAAGATGTAAATATAACTTTGTGATGATTAGCAATTGGTTTGTAGCACCACATCAAAGCTGGTTATGATCAAACATATTTGACACAGCTGATCTAAAAAGAGTAAGAAAGTCTGGACTAAAATGCGCTGCAGAGATTTTTACACAGTACAAAATAACACATGAAAAGTTTAGAGCTAAGGAGTTTGTCGTGTGCGGTGAAATGTGGAAGAGACTGCAACTGTAGAACTCTCGGCCATTTCATCATTTGAATATTTCATTAAAGGGGTCACCAGTGTCTGCTCGAGAAGATTTCCTTAATGCAGATTGGACGGGTCCTCGCAGGAAGAAAAAGAGTAAAAATTAAAAGTAAAATTGCTCTGAATAATAAATAAGAATACTAAATTTGTATTTGGAGAATGAATTAACCCACAGGAACCCCTCAGCATCGGCAGCCTGCATTAATGCAGAGCTGAAATCCAAATGGAACGACAGGCTACGGCGTGGCCTTGCCTGCTTGATTTACTCATTGGCTATGAACATGGATTCGCACATGCACTTGAACTGATTGAGTGCAGGTGGCAGCGATAGAACGGGTTTGATAGAGTGCACAGGGTGAGATTCATAGACAGAGGCAGATATACCTACGACAACTCAAGAATTAAGAAGCAAACCCAGTTCCCACTTTAATCATGCCGCAATCCAGGGGAAGAAGGGTTTGTTTTGATGGAAACACAATCATCCGTGTGAGTGTAGCTGGTCCTGAGATACTCCTCTTTGATAAAACCATAGCGAGGAGGCATAGTACTCATGGTTTCTGTCCCTTCTATTCATCTAGCAGTACAGCTACTTTTATCCTCTCACAGGCAGGCTCGCGAATGGCCCCACTCGTGTTTCATACGTCTGCTACTCCACTCCTTTCTTCACTGTATCATTATGCATCACCTTCTTTGTTAATTGCACCCTCAGCCACACTTGGAACGACACCTCCTCCTCTTCAGATTCACAATAAACAAACTTTTCCTCAACTCCCTGCCCCTTGAGGTGATGCAGAAGCACCCTGCACAGGGCTTTGAACATTTATTTCCTCATGATTAAACATAACTTGTACTAACTTTCTTCATTTTTCCCCCCACATTTCATATTCCAGTTTGAACTTAAAAGGACTGCAAATGTGGCAAGTTGAGGAGACGGAATAAAGGGTTAGATTTACTCATCTCGGAGAACCTTGCTCATTAATTGGCTCCTTAATTGTCTTTTGAACTTTCACTGATGCAGAACCCAGGACAGTAGGTTCTTTCTGGTTTGCAAACAGGGCTGATACAGTTTTATAACCCCGATGTCCTGACACTGCCGGGCACCGAGGTGTGCGATGAGAAAGCGTTGAAGTGAACGCTCTCTTGGTTCTCTCTTCGATAATTACACTAAAAGGCTGCCTGGCAAATGAAATGAAGCTGTAGATTCGGTGTGCCTTTAGAGAAAAGGGGGTCAGAATGCAAATACAAATTTTACATTACACCCACGTGCAGAAATGAGCAGTAAGAGTCTAATAAGTCAGTATAATGAACAATAACCTTCAGAGAAAGAATATTAACAAATGTGCAAGAAGAGACACCACAGCAATGCATATTCTATTCAGGGCTTTTTAGTTTGTATGTCTTTGTACAGAGAAAATGTTTAGTTAGATAGTTGATTGCTTTCTTTGCAATCTAACTTTGCAACTGGGATTGCATACAATTTCGTACTTTTTGTTTAATGACAATTAAGATTCTGATTCTACCATGTAGACCTTTTTATTGGTGCCAAATACTTATTGAAATAAAATATGCTGTGCTAATCTACTCAATATGTGGAGGAACTTTTTTTTTAATCCATGATGGAGATAGGAACTGAACACATTTCTGCCTGCTGCAATGGCGCATACCTATTTTGAACTGCATGCGCTTGCTAAGAAAAGCAAGCGAGATTTAAACTGGCATCAGTCACAACACATTACATTTCAGCTAAGGCCAATTGCTTCAGAGTTTATCTTGCAATCGGGATACAGTATGTAGAAATGTTATTATTATTATTTATTTTGTTCCGGGTCCTCTCTGTCTGCCGAGGCAAGCACGAACAAGAACAGTAATATGCGTAACACTGACCAGAAGATCTAATTTTGGCTAACAGTAGCCTACAGGCCAGTTAGCCTGAGGAAACTAATGAAGAGCAGTGGCCTGTGTTAGAAAGTCATTATGTCGTTGCCCTTAGAGAAAATACAGTAAATATAATATGCAAAGTAGATTCTGTGAGACATGAGACACTCGTCTTACTGCCATGATGTGGACACTCAAGCTTTTTAATCTTGGGCCAGAAATTCTCTCGAAGCAGCAAAATCATGTAAATTGACGTCACGCTTCTGTATTGGGTTTAACTTTTGTGAATTTCATTGTAGGAATTCTCACTGCCAAGTTCACGGTTAACAAAACTTAAATGTTGTCTCCACTTCCAAGAACCACAGCTGTCTTTCTGTAGTTTTTCCTACCCCATGGATTTAATGTGTTAGCCCATCAACATACACTAAACATACACCAAGCAGCCACAACATTAAAACCACTGACGGGAGAAGTGAATAACACTGACCATCGTGTGACAATACAATGTTTTGGTGGGAAATGTTTGGACCTGGCATTCATGGTACACCACCAGACATACACAAAAATGGTGTAGGAGCAACTCAAAAACCATGAAAAACAGCACAAGGTGTTGACCTGGCCTCCACATTCACTAGATCCCAAACTGATCAAGTATCTCGGGATGAACTGGAACAAGCCTGATCCACAGAGGCCCCTCCCCTCAACCCATAGGACCCAAAGGCTCCCACTAAAAACATTCTGTCAGACACCACAGGACACCCTCAAGGGCCCATGTCCAATCTCTGATGAGTTCTGGATGCACAAGGGAATCCTACACAATATTAAGAAGGTGGTCATAATGTTATGCCTGATGGGTGTATAGTGTCTGACCTACTGATGCGACCGTATGGCATCATACTATGTGTTCCCTCCAGTTGGTCTGCTGGCAATACTGTGTCTAACATGTTTGGTGAGACTCTCAGCGGAATAGTTGCCGTTGCAAGCAACTTGCATGGAACTGATTATTAATGTGAATGCATATTATGTACAGAGATTAAATTTAGCATCGAGGCTGTAACATTGCCGCTCCCTGAGCATTCCACAATCTTGAGGCGTGACAGTGATATAAACACGACAGATATAGACTCCAGAGTTTGCAGGTTGGTGCCGTAGTGGAGGTGAAGCTTGTGAACCAAATGTGTTTCACGCCCAGTGCAGCACGGGTACTTTCCTATCAAAGCATTACTCTGCGGCATTACTCCACAGTACCTGCAGAGACCAATTCACAATGTTGGATAGCTGTTTGCATTTCTAACAGTAAAATGAGTTTCAAGAGAGACCAGCACAGACCACGAGCTATTATAAATGAAGAATTATGAACATATGAATCACACAGGCTAAGCACTGCTTAACCTAATTAGATGTTGAAGGTTTGCAGATTTGGACTATGACTTCAAAGGTTTCTAAATGAGTGTGTTTTGTAGATCAAGAGCAAGTTTGGCCTTTTAGACAGTAGAGATTTGACTTTTTCAAAAACGTTCCAGTTTGTCGCAGTATTTTTCAGAGGTTTAGAGCAATATTTAAACTTAGTAGAACATGATGGATGTGTTTATGGAAATAGTTTCGGTTTTCTGGCAAAGTGTAGGTATATTAAACATTCAGCATTAGAAATGCAGGGCAGATGATGAGCACCGATGGAATATAAGCAACTTCAAATGCAGCACTCCAAATTAGAAAGTTCAGACGAGAGAAGTGAAGGGTTGTGAGGGAGACAGGGAGAGTGACAGACAAAGTGAAACCGAGGTTAGGTGAGAAGACTGTCACATCACAGGCCCTCTACACTGTATGTCATATGACAAGATGCTGTTCTCTCAGCCACAAGATCAAACGAGATGGGAGGAGGCAGAACCCTTTCCTCTTCCTCTGGCCTCTCTAGTGACAAATGAGAATTTTTTTCAAAAAGAAAAAAAAAGAAAGAAAGTGTTCTGTCAGGGAGCACCGGGGGCAGTGGCCAAGGGAATGGCAACGGGGGGAGCCCATTTCACAAGACATGTAGTGCTATGTGACTGAAACATGAAGCGCGCCAAGATAAAAGAGAGGCGCATTCAAAGGGTGTTGCTCCAGTGTTTCAAGTGTCTCATGGGGTGGACTGCACAGGTTTAGTCTGTGGAGTTCTTTTCATGTTGCATCAAAACTGATACGCAGCATTGTATACAACACATCAGCACATACTTTCTGTTAGATATTCGGTAAGTTTGTCGAGCCAGTGTGGAGTGATGTTGCACTATATGGTAAACACATTCACATGCTGTGAGCTAATACCAGCCTTCAACGGAACCTGCTGTTTCTAATTCCCACCTGTCTGAACAGATGTTTACAGATGGCTTCGCCTCAGATCAGCCCATATGAGTGAGGAAAAGAGCAATACAGGTATCACACACAATAAAGCTAAGGCTGCAAAATACAAAAATAAAAATACATCCTGACTAAAGTGACATGCACCTATGGCAAACCTAGGAAATGACCAGATAGTTTCAGACGTTTCAGATAAAAAAGAAACTCTGCATTAGTTTTACAGCCCAACAAAGAAAGAGAACATTAACATGGACAAACACAAATTACAACAGGTTATGGTGTAGTGTTTCATAGATGGAGGGCTCTGAAAGGAAGGGACTAAGGGCCGGCATAGATTTCACCATAGTGCCCTTGGCTTAATCTTTGTAACTGTTTGTATAAAATCACTTCTCTTGTTGTGTCTCCCTCAGTTGCACTAGGGAATTTTGGTACAACCAAGGGAGTTGAAGGGGTCAGCTGCTAAGGTGAAAATAAATTAGTTTATTAGGTTGTCAAAGTAGCTAAAAAGGCTTCACACAAACTCTTGGGACCACATGGTTATGCAAACTGTCTTATCTATCTTAGAACAGGCACTAGACAAGTACACAAGTGGCATCAACCAAAAATCTGGACGATACACGCTAAGAAGTCACTACAGTGTGAATATTGAAGGGAACCTCAACTTATGGTCCTCGCCATCCCACAATATACCACTTTACAGTGCACACAGTTTACAAAACTCAGCAGCTTACAAGTAGGCTACCAAAGTGAAAGTAAGAAAGAAAGCAAATCTTGCTGGGCCCATATTGTGGAGGACCTCAATGAATTGGCCAGTCTTGAGTTTGAATCACTCAGTGAGCAGAAATAGCAGAACCTTCACAGGTGAAAACCGCTTTCAAGGGAGTTGTGCCTTCTAAACAAGGGGAGTGAAAAATACTACGCCAAACACGTACCAGTACTTTGCCCCTGCCTTGCACACGCATAAGACACTATTAAAAACCCCAACGCCAACCCATGTAGGTTGGTGCATAATCTAAGTGAGCTGAGTGAGCGATGCATTACTCTCTGTGATCCCTTAACTCTGAGCTAGATTAGCTTGCTAATGAAAAGGTTTACAAGGTCGTCACGTATGCAACGAGGGGTAGAAGCGGACGCCATTAGAGCACATCTCGGAGAGTCAAGCTCCGTAGCAGAGATGATGAGAAGATTGCACCAAACAGCAAAAAGATGGACGGAAATTGATTGTCACCTGGAATAGAGTAGGGATTTAGTTATTGATCTGGTCAGCTCGGTCTCAGCTATATAGGCTTCCATTGTAATCAGCTCCAAAATTTTCCTTACTGTCTCAGATCTACCTAGCTGTCATATGTGTCTCATGTCTTCTACAGTATGTTTGCAACAGTAGACAGTAAAACAAAACAAACAAACAAAAAAACCTGAAACAAATCACTTCACCGTTTTCACCATGTTCCTGAGATTGTTAAATAAGACGACAATAGACAGATTCAACAACCGACAAACTGGTCAACCAAAAACAACAAGGTAAGTTAAGTGAAATTCAAAGAAATTACTCCATCAGCAAACCAGAACTCAGTGCATCTTTTAGCCACACATTTATATGAACAGCAACATTAGTGGGGCAATTTCATTATCTGATGACTATACTGATAGTCACCAAATGTCATATTAATATGCAAATGAAATATAAACAAAAGAGTCCAATGAACTGAATTCAAAAATAGTATTATAGTAATGAGTCGATGAGAATTTTCAAACAATGCCACATGTGGTGCATATTAATCACAATAACGATCTCGTGACAAGCTACGTAAGCAAGTGCACCCCGAATAGTCGCACACCCACTGATGTTTGTCTCTTTCAAGACTAATTGCCACAGATGGTCCCCTGGTCATACTGTATTCTGTCACCGGTCAGATTCTGTGACCTGATCATGGTTTTCGGCTGCTACAAACAGTTGCTGGGTCAGAGGGGGGCCTACATCATACGCATGCTTTGACTGTGTTTGTATAATGGTCAGAAAGGGCAGAGTGAAGAGGATGTCAGGTACAGTTTTGTACCTCTGGCATGAAATGTGTTTAAAGTTGTGGAGGCAAAGGAGTTGATATAATTACACATTAATGCCGTCTCCAATTGTCCTTTATTTTTCTAAGTCCTCCGGTATGTAAACATAGAAATAGACCCAGACATAGACATAGACATTGACATAGACACAGTGACAGACTTTATTATCATTCAGGTATACAAAATGTGCAATTTCATTCTGCATTTTGCATCAGCTCAGCACAGTGATTCAAATATATAGCAGAACACTAGCTATAGGTAGTTTAAATCTCTTAACATCTGTTATTGGAAATTGCTATTTATGTGCTTGTTCGTTACTATATTGTTTATGTGCAGATCTAAATGTATAGAAAATGAATTGTTAAACTTTTAGTGACTCTCCAAACTTGAATTTATATTTTTGTGTGATGGCTCGGGTATATTTTGAGGCATGTCTCTCTCTCACTCTCTCTTCACCTACAGTCTGTGCTGAGTTTCGCTCCACGTGTTAGATCCCATAGCTCCAATAAAACTATTGTATAATTCATGCCAATAGAATACATATTCCATTTTAAACATCGCATAAATCTTGATCATGCCCACACATCCATAATAGGATTTCACCATACCTCACACATGTATAAGTTTGACATGTAATACAACTTTAATAAGAAGCTCGTCATTTACGTGGGGAAGCACATAACCTCTAAGAGAGATCACTCAAGAAATAAAATCATGAGTGAGGGTTCGTACTGGTGTGATTATTTTTCAACTTGCATTAGAAAGAAAAATTCCACTACCAAAGTATGTTTTTAATAAATATGCAAAAGCATTACAGTTTCCACCAGGGAGATGCTGCCTTTTCCAGCCTCCTCTGCAACTCGACAGGGCCCCACCCCTGACACCTTCAGTGCTGCACAAAGTAAAGGTAATTAAAAAACAGTTGCCTCAGCCCCACCCGTCCATAAACATTGCAGACTGCACGCATCGGGCTGCATTAATATGCAAATTGAAGCATGGGCTGTGATCAGGGTGCTTTACTGATCCAGTTATTAAATTAATTTCCCCAAAACAAGCAGCAGGAGCTGCTGAGGTAGTCAATGGGTTTTCCCTCTATCTGCGCATATTAATGAACCTTTATCAATTTTACATTCATCACAGCGGGGAGATGGAGAGGACTGTGCATGATGGCACCACCTCCCCTGTGGCAGGCCACCACGTTATGCAGTGATTCACAGGGTCGTCCATCAACCAAAGCTACCCCGGGACACAGCAGGACTAGGATCTTCATATCATCTTGCAACCCTCCACTCTCAATCTGCCCGCAGCTGAATGCACAACCACACACCGAGATGGCGTGATGAAGTTTTGCAGCAACAGCAACAGCAACAGGTGATGTCACACAGAAGCCAAAATGCTGCAGTCTCTGAGGAGCGGCACTGTCACACTATTAAATTTGCTGGTGGTGGTAGCAGACTGCAATCCAGTGTGAATTACACACACATGGCTACACACTGTATGAGTTATAGAGTGCACATTATGTGACTGGACGCTGACGCACACACAAGAAATGAGGTCCCATTGGTAAGCCTCTGACACTTTGCAAAAGAAAATGGATACGACAGGCTGATGTTGTAGTGTTTTGTTTCTCCTGGCAAACACAGACACACACACACACAAAACCTCAACATGAAAGCAACTGAACAACAATCAAATTAGCAGAGCACAGAGCAGGTGGACGGTTTCCTCCTGGGGATGTGTGGGAACAATTGGACTGTTTGTTTTACTTGCCTTCTTTTATTTGTATCTGAAGTGACCTTGGGCAAAAACTGGAGTAAGGGGACATTAGCAAACCAGCAACCATCGTTATGGCAATTACTAGGAAATCACGGGGCCACAGGGAGCAATTATGTGCTTTGTGTTTACAATCTAGCATAGAAGAGTGAAAGGGGAAACGATGACAAAGGGAGACAGTGGAGAGAGTGGAGCCAGGCTGAGGAGAGGAGACAATGAAAGAGCAAGGTGGAATAGCAGGCAGCAGAAGACGTCTGCAGTCAGGTGTGTGAGAGGATTCAAGGAGAGGAATTTGAATGGCGGAGCAGTGGACTCATAAGTGTGTTCGAGTGAACAGTAGTGAGAGAAAGTGGTGGAACAAAATAGCCAGTAGCACCTCTCTAGTCTCTGGAGTATGTGATAACTTGGATTTCTAATACAGCATCTTGGTCCTTTGAGGCATAAATTTCAAATGTTTTTGTGTCCTAAGTGTAGCTGCACACACTGCCAGATGTGAGTGGTGACAAGCTGGCCTGGCAACATGGCCAGACTGAGTCTGGGGCTCTGCTGATAAGAATGAGGTGGAGGAGGTCACAGAGCTCCCTGTATCGAGACATAACCGCCGGTCAATTCAATTTCCTTAAGGACACAGGAGTCCAAGTCGCAATCGGAACATTTCATATCACAGCCGGGCTCCCATTGCCCTTTTCCCAATCTCAGCGGAGGAGGACAGGAGAAAGGTAGAGGAATGAGGGAGAGAAAAGAAAAAAAAGAGAGTGTCACGAGATAGTTGTCAGCAGGGGTGGGAACTTTAAAGGTTACTGCAACAGCCCAGAAAATCTTAATTTCCTGACAGCGTTATTGTAACCAGTGATTAAGCTCCAGCTGATCTCAAGAGGGACCGATGGGAGGAACATCAGAGAACACATTCACAAACACTTTCGGCAACGCTTCAGCATTCAGACAAACAGGCCAACACTGCCGGGATGTCGGGTTTTGTAAAAGAGAAGAATCAGCTTTTCCCCAGCGCTTTAATTATTCATATCAGTGTGTGCTTGACTTTCAGAGGAGAAGAGGAACAGTGTACATAGAGGCCACCCAGCGGATCAAACGGCACGCCAACAGAGGATCCAGAGACAAAGGACACCAAAGCAACCTCTGATGCAGAGAAAGAAAGAGTGGAGGGTGAGCGGGAAGAGTTGAGGCACGGATGAAGTATACAGACCAAAAATTTAAAATTGACTGGAGACTCTGGGATGCCTGTGGATGCCCACAGACCCAGAACAAAATAAAAGATTTAAAGTTAGCATCATGTGCCTAAGAAGAGTCAAGATGTGATCTTGCTTTCGGAACTCCAAATGGCCACTGTACAGTGAGTTTAAGTCTTTGCACTGACTCCATCCCTCTAATGAGAGGACTGAGACAAACAGAGAGAGGGGTTAGACACACACACACGTACACACACACACACACACATACACGTGAACCAGGCTAACAGTGGACTGTCAGTCTTCATTGACTAACAAGGGACTTGAGTTTCTGGTCACTTTTAAATAAAAACAACACACCCACTCACACACACACACATATATATGTAGGCACAGGAAATGGAGTTAAATAAGGTGTGGTTCCTGGACCCAAGTTAATAATAACTTCATTTAATTCACACCTTAGTAGCAGTAGAGATTGATAGAGAGAGTAACTTAATTCAGTGATAAAAACCTGCGGTCACTGACGCTGACTGTTTACTTTGTGAAAAAAATACCCATTCTCTGCAAAACCATCTAATTTGCACAAGAAACATCTGGGTGACAGTGATGAAATAACACGACAGAGCTGAGTTCTGTCATTATTTAAGACAAGGAGAATGCACAAAGAGGGGAATTTCTTCATATTCCCTCGCTCTCAGTTTCTTTAGCAGATATGTATTCTGTTTTCTGTGTTTATTCGTGAAAAAAGTAAGAAAAAAATGGTTGAATGAAATAAATTTTGTCACTGCGGCATACATGTATTTGTGAAGAAAAAAAATAAGACAATCCAGCTTGTCAACTCGCAACGGAGCAATTTCATTGGAAATGCAGACTTATGCACCATAAATCATGCTGTCAAGGCTAATTCTGTGGTTTGAAAATCAATAATGCGTGGCTTTTTTTGTCAGACAGCACAGACAAGGGGTTCACACGAGTGGGTGGCGGCTGATATTAAAGTTGCAATAAAGAAACCAGATGCTGGGAGAAGTGTCAACAGGCCCTTTGGAAGAGGAATGAAGAGGTTGTGATGAGCAGTCGAGAAAAAGAAGAGCGGCTGATGAAATGATTGGAGTGCTTAGAAGTAGAAAAAAGGGCGATACATGGGCTCGTTATCAGGCGCCACGGAGCCAACTGCAATCATGCGTGTTTGCTTATTTAGATTTATTCAAAAAAAAAAACGCAGCCTCTAGTGGCAGAAATCTGCAAGTACATCAGTTGGAGAAATGTTACCCTTCATCATCGTCTCTGTTCAAAGCACGTGGTCTAATATACGGTAGATGCTACAAAGATAATATTGCAAAGATGGTCCAAACTGTGCCTTTTGCCATATTTCCCGCTGGCTCACAGTTCCTACGTCTTACTAATAACTCTTCCAAGTATGTAGGACACCAAATGATTATGATTATGCAGTGCAGTGTGTTCCTAGTTCTTGCAGAAGGAAAAAAAAAAAAACAGAGACGAGGGGGATGCGAGACAGCCAACAAGCTCTATTATTGTCACTCTGAAGGGAACCTCTAGAGCTTTTTTTTTTTTTTAACCAGACTTCAACAGCAACAATTCAGCTATGTGAAAGCAAGGTTTTTCTTATCTGCCTCCTTTTCACCCCATACCACCGTCCTCCCTGCTCTCTCTGTCATCTTCTTTTCTCGCATATACGTGACCCCCCAACGCGCTTCTTTGTCCCTTCTTGGCAAGCCTTCTGACTGACTGCCTTATTTGCTCTATAATGTTGTCGGGAATGCGGCAAACCCTTCCGCGGGTCACTGCTTTGAGGTTTCACTGCCTGACAGTAATAAAAAAAAAATACAATAAAAATACCGAATTTGAAAGCAGAGGTTGTTATGGGGTTCTTTCATGCCCAATGGGAGGACGTAGAGAGTCGGGGTGAACGCAGGAGCAAAGCAAAGGGGGGAAGGATACCTCACAGAAGACCTGCATTTTTTGAAGTCTTTACAAAGAGAAAAGAGAGACAGCCAGTCAGGAAGTACTCATACGTGACCATGGCAGGTTCCGCACTCTTTTACAACCTTCCGTTGCACTTAAACGCTGCACCTGACAGCAGCTGACAGGTTCTACGGCGGGAGGCTGTGCAGAGAAGCACATGTTTTTTGTGCACATTCAAGATGGGAAACATGAATTCAGGTGTGTTCCGAAAGCAACACACTATTGTGATTTGTCATCAAGACAAAATATACTTTAATAATGTTGTGTTTGTTCAGCATGACCTACACAGGCCACAGTGGCTTACTTTGTGTGTATGTGTGTGTGTGACTCTTAAGATGACTCTTAAGATAGACATATAAAGTGTGAGGAAATTTTAAACTCTAAAATGTGCCCTATATACAGTATAGAGTATGCATGTGGCAGGAGTGCATCGCATCTATATAGCAGTGGGAATCCATCTGTGTGATGTGGAAAGTGAAATGTGAGAGTGAGAGATTGAGGTCATCCTGAATCCCGATCGTTGTTACAGATGGAAGGGCCTTTCCGACGGCTGCCACATCCTAAAAGGAAGCTCATCATCAATCTGTCTCCCACACATTTTTAAAAAGTGGTGACATTATTGGGACATCATAAAAAGCAAAGGCCTTATTCCATTAAAGAACAATGGGGTAAAAACAATAGTGTTGACCTCTCAGCATTATTCATTGTGAATGACAGAGGGCTGCTAACACACGCTGTTACAATCTAAATCCTTTTTCCTCAGACTGGATAGTTATTGTAGGAGACCAGCAACTTGGGTGTGGCTGTGAATTATTTCCTCCTTGCTTTCACAGTGGTACCTGCACGAAATCAGTTCTAGAAGCGCAGCAAAAAGGTTTCTGATGAGCCTTTTCTGCAGTAATTAATTTAATCTGTGTTTTTCAGACAGCGATAAAAGCCGCACTACACCACTCACATAACAATACGCCATACCATCCAGCAGAAAAACTTTCTCAGCACGCCACCCCAGTCTCAGATATCTAATTATAGGCGGTGCTTTTGATTAACATGGCAGCCTTAAATAGGTTTTGGCCTATTTTCTGTACGTATAATGGCGCTCCTTATGTAAGTAAGCGGGAGCACGCACATCCAAATAAAGCAGACTTTCAAACCAACAGAGAAACACATGATTGGTGCTACTGTAATGTGATATGCACATCTGTGCCTCATGGAGCTCCATGGATTTAATCAGCCTCCCAGCTGTTGTGTTTCCTCCATGCAATGCATCAGTGTTATTGCTGGATTCATGACACTGAAAGAAATTTGGAAGGAATTGTGTGACTTTGGTACGATGATATTGTGTTTTCCTTTTTATACAGTTATTGAATTTATTTATTTATTTATTTCTCTGAAGGAGTAAAATGAATACTCCAAAGGGATATAAAAATTCAGATAAAAGGCTGTGTGATATATTTTAAGAAATAAACACTTCATAACCCTAACCCTAACCTCTTACTTTGGCTGCAAAACCACACTACATGGATAGAATAGAAATAGAGGTGTCCTGTCTGTGTTTAAGTTTAAAATGAGAACTACAGGGGATGTTGTTGGCAATGAAGCAGAACAAATGCCCCTTACCTGGTTTCCACAGTATATTCTTAAAAATAAAGGCAAACATCTATATCTATAATTGGGCTTTGGATCAATTTTTCCTCTACAGCACTGGGCTGCCAGACTCTCTCTGAAAGCATTCTCGCCTGCATCGGCTGTGATGTCGAACAGGGCATAAAATGATAATAAAACACACCTTAGCGTTCAAACCTCCGACAACTTAATGGAGATGTGTGATGTTAAACTTCCATTTCATCTCACCGTGGCTTTCGTAATGTTTGCTTCAAAAGTGTCTACGAGACGACTTGGCAGACAAATATTGCTCGCTGCCGAGCCACTGGAGCTCATTTGAATTTCAATGCGGCGTGGAGGAAGGCAATAAGAGGGAGGAAGGTGGGGAGAAATGTAAGGTGGCGCAGGGCAAGGCAGCAACAAGTCCAATCACACATAGATTAGAGTCATTTGTCTCAGTCTGTGGGGCACTCGTTCAGTTGTTCCGTCGCTGTTTGCTTTGAAGCAGAGCAAGTATTGATTCATTTCTCTTCACACCATATCAAAAGAACACACCAGGACAATGAATCAAATGTTCCCACAAAAGCCGCTGCACAAATGAAGACAATATGTAGTGTGGCAATTCTTAAAACATAATAGACTAAAAGGATTAACGCTGCAGCATCTCAAACGGACTCTGCCACAACGAATGAATTGTGTTGCCGAAAGGTTCAATACAAAATAAGCAACCGAAAAAGGCACAGTGCTGCGATTTCGTCAAGGCCTCACATATTTCAAGCGCTCCGAGATTGCATCACTGACCCTGTTACAGTGGAATGACAGCACAGGACAAGTGGTCCACGTCAAAAATGCAGCAGCCGCTTGGATTTTTTACACAGGAGCTGTCGAAGTTGTTCAGAGACTAAGAAGATCAGCTTTTGTCCTGCAGTCTGGTGAACATAATGTGAACAAATAACAGGTAAACACAGGATAAAAAAAAGGCAACAAAAAGGATTTGGGCTTCCTGGAGGTGGCAAAATCTGCTGCTGCAATGTTTGTCCTAGACGACGCAGAGAAAAGAGATTATTTTCCACAGAATGGAGTCGTGCCATTAAGAATGCATTTTTGTAACCACGGCCTACAAGACACATGCCGTATGTGTATGTGTTGGTGTTGCGTGCACTGCGTATGCCCCAGAGTGAGCAAGGAAAGAGAGGAGGGATGAGCCAGCAGAGAAGAATTGCTGTAAATTGTCCACGGTGATACGCGTTAGATTGCTGACTCATGCACAATGGCCAATTACATCCCAGGACAGCCTGGCCAGCCCTTTGTGACTGAGCTGCAGTATGGGCCTTTCACACAAAGGATTTTTTTTATAGGTTTTTTTTTATGAAGCAGCTACTTCTAGTATAAAGGGACCACACTGTTGGCTCACAGATTTCATTTTATTTTTTTTAATTTCTATCAAACAGTGTGGTAATATATAATGTTTTCCATAGCTACAAGAGAAAAGGGCTGTGCATGCATGCAAATAAATATATGTGTAAACACTACTGCTATGTTAGGAACTGCAAATAGCACTAAAGAAAATCTCAATTAACAACAGCTTCAAGCAACACATAATTGGTTTTTGGAATGGAACATGAAGTAAAAATAGGGGGATTAAATGTTACCAAAGTAATAGATTGTATTGAGGCATAGCGGAACTATTTCAAAATTTAGGGTTGGCTGGATAAAAATATGGATATAAAATGGCCCCCGCAACACAATAACCCCAAGCGCAAACTCTGAGTTGGAGTAAATTGCCACCATAACAGTGCTGCTTTATAAGTTAGGCTGTAAAATTGGTCGACAGTCTCCCCATATTGTCAGCGCAGCCAGATAACTGGGCTGTGTGCAGTCACCTAAGATGGAGAGGAATGTAATCTGTTGAATGAGACAAAGCTTTAAAATAAAACTCATTTATTTCCCCTTGGCATTTTGCTTTGTCTGCAAAAATGAGGATTTGCGGTGACTTCTCAGACACTCAGGGCCACTGGTGAATGAAAAGAGTTATTATTCACATCACAGTAGAGCCGACACACAGAAAGAGAGAGAGAGAGAGAGAGAGAGAGAGAGACGCATTCACTAGCTTAGAGAGGTTCCTTTGCTGTAGTTGCTCATCCATTGCTATTCTCCTGGTTAGTCCTTTATGACTCCCTGCTGCTTGATTGTGTGTGGTTGCAAGAAGTACCACACTGCTAAATAGTATGCAGGAGACCCATGATGGAGAGGCAAGAAACTAGCAAAAAAAACAGGGATAAGAGCAGTCAGTGGGTGGGCAGTTCTTGTACCATTGCACCATTCCCACTCGACTCAGTAACTCCTGGAGCCCAAGCATAATGAGAATAGAGTAAAACCAAAAGATTACCTAAAAACATACAACAACAACAACAACAAAAATGTGACTCAGGGTAACTTCAAATCCCCCAATTATCTATAAAAAGGGTGGCACAGTTGTTTTCCATATTTGATGGTGCATCACAATTGTTCATATTTTCATATTTGTTTTATCTTCCTCCTAGTCACCCATTGATTGATATCATTCAGAATGGTAATGTCCAAATGGATTACTGAGACATGGAACATGTTTGAAATACATGACATTTAAAGGCAGGCTGATATGATTTCATCTTTATGCGATCATCTTTATCTAAACTCATATTCTTTTTAAATTGTATTGAGTTGAAATAATATGACAAGAAAAATAGTTTACGACTAGGGCTGCAGCTTAAATGCGTTAACTGCGATTAATCAATCACAATTTAATACGATACTATTATCATATTTAAAAAAAAAATGAATGCATTTAATTGCAGTTTATGTTCCAAAAAATGTATGTCAGTGCAAGATTTCCTGGTAGACCAATTACACTGATGCACATGTCAGAGCTCGGCTAACAGCTACCAATATGGAGGAATAGGGTGGTGAAAGTATGTTGTTAGGACTGATGGAAGGCAAATTTCATTTAAGAAAACTTCCTGATGAAATTCTTGATAAAAGCGTGGTTTTATTCAAATTGTGCAAAACAGATACCATCGAAGCACTTCAACCCTAAAGTGCCATCTAAATGCAAAGCATGCTGCAGCGAGTACAGAAACCGTCGGCACTGTTAGCCCTAGCAGTCCCGGTACAAGTACGAACAGCCCAAAGTTTTTATTTTAACCATTTAAGTCAATACTGTTCTGAAACGGCACTTTAACTTTAGGTCTGTTCAGGTTTTGGCCAGGGATATTTTGAACTGTTTTGAATTGAAATGCAATTAAAAGCATTTTCTCAGAAGTTTACAATATTCATGTCTGTGTCTATTATTGGATTCACTAAAATCTTTTTGGGGCAAATATTGTTATGCAATTAAAATGCAATTAATCAATATTAATTTCGGTGTTTTTTTTCCTGAGTCCCTCAGTCAGGTAGGGTTGTGAGATAATGGAGGTAAGAAACGCTAGACAGAGAGGGCCAGGAGTTTGCGAAAAGGTATTTGATTCACAAAAAACAAAACTTAAAGCACTGCAGACATGGAAGGAAAATCCAAACATGAGGAAACAAAAAGCACTACAAGACATCAACACCACAAGGAAAAAAGCAACAAGAATCAAGACATGAAAATAAGGCATGACACAAATATGACCTAACTGCCAACAAAGGCGAAGGCAGGGCTATATATACACACACAGGACAGGAGGGTGACGAGGAACAGGTGAAACCAATCAAGGCGGTGAAGCCAATCACAAAGGCGGGAAGATACAGGAAGTGACACAAGACGGGAAACCAACAACTTGACAAAATAAAAACAGGAAACTGAAAACATGAAAACTTATTAGAATAATTTAGAATAAAGGAAACAGAAACCCAGGACAACTAATCAAGTCATGACTGCCCACCCCCAAAGCTTCATAGAACATGAAGTTAACTAGATAAACAATAAGTTGTTTTTAACATGTAAAAAAAGAGTGCAGTATATATTTACCATTGCAGCGTGTGGCATTCATCACTTTAACATAACAGTAGCTCACTGTTGTTGTGATACATCCTCTGATGCAAACTAGGGCACATCATCAACGATGTTACCTGAGGTCATTGCGTGTTTCGGGTCTTTCGTACACCCTCACTCAGGTGACCCAGGTGAGGTTGGTCAGGCCTCGATTTAGAAAATGCCATGATCGTTGCGCAATCATTTCTCTGTGCCACATACATCGATCAGGCATAACATTATGACCTCCTAATATTGTGTAGCGCTCCCATGAGCCTCCAAAACAGTTGTGACTCATCAGCAAATGGGCCTTCTGAGGGTGTCCTGTGGTGTCTGGCAAAAGAATGTTGTTAGTGGTTTTTTTTGGCCCTATGGGTTAAGGAGCGGGGCCTCTGTGGATCATCCCACAGATACTTGATCATATAAATTTGGAGGCCAGGTCAACAGCTTTTGCTGTTTTTCATGTTTTTTGAGTTGTTCCCAAACATTTTTGTCATGTATGTGCCTGTGTCATCCTGCTGGGGATGACTGCTGCCATCAAGGAGTGTCATTGCTATGGGTTGGGGGTGCCTGGTCTTGTCTAGGTGGGTGCTACATGTTTAAGTAACATCCACATGAATGAAAGTTTCCCAGCACAATACATGTTTCATGTTTTGCACTTTCTGCACTTTTTCTTGAATGCATATCATCAGTGCATGTCCCATTAAACAAAGAAAGGGAGTGAAAAATGCAGGCCCATTCACAAAACTGTCAATAACTTCCTCTGATGACAAGAATAGAAACAACTATGTTGTATTTAATCTCCTTTAAGGAAAGAATGTGTGCATGTGAATTTGTCCATTTGGAAGAATAATAGAAAAGAAATATGAATCTTGCAGGGAGAGAGCATGAAAAATGGGAATTTTGATCACTAACCGATATAATCTGGCTCATGCATTATGAATGATGTAGAGGAGGGCGACTGGCTCCCTAAACCATCTGCAAAAGCAGCAACAGTTAAGAAACCGAAAGGGATGAAGAGATGAATTTGCATATGGGTTTATGGATTAATTTACGCGATAAGTAGGAGTTACTTTCAGCCGAGGGTAGTTTAATTAACGTCAAGAGGTTTTTTAGATGTGCTACAATAATTCACATAATTTCAGTTGAACAATTTAGACAGCGGCTCTAGCCTCCCCAAGCTTACTAAACCGTCGTACTAAACCCAACATTATCATGTATATTTCTCAGTGAGCACAAGCAAGTGCAGCATCACCACGGAAACCGCACTCAGCTCAGAGCGAAAGTATTGCCATGGGAGCAGAAAACCTAACAATTATGCAAAATGCAGCACATTAAATATATAACAAAGCACAGAGAGTGGAGCTTCATTGAAGCCCAAGTTCTAAGCATGTATGTATTTTATTCATTCATTCAAGAATACTTTCTTTTTTTTTTCATTGCTTCTGTTATTATTAAATTTCCTTTGTGAAATCCATAACTCACAAGATAATGTGAAGAAAGGAGGAAGAAGCAGCAAAGAAGAAACTAGAAGTGTGTGTGTGTGTGAAAGAGAGAGCGAGAGATACAGCGCACAGGAGAGAAATACGTTCCACCCCGTCCGCCACAACATGATGGACTTCACTGGAAACACGAACTGACAGGCGTGTTTAATTCCCTTGCAATAAGTGAAAATTGAACATAGTAAATAAACTCTGACAAGGCTTTTCATCAACAGTAAGAGCTTATGATTAACCATCAGATTCAGTAAAGATATTAACTTATATTTATGCATGCAGTGTAGAAAAAACAGTTGCAACTGCCCAATACACGTAATTTCTGTATAGAACATACCGCCTATTGCTCCTAATTACAGCTGATATGACAAGGAAAATTGATGAGGCAAGCAGATTTGTTGTATCCTGTCATGCGTAATTAGGAATTATTTTTTTTATTTTCTACAAAAGCAGTTTCACCTGAAAAATGTCAGCTATGAACTCCCATCTACACTCACCGGCCACTTTATTAGGTACACCTGTCCAACTGCTCGTTAACACTTAATTTCTAATCAGCCAATCACATGCCGGCAACTCAGTGCATTTAGGCATGTAGACATGGTCAAGACAATCTCCTGCAGTTCAAACCGAGCATCAGTATGGGGAAGAAAGGTGATTTGAGTGACTTTGAACGTGGCATGGTTGTTGGTGCCAGAAGGGCTGGTCTGAGTATTTCAGAAACTGCTGATCTACTGGGATTTTCACGCACAACCATCTCTAGGGTTTACAGAGAATGGTCCGAAAAAGAAAAAATATCCAGTGAGCGGCAGTTTTGTGGGCGGAAATGCCTTGTTGATGCCAGAGGTCAGAGGAGAATGGCCAGACTGGTTTGAGCTGATAGAAAGGCAACAGTGACTCAAATAACCACCCGTTACAACCAAGGTAGGCAGAAGAGCATCTCTGAACGCACAGTACGTCGAACTTTGAGGCAGATGGGCTACAGCAGCAGAAGACCACGCCGGGTGCCACTCCTGCCTGGTCTGATGAGTCTCGATTTCTGCTGCGACATTCGGATGGTAGGGTCAGAATTTGGCGTCAACAACATGAAAGCATGGATCCATCCTGCCTTGTATCAACGGTACAGGCTGGTGGTGGTGGTGTAATGGTGTGGGGAATATTTTCTTGGCACTCTTTGGGCCCCTTGGTACCAATTGAGCATCGTTGCAACGCCACAGCCTACCTGAGTATTGTTGCTGACCATGTCCATCCCTTTATGACCACAATGTACCCAACTTCTGATGGTTGATGATACTTTCAGCAGGATAATGCGCCATGTCATAAAGCTGGAATCATCTCAGACTGGTTTCTTGAACATGACAATGAGTTCACTGTACTCAAATGGCCTCCACAGTCACCAGATCTCAATCCAATAGAGCATCTTTGGGATGTGGTGGAACGGGAGATTTGCATCATGGATGTGCAGCCGACAAATCTGCGCCAACTGTGTGATGCCATCATGTCAATATGGACCAAACTCTCTGAGGAATGCTTCCAGCACCTTGTTGAATCTATGCCACGAAGAATTGAGGCAGTTCTGAAGGCAAAAGGGGGTCCAACCCGTTACTAGCATGGTGTACCTAATAAAGTGGCCGGTGAGTGTATCTGTCTGTCGTAGGCAAACTGTTAATTATACGTTTCACATGAATCCCTGTTACTTCAGTTAACAATGGCGTGTGTTTAACGACTCAGGAAACAAGGCTCGCTTCTCGGTTGATCCAAACAAAATTAATCCTACTCCTTATGCTGTGCAGTTCACTACCCGGGAGTGATCTATTTTCTGAATCCATCTGTAGATAGATGAAAGAGCTTCAGCTGTTGATGCAGAACACTGAGGAGGATGAATATTTATACAGAGGTGCACATGGGAGCACTTCAGTGTTGCAGCCGAGCCAGAAATGCAACCAAGTCATTCTCCTCCCTTTTTTCTGTCAGGCCCAACAGCCCCTCAGTCAGTTCTCCGCTAAAACCCCAAACACACCTGTTTCCCCACTCCGCTGTGCGTATACGTCGCATGTCCTGCTCAGGCGTCAGAAGCAAAGGATCCACTCATATTCACTCCGCCTTGGAAACATTCTTCAGAGGAGGCCAAAAAGCCTAATCCATCCGTGAGTATGTGTGAGTAACAGAGAGCCCACGTGATCAGAGGAAATTCACAGCTTGCCGTTTATCCTCAGACAAAAGCGCTGGGCAGAATGAAAGCGAAATTGGAGTGCTTACTGAAGCTGTTGAGAAGGCCCCTAGCCGAGCCACAAATTGCTTTCCTCCTCTCCTCCACACAGCCCTAACATGGCTGAAGCCATACATCAATTACCAGCTACCTCAATGGAACATATCTGCCACTGCAATGCCTTTTCCAGTTTAATGCCCAATGAGAGCTGCACGTACTTCACATCATAGAAGTCAAGCAGGCAATACTGACATGGCAGGTGCATTATAAATCTGCAGCCCATCCAGAGGAACAAAGTAGTTGTTGACAGGTCCCCATTGCATCTCAAGTAGCGACGGAGAAAGCTGACGAAGGTCTGTGAACTGGAGTGTGATTCAGCTCACTGATTGAACACACTGCCTTCTAGCAGTAATGATTAGGTTTTGAGGCATTTTCAGCATCCCGCTTGCCAAGCAGTTTGTGTTTTATGATTGCTCTCTGTGTTCATTAGAATGAAAAAATAACCCACCCCCCTTTGCTTTGAACAAGCGTCGTGCTCTTACTCTAAACCCCTGTTCCCAGAAACAGCTTAGTTCTGGGCAGTCGTCCATCAGAGTCCAAACACGGACTCATTGAAAGAGGGGAGTGAAAGTAGAGCCATTTTATCCAGCTTGCTACATCCAAAGCACTCATATCTTGCCTGGTTCCCTGCCAGGGCAACCAGCAATCCCAAGGTACGTGCTAGTCTGTCCTCTACAGCTATTAAAAAAAGTCAGACGTTTGCTCCCTGTTTCCAGTTTCATCACATCTGCAAGCCACATTTGGATTGGAAATCTTTGTCTCTGTTGCTGCTGCAACCTTTGATGGAGTCCAAGCTGGGTAAAAAACAAAAGAAAAAGAAAAAAGATAATACAAATCTGTAATGTATGAGAAGGCTGGAAGTGTGTAGGGAGGTAAATGATTGATAGCTCACTGCTCACACATTTAGGCTAAGTTGGTTTCGATGTTTTTTTCAGGAGAGCAGTAATGGTTCTTCGGGCCTCTGGGCAGCCACATATCTTGTGCTTGTATGTATCCTGCATCCCTGCCTGCTCATTCAAAAGCATGATAATGGAATAGCATGTCTGGGGGGTTGACCGGACGTGAAAGCACAGTATATACTATGCAGGGGAGCCAATTAGCAATTTCAGCAGTTGCTTGTTGAACCGTCACGAAGCAGAGGTCTCTGTTAAATTAAAATACAAATGTGAACTTGCCAAAAGAGGAACAGAGCGCTTACAAATCACATCACGGTCACTTTAAGCACTCTGACTAAAGACGAGGCACAAAGAAACATTTAGAAAGTTTTAAATAGAAAAGGGGCGACTTCCTCAAGAGACACCTTCAGAATTAGCCCAGGGTTATAAAAACACAGCGCAATTTAGGTTCTCACGTTGTGGGGTTTGATCTGATTCCTCCGGTAGAGACTTTTGTCTAATTGCTGTTCACATGGGAAACCACTCAGCCCTTGGGCAAGTGAGCAGCGCTCTCAAAATTCTGCAGACACACACACACACACACACAGGCACACACAGATTCACACCCCCATACTCCCATATGAGCGAGCTACCCAGCTCTCATTCAGATTTCTGATTTGGTTGAAATATAGCCGGAGAGGAAGTGAATTCCTGTAATCCAAACAGTGTTTAGCCTAATTGTCATTTATTTTCTGAACGTCACTGTATTTCCTGTTCAGTGTGAATGCATGACTGAGATACGACGAGACCAGAGAGAGGCGGCTACACTGGACGTGATGCGAGGAAGACGTTTAGCCAGAAGCAAAGATGTAGGCCAGTGTGTCTGCTGAACTATGTCCAAGAGCAGGCCCAGAGGAAATGAAAACATAGGGATGACAGCAGTGGTGTAAATTAGATTGTTTCCAAATCCATATTTCTGCAATAGGCAAACTCCGACAGGGTCTGTGCTCCTAAATGACAAGGTTAATACCTCTATAAAGATAGAAAGGAATCAATTTTAAGGGTCATACTCTAAACCCACTAAAGCTGCATAATATTGTATAAACCTGAATGCATAATTCTCCAGTCTGCTTACCACACCTCACATTTGGTCCTAACTCTCTTGTAATGGAACTGCTATTAGTTTTATGCCGCTGCAATCTTGTTTATCCCTATAACAGCAGCTTTATGAGCACTCTTCACATATTAAGTATTTCTTCAATTATTATTTTGAGTGCCAACTCTGTGCGTTCTTTTTTTACTCTTTATCGGCCTCTCATGTAGCATGCAGCAGCCATATTTTGTGCTTTAGTCAGATATATGTGCTGCTCTCTTCTACTCCTCTCCCCTCTCCTCGCCTTAAACAGATCGCTCCCCTCAGAAGAGTTGGGTTTTGCTCAAGGTTCCTCCATGTTTAAAGGGAATTCTTCCCTAGTGCCTGCCTCAAGTGTTCCAGGCTATAGGTTATGTAAAGCATCTTGAGACAATGTGTATTGTCGGTGATGCTATGTGAATGAAATTTAATTGATCTGAATTAAAACCCCACCAACTCATCTATATACCATCATATCTGACTTGTGCCTCCGTCAGTCTTCCTGTCCATTAAGCTGTCTTCCCATACAAAAACATTATGTTATGCTGATGATGGAGTCTGCACTAATTTGTCTGACCTGTTCTCATATGAAGAGATTCACTGCAGCTCCAGTGAGGGTGAATCTGCTCCAGCGGTGACATTTAATCCATGCCAATTTATCACTGCTGCAGCCCACCCCAGCAGATGCTACTGGGTGGTATATTGCTTCAGAGGGAACCTCTGGCACAGATAAAGCAAATGACCAGAGTTGTTTCCTCTTTTATTCCTCTTTGTTCATGTGCATGGTGGCTGAATGGGTTGTTCAGGGGTAGGAGCTGTGTCTGTTCCTATTTAAATAAAAAGTAGAGCATTGTCATATTGTAAACCATTGTTTGCACCTTTTATGGTTTCATGGAAGCTGGCCAAGTTTGCTGTTGTAAAGAGATACAGTAATAAATCTCTTCAATAGCCTAGGAGGGAACAAGCTTAACAAAGTTTCCTCAGAGGTTCATTACCATATTTGCTGCACTGAGAAAATAGTTGATGATCACGTGTATAAGGGCAATGAAGAAGTATTCATTACTTGTTTACAGAATAAGCTCACATCAAGAAGCTAAGCCTAATAGGAGGTCTGTATGTTCACAGGGCTAAACCTGTCGACCATAATATTTCCCCCAAATCATTGCCAACATCCAGGAGCACCTTTTGCATCTCCTGTGATAATAAAAGCACAGATTATATTATTGTCTGTCAGATTCTCCACAGTCCCTGTGCATCATCGTGATTGATTTTCAGTTAATTCACTGCAGGCGGATGATCAAATATGTGTCCCGGAAAGGTGGCACGCAAACAGATTGCAAGAGTGCCTCTCTGTCTCCTGTACGAAACCTTATTAAGGTTGATGCTGACATCCAAGGTGTCGCACACTCAAAAAGTGCATTGACTTTATTTCCATTGATGTGAGAATACTTGGAATGAATGCAAAACATGGTCCACACAAAAGGTGGCTTTGATCAAGTTTGGCTGTAACTTTAAGGTTAAGGGATTTAGATCAGCTTCCGTTTAAAGGAAGGGAAGTTTTGTGTGTTTTTAATCTGCATTACCACTGAGCAAAGACAACAATTCAAAACTGTTGAGGAGAGGGAATATATATGTTGTATTTGCACGCAAAAATACACAGGCTATACTCCCACCTTTGTAACTGCACCTCATCCTTCTCTCCTTGGTTTGCTTTCTTACTCCCACTCCCAGCTCTGGGCACTCTGAGGTCCATGACCCATCAGTTCTGCTAAGACCTCTAAGGGGCCATCCATCACCAGCGCAGCTTTGTAACCTGGGGATAGATTTCCTCTCCCCTTGCCCACTCATCAATCACCAGCGGCTACTGTGCATACCCAAGCAGGCTGCAGAAGGTGGGAAAGGCCAAGCAATGTCATTCATTGGGCCAAGTAGCCACTTGCAGAATTGAAAAAAAAGGGAAAAAAAGAAGTAGCAACTTTAAATCACTCAGGTAAATAACCTTTATATCGTTTTTCTGATCAAAATCAAATAAATGGAATTCGGAAATACTATTACATTCTCTTTAGATTGTTTCTTTGTGTCTAATATTTTGATGCACGCACACTTTAGATTGCATCGTAATGGTGTTCATTTCTAGCCGTTAAAAGAAGCAGCAGCAAAAGAAAAAACATGACTTTTTAGAAAGTTTATGCTGGCTCAGGTAGAGATGATGTGCAGCTTTGTGTTTGTCTGTGATTGGCTAAATCAAAACGGATGGCAGGTCATCGTCACTTACAGTTCTCTGAGAGGAATTACTCATCACCGTCTTGGACCAATTATTAAGCTTGTTTATAAGTGGAAAACAAGACATGACAGTGAAATCACAGTGATGCAAAACAATGCAAGAAATTATGAAAGAGACCCCGAGAGAGCTGTGAATGCGGGGGGTTGCTACAGTCACTCACCCTAAAGAGGAATGGAGTGCTGATGCAACAGAGAAGAAAGAGCAAAAAAAAAAAAAAAAAATGAAAGAAAGAAAAGCTAATGTTTAAGAGATGGGGTGCGACCCCTACCAGAAACCATGTCCCATGCCGCTGACACCTCCACAAAGGGGATGCAGCGGTGGTTAAGGCTTTTGTCAAGTCGATAAAGCAGAGGCTGAGCACAGTGGCTGATGGTGTTGAGTCAGACAGTGCCAGGTGTCCCTTTGACACGGGCACCACTCCCCTAAATGACTGGGTGAGAGAAGCGAGAGAGCATGGCTGCCACCAACACCCTTCCAATTAAAACCTCTAATTAATCGGAGCTATTTAAAGAAGCCCATTCATCCCCGGTGGCGGGTAGAGGCACGCTGACGAGCAAAAGGATAAACCGCACCATCTTTGCTCTGATTTACCTTTTCTCTAAGCTGCCCTTTGGCATTATTACCGCTTTCTTTCCGCTGCGGTGGCGCGCAGCTGTCACGATCATAACACAATTATAACATAAATAACAACTGAGCTCCACTGCCAAAGAGTATGCATCTTCTTTTATTTCTTTTTTGTCAAAGCAGTAATAATTGACTGGGGCTTGATGATAACTAGGCGGCATGCTCGGCAAACAGCTTAACATTATGATCATACAACGCCTGCTAAGTAAATCATAAATATTATTCTGGAACAGGTAGCTTGGAATTAGATGAGAGAATTTTGATGAAGCATAACTTGAGATTCAAAAGCGACAGAGAAAGGCAAACAAACATTATGCACATTCACATTCTTCTTCCGGACAGATTGGTCTCTATCTCTGTTAAACCTGCTTAGAATGGAAAATAACTGGGAAAGCATTGCTACATTACATAGTCATGGTTTACTTGCCCATCTGTCTAGCCAGAAGGTCAAATTAACCCACCACTCCCCCTATGCTCATAATACGTGCAAAAATGTCTTTCCTACATTTGTATTCTCGAGTTGTATGCTACATTTTGGGATCAGATTTTGTGCGTTTCATTTCTCCATGTGTTCAGAAGTGGTTATTAGTCTTTTGCAGGTGAAACAGTTATTTGTTCTTGTTTGCACACCTGCACAAATATGTCCTGCCCTGGTTGCGCCACAGTTGCCGGAAAAAGTTGTACTGCAACATGAATGGAAATGGAATAAATATGGATATAAATGGAAAGCAAAGAGCAAAGAGTGAACGGGCCAGAACAACCCGAAGCCGCGGCGCCAACCAAGTTCTTTCATGCTCTCTTGGTCTGTTTCATCTGAGAAGTAAAAGCCACATTTCACAGCACCATCAAAGCGCTGGCACAAACATCTTTCACGAGGATAAAGTAGTTGTCATGGAGCGTGGCTTGCAACACCCAATATGTGATGTAACACTAGCTACAAAGCTGATGTTAGATCCGGCGTTCTGCTGGATATCATGTGTGTTTATATAGATACCTTGGTGTAGTCTGAGGCTGAGAAGAGTGTGTCCTCTATTTATACTCGAAAATCTGTATTTGGGGCAGTTTGTATTTGTAGAGTGTTTCCGTTAATGATTGCCTCATTTGTATTGGTTTGGGTGCTTGTAGAGGTTCTTCTCTTTGTGTCTGTGCCTCCTCCTTAATGATGGGCCCCCACCTTCTAGCACCAACCCTAAATTGTGGGCCACCACAATTCTGCTATTTGTCATATTGGAGGCTATGGACAAACTTTCTGTTTTGTTCTCGAAGTTGGCCCTTTCAGGACGCTGTGTGGAGGGAAAAGTAAAAATAACCGGTGCCAGTGTGAAGCAACAATGGAGAATGCATCATGAGACGACATTATTATTCCCACAATGTATACACAAACTGGCTGGTGTCACTCACAATATTGTGTGTCTGTCAGAGTTTCCCTCAGCTCACAAAAGCATTTGTCCAAACTAGAATATACAGGGAGGGAACGCATTTTGGCAGCCTGCGTTTTCTCCATGTGAAAAGAGCTCATTAGCTTCTCTTGCCCTCAATTGAGCTTCCCCGACAGAACTTCCTCTCATTCTGAAGACAATTCCGACCGCCCTCTCGCTCACTGAGACACCCGAACCCTAACTATGGCCATAACCCGGAGAAGCTCAAACCTAATTCAGAAATATAACCACTTAATTGGATCACTTTGAGAGGGAACGGCATGGCCTGAAGAGGATACCTGCAGGGACCAAATCAGGACAGAAACATTATTTGTCTGTTCAGTTTAGACACAAGTTAAATGTCTGATAAGTCTTTATTCAAAAGTCTCAGCAACCAATTTGCCTCCCTCAGTTAATCACCTCTATTTGAATGTAAAATCTGAACTGTGTGCATACTTACCCATTGAGTATCTGGCCATGCGACTGAGGAGCAATTATACTGAATCCCCTCCATTTCACAAATATGTCAAATGGGATGACCTCTTTTGCATGTGCAGCAAGTCAATTAAAAATTGTAATTCATCCAATTTAGGGTGTGAAACTTGAAAACGTCTCGACTTTGAGGAGATGCTCAACTCCGCTTTGAAGCAAGAAAGTACCACCGGCTGAACATCCTTGATTCTCTGAGGGGCCGTGTAGTACTCAAGCAGAGGACGTAAACAAATGTTGTTCATTTAACATGTGCTCAGTGAGTTATCCAAGTATTAGAAGGACTGATCAATTCCAGCAAGTTAATTAATGTGTTAATTCAAGATTAACTTGAGCTGTCATCGTCAGTTTTCACAGAAATGTCTGAATATAAACTATTGCTTTGAGTTTGCAATTCAGCACTTTAAAAGAACTAAGTTACAGCTAGACTGGCTTTGAGCCACCCACAAGCTTATGAAAATAATCATTTAAAAAGGTTTGCAAAGGATGTAATGCAAGTGAATAACTTCTTTTTTTAATGTTCAGGGATCTTAAAGCAGATGTATACACTGATCTGGAGCAACAGTTAATCATTTTGATTTTTGTTTTAAATGTTATGCGAGGTGGGCTGCAGGGGGGTTGTAGCCAGTTCCCCCTCAAGGCTACTAAAGGAGGCTGGAATCAGAGGAAAGGCCCAATTCAAGACCATCTAGGAGCTCACCACCGTTGCATAAAAAAAATACAGACACTGGTTGCGGCTGAAGGAGACGGTTTGAGCTCTCAGGGGGCCGCTTGGATGTCGGAGCAGTTAGGTGGACAGCAGCTCACTTCCAACACTCTCTGACACCACATATGTCAGATCAGCCCTGCCGAAAGGGGTAGTCTATACAGAAGGACTCGTTTACGCTGCTAAGTGGCCACGTGGGGCCTCCAGTGCGACACACACCCAGGCCTGATCAGCTTGTTGTGGGTCTGCCTCGATTTGTCTGTCTTATGGTTAAAAGGCTGAAACACCTGATGACGCCGAGATACACAACTGACGACGTGTCGTGTTGGCGATGTCGTGCGGTAACCTCCCGGCCTGACTCCACCCAAGAGGACAACTCCAGAAGTATTGTGCTGGTCATCAAATGGATTAGAACATCCAGTCCTATTAAGCATTCCATTATGAAGCTTGTAGGCAGAAGTTCAGTAAAGAAGATCTGTCCCCTCACTGACACGTCACTACTGTCACACAAACCAGAAGCCAGTGGTCTATGGAGATGAACCGGAACTAGGTTGTGGGGTATCCAGAGAGATCGGGGTAAAAAAGCAGGGAGGAAAGCTGGCAGACTGGTGGAGCTGGGTGAGGATTCCAGGGAGGAAACGACAGAACAGGTGAGTTGATGGATCCAAGAGCTGAAGACGGGGAAAACCAAAATGGGTAAATGCAGTAGTATAATAACTTAAGACATTAGCCAGAGCTATACACCACAAAGGTAAGCAGAAGATCTGGCAATGAGTGGAGGACTGAACCAGGATTTTATGGACAAGATGAGTAGATGGCTGATGAGGCTCCATTGCTTGCAGGTGTGCATGTAAGTGGCTCCAGCTCCGCCCAGCTCCAGACCAACCTCCAGTGAGAAGCACACAAACAGACACACCCACCAAGAAACATAGGAGATCCTGACAACTCCTTCCACCCAATGAACTAGTTGCTCACCTTCTCTGAGTGAGTCATTCTCTCGTCCCTGTGCTTTAAAGTCACTCTGTCACCCTGTCAGAAGTCTACTTCAGCCACCTGCTAACTTCTTCTTCTCCACCACTAGCAGCGTCTAAACTCTGGGGGATCCTGCCTGAGTTGTCTAACCAATCCCTTGCACGTTCATGTTTCCTTAATCCTTTGGTGAGGAAACATACAGTATTTGGTAACTCCACACACATTTTAAATTGCGTCACTGTGCCTTTCAGTGCAGTTGAAAAGCATGTGGTGACAATGACCCCCTCTGCATGTACACTGACTACAACTGCTTTATTAGGTACAAAAAAACGAAGAAGATGCCTTATGTTGTCTAATGTGGTAATGTGTGTGTTGACAAGTGTGAAAGAAAAAAGTCTTCCTATGCGCTACCACATCACTCTATTGTTGAAATTCAGAATTTCAAAGTGTTTCAATGAGTGCCCTAGAAAGGATTAATGAATGTTGATTCTTCACCTTCTTGATCTCTGCTTATTGAAATTCTAATGTCAACAGCAGGGCCTTAGAGTGAAAACTAAATGAATCACCTGACCCTTATATGTAAGTCAAGTTGTCCCCAGTCAAATGAATAATAAAGCATGTCTGAATATGGCATGTAATAAAGGAAGAAATCCTTGTAACACTGATGTCACGACTCGTAACATCAGTGTTTATATATTTTATTTTTCTGTTTTCTCAATAAGAAATTTAAGATGAATTTGCTCAGAAGGTGACTTTATTGTAAAGGTCAACCATAATATGAACCAGAACCTAAGGGTCTGGTTTGTGATGAGCAGACTGGAAAGAAATGTCGTCAAGTGGCTTAGCAGAGTCCCCGAACATATCCACTACATTCATGTAGCATTCCCCTGTCTTCTTTCTTTTTTGTATTTATAGTTCTTTGGTGTATTGGTTGGTACAAAACACTTCACAGTCACAACCCAGTCTAACCGTTCATTCACACAAGCAAACTCACATTCACACTCTGGTGCCAAGCACTGGGAGCAACTCAGGGGTTCAGTGTCTTGCTCCAGGACACTTCGGCCCTCCCCGATCAATCAAGAAAAGAAAATGTTTAATTTCCTTGCTGTTACAGATCAAAACACTTCCATTACATAGGGAATTGTGCAGTCTCGCGTAGAGAATTAAATGTCTTAATACACTGATAATTGTTTACTGGTTATATAGGATTCCCTCTCATGTTAATAATTGATGCCTGAGTAATGAAGCTGGCTGCGGCGCCGTGGCAGTTTCGCGCTACTCTTGGCTCCAGCAGAGCCGAACACAGGCTCGACGGTGGAGTTAAAATACTTTTGATAAGTGAAGCTTATTAAAGGCGCTTTGGTTCCACACACGCAGAATGCCACCGGTGCGATGGGAACAAACCTCAGCAGAATGATTGTGAGAAGACAGAAGTTGTAAACAGACTGAGAATTGGCCCCAAGCTGTGCTGCAGGAGCTAGGACGAGGCAGTGATTAATCAGAGGGACTTTCATTTATATATATATACACTGAAACTACAGGTAAGGATTTTACAACAGAGATACAAAACTTTGTTGATTATTTATGAATTTCACCGTAGGATCTAAATCCCAAAGCATAACACACAAACTGAACCTTATATATTAATAATTCAGAGAATGTCCAACTAATCTTTTAAATTGGCTTTTCAGGTTTCTTAAAGGTATCGCATAAACATAAGCTAGACCACACAGAGCTGCTGAAAAGCTACAAGGTTCCCCTCCATCATTGTCTTTTTTCCCGGAGCATCTGCTGGAAGATTGATTTCTTAAATCTTTAATCACCTGTGGTGCAGAAGGCAGAGATATAATTGCTTTTTTTTTTGTGTAACAGCACCCACCACAATAAATGGGGCATGGTCCTTCTCTTACGACCTTATGGAAACTGAAAAGAATACAGCTGCCAAATTCCTGCTGGGAGAGTTTAAAGTGCAGCTTTTATGTCAATGATACAATGACATTCAACTCGGTGAATGTCATTGTGTCACTGGGTCTTGTGGTAGAATGTGCGCGCCCATTCGTTTCTGCTATAAATTAAACACAGAAATGTAATCCACTTCCTCCACCAACAACCATTTGCCTTTGTGACATGCTCTTGTGGAGGAGCTGGTCATTTTCTACTAACATCCCATTTCCCAGTGGCGTGTTCTGTGACTTTTTACTGTGGCTTGTTTCACCCAGTTCTCCTTATGAGTAGTCTTCACACTGCGGCACAAGTACATTCAGTCATTCGTTCATTCATTTTCTGTAACCGCTTGTCCTCTGGAGGGTCGTGGGGGCACTGGAGCCTATCGCAGCTGTCATTGGGCGAGAGGCGACATGCACCCTGGACAGGTCGCCCAGTCTATCGCAGGGTATCACGCGCATTCATTCATTCAGATTATATGCTATCTATTTTAAAAAGCATATGTAGAATATTTCTCAATGGGTAAAAAAAGAAAAAAGAAAAAAAACATGGCAGCACCCAGTCTGTTTATTCACATTCCCAAGCATGTGTTCTCTTCTGTCCTAACTCCAGCCATTGTGTGACAATCTGTGGTGATTGGGGTGTGGCCAGGAGCACAACACGCAATTAGTATAAGCGTACACCAAGTACACAGTATCCGTTTTATTCTCTGCCTTATGTTATTAATATCCCCACCAGGGTGAGCAGAGGTGGCAGGATGCAGCGTCGTCTCCCAGCTGAAGGCAGCCGCAGGATGTCAGCTGGATCCAGTAGTCTTATTGAAAAGCTGACCTTTAACGCATCTTGAGAATAAAGGCTTTGCATACAAATGATGATCTGATTCCTCAGTCATCTGGCCAGTCAGTCAATGCCACAGCATGCCGCTGCTGGATAACCCCTTCATCTGAGCAGGGCTGCATCCTCTCTCCTGGTGATTTTTTATTTTTTTATTATTTCTCTTAAAAATGTGACAGAATAATTCATTGCTTTTAACCAAGATCCCCGTCTTTCTCTTCACTCGTCTCCTCTTGTGATAGAGGTGATGCGATAGTGGGGCGCATGCCAATTTGGCGTTTCTTAATTAGTCATTATGAGCAGTATGGTTCTGCAGCCAGAGCAATATAATCAGGTATGCAAATGCATGGCCTATATTGAAAACATAATTATGCAGAGAGAACAGGAGACAGCAGCTTTATGACACTTTGCTATGAAATGATGCAACAATGCCACCTACTGAGAATGAGCTGCATGCACTCACTTGATAGTCAGAGACGTTCCCTTTTTTATTAAGCAGAGTATTAGAATTTTGCCTGCAGGTGCTGGATGCAAAAACTTCACAAGCTTTCTCCCCTGAAACAATGCAGCTGTATGATAATGAAGCTGCGGTCTCATTATTGCAGCGCAATTCAAATTCACCAGAAAACCCAGGTTTTGCTACAGAGTCAAGTACCAGCTAGCTGGGGACTCAGCGTTTGAATTTTTGCGAGAGCGATTTGGGTAAAATTGGACACAGCGTCATTATTATGTGAAGCCTTGAGATGATCTGGAAAGTACAGATTTCAAATATAAAATTCACACTTTATTTAGGTGAAAGCAGAACCTCATAGCAGCTCTGCTGTCAGCCCCTGTTGTTCACACTGGCCAGGGCGGAGGCGCAAAAAATCACCACCAATTCATCTGCTGCAGTTTGCTGGTACACGTAATACTAATGCGTGTACACAAGTATTGACTTAAATGTCCTAGAAAGCAGAAAAAGTATTGATTGGGTTGCTCTAGGCGACAGGAACTCTTAAAGGGGATGTTTATAGTATTTATAATTTAACTGCCATTATTAAACTGTATCATACTGTAAATTCACAAAGGACCTGCACGCTACATTCGACCACTTCCAAACATGACACTGCCACATCTAACTTTGAAATGTGTTTCCATTTATTTAGTCTTGAAAAACAAAGAAAATATCTTATATGAAAAAAAATGGTATATACACAATGCTTTTAACCAGAAAGGCACCAAAGACACATGTGCTGTCACCTGAAAGGTAAATGCTTTTCGCTGGCTCCATAGCAACATACAAAAACAGGACATGCATCAACTTGAGAATGTGTAGAGTAACTCTGAAGATGACATTAGAAACAGAATTAGATTATTTCTCTGATTTTCTCTCTCACAATGTGATCTTTATTTGAAAAGTTAAAAAAAAAAAAAGCTAATAAGACAATAGTGGTGTTGTGATAGCTAAAAATATATATATATTACTTATTACATAAATACAATAGTCTCAATGGAGCACACTTTAGATGTGCATTACTTGCTCCCTTTTGTGGCTACAGTCTGTCCACTATGTGTGCAAGGAGGAAAGAACATTGTGAGAACATCCTTAATGCAAAATACAACTTCTGTCAAGCATGACATTTTTATTTATACACATTTGTAATAAATTATTTTTAGTACAATTTTCAGGCTGTGACCGTTAGGAAGAACAACGCCTACTGTGCAACCTTGCTACTGTTAAAGGTCGGATATTTAAAAAAGGGTGATATGTCTGTGATTGTCTACGTGTTGAAGTGTTGCATGTGCCTTACCACGACGGGAGAGCTGTCCACGCATTCGGTCAGGTAAAATCCAACACCATTTCCACCAAAAAAAAACTCATTCATCCCCTGGGGACAGCTCAAGTGATTTTAAAAAGGTAGAGAGTGGCACACTTAATGGAAGTGTGAACCGAAACAGGTCAGATATCTTGAGTTTTCAAGGGTGGGCGGGCTGCCATGGGACAAAGCAGGTCAGTTTTTGACTGGAAAGGTAAACAGGTGAGGTAAGTTCTCATCCTAAGTATTACTGGTGTTAAAACTCAGTGTAAATGTAACAGCAGCACTCATCTTCCTCCTCTTCTCCCTCTCACATAAAGAAGCTAATACCTCATTAGGCTGTGGATCGAGGCAAATACCTATACTGTAATGGTTCCTAAGAGGTAAGCCAGACGTTATAACCAAAAATAAAACAAAAAAATGATATGATATCAGAAAGTAAATAATGTAATGTAAGCATACTGTTAGCACCAATTCTCTGTCTATTAGTGCTGTGGTTCTTTGTGATTGGTCCGATGGAAGAACTGCATACAGTTTTGTGAGGTTGTAACCTATTTTTTTTTTCCTTGTTCTTCGTATGTCTATCATTTGTTTAGGCTGATGGTGACATACGATGTAGGTATGTAGCCTTCATCCCCGTTGTTCCTACGGACACGGGTCCAACCGTCCCCTTTGTCCTCTTCTACCACAGCCAGCACCTCCCCTTCCTGCATGGAGATGGTTCCTTCACTGGAACCTGAAAGAGAAAGCAAAATTAGGATTATGTGTCTATAAATGGTAGAACACGCTCATTCTGCCACAAATTATCCAACAGCCCTGGCAGAGCAATATGGCTTACCAAATCATCTGGCACTATTCAGCTCCCCTTTTTCATTTAAAGGGGAACTACTGTTTTTTCCAACCTGGACCTTATGGCATAAAATACCTTTGTTTACTCACCCATATATTTTTGTGTAAGTTGCGGTCAGTCAGGAGATCAGCATACATCCATATAGTGGGAGTGAATGGGGCACCGAAACGCAGCCTCTAAATAACGCATTATCTGCCGCGAAACTCGTTCATTTCACCAAAATTTCATTATCGTACACTAGTGCCATTCCCTGTTGAGTCCGGAGTTACGCGTCATCATCATCCGGGGTCTGAAGACTGACCTACCTACGTCACAATTGGAAAAATATTCAGCCATGTTGCAAAAAAACTAGCTGATTATCTCCTGAATTAGTGCAAATTACACCAAAGTTATATGGGTGAGTAAAAGATTGGATTTCATGTCAGAAATCAGGTCCAGGTTGTAAAAAACAGTAGTTCCCCTTTCAGTCATGCAGTCATGCAATATACTTCTCTAACTGTGTGGGTGGAGTCTGAAGATTCTTTAGCTAAACACTCCACAAGTGAAGGATGACCACTGAAAAGGCTAAAGTTTAGAGCATCTCTTGTAATCACCTGGCCCTAACCTACAGAGTCCACTCACTTAAATAATAGAGAGAAGGTCAGTGTATTAGAGAAACATACCAGGGAAGTTGTACATGGCTGTGCAATTCCCAATAGGAGCAGTTAGTTCCTCATCCTCAAAGTCATCATCAAACTCTGCGTAAATGGCTTGGGAGGGATCAGGAGTGCTTTCATCTGAGTGAGCTCCATCAGGACTGGAAAGACGATACATAACGGTCTTACACAGTACAGAGGACAAACTGTTGTTTCAATATCTACCAGTGGAGTTTAACCTTACCTGTGGACGTCGAGGGCTCCGTTATTGTTGAATGTGTGAGTTTTATAGCGCAACGTGTCCCCTCGACCTCCTGCTTCAGACAGCCATACCTACACAAGCGGAGAGCGGCGATCAAAAGACAGGAGAATGAACGGAAGTCTCATTCTATAGATAATAAATGCAACGGTAGAGATATCAAGTCAGGTTTATTTGTCGTCAGAAAATCAGCATTAAAAGTATGTGAAATTAGCAGTTCCTGTTTGCTCATGGATGTACAGATACTGGTTTACACTGATTCTAAAGAATGGTCAGGCAGACACATGAATAATAAGACTGCCTGTTCACACTGGCCATTAAATTGTATGTCCTTATGAAATGGTCCTGGTCATTCAGTGTAAATGGTCAAATGAAATTGAATGAAATTAACAAAATCAATAGCCTTTCTTTCACACAATACTGTATTCAAAATGTTATCTGAAGGATTCAAAAAAATCAAGTTAGGCAAATTAAATAGCCATCTTCACTTCTTTTTTTAGCACATAATCACATATTTTGTTGGTGTCCCTCCACTGCAACATGGAGGAGAAACACAGACCTCCAGAGAAGCACAAAGAGGGATCTATACTAGTCCTTAACCTTAGAATAAATGTGATTTGATGAACTGGACCATCTTTAATTAAAGACTGCATACAAAGGCTGCTAGTTTTGTCCTCTGAGGACACCACAGAGAGTAGCTCAGCTCAGCAAAGAGGACAGAGAGGAAAAACCTCCCAGAATCTAAACCTTCAGTTTTAAGCATCCGCTTACCTCCTAATAATGTGAATTTTAATAAAAATAAAATGACCTAGTGACATTATAATAGATGATAGATAGATGACCTTTTAATATGAATGAATAAGAGAGGTCAGAATTACCTCATACTTGCTCATCTCTCCCCTGAGCCGCTCTATATTCTGGGATGTCTGGCTGATTTGCGATGCCAGACTAGCAGGGTCCCCCATTTGAGGATTTTTTTCATAAACATCTTTCATCTTTCCCAGTGCTTCACTGAAAAGAGACAGAGAAAACCAGAGAGATGTGAACAAGGAAGGAAGAAGGAAAGTGACTTTTAGTGGAAATTGGTTCCCCGCAGAGCTCAGCGGTGGGTAAACAATTCAAACACACACACAGAGACACCACGGTGTTATGCACACTGCATGAATATTAAAACCACACTCCCACCAGAGAAGCTCTAACAAAGGCGTTTATTAATGCCCACCGGGGTACCGCCATGCACACACAAACACACCTCTGGTCGACTTCTTTTTGTAACTCTTTGCAAATTTCCTCTAATTTCTGTTGTAACCTCTTCCTGCGCTGCTCTGGAGGGAGATGGGCGAAGTCCTCTGTCACCGTAGGCTGCAAGAGGTCACAGGAAGGGTGGGTTAACACTGACATTAGCCTGACGCTTTCACAATGACAGTCTGCAGGGCAACAGAAGCGGAAAACTGAGGCGAAAAAAAAAAGCTTGTGGTTTGAGTTCAGCCCAGGCTAGGATGTGTAACCGACAAAGTTTAGTTTCAAGTGTCCTCACATTGGTAAATAAAGATTACTGTAAAGCTAGTGCTGTGTCAGTGAGCTGAAAACAAAACCACCACCCATGGACTTCATATACAGTCCAGCACACGCCAATCAATGGTATAAAAATTTGCCCCAATTTGCCCCAATCGGAACAAGGTGACACACACACACTCACAAAAAAAAGTGCAGAATTAAGGTTTTGTCAAAATTTGGTTCAGACTGCCTTAAACCAAGCATTGCTCCCTTCCACCACCAGGTGGCCACCTTTTCAATACAAAGAGGACTCAAGAGGACAAGTATTTTGCCACATGACATTATGCTGGATGTTGCATGTTCAGTTCCTAGGGCACATAAACACCAGCAGAAACGTGTTAAATTCTCAATCTGTTGTAAAGGAAAGGTGGCCATTTTTGTGTGTCAAACATCTGAGATCCCCAGCACCACTTTAGCTTTAAGTATTACCATGATCCTCTCTGGAGTAAACTTCTAAAGGGAAAAGAAAGAAACAGCACATGTATAGAAACATCTAATCATAAACCCCAAAGATGTTTCTTTCTTTTGATACACAAACATTAAGGAACTGCAAAATTGTTACTGCATGACTATGTCCTGTGTGGCTATGCTATTCGAATGAGTAATGCATTGACTCTTGCAGAGGCATGAACACAGGGTGATGTGTGCGCCCATATGAGTGGAGCTTTCCTGGTACCACCTCCGCTGGTGACTCACCGATCTCCTGAGTGTCCGGAAGGAAGAGATTCTGGGTTTGACTGTCTTATTGATCTCCTTCAAACAGTACGACAGGGGGTCCCGGCCAAACTTGGGGGAAGGGGCTCCGTTAGCGGGTGAAGGGGCGGGGGGTGTGGAGAAAGGGGTGAGCGTGGAGGAAGAGAGCTGGGGCAAGACCAAAGTACCAGCACCCAAGTATGCAGGGATAAGGTGGTGTATGGGGGTAAGGGGGAAGAAGTAATTGAGGAATGGAGAAGGACAAAACAAACAACAAGGTGACAAGGGAAAGAAAAAGACACCGTCAACACCTTAAAAAGCACACCACGAAGCCAGGAAGACAACACTGGAGCAAACCCAGCACATGAGCCCAAAGAGCATGGAAGCGCAAACACAAAAATCTCTTTGGCTCTTAAAAAAAACACACATTTTGGAAAAAAAGAAAAGAAAAAAAAACACAACTACACAGCAAGCAACCAACCACAGTCCACGCTGGAGCCACAGCAGCCCAACACCTGCATCCAAACTCGAGTCAGGTCGAGGGTAGAGTGAGCCCCAGGGAGGAGCTACAGCAGTTTTGCTATCAGAAATTCATATCATTATCAAATGCCTTCATTGTGGACAAGGCTAAAACACACGTGGCTTTTACAGCTGTAGGCAGCGTACTACTTCTTACGTTTGCTATGCTACAGTGGGCTACTTTGGAACAACAATACATATTTTTTTATACAAGACTGTCAAGGTTTGGGAATCTTTGTGTCTCTAGTTGACTTTAAAATGACAAGTATAACAGTGACAATATCAGGCATATTGTCAGAAAGTCTGAATCGAAATGAACCACCTCAATCATTAGGTGAAATATCACGTTCACAGTTCACCCAGTACTTATTCTGTATCTGACATATATCAATTCACACCCAAGTGCAGTTGTTATAAATAGCCCACTTAATTACCACAGTGGGAACTTGCACATAGATCTTTAGAGCTCGATGAACGCCCTGTGTGACCTATTAGAAAGAGGTTAACGTGTTTGGAGTGAACTATTTAACTACTCGCTATGTGGAAAGGCGGGGGTGGGATCTATTAGTTAAATTACACAGGAGGCTGACGGCTTCTAGTCTTCAATACTGACTGTCTGAAACAGCCCTACAACAAGCTCCCTTGAGTGAGCACTGAGAGCTGGAAGGACAACACTGTTATTATGTGAACATCTACTGGGTAGGTGCTACTTTCATGAGAGTTATGGGGATCTAAGTACAGGAAAGCGGTCAAGAATGGGAATGTTTAAGGGCCAGGCATAAACCAAGAGCTCACTCCAGTGAGTATAGGCAGCCTCCTATTCACGCTGCCCGGGCCTAATTGGGAGAGCATGACTGATGACACAGAGCACTGTGCCACACACATACACAGAACAGGAAGAGTGCACAGCCGAGCGCAGCCAGTAAGACATGCAGAGAGGAGAAGAGAGGTGCTGAACAAGCAAACACTGCAGGGAAGAATGAAGGGATCATTTAGTGCTGGGACCAGAGGAAGGGGCCCATTAGCTGGTTAGTGGTCTGCCGCTCACATCACTAGTTTAATTTGGGACCTCACCAAGAGTGCTCTATTGAGATAAGATAAGATTCATGGTTTACAGTGTAGTGAGACTTGCCCCCGAACGGATACTGAAGAGCAAATACAAAAATGTCAATACTGAAATATTTACGAAGCATAAATGTGTGGTTGGACCTGAACCAGTCCTCCTGACCTAGCAAACCTGGTGTCATTCTAATGTTGATACAAAGATTCGATTGTGGGGCAACACATAATGCCCGGTTCTGGCAGAATAATGGAAGTAGTGTATTTGTGGATGCCTGTAGAGGAAAATTCAATGTTGTTTGGGTCCCGTGCTGATGAAAGCACAAGCGCAGCAGAATGCTGACTGCCAGTTGACCTATTGGAAACCACGCTGCAGAGATAGAGAGGGTGAGTGTGGGTGTGGAGGGGAGGGGGGCAAGGTTTGTTCACTCACAGCCAGGGATACAGTCATGCAAAGGATCTTTTCTAGATGTTTTGGTGTGTGTGTGTGTGTGTGTGTGTGTGTGTGTGTGTGTGTGTTCAGTGTTGAATATAATGGAAGAGGTTCATGCATTGTGCGCTTTAGAGATGAGAAGGTTGTGTATGTGCGTTTGCGTGCGTTTCATGTGTGTGCAGTCACAACCACAGGTCCACAATGAGCGCTTTCTGTCTGTGACTTCCCGTCTCTACCGTGAAAGGAGTCGCACAATAATCTGCTGATAATATTAAAATCAAATCAGAGGGGTTTTCTAACTCTACGATGCAAATAACACATCTGTTAGTGTGAAGCTACGTTACAAGACAAAATTAGCACAATGTGTTCTGACAAAGTGACACGTCCTACCTTACTCCTCTTGGTGAAAAGCCAAAAGTTTTTGCCCTTGTTCTTCCCCAGAAGGTCCATGGGGCCTTTAGGCGTGCCCAGGCTACTGTCAGAGGAGGCTCGATTGATGCCCTGACTGTAGTCCTCGAATTCCACATCTCCAGGACGCTCAAAGCCTGACTTATTCTGTTCTATTACAACCACGGAGTCCTGTGTTGAATGCAGTTATAGATTAGAGAGTTATCCCCCAAAAGCCGGGCTGCACATTAAAATCCATTCGTCATTCGCTGGGAGCAACTCACATTCTTTTCATTAACATTAGTGCCCGCTTTAGTAATGCCTTCCAGGCACTTGCCAATGATGGGCATCACATGCTTCTCTGTGTCCGAGAACAAGATGTAGCCCTGCGCCAGCTTCCGTACTCGCCTCTCATCCAGATCCTGCAATTTCTAGCGACAACAAAGCAACAATTGCTCACACAGTGCCACTATAGAGACAAGACAAAGCATAGCCCATAACACAGAAAGTATTTCAGTCTCCGGTTCATAATAGGTATGGGATAGAGAATGTAGTATAGGTTTTCATGACTAAATTTCGATTAGCATCTGAATCGATTATTCAGATTTTGGTTGTCTAACATCAGCTGATCTCCTTGATGGCATGTTGCCATGTAGCAACAGACTACAGACTTATTCACTTACGTTGAAAATGAGTGGCATGTCATTAAAATAGAACTGGTTCTGCTCCTTGTTGTATTTCTGGAGCTGGGCAGCATAGTCGTTCTTACATTCCTCCGCTACATGTGCTCTCATGTGAGCCTGCTGCTTGGCCTGAAACCACACGAGACGCAAACAGGTTAGAGAGCGTCTGAGCTTCCTGTGGCTCATGCTCAACACTGTAAATCTCTATCGTGCATTTCTCCCCCCTTCCTTTTTTACTTTTTCAACGTCGGCTTTTGTGGCGTTGATGTCCTGATCGGTCTTCTCCGCGTACTGTGCGGCACGCTCTGCTTCCCTCCATTCCCTCTCAAAGCGCTTTTTACTCTGATGTAGAGGAAGAAAGGAGGGTTTTATTACTTTCAGTAAATATTTTTTAAGTTTTGAAATGAATAAGGGAGGTTTGAGACTTGGGATTGACGGTGCAGAATATCTCTGTTCATCTGTTTTTACTATAGACAAATCAAGCCACCTGACTGGCCACACTGAATATGCAAACATTTGCTCATGGGGAGCACTTCCCATCTTTCATTCTGTACTCAAATGATACAAAACAAAAATGTTGATTGATCTCAAAAACTTACACTGTCGAGCTGCTTGTATGTGCTCTCCAAATTCTGCTGGGCTTTCTTGGCCTCCATCAGATACTGCAGACATTCATAAAAATAGACAGAGTGAGAGGAGAGTCAGATGACAGAGAGAGAGAGAGAGGGGCAGCCATGTGCAGGGGCAGACAGAATAAACAATGACCTCCAACAGCTACACAGCAAAACATGCGTGAAAACAAATACCAGTGTGTCGGTTTTGAGACATAACGTCTTCGGCGAGATCCTGCACACAGCTGCACTGTTCCGCAATCCAGCGAGGACAAAGAAGAAGCATTCTTCATAAAGATGGCACACCACTGCTCAGACCATGCGTCCCTGAGGACACTCTAAGTAAGGCTTCTTTCCTGCCACAGCAGTGAGATTTCACACGTACACTCTCCCTTAAAATCTCCTCCTTAGCAATGTGTGCCAGTCATTTCAAATCCCATTTGGAAAATCATCAGGATGATGGTGAATATGGAGCCATGAGCACACACTGGAGTACCCTAGGTGTTTTTGTCACTTAGGTAAGCGTTACAGGTAAGGGTGCATGAGTGGGTTGTAACTTGTTTATTCATTAAGCTGCATCTGCAGCCGCAAACATCTACTTCAAGCCTCCCACATCATCTCGGCATGGAGCTCACCGTCTTCCGTTCCTGCTTGAGCTCTTGCAGGTACTTGGTGAGGTCGATGCAAATGTTCATCATCAAGTTCTCGGCGATCAGCTCCCTCTGCCCCGCGTAGTCGTTCATCTCATTCAGGATGTCCAAAAAAGACTGGTAGCTGGACAACCTATCATTTGAGAGGAGGGAAAAGGAAAGGGTGGAGACATAAGGACACGGCGATGGGACCACTGATAAGATGACAAACGCACGGGCTCAAAGAGAAGCCAGCAGTGGGCCAAGTCGTGATAAGAAGCTCATGACTTCCTTATTCCTGCTTCCTTCTAGAGCCATTTAAATGACATCAACAGCGGCCCTGCACTACTGTGTCGCACACGTCAGCAGCAACAAAGGGATGCTTTGCAGCTTAAAACAGATTGTTTGTAGCTCACGTGCGTCTAAATATAATTCTGTTTGTTTTGTAAGGTTGTGCAACAGACACAGCGATGACTCACCTGCAGTCTGGCTCGTCTTTGCTGCTTCGCTTTATGTTGTATTTCTTCGAAAGGTTCCTGCAGACAGTAACAGTGCATCAAGCAACTGGTAGGCAAATATTTACACGCTCTCAATGGGACATGACGTTGGAGGAAAGCTCAAACAAACCAAAACTATTCTTATGTAACCACTGGATGTTTTTTCACACAATAGGAATAAAAACAACAGTCCACTATGAACAGATTTAAACGCTTTTCTTCCTTCTTTCACTCTCCCCCTGGCCACATCCTGTCTATCATGTGCCAGTCTGCTCCCACTTCCTCTCTTCTTCTCTCCCTTTCTCTCTCTTCAGCACAGCTCAGCACTAGAACAGATGTGGGCCTGCAAACTGGAGAACTGGAGAGGAAGCGGTATGGATGAAGAGAGAGAAGAGCGATATAGGGGGAGAGGGAGCACACTCCAGCTGGAGAATTGGGCTAGTGTTTCAGGGACTCTTTAAATTATGTCCCAGAGCGGTCATATAACCAGCAGACATTGCATAGACAGCCTTTTGACTTGCACCCATGCAAATGCAAGCACAGTCAAGCACACAGATTCAAGCATGTGAGGCAGTCGGCACGGAAGACAACAAGAACGAGGCCTACCTCAGTTGTTTGGCATAGTTTTGCTCTATCTCCGTCCTCTCCTTCACAAATTTCACATACTTCTCCACCAGCTCCAGGCCAGACTGTGTGTGCTTCTCAATGATGTCATATTGGTCCTGGGAGAAGGAGTGTAAGAGACAAATAAGGAAAAGAAAAGCCAGCGCTGAGCACACAGGATTCGGAACATGTGCTACTTTTATGTAATAACTAGGATGTTCCTCTTGAGATGAGTTGAGTCTGAGGTCAAAGACGAATCCTGAATGAAAGGCAATAAACTAAACACATCGAGGTTTGTTCCTGCACACTGGATTCCAATAATCCACTACACATGTGCACACAATTTTGCTGATGGTCCCCAAACTCCAGCTTTAAATCACGGAGAACCGACGCTGTTCAAGAAAGAGGACAATCAGAGGACACGGGGTCACAACACGGGTCACTACTTCTCAGACAAGAGGGAGGAGATTTCATCTCATCCATATGCGGCTGGAGTTGACTCTTTGCATTCGTAATTTGAAAAGCAACCTGACAGCATGACCACTATTAATCAGTCAGCGTTAATGTTGACCTCTCTCATTTCAGTTTCATCTGAATTTGCTGATTTTTCATTTTTTGTGTTGTACATGATTAAAGATGTCGTTTCCCTTCCTCTTTGCGCTAATGTGAAAAGGAACCTTATGACACCTTCAAGCTCAGACAAGTCAAGTCAAGTTAAGTCTGAGAGGCAATACTGAAGCCAGTGTTCTCTCACACGCTCCACACAAAGACTAATTCCCCCAAGCTTGCTTTGCTGCTTCAGCATCTAGTTGGGGGCATCGTGAAAAGGGATTCCTGACATGCTGGGCCATGTTCTTCTGCACTCTTCCTTCCCTTCAGGTAAAACAAAAGAGACAACCCCCAAATGAATGAGACTACATTTAATCTAATTACAGAACGCAGTTAAAAGTTAAGTCAGGGGCCTGCAATCCATCAGCACAATAACTACTAACCACTTGGCACTCTTGGGGTTTTTAATTTAGGGTCATTAGTTGTAGAACAGAAGTAACGATAGCCGGCACAGCCAACTTTCCAATTTCCCAAGGTGCTTGTGTTTTCTTCGTGGGTGTGGAAAGCGCAGTGAAATAAGCAAATGTTGGGAATTTAGCACATTACTGCAAATGTGACCCACGTAATCCAAAAGGGGGATTTATTTATGATTTCAATTTTAAAAGCCGTAGTCTAGAATCCAGTACAACCTCACTGCATCAACAGAGCGGAGGTCTGAAGCTACATTTATCTATAGCTGAACAGGGTGAATAAGGTTGATGTGCTGTGACTAATGCAAAAGCTTTTTAGTTTTATCTGGCAACTGCAAACACATAGAATAACCCGTCTGCAAAGGTTCGCAGGAATCAAAATACAACTGAAATGCAGTTCATTTGGCGAGGACTACATGAAGCCTCGAATGTTGTCGTCAGAATCTCTGCAGATTTTATGCAAGGCATCTTTTTAAGTCACTGCGGCGAGATGAGATAGGCATGTAACAAAGACGTAGTGAGGCCTAGTGTTTACTGAGATTTAGGACTGCAAAGTCACAGTTTCACAGTGACAAGCTGTGTTGCTTGAGCATGCATCTAACCCCCAAATCACTCCAAAACGCCTTTTGCATGCCTGCCCACTCCTCCAAGTGTGCACAATCCCGTGTGAACGAAGAGATGAGTTAAATGCAGAGTTTCCCCTTGATGGATCAATAAAAGAAATAAAAAACATATGATACATTAAAATACTTTCCTGAATGGACTTAACAACACAACTGGAGAGCCATGCTTGCCAACATGGAAGTGCAACGCCATCAAGTTAAAGCCTATCTTCTAAAAATTTTAATTACAGATTGTCTGTTGCATGTCTGAGAGGAGTGTATTCATCACATTATGGGACAACTGTCACAGCACAAATGGAAAGTTGTATTTCGCCTTTGGGTTTTGACACAGGCATTTTGCATAGACAGTCTGCTATTTGCATATTCTGTTTCTGGACTACTGATCCGTCTGTAGCACAGCGTATAAAAAAAGGGTCAGCTACTCTGGAGACTGAGGAGGAGGTTAGAAATTGCTAAGCAAGATGTGCTGTATATTTCCTTTGTGTGTCCCCAGACCTGTATTTTGTCTCCCACACAATCAGGGACTCCGATCCAAGTATTTGCCAAAACAGAGTCCATTCAGGTAGCTACACACGTGTGTACACAGCTGCACAGCAATGCCTAACTGTTCACGTCGGATTCAGGAAGCATATGTTGAAGAATTGCACACACACGTTACATCTCACGGATTCACTACTTTGTGGGAGTATGATCGAATCAACGTCCTGCTTGTTTTCTTTGGAATTACATTAGAAACACAGTGAAACCAACAGTGCGTCATCAGACATGTATCCATTCTCACCATTCACGCTGCAAGGAATAATTTGAGGAAGTTGCGTCCCAGTGTCGTGCAAAAAGACTGCGTTTCATCCATTGTTGCGTCTGCGCTAGGTAGGAAACAAAACCGCACCACTTTCCTATCAATTCTTGGTTCTGTAAAATGACATTTCTGAAACATTTCATAGTATTATAAATGCTCTCATTTGCGTATCTATTCAGCCCTTGATGATGTTTGTTGCTTGTGAACTTAAAACTACTGCAGTACGCGTATATTTAGAGGATACTTAAAGGTACTTAAATTCCGTTATAACCCCTAAACTTACTTACTAAAACCTCAATTGAGAAACTTACCCAAACAACCACTGAAACACAGTTTAAGAGACATGGGTTTTCATTTTTAATATATAAGAAATGATAAAGCACACACCTGATAATTCAGTAACAGTATATTTAAAATGTAAAATGTTAAAAATGTAAATTGAAAAAAAATGTTCTGGGTTTGATATGTATACAATATTTGCTACCACATGGTTGGGCACACAACAGGTTTCTCAGGAGGAGCACAGCACTGCTGTAACAAAATTGACCTTAGTTAAACTCTAACTAGAAGCTGTTTCATTTATTGGTCACTTGATTCAAAACAAGAATTCAGAAAAAGACATGACAAATGTCTTAAAACACATCATACAGGAAAATAATCAGTATCTTGTATCTTGTATCTTGTCAAACACCAATGGCTGTCAGACTACTGCAATATATCACCATCCAAAGCCACAGTCAGAATTATCTTTATAGGTCCCCATAGACTGGGTATGTACTGAACTGATTTCCATAAATCATAAAATGATTGTGCGTGTGTGTACATATGCACAAATGGTCGTAATTTACTTTGAGGAGTGAATGCCTTGTTTGCGGTTAGGCTATGGCATGCACGCCTGGGGGGTTTACATAAAGAAATGCATATCTTCAGAACACTTGTGAAAATCAGTGGCATTTATTTCTCCCTCACTCATTTAACCATTCCCAATGTGTTTGAATAAGGACACGCATAACTTATTTTTATAGCACTGCTTAGGCAGTTGTGGTGCAACAAAAGTATCGTAGTCCACATTCAAACCTGAGGTCCTAATAGTCACATCTAACCTCCTCCAAAGTGCACTCTACACCTCAACTTCCATTGCTTCCAATTATACCAGAGAGGAAGTGGCATTAAGTGCAAGCCGCATAACTTCTAAAGGAGTCACCCTGAAAGTCATCAACCTACATGTTTGGATGGATATTTCAGCCCTGAGTCACCCTGACTTCGAGAAAACGACGGGCCAGGCCCAGCCAGACCTGTCTTCAGGAGCGGCCTGGAGCCACTCAATATCACAGCTAACTCCTCGACACTGATCTTGCACCCTGCAAACTGGAGTCTTAAAATAGCTGCAGGATTAACAACAATCAGGAGACAGATGCCATCGAGCTGACTTGTCCTGAGGAACGACCGTATAGCCAAACATTTACAAAACCAATTATGCATGAAGGGCTTTGTCGAACCAGACAGGTGAGGCTGTGTAAATAAAATGATTTGTAAGTGTGAAAGAAACAAAGAAAGACTGGCTCTGTTGTGGAGAGCTTTCTCTCAGTGAAGATTACTAGTGGAACAACTTCACGCAAGGAACGGGAAAGACCAAAACAGAACCTCTAATTCATACTGGGGTGCGGATGTTTCTCTGAATCAATCAAAGTAGGGCAAAACTAATTAGGTTGTTGCAGCAGCACATACGATGGAAAAGGGACGGGGGAGAGGCCTAGGGGGAGACTCTGTAATGAGGTCACAACCTCCCTATCCTCTTCTTTAGCACTGCTCCATTTTATATATCCAAGTTCCCTGCAAATGTGCAATGTGACAACAGGACTTGTTTGGGTCCTGCACGGCACCACTGCTTTTACTGTAGCATCCAGGAAGTGGCTTTAGAGTCCGCTGCTTAGTAGCAGTAGCAACTGGATTTGTATGGACCTATTAAACAGGCTTTCACAGACACAGCAGTTATATTTTCAAATAATATAGGTCAACTTAGCCTGATAAAAGTCATGTCTTAAAAACATGAAACAAAAAAGAAAAAAAGAAACCATGCCACTCAGGTAGAACCACGAGGCTCCTCATCCGTGAAGCTTGTTGCCAAGGCAAATCACAGCCTCTGCCAGATTGTAAACAGTGAAGCATCCCAGTGTACAACCCACCTGATTTAAGTTTGTAAACCTTTCTATATGCAGAAATAATAGGGGTTTTTTTGCACTTGATAAGCTTAACCTTAAGCTTGATATCGATTTTGCATAGTTCTGTCCGAGAATACAGCCATCCAGGTCATATGATATCCAAAAATACTCGGCAACTTGTTCAAGCTGTTTTTCATTCGGTGCTTGCTCGTATAATAAAAAGCTGGTGATTTACGTCTAAAATTAATTGAAGCCAAATATCCCATGTGCAAACTTGAATCCAGGATTAACTTTTAAGTGCGCTTCACTCTCCACAACAGCAGCATGCTGGCAATGGCCTCCTCCCAACTCTTTGTTTTAAATACTAAACGCTAAAGAAAACGCCAGGAAAGCGTGTCCGTGAATGCACCGTTCTGCAAGCACAAGCGGGTAATTAGGCAACAACGTCCCGCAGCTTCCCCAGACATTTATTCCTCACCAGAGGACGCCTGGCGTTACACAACTCCTCAGCGTGCACCGTCAAAGAAAGTGCACAGGGCAAATTCAGATGATGGACTTACCCAGAGTTCTGTGCCCCAATCCATGTTCAGCTTGTTGGCCAAGCTGTCCTGACTTTCCCGAATACAAAGAACTTCTCCAAAGTTATCCCAACAGCTCGGATCGGCCCTGGGAAGAGTAATCCCTGCGTGATAAATCCGACGCAACCACTGCTTACTCCGGCTTTGGTTTCTTCAGCAAATATTGTAAGGGAGCATCATAATTCGCTAATTGACTTGGGCTTGCTGTCGTTAGTCTAGTTTGTCCAAATATTTTTCATAGCGAAGGAAACGGGGGACAAACTAGCTTTCGTATCCGCGTCACTCCCAAATCCTAATTCTTAAAGGGCCAGTGCACTGAAATACACGTTACACTGGACAGGGGGTTGATACAGGCCCACAGCTTGGATTGGTTCAAATTATGTTATTGTTTAAACCGTATTCTCCTCTGTCTAGTCTCGCTTAAAAAAGATAATAATGAATAAATAAAATGCACCTCCCTGTTGCAGTGTCCTCGAGCAAGACATTAAACAATGATGATTCTGTGTTCATCATCACTCATCACACATTGTCCTCCTCATATGATGCTGAGACACAGTGATTGGTCCAGGCGCTCCCTGTTTCAAGATTACTCATGATTAAGGGAAGCATGAAAAAATGATGCAACGCCCTTTCCACTTTCAAAATCAGCAGTCACCTGCTTCTGTTTATTTGTTTTTTGTCTGGTTCATTATCTACAGCGGTGTCATACAAGGACCATAGTATTTTAAGCCAGTATTTCAAGAGGATAAAAGTGCAGACATGGACTTTGAAAATGTGGAGGAAAAAAAGGAAAATATCAAAGTATCTTACAAAGAGAAACACAGTGTATAAGTGTAACTTTGCTTGATCATGAACACCGGCAAACAATACAACATTATTTCAAACATGTAGCTAGATATATATTTACAGAATGGATGAACGCTTTAATGGGTACGTAATTACAAACCCCCCAACCAAAGGAAAAAAAACACCTTCGCAGTTTTTGTGTCTGGCTGACAGCACACCACATTTAATAATAATTAATTAGATTGCTCATCATTGAAATTAATCACGCCGTTGATAGCAGGGTCGTTTATTTTAATGTCGTCATTCCCAACACTGGTCATGAGGACGTCTCCATTATGGACAAAGGTGTATAGTCCCCGTTTTTTCCTCTGATTGCGGTAAATGACCACAACCACAATCATCATGACGATGATCCCTGCAATTATCAGCATCAAAAGGAATAGATAGGGAAAATCTGGTGTACCTGCAAATCAAGCAACAGAGTAATCAGTATCAAAAGTTTACACAGACGTATTGTGTATATTACATATAATCCACTCAAACAGTCAATAATGCACATTCTGAATTTCAGTATACTATACATATATCTAGACACTACTCTCACTGTCAGCCATTTGCGGACTGTCTACATTCCTCTGTACAAACCTTAAAATATTATTTTCTTTGTATTTCTGGTTGGACGCTAACTGTATTTCCTTGGCTCTGTACCTGTATGACAATAAAGTTGAATCTAATCTCATTCTCTTGGTGTGTAACCTGTGTAGCAACATCAGCATCAGTTACTGCTCTATGGTTTCCAATGGTGTTACCTTTCATCATCAGTGTGACAGATCTTGTCACATTCCCAACTTCATTCGTGGCAACACAGATGTAAACACCACTGCTGGTAGACGTGGCTCCTGTGATCGTAATGGTATTCTGGCGCCACACAGTGGGCTCTGAATTTCCTGTAGAAGTGTGGCTCCATTGGATCTCAGGGGGAGGGTTGCCCTCAGCGCGGCAATGTAGTGTCACATTTTCACCCTGGATGAATTCTATAGCGTGATCTCCTTGTACCTCCTTGAAATGAGGCGGATCTGTGCAAAAATAAATAAATACATAAATATTATTGTTATTTGAGAAAAAAAAGCGTACTTCTATCCTCAAATAACCTATATTTACAATCAATAGAACAGAAGCTTAAACAGCTTATTTCTGTAATTCTACAGTTTAAAAACTTACACAAAATATTGACATGTAGCATGTGGCTGGCTTCTCCATGGTTGTTGGATGCTTTAATTAAGTATTCTCCACTATCTTCCGTTGTCCAGGACTGTGGGGGAACAATCTCCTGTCCATCTTTAAACCAGGTGAGCCTGGGTGTAGGTATTCCTTCTGGTTCACACTGGAGCTTACCATTCACTTCAACATCATAGCTCTTCTTGCAGGTGAAAGAGGGGCCGTCTGTGAATGTGAAAATTGTAGCAAAAGTCTTCAGACAAGTGAAAAGAAAAATGCAATAGAAAAGAAAGTACATTTGTTTGTCTTGAAATATACACTGAGCCAGGTGTGATGCACTCACATTCTACCGTGATATCAACCGGGACCCTGTTCACGCCCATTCTGTTTTCAAATTCAGCCCAGTAGTTTCCTGAGTCATTCCGGCTGAGAAGCTCAGATGAATTCATCACTTCCTTATCCTTATAGTACCACTTAATTGTGGGTGGAGGGTTCCCATCAGCGTTACAGGGCAACATATCCAAACTGGAATTATGTTCTACAACACTGTGGTGCAGTGTACACCTGTTGATGATCGGCTTATCTGCAAATAAATATCAGAATAGTCAGAAACTGTTATCTCCAGAGGAGTTTGAAAGATTTGGAAAATCTTACAGTACACAACAGTGGTGATTTCAGAATGAGAAATATGCTGCAAAATTTGCTTCTCATCTCAAATAACCAACATATACAATCAATAGAACAAAAGTTCGAAAATCTTATTTGTGTAATGCTAAAGATTAAAAACTTACACAAAATATTGACATATAGCATGTGGCTGGCTTCTCCATGGTTGTTGGATGCTTTAATTAAGTATTCTCCACTATCTTGCTTTGTCCAGGACTGTGGGGGAATAATCTCCTGTCCATCTTTAAACCAGGTGAGCCTGGGTGTAGGTATTCCTTCTGGTTCACACTGGAGCTTACCATTCACTTCAACATCATAGCTCTTCTTGCAGGTGAAAGAGGGGCCGTCTATGAATGTGAAAATTGTAGCAAAATAGTCTTTAGACAAATGAAAAGAAAAATGCAATAGAAAAGAAAGTGCATTTGTTTGTCTTGAAATACACACTGAGCCAGGTGTGATGCACTCACATTCTACCGTGATATCAACCGGGACCCTGTTCACGCCCATTCTGTTTTCAAATTCAGCCCAGTAGTTTCCTGAGTCATTCCGGCTGAGAAGCTCAGATGAATTCATCACTTCCTTATCCTTATAGTACCACTTAATTGTGGGTGGAGGGTTCCCATCGGCGTTACAGGGCAACATATCCAAACTGGAATTATGTTCTACAACACTGTGGTGCAGTGCACAGCTGTTGATGATCGGCTTATCTGCAAATAAATATCAGAATAATCAGAAACTGTTATCTCCAGAAGTGTTTGACAGATTTGGAAAATAATAAATGTGTAGCAGGAAATCTTACAGTACACATCAGCAGCGTATGGTTCAGAGGTTCTATTTGGGGGAAACTCTGGTCCATTGGGTCCAAGGTGCAGCTCAGCATGACATCTAAAAAGTGCTCCATTGTCTTCTTTGGTAGGAATGATAGTCAAGTTAGAAGTAACATTGACTGGAGTCAACGTGGTGTCACTGAATGTGTCTTCAAACACAATTTCAGCAGCTCGGTACCACTTCACTTTGAGCTTCTGTACAGGAGCCACATTGTTGATGTCACATTGCAGCTGGTACTGTGTGCCTTCCAGCATCGGACCACCATCCCAGATGGACACAGTGTCTGGAGTCTCTGTTAATAAAGCAGTGCAAAATAACCTTGTAACCAAAATACGACAAGATTACATATTTATATATATATTTAATTCTATTTGGTAAGGATGTAGCATTTTATTTCCACATAAAAAATTTGGATGTGTGCTTTTAATAAGATATGATACAATGCTGTATACCATCGTATTGTATGTATATACTGTGAAACATTTTTCTTAGCAACTGGCATCATTATGTTCCCATATCAAATAAATTGTAAGACAGAAGATGATGCAATGCAATCTGTAGACTTGTACTCACGATATATAGTGATGTCTACATATTTTTGACACTGTCCGTCATCCACAGAAGTGTAGCAGGAGGCATTTTCGTTCCAATTTTCCAGTTTTTCAACAGTCCACACCTGGAAGGTTACCCTTTCAAGACCTATGCCTCCAACCGTGGACTCCCAGCCTAGTCCATCAACATCTGATGCGCTACAGTTGACTGAAACTGGATCTCCAAACCTCACCACAACTTCAGGGGGAGTCAGTGTCACAGCGCAACCTGCCATTCACAAGCAAACATATATTTTTTTAGTGCACAGTATCAAATATATATGCGCACTAAATTAGTAGAATCCAAAAAAGAATCAACTCAGATATAAAAGTAAAAAAATCTGTACCAGTACCTCTTTCTGCTGCTTTAGTACTGGGAGCAGATGCAGAGGTTGCTTCTATTTTCTCGTTTGTTCCATGAATACGGAAATGTTTAGTTTTGTTTCCAAGATAATTCGTAGCTGTGCAGATGTAGACTGAACTGGTGTTTACTTGAGTAATATTGAGTATGTCTGTGTCCACTGGCACATTGAGCCCATCTCTGGTCCAGTCAAAGACAGGAGGAGGGTTTCCTTCAGCTTCACAGTTCAGTGAGATATCGGTGCCTTCAAGTACATATACATCCTCAGTATCATTTTTCATCTCCGGAGCATCTGGAGGAGGCAAAAGGGCATTGCATTCATTAAATTACATGCATGAGAAGATGGATAACTACAGTTATTTAATATTTAACTGTACAAAATGGTCTTAGTCTGGAAACAATTGATTTGTACTCACAGTGTGCAGAAACATTGTAGGTTTGAGAAACAGCAGTAGGTAAACTTTTATTTTTCCTAAAATCCAGCTGAGCCTCACATCTAACCTCGACTACATCATCTTCTCTTCTGACTGTGAGGTTCAGAGTACGAGACTCATTCACTGGTGTTCTGGTCGTGTCTCTGAAAGAGTCCATCTCGTGGAGTACATTGTTTGTGTACCACCTCAGTGAGAGATACTGAACAGGAGCAACATTGAGGACATCACACAGCAGTTCATACAGAGTCTCTTCCCCCAAAGCCTGGACATCAATGATAGAAAGGACAACTTCTGGGTTTTCTGTTAAAATAAAATTAAATACAAGTTAGTTAGTTGTAGGTTGGTTTTGATCATTCTTTCTTTTGTATATTAATACAAAGTTACACTTACTGTAAACATTAATTTCAACGTCTTTGCTGCATTCACGAGTGTCACTGTGTATTATGTATTTTATTACACACTCTGCCTTCATATCCCAGTCTGTCAGTGATGAACTGAATGAGACAAATGATTCATTCACTTCCTTTAGTAAGTCTATGTTTCCAACTCTCCAGAATATGCCCTCATGATCCTCATGGTCGCTGGTACAGTTTACATCAACTTCCTCTCCATATGCTGCTATAATCACAGCAGGTTCCACGGTGAGAGGGTTGACATCTGTACCGCATGTACGATCTGCATCTGAGGAGAGACAAAATGTTTCTACTGGGTTTTACTCTTTGCTGTCCTCTGCTGGTGGACATCGCTTCTATCAAAACACTCATGTTCATTAAGTTTTCAGTAATAGGAGGCCTCACTGACAGATGTCTGATCTCCTCACATACACTTGACGACTATCCAATAAAAGCAAACTTTCATTCAACCAGAGGTAATCTAATAGCTAATATCAAGCTAGTGCTCTGATCCCTGCGCTAAAAGTGCTAATTTCTTTAATCTGACATTTTTTTAAAAAAAATGGTTGTTCGTCTTGGTTCTTTGTTTACTCACGGTGTGCAGAAACGGTTTTAGAAATAGCAGGAAGTGGGCGTCCGTGTGACTCAAGACCCAGCTGAGCCTCACATCTAACCTCGACTACATCATCTTCTCTTCTGACTGTGAGGTTCAGAGTGCGAGACTCATTCACTGGTGTTCTGGTCGTGTCTCTGAAAGAGTCCGTCTCGTTGAGTACATTGTTTGTGTACCACCTCAGTGAGAGATACTGAACAGGAGCAACATTGAGGACATCACACTGCAGTTCATACAGAGTCTCTTCCCCCAAAGCCTGGACATTAATGATAGAAAGGACAACTTCTGGGTTCTCTGTTAAAATAAAATTAAATAAAAGTTAGTTAGTTACTCGTTATTTTTGATCATTCTCTCCACTCTATATAAAATTAGAAGTTGTACTTACTGTAAATGGTGAGGTCAACGTCTTTGCTGCATTCATGAGTGTCATTTATATTTATTATGCACTCCACAGTCATATTCCAGTCTGTCAGTGACAAATTCAGTGAGGGAAGCTTATACTCGTCTTCCGTCAGAACACCAACTTTCCAGATTGTGTCCATATAGTCCTCGTTGTCGCTGCTGCAGTTTACATAAAACTGACCTCCATATTCTTCTACAGCCACAGCGGGTTGCACGTTAACAGGGCACACGCTGTCTGCGCCTGTGGACAGGTAAGCAACGTGTTCCTGCTTTAAAAGTAGACCTTGCTGCCCTCTGGTGGCCACAACTGAATGACACACTCTTGAGTTCGTCACTTTTCTACTGCTCAGTAAAACACGCCTTCAATAATAGGAATAACTTGCTTTTTTCGATTTTTTTTAATTTATTTATGCTGATGGACAGTTCTGCAAAATTCTGACTGAATATTCATGTCACATTCTGTATTTAAAAGTATTTAATTGTTCATATGCTGTGTTATGATACGATAATAGATGCTCTGCTACATTTTAAATCTTAGTATAATTCACATAAAAATTCATCACCTGTTGCTCAATAAAATACAGGCCTTCAATAATAGGAATAACTTGCACTATATAACTGTAATTTATTTATTCAGGAAATGCTACTTTTAAATAACCATGGGAAATAGTGTGATATTTGATGTTAAGAGAGAGAGAGAGAGAGAGAGAGAGAGAGAGAGAGAGAGAGAGAGAGAGAGAGAGAGAGAGGCCGGGAAAGTAGAGAAATGCTGATGGACAGTCCCATACATTGTGCAAAATTCTGATTGAATATTCATGTCCCACTCAATCTTTAAAAATTAACATCAAGTATTTAATTATTTATATGCTGTGCTCTGCTACATTTTAATGGTAAGTATAATTCATATAAAAATCCATCACCACACTCGCTCTATGCACAGGAAGTTTTATCTTTCTTTATATCCTCTCTACCAGAACCTCTCTAGAAGTTAATCATTGTACAAAGCGTTATTATCCCAGTATTGCCTTAATAGGCTTTATCACAAATCACTGAATAAACTTTCATCTGACAAGTAAGATCCACGCAGTGCTGTTTGTAAAGCATCACTCACCACGTAGTAAAAACATGAGCATAAGGAGACACAACATCCTGAGCAGCAGCATGCTGGGAAGCATGCAGGAGGCAGGACGGGGTGGTATTTTTCAGGATGGTCCAGAGGCCGTCCACCTTCAAGACCTGGATAAGATCAATAGTTGCTCAACGCTGGCCCCGGTGATGATGAAATGCTGCTGATAGTTACACGAGCATGGGTGGAATAAAGGAAGGTGAAGCAAAATTCAACGCCCAGTGGGGCAGAAAACGGAAATATGAAACCACACTCGCTGTGTTGAGCAACACCCAATAGAAAACTTCCCTTCTCCTTTTAGAATGATTCTCTGTTTCACTGAGAACGTGTTTTCAAAACTGCCACAAAGAAACTGATTGCACAGGATTTTATTGAGAAGCACAATGCAACATGGAAAACATCCAATTTTGTTAGGAAATTATAACACAGACTTGTTTGTCAACAAGGTGCACCTTGTTCATCATTCAGTGATTCAGAGTTCATCCTCATGTCACATTTGCAAACACTTTATTTGTCATAAGACCCAGTGAAGGGTTGAAAAAATCATTTGGTTACCTCTAGATATGTCTGAGGATCATCCACATTACTTTCTGTCTCACATGTCTATAGTTTAAAACCTTTATGTGGGTTTGATCATCATGAAAAATCGTTTGAGGGAGGAGGAGCCTCATCCTGATAGCAGCTTCAGTAGTGTCCACCAGAGGCGTAGCACCAAATTCTGGGCCCTGTACACTCTTAATGTCAGTGGACTCCTATCCATTCCAGTGCGCAAGCATAAACTAAATAAATTAAAAATCTGGGGCATTTATTTCTAAATAAACAAGCACAAATCGGGTTTTAAACTAAAATCAGATCAGATTATATTGATAACTGGTTATTTCAGTCACCACCTGAACTGATGCATTTGACCTACTTGTGCTCAAACACCAATAAACAATAGGCTGCATCTGGTTTGTGTACTAACGTTTTGATCCATGACACATTTTGATTTAAAAAACATTTATTCTTGAACAGGAGCCAACAACTGTAGACAGAGTCAAATCATATAAACTATCCCATTTTTCAGTAAAATTGTTCTTCAGCTTGCAGAAAAGGAAATAGAGCCTTGTTAGCACACGATACGCAATTTACTGAGTCTGGACTACGACAACGTTACCGTTAACTGGATGCACGTTACACAACAAGTAAACTCGGTTCACCTTTCGGAAAGAAAGCAGTTAATAGTTGCTTCCTCAACCTGCCCTATTTCTTTTTCTTTCCGTTGTTTCTTTTCCTGAAACCCCAATATGTGTTTTTGGGCGGCATGATGACAGTTAGCCTTCAGGACTGTTTTCCAGTCTGACATAGATGTCTTCCTTTACTCCTCTTTCAAACCATCGGTCTTCTACAAAGGAGGTGGACTGAGATTTAATCTGCCACCCATTTAAAATACAGTTTTAACTTCTGTCCTCAGAAAGTTTCAATCCCATTCACACCTTCTGACAGGTAAGTACCCACCCGTAAATGGAAATTCGCTGCACCAGTTTCTGGTTGTAAACACAACAAGCAAGTTCCAGGAGGAGTTCCTACCAGTGGCGGCTGGTCAATAGAGGGCGCTAGGGTGCCGCCCCTCCTGTGAAATATTGACTGTTTTATATATCTACCAAGATCAACCATTAATCAATCAAACCTAACAAATACGAAATAAATTTACCTCATACAAGGACGATAGTATTTTAACCCAGTATTTCAAGAGGATTAAAGTGCAGACATGGGCTTTTAACATGTAGAGAAAAAAAGAGAAAAATATCAAAGTACCTTGCAAAGTACCTTGCAAATAGAACCATATGATAAGCGGTTACAGAAGATGAATGAATGAATGAATGAATGAATGAATGAATGAATGAATGAATGTTCTATTACATTTTCATTTCAGTCAGGACATGCTGGTCCTCATGGTTGTCATGGAGTGGTCTACATTACTGACAAAAGTGTATAATCCCCATTTTTTCTTATGATTGCGGTAAATGACCACGGCCACAATCATCATGACGATGATCCCTGCAATTATCGGCACCCAAATGACTGTATAGGTAAAATCAGGTGTACCTGCAAATAGAGTAATGAATATCAAAATATTACACAGACGTATTACATATAATCTATTCAGTCAATAATGCACATTCTGCATTTCAGTATACTAGATATATAATCTCTTTAGACACTACTCTCACTGTCAGCCATGTGCATACTGTCTACATTCCTCTGTACAACCCTGCACTTTATGAAAATATTATTTTCTTTACATTTCTGGTTAGAAGCTAACTGTATTTCCTTGGCTCTGCACCTCTATGACAATGAAGTTGAATCTAATCTCATTCTGAATACTTGGTACGTAGCCTGTGTAGCAACATCAGCATCAGTTACTGCTCTATGGTTTCCAGTGATGTTACCTTTCATCATCTGTGCGACAGATCTTGTCACATTCCCAACTTCATTCGTGGCATAAAGTTGCCCAGTCGTCAACTCAGGGGGGTCTGTGCAAAAAATAAATAAATAAATAAATAAACAATGTGATTTGTGTGATTTGCGAAAAAAAAAAAATACTGCGAAACGTACTTCTGTCCTCAAATAACCTACATTTACAATCAATAGAACAAAAGTTTCCCAAGCTTATTTCTGTAATTCTACAGATTACAAACTTACACAAAATATTGACATATAGCATGTGGCTGGCTTCTCCATGGTTGTTGGATGCTTTAATTAAGTATTCTCCACTATCTTCCGTTGTCCAGGGCTGTGGGGGAACAATCTCCTTTCCATCTTTGAACCAGGTGAGCCTGGGTGTAGGTATTCCTTCTGGTTCACACTGGAGCTTACCATTCACTTCAACATCATAGCTCTTATTGCAGGTGAAAGAGGGGCCGTCTGTGAATGTAGAAATTGTAGCAAAAGTATTCAGACAAATGATGGCAACAGAAAAGAAAGTGCATTTGAAAATATTTTGTCTTGAAATACACACTGAGCCAGGTGTGATGCACTCACATTCTACCGTGATATCAACCGGGACCCTGTTCACGCCCATTCTGTTTTCAAATTCAGCCCAGTAGTTTCCTGAGTCATTCCGGCTGAGAAGCTCAGATGAATTCATCACTTCCTTATCCTTATAGTACCACTTAATTGTGGGTGGAGGGTTCCCATCGGCGTTACAGGGCAACATATCCAAACTGGAATTATGTTCTACAACACTGTGGTGCAGGGCACACCTGTTGATGATCGGCTTATCTGCAAATAAATATTAGAATAATCAAAAACTGTTATCTCCAGAGGTGTTTGACAGATTTGGAAAATAATAAATGTGTAGCAGGAAATCTTACAGTACACATCAGCAGCGTATGGTTCAGAGGTTGTATGTGGGGGAAACTCTGGTCCACTGGGTCCAAGGTGCAGCTCAGCATGACATCTAAAAAGTGCTCCATTGTCTTCTTTGGTAGGAATGATAGTCAAGTTAGAAGTAACACTGACTGGAGTCAACGTGGTGTCACTGAATGTGTCTTAGTGCACAGTATCAAATATGTCATCAGCAGAATCCAAAAAAACAATCAACTCAGATATAAAAGTAAAAAAGTTTGCACCAGTACCTGTTTCTGCTGTTTTAGGAATGGGAGTGGATGCAGAGGTTGCTTCTATTTTCTCGTTTGTTCCATGAATATGGAAATGCTTAGTTATGTTTCCAAGATAATTCGTAGCTGTGCAGATGTAGACTGAACTGGTGTTTACTTGAGTAATATTGAGTATGTCTGTGTCCACTGGCACATTGAGCCCATCACTGGTCCAGTCAAAGACAGGAGGAGGGTTTCCCTCAGCTTCACAGTTCAGTGAGATATCGGTGCCTTCAAGTACATATACATCCTCAGTATCATTTTTCATCTTAAGCTCTGGAGCATCTGGAGGAGGTAAAAGGGGCATTGCATTCATTAAATTACATACATGAGAAGATGGATAACTACAGTTATTTAATATTTAACTGTACAAAATGATCTTAGTCTGGAAACAATGGATTGTTACTCACAGTGTGCAGAAACATTGTAGGTTTGAGAAACAGCAGTAGGTAAAACTTTATTTTGCCTAAAATCCAGCTGAGCCTCACATCTAACCTCGACTACATCATCTTCTCTTCTGACTGTGAGGTTCAGAGTACGAGACTCATTCACTGGTGTTCTGGTCGTGTCGCTGAAAGAGTCCGTATTGCTGAGCTCATCGTTTGTGTACCACCTCAGTGAGAGATACTGAACAGGAGCAACATTGAGGACATCACACTGCAGTTCATACAGAGTCTCTTCCCCCAAAGCCTGGACATCAATGATAGAAAGGACAACTTCTGGGTTCTCTGTTAAAATAAAATTAAATACAATACAAGTTAATTAGTTGCAGGTTGTTTTTGATCATTCTTTCCAGTGTATATAAATACAAAGTTACACTTACTGTAAACATTAATTTCAACGTCTTTGCTGCATTCACGAGTGTCACTGTGTATTATGTATTTTATTACACACTCTGCCTTCATATCCCAGTCTGTCAGTGATGAACTGAATGAGACAAATGATTCATCCTCTTCCACTTCTAAGTCTATGTTTCCAACTCTCCAGAATATGCCCTCATGATCCTCATAGTCGCTGGTACAGTTTACATCAACTTCCTCTCCATATGCTGCTATAATCACAGCAGGTTCCACGGTGAGAGGGTTGTCATCTGTACCGCATGTACGATCTGCATCTGAGGATAGACAAACAACATGTTTCTACTGGGTTTTACTCTTTGCTGTCCTCTGGTGGTGGACATCGCTTCTATCAAAACACTCATGTTCATTAAGTTTTCATTAACAGGAGGCCTCACTGACAGATGTTTGATCTCTTCACATACACTTGACGAATATTTAGTGTATACATGGGTGCCAGACGATTACAAAATGAGCTGGCTTAAGTAAGATCTAGTCCACATTTGGCCCAAATAAGGGCCGCAGTCACCACTATCAAAGTCCACATTTGGCCCAAATACGGCCCTGATCCGCCCCATAAAAACGCATTCGGTTCACATTTGGCCCAAATACGGTCCTGATCCGCCCCATAAAAACGCATTCGGTTCACATTTGGCCCAAATACGGTCCTGATCCGCCCCATAAAAAACACATCTGGTTCTAAGCTGTCCCAGAGCTGGTCCAGAATCATGAAAGCGGATGCGGAACGGTATTGGCCCGTTGTGCCAAAAGACACCGGCCCAGACCCGTTTCGCGGATCTGGCCCAGATCTTAAGCTAGACCTACATTTTGCTATCTGGGGATCCAATAAAAGTAAACTTTCATTCATCCAGAGGTAATCTAATAGCTAATATCATACTAATGCTCGGGTCCCTGGGCTAAAAGTGCTAATATCTTTAATCTGAATTTTTTATTTGAAAAAAAAAAAAAAGAAAAAAAAAAGATGTTTACTCACGGTGTGCAGACACGGTTTTAGAAATAGCAGGAAGTGGGTGTCCGTGTGACTCAAGACCCAGCTGAGCCTCACATCTAACCTTAACTACATCATCTTCTCTTCTGACTGTGAGGTTCAGAGTGCGAGACTCATTCACTGGTGTTCTGGTCGTGTCGCTGAAAGAGTCCGTCTTGCTGAGCTCATCGTTTGTGTACCACCTCAGTGTGAGATACTGAACAGGAGCAACATTGAGGACATCACACTGCAGTTCATACAGAGTCTCTTTCCCCAAAGCCTGTTTATTAATGATAGAAAGGACAACTTCTGGGGTCTCTGTTAAAATAAAAAAAAGTTAGTTAGTTACTCGTTGTTTTTGATCATTCTCTCCACTCTATATAAAATTAGAAGTTGTACTTACTGTAAATGGTGAGGTCAACACCTTTGCTGCATTCATGAGTGTCATTTATATTTATTATGCACTCCACAGTCATATTCCAGTCTGTCAGTGACAAATTCAGTGAGGGAAGCTTTTTCTCGTCTTCCGTCAGAACACCTTCTTTTCCAACTTTCCAGATTGTGTCCATATAGTCCTCGTTGTCACTGGTGCAGTTTACATGAAGCTGAGCTCCATATTCCACAGCCACAGCGGGTTGCACGTTAACAGGGTTAGGCTCGAAAGGGCACACGCCGTCTGCGTCTGTGGACAGGTAAGCAACGTGTTCCTGCTTTAAAAGTAGACCTTGCTGCCCTCTGGTGGTCACAACTGAATGACACACTCTTGAGTTCGTCACTTTTCTACTGCTCAATAAAACACACGCCTTCAGTTAAAGGGAAAGCTTGCACAATTTAATTTGTCTTTATTTATTCAGCTAGTTTTAAATAACCATGGCAAAAAGCGTGATAAACAAAACAAAACAAAACAAAACAATAAAAAATAAAAAAATAAAAACGCAAAGAGAGGCCCGGGAAAGTAGAGAAATGATGATTTACAGTCCCATACATTGTGAAATATTCTGACTGAATATTCATGTCACACTTAAAAATTACTGTCAAGTATTTAAGTATTCATATACTTTGCTATGACACGATAATAGATGCTCTGCTACATTTTAACGCTTAGTTTAATTCACATTAAAATCCATCACCACACTCGCTCTATGCACAGTAAGTTTTATCATTTTTATATTCTCTCTACCAGAACCTCACTAGAAGGTAATCATCGTACAAAGCATTATTATCCCAGTATTGCTCTTATAGATTTTATCACAAATAACTGAATAAACTTTCACCTGACAAGTAAGATCCACACAGTGCTGTTTGTAAAGCATCACTCACCACATAGTAAAAACATGAGCATAAGGAGACACAACATCCTGAGCAGCAGCATGCTGGGAAGCATGCAGGAGGCAGGGAGAGGTAATGTTGTTTCAAGATGGTCCAGAGGCCGTCCACCTTCAAGACCTGGATAAGATCAATAGTGGCTCTACGCTGGCCGGGGGATTGATGAAATGCTGCTGACAGTTACACAACATGGGTGAAATAAAGGAAGGTAAAAGTAAAATTCAACGGCCAGTGGGACAGGAAACGGAAATACTAAAGCACACTCCCTGCTTTGAGCAACACCAATAGAAAACTTCCCTTCTCTTTTACAATAATTCTGTTTCACTGAGAATGTGTTTTCAAAACTGCCACAAAGATCTGATTGCACAGGATTTTACTGGAAGGCGCAATGCAACATGGAAAACATCCATTTTGTCAGGAAATTATAACGCAGATTTACTGGGTTTCTCAGTGTAGTGCACCATGTTCATGATTCAGTGATTCAGAGTTCATCCTCATGTCACATTTCCAATCACTTTATTTAGTAATAAGACCCAGTGAAGGGCTGAAATCGTTTGGTTGCCTCTAGATATGGATCATCCACATTACTTTCTGTCTCACATGCCCATAGTGCAACACCTTTATGTGGGTTTGATCATCATGGAAACTCGTTTGAGGGAGTAGGAGCCTCCGTGGAACTCAGCCCAGTAAGTAGACCCCATCCTGATAGCGGCTTCTGTAGTGTCCACCCCGATACCACACGCCATTCAGATTGGAGTGGGCACACATGTGATACCACCAGCCTCCTTTCTGGAGGAGGAGCAGACCTGTGTCCTATCAATTAATAATGTTTTAACAATAGAAATTGTTGCTAATGTCTCAGTCTTTGAAATCCTTCATTGCTGCTAATGGACAATAGAATCAACATATTAGTAGAAGTGAGATAGAATGTGTGAACTCTCATGTTTTTCAGTGTAAAAATGAATTAAATGCAGTGCTTTCACACAGACTCTAAGTAAGTGCTGGCATTTTCTAAAACTCAAAAGAGTCCTGCTCGCAGAGTGTTCTGAAATTCAGTTTGAACAACAAGAAATTGCAGCTTTATCTGCAAGGTTTCTCTCTGCTCAGTGTTTCATGTCACAGTGATAAGTGTGGCATGTGGGATTAGTGATGAGTGATAATTGTATAGAAAATGTATACACAGAGGAAAATCTCCCACACTGGGAGATAACGCCTAATGGTCTGATGTGGTAACCGTGTTCTCTCGGACAGGATGGAGAAATGTGCCCTCTTTCTTTTGAAAGAAATATTGAGTCACATGCAACCTGGAGTCACTTTTGTTCTGCTGATTTCTTCAGAGGACTACTCTGACCCTCTGTTTTGTCATTTTAAACATTCCAGTTGTGCAAGTGTACACCAGAAGTGCTATTTAAACTTAAACTACCAGTACATCCTCATTATGAAGCCCTCCGCTCTCTGATAAAAGCTGCTGGCTGTTTTTTGACAGTGTTTAGGCCTTCCCAGAGAGGCAGGACCAACAGTTCACTGACTCCATCAGCCTCTGCTGCTTATCTAAGCAGTAAAATAACTCTGGCAGAGGACTGACTCACTAATATATACAGGTCTGGGAGATATTGCCAGCTTCCATGGAGTGTGTTTTACATGGATGTACCTGGAGTTTTTGTGACAGGGAAGCTAACGAAGGGTGGGTCTGTAGGAGGGTTGGTGGTAGTGGTGGGGAGGGAATGAACTCCCCCTCTTTTTGCTTTCTGCAGAGGAGGAGCACTTTGGTCCCTTTGAACATCATTGCTCATTTCGTTGGCCTCTGAGCTGTAATTACGATGCACATTAGGCTGGCTTTTTGGTGGTTCGGTCGTCACCTGTTTAACACAAAAACAACACACCATTCTTAGCCCTGTTTACAAACCCAGTGTATTTTTATATTTCACTTAGTTTGTTTCATACCAGAGGGGACTATGTGGAGTCCCTGCACTGGCACTGCTTCTCCAGGCGGGCAATAAACTGGTTCTGGGAGCTTTCTTGTGTATGACTTCCTGTAGCAGCTGGGCGTAGAGCTGGGCAATGCGTGAATTCATGCTGCTACTTTCTTTTCTCAAAGTTGTCACCTCCATGGCAAGTGCCCCCTCCTGCTCCAATTGGACATGGACCATTTATTTATTTGTTTATTTATTTGATAGGGACAATTCTCATTAATCACCAGAGAAGTTACTCGCTGTAAACAAGCCAGAGTTAGCTGCAAGTGCTAGTTTCCATCTGTTGTCCCTAGCCAGATCTTAGCAGGCACCCTCAAATGCAAACGTTGATAAGTAAAAATACAGTATAAATACAGAAAGAAAAAACAAAAGAAAAAAGCAATAAAACAAAAGTATGTTCATGGACTCAAGTATTCCTGATCCAGTTTTTAAGCTGTTTTTTTTTTTTTTAAATGGAAAGACTATTACACTCCCTTAACTCATTAGGCAGACTATTCACAAAACTAGTAGCTCTGACAGAAAAGGCTGTGTTTCCAAACCTACTTTGTCTGTATTGAACTATGCAGTCCCCTCTGGTAGTTGCTCTGGTTACTCTATTGACCTTCTCTTTCTGTTTTATAAACTGGCACAATGGTGGTGGAGCAAGCCCGTGGAGTACCTTTAAAGACAAGACAGGCGTCAACAGTGTCTGAAGTTTTCAAAGCTACACATGTTGTATTTTTTGACTATGTGACAGTGATGATAGCTATTACCCTTACGGTCCAGTGTCTTTAATGACTGTTAATAGAGTGACTCCAGTGGTTGCAATGTTGTCTTATTGGCTTGCGACCAGCTAGTTAAACAGTAAGAGAAATGTGAGAAGATCATTGCATGCAAGAAGAGCTTTGCAGCCTTCATTGGTAGATGTGGTCTTATGTGCTTAAAATTTGTCAGGTTAAATTTGACAGTATTAATAACCTTGTTTGCATGCTTTTTAAATGAGAGTTGTGAGTCTAAAATGATTCCCAAATATTTAAAGTCAGACACCACTCTAACCTTCTCTTGGTTAATTATTACATCAGGGTCATGAGACACAGTAGTTTGTTTTGTGAAGTACATACATACTGTTTTGGTTATGTTCACGTGTAAGCATGAATTAGTGGATACCTTGCTCATGGCCTCAGTCAGTTGGTGTGCAGCTTGTTGATTGTTTTTAGCATTTAGAGGACTGTGTCATCTGCATACATTTCTAAATGTACAGATGGACAAACAGTGGGCAGGTCATTTATATAGGGACTGAACAGCAGGGGACCCAGTATAGATCCTTGAGGGACACCTACTTTACAGTTTAGTTATGTTGACTGAGTATTGTTAATGCGTGTGCTTTGTTTTCTGCCAGTTAAGTATGATTTCATCCATTTGATTGCATCCCCAGAAAATAGGATAGTTTTGACAAAAGAACGTCATGATCGACGGTGTCAAATGCTTTCTTTAAATCCAAAAACTTGTTGTGGAACAATGAATATATAGGAGCAACGCCCTGCTTTTTTATCTGAAAAACAATGAATGAATATTTGCTTTCACCATCCTTCAGTCCTCGAGATTCTGGTATGTCCACACAGAGTGTCAGGAAAAGAGTCAGAAAGATTTCGGACACTTTCTGACACTAACAGTGTGTTCAAGGAATTCCTGTGGATCTTGAATGTTCACCAAATGTTGGCCCCCTGGCCTAAACTTAGCAGGTCAACAGTGAAGGAGCAACAGTCAAAACAAACCAACCATATGAGACATTACTTACTTGCAATTTAAAATAGTTTTGGATGCCTTTGTTTTGCACCAGTGCTTTGCAGCAACTCTTGGCATGCAAAAATAAAAATAAAAATCACATGTACAAAAGTTATGAAGAGTCATATAAATGGACTATTGCATGTGGTCCTTTGTAAATAGTGAACTGAAGGTAGAGGCAGAAATATGGATCTAAAATAGAAACAGAACTTCAGCTCCAGAGTTTCTAAAGAAGGAGACAGCTAATTACAAACTGACCTAATGCCGCTGCTCCAGAGTACTTGTTTAGATGGGGACTCAGTGCAGGAATCTGGGACGTCTCACAGATTAAACGTTTCGGTTTCGAGGAGTCTGACTCGGAACAAACGAAGATGTCTAAGATATGTCACGCTAATAAGGTTGACAACCGACCCTTGAAAAACGGAATCGTCCCGTATTTACAAACAAAACTACATGTCCCGTATTGAGCTGTCACGGGACGTACTTTGTCCCGTATTACCGTGAAAATAAAAAATACTGTGTAAAATGTCAATGGATTTAAGGAATAACCAGGCGCTTTACATGAACATTTACGGTAAATTTTTTCCCAGGCCATCTCTTGCTCTCTGACCAATGAGCTGACAGCAAAAATCCCGCTCATTTGCAAGCAAAAATACCTCATTGGTCGAGGTACATACATATTATTTAATTAACTTTATTAATAGATGTGTCTTTTATTTATTTGTATTTTTCAGTTCAGGGGGTACATGGCTGGAGGTCAAATGTCTGAAGGGGTATGAGGCTGTGAAAAGGTTGGGAACCACTGCTGTACATGATGGCTTATTACTATGTAAAGATTGTAATTACAGTTTTATCAGAATAAAGTTCAGTTTTGCATTCTAATCCTGTGCATTTGGCTAATTTTAGATTTCATGGATACTAGGGACAGGATAATTTCTCTAAACATGTCTTTCTTATATAAGAATCATCTACATATTATGAGATTTTCAATGTACTTAAAACAAGAATCTTCAGCTTGTTTTAATCCTATCTCTGACTTAATTTGAGCAATTTTACTTTACTTTCAACCTAACCTATACTGAAAACAATAATAAATATCTTACAATTAGTCCAAAAGTCTTAACAAGAACGCTCAAAACAAGTAGTCCAGGGTTATATTTAAATTTTGTCTTATTTTCTGGATTTATTTATTTATTTATTTTCTTGTTTCAAGAAATCTTAACAGGTGTGATTATTTTGCTGCACTGGCAGATCATTTTGCTTAAAAAAGTAACATTTTGCTTATTATTGGCTATTTTTTCTTATTTATTTATTTATTTTGCAGTGTATGGTATTTTAGGCCTGTTCAGTTAATTTTTTTTTCTTTACAAATACAGTATTTCAATAGTATTAAAGTGCAGACATGGGCCTTTTAAAACATGGAGAAAATATCAAAGTACCTTGCAAATAGAAACATGGTATTTTAATGTAACTTTGTAACATTATTTCACACACATGTATATATATTTACAGATTAGATGGACGTTTAATTGGATATGTAATTTGTAATTTCCAGAGGTGTCAAGTAACGAAGTACAAATACTTCGTTACTGTACTTAAGTAGATTTTTCAGGTATCTGTACTTTACTTGAATATTTCTTTTTCTGAAGACTTTTTACTTTTACTTCCTACATTTGTACACAAATATCTGTACTTTCTACTCCTTACATTTGAAAAATAGGCTCGTTACTTTTTTAACCTCCACGGATGAAAAGACGTAAAAGACGGACATGATTAGAGCATCGGACTAGAGACGGAAAGTCGATGTGCGTCCTGTGTTCTTCTACTGTTTTGAACAGGCAGCCTGTTGATCAGTTTGAGCTCTCCTGCCACCTAGTGACTGGAAGCTTGTTTATCGTTCAAGCATCAATAAAGACACTGAGTCCACCTGCCCTATCATTAGCTTTTTGAGGATTTTTTGGAAGCTAGTTTACAACGTTAGCAATGCTATGAGAACACACCGTTTTGATAGTATAGCTAACACTAGCTAGTGGTTTAAAAATAACAACCCAATAACCCTCAGTTTATTTATTAAAAATTATCCAGATGCTCATGCAGGGCAAAATTATCAACGGATGAATTGTTAATGGAAAAATCTGGAAAATTTCAAAAATTTTTACTTTTTACTTAAGTACATTTCAGAGCCTGTACTTTCTTACTTTTACTTGAGTAAAGGAGTTGAATCAGTACTTTTACTTTTACGAGAGTATTTTTTTTACACAAGTATCCATACTTTTACTTAAGTACAGAATGTGAATACTTTTGGCACCTCTGGTAATTTCACATAAAATTGTTAGCACTGTGAGAGACTGGCCACCTCTCCACCTCTCCACCTCTCGCCCGATGACAGCTCGGATAGGTTCCACCCCGCCGTGACCCGTCACAGGACAAGTGGTTACAGAAGATGAATGAATGAATGAAAGTCCTATTACATTTTCATTTCAGTCAGGACATGTTGAATGTCTCTAATTCTTTCCCCCAGTCGTCACATTGGTCATGGGGATGTCTGCATTACTGACAAAAATGTATAGTCCCTGTTTTTTCTTCCAATTGTGGTAAATGATCCCGGCCACGATGATGATGATCACTGCAATTATCAGCACCCAAATGACTGTATAGGTAAAATCAGGTGTACCTGCAAATCAAGCAATAGCGTAATTAATATCAAAATATTCCACAGAAGTATTCTGTATATTACATATAATCTATTCAAACACTTAATAATGCACATTCTGAATTTCAGTGTACAGTATATACTGTCTCTTTAGACACTACTCTCCCTGTAAGCCATGTGCATACTGTCTACATTCCACTGTACAAACCTTAAAATATTATTTTCTTTGTATTTCTGGTTAGATGCTAACTGTTTTTCCTTAGCTCTGTACCTGTATGACAATGAAGCTGAATCTGATCTAATCTCATTCTCTTGGTGTGTAACCTGTATAGCAACATCAGCATCAGTTACTGCTCTATGGTTTCCAATGGTGTTACCTTTCATCATCAGTGTGACAGATCTTGTCACATTCCCAACTTCATTCGTGGCAACACAGATGTAAACACCACTGCTGGTAGACGTGGCTCCTGTGATCGTAATGGTATTCTGGCGCCACACAGTGGGCTCTGAATTTCCTGTAGAAGTGTGGCTCCATTGGATCTTAGGGGGAGGGTTGCCCTCAGCGCGGCAATGTAGTGTCACATTTTCACCCGGGATGAATTCTATAGCGTGATCTCCTTGTACCTCCTTGAACTTAGGGACATCTGTGCAAATAAATAAATAAATAAATGATTAAATAAATAAATAAGTGTGATTTGAGAAAAAGAAATATGCTGCAAAATGTACTTAGTCAAAAAACCTACATTTACAATCAATAGAACAAAAGCTTAAATGCTTATTTCTGTAATTCTAAAGATTAAAAACTTACACAAAATATTGACATATAGCATGTGGCTGGCTTCTCCATGGTTGTTGGATGGTTTAATTAAGTATAATAAATAAAATAAATAAATATCAGAATAATCAAAAACTGTTATCTCCAGAGGAGTTTGACAGATTTGGAAAATAATAAATGTGTAGCAGGAAATCTTACAGTACACAACAGCAGCGTATGGTTCAGAGGTTGTATGTGGGGGAAACTCTGGTCCATTGGGTCCAAGGTGCAGCTCAGCATGACATCTAAAAAGTGCTCCATTGTCTTCTTTGGTAGGAATGATAGTCAAGGTAGAAGTAACATTGACTGGAGTCAACGTGGTGTCATTGAATGTGTCTTCAGACACAATTTCAGCAGCTCGGTACCACTTCACTTTGAGCTTCTGTACAGGAGCCACATTGTTGATGTCACATTGCAGCTGGTACTGTGTGCCTTCCAGCATCTGACCAACATCCCAGATGGACACAGTGTCTGGAGTCTCTGTTAATAAAGCAGTGCCAAATTACCAACCAAATTACTAGAAGAGTACATACTTTATTTATATATAAATTTATTGGTAAGGATGTAGCATTTTATTTCCAAAAAAATGGATGTGTGCTATTAATAATATAGGATATGATGCTGTACACCATCGTATTGTATGTATATACTGTGAAACATTTTTCTTAGCAACTGGCATCATTATGTTCCCATATCAAATAAATTGTATGATGGAAGATGATGCAATGCAATCTGTAGACTTGTACTCACGATATATAGTGATGTCTACATATTTTTGCCACTGTCTGTCATCCACAGAAGCGTAGCAGGAGGATTGTACGTTCCAATTTTCCAGTTTTTCAACAGTCCACGTCTGGAAGGTTACCCTTTCAAAACCTATGCCTCCAACCGTGGACTCCCAGCCTAGTCCGTCAACATCTGATGCGCTACAGTTGACTGAAACTGGATCTCCAAACCTCACCACAACTTCAGGGGGAGTCAGTGTCACAGCGCAACCTGCCATTCACAAGCACATATATATTTACTTTTACTTTATTTAGTGCACAGTATCAAATATATATGTGCACTAAATCAGCAGAATCCAAAAAAACAATCAACTCAGATATAAAAGTAAAAAAGTTTGCACCAGTACCTCTTTCTGCTGCTTTAGTACTGGGAGCAGATGCAGAGGTTGCTTCTATTTTCTCGTTTGTTCCATGAATATGGAAATGCTTAGTTTTGTTTCCAAGATAATTCGTAGCTGTGCAGATGTAGACTGAACTGGTATTTACTTGAGTAATATTGAGTATGTCTGTGTACACTGGCACATTGAGCTCATCTCTGGTCCAGTCAAAGACAGGAGGAGGGTTTCCCTCAGCTTCACAGTTCAGTGAGATATCGGTGCCTTCAAGTACATATACATCTGCAGTATTATTTTTCATCTTGAGCTCTGGAGCATCTGGAGGAGGCAAAAGGGCATTGCATTCATTAAATTACATAATATTTAATTAATATTTAACTGTACAAAATGAAAAGTCTGGAAACAATGGGATTGTTACTCACAGTGTGCAGAAACATTGTAGGTTTGAGAAACAAAAGTAGGTAAAACTTTATTGTGACTAAAAACCAGCTGAGCCTCACATCTAACCTTAACTACATCATCTTCTCTTCTGACTGTGAGGTTCAGAGTGCGAGACTCATTCACTGGTGTTCTGGTCGTGTCTCTGAAAGAGTCCGTCTTGCTGAGCTCATTGTTTGTGTACCACCTCAGTGAGAGATACTGAACAGGAGCAACATTGAGGACATCACACTGCAGTTCATACAGAGTCTCTTCCCCCAAAGCCGTGACATTAATGATAGAAAGGACAACTTCTGGGTTCTCTGTTAAAATAAAAAAAAGTTAGTTAGTTACTCGTTATTTTTGATCATTCTCTCCACTCTATATAAAATTAGAAGTTGTACTTACTGTAAATGGTGAGGTCAACACCTTTGCTGCATTCACGAGTGTCATTTATATTTATTATGCACTCCACAGTCATATTCCAGTCTGTCAGTGACAAATTCAGTGAGGGAAGCTTTTTCTCGTCTTCCGTCAGAACACCTTCTTTTCCAACTTTCCAGATTGTGTCCATATAGTCCTCGTTGTCACTGGTGCAGTTTACATGAAGCTGACCTCCATATTCTTCTACAGCCACAGCGGGTTGCACGTTAACAGTGTTAGACTCGAAAGGGCACACGCTGTCTGCGTCTGTGGACAGGTAAGCAACGTGTTCCTGCTTTAAAAGTAGACGTTACTGCCCTCTGGTGGTCACAACTGAATGACACACACTTGAGTTCTTCACTTTTCTACTGCTCAATAAAACACACTCCTATAATAATCGGAATAATTTGCACTATTTGATTTAATTTATTTATTCGGGAAGTAGCCTTGGCTAAAAGTGTGATAAACAAGACAAAACAAAAAAAACACTCAGACAAAGAGAAGCCCGGGAAAGTAGAGAAATGCTGATGGAAATTTCTGCAAAATTCGAATTGAATATTCATGCCACATTCTATTTTTAAAAATTACTGTCAATTATTTAATTATTCATATACTGTGGTATGACACGATAATAGATGCTCTGCTACATTTTAATGCTTAGTTTAGTTCACATAAAAATCCATCACCACACCTACTAGCACTTTTATATCCTCTCTACCAGAACCTCACTAGAAGGTAATCATTGTACAAAGCGTTATTATCTCAGTATTGACCTTATAGGTTCCATCACAAATCACTGAATAAACTTTCATCTGACAAGTAAGATCCACACAGTGCTGTTTGTAAAGCATCACTCACCACGTAGTAAAAACATGAGCATAAGGAGACACAACATCCTGAGCAGCAGCATGCTGGGAAGCATGCAGGAGGCAGGGGGTGGTGTTTTTCAGGATGGTCCAGAGGCCGTCCACCTTCAAGACCTGGATAAGATCAATAGTTGCTCAACGCTGGCCCCGGTGATGAAGAAATGCTGCTGATAGTTACACGAGCATGGGTGGAATAAAGGAAGGTGAAGCAAAATTCAACGGCCTGTGGGACAGGAAACGGAAATACAAAACCACACTCGCTGTGTTGAGCAACACCCAATAGAAAACTTCCTTTCTCTTTTTAGAATAATTCTCTGTGTCACTGAGAACGTGTTTTCAAAACTGCCACCGAGACGCTGATTGCACAGGATTTTATTGAAAAGCACAATGCAACATGGAAAACGTCCAATCTAGTCAGGAAATTGAAACACAGACTTGTTAGTTTTGTCAGTGCAGTGCACCTTGTTCATGATTCAGTGATTCAGAGTTCATCCTCATGTCACATTTCCAATCACTTTATTTAGTAATAAGCCCAGTGAAGGGCTGAAATCGTTTGGTTGCCCCTAGATATGGATCATCCACATTACTTTCTGTCTCACATGCCCATAGTGCAACGCCTTTATGTGGGTTTGATCATCATGGAAACTCGTTTGAGGGAGTAGGAGCCTCCGTGGAACTCTGCCCAGTAGACCCCATCCTGATAGCGGCTTCTGTAGTGTCCACCCCGATACCACACGCCATTCAGATTGGAGTGGGCACACATGTGATACCACCAGCCTCCTTTCTGGTAATGAGCACAGTTACCTGATGAGACAGCAGGAAAAAAATATATAAATACTATTTATTACAGAAGATACAATGGAGAGATGTTAAACAGGAGTGGAGGAGGAGCAGACCTGTGTAGCTATCCTTGTCTCGATCCAAAGTGGTGAAGGCCTTGTTGTTGTGCCACGAAAGGGAGTCCCCTGCACTGCCGTGGTATTGTCCTAACCGCAGTCTGTACCAGTCGCTCTCTGGTTCCAGGTGGAAGCTGTCGTACTCAGCAAACACCTGCCGACCTTGCCAGTCCTCCAGGGCCACCCGCAGCTTATACGGAGCCTGTTTAGTGAGCCAGTAGAGGTGTTCCAGGCCAAGCCAGTACTCTCCATCAAGGTTCCCAAAGCCTTGCTGTCACACAACAATACACAGGTTTAATCTTCATTTGCACAAGTTCTTCTACTTTTAGACCTGCTGAATAGGTCGTCAAAGTAGTAAATACACACTTCTTCCCTAATATTAACCATCAGTATTAATAAATAACATCAGCTACTGAATGTGTTCAGCTTCCCAGACTTTAAAGGTGCATGAAATCACCTTGTACTGCTCCCATGTCCTGAAGAAGTTGACGGATCCATCCTGTCTCCTCTGGATGACAGTCCACCCTCCCTGAGCCTGACTCTGCTCACACCACGCCTGCAGGAGACGGTTGGCACTCTGCGGGCGAAGCAGGTAGATCCCGCTGGTAGTCTCACCTGATTCCAGCACATGCTGGCAGTCCCGCCATGGCCCTGGGTCATAGGAGAATGTGCAATCAAACCAGGGTTAGAAAAGAGAGTTACAGATATACTGTACTTTGTAGTATTATAATATTTAAGATATACAATTCAATACTATTAAGTAATAATGTGAAGTTTTAACAATAGTAATTGTTGCTAATGTCTCAGTCTTGAAATCCTTCATTGCTGCTAATGGACAATAGAATCAACACATTTTATAAGTAGAACTGAGACAGAAAGGCTCTTTTTAATCTGTCAATTCTCATGTTTTTCAGTGTAAAAATGAATTAAATGCAGTGCTTTCACACAGACTCTAAGTAAGTGCTGGCATTTTCTAAAACTCAAAAGAGTCCTGCTCGCAGAGTGTTCTGAAGTTCAGTTTGAACAACAAGAAATTGCAGTTTTATCTGCAAGGTTTCCTCTCCAGCACATGTTCAGTGTCTCATGTCACAGTGATAAGTGTGGCATGTGGGATTAGTGATGAGTGATAATTGTATAGAAAATGTATACACAGAGGAAAATCTCCCACACTGGGAGATAACGCCTAATGGTCTGATGTGGTGACCGTGTTCTCACAGACAGGATGGAGAAATGTGTCCTCTTTCTTTTGAAATTAAAGAAGTGTTGAGTCACACGCACACTGGAGTCACTTTTGTTCTGCTGATTTTTTCAGGGGACTGCTCTGACCCTCTGTTTTGTCATTTTAAACATTCCAGTTGTGCAAGTGTACACCAGAAGTGCTATTTAAACTTAAACTACCAGTACATCCTCATTATGAAGCCCTCCGCTCTCTGATAAAAGCTGCTGGCTGTTTTTTGACAGTGTTTAGACCTTCCCAGAGAGGCAGGACCAGCAGTTCACTGACTCCATCAGCCTCTGCTGCTTATCCAAGCAGTAAAATAACTCTGGCAGAGGACTGACTCACTAATATATACAGGTCTGGGAGATATTGCCAGCTTCCATGGAGTGTTTTACATGGATGTACCTGGAGTTTTTGTGACAGGGAAGCTAACGAAGGGTGGGTCTGTAGGAGGGTTGGTGGTAGTGGTGGGGAGGGAATGAACTCCCCCTCTTTTTGCTTCCTGCAGAGGAGGAGCACTTTGGTCCCTTTGAACATCATTGCTCATTTCGTTGGCCTCTGAGCTGTAATTACGATGCACATTAGGCTGGCTTTTTGGTGGTTCGGTCGTCACCTGTTTAACACAAAAACAACACACCATTCTTAGCCCTGTTTACAAACCCAGTGTATTTCTATATTTCACTTAGTTTGTTTCATACCAGAGGGGACTGTGTGGAGTCCCTACACTGGCACTGCTTCTCCAGGCGGGCAATAAACTGGTTCTGGGAGCTCATCATGGAGGTGAGGGCTCCATATTTCTTCTCCAGCTCCCTGTAATTACTGGACACCTGCAAAGCCTGAGATGTTGTCCCCCAGCCCACAGCAGATATAATGATGAGTTGGATAATGATCAAGACAAGACAGGTATCGTGCTACAAGCTGCTTACCTGTGTTGTAGCATTAAGCAGGAGGTTCTCCACCCTTTGCTGCTCCAGTACTTGGTCTTTCTTGTGTATGACTTCCTGTAGCAGCTGGGCGTAGAGCTGGGCAATGCGTGAATTCATGCTACTACTTTCTTTTCTCAAGATTCTCACTTCCATGGCAAGGGCCCCCTCCTGCTCCAGTTGGACCTGGAGCCTCTCCATCTGCTCCTGCTGCCGTTTGAGCTCCGCTCTCAGCACTGCCACCTCGGACTGATTGGTAGAAGCAGGCAGAGTGTTCAAACACAGCGCCCCTGTGAGCTTTTGTTGTGGAACAATGAATGTATAGGAGCAGCGCCCTGCTTTTAAGTCTGAAGAACGTGATGAACGTTTGCTTCCACCATCCTTCCGTCCTCCAGCTTCTGGTATGTCCACACAGAGGGTCAGGAAAAGAGTCAGACCTATTGTCAGCGTCTTCTCCATGAATCTGTTCAACTACTTATCAGACCCTGTAGTGAAGGAGGAGGCATGTAGAGAAAGTATTCAGAGAGATTTCGGACACTTTCTGACACAAACAGTGTATTCAAGGAATTCCTGTGGATCTTGAATGTTCACCAGATGTTGCTCCTTCACTGGCCTAAACTTAGCAGGTCAACAGTGAAGGAGCAACTGTCAACACAAAATAACCAGAATCAACACACCTCCATGTCATGTCAACAGAACAGCTATAGCCACACATCCAGCCACAACAACCATGGTCAACACCATAAACAGTGCAAACAGGCCAACGCTGACATCTGACATCTGACAACTTTCTCACTAAAATAATTTACAGATACCACTAGTAGTTGTCCACGTGTCAGACTAAATACTTTTTCTTAAAACAGTTTTATTCTGGTACACGTGATTCTAATATGTGTCGAACTGATTAAACTTTTTATTTTGGCTAAAAAAAATTCACTTTACTCATAAAAAGTGGTCAAAGTATGAGACCATTACTTACTTGCAATTGAAATGGCTTTGTTTAGCTCCAATGCGTTGCAGAAACTCCTAACATGCAAAAAAATAAAAATAAAATTACATGTTCAAAGATTATGAAGAGTAACATAAACAAACTGCTGCATGTGGTGAACTGAAAGTAGAGGCAGAAAAATATGGGTCAAAAATAAATCTCAAGATGAAACAGAACGGCAGCAAAGTTTAAGTAGACTAACTCAGCTCTGGAGTTTCTGTCTCAAGACCTCTAAAGAAGGAGACAGCTAATTACAAACTGACCTAATGCCGCCGCCCCCCAGTGCTTGTTGTTTAGATGGGGGCTCGGTGCAGGAATCTGGGACGTCTCCTCCCTCTGTTTTCAACCATATCGCCTCTGTGCCACAAAGAACTGTACTGGTGTGGTGTACTCAGCGCGCTTCAGTCTGAGAAACAGTGTCCAACAAATAGGGACTTGTCTTCATTTCAGGGGATTTTATCTTACGTCTAGCGCTGGTTTGGTGCAGACTTGTGGTTGCAAAACTTTTTTAATCGAAGTGAAAGCAGCAGTACAACTAGTGTTGTTAGAAACGATGGTGACAAAATAAACTATGAGTCTCTGTGGGTGTTTGATGAGTCTATTTTTCCTCACTGATGGTCACACCCAGGAAACAGAGTGTGCCATCAGATAACAGAAAGAATTTAAAGTGCACCGATGAACCTGTTTCAGCTGCTAGGGTGTTGTTGTGCCACACTGGAGTTTCGTGCTGCAGTACACTGTGGAGGGCTGTGTTTGGGTTACCAAGGCCTGTGTACAGGACCAACCCCTTAGATGACAACACTGACACATTTCTCATAGTCGCTCTTTATTTAGCTCTCAGGAGGTTGAAGTGTGACCTTTCAAAAACCACACTTATAACTGGCACACACAAATAGAGGCAGAGAGAGAGAGAGAGCGAGAGAGAGAGATTGTGCAGAGAGTGATGGATATTGTTCATGGTGGAGTCACGTCTCTTTTCTGCCCCCCAGTGGCCACAATAATGAACCGCAATTTCTTCCGCTTCATGGCGGGTGGTACTGGCACTTTACCGTTGACTGTGTATACTAACGCTTTACCTGGTGCATTACCGCTCCCTACTTTGCTGTAATGTGGGCGGGAGTCAGTCAAACGTTTCTCCGTAAACGTGTTGTTTGAAACAGTATATTTCGCTTAACGAGACGAGCACTGTTCATTTAAAAGAGTCACTAATCCGAATATATCTCTCCCTCTCTCCCCCTTACGGTAGTTCGGACACATTAGTGTGTAACACACCAGTCACAGACATGAAAAACACGGACACATTATAACGTGACACACAGTGGTACAGCCATGTGGATGGTGTCGCGTTGACTTCGAAGTTGATATTTTAGAGCTGCCGTTATTTGAGTTTTGCCGAAACAATGATCGAGCGCATTGCTGGTGGCTTAAACATAGAGTAGCAACACCTATTGTGAGGTTGTTGACTATATTCGCCAGCGGTACATCGTGCTGAAAAATGGGGAAATCAAAGGTACGTACTGCCTGTGCTAGCGGGTTAGCTAAAGCTTTAGCTGGTGTGAACTTACACGCAGATGTTGAAGATGGGATTTAATCGTTCGTTTGTGAAAATATGACAAATGTGTAGCTGCGATGTGGTTATCGTGTGTGACATGACGTTAGTTAGTTGGTTAGCTTATCTCCTTAGTGAGATACCTTAGTGCTAGCTAGCACTTTTTCGAAGTTAACTTGAGTACAGGGTCACTCGGGAATCCGTGCCGCCTGAACATTTTACCAGGATGATTAATATGTGGACATTGTGCTCATCAGACCAAGAACCAGAAGAAATCCCGATCATTAGCCAATCATGTGGCCGAAGAGACCTATGGAGCTGTGCCCCACTCCTTCGTGTTTCACCGGGGCCAGGTTGGAAAAAACGTGGGGGATCTCATCGTGGACGTGCGGCGAGTCATGGAGCCCTACACCGCGGAGTCCCTGAAGGTGAGTCCGTAGGAGAAAGCTTCAACGGCTGTTTGCACTATAACAATGTATAATTAAAAAAAAATCACGTTGCTTTATTTTGAGGAGAGTTTTGATGACTTCTTGTAGCTTTAGACAACTTCACAAGAGCAGATGAACACGTGCTTTATTCCAACTGTTTGCTGAGATATGTATCCTACTGTAATTATTGTGTAATGACTGTGTACATGTGTTTTTTAATAACCAGGTTAGAAAGAAGAATGTGCTTAAAGACTTTGTGGCAATAGCAGGCCCACTGGGAGTGACGCACTTCATGATCTTCAGCAAAACACCCAGCAGTATCAACATGGTGAGATCTTACACTAAAGACATCCAGAGATTGGCCATGTTAACATTGTCAGTCTAACACGTCTCTTCTCCTTGCAGAGACTTGCTCGACTTCCCAAAGGTCCCATGCTTCATTTCAAAGTCCTCAAGGTAAACACCAGCTGGCGAATAAAACACGTGATTATTAAAATGATGGGTTCACATGATGATTCTTTAAAAATGTGATTGTTAAGTGATGTTTTTCAAAGTAAACGCACTGATGCACCCAATGACTAATTATCAGTTTCCCCCTTTAATAAATCCCCCAGTTTTGTAAGGACAATCTAACTTTTCTTTCAGTATTCTCTCATCAAGGACGTGGTTTCATCTTTGAAGAAGCACAGGATGCATGAGCAGCAGTTCACACATCATCCACTGCTCATCCTCAGTAACTTTGGAGCGGAGGGCATGCATGTCAAACTCATGTCCACCATGTTCCAAAACATGTTCCCTTCCATAAATGTCCACAAGGTACGTTTTAGAAAAACGTCGTCACCGCCATGGTGGAGGTTAACAAACTTTGTTGGCATGATGAAAGTATAGTCTTCTGACTTGATGTGAAGATTGTCAAAAGTAAACGCTTTCTGATTTCTCCATCAACTGCTTATTTATGATTGTGTGCGCTCAATTTCTCAACAGAACTCAAAGTTATGATTTTGTTTTTTCAGGTTAGCCTCAACAACATAAAGAGGTGTGTGCTGTTCAGTTACAACCCGGAGACACAGGAAATTCAGTTTCGACATTAGTAAGTAAATATAATTTCTCATAAACCTTAAACAGATTATTTTCTCAGTGATTAGCTTATAAACAAAAAATGATGCTTCCTGCTTGCAGATGTATTACATTAGTTAATATTAGAAGCAGAACAGACTTAATGTTCAGTAAAAGATTTTATTAAAGGATTGTTGGGCTCAGATGATGACAGACTATGACTTGATTGTTTGGTGATGTACGTCCAAAGTAAACGCACTGATGGGCCCCAGCACAGCACAGTCACATTTGTCACTGATTAAATGTCACCCTGACCCGTGATTGTGTCATCAACCTGCAGCAGCCTGAAGGTGGTCCCTGTGGGCATGAGCCGCGGAGTCAAGAAGCTCATGCAGGAGAAGTTCCCCAATATGAGCAAGCTGGAGGATATTAGTGAGCTGCTGATGAAGTAAGGTTCTTGTGGAGGTATAATCTACCTTAAAGGGGCTTAGATTTGTAGCCAGCTGTTGTCCAATCTTTGCTGCATTATCTGATTAAAAATGTTGTGCTCTCTAAACATTGTCAGGGGCGCAAACCTTTCAGAAAGTGAAGCCGAACAAGATGGGGAGCACAACATAACTGAACTGCCGCAAGTCTACTCTGGAAGAGGCAACATGGCGTCCCAGCAGAGTGCTGTGCGTTTGACCGAGGTATGTGTCCACAGTCTGAGCAAAATGAGTGTTTTAATGAGTAATGCTTGGGTGGCAGCTGAGTGTTCGTTTGTTTGCCCTTAGATTGGTCCTCGAATGACGCTGCAGCTGTTGAAGATTCAAGAAGGAATGGGCGATGGGAATGTCCTTTATCACTCTACGAGTAAGTACATGCCTTTTCTAATGAAATATTTTCTCAGTGGGATACATTCAGATGTAAATGATGACAAATACAGTATGAATTCTGTGATATACTCTATAAAAGTAAACGCTTACTGATGCATCTAAAGCTTACTAGGTTTTAAGGGCACCTGGCACAAGCTGTTTTTCCAATGGAGATTTTGTTATATGCCGTCTTTGCAGTCTCCAAGACGGAGGAAGAAATACAGGAGATCCTGAAAAGGAAGGAGGCCCAGCTAAAGGAGAAGGAGAATCGGCGAAAAAAGCAGGACCAGAACATTGCTCAGAAGAAAGAGAAACAGGAAGAGCACAAGTAATACAGCCGTAAAATAATTTAATCTTTTTGTTTGATTAAATTTTTTGGGGGGTTGAAGGTGTAAACTTTTTTTTTTCTCTGCTCTTTGTAGGAAAAAAAGTCTGGAAGGCATCAAGAGGAAACGAGCTGAAGCTGAGGATGACAGCGAGGTGGAGGATCCAGGGATGGAGGACGATCGGGTTGTTGTTGAATCTGATGATGAGGTTGAGTACTACAGGCAGGCTGTGGGAGAGGAGCCGGATGAAGGTGAGTAATAATTAATATACTGGAAGCAATAAGCTCCTACGTGTTTTTAAATTCAGCATTAATCAAGACTTTTTTTCCTTTTGGGGCAGATATGTTCCCCGCTGCCAAAAAGAGGCCACGCTTACAGCGCTCAGAGAAGTCTCATGGACCTGCCAATAAGAGGAAACCATCCCCTGGTAAACCGTCATGGAATGGCACACAAAATAAAGCGGCGAGAAAGGGTCCAGGAGGACAGCACAGAGACAAAAGTGGAAAAGACCAACAGAGAAAAGGATGGAAGAAATCCAGGGATGACGAGACGCCATTTGGAAAGAAAATGAAACCTGCAGGGAAGGCTTTTGGAGCAAAGAAAACGGGGGACAGGGGAAATAAATTTGCCGCCAAAAGGAAATTTGACGGCAAGAAAAATAAGGACAATTTCAGGTCTAAAGGTCAGAAAGACAAGTCAGGCTTTAAGAAGAAAGGCGCAGGAACAAAGAGAGGCTTCACACAGAGGAAAGGAAAAGGCTGAAACGGTCTTCCTATTGCGCTGAACTTTGGGTGTAGTACTGAGCTGAAACGGCAGATGGCAGCAAATATTCAGTTGCTCACACGCTTTCACCCATGAATGAATGCGTGAGTGAGACGCTGTTGTTTGTGGGACTGTTTATTAAAAAATAACTGATGGACTAGTCTGACTACGTTCTTGCCTTATAGTCATCATCCGGACCTGAGACGCCTGATATTTTTCACCAATCTGTTCTACAAATGTGGTGTTTATTACATAATCCATGTGAGATCTTTGTTTTGTCTCTGTAATTATTATACAAACATGTTCTTCCAGTAAATAACTGAGATCCAAATGTGTCATTTTTCATTTGTTTGTCTTCTGTTTTGTAAGGTCAATAAAATAATTCAGATAGGCGTTTGGAGGAGAGCAGCCTGTGGCGTGTGTGTGTGGGGGGGGGGTTAAAACCGGAAGCTTTGAGGACATGTCGGGGGAATACAGATATTATTAGTTGCAGTGTTAATTTGCATAGCGGAACATAACAGGCATTATTATGTAGGAGGGTTACATTTACACAAATTGCATTCAGAATTGCAGATGTTTGCAGATTTTTGTATGTAAGCGTATAAGCAGTAGTTCTAACTGTTCCTGATGCACATGAGATAAATGTTCTGGTGCTTGGTAAGTGTGAGACTGCTGATAAGAAGGCAGCGGTTTAAATTCGAGCAAAGCAGAACGGCTTTCCCCAGGATCAAGGCATAAAAAAAAAAAAAAATCAAGAAACCCTGCGTACACAAAACTCAGAAGTGTGGTGTTCCCTAATTAATCATCAAAGATCATGTAAATGAGCCTTGATACAATGAAATGTCCAGAATTAAAGAAGTTCAAGATCACTGCAAATCTAAATGATAGTCATCTCATAGTGCTGCTTGTGAGAGGAAGCTGTCTTAACAGTCTTGTGATGATAGCTGTCACTGCTCAGTTTTTTTTTTTTTTTTTGTTTTTTTTTTGGGGGGGGGGGGGGGGGGGGGGGGTATGAATATGAAGTATGTTAGAGTGCTCTGAGAAACTTAAATTCAGTTGACTCGTCCTCGTCATTAATGCGTTCTCTGACAGATAAATAACACTGGCTGCTTAATCCTGTTTTTTATTCTGCTTGTTCTGCAAACGTGCGCAGTCATCACAGTTTTCCTTCTTCAAATTGCGAAAAGCAGACGGAGGGTTTGAGGAAGTGATTACATGTGCGCGGGGCCTTGACGTCCATCGCATTTTTAGTTGAGCTGAGTGCCTCACATTTTCTTCACAAGGAAATTCACGCTAGAGCGCACGGCACATTCAGTAAGTAAATATACTCATTTTCTTCTTTTTTTCACTATCAAGTAAAATCTTAGTTACACCTACTTCATGTAATATTTTTAAGTATTTTATACACTGGCTATTCAATGCCTTTTTTAGTGAAATGATAGCTTTAATGAAACATACTTTTATTTACAGGTTCAGTACAAACTCTGAAACTGGTTAATCTATTTAAGTAAAAGCAGAAAAGTGAGATGGCGGACAACTTTTCCCATTGTGAGAGGTTTCAAATGCACATCCTACCTGCTGTGTATGGGGTCGAGTTTGTTGTGGCCCTCGCGGGGAACCTGTTTGCTCTGTGGCTGCTGCTGACCAAAGAGAGAAGGGACTGGCACACCGGTGTTGTCCTGTCTTGTAACCTGGCCATCAGTGACCTGCTGTATGTCCTGACCCTGCCTCTCCTGATCGTCTACTACTTGCTAGAAAAGCACTGGATCTTTGGCGACGCCACGTGCAAAATCGAGAGGTTCCTTTTCACCTGCAACTTATACGTGAGCATCTTCTTCATCATGGCGATAAGCGTGAACCGATGCGTGGCCATCGCCTGTCCCTTCTTTACCCGCTCCTATGTAGAGCCTGCCCACGCCAAGGCGGTCAGTGTCATCATCTGGATTGTTGTAGGAGTCATTTCCTGCCCCGTGTTTAAATTTGCCTCTGTTTGTCAACATGGAAACAAGACTCAGTGTGTGTCGTTCTGTGACCCGAAACATGAAAAAGATCACTTCACTTACAAACTGTTTCTTGCTGTGTTTGGGTGTCTTGTTCCCTTTTTGGTCACTTTTGCTTCTTATTGTGCGGTCATTTGGGTGGTGTGGAAAAATGTCAGTGTTACCACACTTGAGAAACGCAAAGTGGCCCTGTTGGTCATATCAGTGCTTGTGCTGTACGCCGTTTCCTTTATACCTTATCATTTCTCACAGCTCTATCACTTACATCTTAGACTGCAGAATCACAACAACAAGTTTTGTGGTATGTACTACATGTACCAAGTGTCAAAGGGACTGGCCACTTTGAACATGTGTATTCATCCTGTTCTTTACATGGCTGTGTTTGACAGCATAAGAGTAGCATGCTGTGGTAAGAGCACAGAGGACAATATCATGGGGACGGTGAGAAAGTAGATCTGCTGCTTAGTAGCATTTGTATAAAGTGCAGCCTAATACACTCCCTAGCCAGAAAAAAAAAGTCACCACCTGGATTTCACTTTGCCAATAGGTACGATCATCCTATTGGATAATTACTGCATTGCCGATTAGCTTTCAGCTGGCACCATGTTATTTAACCCCAACTGATGCAATGAGTAGCTTCTCATTTCTTAAACAACCATGTTGAAAGACACATCCTGTGGTTGAGGAAAATGTGTTTGAGAAGGGTCAAACCATTGGCATGCATCAAGCAGAGAAAACATCGAAGGAGATGAAATTATTAAAGTTGGGTTAAGAACTATCCGAGGCATTATTAAAAACTGGGGAACCATCGTCTTTGAGAAATGTGACTGAACAGAGCTGTGGCTGCTGCAGTTGGTCAGGTTCAACAACATTATGTGCCCTAAGAATGAGGTCAGCTGACTACCTGAATATACTGAATGACCAGGTTATTCTATCAAGTGAGCATGAGACATCATTTTCACACATTGGCCACCACAGAGTCCAGACCTTAACCCCATTGAGAATCTTTGGGATGTGCTGGAGAAGGCTTTGCTCAGCGGTCAGACTGTCCCATTATCAATATGAGATTTTGGTAAAAAAGTAATGCAACACTGGATGGAAATAAATCTTGTGGCATTGCAGAAGCTTATCGAAACAATACCACAGTGACTGTGTGCTGTGATCAAAGCTAAATGCAGTTTAGAGTGTGTGGCCTTTTGTCTTGTGGTGACTTTTTTTTTTTTTTTTTTTTAGGTCAGGCAGTGTATTTTTATACTGAAACAATATACTCATCAAGTCAACTATGGTTTTGTGGCTTTGTATTGTGTGTTGCCTGGTCCTGTATTGTTAACTTGATAATATAAATTAGCTGCAATAAAAAATGCCTTAGTTAATAGAATGTTTGTCTTTCTGATAAACTTCCTTTCTAACTCATATCAGGAATAAATGTTAAACTGGAGAACTGTATCCCCAGACACTGTTTTCATTATGATGCACAGTCCATGTCACTGTAGTTGGTGTGTACACACAAGCATGTTGCTTCATTGCAGAAAGCCCTCGTTGTTTACTCAGGCAGGCAAGCTCAGTGGCTTCTTTTAAATCTCTTCTTAAAACTCACTTTTATCGATTGGCCTTTTCTTAATTTTGTTTCATAATTTTGTTTTATCATTGTTGTTGTATAATTACTTTGTTGTGGGTGGGTGATCTTACATTTTATTTCTCTTGGGGTTTTTATTTTATTTTATTTTATTTTTTATTATGATTGTTGTCAGGCACCTTGTAACTTGTTTTAGAAAGGTGCTATATAAATAAAGTTATTATTATTATTATTACATTTACCTGTAACTTGCACATTCATTTACACATTTAATGAGACAAAACTAAACTAAGTTTAAATGTCATCACTAAGGTTGAAAATCAGCTATACAGTTTCAGCAGAAGTGGGGTTTTTTTTGTTTGTTTTTGAAAAAGGGCAATGTTGGCTTGTACTCTCCAAATCATAAGTGCGGACCTGAGCAGCCATGTGTTACTTGTGCAGCAGAAAAGGTTTAATCTTTATCTCCTTGAATTATGTGTGTGTTTGCGTATGACATATGTACAACGACTTACTCCACAGAAAGATATCAGAAAGAGATCAGTGTTGCAAGTATTTGCAACTCTCATTTTCAATGTTTTTGCTTAAAAAAAATAATTAAATAAATTCAAAACATCATCAAATTTCCGGATAAAGAGAACCCTTTCAAACCACTGAGTGTCTAATAATCAAGACAATTAAACATTTATTCCTTTCATATACAAGAGTAAAGGAAACCATATTTTCAGTATCTGTTGTGACCCTTTTGTGCAGCAATAATAACAACTAAATGTCTGGTAGCTTTGCTGTCTTTCTGCATGGTTCAGTTTCTCTTAAGATTTAGCTCGCTGACAGACGTCCTGACACTTTCTTCTAGAATTTGCTGTTGTAGAGAATTTATTCAGAATTTATTGGTCCATCAATGATGGCAAGCCACCCTGGCCCAGATGCAGGCCCATACAAAGACATTACCATCCTCAGGTTTCATGGATCGATGATCCTGGAATATGCAGTGCTGTTTAGTCTCCACACATGAGCATTTAAACCAAATAATTCTACTTCGCTTTCATCCATTCACAAAATATGTTCCTAATAGTCTTCTGACTTGTGAGGATTAGCAAATTGCAGATAGGAAACAATTTTCTTTGTCTGTGGTATAAAGCGAGACTCTTAATGTGAAGTAAGCGGTTGGAGCGTCCTGCTTTTATTGTGAAGTTACAGTTCCGGAAGTGAAAGAAGAGGCGGCGCAGCTAGCCTGGTAGTGGTTCTCGGTCCTGAAACTACACTAGCTGAGAAGATGCCGTCGATTGAATACGACGAGTGAGTGTTATTAGAACGCCATATTAACTTACACTGTGCTCTGGATACATTTAAATGACCTAATATTGATTCTCTCTTCCAGCTCCAAGCCCAGCTGGGCAGACCAAGTCGAAGAGGAAGGCGATGAAGGTAAAGCGCTTGTTAGCATCTTGAGCTAATGCTAGCCCAGCTCCTGTAATGTAGACTGGTGCCCGGCTAAAGGAGGCCGACTCGGAGACTTCCACCTCCACGTGGTTGTCAGGCGCAATACTCGATTTAGTGTCTTTTATCCAATAATGTTTTGAACACGCTGCTGTTTTAAAATCAGCAGTTACATGTTTCAGTGACTGACACGAATGTACGCTTTATTAAATGTGTTACTGACATATGCCGCGGCTTGTAGACACTGACGTATGCGGCAGTGTCTGTTGGTGGCTAACGGTTAGCATGCTACGTTAGCGCAGTGTCACTAGCGGTAGAGAGACACCAAGAAAATGTATGTGATGAACTCTTGTGTCGCAAATTAAGAAAAAAATATATAGGCAATATCTATACATTCATACATAATACATGTAAGTTGCCATTTGGGTGGCATTCCCCTACAAATTCGTATGTTATTGTGAGATGAGAACTTCTGGGACTTCCCATGACAATCTGGCATAGAAATGTAAAGGTAACAGTGAAAGTAGCGGTTACAGAGCCCATACAAATAAGACATACTGACTAAACTTTGTGGTGGGGTGTTTTTTGTGTGATTTTTTTTTTTTTTTTTTACAGGCACGCTGCCATCCCCCAAGGAAACCGTCAAGGGAAATATCAAAACAATCACCGAGTATAAAATAGATGATGATGGAAAGAAATTCAAGGTAATTCAAGTTTAAATGTATGTTGCATTAGTTCAGTTGGTTCACTGATGGTTTGTGCCTGATTATATCAGTATATATTATTATATATAATTATTATTATATATATATAAACATTATTTCCTTACATTCTTATTGGTAAAACTGCAGCTATTTTAGTTGTCATTGGTGTGCATGTCACCTCTGTCACTTGTGAGGTTAATAAGTGTTAACCACCAGTATCAGCCACTGAGAGCTGTGATTTGACTGTTTGTATTATGGTGATTTCTGAATTCGCTGCATGTTTGCCTGCTAGATTGTGCGGACCTTCAAGATTGAGACGAGGAAAGCCTCAAAAGCTGTTGCCAGAAGAAAGGTTTGTGTGTACATTGAGTTAAAACTGCACTCTATCTCAAATGAAACTGGATTCATTCAGCTCACACATGGTGTTTCTGTGCTCCTTTCAGAACTGGAAGAAGTTTGGCAACTCTGAGTTTGATGCACCGGGTCCTAATGTTGCCACCACCACAGTCAGCGATGATGTTTTCATGACTTTCATCTCCAGCAAAGAGGTGAGCATGTTCATTGTGCACAATTTCCCACACCACTATGACTACTCTGGGTTATCACCGTCAGCAGCTGAGTGTTGCATCTGCAGTGCGTGAAAGCGTTAGTGTAGGTACTTTTTTCCTGTTGGCATGAGACTGTGCAACCAAACCTGCAGCCAGTAGACCACATACATACAATTGCCTTGCATTTATTTATTGTTTACTTTTCCATTTCTTGTGTGCACTGTCTGTAAAACCTCATGCTGCTGCAACATTATAAATTTCAGTGACAAATGAAAGGGTTATCTCATCTTAACTGTGGTATTGAACTTGTATACCTTATCTTGCTCATTTCAGGACTTGAATGCTCAAGACCAGGATGAGGATCCCATGAACAAATTGAAAGGACAGAAGATTGTGTCTTGTCGTATCTGCAAAGGCGACCATTGGACAACCCGCTGTCCATACAAGGACACCCTGGGTCCCATGCAGAAGGAGCTGGCTGAACAGCTTGGGCTTTCCACCGGCGACAAGGACAAGCCTGCTGGCTCTGGTACCATCTGCTCCCTGTGCACACTCCTCTGGCCTTAACCAGATGATCTGACGTGGTTAGTTGTTCCTAACGTGGCCCGCTCTTCCTCTCTTTCACTAGCGGAACCGGAGCCTGCACAGCCTGCACAGAGCAAGACTGGGAAGTATGTGCCCCCAAGCTTGAGGGACGGAGGCACTCGAAGAGGAGAGTCCATGCAGCCTAACCGTAGAGGTGGGTAGTTGTTGGTGTACCTGCCCAATTTATTTAGCAGCAGCCTTGCTCGGTATAAACAGTGTACGTGTGTGCTTGCACCTCACAGCTGATGACAACGCCACCATTCGTGTGACCAATCTGTCGGAGGACACCCGTGAGACTGACTTGCAGGAGCTCTTCAGACCTTTTGGCTCCATCTCAAGAATATATCTGGCCAAGGACAAGAACACAGGGCAGTCTAAGGTCAGTGATCAGAGAAAAGAGTTTTTGAAGCAGACATTTCACCATGCAGATTGTAAACTTCAGTTGTAAGACTCACACAAGATGCTGCTGATTTTTGCTTCCATTAAAAATGAAAGCATATGACATTGAGTTAAATATCACCTGCCACTAACAAGAATTGTGTGAGTGTTTCTCATCTGTCAACTACTTACTATTATTTTTATTCTTTACTTGCAGGGATTTGCCTTCATCAGTTTCCACCGTCGGGAGGATGCAGCCAGAGCCATTGCTGGAGTGTCAGGATTTGGATATGATCATCTTATTCTCAATGTTGAATGGGCCAAGTAAGTTCATTGTGGATATTACCAGCTGAGCAGCATGTATTTTATTTGTTGCCAATCTAATTTTCCTCTCCTTGCAGACCTTCAAACAACTGAGGAATTCAACAAAATACATACCAGGAACATGCCAGATTTTAATGTGGTAAAATATGGCTGTGAAATAAAGAAAATTGTCACAATTTCCTTGTCTTGGTTTGAATGAGTTTAGCACTCACTTCTCAATTTTACCGTCAATATTCCAGCAATGTAGAAATGTAAATCAACTATCAGTAGATAGGTCACGTTAGTTACAAGCATGAACGCTTTTATATGGGCACAGATGGACCCCATAGTCCTGTGTAGTTTGTCTCATTAACCCTCCACAATGTGTGAGAAGGTGGGCATATTGGTGAGGTGGTTAGCACTGATGCCTCACAGTAAGGTCCCAGGTTCTAATCCATGGGCTGACTGGGCCTTTCTGTGTGGAGTGTCCATGTTATCCATGGGTTCTATCCAGGTACTCTGGCTTCCTCCCACCATCCAAAGACATGCTCCTAAAGTTAATTGGTGATAGGGTGTGAATGGTTGTGTCTCTGTGTTAGCCATATGATGGACTGGTGACCTGTCCAGTGTACCTGTCCCAAGACAGCTGGGACAGGCTCCAGCAGACCCCGCAACCCTTCAAAGGAACAAGTGTTTACAGAAGATGAATGAACCTATGATAAGGTGAAAGTTCTTCGGTCATAAATGACAAAAGGGTGTTTTAAGGATTAAAAAAAAAAAAAAGCATTTTGTTGGAAGCAAACTTTAATCAAGACCATGTGATCTTGTTCTACTATAGTTAGCTGCACTTAGACTTGTACAGGGGTGTCATTTTGTTGAATAAAAATTGCATCATCTTGGCTTTCCTAGTTAACATGTTAAATGGCATGATTGAAATGTCATGTTCTAAACACTCAGTTTGTCAAAAATACTCAGGATACCCATCCTACTTTGAATGCATCCATTCGTCCTGCACACTCCAATTGTTCTGTCTGAAAATATATTGAAGCACCGTTGGAGCCTTGCTGACCAGTGATTGCAGTGTACAAAAGTTTAGTATGATTTTTAGCTTCATCTAAAACGTCTCTGAAGAATGAATTTTTAGATCAGGGCACCACACTGTCATTTAAGAATTTTAATTACATCACAAATAAGATTTGATAAGAGCTTTATTTGAAATATTACATATAAAAACTACAATGTGTCCCACATTAGATGAACATTTAACAACAAGATTAAAAGCACATTTAAAAGTCAGCATGGAATGGTACTACATAGAATGTCCATAATGGCCACTTAGTGACTCAGTTGAAAGATGATTTGTTTAAAAGAAATTATTTCCCAACATAGGCATCAGGATTTATAAAAACTGATTCTTGCTGGAAAGGGAATGAGGAACTAATCGGAGACATCCATCTTCTCTTGTTTGATGCTCTCTGTGGAGGGATGAACACACATTTGGTTAAGGTTTTCTGTAGTTTAACATGTCAATTAGAAATCAGGTATGTACAAGTGAGACCAATAAAGTCACCTGTTGCTTGTTCTTCCTTCATTCTCTCCATAACACACTTCTTTATCTCCAGGCCAATGGCCCTGGAGAGTGGAGGTGGCACAGCATTTCCAACCTGGAACAGAAAAAAAAGCAATTACATGAGCTGGCAGAAGAATAAACAGTATTAGTGAGCATCATCTCTGCAAGAGCATCACAGCTGAAATCTGCTACAAATCCTGATAGAAAGTTTCTTCACTGCCCAAAACTAATTACATTCCCTCATCCATGGAGAATATTCAAACACTACTTGTTCTTGTGTTTAGCACAAACCCGAAGTCAAGATTTTACCTGTCTGTGTTTATCCAGGATGTTTCCAAAGAAGCGGTAGGTGTCGGGGAATCCCTGAGAGCGTGCACACTCCCTCACACTGACCACTCTGTGCTGTTCAGGATGCAGAACACGGCCCTGAAAACAAACTCAATCGTTAGGATCCAGAGGAAAAGTGGTTACAGGTCCTGTAGGCATCGATTTGCTCCATTACAATACTTTCAACCAAACCTGAAATCTAGCCGTTTGATTCATCTTCATAAATTTAAAGCATCCCCTGAAATAAGTGTTCAGTCCAGGGTCTGTTCCCAGAATGGGCTTGTGACTGAAAATGACAAATTCTATAAATAGGATGTACCTGTTTGCCCATGGGCTCAGGATTAGTGACAGTTGTGCTGAAGAATCCGTCCCACTCCAACCGGCCATAGAGTCCAGCCCAGTGATTGTGGCGGTTCCCAGTGTGGGGCAGACACCAGGGGATCAGGGTGTTAAACTGCCTGTCTGCAGGGTCGCATGGCTTTCCTAAAATAGTAGAAATCATAGAAATATTAAGTGATGTCTGCACACTGAACATTTAAGCCGTGCAGTTTCCATGCTATACTAGACCTGCATACCTCCTGCGCAAGTGCAAACACCTCTGAGTGCACCCGTGCTACTTCGTCCATTCTTTTTATCAGGGTGTGTGTAGCGCAGTTTCTTGGTCATGGTGCCATCTTTAAGTCGAACCTCGATGTTGGGCAGATCCCTCCAGTCGGAGCCTGGAGCCAGAGGAATGTGACGCATCCGACCCTCAACCAGAGCACTCATGTCCTGAAGGCACAGGCAATAAGTCACTTGATATAAGTTTATAACAAATTAAGTAAATGATGTCATCATTTACCCACAATTACTGAAGACGTGATATCACATTGACATATTGTAGCTCACCTTGCAGATATGATCTTTGAGGATGGGCTGATACTGTGTGCCTCTGATCTGTCTCTGGAACCAAGACTGAGGTTCTCCATTGTATGAAATCTCCAAGGCAGCTGCACCATTGCGAATCTCTGGCAGATCAGACATCGTGTCCCTGACAGTGATGGTTCTGTAGATTCCACCATTACCTCTGGGGGAAGACAGAAAATTTAGTCTGACAGCCCTCAATGATTGTATTTTTCTCTCTGTTAAAAGGTCTGAAGTCTAGAACTACATATATGAAAACAGTGCAATAGAGAAAGTTTTACATTACCGTGTGACATTACTGACGTATTTCTTTTCGTCCACCACCACGCTCAGAGAGCAAGCTCTGGGAGCAAACACATGCAGAGGTTCAGGATAGCGAGGCAGCTTTTCTCCGGGAGCAGCAGCGAGGATGATTGCCCTGCGGCGGGTCTGGGCGACACCGTACTGACCAGCCTGATGACAAAGACGGAAATTATTACCTTCGTGGGAATTATGTCAGAATTTTAATGACTGAAATCTGCTTTACAAGACCACTAATTTCAGGGTGAGATCGCCATAGATATTTGCACATGTTAAGTGTCACCAACTGAGATTTGAGCAGGAGAGTTTCAAGCCAATCTCATCTTATGCACAAGCACTTGGAACAGTCCTAGGCAGAAGAGAGAGAGCCGTTTGTGTAGCCACACCCACCTGAAGGACACCAAAAGTACACTGGTAGCCCATTCGCACAAGACAGCGTAAAGTCAGCTTCAGGACCATGGAGTTTTTGAATGAGACGAAGTTCCTCACATTCTCAAGCAGGAAGAACTTGGGTCTGTAGTAATCGCAGTAACTGGAAGAAAAGAGCAAGTCATTGTAAAGTGTGCCGATCAAGACTGTATGACCTGTAGGACAATGTGCAATATCATGTAATCTATGGGAGCAATATGACAGTGTCCCAGACAGCCTCTCACCTAAGATAGGAGACCACAAGTGAGTTCTTGAACTTGGAATAAGTGCGAGAGTTGAAGCGGTTCATCCCACTGAACCCTTGACACGGAGGCCCTCCGCAAAGCATCTCCACATCACCCTTCTGAGGCAGCTTCTGGCCAAGAGAATTCGTCTTCTCTCCAGACATGACCAGCTTGAGCAATACGTTGCAGTCCTCTGTGAACACCGTGGTGCCAGGGTTGTTGAGCCTGAAGGCCTGTGCGGCAGGTTCCCACATCTCTATAGCCCAGAGAGTCTCAGAGATACCTGAAGGCAGTAACAGACAGGTTTTGAGCATTGTACAAAGACATGAAGATGTACTTCATGCAAGTCACATTTTGCGAGTATTTACCAGCCTGGTGGAAGCCTTCAGAAAGTCCACCGCAGCCAGAGAACACATCCAGTGTACGATACTTGGATACTTTAGGTTTCTGTGGCTCTAAATTGGCATCCTGTGGTTCTTGTGCAGCTGATGACTTCCCTTTTCCTTTACCTTGGGGGAAATACATTTACCGGATTAAGATTTCAGTGAGTCCAAAACTAAACTGTAGAAAATTGTCATGTCTGCCTTGTTACCTTTTCCTTTGCCCTTTCCTTTCCCTTTATGGACAACAGAGCGAGCATGATTTGGAGGATCCTCAAAGCTTTTAGATTTAGCATTATAAGCCTGAGACAGAGGAATGGGTAAGCACAAGCGGTTAACATGTTTGACAATAAGCAATGTGTTTCCCAATTTTTAACAGTTGTTAGGCAAGTGTTAGAAACTGGAAATGGCTTTATTAAAGTACATTAAAATACAAATAGCTGCATATTAAATTAACAATTATACCTCCAGGAAATAGAAGCGGTCAGGTCCACCACTGGAATAGTCCTGGACTGATTCATTCAGGTCTTCTGCGTATTCTACTTGACAGTGTCCGATCACCTCTGTCATGCTGACCGTCACTTCTTCATCGCTCCAGTACAGCTGATTGATGTCTGTGTGGTAAGTGGCTTTGACACCTTTGTGAGTGTTCTCAGGCCTGGGAGGTTAGATAAAATCCAGTTAATTATGAATAAGTCTTTTTTCCCCCTTACCATACACTAAACACGAAATAACATATTTAACAGCCTTTACCTATAGAACTTGTAGAGTCGCAGTTTGACCTCTGAGGTGTCAGGTTTGCTGTTGCTACGTTTATGACAGAAGATCTCCTTGATGCGTCCAACACGGAAAGGCTGTGGCGCGTCCAGGTTTGAGCCCTTGATGTAGTCCGAGGACTTCCGGTAATACTCTGGATACAGATCCTCATCCACATCTTCTTTTCTATGAGAGCGCTTCACTGGACTAGCTGGTTTCATACTGAGAGCCAGAAAGAATAAAACTCATTCTCATTATTTAAATGTATCCATTATGTCATACCTTTGGAAAAAACATTGTATTAAATATAGAATAATTTTGTTACAAAAATGAAATGTGCCAAATTAGTCAAAACAGTCTTGGTGGAGTGTGAGCCGAGTAATTTAGAAAGCAACATTGGTGGATGAATAATTAACCCCAATGAAGTGCTTAGTCCACAAAAATCCAGCCCAAAATAAAAGTATTATTCTTTGACATGAAGTGTTTATTAGGTCAACAAGATACGTGTGTGCTGTTCACATGTATGACCTCTGGTGGTGCAATGCTGAAGTGTAGGCCAACACATTTCATTTTCTACATAAAATCTGCATATGTTCCATGATTTCTCAAACACCAAATCCAAATCTTCATTCTTGTAATCCATAGGGGGGGGAATTAATTTCACTCACCTGAAATTGAAAGCATCAGGAGGCAGGTAGACACCATCTCCAACCTTGAACTGCTCTCCCTTATAGCAGACCATAGCATACAGAGCCTTGTTGTCACGGTCTTCATTCTCCAGGGGATCAAATACACGAGGCCTTTCTTGTTCCTCTCTCTCTTTAGTCCTGACACAGCTGCCACAGAACCTTAAGGAAGAGCATCCATATCCAGAAAGTTAGGCAACAGAAAAGATCATGAGCAACACAAATGCACATGTGGATGGTGCTTACCTGAATTTGCAGTCTTCGGATGCAGAGGTCTTGGGGGGCATCTCAAATCGGGCAAACTCTGTGTCGTACCAGAACTGATAGAAGAAACTCTTCCCATCATCCTCGATTACCTTGAGGTCATTATCCATGCCACCCTAAAAACACAAAAGTAAGCATGGATGACCAGAGTAAAACTAACAAACAACGTCAGCAGCTTTCACGTCAACATACCTCCATAAACCAGTTGTTAGATGGGGCTTTGTACATGACATTCACTTTGCCTTGGACATAATTGAGCAGCATGTCTTCACACTCATCCACAATGACAAGCTCCAGTGGATCTGAAGACTCTCCAAGAACTGTGTGAATCCCACGAAGGAACCAGTGGGCATGGAACATCTTTCCATTATTGTCCTCCCACAATGATGTGATCCTGGAGAAATATTTCATTAGATTTACACACTTGACAGTCAATAAAATGTTAGAAAGGAGTGTTGTTTCAAATATCATACCTAGCCAGATACAGAGGAATTGATGGATCCTCTGAAGAAAGTGAGACACAGTCTCCCACCTCCAGCACTTCATCATTCACAGAGACCTTCTTGTAGTACTGCTTCTTCCCTTCAGTCTAAATAGAAATGTATATAAAAGAGAAATATAATTTGCATGTTCGCTGCTGGGTTCTCATGCATGACAGGAAAAACTCTGATTAATGCCAAAAGAGGGAAAATAAATACCTGAACAGGCTCTCCAATCCATGAAAGTTTGCATTCCGTTTGCTTCTTCCTCTTAGCATGAGACACCTTTTTGGGCTTCTCCACAGGAACATCTTCCTCCTCAATGTTTTCATCATCCTCAGCCTCCTTTACTGCAAGGTTTGGGCATCTAATGATTGGTTAAAAAAAAAAAAAAAAAAAAAAATTAATACAGACAAATACTTTGCCATTTTAACAGTAAGCTAAATGTAACAGAACAGACTAATTTATAGGGACAGCTTGAAGACTGTAGAAACTGCTTAGAGATTTGCTCACCTTCTTTGCTTACAAGCTTGCTTGCTTTTGCCACTTCCTCCAAATTTAATCATGTCCTTGCAGGCTGCACACTTGCCACAATCAGGTGATTGGCAAACCTAAAGACAAAAAAGAATTACAGATAATGAAAATCAAAGGCATGCACTTCTGCTGAGTAAATGTGCCATGTCTAAATCTGTAACTGACCTCACAGACACCGCATCGCTGCCTTTTGGCGCCACTCTCTTTATCATTTTGCTCAATCTGATCCGAGAAGAAGGTGTCAAATATCTGGTAGACCAGTGTAGTAGTGGTTGCCTTTGTTGGCCCCTTGCTGTCCTTCTCTATCTTTGTTGGGTGACGAATAGCTTGTCTTCTGGCAGCTCTCCTGTGAATAAACAAAGGTTTGTTTTCAGAGGAGAGGCCGGTTTTAAATGACACAAATACCTGATGATATGTGGAGAGATGGCATTATGAAGCCCCTGGGCATCAACACACCACAGCATCAGGCCATGCAACATAGAGCAAACAAAACTAAACAGTAAAAACATACGATGCAGATAATTTTTCCCCTCTAAACTGGAAATAAGCTGGCCTGCAAAGAAAATGGCATCACATACTACATCTCTAAAAATGTAGAGAGAGGCCTTTAAGCTCATGGGGCTTTTGTTCTTCATAAGTTCCACATTTCTAATACTAAACCACAGTCTGACTCACTAAACTATGGAGAATTTACACTTAAAGAAAACACCAATTTACTCTGACTTAATTGAGCTGCAGACAAGTTGTAAAAACTGACACAGCACTGTCCAATGGGATGTAGAAGGCTGGAACATGGGATGTTACAGGACTACCTCTACCATGGATTAAGTGTAATGAGGAAAGACTCTCAGTATACACTGTTAAAGTGCAAGCTTTCAACGTTTGAGCAAAATCCTTTTAATCCTACCAGACTGTTGTGGTCGAGTCAGGATATCTTATGGTCTGCACTCCCAGGTGTTATCAAGGACATATCATAAATGCCAGATAAACAAAAAATATATATAAAAAAAATTATAATCACAATCTAGAGCCAAAATATACAATATATAATAAATTAGAAAGGAAATTTGTTGCATGAACTCTGGTGTCTCTTTTTGTCCATGAAGTTTCTAAATGCTTCACAATAAACACACCACCAAACAAGCTAAGGATGCATTCACAATGAGGCCTACCTACCAGTACAGCAGCATGCTGCATTAGGAAACGTCAAAGGAATGTTAGACATTAGGGACAACAAGGAGCGAGGAGCAGAAATACAGGCACGAAATTAAAATTTGAACTAAAACATACTAAAGCATGTGCTGCAAAGGAGCTGGGGAATTTGAGGCATCTTAATTTAGGTTAAATATGAAGCACACTGCTCATATTTATTTAACACAGCAGTTAGGCAAACATATCTATGAACTGTAGTATGAATGAATAATTTCAAATATCTACAACAATATTTCCAGAATTTATGTCCTGCGATATCAAGAGTGTTAATTCGCAATCCAGCATACAACTGTGCTTCTGGGTCTTCGACTGCAATCGGCACATATTGTTTTACAGCAAGAAAAACACTAACCCATTAAAAAAAAAAAAAGTATATGTATAATTCAACCATCTGTACCTCTTCCCTAGAGTGACTCCTGCAAGCTTGATCAGGTCTCTCATGCAGGGAGTAACGATGATAGGCTGCTCATCTGAATCACCAGCCTCATCGTAGCTCTCCACCTGCTCTACCACAAACTGGGCATGACGCAGCAGTGTGTCTTCTGTGAAGCAGTTGAAGTTCAGCCCTGCTGGAGGAACAGTTGTCTGAAAGCAATACAAATGAGAAAAGATTAGCACTTTATTGTCGTGTGAAGAGCTACGGTACACAGAGTTTGACAATTGTTATACAAGCACAGTTCAAGTCATCTCAGTGAATGAAACTGGGGTCTCTTTGACAACACCACAATGAAGAATAAAGCCAACATTTTTATGCAGGGAAAGGTTTGGATCAAATTATAAATGTCTAAGGGAACTCACCTCAATCTTGTTGAGAAGGTCCTCATATGACACGTCAGGATTCTTCTGGAGAAATTCAACCACTATCTTGCTCATATAGATCTTCTCTTGCATCAGTGCAAAGATTGGAGCATACTCCTCACTGGGATGCATCAAGATGTAATCTGCAAATGCTGAATAAAGAAATGTACAAATAACTTTTAGTATATCGCATATACTGATGATTAAATAAGGACAAAAGCAGAAACTGTCTAAGTTTGTTACCTGTTGTGAAACCAATTAAGGCCTTTTCTCCACCATCAAAACCAGTGATCCACCAGGCATTGATGGGGCCAAGCTTTTTGGCAGGAACACCACCTTGGGGGGAGAAAAACAAATGTGGCAGATTAATCATTTTCCTTTAGCCCACTACAACCAAGATGATGAAGTTTCCATACCATCCAAGCAAGGGTTGTCATCATAGATGGGTTTGACAACACAGCTGAAGTAAAGCTCAATGTTCTTCTCAATCAGTCCAGAGTCAAACGGACAAAGATGGCCGCGCTTGTCGTACACACTAGAAGACACAACACAAATAGGATGGGAATACAGAACTGAAAGTGTAAGTTGGCACTTTTATTGAAGGACTGATGGAGAATTTCTAACCTAAAGTTTGTAATCTTGTGCTGCGGCAGGTCATCATAGCTCTCAAATCCATCCTCGTTTGAGTCAAACAGAGAGAGGCGCTCATCTGTTAACATTTCTGGCTCATCCAGCTAAATATGGAAACATCAAAACAAAAATGTCAGGTTTAAAACTTCGTTTCCACAAAACATCACATTAAAAAAAGTCTTCCTTTTCTGCATGAACAGAAATGTGACAAAATTCTCACCGCATTATCAGGATCCCCTTGAAAGAACTTAAGGTCCGAGTCATCCAAATATTGTCTGCAGTCCTGACATTTGGGGGGTGGTGTCTGGGGAAGGAAAAATAAAATGAATGCAAAACATAGTGGCTAGATTAATACAAAGCACTGATGATTGCAAACATGTTAACAACTATGACAGAACAGAATGACTAAATTAATTACCTTTGCTGTAGAAACAGGTTTAATAACCTCACTCTTGATTTCCTCTGGAGCAGTCCTGCATAAAGGTCGGTGTTAGTACATTATCTGGTGAATTCCATTATCAGTGTTCAGAGGCCAAATGACTTACTTATCATCAGATTCCACCTTGAGACGTTTCTCCTCCCGAGACTGCAACAGATTTGCAGGTATGTGTAGTGTTAGTCACAGACACTGAATCGCACTCCTGACACTTAAACAGGACTTGTACAAATCATCACCTCTTCTGCTTCATCTTCTTTCTTCTCATCATTTTGTCCATTCACGGCTTCAACATTCAAGTCTTCAGACTTGCGCTTTTGACTGCAAAACCATAAAAAAAAGTTCTTGTTAACAGTCTTTCGTCAAATTTTCTTAAATATATAACTAATAAGATACGTACACTTTAGAGAACATCGACATGATGGTTGGCTGCTTCCCACTGTTTCTTGTAACCCTGGTACTGGCCGGAGACTCTACAAGATAAGAGTCGGGTTTTTTGCGTTATAGGCCGATGAATTTGTGTGAAAATCATCGTATACGCGATAAATAATGGCAAGAAAACTCAAACTTACTTTTTGTGTCAGAGTTTGACTTGCTTCTGCGTCCACCCTTGCCTTTTGGAGCAGCTGGTGACTTGACTGCTTCCTCTTCTTCGTCTACGCCCATGGATACATCTTCATCATCCTGATCTTTGTGGGAACCATTTGTGTAGCCATTCGCCTTTCCATTCTGCTCAACGCCATCAGCATGTGAGCCATTTTCAAGATGAAGCTCTTTTCCCAGCAAGGCTTTTACTTTAGAGATATACGCCTCCTGTGGATGATATGTGATGTACACCAGAAGTTAAAGAAGAAATTACATGCATTGCAAACTATGAATAATGATTTGGATGTCCTGGATTCACTGACCATTGAGATTTCTGAGCTTTTCATTTTTTCCTCCAGGCTGGTCAGCTGGTCTTGAGCATCGACATGCAGAAAGTCCTGCACCAACTTGAGCTTTTCTTTCACATGATCCTGAAAAATAGCCAGAACTTTGCTTACTTAAAATACTAACAATATGAAGAAAATTTTGACCTGACATACCCCTTAATCACTTACATCTTCAGAACAACTGACTGAAAATAGCACACATGCAGTATGTCATTTTTTTTTTCAAATCTGACTTGCACCTACAAATGTTGCAGCACTGAATTGTTCATTAGCACATGCTACAGTCCCAACATACAAAGAGCAGCTCCAAGACTCAAGTCGATGCATCTTTATGATATTTTAGAAAGGAGAGAATAAATCCTGATTTGTTTCATGACATGACAACTAGGAAACCATGTGCCATCTGTAATGTTACTCCTTTTCTGTTAAGTATAACGAGAGACTCGAGAGACTTTGAAATTGACACAACGTTGAAATCGATACATCAGCTTTTATTTGAGGGGTCACTACACTATAGTCATTTGACTTCCATACCGATTTACTTGTTTGGCACAAGTAGTGAGCATATGGGCAGGTGAAACACCAGCAGGCATTCAGCTGCATGTAGTGCATAAAGAACTCACCTCGTCTGAAACTCCATCCTCGTCCAGCGTCTGCAGCCTGTAAACAAAGAACAAGTCAAAACAATGTTACGGACAGTAACGGAGTGCTAATCGCTTAAGAGCACATTCACTGGCATACTACGGAGATAAAACCACTGCGACAGCGAGCTAGGAGAATCATACAAACAACACAACTTCCTGATTGGCGCCAAATCTCAAACGCTGCCCAATCCATTGACAGGCTAACGATGCTAAGTGGCTAACGTTAACGGAGTACTCTGAATGCAGCAGCAGCAGCCCTGACTGTCAAGTGGCAACAAGCTACAGCTAGCTACAACTGCTAGTAGGGTGATGGACACGCTCACAACAACAAGGGAAGTCTAGGGTAGCGCGGTTAGTTTAGTGGCTTTTACTGGCGCTGTGGCTTTTCAACCAAGACAACAAGCTGCATGCTAGCTACATTATTAGGACATTATTGGCAGTTAATGTTAATATCGTTACGGTACCTTTTCCTGACATCGTCTGGTAGAGACAGGGACGTCCTGGATGGCATTGTAAAGAGCTATCTAAAAGTGTAGGACACAAGTGATAAAATGGTTTAAAATCGTTAAAACAATGTTCAAGCCCGCTGTCGTTAACCGCAGCGCTGCTCCACGGTTACTGTCTGTCGCGTGCTGGTTCTTGCAATGGATGCTATATGCGATTTGGGCGCGCGGGCCGTCTTTTCGCGCGGAAACCAGGGTGTTGTGGGCTGTACCATTCTTGTCATCAACGGGTAAAACATTTTCAACTTTGGCCCTAACGTGTCCCTGCTGAATGAGACATTTGTCATGGTAAAACGACCATTTTGTTTGATTAATATTATATATATCACGTACAAAACCCGCGTGACTGTCACGTTATTGTTTTATTAAAAAGACATTATGTTCTGGAAATTAACAATTAACTTGACCTACCCCTACTACTGGTAAATGTTGAAGTCAACTGACCAGGCGGAAGCAATCTGAATGCGGTTCATTAATGAGCAACAACAGCTGTACGTTTTTGCATTTAAACTAGATGCACCTTTACTTTTGAATGAAATAATTTAGTATATAGCATTGTTATTGTGGTCAAAAATAACAGCTGTGGATGCTTTAGTTTCTAGTCTTACGGTAATGTATGATTGAGATTCTGTTTGACTAATGTTACCTATCCGTAGTTATCCGTACATATTAAATTTGAGCGCCGACTATGATTTTATCCGATCGTGTCAGTGGCGATCGTAGGACCAAAACTTTGAGGTCCACAGTAGTACACAGTGCCTTGCAAACTCATCTGTGACAGCTTTAACTGTTTACGATTAGTGTCTTGTCCCCTAAACCACCTGTATGGTCTTTGCCTGTCTCTGACCTCCCAGCAGATGTCCCTGTTCTTGTCTCCCTCTTGTTCTTTCAGTTTAAACAGACAGCATACACCGATCATGCATAACATTAAAACCCCTGACAGGAGAAATACATATGTCATTGACAATCTCGTGATAATCCAATGTTCTGCTGGGAAACTTCTGGACCTGTCATTCGTGTGTTTGTTAATTAGACGTGTACCACCCACCTAGAAAAGACCAGGCCACCTCATTGCAATGACACTCCTTGATGGCAGCAGCCATCTTCAGCAGGATGCAGCCTGACACAGACACACACTAAAACATTTTAGGAATAACTCAAAAAACATGAAAAACAGCACAAGGTGTTGATCTGGCCTCCAAATTCATTAGATCCCAAACTGATCAAGTATCTGTAGGATGCACTGGAACTAGCCTGATCCAAGCCCCTCCCCTCAACCCATAGGACCCATAGGACCCAAAGGCCCCCCCTAACAACATTCTGTTACCAAGACACCGCAGGACACCCTCAGACGACCCATGTCCATTCTCTGATGAGTCCGAACTGTTTTGGAGGCACAAAGGAGACCTACACGATATTAGGTCTTGATAGTTTTAATGTTACGCTTGATCGGTGTATATTCTTGCATTTAGCATATATTTATAATTATATGTTTTTAAAGAATGTTCTGTTTAGAATGTGCGCTGAAATGACATCCATGAAACGGATGTAAATCTATATATTTATTTTATTTTGTTTTTACACCTAACTGCACTCTCAGCCCATTTGCTCACCTGGTTCTTCCTGCACGTGTACAATCTGTCTGCTCACGTTCCATCTTAACTAGAAAATAACAAATCATCTCCTGTCATCCATAAGGTAGACATAATAACCATGATAACCAAATCAAATGTACATCCCAATAAAAGGCACACATCCATATCATTTTTAACCATATACCATTTAAATATTGAGCTTCTGCTGATTGTCCACATAAGAGGTCAGACGTCATTTTGACTCTCACATGAATGCGTTCGTGTTTCTGATGTGAGACACATATATGGAAAATAATACATTTCCAGAAACTCTATTTGCCAGTATTTCAGCTGAACATCCATCAGTGTACTGTGAGAAAACCACAAAGGCCAATTCAATCAGAATGGAACTGTAAAAGCAACAGTTAACCCCTGTTACAGACTAAAAGCTCACAGAGCTAACATTACTTAATCTATAATAATGAACAAAGTAGCCTCCATCACCTCACATCTTTGACACTATTTAGAGAAAAGAAAAATAGACAGAGACTGTGATCCTTGTCCTTCAGCACTTTTGTTTGGAAACATACGATGTTTAATATCAATGATTTCAAACACAATTTGTGTCATAATAACAGTGTGTATTATTGCTATTACTTTTAGGGCTGTTAATATGAACTATAAAGGTTGGAGGTGTCTAAATTTTCCTGTGACTTGTAGGTAAAGTGAATTATATTAAGAAGTTTCCTTTGAAATATGGGCAGCCATATGTCTGTTTTACCACAAGGTGGCACTATATCACTAGTAAAAACAATAACCAAAAAAACCCCCAGATGTCTGGCCATCAGTTGACATGATTACAATCTTCTCCCTGTAAATACGCAAACCTACAAAGACCACGACAATGGTTAGTTTAACCAAGTTGGATCTACAGACTTAATGTACTGTATTAACTTAACAGTTGTCATGGTTTTGTGCATGTGGGTGTACTCGTTGAATGTTAAGTAGTTGCTTGTTTACTTTGTCTTATTTAGTATTAGGATAGAATAATACTTGTGAAGTATTCCAAACTTCCATTTCCCAGGAATAAGCTCGCATGGGTCTTATGTGATGACTTTTTATATATACACAACTTCACCTACAGGTTTTTGAGTGTGATGTAATATCCTGCAGGGCACTGGAAAGACTTGGCAGACTTCCCAGCAGCGCAGCCTCCTGGGGCTGATTCAGTCAGTGTTCCCACCCAGGAATCCTGGACGTCTGACAGGAAACAGGCCCAACTCTCTCAAGGCCACTATAAGTCAGCTTCTCCCCTCGCCCCAAGTCTCCCCCTTCAGCCGAAAACCTCTCCTGGGGCCTTTCTTTGTGCTTCTCTCAGACAAACTATCTTCCAAATAGTCTTCTTCACCACACCCCGTTTTCAGTCTCCCTGCCCTCTGCCCAGCTTCCCATCGTTGTCCTGTCTTGCTTTAGCCTTTAAGCAACAAAGTAATTTTATTGGGAAACAGAGCCATGATTAATGCCCACGCAGCATTTGCACGAACAATTTCAGGCTTTCATGTTGAAGCTAGTGGTTTTCTGACCTTGTCAGAGCATGTCTGGATTTAATGCTTCATTTTGAATACATCTCAAATGTAGGCACAATGAGAAAACATCTCAGGGCCTGCAGAGGAGTCATAGCTGCGGCTGAGTTTGTTTACAGCTCGGGAAATAAACCTGAAGACACTGTTGTTGTTGTTGTTTTTACAGTATTTCATTTATTTTATAAAACTGGAATGCAATTAACAAAATGCTTGTGTACCTACATTAGTGTTTCAGATTGTACCAATTTAAGATAGGCAGCGTGCTACTGGACACACAAGGCTATTGCACACGAGACATGTCATACAACATCAAATCATACATACTGTACAAAGATACATACATACTTACAAGCATACATAGTAATTCAGTTATTCATACAAAAATCAAAGTCTGACATACTATGAAGCCAAAGGTACACCAATTGAAGCACCTCTCCTTTAAAAAACAAACAAAAAAAAACAGGGGGAAAGGAAACATCACTGAAGCTGCCAAAGTGCTTTTCACCATTTCTACTTGGCCATCTAAGTATAAAAGTCAATATATAGAACACTTGATGGAGAGAAGATCTTTAATTGTGTCTACAGGAAGAAGGTTAGTGTAACCCTGAACAACAGGAACCGGACAATTAAAAATAGGACTTCCTACGGCTGAAGGAAGCTGCATGTTGTAGCTCATCAGAAAATGAGGGTGAAGCTGCTCTCCCATGGGAGCAAATCCCTCTCCTCTGCGCTTGAAACCGGATCTCCCCCTATTTTATAGGGGCGTTGAGGGGTCTTTGGAAATCTGAGACATGGTTTTGTCTTTAGTTGCACGAGGCATATGGCTAGCAAATCCAGGATGTTCGCAACCAATTTTTGTTCACGGCACTATTTAAGACTTCACAGTGAGAGTGACCTACCCTGTTCATCCCACTCTCTGCTCGTCAGTGACTTGGTAACTCAAATGATGATCAATAATACTGTCAACAACGGAGCGTACGCCCCAAACACTTCATACATACATTCAGCCTTTTTTTTTTTTTCTCCCCAAGAGGAAGGCATGACCAGCGATGGCACGTTGCTGCTACGTTGCCACAACACTGTCAAGACCCCGGCCCCATTTTGTCAAAAGCTGCGGGACAGCTGTCATTGAGTAAAGCTCGTCAGTGCCAACTCACTTAAGGAAATGTGCTTTTCTGATTAGGCCTTCCTCTACGGAAACTGTTAAGATACAACAGACAACAGTAAAAGCAAGAGGGACAGATTATGAGGACAAATGAGGGAAGGGGTGTTAGTGATGGAGATTGGAGCTGGAGTATATCATACACATTTAGCGCTTACAACAGAGTTAGATTTTCATGCATTATATGTTAGCAGATTATGTAAGTTTGTTGTAGTTTATCAAATGGTTTAAACAAGGTTATATAGGGATTATATAGCCCTGGTTTGTTGAGGGACCACTTAGTAATTTGACTTCTTTGGAGTGCTCAATGCTGCTGATAAATACAGTAATCTACAAAGTGCAATCTCGCATTGACGCAGTTTGTTTCTTTGAAGGGTCCAAAATGAGTCACCATCACTGTGATATAACGCATGTTGTGTTTCTCTTATTGTCTTTTTTTTCACATGGGTTTACATGTTTTGAAAGAAAAACAAGTTGACAGGCATATACATGAGAATGGTTTGCTCCATAGTAATTAGTAAACGTACCATTACAAAAGTTTTTTTTTCACATTTCTGAATGTTACCACTAATGACCTTGGTTCCCTCTTGAAACGTTGAGTATTTACCCCTGCTGCCTGGCTTGTTGTGAATTCACACAGTTTGGATTGCAAGTCTGCATTACAGCCTGCGTCTCTTTAGAGAGAAGTGCCCCGGCCTCAGTAGACCTCTTAGTCCCAGGGTGTGCTTTCTCCTCTTTTTGACATGCACCGTCCCACTGCAGCCTCTCCACTTGATCCCATATGTGCGCGTGCTCTCTATCTCGCTCTCTCTCTCTCTCTCTCACACACACAGACCAGCCCCTCGGATGTGTTTGTCAGACGCAGGTAGTGCAGTCTTGCATGATGGGTGTGGTCTGGTGTTCATGTTTGTGGGTGCAGTGTTCCAGAGAGCTGGAGCTCTTTAGAGGCACCAGGCAACGGTCAGAGGGCCGCCCGCTGTGCAGAACCCCCCAGCAACACAACACTCGCAGGAACTCTTTTCTCATGTCTTTGCTGCGCAGCGTGTAGATCACCGGGTTAAGCGCCGAGTTCAGGGTGGCGAAGCCAAAAAAGATGTCTGCTTTGGAGAGGACAGGGCAGGATTGTATCTTGCAGGATGAATCTAAGAGTAGAATGGTGAAAGCAGGCAGCCAGCACATAATGAAGACTCCCAGCACTATTGTGACAGTTTTCAAAAGGGCATATGCTTGTGAGTTGGCTGCTTCCTGGTGGCTGGAACGGACAATCAAGTAGATCTTTACATAGAGGATGACAATAGCGAGTAGTATGAGGCTGAAAATGGTGACAACAAAGAGGATGTATATTTTGGAGTAGAGTGGCAATACAGCTGAGCACTCAGGGAGGCTGTTAATGCAGTTCCAGCCAATGATGGGGAGGCCTCCGAGCAGGATGGAGGTGACCCAGCAAGCCCCTATCAGGAGAAACATTCGGCACGTTTTATTGGACCCGTACACCTTGACCTTGGTGATAGCGATGTAGCGCTCGATAGCTATTGCCAGCAAGCTGAAGACCGAAGCAGCCAGAGCAATGAACGCCGTGCCCTCCCTGATGAACCACTGCACAGGCACCAGCTCAAAGGTCCTTGACCCTGATAGAAAAATGTTGGCTATGTAGGCTGAGCCTGCCAGCAGGTCGGAAAACGCCAGGTTGCCGATGAAGAAAAACATGGCTGAGTGGAACTTCTTGTTGCGGCAGACGGCAATCAGGACCAGCAGATTTTCAAGGATGATGATGGTGCAGAGGACCACGATGGCAATGTTGAGGGCAGTGAGATGTTTTTTATTCTCGATGACTTTGTCTAGGTCCTGGGTCGTCATGTTCTTAGCAAAGGCATAGTAGGAGTGGATCAGACTCCGATTGTAGTACTGGGAATACTTGCTCTTCATGGTGACAGGGTGGCAGAGCACAGTGGCTTTACGGCAAAGATTCATTCACACAGTGGAGTTGTGGAGAGCGTCTATGCCAGTAATTATTGCCCTTACGGAAAGGACAGGAAGAGGACTGGGAGGGAGACTGTCTGTCCCACAGTCACGTCACAGGAGCTCTATGTGGGTCACCTGCAAACACAAAGACAGACGGAGGCCTGAGTTACTGACAGAGGAAATGTTACATTATTTAAATAAACACTCACAATGCAAACATACACTTTTCGCAAAGCGACCTGCTTCCAAATGCAAGCCTAAAGCAAAGCACAGTATCCAGGCAACAACCTGTTCCTCAGCCTGTGAAGTGGAAGCTAAACTCTTTTTTTTGGAGTTTACTTGCAGAAGGCTCCACGGTAATGTCCGGAAGTCAAAGCCAGAAATGAAATTAACTTTAAAATAAGCCACAGAATAGAAACTTCTTTTATCAGATATCTCATACCCCAGCATATTCAAAATAAGAAGTTGACATCAACATTTAAACACGTACGATGTTACAGTCTCATGACACAAGGGAATGACCTGAAAATGAGTTGCAACCCTTGCAGTTTGTTGAGGTCTGGAAGGAAGGGAAAGTAATAATCCTGTGGCTAACAGCGACTTTGTGTGTCATCGTAAAAAATACTCTGGGAGAAAACTTAAATCCTCTCAGCGGTATAATAACGCGCAAAGGTCTTAACTGTTTTTTGGATGGGGAACCTGCACAGACGGAGATCATCTTCAGGTAAAAGAATAAAAGCTACGTGAGTGCAGGTGCTCAGACCAAGGGCAGCACTCTCACTCTGAATGGGACATTCCAGTAACCCCGTCCGAGAGCTCGGCTGTCAACACACGGCATTGTTGTGGGAAGCGAACCATTCCACCTCAGTGAGTTACCTCTTGAAACTTCAGCATAGCTCGTGGATCAGGCAGACCTCCGACCTACCCGACCAGCCCGTTCGGAAGAGCTCACAGCAAATCAAATAGATACCCGAGAGGAAGAGGGGGTGAAAAGCCCTGAAAGACCTGATTGTAGAGTATCAGTGCGTTGAAAGTTTACAAACTTGGTCAGGTAATTCTCACTGCAGTAATGAATCTGATTTCTTTGTGTTCAGAGAGATTAATTACTAGTATGAAACCAAAGTTGGAAACCTTTGTTTTTACAACCTACATAAAGAAATTAACTAAGATTTAAGCATGTGAAATGCCAACCTGGGGTCAAATTACTCTTTTCAAGGAGAAACCTAAAAACCAAACAAAGCTAAATGTGCTTCAGCTACAGGGCTGGAAACAAAGGAAAGTTGGAGGCTCTGGAAATCTAATTAGAGGTGGAGCTGGTGTATTAAACCTGTCTAAAGTAACAGGATCCCTCTGCAGGCCAGCTCTTAAGGTAATTCAACACTGATGCTTCCCTGTCTTGGCCGGCCTGGACGGCAGCAGCCGCTCAAAAAAAAAAAAAAAAAGAAATTGTGGAAACCGGGCCTGGATCTCTTCTCCCCAAAAGATAAAGACGGAGCGAGACAAAGCCAGACAGCGAGCATGCATGTGGAACGGCATCTGGACACAATGGCAGGAATCTGAGACACCACCGTGACGCGCGCGCACGCATACGCGAAGCCGCGTCGACGTGATGTTGTTGCACCACAGGATTTTACACATGCATGAAATCTTTCATCTCTCACACACACACACACACACACAGCTATTTGTGACCAAGTTTAGAATTGATACTACACCAAAAACCAAAAGAACCAGAAGCTTTTCGCAGTATAAAAATAGATTCTAAAAAAAAAAGTATTTTTTTTACTGAAAACAAATGTAACACAACCTCACTGAATAATACAGAAAGCATCTTGTGCTTTAGTCTTTGTCAACACAAAAGCATGATGAAACACTGGTGCGTTTTGTTTTAGTACTGAGACATGACTGTGAGTCAGTTACCTTTATGTGTTGTGTTTGTGATCTAACACCTCCTTAATTTTTGACCTCGTGAAATGCCCCTCAGATTATCATAATAAAAACACTTATACTGAAACTAAAACTAACAGTAAAAACTCAACTAAAAAAAGCAAACCCACTCTGGAAGGTTGCAGTTGTCTGCATGCAGGCAGGTTAAGCGCAGAGCTGCTATTGGCTGCCAGTAATAACCAGAGTACTGCTTCCTCAAGCAGGAACAAAGAACAATAGTCTCCTTCAGTGTGCATAGCATTGGCCTTCGGTCTTAATAATAGGATAGCGTACTTCCATTTGGCTGCAGCAGCGGTATCACTAGCAGAAATTTATTTACAGCTGAGCACTCCCTTATCGAAGCGCCGTATCAGGATGGCTCATCTCCTCCCTATCCGTTTTAGCTCCGTTAATAGACACAAATTGGAGGCTTGAGCTTGAGCACGTGAGCCAGCTGCACCGAGGTGATTGCATTAGCTTGTATTATTCCTGCTTATAATGATTTTATTCACCCAAGAGACCATTCCTGTGTGTCCACAGTCTCCTGTCTGCTCAGACAAAATCAGACAGGTTTTTGCTTTGTTTCAGCTCGGGCTTTCTCTGAAACCGTGCTAGTTTTTTTTTATGTTGTTGTGTTTTTTTCTTTGGTGTTTTTTTTTCCAGGACAGTTCTCTTCCCATCTGTTGTGCAGACAGCTCGAGGTCCTCCTGTCACCAAGGAGTCTTTGGCATCTGTCATCAAGGGATTTCACTGCATGTGGGAAACTCGACAAGCTGGTTTGCCTACAGGCCTGTCTAGTAGCGGCCCAGCCCCGGCCCTGCCCCTCCACCTGCCATGTGCCGCTCAGGTGTTTCCACGGTGATTGGTCAGCAGCGGTGCAGACTTCCTGCAGTCTAACCCCTCCCCTCCCGTGCCCTGCACTCAACCCAGAAATCGCTGTCACACTCAAAGACAGACATAACACATCGACAGAAGTGTTGTCATGCCACGGCGGCCAATAATTCGCCTTCCTGTCAGTGCAATGTGTAAAGATAAAGCAACAACCCCTTTAAAAAAATAGAATATGATATAATAATAATGTTAAAAAAAAATGCATTACAGTATGTCAATGCAACTGTTCAAAAATATTCATATTAATATTAGGTAGGAAGGGTTAAAAACATATGCAATACCTGCAGACAATTTATTTATTTATTTAAAATCATTTTAAAATATTAGAATGTTAATCATATGCTAAAATTTATATTTTGTGCACCAGATACTTGCATGCATTTGTATATTCAACACAACTCAATATTTATTAAGCTCTATCTAAACCTAACTGCATGTTTAAGTGCATGTAAATCCATACATCTGGACAACGTGTATAAGAATCTATGTGCAACGTGAATTGTTTCCGTGTGAAGTGTGCAGTTTACAAATCTGCAGATTCACATCTACGTGCGTGTTTTGCATATACTGTGAAAACTGGAGTCACTTACAGTTGTTACTTTACACTGCGTACAGCGTTTTCCGTAAGAGAAGCAGAGGTGAGAAGTGCCGAGAGTATCTGGTTAATCTGGTGGAAGTAGTGCGATGTAGGTGAAGGTGTAGGGGGGGTTTCAGAGAGGCGACATGTCCTGTCTGGATTTCATAGCAAAGCTATAACAAGGGTAGAGGTAACGATGACAAAAGCAACTGCGGATATAGGACGTTAAAAACAAGTTGCACAGAGACAAAGGAAGCCCAGGCCCGGCAACCGAGACAGGATATCCTATTAGAAAGATTTGATTACAATCATCGTTAAAACCATTTCTCATCATCTGTTGGAAATTATGCAAATATTTTATTAATAAGGCCTATAACTTATGCACGATCATGTGGCTTTCACAGCTCTGCTTGTTTTTAGGAGGGATTTTTGCATGCCCATTTTTATAACGTGCAAAACATAACTGAAAATATGAGTGCTGCTGAAAGGCGATCTCTTGTTTTCCTGAGAAGTTCTCCTCTCCATCACGGCACTGACGGCTGCACAAAAGCCTCAGGTGCTTTGTTTTTTCTTTTCAAAAACACCTGATAAGCCCCAATTAGCAGAGCGTCTGCAAACCAAAAACCAAAAAAACCAAGGCAACGGCGCCCCATTAGCACCTGCTACGTGTTCCACTTTACTAAAAACCTGACTCCTCTTTCTCTGGGGGGAGAAAGCACTTAGAACAAAAACAGAGCTCCCAATCCTTCCCATCGCTTCCATCCGTTCACACAGTTTTACTCACGCGTGCAATCTTTCACTATCATCGTTTCAGATAGGAGCAAGCCTGGACAGTTAGTTTACATTTGCATCTTATCTGGATCCCATTTAAATTGTGTTCCGTGTTGGTTTACTGGTGATATTTGCACGGTGTGTATGTGCTGTTGCTGAGCTGTTTGTGGTCTGCTACATCCTGTAACGCTCTCTCCAACTCCTCCATACAACTGCAACAAAGCACGAATCCAGACTCGTAGCATTTGAAAAAGGCAGCAGTGTGAGCAGCCGTAAAAGAATGTAAATATGTACCTTTTCCTGTTTAAGATTTAATGGATTCCTGCCCCCTCTGTGAGACACAAGGCTTTTCTCCTTCCAGTAATCTCTTCTCAGTTTCTTGAATAGCCACAAAGTTATCCATCGTTCATACAGAAAGCCTCTGATTTGTTCTTTCCTGTTCATTAATATCACTGTTTATCTTCTCTGTGAAAGCACTTTGAGGCAAACATGAGCAAGGTCAGTCTACCATCTTTCTTCTTCCACCCACCCCTGGTGTCCGAGCATCCTGTAACTGGGCTGAGGACGGATTGTCCGGGGCTTTTTGAAGTGACACTTCATGTTATCAGTGTATTAATTTGCTCCTCCACACTGGAGATGCAACTTTGTGAAGTGCAGAGTTTACCCAGAAAATTCCACAGACAAGTAGTCAGAAATTCTCACCAGCGATGTGTTGGCACGCTGGGGACCAGGCAGATAGCACAATTGCCACCGCAAGGTTTCACCACTGCTACCACAGAAGCTCTAAGGAAGTGGCAAAAACTGACAGATGTATGTTTATAAAACTCCTGCAGTCATTCAGGAGTTTTCATTTGTTAATCATTTTGACATTTAGGTCTTTACACTGACAGCTCAGTGCGTTGTTTTTGCTTTGCGCAACTAGAAAGCACAGGCATTGGACTGTGTCCTGCTGGTCCACTGGCAGGTGGCTGCACGGTCTCTTTGCCGCTCTGTCTATCAATCCCTGAGCCCCGGGCTTTTTCAGCGTAAAATCTTTTTTTGCATCAGCACGGTATTGATTGTTCACTGGCAGTTTCCAATAAAACACATTCACTTTTCCACGATGACTGAAACAGGAACGAGGTGGATTTATGCTGTAACCACGGTATGAGTGATCTCACTACACTATGGTCACGCAAAGCAAGTATTCTGCAGATTCGAAAGCAGAACAACGCTTATTTAGTCACGACAACCGTATCTCTGTCATGGGCCACAGTGTAGACAAGCTCAGTGATAAGTGTGATGCCAGAAACAGTGAGCATAAAGATTGCTATGATATGGGAATAACATTCAAAAAATATGCGAGGTCAAATAACAGCTTCAACCTCAGCTTTCTACAAAGCAGAGCAACTGTTACCCAATGTAGAAATGACTTCAAAACCTCAAAACTGAACCTATTGCTAGATATTCACAGCACAAAGTCACACCGCCCAGAGCCGAGCCACAAGTGTTAAGCCTGCAAACCCACTTTAGGCATATTTTTGACGTGCTATAAGCAGCTGTTTACTCATATATGAAGACAGGATATCGAGGTAGCGGAATCCGCGGAGACAGAGAGGCTGACACGTTCTGGCAGTGATTTCCCACAATGCACTCAAGGGGACAAGAGCAAAGGCAGCGCGTGCTGACGGTGGGGCGGTGTGGTGCGGGGGGGGGGAATGAGAGACGCTGTCAAATGGATCTGCGGTTTTGAAACACCAGAAGTTCAGAAAAAGTCACCAGATGAAGAAAAGAAAAACGAAAGGTTTTGGGGGGGAAGTGCAGACGAGACAAAGGCTTGATTGACAGGCGCAGCAGTCTGGAAAATTTGAAATTTGGGGCCTGTAACATCTCACACTAAGAGGAACTGAGAGGAGCCAACTAATTTAACAAAAACCAAAATTAGCAGCTAATATTTTTAAGACTTGCCGAGCTGGGTCATGTAAAACAACAACAACAAAACAAAAAAAAAAAAAAACGCACAAAAACAGAAGTATTTATGACAGAATCAGCCTGCGTCGTACCTGCATCATGGCACTGACTGAGAGGCAAAGAACAAAGAAGTTCCTTTTTATTGACACATTAAACGCTTCCTTGTTATGTTTTCACACTTTGTACGTGGCTTCATTTTAGCACCATCTACCAAACCTTCCCCTCTCTTTGTTGGCTGTTATTAACACAGCCACGTGTCATTAAAATATAAGCTGCTAGATACTGGGGTAAAGATTGTCCCCAATATATAGGGCTTCATCGTATAATTAGGGATTACCCTTTCGCTCGTCAAACAGTTTGACAGTTTGGGTACAGCCTCTTCTGAGGGTCCCAGTCTGTCGGCACAGTTAAGTCCGGAACAAGATGAACGTTTTAGGTTGCTCGCTTCGTATAGCGATCGTGTTATTCTCCAAGTCAACTCAGTAAAGTTGTGTTGCTTTATTTATCACAGCTGTTCAATGTGTTGTTGGGTTCCTGGAACAACAGTGAGGCGGGCTGGAGACAAAGGGCTGTGTAAAAAGAAGGGCATCATACAGCCTCAGGAACCATACCCCCCCCCCCCCCCCACACACACACACACACACACACACACACACACATACACACTCCACCACCCCCTCTTCACTCCACTCTAATTCTCTTCTCTTTTCTGGCCCAATGGGGGGCGGGGGATCTCCGATGGTGGCGCCTGAGAGGCAGTTACTGTAATACATTCACCCTCATTCCTGTCAACTTGTCAACTTCAAGATTATTCATTTTTGTTTTTATATCGCCCTCTTTTGCATATTTCTCCTTTAAGCCGGGCTCCCCAATCTGCTGAATGGCATCATCCCGAGCCTAACACCCACCGCCGCTGCCTCGTATATTTTCAACTTCACCACAGAGATCAAAAGACGTGCCCACAAAGACGCGATTAAATGCACATCAAGGCGGTTTTTATTTAAGTCACATCTGAAGCCGACATGTTCATTTAGCCCCCCGTTTAAGACGTCATTACAACACATACAACACAATCAGCTTTCAGTTCAGGAAAGTCTGGGGCTCTACGCCGAAAGACCACAAACTCAGACACAGCGTGTCATGTGTCACGCAGCGCCACGGGTGACAAATATATAACCGTTAAGGCCCTTGTTATTAAATGTGAAGACAGGTCATTTACATAAAGGATGTGAACCTACTGTGCAAACTGTCCCACGACTTGCTCAGTATGAAAAAGTCATACAGCATTTGCAGAATTCAAGAGGTAACCCACAGATGTGACCACCTTTTTGTCACATTTGTTGGATTTGCAGCTGTTCGTGCTAAAGGTAACCACAAGACACCCTTTTTAGACACTCGATGTGCTTGCTCTGCACATCGAGCGCAATATCGGCACATCATCGCCACATTCATATTTTATTTTCGGGTTGATTTGTAAAGGCAGCTGCAGCCTGTAGTGTACATGGCTTGTGAGGTGCAGAAAAGGAAATCAAGTCACTGTATGTCTACCTGCCCTGATTGAAAAACCTCAGGTCTAATGTCTGAGTTGTTCTTGATTCAGGTTTCAGTCACTCCCATGACACTTCCCAAGTTCTTGCCTAGTGAGGTCTCTCCTAATGAATGGTTTTCAGTTCTCTTCAGGTGTCTATTGTCCCACCTCCCTGCTCCTATTCTACTCTACTGCCAGGCCTTGAACTCCACCCCTTCTCATGTTTTCTTGCTTCATGAGGGGAAATTACGAGGATGCCGTGAGAGAACGTGCGATTATTCGTTGCATATGGCGTGCCAGCGAACCCGAGACGCGACGGCATACATCGGTTCACGCGTGCCATGTCTGTGACACTCGAGTCAGCCGCACCATGAGTCGGGGCGTTGAGCATCTCAACGGCGATAGGACAGCACGCCAGAATAGGAAAGGGTGCTGTTGAGGTGATAAAGCAGAGCACTCCACAGTGGAAAATGATAACGTCTGCACAGGCCAACGAGCAGGGGCACAAAGCCACCCTGATTGCTTTTGCCTAGCACCCACTGATAAGATGATATATTGATGGAGGGCCTCCATTTCTCCCCATGGCCCTGTATAGAAAAACAACCCCAGACTGCTCTGGCAAACCCAGATCCATTAAGCTCAGCTCTGTTGTTGGAGAAAAACACGGTTGCCTGGAGATTGAACATTGTTGTGTCCACACAGTCCTCAGTCGTATCCCGGCATTTTATACAATTTAGGACTTTGTTGCTTTGAAGAGAAAGTGTTTCTTGAAAAACGAGCAGAAGGTTAAAATAAAAAAGGTGAAAAAAAATATTCGTGCAGGGCCAGTGTAGTTACAATCTGTGTTTGAAAGACTTGCGATTGTGTGCATGGAGTGAGGAAGAACTGAAAGTCAGACAGTTTTAGAGCTGCTGTGCATAAATGAAACAACAAACATGATACTACAACTGTGGGGGAGCCATTCGTATTAAGGGGAATGCCGTGTCTCTGACGAGGCTCATCTAAAATAGACACGTTTGAGTGGTTTGTCATTTAAGTAAACAACATCCACTTCCACTCAGTCATTCTGTTCTAACTGAGCTGTCTGGCCTCTATCGTGACCCGGCTTGTGTTCGGCTGCAAGTTAATTCCGTCATGGAAATACTTAAGCTGAGGCCTTTGCAGGATAAACAACCTTAATAGCGATTTCTAACGTGCCTCACGGTTTCGTCTTATTTTTACAAGTCCGTCAGTGATTAGAAAATCCAACGAGCAAAAGGGCTAGTCAGAATGAAAGACTTTCAGTTCCAGACAAAATGAATGGCTCCAACAGGCTCTCACTGGCTGCATGGGGCAATTTAGAATCCAAGAAAACCGTCTCCAGCTTACTTCTGGATCTGGGGAGGTGGGGTGTTGAAGTAATCATGCTGAGTTTTCCAGCTGCACAAACAAAGCTGACTGGATAACAAAGACTTCCAAGAGGGGAGGAAAAAAGAGGAGGCGGAGGAGGTCTCCAAAACCACAGCATCTTCATGTGTACCTGCTCCAAGATTTCCCGAGAGCAAGCCCTGAAAATGACCTAAAAAAATCCAAAAGCCACAACATGACCACACTGATTAAGCCTGCCGCGGCAACAGACAACATGAGGTCGCTCCGATTCAGTTCATAAATCAAACTGCACGACCTAAAGGGAGGTCGCAAAGTGCCGCCTATCCCATCCAAAGCCGCAGCAGTAACCAGACGCCCCTGTAGTCAATCTACTTTTCATTGTCTTGTGAAAGACGTTATAATGTTGCTGTCTGCGAAGCGACGCAGCGCAGCGAAGAAAAGGCGAATCTGAAAACAATTTTCTGCACTACTTCCAACTGGCAGCGTTTTGTAACACGGGCTGGTCCAAGCTTGAAATGCGGGAGAAGAAGAACATACTTATCCCCACACCAGAAAGCATCAGGAAATCCTGGCATGCTGCTACAAGCATCAGTGCCTGGTCATGGGGATCGTGTAGTTTGTCCAAGTCCCTCAAGTGGAAAAGGAATGTAACAGGAGACTTTAAAGCTAATGTGTTCTTTCACTGAGTGAAACACCTTCCTCAGATAGTCGGAGTCACCGATCTCAGATAGTTGGAGTCGCCGACTATCTGATTTATTTTTTTGTAACAACTCAGAAAGGTTGTTTTAAAGAAGAGATAAAAAGTGCAAGTAAGCGTGTGTGCGTGTGAGAGTGTGTGCGTTTCTCTACCTGTCAACACAGAGCAACCGCGTCCTATTATCAGGTGTGTTTACAAAATGGGTAAAAAGCAAAGGACGGCACATTTATTTCTCTGATCTGAGACAGCCCCAGCTCTTGGCTGTGAATCAGCAAGTACACGCTGTCAGCTGTGTGTTGTGACTTGCGCCTCAGCAGCTCGCGAACAGAAGGCGTTTATTTTGTTCCAGCTGCCACACCCAGGGAAAGTGTTTTTCTGCAAAGGGGAGTACCAGCTACAATTCTTCACCGTCTGTGGAGCCCACATGGTCCACACACCACTATTAATATCAAAGAGGAATCACAAAGGAAACGCAAGAACACACGCATTGTCTCCCGTTATCTGCCACCGCTCCTATTCTTTTTTTAAACAGTATGTATGTATGCATTGACCTCTGACTGGTTTCATTTAAACAGGTAAAAGACAAGGCGCCTCTGGCAGGTCAGCCCTCTGATCTTCCAGTTTTGTTACCCATCCGATCTGGCTGAATAAAGTGGTGAGCGCAGACAACAAAAGAGAAGTCAGCTTCCCCAAGGAAAAGCCTTCTCCCCGCTTCCTATAAGCAGACCGCTCCCAGGCCAGAGCTGAAACCTGAGCATCCATCAGGGATCTCCACCAAACACCCACCCACCCATTCCCGCTTTCAACCCCCAAGTGACCCGTTCCGTTGAAGAAAAAAAAAAAGTCCCACAAATCTAGTTCCCACCACAGTATTACCATTAATTTATTTACCCGCCTGTTCACTTATAGATCTATTTGTTTATTCAGCTCATCTATTTGTCTTCATTTCTCACGCTATCCTAAGCAGCCCCATTGAGAAAGGTCCAATTACAGCAGCCATCTTGTAGAAGTACACAGTGAGCCGGTTCAGCAGCACACAGATTCTGAACTCATGATGTAATGGGCTGAGTTAATATAATATAGGTTGCTAAGTCTAATACCATGTGTGACCGATGTCCGTAGCCAAAGACATGTACCTTGATGCCAATAAGTTGACACTCTTTACAGCAACCATAGGTTTCTCACGCCAGCGATTAATACGGCGAAGGAGCGAGTGAAGAAGCGTGGCAGTGGCCCTGCCCGTGTTGTTCAGGTGCACTGAGCCATGCGGTCACATGTGTCAAACACAGATGGACGTGTGTCTGCGCATACCCCGTCTCCAGCCGGTCCAAGACATGCTGGGAGGAACAGCATCCGAGTCCATGAGTCCATTAGTGGTCATGCACCCCCCGAACAAACCAAGCTGCTCTTGCACAATGCTGGCATCAGTGAAGCTGCTGACAGGGCTTTCAACACTTGATAGTCCTGTCCTATAGGTTGCAGACCGTGCTTCCTCTTCACCCCTTACTTCTGATGTTACCACAGTGACATGTTTGCTAATATTGATTCCAAACACTTTGTGGGTTCCGTCTGCATTTTAGAGTCGCTGGTTTCACACCTTTATACTTCAGCTAGAGCTGGAGATAAAACGATCTTGTGTCCGTGCAGGTCAGACAGCCTGCTAATGAGCGCCGCCACACAGAGCAAACTGAGCCAGACCAAGCACAGGATAGAGGATGATGGATGGAGGCTTTTATCTGGGCAATAAACATTAGTTCCTCTACCTTATCACCTTATCTCTCTGTGACTTGAGGATTCTCCCAGGATGCCTACTGCACTGCTGACACCTATGCATCCTCCTTTTGGACAGAACGAAACAACATGTGCTGCTCAGTATGTTCTTTGTGTGGCGACAAAGACCTCAACTTGGCCAACTTTACAATTAGTTTCAGTTTGCAAATAACATCAATCATGCAAATTTTGCTCTCTGATTGTTGGGACCGTGCGAGGTAAAGCTCTGGACTGGTTTCCTCTGAGGAACTCCGCGTGGGATTAACTCCGGTACACAGGGATAATGGGAGCTTTTGTCTTATTAATACATCCTCGCAATACAATGCCTTCTTTAGAGTGACGGATGAACAAGCCTCAACAACATCGGAGAGGTCAGAGCGGGGCGGGGTGAGGGGTGCACAGCAGGCTGCGCAACGGCTCCAAGGAACCCAGTTGTGATTGTGTGCGAGGCCCCTGCGCGCCCGTGGTGCACGCAGCCCATCTCAGCCTCCAGAAGCTATAGAGTTTACATATGATACACCAGACTGCGTTCCTCCACACCAACACCACCACAACCAACCACCCCCCTTCCCTTCCTCCTCCTCCTCCTCCTCCACCTCCGTGATCTGATCTCCATGTGTGTTAATATTTAACACTGCACAATATTACTCGTTAAAACGATTGTTTAACAGATGCCACTGTCCCACGGGGCCCAGATAGCCTATTCGATGCAGCCCACGGGTGCGACAGTTTTTCCGCTTGTGCTAAACATCAGAGCAGATTTGCATAATGCTGTATGAATTCGTGAGTCAATACTTTTGTCTGCTCTCTGCGCGCTCGGATGATCGCTAATGCGCCAAGGAGAACACCCAACTGTTTTTGTTTTATTATAACATAAATAAATCCCTATTTAAACACTAAACAGTTAACACTTTAGTGTCTTGTCAGTAGTTCCAGATATAGATCCTTTTGTTGGGTTCCTGAAACGCATGCGGTCACACCAAACAGTATTTTGAGTATAGCTGCCCTTACTTACCCCATGAGAGATATCGTAGAGACCGGCGAAAAGACCGTCGGATAAATATTTGTCACCAAACGTCCTCACATGTGGTCACCAGTTTCTGTGAGTGCTGCCTCAGGGTTCACGGCGCTCCCCTGTTCTCCTCCGGGGTTGTGAAGCAACGATGACAATCAAAACTTTGGCGGAGTGCTAGACGGCGTGTCTCGTCTAGTCGCTGGTAAATCCATAGCCGACCTGAGCGAATCGCTGAGAAGCCCGCCGCGCTGCAGTGGAAAACGAGAAGCGATACCAGCCAACACTGGGGGGACCTTTTAAATGAGTATGGGTTGCACTTTCTCTTTTGTCCTTCTAGTCCATCTGATTGTCGCGCCGCTCTCCGGGAACAACAGATCGTGGGGAGGCGCGCACACTGTACGCGCTCACACACCCACACACGCAGGGGCACGCACGAGAGACAGCGCGTGGAGTGAGAGCAACCGTCAAAAAAAAAAAAAAAAAAAAAAAACTGTCGCGACTCTCTCTCTCTCTCTCTGTCGAAATACAACAACGGTGCGGGTTTGCAGGACGGTAATTAACATGGAAGGCACTTTTGAAGCCCGGTGGACGTGTTCCCCACGCTGCAAAACGAAGTCCAGATGTTAAACCTCCTCACTTCCTCTCTCTCTCTCTCTCTCTCTCTCTCTCTCTCTCTCTCTCGGCCAGATCCCAGCATGAACCCGCGTTACAACTCATCGCGGCCCTGTTTCCCCTTGAGAGCAGAGGCAGCGCGATGGCAGCGACATCCACTGACATTTGTTTTTCACCTTTCCCATTTTCATTTGTTGACTCATACCTGTCATTTCCCTGTTTTCCCCTCAGGTGTGCGTGGATACAGCCTAGGTGTAATAAGGAAGGAGGGCAAGGCAGTAAGGTAAGTCAGGGCTTGTTAGTCATCCAGGCTGTGCCTTGGCAGGTGCTGGTTCCTGAGAAAGAGACTCTATCCAGTTCCAGAGGAGCTAATAATGTCTTCAGGGTTATTATGTTGAAAGTCAGAGTCATCCCTAGTGGGCATGATGTCATGTGTCTGTGCAAAAAGAAGGAGCTGCAAAGTGTTATCATATTCATCTTACAGAACATCCCATTATATATGGAGAGAGAGATTGAAGGTGGATAAATTGCCCTCCAAAATGGAGAGGTATTTCTTGTGGGAACTTGTGTGAAGAAAAGCGGAAATGCTTTGGCAAAAACAGCTGTGCCACTCTGAGTGTAACTTTCAGATGTTTTTCCCCGAAATGTGACCACAATCCAAAGGACAGGAAGGAGGTGGCACTTCTTCAAATGGGCTTCTCTGCTCTGTGTCGTGCACCTGGCTCGACTGACGTCAGCGCACCTCACTGCTCCTCACACTTCCCACCTAAGAAGAATGAAATAACCCTGACAGAGACGCGACGAAAGTTTCAACATGACTCTCTTGGCCCTTCTGGGCTCTTCCACTCTGTTTTAACAACTTTGACTCATGTCTGCTGCTGGTTTACTAGGGGGAGAGAAAGATTGTGTAATCCCCTCTTACCACGTTGATCCCTGCCTCCCCCGCAGTATATGTGGAAAGTACTATTTCTAAAGAAAAGGAAGAAGGACTTGTGACAAAAAACATCAGCTTTGTGACACTTCTGTTGGCAAATGTTTTCGACTGGCAACCACAGGATGTGTAGCCAACGTTTAACGGTTTGACGGCGCATCAGAAGTCAGCTTTTGTTTCAGTTACTCTCAGCTGAAGCGCTGGCGGGCTGAATGAGCGGTGGATGCGTGGCAGACGGGCTTTATGGACTGACGGCTCGCTGTCAGCAGGTTTATGATGGGACACTTTCAGGGGCTGCTCCACTAAAAGCTGCCCCACTGCTGTGTCTCTCACTGAGCCTTTAGGGGAGGGGTCAAGAGCCCTGACCTCACTTCCTGCTGGGGCTCCTCACAAGCATTCCATTGTCTGTGAGAATGTGCATGGACCCAGGGGACTGTGCACATCTGGCAGCTGTTATTAGCAACCTCCTGTACCCAGCCCGCTAACCCAGAGGAAGATTACTACATGTGCTAGAAGGATGTGCACACACACCTCAGTGTAAACCATGCTAGATTGCATTGCCCTACCTGGACGATGATGAAAAGAGGGCTCGGTCCAACGGTTACGACAGCAACCGTATATTTAAAACACAAAATCTAGCTGATTAACATACTTATAAACTGGCTTTTATACTTTGGTTTTTCTTCAGTTTAAAGTATTGAGGCAAACTGTGTAAATTCCTGACCTTTAAAGGTTCTGCCAGTTTTTTGTGTGTGTTACTGTGCTGAGCTAAGCAACTCTTTTAATAATAGTGAAATCAAGAAGCACAAGTCCCGGAAAGCATTAAACCATTCCTTCAAAGAGACTGCATTCACATTGACACCTCAATGAATATACAACTGTCTGATGTAGAAAGAGGATTCAGACAAACTGCGGTCACTAAACCCCCAAGTGAACTTACCAAGGCACCTCAGAGAGAAGGTCTTATGTGACTGAGCAGCAACAGAAACTAGGGTACCAAACCTACAAAGAGAAGATGGTGTACCGTTCGGGTTACTCATCTCTGTAGTTCGCTTTGTTCGAAGAAAGGCGAAGTGATCTGAGGAGAGTGGCGAAATATTCTGCGTTCCTACTTTTAGGATCTCACTGGGGAAGTCATTAACAGCGAAGTCCGGTTGTTCTCAGGCTCCATGTTGTGTAGGACCGGGGGACTTTCCATCCCCTTTTTATCCACATTTCTGTTGTATGTGTATATATAGCTGATGCACAGATGCAGCGGTCCATGTGTATAGTATGAACTGAGAGGAACAAGACGTGCGACAGTCTGCCTCTGCCTTTTTTTTACACTAGTGACGCCAGACAAGGCAATGACAAGTTGTTTTATCTACACACATAAACCTGAACTGAACGACCTACCATCACTTCCTCTTTGTAATTAAAAAAAAAAAAAAAAAAAAACTTTCTAGACAGTGTGTCACTGTGGAAGTCTTCCTCTTTTTTTACTTATCACATGCACTGATAAACATCAGATGTGTATTTTTATCTGTTGTGATCTGGATCTGCGTGAACTCTGGCATCGGAGACAGTCATCGGCGCCTCTGCTTCATCTGCACTGTAGTTGAACAATTCGGAGGAAACCGCGTCATTAAAACGCATCTTTCTTCCGTTCGCGCCGTGGGAACAAAAAGTTTGAATGCTTCATTAAAATCGTTCAAATCTAGAATCTCTGCACTCAGTTAATAGGCACAGCACTTACCTAAGAGCAAGAGTGCTGCCTGGAGTCAGGATGGCTTATCTCCCTCTGCACTCCAAACAGTAGGCTTAAGTGCCGGCTGTGCCACATGTCTCTACTGTTCACAGGTTTAGAGGAAATCACTTCCCCAGAACCTGCAGAGTTATCTTACTGCTTATCTCTGAGGAATCTAGAAACCTTTTTTTTTTTTTTCTTACACAAAAGAACTTGATCTTCTTTCTGCATGTGAGGAAACAGTCTGATTCTCTGTCTGCTTTCAGGCCATCGACACGCACACAAAGGAAGTATACATTGCTGAAAAAAAACAAACAGAAAGATATATAAATTGCGGTTTACTATTTACATCTTCGTGTGTGGCAGTTTATTCTGTGTCTGCGCAACCAAAAAAAAAAAGTACAAAGAAAAACGTATTTATGTATTTTTTTCATTCAGATTCGTCTGCATTATTTGTCTCTGGCTGACTGTACTCTCTGCCGCTTTTTCAATATCCATTGCTCCACCCACTCCACTCATCACAGGAGTATAAAGTTACCTTATTTTTACAGTATGGCTTGAAAGGGCCTGTTCCCATGGTCCAGTCCTGGTCTGTGTACTGGTTACCATGCTTGAGCATTAGTATTAGGTGTCTGTTGTGTCCGTGCTCCGCTGGGGGAAAAGAGTGCTAGCGGATAGTAAAGTACAGGGGCCCACATGTTTGGGGAATGGGAGGTGAGGGAAGGGGGGTAAGTCATGACTTTTGTGGCTTCCTGTGGATTAGGGCAGTGTTTATAGAGTCTTGCTGAAGTACCCTTAGCAAAACACATTCAAATCCACAGATTCATTATTACAGTCTTTTCCTCTGACATATTAACTGAAAGTGTGTCTTTCGATCTGCTGCAGGCACAGTCAGCAAAGGGATGTGATGCAACTGTTGGTCTGTGGTCAAACAGATATTTGACAGTTATAGTCATGGTGTCTTTTCTGCGGCGCAGAAAGAGCGCAAAGGTTGAGCATCTTGCAGAGTGGCAGACAGGACGGTCATTTAATCTTCAGCTGTATCTCAAAGGGCAAAAATCTGTTGTTTTGACCTGAAACCATATGGCAGCCATCAGTGTCTCTTTTAATGCACTGGCAAAGAAACCCAACCCTGACATTTCTTGCTAATTTACTGACCAGAAGTTCAAAAGGTTAGTCACAGGTTTTCATTTGCACGCTTGTGTGTGTGTGTGTGTGTGTGTGTGTGTGTGTGTGTGTGTGGGTGTGTGTGTGTGCATCCATGTGTTAATTGCTTTGAGCACCAAGACCAGGAACCGGCATGAATGAATCACGCATGATTTCTCCAATTGCAGCATGGACCATGAAGCAACATGCTGACAGACAAAACAGCCTCCGCAGTTCTATATTCAGATTGTGTAAACGGTCATGGGACTGTCCGCTGCTCCGTCACACGTGTTACAGCCATGAACCAGGTCTGCTCGCCCCCCTTGACCTCTGCCATCGACGCAGACTTTCAAAGGGCGCTACGTGCTCGCCGGGGTAAGGGCAAAGTTTTTGCAGGCAGCTGCTTCACACCAATCGCTCTGCAGAAGAACAGATCCTTCCTTTTTTGTCATCTCATGCGGAAAGTTTCTGAAGATTTTAGGATAACAGGGGGCACGAGGAGCCAGTGGAGCAGTGTGGTTGAGGAGTCAAAAAAAGGAAATAGAACAGCGATGGATGTGTGCAAGTAAACGAGGGAAGGAAGTGAAATGAAGTTGGTCAATAGAGGGTAAAATAAGCTTTCAGCCACCAGGTCAACCGTGCACTCGCTGCAGAAGCTTAGACGTTGCACAGTTAAGACAAGGGCTCAGTGCAGACTGCTCAGTATTTCTTTACAAAAGCCCGCTTGTCCTTATACGCGCGTTAAAAGTTGCACACTTCCTTCCCAGAGGAGAACTTCTTCTGCCCGAAGGAAAGCTGGCGCTCAGCCGCCGGGGTCAATGTTGAGGGGTCATCAGATAAGAAGGCTCAGGGTCAGGCCATTACTTTAATCCAGCTGTTCCCCCCCACATGACCCCCGCGCCCCCGGTTGAAGCCGAACAGTCACGGGGGCCGAGATATGTTGTCGAAGCGGTAAAATGTATAATACAAAAGAAAACAAAGAGTGTGAGGAGAGGTGGCAGGAGGGCGGCAGGGGTCTAAATCTCACACTCTCCTGATACGGCCTGAGGCACATTTGTCTTTTAAGCTGACAAACACACACAAACATGCACACACGGGGAGTGAGAGCAGAGTTTGAGCATTTGTCATTTAATTTGTTGCCGGAATGAGCAGCACGTATAAGGTAAAGAGATTAAGGTGGACACGAGCTCAGTCAATATATCGTGTAAGATTATTTTCAACTGAAGAGGTAGGCAATGAGGGGCAATAATGCAAATCATTGCTGAGAGTCCTGAACATGTTTTGCAAAACTATTTTAATAGCTGTCTGTTTTTTTTTGTTTTTTTTTTATTGTCGCACTCTAAATCACCTTTTGAACCGGAGAGTAACCGTCTCAGGTTTATTGACTGCACACTGCTGCCTCCCCTGTGGTCAAGGTCCACACGCCACCCGGGAAGCAGCGCTTTGATCTGCACACTGAACACATTCTTCCCATCATCATCTCACTTCCCTCCCCGGTGTTTATTATGGGATGCAGCTGGAACACCTCCAGCCGCTCAGACCTCACTCCGTCAAGGTCGCGCTGACAAAAATCTCTTTCTGCTCATCCGCGACTCGAGGAAGTTATGAGATATCACAGAGGCAGAACCAAGTTGCATGTTGATTCCCCCATGCACGGTGGAAGTGCAATATAAACAATACTTCAAAAAAATAATAATAATCAACTGCAGCTTGAGATTCCACAGTCTTGCTCAAGAATTGGCATCCCTTCCCGCATACAGTGCGGTGTCTCATCACTAAATGATTGCCGAGCCATTTAATGAATTCTAGGCATCACATTTTCCGCGCCGAAGCCCATGATGAGACACGATGACTGAAGTCTGACGCCCTCTATTCTTATGACTGAAAGCGTTTCGATGTCAGTGGATCTGTCAGCCCCTGATACACACATCTGTGAGTGAGGCTTTCACATGAGGATGACTGTTAGCTCATGCAGCTGCTTGCCAGCTGGTCTGGTTCTGCTTTGAGATGCGTGAGTCATGCCATTAGAGTTTCAAGTCTGCACAGCGGACTGAAGAGGCTGCATCATTATCTAATCAGAAAGCAGGTTTGATAGGGAAAGCATCCGCTGCGAGGAGCCCGTAAAGGAGCACTCCTTCCAGCGGTTCGGGAAATGCAAAGTCAGAGGCGTTCGCATATTCGACAGTAAAATGTCGAAGAATTTGGCAACATCGCAGCTGCCGCAGAGAATGCCCCATAAAACTGACAATATATCGCTGCTGGACAACAAAAAGAAAATGTGGCTTCAATTAACAGCTCACCCAAATTCTTCTGTGACTAGCAGTAATCTCACAAAGCGTCAACAGATTGAAGGGTAAAGCACCAGAAGGCATCGCTTATTCAGACCTACGACTGTTCTCTGGTGTTGCATGCACACAGTTAACAGATCAGTTTCATAGTTTTCGAAACAAAGACTGTCAGATATTTATAAGTTTGTCTAATTTTTCTCCGTAAATTCACCGGGGGAGGGTGAGCAGGAGGGTACCTGGGACTAACTGTGGGACTTTTACTGTTTTGAAGAACTCCTTCTGTTCCAACTTTCCTCTTTAAATCTGTAGTTCAGGGCGGTGGCCAGTCACCTAATGTTTTGCACGGCTGATCTGAACTGCTTCCAATAACATGACTAAACTGTCGTGGAGCTACAGCAATTAATCCTCAAAGGACTTGGCCCGGCTTTAAGTCAAAGCAACTCGCAGAAGGAAAAGAGAAACTCTTTCGCTTGACTCCTACTGAGGTAAACTGATTTAACGGCCTCAGTGAAATACTGCCCTCCTGGCTTTGGACCAGTCTTGCCCCCTAACCCCTTCTTCAGTCGACCTACCACCCCCACAGAACAGCCCCAAATTCCAGGAAAAGTTGCAACAAAGTTCTGGCTTTCATAAATCAGATTTCCACTCCCCAGCCGCTCCCTCTAAAGCACAGAGGGAGAAATATCACCCCCGTTCCCTTTCCCCGACCCCCCTTCAGCTCCCCCCACCCTCCTTACTGTATCAGTGCGGCCAAAATTAGCAGATGAGAGCTTCCTCGCTACCTTTAACCCAAACAGGCCTCTGTTCCACCTCGAGCCTCTCAGATCTTTACGGCCCCATCTGTCGCACCACTGTGGCGTCAAAGTCATGCTGCTCCCTGCTTTATTTACCTGTTAGTCTTTGTGCATGCGGCCGTGTTGTTGTTAGACTTTTATCCTTTATTGCCCGCAATTCACGACAATGGTGCCAGTCAAGTCTGACTGACTGCTCCTAACAGTCGTTTTACAGTGAGCATGGCGGCAAGTGACGGAAAAAAACATGACCAAACACTCCTGCAGAGGAAAGCTCATGTTGCAGAAATTTTACAAATAACTGAAAAGCACAGAGCAAAGAAAAATAAAAAAAAACAGACACGCTGGGAAAATGCTCCAAGACACAATGCAGCCCAGCACAGAGAAGAAAAAAAAGTGTTACACAACCATTATTTTATAGTGAAAAATAACTTTTATTGATAGGCCTGGGCTTCTACCTAGAAGTAGCGTGTGACTGCAGTGCTGGAGCCCAACCCATGTGAGTGATAGGCCTGTCTCTGCATGCCCATTAGATGCAGGTGAGCTGATTAATACACAGGGTTGGATTCACATCTGAATAACACATCCATCACACGGCTCAGTTTCTGGGACAGTATGGCCAAGGGCTCTGACAGGAACTCTCCTCACAGCTCTCATGAATAGCGCATAAACAGAGAACATCCGTAAACACTTTAGAGGACTCTTTGGACTTTGTTCCAAAAGGGTGGGTGGGAAGGAGGGATGCAGAAAGGGGATCGAGACAGAAGGCCAAGAGAGTAAAGCGCTGCAGTCGATATTCCCTCTATGGCGGCCTGGTTGGGAGGAGTAACATCGGGCTGCCTCTGTTCTCCTTTGGGACGTTCTGCTTGTACAAACAAACCGACCCCGGGCCTCTGGTCTAATGGGAACCAGACCTGCTCAAGGACCAAATCCTCTCTCTCTCCTTCCCTCCTCTTCTTCTACACCCCCCACCCTCCCCAGGCCTGTATGACCAATGCTCCGTCAACACACACTCCAGCTGAAGGACGCACTTCAATTATTCCAAACAGACCTGAAAATATTCCCCTTTCCTTTCCCAAGTTTTTTCCCACACAGCAACGGTTCGTGACGTCCCATGTTCCTACATCAGCGCTGACCTTCTTGACCCTGTGGCATGGCGGCTCCGTAGACCTGCCTGCACTTATCTCCACAGACTGACGTTCTCTCACTTTCACTCTCTACCACCTCGTCCTTCTGACTCCCTTTCCCTCTGTCTATATTTGTACTTTTGAGTTCAGCGTGTTTAGATTTCCTCTGCATGACGGAAGCGGTTGGCTCAGAACTGGAGGCACCATTTGTGACTCGCTGGGTGCTGAAACAGAGCAGCTCTTCCCTGCTACAAAGTCTGAATGTTCTCATTGTCAGGGTTCAGAGTTTATCAGTGAATGTCCTCCCAGTCTCACTGGTGTCTCTGTCTGAATGTCCTGTTTCACTAAAGTATGAACATTGGCTCAGAGTCAGAGGGGGAGCAGAAAAGGCTCTTAAAACACATAGAGCCTCCGCATTGACTGCACATCTGATGCAGAGAGATTGTGATACGGCCTGGTGACAGTGGGCCTGACAGGCATGTGGGGCTTTTTTAATTGCATCACATTTATCGCTGCTTTTTTTTCTCTCTACACAATGAGTCACAGATAAAAGTGCACGCTAACACTTTCTTCTGCTACTTTCCATTGGCTTAGCATATCCAACGCTAAAAAGCTTCGCGCGTGAATCAGTAATCGGGTCACGGATGCCAAGTGTGTGGAAGTACAGCAGATTTACTGACGAGAATGGACCGTGTCCGAAGAGTTCCAAGGATTTGCCAAGCACTGTGCATGACTGTTCGGCTCTGTCTAACTCCCACACATCTGGGTACAAACCCGTCAATGTTCCCGTAGGCAGAGATCTGTGATGAGCTGAGTTGCTGCCCAGTTTATGTTCATTTTGCACCCCCACCCCCTCCCAACACATGCTCCACTCCCTCCATTTGATTTCTGCCCAAGCTTGTGAGCTGCTCTGGGTTCTCTGCATTTCTCTCTCTCTGCGCAGGATACGATGGGATTTCTGGCAGTGCTTACCTTCTTGTGCCGTGCACGCTGGGAGTGGCAAGGCCCAGATGCAACTCTGTGGAACAGTTTTTTTTTTTTCTTTTTTTCTTTTCTGCACAGTCAGCACGGAGTGATAACAAACGTGTTGCAACTCAGTCACTTCTGGCACTGTGAAAGATAAAGAGTGGGTGTCATGTACAGGATGTGAAACATATATATATAGAGAGAGAAAGAGTGCCTGCACTCGCATCTTGTTGCCTGCATATGTGAGAATGTTTGTTGATAAGGCTCCAGGATATTGTTAACTAGTGTTGCATTGATCAGCTGTAACATGTACCCTCATCACAGTTTTGATGGATGAAATGGAAGTGGGTCGATACAGTAACCTTAAAAACACCCTGAACAAAATGTCCAGCATTATGTAAAAACAAACATTTTACAAAGACAGCTTCTTAAATTGCCTGGTTACATTGGTATATACTGTGTTGATATGCAGTAACAAACAGTGTTGTGTGCATTTGTTTTTCTCAATCGCAGTGATAACACACTTAAATCTTGCGACATAACCGCAAAGAAATATCATATACAGTGATATGTTCTCTGTAAGTATCGGGTGGGTGTGTCCAACCAACCAGGGATTGACTCAGTGTTGGTTTATATTCCCACTGATGTCATTTGTTGAGGCAACAGAACTTTAGCAGGAAGAGACAGCCAAACAGTCAAGGTCATTGCCCCACATCAGGGAAAAAGCCACCAATCAGTTTGTGTGTCCCTGACGTTTTGAATTAATGATTACTCCCTGATGAAGGACATGAGGGAACAGAGCTGCCTTTGTCTATCTATGGCCAAGCACCACATCGCTGAGCACTAATGGTTAAATCTACACATTGTCTGTCGTCATTCGTTAAAAGCTCTTTCCTCTTCTCTCCTTTATTTTCTATTTCAGATCTCTTCCTCCATATTGTTCCACTGCCACGTTGCAAGCAATCGGAGCTGGGGAAGTGGGGACACCTGGGTTTACACGTCACAATGTGGATGTGGCATGGCCTGATAGTGAGAAACTATTGAGTGTGTGGACTCCACACCCCCGTGGCCCCACAGCGCTCCCATATTCTGAATCAAATAGGCAGAGATGTGTGGGATTACTCTCACAGGAGGAACTTGAACCCTCTGACTTCCTGCTTGCTGATGAGGTCACCGGTCTCAGTGGGAGTGTCTGTGAAATGCCTGCTCAATAACAGCCGGCTGACGGCAGGCAGGGCCGGGCGGGAGAGGGGCGATAAGCAGGGGTAGACGAGTAGATGACAGGCTGATGTGGGGGCTAGGACGAGGAGGAGGAGGAGGAGGAGAGAGGGGACAGACTATCCAGGGCCTGTCTCTAGTGAGCCTGAGGCAGTTGTTGGCAGTCGGCATGTGTTCACGTTATGGAGAGGACACAGCGCTCTTTTTAAAAATTGAACAACGAGGGAGGGAGCGCGAAGCATCCAGGAAAATCTCGCAAAATCGCAAAAAAAGGAAAAAGTCCCCCAGCTTTCTGACAAAACATTTTTATTAACAACACATGAGCCAGTGAGTAATCGCTATCTGAGGCGGCGCATGGACCAGGACTTCGGATACAGACTCCAGAGGCCAGAATGCTTTGCGTCACCCCGGGGCTGGCCTCATTTATGACAAAACAACAAAATGAGGCGTTCAACAAGCCACATGATTGTCTGTTGAGCCTTTACAGCTGTCATCTTGTCATTATAAAGTGCTGTTGCACAAAACAGAGAGCCTTGTATATATTGTGCGGAACAGCTAACTTGTGGTATCACATGCTGCTCCCTGACAGCTACCCTGCCTCCCGCTCGCTCCCCGCCGATGTCACAGCACCCTTGATTAAAGAGCGAGCTGCCTTCGGTTCCAGGGAAGGTCATGTTGCTCTGAGGTCACTTCTGGGCCCTATACGCAGAGCGGCCTAAAGCGTGAGGCTAACAAGGGGGAGCACCTGGTGCACATTGCCAGAGGCTGTGGCCCTATAGGTAAGGGAAGGAAGGGAGGGGTCCAGTGGTGATCTCACATACAAAGCCATCTTGTTTCAGGCCGTGCTCAGATGGAGCTGCGCCGTTGCCAAATGTTCAGAACTCCACATCCTGCTTCCCAGTGAAAGACCCAGTCTTCAAACAACTTGCATGAACAAAGAGCTATACAGGCCATGTGCATGAGCACCCATCCACACCCCTCCGCTCGGGAGAAGCACGCTGTCTTCCTTCTCATTATTACTATCTTCCCTTCGTGATGCCACCCTCATTCAGCTCTTGAGTGTTTCTCATGGACTCATGGTTTCATAATCTATTCTCTCACAAAACACGGCAATTAAATCGTTGCCCCGTATAACAAACACAGCTCGGTCAAAACACACACACACTCACTCCCCAGTCACCGTCTCCCTATGTTTCACCCTCGGGCAGCAACAGCATAATGCCTTCCAGATGTTGAGATGCTGTATTCTCTGGCCCGACCAAGCCTTGGAAGTCAGTGCCCCTCTCACATGGTGTTAATGGTGCCCAGGAGGCCTCGGAGGGGGGAAGGGAGGGGGTGGTCATAAGACTTTTGCAAGCTCCTGCTGAGCCTACAAAAAAAGGACCTCGGGATCCTTTCCCTTTCACAGGGTAATCGCTGATCTGTCTTCCCTTTATATTGATCAGCGGGGTTTAAAAGAAAGACTTGCTGAGGAACCTGGGTGTGGTTTGAAAAGACATCCTGCAGCTCTGGAGAGAGGAAGGTGTGCTTACCAAGAGGAAAGCGAAGTCCTTCGCATCTGCTCTTTGCCCGGTTGGGTAATGGTGGTAAATATTATTAGGTTTCATTTGTCTGCATCCTCGGGTTGGGCCTTTTGGTGTCTTGTGTCAGCTGCTCCTCATCAACTTATTATAAACAGGCCCTGCTTGTCTTCCTCAGTCTGCTTCAGCAAGCGTAAAAAAAAAATCAATGACTAATCTCAAGAGCTAGCTTGTGTTACCATCTTTTCCTCCGTTCTCTCCCTGTGACCCTCTCTAAGTGTCTCAGTCTCAGATTTATGTTGCATATAATGTTTCAAGCTGAAAAGGTCAATCATGAGGGCCCTATCTGTTTCTCAATACGGACTCTTAAAGTCCCAGGGACGTGGTAGACGGCTGCAATCCCTCAGGGCACGTTTCTAAAAAATGATAATGCTTTAAAATCCAGAAGCTGTTATTTATTTATTCTCATTTGCTGTAGACGTTTTGTGGTGGCCAGATGATGACATTCAAGCATCAGTGACGATGGACTACCTCCAAAAATGGTTCGGGGGTGTTTCTTTTTTTCTGGCGGGGACGCGGCATCCGACACGCACTAAAGTGGCAGAGGAATGGGACAAAGAGGGAGACGACACAACAATATTTTGGCCGGCTAGTGGGTCCACGGAGGCCACAAGCGTGCCCCAGACTGAGACCCAAAGAGAAGAGAGCGAGTTGGAAGCAGAAGGAAAAGGCCTGTGAGAAAGTGTCCATCTGCAGCACATGTTGGACACGGCCCAAAACAAACAGGTTAAAATTAGACCACAGAAAGGCAGCCAATTTGTGTGTTTAGAGTTCTTACTAACAGAGGATTACCGTGTTACCATTTCAAAGGTCTGAGAAATTGTCAGTTTTGTGGTTTATCCCACCATAATGAAACCACTCGTTCCTGTAAGAGATACACCGCTGGCTGAGGCGCGTAATGCCACATAATGGCTGCCACATAATGAAGGATGATAGCGCTCAGAAGTGTGAAAATGTTCAGAAACTCTTAAGTTACTTGTGGGAGTTACTCTCTCACACATAGCAAAGGTGTAATTGTCATACAACATGTTTAAATGCAACACCTTCACCTCATATTCTACACCTCTCAACTTACAAAATGTCACACTAGTTATTTACCGTCTGCCAATAAATAGTGAGGTAACAGTAAGTGTAGAGAAAAAGTCGTGTGTTTTCCTCGGTGGTAAGGCGACTAGTCAAACCACAGTTTGCAGCGCTTTCTCTTCAAGCTGTGGCGCGTACTCACCTAGTTACATGACATAACCCCGATTCAGCCTTTGAAGCACATTTTCAGCCGAACAAACGCATGAAAAGGTCTGAGCACATGTGAGGCCTTCTCACTTACTGCTCCCTAATAATGATTCATTCAAGTGAAATCTGACCAACGGGAATCCCATGTTCCTGGGCAGTTGCTTTTTCACTTGCTAATTGGGTTTGAGCTTTGTTATGGCTTCAGGGTGGGTGCATGCGGTCGCTGTGGTTGCCACCGCGGAGGTTTACCAAATCCATATGATATCCCAGCGGCCCCCCCTCGTGCACCTTTCCCATTAAGAGAGGTCTGCCCCACAAGTCTGTGCACAGCCAGAGGAGATCAGGCTGGCAGAGTGGTTCAAGAGTGTGCACTGGCGCTGTGGCGACTTTACACACGATGCTGCCATCTATTGGTGACGTACTATCAAGTTTGGTTTGGGGATGTCATAAAACAATTTGAACGCTAAGGTCACAATAAATAGTTGTATATGTATATATATGTACATATATATGTATGTATACTGATAGCTGATTTAATCTATAATGTGTATTTCATAGTTAAAACATCTAAGGGAGTCTACTGCAATTTGCTTCATTGACTTCAACTCCAGAGGGAGCCAGAGACAGATTTAGCCAGAGACAGATTAAAGTTTGTTTCTCCCAGAGGATGCATTTTAGATTGCTGTTGGTAGGTTTCTAAGATATCATGCAAAGGCTTTAGAGCAAGCGCACCCAGATGATGTAGGAGTGTATGGTAGTTCAGATGGGGGAAAAAAAAATATTTGCATTTTGTTACTCCCTGAAAGCATGACATCATTCCACAAAGCACACATCCCTCTCACACGAAGTTTTCTTAAAAGATAAAACAAATCAAACTGAGGCTAATGCAAGTTTGTGTGTCTACTTCTACATAGCGTCTCATCTGTGTTTCGTAATCTTATCTGATTAAAAGAGCTGAACGCTGAACGAAAGCAAACATGTAACAGGCAGCACCTAAACATTTCCATATGGCCATGATGTCACGCTTTATGTTGCAGAGAAATGATCCCCTCTTGGGGCCATCACGAGGATCTGAAACATGCTGAGAGAAAACATCTGTCCTCTGGTTGTGCTTTTTCGCCTTTTGCGAAACAGTTTGACAGATTTACAAAAGAAAAAACAAAGAAAATCCTTTCCATTCCAAAACCCAAACAAGCGATTTCCAGTTTTTCTCTGGAGCCATTGTCCCGTTGTGCAAATCTAAATGAGCCGTATTTGTATCTCTCCCTGCCTTCTACAGTTGTCATCAGATGGGACAGCTCTTCCTACAGCATCATACTCTCAAACATTTACAAATGCACAAATTGAAAGTATCCGGACTGGGAACACCGCCAACTGGTACGGTCGGCAGCTGTATCGCCCTGGAAACTGTAGGGTGGTAAAATCAGCCCAGAGCCTCACTGGTCAAAGCCATCCAAGACATTTACAGACAGTTTTTATCCACAAGCCATCAGGCTACTGAACAGCTAAACTGCCACACATGCACATGTGCAATTCCACTTTATTTACTCTCTTTATGTTACTTACACTTTTTCTATTCTGTTGTATTCTGTTTGTTTGCTTCTGTGAAGTTGAGTGGGCTCCATGCACCAAGAATTTCATCACTGCACAATGACGCTGCACGGTATTTGAGGATAAAGAAACTTGAATCTCTTGGTTGATTTTTACTGGATCCTGGAAGGGGAAGTCTGTTCTTGGCCTCCCCCAACGACTTAGCTGGCCTGGAGAGCGCCTCTGTTTGCGAAACAATGTGACAAATCAATGTAATTGCTGGGAAGTCTTTCAATAGCCGTTAGGAATAACACTCCTCCATTACCATGTGAAGGGACCTGTTGCATTTTAAAGGAGACAGAAGAAAACAGCAGACAGAGAGAAATTCAGGGGAAAGGAGAGGGTGGGGTATTAAATCAAAAGAACTTAAGACAGGAGAAGGATTTAGGGCACTGCTGACTTCACACTCATAGATCCAAATGTGCTCAGTGAGAGCTTAAACACAGGATGATGATAAACCCTTTAAAGTGATCCAACATTGAAAAATCATGAAGAAACATTTTCATTAAGAAAAGAAACTGTCCCTAAAATAATAGTTATCATGTCTTCTTGACGTTTCCATACACTTCCTCAAACGCGGCGGAGCAACAGAACCACAAAAATGTCATGGATTCAACTTCTCAGGTGGTCTTTCAGGATGTCATCCATTAGGTTCTGCTGACCTTTGTCCCGCCCACTGGCTTACACGAGGAAATGTACGCAAATGCTAATTTCAGTAACGTTTCTCTATATTTTTAGATACCAAGCCATCATTTCCGGAGCTTGCAGGAGCATTCACATTGAAGGAAATTGAGTTTCCCATAACTGACATAACTGTGCAGCGATTTAACCAGTACTGAGATCAAAGAACGGGACACCCCAGGATGCAGAGCACAAGGTTATCGGATCGGAAGGAACAGTAACAAAATGATCTTCTATTCTGGCTATCTTTAACATGCCAATTCTTTGTGACTGATCACGTTTCCAGTTTGTTATCTGGTTCCTGCATATGGTGTGCATAACCCAGTATTAATTACAGTGCCTGTTACTGATGAATTGTGTTGCGCTTCATTAAGTTGATCATGGGCCAAGTTTATGTAAATATTACCACAGAAGGGTCAACAAATCATTGTACAAGCTTCTGCGAATACAGAGGCGCCTGCAAAGCTGCTAATAGCCTCTAGTGCGACACCGCTCTTTATATATGAGAGTCTTTTACATGGCTGTGTGTCCTGCAGCATGTTAGGCTGGTATGGAATGCTTTGTGTAAGCTTGTGTCTGTCTCCTACAGCTTGATAAAGAAGGCTGGAATTTTTCAACTGTTGACCTAAGATGTAGTGTGTATACTGTACAGATTCGTTCCCAGGATCACATAATAATGAAGGGTGCAATCCTTGGCAGTTGAATTAATCTTCATAAGTCTGTTGCCTGTGCAAGTTTGTGCAAAGTGAGGTTTGCATAGAAATTTCAGAGGGAAATTCTATTTACCAGAATGAGTTCGGTTTACTCATTGTGTTTCACAACATCAAAACCACCAACATTTGAAGTAAATAACACTGACCATCTTGTGACAATCCAATGTTCTGCTGGGACCTGGAATTCATGTGGATGTAGACTTAGACATGTACCACCCACCTAGACCAGACCAGGCACCCCCACCCCGTAGCAATGACACTTCTTGACACAGACACACACAAAAACAGTAATAGGAACAACTCAGAAAAACATGAAGAACAGCACAAGGTGTTGACCTCGCCTCCAAATTCACTAGATCCCAAACTGATCAAGTATCTGTATCTGTGGGGTGATCCACAGAGGCCCCTCCCCAAGACCCCAAGAGCCCAAGACCCCCTACTAACAACACCACAGGACACCCTCAGAAGGAACATGACAACTGTGTGATGAGTCACAACTGTTTTGGAGGCACAATAGACCTGTATAATATTAGGAAGATGCTCATAACTTTTATGCCTGATCAGTGTATCTATAATTTTATACATGCAACAAGATCTTTTAAGAAAAAAAAAAAAAAATTCCACTCACACTGACAAGGGGGTAATGTATCTAGCACAAGATAAAGAATACGACTTCAAAACGCCAGCAGAGACACAAAGAATGTGAGGAGACAGAGGGACCTCTGTTCAACTCATGCATTTTCCATGATCGCATTACAGTAAGCCGGGCTACAGTGTGTAAATGAACAACACTCATATTGTTGCACTGTGAAGGGCTCTCATGTTATTCTCTGTTTTTCACAAATTAGGCGGCCGGACTGAGCTCAGTTTTACAACTCAGATACAGTGAGGGTGAGAAAAGAGCATCTGACCACCGGAGCAGATGCAGGTCTTTATTTGCTTTAACAAGGTCACCCTATCAGTGGTCAAACAGGTCATTAGGCACGGGATGGTACACGGTCACCGTTTAACTTTTTAAGTTATGCGAAGTGTCCTTTTCCATGTTACATTTCCTCTGCCATTCCCTCTTCAATAACAGGAAGAAATATAATGGCTCCTGTTGTTCCTGAGATATACAGTATGTACTTGTGTCTCCAGATTATTATAGCCTTTCATTAATCTATCACTCAGCTGTGTGCTAAAGAGCATGTTGATAAGTAATCAGGACTGTTAATGAACAGTGGCGTTATCTGGCATTGTTTAGAAAAAAAACTCCTTTTTTGCTAACGTTTTACCTCAGCAGTGATATTAGGGACTAGCGCACATAAGACTTCTGTTTTGCTTGCCAACTCTTCTGTTTGTTTTCTTGTCCCCTGACGTAGTTGCTGGGAAACATGGACCTCTTGTTGGGACACCAAATCTTACTACTGGCATGTAACCAGCTGATAGGAATTTTAATAGAAATAGAAATGGTAGTAGTGTGCAAACCTCCAAGTGCAACAGCGGGGAGTCAAGAAGAGTGAAGGCAACTTTTTTTTTTTTCATGAATAGAGAGCGCTTCAGCAGCATGACTGGAATCTCAATGCTTGTTTTGTTAGCTGAAGCGTCCCAAGCCTCCCTCTTTATCTTTCGCCTCCTCCTGCTCCCATCGGATGGACTGCTCGAATGACCTTTGACACCCACAGGATTAAAGTCAACTTGCTGCGTGCAGCTGTTTATTCTCCGCATTCTCGTCTTCCTTATTTTAACTACAAACACATTGCTCTTGTCTCTGTTCATCATTTCTACAGGCCACAAGAGCTCAGGGAGGATGTGTTTACACGACGTGACTTTGACCACCCCCCACTGATTGTGCGCTTGCCTCCAGATCTGTTCAGGTCAGACTCATTGAAGGAGGTAGGCTTCCTGAGAATTCATCATCCCTTGGTGACGCATCATCAATATTCCCACATCCTACATTCCATTAGTGGAGGGTGTAACAGCAACCTGGGAGTATCCCACGCTACCCAAAAGTGAAACGGACAAGATATAAGTGAAAGTGGAGTCAGAGGAAAGTCCACTGTTTAAACTAGCTCCTTCCTGACAAGATATGTGAGGGCAGGGCTTACATGCGCATTTACTTTCACATATGTTCTCCGGTCGTTGATCACAGACACATGGTTGAATCACACTTTTCATTACATTGACATGAAAATTTAATCTGCTGCTGGCTTAAATTCAAATTACAGCTTGGTGACTGGACCAGGCGTGGTCAGGAATGAAGACCCCAACATGTACGCAAAACATTTTTTTCCACATCCGGGCCAACTGACTATCATTCATTTATTCTTCAAATGTGTATTTTATCCTTTCAGTCATTCTAGTTGTAAGCTGTTGCTCCAGCATGGTGAAATGGCAATGTCTGCATGTGCATTTTAATTTATACCGTACAATCTTTATGCATTTGAATAGAAGAAGAAAAAACACTCGGATGTTTGTGACAGAACTGACTCAATTCTATGAACTGAACCAACACAACAGTGTTGTGTTTTCTTTCTCTCTTTTATTTGTGAAGATCTCATTTCATGAAACATTGGTCCAATACATATACACTTTTCATTCAATAGATTACAACCATGATTGTTTAAAGATATTTGCAGACACAGAGCAGCAAAACATTTGTATAATTTCAGTTCTAATACTCTCCAAGGAAGTCAAAGGAGTCTCTGAGTCTGCTGTTTTCTTCTGTTGCCCTTGTGGATTTGCCTTTTCACTTTTGCTCGGGTTCAGTGGTGGAGATCCTTATCACCAGCAGTATTGTACAAACCACACTGTACAAATAAAGCGATCCTTAGAAGCTAAAAAAGCACACACACAAAAAAAACACAGTGTAACCGTGCAGTTATTAAACGTTCGCCTGACTCATGAATAGCAGAAACAACCCACGCACACAAACCTCCAACTGTCCAGAAAGAGAAGGTGAGTGTTGGCAGAGGGTTGGGAGAGAGAGGGACAGACAGAGGGGGGCAGAGAGAGAGAGGGAGAGAGAGAGAAAGAGAGACTGTACTTGTTGTTTCTCCGTCTCTTCTTGCATTTCGGATTACGTTGGCGCGAGAGAGCACATCCCCACAAGAGGAGCCGAGTCAAGCTGGACAAATACGACAAAAGGGACATTGTACGAATCAAGCAAGTCAACAAATGAAATGAGTGAAAGTACATCATTTGCTCAACTCTTCATGGGGCTCTTTCTCATCACCACAGGTAGGCTGCTCTCACTTTCAGACGTGCGGTCAGAGAAAGTAATTCGAATGATAACATTTGTGATATAAATAGGCTATCTGTCATTTCGATCTTTTTTATATCCTGTCCAGTTTCTCACAGACTGCGTTTTGTTTCTGCCTGCCACCATATAATAATCTAGTAGTTAATATATGTCATGCATGTGTGTAACACATTTAGTCTTGCTGATTTTAAACCGCGCGAGATGAGTGCTGTGTTACCTCGCGGAAGGGGGCGCCAGTGCGCCACCGGTTCACGCTTGTGCGAGCGTCGTGGCTGTGTAGAGCGTCAGACTCATGAAAGATGCAGAAACTGGAAGTCTTTCTCATAACCTTTTAGTAAGGAAACATGCAAAACAATACTCCCCCTCCCGGTTCCCGGCCCGTGTGTTTCCCGATACCGCTCATGCTCTCCACCCAAAAAAACAAACACCAAAACACTTCCCCGAGCACTAAATAAAACAATATATATATATTTTTATTTTTTTAAGAGGAACTATGCAAGATTTTTTCCCCCATTATTATATTTAAATTATTTATTTACTTAACAGCTTGGGAGTAATTGTGATGGTTAATTGACTTGTCACAGGGAGAATGGAGGCTCTCTGGCTTCCACCGGGCATCTCGTAGCTGAAAACCGACCAAAACACAAACATGTCCCTTAGTCCTCAACCTCTTCTTTTCAGATAAGATACACTGCCTGGCTAAAAACTCCAATATTTCGTTTGCACCGCCTTAAGCTTTGATTACAGTACACATTTGCTGTGGCATTATTCCAATAAACTTCTGCAATGTCACAAGATTTATTGCCATCCAGTGTTACATTCACTTTCCCACCAAGGTCTTGTATTGATGATGGAAGAGTCTGACCACTGTACAAAGCACATCCAAAGATCCATGTGTGAAAATGATGTCACACGCTCCCTCTATTTCACTGTTTAAGCCTGATGAATCCTGGCATTATCATCTTGGAATATGCAAGTGCCATCAAGGAAGAAAGATCATAGCTCTGCCCCCACAGACTTGTACAGTAGACACAAGGCATGATGGGTACATCACTTAATCACTTACTCTATCCTTCCAGTTTTTAATAATGTTTGCAGTTCTTAACTGAATTTTAGTAGTTTCTCCAATCTCCTTAAATGTTTTCTCTGCTTGATGCGTGCTGATGATTTGATCCTTCTCAAACAGACCGTCTTTTCCACAACCACAGGATGTGTCTTTTGACAAGGTTGTTTAAGCAAGAAGCTGCTCCTTGCATGGGGTTAAATAACTTGTTTCCAGCTGAAAGATAATCACCCACACAGTAATTATCTAATAGGAGGCTCAGACCTATTTGCTTAGTGAAATCCAGGTGGCGACTTTTTTTTTGGCCAGGCAGTGTGTGACAGATAACCACTAAAAAATGCAGACAAACCACCACCATGGAAACTGCAGACAAACCCACTTGGGACCCTTATCAGCAGCAAAATTTAAAGGGGAACTACTGTTTTTTCCAACTTAGACCTTGTTTCTGGTGTAAAATACGATCATTTACTCAACCATATAACTTTTGTGTAATTTGTATTCCTTCGGGAGATAATTAGATCTGTGTATATCCATCACCGTATATCCATGTAGTGGGAGTAGGGGGTCTGTAGGTCAATCTACAGAGCCCGGATGATGATAACAGGTAACGCCGGACTCAGCACTAGCGTATGATAACAAAATATTGGTGAATGAGTTTCACGGCAGATAATGTGTTATTTAGAGGCTGCATTTCTGTGCCCCAGTCACTCCCACTACATGGATATACGCAGATCTAATTATCTCCCAAAGGAATACAAACTAGACAAAAGTTATGTGGGAGAGTAAACGATCGTATTTTAATGGTAGAAATAAGATCCAGGTTGTATAAAACAGTAGGCCCCGCATGGACATGCTGGCTAACATTAACAATTATCTGCAACTTACACAAATGAACTGTCATCAAATAATGTCTTACGCTTGTACTGAAAGCTAAAAATGGAAGATTGTAAATCTAAGCTTAATAAAATGCTCAAAACTGGACTGTCAATCAAAACTGGAGGGGAAACAATAGAACACATGTGTTGAATATGTGTGTTGAACAAAGTTCAACAAATGTTGATTTAGGTCAGGATTTGGATTTAAATTTAAATGTTTGTTTTTCTGTGGTCTGTTCAGTTTTTGCCTGTTTTTTTGTTTGTTTGTTTTTTGTTTTTTACGCCCAGAGTGTTGGTTATTCTCATTTGTGCTGAATGAGTATGAAGTGGGAAAGTGCAACCGCAAAAGCTCTCTACTGGGTAGAGATCGACATCTACATCTGTAAATCTGACACTGAAAGAATCAGTGCGTCACCCTCCTAAACGTAACCACACAACACTGCTCACTTAAATGTAAAGTCTACATTTATTTTGTCCATGAAGACCTGTGTTAATTCGAAAACATCGAGCTCTGTGTGGAATGCACAACAATGGAAAGACACTGTTCAGAAAAAGACGTGCATAATCCTAAGGGTTCAACAGCGTTTCAGAAACTGTTGATAAACAGAGGGCATATAAAATGACAGCAAAAGCTCATTTTAAAATGAAGTGTGGTAATTATTCAACTATGCTGTAGGTGTCCATGCTTCCTGTCCCATTGAGTTGAGGCCCCCCATTGTCGTGGTGCAAGAAGGCAAACCAGTCTTAGCTGTGTGCAGCGCAACGGGGGAGCACGAAGGAATAGGCTGGGAGGCTCCACTTGGTGGCGTACCTCTTCAAGGCAGCGACACGACAAATGTAACCTGGACTTTGGATAGTCTAAAAGAATGGGCCGACCCACCGACTTGCTTCATCAACCCAGTGGGTTTAAACCAGTGCTCCAAGGACTTGACAGTTGTGCTATACAGTAAGTTACTATCTAAAGCATGTTGTGCACAGACAAGAATGATGCCATGGTTGTGTCTGATAACCTCTTAATTTTCTTCAGCGTTTCCAGAAAATATCAGCATGCACCGGAACAGCTCAGATGCGATGATAGAATATGAAGAATATACCTTCACATGCGATATCCCCAGAGTAGCACCAGTCCAAAATCTCACTGTGAAGTGGTACAATGGAGACACAGTCATCCATACAGATGCTTTTAGTAATGATAATAAGCACCCCGTGAACCAGTCAGTTAAGTTTAGGTTTTCACCAACTGAAAAAGACAATGGGACCAGATTGAGATGTGAGGCACATATGGACCTGAGGCCAGAGGGGCCACAACTTAATATATCTTCTGAGGAACATCATATTACAGTTCTCCGTAAGTATATGACTTTACTTCTGATTTTCTTTCATATAACAGCATAGCATATAGCATATACACAGCCTGGCCAAAAAAAATAAATAAATCATCACCTGGATTTAACTAAGCAAATTGGTCTGAGCCCCTATTGGATAATTACTACATGGGTGATTATCTTCCAGCTGCCAACAAGTTATTTAACCCCAACTAACGCAATGAGTAGCTTTTCATCCTGTGATCATGGAAAAGATTGTTAGTCTTTTTGATAAGGGTAAAATCATTGGCATGAAGCAGAGGAAACATTTAGGAGCTTGAAGAAACTACTGAAATTGGGTTAAGAACTGTCCAATGCATTATTAAAAACTGGAATTATAGTGGGAAACCATCGCATCAGGGTAAGCAAAGAGGCAGATGAAGTGATGCACCCATCATGCCTAGTGATGGTCAGACTCCATCATCAATACATGATCTTGGTGAAAAATGAATGCAACACTAAATGGAAATAAATATTCCTGGTAGACAATGGTTCCTCACTATCCTTCCAGTTTTTATTAAGGTGTTGGACAGTTCTTAACCCAATTTTAGTTTTATCTCTTAGATGTTTTCTCTGCTTGATGCATACCAATGATTTGAAGCTTCTCAAACAGACTAACAACTTTCCCCCGACCTCAGAATGTGTCTTTCAACATTGTTGTGTAAGAAATGAGAAGCTACTCATTGCATCAGTTGGAGTTAAATAACTTGTTGACAGCTGAAAAATAATCAGCCATTCAGTAATTATCCAATAGGTGACTCATACCTATTTAAGTAGTTTAATCCAGCTGGCAGTGTATATAGCTTACAACATTTAGTGTGTGAGTAAATTATGTTGACCTCAAGGTCTGCTTTTCAGACCTCAAATGAAAGTCAAGTGCTTTTGCTTTTGAGTAAAGGATATATGTAAAATTAGCAAAACAAAATCTTACAACTCTAAACAGTTTTATGACATATATTAGGAATCATTTTATGTTTTTTTGATTGTGTCAGTCACATTGTACTGCGGGTCAGGATGTCACTAATTCGTCCATTTTCATGTACTGCTTGAGGATGCCTTTAACATTTTGTGCTAGTGCCAGTATGTTTTGTAAGAGAAATAAATTGCAGAGTGACTGAGATAAGAGCAGTAGCAATGTAGAAGTGATGTTCAGTGGTGTTTCTGTCTTTCAGCTAGCCTAACGATGACATGCCCAAGCACTTACACTGTACAAGAAAACGAGCCTCCCAACCTCACCTGCACTGTTGACAGCTATTTTGATTATGAAGTGATCTGGTACAAAGATGAGGAGGTGGTGAACCTCCTAGAGCGCCTAATAAGAAGTGATGCGGGACAGTACTCGATTGTAGCTTCAAACCCTCATACGAGTGTCAATCGCACGGTGGATATTATTGTCAAATGTAAGTCCTCAATATGTCCCTTAACATGAGTAGTTGGCTGTGCTATATTATACAAGTGTGTTGACATATTCTCTTACTTAATTTGAATTGTGTTCTTTAGATCCACCATCATCGATAGCTGAGCTTGAAGACTCTGAAGTCTCCACGGGTTCCGATCTGCGGCTCAAATGCTCTTCCACAAGCAATCCACGGCCAACATATTCGTGGGATTACTACCGCACCGACAATGTGAATGAGTTAAACGAAGATGGAGTGACCTATCTGCTGATCCACAATGCCACTGGCAACAATATGGGGAGCTACACGTGCCGTGCCTTGAATGACGCTGGGAGTGTCTCCAAAACAGTCAGAGTCACTGTCATAGGTAGGCTTCATACAACATACTATACTATTTTAATGTAATCAGGAAGTAACATATATCTAAAAAGCTTTTGTGAGGTTGTGTGAAACATGATAGAGCCCATGAATCGCGTCAAGTAGATTTTTCAGTTTGCTTCCAGATTATAATTTATATCATAACCATTCCCTGATGAGTAATTCTGTGGCTCCCTGCCTTGATGTTTGGCTCTAAATGCAGCAGTGTGTACTTGCAACACCAGACCATGGCTTGTCACCAATGACAAAATCTTTTTTGACTGTCTCATTTGAGTAAGTGCCCTAGGATTAGGGCACGCCTTTCTAATTCTTTCAAATTGAGCGCAAAATCCCTCTTGGACTCAAAAACTGAATAGAGAAGAATAGCACTGAAAGGTGAAAGGTCAGACCCACCTCTCAAAACACTTGTTTGGCCATAATGTAGAACGCATGTATGAATTATTCACATATTATTTTTATTCTTATTATTTCTGTGACTTGCTGAAGGGCTCCAGAACTATTGTCATATTTATTTATTTAAGTAGCCTATGTATTTATTTTGCATTTGCTGTTGAACTGGCAGCCAAAATAGACCAAAATGATTTATTTCAATTTTCCATTTTATCAAATGTGCTTTACATGGTAAGGCATATGTAAAATATTGTACTACTTCATACTATTGTATTATTTACACTACATTTAAGAGGGAAACAATGCACATATTATGTTATATAGTTATCCATCATTTAGGGTAACTTGAAGGAAAACCTTGCAATAATTTAATTTCTCTTGTCTGTGGCTACCAACTTTAACCGTTGCTACCTAGTGGGAGTGACGGTTCACAGTGCAGGCGTGTGTGTGTGTGTGTGTTCCCGGTGTCGGTGGGGGAAGTTTCCTCTACGTTAGCTTAGCTTAGCCTAGCTTTCTCCCTGAAACAGTCTCCGCTGGCTCGCTCCGTCCGTCCATAAGTGTTGCTCAGTAGAAGTCCAGCGCAACAACGAAGGAAGAGAGTTGCGACAGCTGTTGGAAACTTAACTCTCACTCTTTGCTCCAATGGAGAATTTCCGCTCCCTTCCTCTCCTCTCAGTCTTTGGGACTTTAGTGCTGCTGTCGCTTTATAACGGGACCGGGTCGGGTAAGTAGTTGTGTCACTTGCGGCTTCATGTTTTCTCTGGTGTCGACATCGAAATAGCTCGCTGGAGCTAATAGTTTAATAGTCCTGCTCATGCTGCGTGTGGGATTTTAACTTAAAGAAACACAAATAATGTTGTGAGTAGACTGGAAAATCAAAATATAATGAGATAAATGCATGTTACGAGGGACATCGACTGGTAATACAAGTGGCATTTCTTTTAAAGAGTATGTAATTATGTGCAAGCACTGTGATCTTGGATGTATAGTATGCTCTCCTCTTATCTATAATAGTTTTGTGACTTTTTATCAAGAGCACTTGGGCTAGAATACAATGAATATCAAATGCAAATGTTATACCCAGCCTAAGGAATGGTGGGCAGCAAGTGCAGACTTCCTCATGGGTGGGGTATATCCTTAATGAACCCCTTCCTGTTGCCACCAGTTTCAGGAGACCTTTGGCTTTTCACCATTGTTTCACCTCAGCTCTGGGTGTGGAAAAGTTGTGCTGTGTGTTATAACGGGTGTATGACTTTAACTATGTTAACAATTTTCCCACTCCCACCCCATGTACCACAGGTGCCGAGGCGGAATGTCCCATTGATATAGCTCCAGACACAATTGTGACACGATACCAAGACAAGAGCCAGGAAGTGACATGCAAGTCCAATGACTCAAATCTCATAGAAATGTACTGGGAGCCTCGGCCGGGCACCAAAATGCACAACACAAGCTGGTTTGCTAATACTTCTAAGGACTGGGGCCTGAGGCCTGCTTGTGTTGCAACGTTTACTGGATTAGGAACGTGCCGTAAAGTTTTAAATTTCACTCTCTACAGTAAGTATTCTTAAACATTTTTGCACAGTCATAAACTTAAAGTGTTTCTTCACAACTTTCTAACTTTTGTCACTGTCACAACTTGCCTCCGTAGAACCACCAGACAGTTTCTCCATACTGGGAAACTCAACCTTAAAGGAAGGAACAGAGATGAAGTTGCGATGTGAAATTATCAACATTGCTCCAGTGCAACATCTGACTGTGCTGTGGCACACAGGGAATGATACCACTGAAGGTGTGGGACCTTCATTTACATACATTTTATGCTATTAAAGGTAGCCTGGTGTAGCCAGACTCAATTCTTAACAAAACAGATGTCTTGTAACGCTCCATTTGGATTTCATGATGGGTTGTGTTTCAGTCAGACCCATTTAGTTGTAAACACATTTAACTCCACGTTGCTCTGATGCATCGCTCTTATGCTACGCTCACGTTTCTGCTGCAAAAAGTTTGTGGTTGGGGAAGCTGGTCTGGCTTCCAGACTAATGTACAGCTATAGTGTGGAACTTTTGTTTCCACCTTTGATAGTAAATATACTTAAACAGACCTTGATCTTGTAAAATCAGATTTAAGATTTTGCGTCAGATCTACGACGTAGTTGCGTTATTGGTATAGCATAGTTGCGTACCTTACATCACGGCCAGATGGCAACAGCTGTGATTGGTTCAACATACATTTCCTTGTCCACGGCTTTCAGCCTCCTGCGAGCCATCTATTCATTCTCCGGTCTTTTCTGCCTTGCAGAGATTTCAGTAAAAGGAACTGTTCGTAAATGGTTACACTTCAGCTCCAACATGAGCCTCCCAGTTTGTCATTGTGTGAAGTACACACAAAAACTCAACACTGCTGACTAGCTGCTGATGGAAGGTTTTGGCAGCATAATTAGAGAACAATAAGTGGTGTGTATAAGAGAGCACACCAGCGTAGCCCACTACAGGTCTGCGTACATCCACTGTGGGAGTATAAACCAGGATTATAACACCCTACTTCAGTCTACAGTTAGTTCCTTAGTTCCTTCCTTAGTTCCTTCCCCTTCAGTGTTCTTCGAAAAAGAAAAGCTAAACCATCAGTAATATGAGTTTGTCCTCGCCATCAGTCGCCATGGAGTTTCAGAAACATTTGCTGAAGGGCTAGGTTTAAAAAAAAGAAAAAATCTAATTCAGATCAGTAGTGATACCCAACTTTATTTTATAGGAGGCCACCAAATGAATAAAAAAAACAACTACATCCTTAACTTGTGTTTTTCCACCGTAAATTCCTCTATACTCCAGATTATTGAAGGCTACTCTGTGTTTGTTGCTATGGTTGCTGTCTTCTTTAGTTCGGGCAAACAGTCAATGTTTAATTAGCTTAGTCTGCGTTGTGTAAACCCATTTAGCAAGAGCTTAACTGTAATGGATTCATTTATACCTGGAAGTCCCGCATTGTTGTTATAAATTAGTGTTTTTAGTCAGTAACCATTACTTGAAGCATAACATTGAAGCAGACATTGCTCAGTAACAAAAGCACCATGATAAGTGGAAACTTTGTGTATCTGCCCCTAATTGTCATGTTTATTGAGAGTGACAATATTATACTTGACTTAGCAGAAAATCATTGTCATCACCCATGCTTATAATCTCTTCCGCTGATTTATAAAATGGAAGGGGCAATATGATGTAAGTGCAACCAGCGTTTTGTCCTTTTGTCATCTTGTGTTTTCACATTTATCCATTAGGCTCAATGAATGTGCCCGGTTGTGAAGCTGAGAACATCACTAGCTGCAACATCACATCCCCGGTGAATGTGACGTACACCATTAATATGACCAGGTCGGACAACGGAAAAGAGTTTGTGTGTGAGGCTCGGATGAACCTGGCACTACAGAATTTTACAAACGTCTCAAGCCCGTTCAAAGTCACTGTCTTATGTAAGATCACGTTCACAGTTATTGCTTAGAAGTCCTGGTTATGGTATTGCGATCTGTGATGATGGACATACTGTTACATCATTGCAGTGAGCAACATCACAACTCCACATAGTGTTTTGTACATGCAGAGTCTTTGTCCTCACACTGTTCTATGCACATATTTGTCTCCACAGATCCACCCGTTATTAACACCTCAAAGCTTGGAAAGGAAATCCCAGTTTTCAGAGGTTACCCTGAGGAGCTTGTTTGTGAAGCTGATGGCAGTCCGCCTCCAAACATCCAGTGGTCCTCAGACAAAGGGTCTCATGAGTCTGGAAGCAAACTCACTGTGACTGAAGCAGGCGCCTACAACTGCACTGCTAGAAATCGCGCTGGCTCCACATCACATGTGGTTCATGTGATTTTAAAAGGTGACGTATATTGTCCCTGGAGGATGTGTGTCATTTTTTTACAAAAATACATTTCTTAGCTAAATATATAAACCACAGGCCCAGTCCGCATATGGAAACCAGATCTGTAGGTTTGGGAGTGTAATACTCCCTTAGTCAGGAACACTTTTATTTTTGCAAATATCAAGTCAAATCTAAAGAGCTTTAATTAATGTTCATCTCAGAAAATTTTTATCCTAGCATCAAGAGTGACATATTGGCAGTTTGGATCATTTCAGCTGCTGCTCTCTGGGATGTTTCTAGAGTTTAGTAGGATTGTTATGGTTATCAAAAACCGTCTGGTGAGCAACTGCTGAACAAAATGACCCGCTGATAAAAGAGATAATAGGAAAAGTAGCAGATGGGAACAATGTGACAGAAAGGCTATGGTGACTCAAAACCACTGTGCTTCGCTGAAAAGCATCTCAAATCTTGCTCTATATGTGTATCTGCTTAAAGGATTGGGGAATGTTTTCTTGGCAGGCTTTGCACAACAAATTCTCATTGTTTGAAAGTATTTTGAGGCTTGTAGCTAAGCATTCGCATCTCTTCATGGACACAATCTTCTAATCTTCCAGCATAATCCCATAGAACATGTTTAGAATGCGGTAAAATGGGAGATTCGCAAGGGGAACATCTGCAGAGCTAATGTGATACAGTTGTGTCAACATGAAGCAGAATCTTAAATGAATATTGGTATTTCTTGGAAACCATGAAGAATTTACTGTGTTTTCATCACAAACAGAGCCCCAGCCCAGTGTTAGTATTGTGTTTCTACTAAAATACTCTTCGTCTCATGCAGAAATCGAGACACTTGTATATCATAGGGATTCGTTTCGAAATTTTAACCTTTAATATGCTTCTTGTTTGACTTCCAGAGGACTACCTTCCCCTCATCGCTGGATTCGTGGCAGTCACGGTGGTGGCCATCTCAATCATCTTCCTCTGCATCTACTCAATCTACTACAAGAACACCAAGATGCGCCGCTACAGCTTGAAAAACCCCAATTTCAGCACTCAAAACGGCAACGTAGCTCACAACGGCTGGGAAGTGCAGTTCCCCATGAACAAACTGCCTTAGCCGAACAGCTGCCGATAGCACAGAATTTACAGCTGACCACTCTGAATGAGGTGCATCTCGCTGCCATGGACAGTTTATTTAAAATCACTCAGACAGCGGGCTCACACTGGACAGTTTGGAAATCTCTTCTCCGCCTCCACACGTCACATACTCTGTTATCCTTGCATCAGTTATCATATATAAAAGTTTATCCTTGAGTGAAGTTATGCAATTAACCGTGGCTTGAGATGTACGGTTTTGTAAGGGAGCAAGGACTCAAAATTTAGTTCTCACTTGAAAGAGAAAAAGTTTTTTTTATTGTTACATGAGCACAAAGGGAATCTAATGCGATGACTGTTGATGTCACTAATGTTTGATTGTTCTAAAATAGGATTCTGCCTGCTTAATAGTTTACAAACCACATGTTTTCTGAGCCAGACGCTGCTGTGGTGTCTTTCACACTGTCAACTCAGCAGGAAATACATTTTTCTTTTAACAGCATGTTCACGCTTTGTGCGTGTTGTGACACTGAATAGGCATTTTGCTCGCATACACCATTTATTGAGTCTTTACACTTTGTAAGCCACTCTGCACTTTCTTCTGAGTTTGTATCCTTCTCTACGCCTGGTCATGCTGCGGCTCTGGCTTTATGGGACAAATTATCTTGTTCCACAGTTGTGTAGCTTTTGTATAAGTGACTGCAGGCGTTATAGCCTAATGCGTATTTAAGATGCATATCCAGGAAAACATGTTATTGTACATAGAAAATTTGATATTTATTTGTGGGAAACACTCAAGATTTAATCATTTTGTTTGTAAATGGACTGCTCTCAGTTGTGTAAATGTTGCAAATGGTGGAAGACTTAATGGAGCTCAAGTCCTTTCTGCCAGATAAGGGATTTGGACTATAGTGCATTTGTGACTACTGCTGTAAATATTTGTGACTGATGTAAAACTGTATTTTATTATTAAAATGCTTGGCTTTTCAAACTGACTGCTTTGTCATTAAATATGATCCTGTTAAGACCTAGCAGCAGGTAACAACTCCTACCACTGCAGATTATAGTTGATGAATAAAAGTCAAAAGTTGACTCAAGATGAAAAAAAACCTGACAGATATTGTGTAGGCAGATAAAAAATACAGAAGATGCTTTTAGTTAGTGAGCACGACTGAGAATGAAATATTTATTCAGACTGAGAAGTTGTCACGACTGACTCAGTTTCCTCCTTAAACTAAATTGAATCAAGCTGAGAATGTGTGATCAGTTGTCCCTGTAATTTACAAAAATAACACAAATATTCAGGAATTTTGTCTTTGATCATCGTCATGTGTAAACTGAAAAAAAAAAACATATAATAAAACTAAAAATTGTATTATCTTTCGGAAACATGTCTGTGGAAAGGCGTAAAAATTGTCCTTGGGTCAATTTAGCTGAAAATAAATAAATAAATAAAAAATGGCGGCCAGATGCTTATAGCGTTTTATTGCCTCTCCTCAGGAGGGAGCTGTAACTTCATCATACAGGTCCCACGAGGTGGACGCCTTCCCATGCTGTCGGAATGTTCAGTGACTCCGCACAAGGTACTAAATCGGTTCAACTGACTTCTGTGCTGGACTATCCCTTTAACACACACAGTCATACCATAGACAGTATACGTCTATGAGCCACACCTACTGGCCATCAAGATTATCTATGCAGAAAGTGTAACTGGTTCAAAGGAAAGGGATCCTTGCGGTGTACCTTACGGTGGGGTGAGAGTTTACGAGCAGCACGTTAATGCACCGATTGCACCTTTGTCTAGGTACTTTCTATGACCTGGTCTACAGGTAAAGAAAACACACACCGAGGAGGTACAGTATCAGCGACACGGTGCTGGAACCAGCTGCTGGATTTTTTTTTTTTTTTAGTTTGTCAAAGTTTCGGACAGCTGGTGACCCGATGTGGTTCTTCATAGTGTGCGGCTTAATCGCCTACACAGGTAAGTCGTTCCGGTTTCTGTTCCAACTACATTACCTCATCGTCTCCATTGTTTTTTAGAATCACTTTTCGATTCAGCCCACACCCATTCTTCAACTTGATTCGATAATCCTAGGACTGTTTGTGTTCCCGCTACATAGGTCACAATTTAACCTGACTATTTTGAAGCAGCTTGTTGTATTTTGCTTGATTTACCTAACTTTCACTTTCCCCGATCAGCCACAACATTATGACCACTGACAGAGAAGTAACGCTGATCAACTTATGATGATATTATGTTCTGCTGGGAAACTTTTGGACCTTCCATTCGTGTGGATGTTACTTAGACATGTACCACCCACCTAGACCAGACCAGGCACCCACACCCCATAGCAATGACACTCCATGTTGGCAGCAGCCATCCCTAGCATGAGCAGATCAGAACAAAAAACAGTTTAGGAAAAACATGAAGAACAGCACAAGGCGAGCCAGTTTCACTAGATCCCAAACGGATCAAGTATCTGTGGGATGCAATGGAACGACCAGATCCATAGATGTCCCTCTCCTCAGCACACAGCACCCAAAGGCCCCCACTAACAACATTCTGTAAAAGGGGGACCAACACAATATTAGGACATAATAATAAGGTCATAATGTAATGCCTGATCAGTGTATTTATGTCTGCCTTATTCTCTCTCACATCTTTGGCCAGATCATCCACAAAGTTTAGCTGAAAGATGACTCTCTCTCACACACTCTCTCTCTCTCTCTCTCTCTCTCTCTCTCTCTCTCTCTCTCTATATATATATATATATATATATATATATACATCTGTTATAGTTTAGAGTGCTCATAGGGCCTTGTTAGAAACAAAACACAGGGCACAGGGGACGTTACACAACGTCATAGTGTAGGCAGGAAAGTCATACTCTATATGCAAATAGCTGGATAACAAACCCTGAGTTGAGACATTAATGTATAGCACATTTGAATTCTTCTGCATTGAATAATAATTAAAATAATCATTCAAATAAGCCACTTGTCAAGTCTTTGAACATCAGATTTGTCCTTTGTTGTGTGTGAGAGTGTATATTAAAGATGGATGAACAGCTCCTCAAAAGTGCAAGTAGAGCTCCCCTTGGTGGCTTACTGCAGTATAGGTCATACGCTCCAGCACCTGCATGTTAGCGGATGGGACTTGGGCCAAACTAAAACACTAAAGCACATGTCAAATCGTTTTTTTTTCAAGGATGGTTTGTGTAATTTTAGCGTTATCTTAAAGTCTAGTAGCTTCCGTGCCAAAGGCTCCGTGAAGCGGTACTGTAGGAATGTGAGTGTAGGGAAAATAAATATATAAATCAATGCAGTATATTATCCAACATTTCTTTGTAAGTGGTAGAGGTAGAGCAGAGTGAAGTATTAATCAAACAAAAATGTGAGTGAGTCTAGAAGAACTGTGGGCAAGTCATTGGAAGAAATATTCTCAGACAGTATTGCGCAGACTCCGGCTCTAAACTTGCAAGATGTCACAATTCAGGCATCAGTTTGACAAATGCAAGAAAGTGGGGGCACGATGTCCATATTTATATACAGTCCATGTGTGAAACACTACCTACCTAAGTCTTTGTATCCCTCTAGGAAAGCCTGTGAGTGCCTCCTGTCCACTTGAGTTGAGTCCTGACAGAATAGTGGTGAGATACGGAGGCTCCTTCTCATCCACTTGCACCTCGCTATCGAACAAGACGGAGGGACTGGGCTGGGAGTCACAGTATGGAGGAGTAAACCTTCAAAAAGGGGTCTCGTTGGTTACCCTTAAGATAGAGTCTATGAATGCCTGGGTCATAGAACCAGTTTGTTTTGTCAATTTCTTCAGCGGAGACCAGTGTATAAAAAACCTACCAGTCACTGTCTACAGTAAGTAGTCCACAATTTGTTTCTGACAGTTTGTAGTTTTTTTTTATCTCTCAAAAGGTTATTGAAATCATGATTTACTACTCTTTTGTTGTTGTTCCAGAAAAGCCAGACAGCGTGTCGATGTCTCGGCCCTCAGGTGACATGATCGAGGGGCGGCAGTATGCCATGCGGTGTGACGTTGTTAATGTTGCACCAGCAAAGAGCCTCTTAGTGAACTGGTACAAAGGAAACAAGATGTTTCATACTGAAGTATTTAGTGATACAAGTCCCTCTTTGGTCAACAAGTCATCTGTCCTCAACTTAACTGCCCATGGAGATGATGACAACGCTCAGATCTGGTGCGAAGCAATGCTAAACTTGTGGCCACAAGAACAAAATCCTTCCGTAATGAGGTCCGAGCGAAATCAGATGACTGTACTCTGTGAGTTTTCAACACTTTCTTAATTTGTTCTATTTTGTATACGTCTTGCTGCGCTATGGTTGTATATCTCATTTTTCTGTATTTCAATTTTACACAGACCCGCCAGTCTTCGCCACGCCTGCAAATGAGTCGCTGGAACTTGAGGGACGCAAGAAAATTACCTTTAATTGCACAGCTACAGGGAACCCAATGCCGCAGTACGAGTGGCAGTTCCCACAAGGCGTGCAAGAGGCTCAAAATGGGAATCAGGCAATCATGATCCCGGCCTTTCCGCTTCCGGGGATCTACTCCTGTACGGCCTATAACAAATACGGCAGAAACGTCAAATATTTCACCGTCACCGAAGCTCCAAGTAAGATACTTTTACTAAACTCATTCTTTTTTTTTATCTTGCTCTCATCTAATTGTCAATCATTTTTCATGCTGTTGTTCTCCACTAGGTAGTCACCCTGGGACCACTGCTGGAATTTTAATGGCTGTGTTCTTTGTTCTAGTCTTTATTTTGGGATGCGTGGTCTATCACAGACAGAAAAGAAACCTTGCAGGAAGGTCTGACGAGTTGAGCTGAGAGAGAGAGAGAGAATGTAACAAAAAATTCCCATCTCCCACAGGGGATCAAACAACTATGGGTGCCATACTTGGAGGAGGCCTGGCCTTGGCAGTCGTGATCGCTGTCGTAGGTTTTGCTACTGTGACACCTGACGGCACGTTTTCATTCAACAAAGGCAGCTATATCAGAGGACAACCTACCTCATCTGGACCTGTATGAGGCAGAATTTTTAAACCCAATTTTTTCTTCTTTGGTGTTTGGAGAAACATGTCGCTTACATGTCTCTTAAAGGCTGAGGGGCATTGACTGGTCTGCATGCTCAGTTGGTGTACTTCTGCTCATGCTTGGCTGCTGCTGTTTTAATAATGAATGCAAAATAACCTCAATCTTAACGTTCTCCTGATTAATATTGTAATATTAACAGACCCCACATTTACAGTCCAGAGAGTGTGTTTAAATGCACTGACAGTGTACATGCAGCAGGTCAGTGTTAAAATCAGTCCCCAGGCACCGCCCTTTCTCAGAAGCATGACTCACTTCATTTTAAATGGTGAGTTGCTGCTGCTTCCTGCCCCTTTTTGGTCATCATCCCCCTCACAGCTGTACTCTGTTTCAGTTTTAGTTTAACATTGGTACGTTGTGTTGCAGATGCTTCATTGTTGGAGAGTGTAAACTTATGCAAACACTCTGCTGTTAAACTGCTACTTTCCACTTCCAAAGTCTTTGTGCTGCTCACTCGCACATGTCGAAAAGGCGACTGGTTACCATGGTGCATGTAAACACACTGAACGCAGGGGCATTAACACTGAATGTCTTTGAATCTACCAGCTCACTGTTTGGTTTTTTTTCGCTTGCACATTTACTGTACGGTTTGATCCGAGCTGCTTTATTATCATGTTTGGAGCAAAAAAAAAAAAACTCTGACAAACCCACTGTCTGTTATTTGTCCCGGTACAATGCAAAGTTAGCAACATGGAAAAGAGCCATATATTAATATGAGCGATTAAAGTTTCAATGAGGAAAACTAAACAACACCCGGAAGGGCAGTGCCTTATAACGGGCCATAACAGTGGGTTTTTCAGCAGTCAAACAGTTAATACTTTGGGTGTAAAAAAATTTCTCAGGCTATGCTGCACTCTTGTGGAACAGAATTTACATTCATGATAATAAGTCATAGAAAATGGATCAGTAGCCGTTGTTGCTTTATTGCTTGCATTACAGCTTTGTTACATATCCTTTTTTTTAAATTCTACAAGAAATACACCAGCTTTAACCCCATGTGGCCAAATGTAAAGCCAAAATTTGTGTTTTTATCTATTTATTTTGACCAGGCACTAGATACACAAAGTTTTGATGATTTTTGTTGCATTTGTTCAGGTTCTGTGAAATGTATATTGAGATTTTTCTACACCCTGGTACAGCCTTTTGAATGTTGACTTGCACTGATGATACCATTTCACTGATTTACCAGCAGAATATTTTTCAAAATAATAATAATAATACCAACCAAACTTTTAGCCATAATTGAGTCGTTTTCGGGTAAAAAAATAAAAATAAAAAAGAATGACTTGCCTTATCGAGCCTATACTTGAATGTAAACACAAAATCCTGTATTAGATACACAAGGTGCCAGTGAAATATTCTCAGAAAGTATGTATTTGTTCGTATTTCAGAATTAATTGTTGAGAAAAAGGGACTGCTGGACTGGGAGAAGACATTTTAAAGGGATTATAGCTAAATGTTAATGCATGGCCCATGCATACGTGCGGCTCATGCATATGTATGCGTCAGTTGTTTCGATGAGGCCAGCTTCTCTGTGACTTCCTGAGGCAGAATACTGATTGAGGCAAAGTCAAACCCTGCCGCCTTTTGTCAATCCCTTGGACCTCTTGTCTTTCTCTCCGTCTCTTTCAGTCTGGTTTACATTGTCAGCGCTGAGACTGCAATACTAATTAGTTTTTAAGAAAGTGAATGTAAACGAGTGCTGTTCTGCCTTGCCTATATAAACCTATTTTTCTTCTAAAACTGTGTTCTTAAGTTCATTCTCCCACAGAAAGCACTGTTTGTGTATGCTCTTAGTGTGTTGCCATAACAACCTGGCAGAGTGGGTATTGTTCAGTTAGTCCTGGAGTTAAAAAAGGAAAAATACATTCTTATTATTTCATTTTGCTCAAGAACATGCCAAAGGAGTCTCACATGCAAGAGAAGTGAGCCCACTGTAATCTGTGCATTGACATTCCCAGCTGCGCTTTCCATAAATATACCAAAAAGTGTCAGATTACTTGCTCACTCGCACTTGTCTTGCAGTCAGAGCTAGCTCAAACGCTGTGTAGAATTCTGGTCACAGTGGGAGTCCTACAAGCTCCATCCTGCACAGGACCAATACTCCTGCCTGCTGGGATTTCACAAAGCATGGAGGCCAGAATCAGTAGGATACAAGCACGCGAGAGGAACTAAAAACAAGCTTTTCTTCTCGGCCAGTCATGATTCGATGCAAAAACAAGGGCTTTAGTTAATGGTCAGATTGCATAGAATAACCACACAAGTACCGACTCGTCTCAACGCGATGTGATGAATGCAGTTCAGATGTCTGCAGTCTTATCTCCAGTTTCCAGGAGATTGTTAAGACGTGGGTTAGAAGTAGGTTACAGTTGAGTTGGGCTATAGATGTAATTCTATGGTTTGATATTTATTATAAAATCATGTGCAAGGCAAGAATGTATCACACCTAAAATGACAATAAGTTTAATCTCTTTATTGAATATAAACAAAAAAATAATACATGTATCTCATGGTATTTTTGCGCTTTGTCCGAATTTGAATCTCTAGTAGAGAGCAGTACAAAGCAGCGAGCTTCTTTTATTCAGAGGCCTGCCACCTGTTAAATTTCCCTCTTTCTCCTTCACCCGCCACCCCCAAAGTCAGCTGGGAGGGAACTATGTTTTGTTCCACCATAGTTCCCTGCAGAGTTGCCAAGGCTGTTGAAGTTGGAATTTTCTGCCTTTCGCCGCCTTAATCGAGTGCAGAAGTCAGTGCGGGAAATAACATGGGAAACGACTTTCTGAGATGGATTCTTGTGTTTTGCCTGTTAAGTTCAGGTAAGATGCTGTCTGCAGCATGTTTTCTTTTTAGGTCTAAATTCAAACTTGTTTGGTTCATGGCTACGCTTCAGGCAAATCTGCAAGTGCCAGTTATGATGGGCTGCCACTGAAATAACAAATGCTGGACGTATGTGCAGCAAAAATAAAGCGTAGGCAAAGTCATATATAAAATGTTCTTAAAAATGTTTTGAACCATTTCACATGTATTACTTTTGACTTGTGTGTGTTGACACAGGGTTACATAATATCCTGTATAGGCTGTTATGTAGGATATATGAAAGTGAAAGGTGATAACCAGAGGCTGTAAAGACAGTGATGATGATGATGTACTGCTGTGTGTCTTAGTGTCAGGTGAAAGTTGCTCCCTAATCCTGAAGCCCTCCAGGGTTGTGGTGGGCTTTGGGGACCCAGTGTCAGTCAGCTGTGAAGCTGCTCGCCCGGTACGAGTCCTGGGCTGGGAGTCAGCCATCAGCGCCACACACACACAAGAGGACCGGTCTGTCCAGTGGAAGGTGGACAGTCTCATTGATTGGATCGAGGAGCCCATTTGCTATGGGGTGTTTTTCACAGCTCCGAGACAGTGTGAGGAGAAGCTCAACCTTGTCCTCTACAGTGAGTCACCTTTGCTGCTAGATCTCAAATGAATGTCTTATGTGAGCATGCATCACTGACCTGGTGTCTTATTGATTTAGAAACTCCAGATAGTGTCTCCATCAGACACGTGAACCACACTGGCCCCATGGTGGAAGGAAAGGAGTACCAGCTGCTCTGTGAGGTTCAAAACATTGCTCCTGTTCAGTATCTCACTCTGAAGTGGTACAGAGGGCAGACAGAGGTCTATAAACACTCCTTCTCTGAGCTCATATCATCCTCACCTGTCCAAGTGTCCTCTATCCTTGTTATTACACCAACCAAAGCTGAGAATGGAGCACAATATAGGTGTGTTGCAGAGCTGGAGCTTGGACCAGAGGGACCACAGCCATCTCCTTCTGTGGCTTCTGAGCCTCTTAATGCATTTGTATATTGTGAGTCATAAACGTATTCTCAAGCTTTGAAACAAGTTCTCACATGTTCAGCACACCGAGGAATGATGTCTTTGGTTTGGTTTCTCTTCTAGCTCCTCCAACATTCCTCAGTCCTGATCCAGAGATTTTGGATTTTACAGTGGGTGCTGAAATCACCTTGAACTGCACTGCCACGGGAAACCCAACACCTGTATACAGCTGGCAATCCTCCCATCCAATACTGGAGAAGATAGAGGATGAAGCAGTTGTTACCTCCTCCTCACTGCTGCCAGGGACCTACACCTGCACTGCCTCCAACACGCTGGAGAAGAAGAGCAAGCAGTTCACTGTCAAGGCGAAGACCAAAGGTGAACTTAAAAGTGTATTACTACATGTGCAAGTTGTTTGCTCACACTGAAACCTAACCCGTGTCTTTTGCTTTCACTTAGGTGTTTGAGGCAAGCAGTTTTGAGTAGGGATCAGATGACCACATCGCCACACAAGGGGAATACTACTTAAGGGATTTTATTGTTGCTGCTTTAGAGATGGAAATGCATGGAAATGCAGTCATGACTCAATGGATATTTATGAGGATATTCTTATCATCCAGAATTAGATCTTGTAGAGAAAAATAAATGTACTTTGTTTGGTAATTGCCACTTAATTTGTCTGTACTGGTTTAGATATAGCTCACCTTTTATGCTCTCCATTTGATATTCTGTACCTAATTTATATTTTTGACTAGTTATTTTGCTAATAATGAAATGATCTTGTAATATCACAAACGTGTAACTACTCCTGAAATAGCATTTGTGACTAGCAGCAGGCCATCACTGTAAATACGAACCATGCCTTAATTTTCTTATCTTTATCAATAAAAGTTCAATTAAAACTGTTTTCACTCATTGATATTATACATATACACTTCTATTGTAGGTTATTATCATTATTAAACACTAGATTATGACTAAAAAAACAATACCAGGATACCAGAACAAACAAAAGCCATTGACTGTATTTAGCCCATAGTTTAGCCGCCTATCAGTCATTCTTCAACCACAAGATGTCGAGGATTTTGCTTCCTCAAAAATGATTGGTTGTCGACGTGTCACATGATCAAAACACTGCCCCGTACAGGAAGTAGCATCAGCGGCTAACGTTTGCTAACGACCTTTCATCTGGGACCTGTATTAAATGTTACGTCCATGACAAATCAATTCTACTGACGAAGGTGGGAGTCGGTTCGTGTGTGTTTCGACTTGCGTCGTCGCACGTGCATTTGCTTAACAGAAGTGAACAACATCTAAAAAAAACAAAAAAAACTTCTCTTTCAGACATGCCGCAGAAAGATCCATGTCAAAAGCAAGCATGCGCAATTCAGACATGCTTACAAGGTATTTAAAAAAAGGTCACTTGAATGCATTTATATGTTGTTAAGCCCGTATGAGTCGTTTCTTTGTGTACTTCGTCCTCCTCCTGCAGCTAACAAATACATGGAGAGTATGTGCCAGGATGTGATCCGGGAGATGCGACGGTGCTGTCAGACGCACGCTGCAAACTCTGTCTGCTGCTCCGGATTCAAAGACTCAAACGCTTCGAATAAAAGCGACGCATAGCTCCTGCGGGGCGTATTTGGATAGTTGGAAGGAGAAACATTGCATCAACGTTGTATCTGTTGTCTGCTGCTAAAATTAAAGGAACACTTTTTAATCTGGTTAAGTAGCAGATGGGTTGTTATTCCGTTTTAGCCCCTTGAGTGTTAATGACATCAACAACAGGTGCACTAGAGGGGCAACAATGTTGCGACCCCCAAAACAGGAATGGTTTCACAGGTGGAGGAACCTCACACATTTCCCTCATGTTTTCTGTTTTTCACTAGTTTAGTATTTGGCTAGGATCAGTGTTACTACTGGTGGCATGAAACCTGGACAGCGGTTGCACAGGCAGTCCAGCTCCTCCTGGGTGGCACAAAAATATGTGTCTCCCATCAAAGTCTCAAGATCAGGGAGGAGATTCCAGGAGACCAGGACCGGTATCTGCTCCTTTGTGCAAGGAGGAACAGGATGCACGTGCACTGCCATGTTTCATGTGGCAAGAGAGTATGCAGGCAGTGCCCCACACTCACCTGACCTAAATCCAACACAATGTGTCGGGCGGTCGAAGCAAGGTTGCACCTCAATACCCCAGGAGGACACCATTCATTGTCTCATCAGGACTCCGAGGTTGTTGCAATGATTTTTTTTTTTTTTCTGAGATTTTCAGGGTGACTGTAGAAAAATATTTGGTTTAGTAAACAGGTTGTTTTCATGCACGATTAAGTGCCTTGTAGAATACCTAATAGTTCAGTGCAGGAGGCCTGATGCCTTGATGTCATCTCAAGAGGCCTGCTCCCTTCTTCCTGAGAAATAGATAACATGCTTGTTGAAAGGCAGCAAGACTGAAGGGAGTGCCACTCCCATAACCTTGTGTTGTATGAGATTCTGTGCACTGCTTGAATAAAGAAACGTTGAATTCAAGATCCTCATTGCAAGAGTGGTGATTCCTTTTTTTTTCAACCCACACTCTGAATTCAGCCGTTTGTAGGTTACTCATTTTCGTTTAACCCCTACCCCTCCATACCAGTATAGATATCCAGCATGATTCTTGTCCCACTGAGATCTGATGAGTTTTCAAAGCATTTCTTTCATTTTTGCAAGCAGTCTATCTATATATAACCGTGCAATAGATTGAGTTGCTGGATAGCTGGTTTCACAGAATATGAAACCATACAAAAACTAGACTTTAAACTGAATTTTTTTCTCATCATTGCTAAATGCTGTATGCAGCCTGGGGCCAGTCATCACACCCTTCCCGCACTGATGAGTAAGCTGTCAAATGTTTTTATTCATTTAAAGGAAGTCTGATTAATTGTTTTCGTGTTATTGTATTACCATCATCTTATGAAGTAAGAGAAACATGTCAGTGCGTGTCAGTGAGAAACTGGCACAACTGTCTTTTACTGAAGTCTTGTTAAACGGTTTGTTCACAGACTGTACAATATACAGTACTTTCTGGTCTGCTACACACTTCTTAAAACTACAGTGCTCCCTCTTCTGGCAGTGAGAATAATTACACTGTCTACAATGATGGATGTAAAGAGTCATATTGTTCTTAAACCGGAGTAAACTTAAACGACAACCAGATTTAACAATACTAAAGCATTTAACGTAATGTTTGGTAGACATAACTACGTGAAACAGTTCTATAGAACAAGTCTTGTGTTACACAACTCAAACTTCCCAAATGAATGACTAAATTCTCACTTACTGTTTATTTGGCTCTTGTACCAATGTTCTCTAACAAGGTGGTTACATTTTCAGTTTCGAGATATTTTTTTTTTATATGAAAGAGACAAGAAGAATAGCTCTTACATTAACATATTTATCCGTATTTTAGGCAATATATTACAGAATGATGAAGTGAATATATAAAAATACTGAAAAGCAGAATAAACCAGTTGTCTGTATGTTTGATATCATCTTCTTCAAATATTGGAAAACACAGTCAAAACTTGTGAGTCTAGATATCTGACAGTTAAATAATTAAAACACGAAATGTTTGGTAAGATACTTGGTGAGAGACTGAGGCATAACCTTGTAAATTTTTTGGTTGGTGTGTATTACCCTGTGTCTGTACAGAAGAAAAATAAAACAAGAAATTTATTCATAACTTATTGAAGGTTTGGTATTTTTACTCGAAATAATCTGACATTTACACCAAAATATTACATTTACCACATCAGACATTTCTTTGAAAAGTGCATTTACACAAGTGAGGATTACATTTCTTTTTATGGAAATGAAATCATTTATGCAGCTGACTGTGAAAAGAAATCAGCTTCATATAGACAGACTGTAAATTAATTAAATTTTAATTAATTTATTTTTATTTATTTATTTTACAAAATAAGAACATAGTATTTATTTAAATAATACCAGATAGTCAAAGGAAAACGTGTCAACTTACAATAAAACAAGTCAAATTAGTAAAGAAATTAGAATACAATTATGGAACTATATATTTATATATATTTTCTCTTCTCTTCTCGCTCTTCTCTTCCGCCTTCCGGTGCCGTGCGCTGACGGAGTGACGTGCTGACGTCAAGCGGAAATTTGCAGCAGCAATTCTTTCTAGAATTCTGTAGCAGTTTCTCGCTAGCCCACGTTAGGGAGGTCTCTCTCGGCCAAATACAGCCAAACGCTGTATATATCTCAAATACACATTTGTGGGAAGTGCAGCGTCCTTTGGATATATTCTTATTTGACTCGAACTTCTGGTTAGCTTCGTTTAGCTCCTAAACTTAACCGAGTCATCTTCCAAGCTAACACTGTTAGCATTGGATTCTTATTGGCAGGATGTCTCGGATAGACTACAGCGTGTGGGACCACATTGAGGTGTCAGACGATGAAGATGAGACCCATCCTAACATCGACACACCCAGCCTCTTCAGATGGAGACACCAGGTGCAGCATTAAGTATTTTACGATTAAACGAAATATGTTTCAACCTACTGAACTGGGTGCAGTTGAATTCTTGTTTACTTCAGTGCTGGACACATTTTCACATGGCTATTTTAAGTAGGTACAAATTATATGTTCTTTGTAATTGGTCTGAGAGTAAATGGAAGGGCATTGTGGGTTTGATAGTTATAGACTGTGAAACTCTTGCCACTGTGGCTGTGTGAGATCTTATAATATTTATCCTACAGGCACGTGTTGAGCGAATGGAGGAATTCCAGAAAAAAGGTGAAGAAATAAAGAAAACAATGAACGAATGTCGGCGTAAGCTGGCAGAGGCACAGAAGAAAGTACAGCAGCTGACCATTTCAGAGTCAGATGATGCCAAAGCAGAGCTGAGCAAAGCCCAGGCTGAGGAGAAGAAACTGAAAAAAGAGGAACGGGAGTGGACGAAGAAGATGGATGACCACAACCGGGAAGAGAAGAAGATGCCATGGAACGTTGACACGCTTAGCAAGGACGGTTTCAGCAAGGTGAGACAGATAATATTGTCTCCTTGTCTTCAGTTTTCTAACTGATTTTACCTTCTACACCCCACAGCCCCGTTTCAAAATTCTGTGGCACTGAGGATCAAGCTGCATCAAGCTTTCCCTACACAGTTGCTAGAATACATTTCTTCTGATCCTGTCATGAAATTAGTTTTGTATTTAAAATAATGTGCCTTTAAACACTAAACTGGAGTGTATTGTTGCCTCGCTTCCTAATGTGTGGCATATACCTTCGTGACGATTTGACACCGTAGCTACGGCAACAGCCCAGAGCCTATGCAGACCCTAATGCCGTAGCCTGACATGCACCTCCCCAGAAATGCAACTACACATCACGGAGACGCAGACCGCAAGAGCGGTGATTGATCCGCTTGGTAGTAGTGTTTTTCCTCTTCAGTATTTCCAGCTGCTTTACCATCTTTTTCGCAATTTTGTAATTGACTGTTTTGGATCAATAAAGATGGAATACATCGAGGAAAGGTTAACTGAGGAGGCTCGGAGGTGCAAGCATTTTATGACTTGTCTTCAACAAAAGTTTCAGTCGCCAGTGGCAAAAAAGACACAGTACCAAATAGCGTTTGCCTGGCATTTTTTACAGAGCGAGCCAGACTGACAAACACACAAGTATAAACGGCTCCCACCGGCGTAGGCTATGTGTGTAGGTTACGCTGTCTATGTTCCACAGTACTTTAAATGAGCTTTAATGATACTACATGTGTCATCCTCCACCCAAATCTTTGAACACTATATGAGCATCTGTTGATTTATTCAGTCATTGCTTCTGGTCAGAAGGTGCGACAGTGTGCTTGTGAAACTGAATTAGTTGCTATAATGATTTTTATTCAAGGCATTTCCAAAATGAGTGGATTAAGCTGATCTTCAGTATTTGTTTTACATGTGCCTTAAACTAAAACTCAACATTGAAAAATGTGATAAACGGTGTCTCCTGTCTAGATGTATGTACGTGACGGGCTTGAGAAAGTTAAGTAGTGCTGGTCTAAGCAAAACTGTGATGTGGTAGTGTGAATGTTCAAGTTAAGCTATACACCTCTATCCAGCCCTACGCCACATCGACAGAACACCATTAAGATAAGAAAAGTCTTTAGCAGGAGAGGACATTTTGAATATTTACATAACATGCAAAAGTCATCTGATATAACGGATATGCAATGGTTAATGTTTACCGTAATGATTTCCAGTCAAATCCAGTCATATCAGAACTCTTGCTAAATAAAGTTTTTAATGATTATTGTCTGAACTTGTTCTCAATAGAGCGTTGTTAATGTCAAGCCTGACTCTTCTGAAGAGACCGAAGAAGAGAAGGAGCAAAAACATAAAACCTTTGTGGAGAAATATGAAAAGCAGATCAAACATTTCGGTAAGGATTATTATATTGACGTCTATAAGCCTCAGATGTTTACCCTTTGCTACAGGGTGGCCGTTGTGATGCTCCTTAATTTCTCTCTGTACTACAGGTATGTTGCGACGTTGGGACGACAGCCAGAAGTACCTCTCAGACAATCCTCATCTAGTATGCGAAGAGACTGCCAACTACCTGGTCATCATGTGCATTGACCTTGAAGTTGAGGAGGTAAATACTAAAACAGTGTTTGACATATACTGAGGTTCCTTTTTACGACTGGAACGTGGTGATCACGTCTTTCTGCCGTGACTTGTTTTCTATACGAAGTCGGTATGTAATTTGAAATGTGTACATTGTTTTGAAAATGTGTCCTTGTTATGCAGAAACATGCATTGATGGAGCAGGTGGCTCACCAGACCATCGTCATGCAGTTCATTCTGGAGTTGGCAAAAAGCCTCAAAGTTGACCCCCGTGGTTGCTTTCGTCAGTTTTTTGCCAAGATTAAGGTGAGTAAATGAGTTTGAATGTACTCAGTCTAACAAACCTTGTGTCCTTTTGAATGTTTGAACCAGAAGAACTAAACTAGTCACTAAGCATCTTTTAAGATTCTTTTCTTTGCTTCTTATATTAAGCCAATCAGTGTAAGGATCTATTTCTTGATCATTTCTCAGACAGCAGATCAGCAGTACCAGGAAGCTTTCAATGACGAGCTTGAGTCATTCAAGGAACGGGTTCGGGGCAGGGCCAAGATCCGCATAGAAAAGGCAATGAAGGAATATGAGGAAGAAGAGCGACAGAAGCGCCTGGGACCCGGAGGGCTGGATCCGGTAGAAGTGTATGAGACCCTTCCTGCTGTAAGTTCTACGGTTATCTGGAAGCACGCTTTCCTTTTATCGCCACTTGTTAGTTTCAGCTATCTAACAGGGCTGTGTTGGTCATTACAGGAAATGCAGAAATGCTTTGATGATAAGGACATCCAAATGTTACAGGAGGTTATTAGCAAAATGGACCCAACGGTAGGTTGCTGTTTTAATCTGTCACGTCTTTTGTAATATTTTCCTCATCTTGCTTAATACTGAAATGTAATTTTATTAACATACATTTCAGATAAGTCCTAGTTTGTATCGCTGTAATTTGATTTCTTTTTTAAACAATTAGGAGGCAAAGGCCCACATGAAGAGGTGCATCGACTCAGGTCTCTGGGTCCCCAACTCAAAGACAGACGATGGAGATGAAAAAGAAGAAGCCACCTATGAAGAGGTGAAACAGGAGCCGGAGGAAACAAAGAAAGAATGACCAACGCTGGCCCCATGATAGGTTGTTTTCGCAAATGTACTTACCCCTTGTATTACAACTCCTCTATGTGTATGATTAGTTGGCCAGGCAATTGAATAACTTCTCCAGAATATTAATCTGAGGTTTGAGAGATAAGCATTCACCTACCTACACAACCATGTTGCATCAGTAACTCCTGCTTGGACAAAAACCTGCTGCTTGTGTGTTGGTCTTTTATTTGTTTGGAAATCACTGAAGCTGTTCTTTCATTTAATTCTACACACTTGTCAAATTGTGTGGGTGTGTCTGTGCAAACATGCCTGCCTGCTTTATTTGTGTAGGTGTATAGTTACTATGTTTTTGTTTGTTTGTTTGTTTGTTTTTGTTTTTTTAATTTCCAAATTTAACTTTTTTGTTAGACTTCCAGGGCTTGAGCAGCCAATTATAGTTATTTCCCCAAAGTGACATTTTCTACAGACTTGCTTAACTAAAGGTTGAATTATATCCAACTTCTCAAGACAATGCTGTTGTGGTTATCTATTAAGTTTTGGTGTTTTCCAGATCATGAACTCAAAGGTGAAAACTGTGTCATATAAGTAAATGATGAGACCTTTTTGGTGATTATTATTATTATTATTATTATTTCACATACTGATTCAGTGGCACATTGAGTAAACAGGTGACTATGATATGACCTCTAGTTCATCACATCTTACAATCCAACCCAACAACAATGTTAATCACTAAGAGCTGTCAAGTCAGTCAGTTTCAGACCTGATGAGAATGTCACTGGTTCAGCTAGAATCTACATTAAACAGGAAAAACAACCGTCCAGGTCCAATACGTAGCATGCAGACATTAGATGCTGTGTGACTATTCTGAGAAATGCTAAGGTGTGGCTGGAGCTTGTTTGTCAGAGGTGAGAGTTCTTGCACCCCTGCATGATGTCAGAGCTAATATTAAAAGTAAAACTGATAAAAGTAAATCACTTTACACAAAGGCATTATTTGACTAGCTCATAGATCACTAAATAAAACTGCGTAGTGTGTACTAATGGGAGAATTTGTGAATACATTTTTTTCCTTAACTTTCTGTGTGCGACTACATGTCAGGAAGCACCTGACTACAATACCGCAGCTGCTTTGTATTGCAAAAATACCATATGATAAAGGGCAGCTCCGTCTCCACTGAAATGGCCAAAGCTAAATTCAACAAAAAACACTATAAAATTTGACACAGGGCTGACATATATGACAGAGGATGTTCAATATTTAGTCACAATGACATCTGTGTTGCTGCATGCAGTTGACATAACAAATACTCATGAAGATGAAGATGAATACAATGACCAACTGCTGAAGAGAGACACCATAACACAGAGGAGTTGAAGGACATCTCATTTGACCTGCTCACTGGGGGAAGAATTATTGTGGGTGATGGTGCTTTGGAAATTTATCACTGGAAGTGATCGCATATTACTAGATAGTAGCACATCATTCATCAACCCGCCCTTTTATTTTCTCTGCCGTTGTTGGGATACTTCAAGCAGTCTTGAGATTTTCATTCATGCATAATCAAGTATGTGCCTTAATACACCCAGCAGACCAGGTATGGACAGGTAACTAATATAATAATAGCGATAAGCCCTTTATGTAGTTTTTGTACTTTTCCAGATTTGAGAATTGATGCTTGTGCAGTCCAATTAATGTATAATCCTATGTTAATTATTTATTTTAAGTGTTAAACTGCAGATGGCTGCTGTCAAACCGGTTGGCAAAGTTTCATCTGTACCATCTTCTCCCAGTGAATGATGATTGACCTGTATTTGGATACGCTCCACAGCTGTAAATGAAAACAGATCCAGCAGTGATGGATTCAAGTACATATTTATTTCTTACCTTACAAATGAAAAAAAGAAAAAAAAATAACTTTAAATATTGAGGAGTAATGTGACGTTTGAGCAACATATGAGAGGAGCCTACCTGACACCTGTCACAGAGAGTATGCCTCAAAGTCACATTGGGTTTAAAGCAAATAAACATAAACAGCATTACCCGGTGTAAGATCACAATATATGATTTACGCGATAATCACTTTCATTGTCTGTTTATTTTGTTTATTTTGAAAGGCCTCTCTCTCTCTCTCTCTCTCTCTCTGAGTGTGTACGTGCGTGCGCGTGCCGCGTCAGGTCTGCTGGAGGCAGAGGGAGTGGCCATGTTGGTTTCGGGAACGAGTCTCCTTTCGTAGTTCGTAGTTCACGAGAATCCGAGAGAGTAGGCGGAGGGGAATCACGCTCACAAGATAATGAAGCCCGACGGTGTTAGGTTTTGATATAACGTCTTCAACGAGCCCCCGTTTAAAGGTGAGATACTCGACTGTCACCCGCGATGTTGAGTTTACTTGCAAGTCCGAGGCTGAAATAAGGTGTATCTGTTTCCTTGATATAGACACACTGTGAAGTATTTGAGGCTCGTTTTATGGCTGGATATGTCTGAAATATGTGTATTTTTTAATACACACCCATGTACCTGAATCGTTGTTGTGATTTCAGACGTTGCTTAAATGTGCAGGTAAATGTAAACAATAAGTTAGCCATGGTGTAATTCCGGAAGTCTTTTTTTGATAGATTGATCTGACTTCATGACGTCATATTCATTAAAGTTACAGCCGATGTCGTATTTGTCACGCGATGATCTACCGAGCTGTTTGGTTAAAAAATAATAATAAAAAGATTAGATTTAATATGCTGTTACGGTGTCGTTTTAAAGTTTCGCACGCGTTCGCGTTTACGTAAGCATTAACGCAATTGTGATTCCAGCGAATTCTGCAGCAGACACGACAGTGGTTTAAGTTAATGTGTGTGTGTGTTTGTGTGTGTGTGTGTCAGTGATCTGGCAACCCCCCCTCCCAACATGTCTAGGAGAAGAGGGTGGTCCAAGAGCTCCAGGTCAGGATCATTTCCTGTCCCAGGCCTGAGCGAACCTCCTCAGGGTCAGGGCATCCATGTTTACCTTTTCTGGACCAAAGGAGGGCAGCGTTATTTGTCCCAACCAGCCGGAGAGGTCACAGCAGAGGAGCTGTGCATCTCGGCTGCGGAGGCTGTAGGTGAGACTGAATGCCCGGACCGGATAGTACACACACCCATACTAACATGAAAGGAATTTGTATTCGGAGTTTCCTGTTATATCATGTTAAAGCATGCTGGTGTGTAACTTCCTTTTTCTCCCCACCATCAGGGATAACACCTCTGTGCCATGTGTTGTTTGCGCTGTATAATCCAATAAACCGTTGCTGGTACAGTCCGAACCATGTTTTCAAACAAGAGGCGAGCTCCAGCCTCGTTCTTTACTACTGTATGAGGTTAGCCTGCATTGTTTTGTAATGCCTCATTTGGAAAATGAAGATGAGACACAGTGCATTCACGTGCTGTCTGGTTTCCTCATACTTAGGTTTTACTTTCGGAATTGGCATGGACTTAATGACAAGGAGCCAACTGTTTCCCGCTACGCTCTCAAATCTGGGACGCAACAGGGCGGTTTCCCTCTGCTTGAAATGGCCTCTTTGGAGTATTTATTTGCCCAGGTGTGTGTTTCATGTGCTGTAAATAAACGCACGTTGCCGTTGTATTGACAATAGCAGATTCATGCAACCTCTCATTCCCCTGTGATCCCCAAATCCAGGCTAAATATGAATTTGTGAACGAAGTGGTACAAATAGAAGACGTGGCGTCTGAGGAGGATCTGAGCCGGTTCAAGAATGAGAGCTTGGGAATGGCTGTACTTCAGCTGTCATACCAGGCAATGCAAACAAATTCAACATTACAAGCTGTAGCTGGAAAAAACAGGTAATTACCTTAGAAAATACTCTTTCCAACTAAAATTCTGCTGCTACAAGCAATGATAACTCTAACATAACTGCAGGATCCAGGTATTGTTAACAAAACTCTCTTTTCAGCTTCTTACAGTGCATTCCAAGGTCTTTTGCCAGACAAATCTCCAGAGACAACTTCCTGACTAAAATCAGGATCCAGCGGGTGTTTGCAGACTTTGTGCGAACCTTCCAGCAGCACACCGTGGATAAGGGCCGACTGGGACCCCAGGAGATCATGTATAAGTACATCTCCACTCTCGAACACTTGGCGCCAAGTTTCGGCACAGAGACCTTCCCTGTAACACACCTCGAACTGAGGCTTGATGGGGACGGGAGCAGCTCGTTCTCCAGCACCACCCATGCCCAGGGCGTCTCAAAAGACAACTACGACGCTCCCGGCACACATGAAATAATGGTGTCTGGCACCAAGGGGATTCTGTGGAGGAAGGTTTCTCTTCAGAAGGTTCGCCAAAGCACAGTTCCAAGCTTCTAATGAGCTAGTTCTGAGATTCGGTGTACATGTTTTATTCACTCCATCTCCTTACCTAGGCGCAGGCTAACACTTACTTCTCGAATGACTACATGAACTACATGAAGAAAACAAAACAGCCGTCCAGCCAGCCGACGGAGAACGCTCCCGATAAATGGACCTCCTTCTGCGACTTCCCTGAAATAACGCACATAGCAATTACCGAAGCTAATGTGTGCATTAGCACTCAGGACAATAGATGCATGGTGAGAGTACTTGTTTATCCTTTTATGCAAAAGCTGAGTACATTAATTTAATTGTGTTGCGGTGCATTAGTCCAGTTGATGTGGTGCATATTAGTCTTTCTACTGTTGAGTCTTTGAAACGCCTATACGTTATTCTTGTACGCCTAGATTGGCATAATGTGTGTGACTATAAGAGCCTTGAGTTTTGGTTTTGCCTTCGGCATTTTAATATGTTTTAAATTCACATGTGTCTGTAGGTGGGAGCTCTTATTGTAAGCTTGTGGTGTTTCTCTGTATGTATGTAGGAGGTTCAGATGAACTCCTGCCAGGAGGCCCATTCCTTCATCTCTCTTCTAGATGGATACTACCGACTGACTGCAGACGCCCACCACTATCTTTGTTGTGAAGTGGCTCCCCCAAGGGTAGTGCTGAGTGAAGCAAATCTACTGCATGGACCTATGCAGTGAGTTTTTTCTCCTCCCATGCATGCACATTCAGACACTCACGGCCTATAAAGACACACGTTATATCATAACTCTGCTGTGCTTCCAGTGATGATTTTGTGCTACTTAAGCTGAAAAAGGAGGCAGCAGAGGAGGGAGCTTTCCTCGTCCGTTGGAGCGCTGTCGACTATCGCCGCATCATCCTTGCTGTGCTAAACAAAAATGGGGTAAGTCAACACCCACACTCTTCTCTGGGAATTGTTGCAGTGCAGTGAGTGGGACACATTTCAGAATCTATGTTCCACCTGCGTTTTATGCACACAGAATGGTTCAACGCCGAGCCACAAGCAGTTTCGTATTCAGCAGAAGGGTTCAGTGTTCTGTCTAGAGGGCTGGGACCAAGAATTCTCCTGTGTGAAGGAGCTCATAGACCGCCTCAAGACCTTTGTACTCAAGTCTGGTTCAGAAAGCTTTACCGTCAAAAAATGCTGTTTGCCACGTCAAGGAGGTTTGTGTTTACCGGACATCTCACCAGCTGCACTCTGGTTTTAAAGTAACTCTGTACTGTGAGACACTTATGTGTTTACACAGGTTTGTCTGTGTGTGTGTTTGTGTATTGCAGAGATTTCCAACCTCCTGGTTTGTAGGCAACGCGGCGATCGCTGCGGTAACCCTGAATCCCTCTCTCTAAACCTGACTGATCTGCGTTTCAATCCGATTAAAGAAAAAGACATCAAACGGGTAATAATATCCACTCGCCACCTCCGTTTTAACACGAGGCCTCTGCTTTGTGACTGACCGCGTGGATGTTCTGTTTGTGAGCAGGAACAGCATTTAGGCCGCGGCACCAGAACCAACATCTACGTAGGACGTCTTCTGGTACGGGGAGGAGAAGAGAACGACGACGTTGAGTTCAACAACAACTTGGCTGACCGCAAAGGCATCCGAGTGGTTCTCAAGATTCTAGACCAAAGCCATAAAGACATTACTTTCGTAAGTCATGTGACGTTTGCATGAATTGCAACAAGCGCTTTCTTAAGAATGGCAGCGGCAAAATGCTGAATCTGCACAGACGTCGTCACATTTACTTTCATTACTTCTCATTCTGTTTTTCGTAGGCATTTTTTGAAACCGCGAGTCTGATGAGCCAGGTATCCCACAGTCACCTGGTGTTTGTGCATGGTGTGTCTATAAAAGGATCTGAGGGTAAGAACTGTAACACTGTGCACCCTTCTCATGTCTGCTTTTTGCGATACTTCCTCCTTCCCTACTTCCCCCGTCAAACGTGTGATCTGTGTTTACAGTCATATTTATGATTCTAGTACCAAGTGAACCGTGTAGAAATGCAAAACTACTGCACGTTCCGTTTTAAATATAGTCATATTTGTTTACATTGTGCCTGCAGACATGCAGCGTCGCACACTCTCAGACTTATTCGTAACCTTTTTTTTTTTTAACTGTCTGTCTCTTAATTGTGTTTTATTTATTTTCACCAACATGTTCAAAGTAAAAGTTGTCATACCATAATTTCTACAGATGTCATGGTGGAAGAATATGTGGAGTTTGGGCCTCTGGATGTATTCCTCCGCAAAGAAAAGGCGTCCGTCACTCCTCAGTGGAAATTTATTGTTGCGAAACAGCTTGCCAGCGCCCTCAGTTATCTTGTAAGTTCAAATTCTACTTTTTTTTTTCAGCGTCACAGATTATGACGCAGTCCAGTTCACTTTAATGACCGCAAAGCTAAATGGTAATTGCACTAAGTTGGTTAATGGGAAGTCTTGCAAACCGGTGGGTAAAATATTTTGTATAACAGAGTCGGTTGTGCAATTACCTAGCTGGATACCAAGTTTTGGTTTGGAGCTGCTGTTCTTAAACAGGAAGGGAAGTTATCTTATTATCAGAACAGCTTTAAGATAAATTCTGTTTGCTGAAAGTTTCTGTGAAATGTATTCTTCCAACACTGCAAATAGCTACCACTGGGACTCTTTTCATTACTCTAGGAGACCAAGGGGCTCGTCCACGGCAACGTCTGCGCCAAGAACATTCTGGTGGTGAGGCGCGGGCTAGAGCATGGCACCACTCCTTTCATCAAGCTGAGTGATCCAGGAATCCCCCTGAGTGTCCTTTCACGGGAAGGTCTGCTCCAGCAACTCGCACCAACTGTTAATTAGTTTCACTTTGCAGAAAGGTCCCCCCAAGCGTAGTAGGCGTGAGGTGGTCGGCGATGTGTGCACATTTCAGCCTCATTTCAGTCGGATTTAGAAAACAGGATAGTTCAACCACTTCCTGTGACTTACATCCTGTTGTATCGCAGTTTTGCTGCACAAAGTGTGGTTTAAGGCTGTCCAAAGTAAAGACGTCTGCGTAGCTTTAGCCACCGCAGTTTGAGTCATGTGGGCAATGTAAGCAAAATATCCCTTGACGATACCTTGGAATCAACTATGCTGATGGTTTAAATACCTTTAGTATATTAAACTGAGAATGTATTATTATTTGTCCAAAAGCAGAATACAGTTAAACACAAATGTGCTGCTGTTCCCCTACAAAAAAAATAGTTTGAAGTCACCATAACATGAGGCGTGATTGTTTGTCGCTGTTCTGCACTGTAGAGCGCCTCGAACGTATCCCGTGGATCGCCCCAGAGTGCATTGACAGCGGCGCACCCGTTGGCAATGCTGCTGACCAGTGGAGCTTTGGGGTCACGCTGCTCGAAATCTGCAACAACGGCGACCTTCCCATGGGTGGTGCCACGTTGTCAGAGGTAATCCCGGCTTTGACCCGCGCTCCTCTTCCTGCACAGCTCGACATACCCGTGTTATCCTTTTGACCTCTTATCGTGACGCTGAAATGTTTCCCCCACCCCAGAAAGAGCGCTTTTATCAGCAAAGGGGACGCTTAGCCGAGCCGTCGTCCCAGGAGCTGGCTAAGTTCATCAGCATGTGTTTGACCTACGAGCCTGAGCAGAGGCCCTCATTCCGCAGTGTGCTGAGAAGACTCGCAGACATCATGATAAAAGGTGAGTTTTCCAATTGCCTTTTGTAATTTCTCTTTGTCTTTCAGCCTGTTTGAATGAATTTAATAAACAGATGTTTTTTTTTTCATTCTACACACAGATCCAGATATATCTCCCAGTGAAACTCTCACTGACACAGACCCCAGCATATTCCATAAACGCTACCTGAAAATGATGCGCGTCTTGGGCGAGGTGAGTTGTAGTTCGACATCAGAGTCAGATCTGACTCCGATAACTTTTGCCCTCTAGTACAGAAACACACGGAGCTTAGATAAGTGTAAAAAAAAAAAATTAAATCTGTACACATAAAATAAAAATGGAATAAAAAAAATATATATAAAAATTGAGAGATAAAGGATAAGAGCAGATATATATACAACGATCCAGGAGTTTGTACGGTGAGTGTATACAGTCAATGCAGAGTTATTGCTGTTGTTCATGTGAATGGTCTCACACACTGTGACTGCTCAGAGTTCAACAGAGCGACAGCCCGGGGGAATAAGCTGTCTCTGTGACGGGTGCTTTTGGCGTACACTGCTCTGTTACGCCGGCCACATCATAAGTCACTATTTTCTTTTCCTGTGCAATTGAAAATAACACGATGCTCTGTTCACAGGGCCACTTCGGAAAGGTGATTCTCTACTTGTACGACCCGACCAACGACGGTACAGGAGAGTACGTGGCAGTGAAGTCTTTGAAGCAGGAGAACGGTCATATGCCTGAGGGATGGATGAAGGAGATCGAGATCCTGAAATCTCTTTATCACAGAAACATCGTCAAGTACAAGGGCTGCTGTACTGAAGTGGGTGAGTCCTCACCTGGCTCCTGATTTGAATATGTGTTTGATGAAACAAATCAACATACAGAATCTTGTTCAGTAGCTCTTTTAACTTGCGGTCGATCGTTCAGGGATTGATTTATGGTCTCTGCTGGTCCGCTTCAAATTTAAAAAAATAAATAAAGTGCACCAGTGTTTATATTGTATATCACTGTAGAAGTAAAAGTGTCTTTTGGAAATGACGGAAACGGCAAGATTAAAGCACTGTTGCATTGTCTGTTGACAGGAGGACAAATGGTGCAGCTTATAATGGAGTACCTTCCTCTGGGGAGTCTTCGGGAGTACCTTTCCAAACGGAAACTTGGTGTGCCCCAGTGCCTTATGTTTGCCCAGCAGATCTGTGAGGTGAGCTCAGCTGGCATTTTTTTATGTAGATATTTATTTTTTTTACAGCCCAGCGTTCATCTAAAGCAGGGGTGCTCATTACGACGATCGCGATGGACCGGTAGATCGTGAAGGTAGTGAGGGTAGATCGCGTGACAATGAAAAATGTTTTTAGATGTTAGTCTAAAACATTTATCTGTTCCAACTCCAAAACAAACAGCAAGACAAGCGTTCATCTTTTATGTTTACTTTATTTTTGCAACGCCCAACTTCAACAGCAACTCAAGACTACCGTTCTTAAAGACACAGCGCTATTTTTCTAAAGGTGCAGTGTACCAATTTTTCTTGACAAAGCTGGATAGAGCTTTTAACACTGTAGCAACATGTAGATAGATAGATAGATCCTCTTATACCATTGTAAAAGTAGCTCGCAAGCCAGAGAAGTGTGGGCACCCCTGATCTAAAGGATCCAGCACAATGCAAAGTTTTTAAACCTCTCAGGATTATTGTATTAAATTTTATTCACTTCACACGGTATATGAACCGGATATATAAAGTCCAACATGACTGGATGGTGTGGGCATACAAACGTGAGGTAGTAATTCTGTATTGTTGTTGTCTTTTTTGAACTCTGCTCTGACTTGAAGCTGCTCGGACTGGCCTAGTTTATCCTCCGGTTACCCAGAATAAGTCAGTCAGTCTTGTACATCATGAACACTTCCTGCCCAAAGTCAGCTCAAAGCCACATGTGAACCCACGTTGGTGCAGGAGGAAAGACTCAAGCAATCACTGTACTGGCAGAATGTTTTGCACCCATGTATGTTATTCACACCTGTTTCGCATTTTAGCGATTTTTGATTTCTGTTGTCCTCTTTCAAAGGGAATGGAGTACTTGCACTCTCAGCGATATGTCCATCGAGATCTGGCTGCCCGCAATGTCTTAGTGGAAAATGACAATCTGGTAAAGATTGGGGACTTTGGCCTGACGAAACACATTCCTGAAGGAGATGCCTACTATCGTGTCCATGGGGAGGGGGACAGTCCAGTGTACTGGTCAGTCAATGCAACGCTGAACAGTGTTATTCAGAGCTGTTTCGCGTCACTTCCGCCACTAAATTGTGTTTATTATTTTTATTTTGCAGGTATGCCATCGAGTGCTTGAAAGAGAGTAAATTTTCGTTCGCCTCAGACGTTTGGTCCTTTGGAGTTACGCTGTATGAGATCCTGACTCGCTGTGAGCATCGCCAAAGTCCACCAGTGGTACGTTATCACTGTCATCTTATCACAAGCTAGACTCGCGTGCCAATTTGCAGTTCTCAATGCGCTGTTCTGTGCTTTTGCAGAAGTTCGCTGAAATGAGGGATCCCTCCGATGATCCCCACATGACCGTGATGGTACTCATAAAACTGCTGGTGGAGAAAAACGCGCGGTTACCTTGTCCCAGGGATTGCCCACGTGAGGTAACAGAGCCCATCAAACAAAGCTGACATTTTGTTTTACATTACGAGTGGTTGGATAATAATAATAATAATAATGATAATAATATTGCCACCTTGTTTTTAATCAACAGGTGCAGAAATTAATGGAGCAGTGTTGGGAAGCGAATCCTGCAGATCGGCCAGAGTTCGAATCCCTCATCAAAGACTTTACGGCTATTCGCCGATCATACAACTCTCAGTCGAACATAAACTTTTCCTTGGCTCAGATTTGCTGATTTGCCAGAATGAGGACAGACTTGACTACATGTCAGTTCACTTTGCCACTGTGGCAACCATATATAACGGGGTAGACAATAATGTGTTTTCCTGTGCTTCATTCCTGCTCTTTGTACAGAGATGTTTTTATAGGCTTTCGTGATAAAAACACACTGGTATCATCTCATATGTGATGTTGACATAATAAACTCAGTCTGTTATTTTCCCTTTTTGTCTGACTGGACTGCCATGGGATAGTGATGCAGCCAGTCAGCGTGCCATCATTTGTCTTTTAAAGGTTATAGCTTTGCATAAATAGCGCTAGGAGTTTCTATATATTGAGAGATTACTGTATTTTATGTTTATTTTTGTACATGGGGGGGGGGGACAGTGTTTATTTTGCATTTAATTTGTTTTCCTTAAGAACAAATTCCTAATCTAATAACCAGTTTTCCATATGCACTTTTTTAAAAGGCACAAATTAAATACACTGATTACTGTGTCACAAGACAAGATGCGTAAAGATGCATTACAGAGTACGCACACCTTGATGTCCCTGTGTCCCACATGCAAGAACTATGACTAGAGGTACTTATCAAAGCTGGCATTTACTTCTCTGTATCTGGCAAGGGTTAGACAGAATACATTGGCTATTAGTCGGTTTTTCGTGTCTTAAAAAAATATTTTTGTAGTGCACATCGTTTAACCTGAATTTGCCTAAAAATGCAATTATTAGTGGTATATTTAAAAATAAAAAATGTAAACTGACTGATTCGTGATTGAGTTTATGCATTATTTTCTTTCTTCTCCTTACTTTAAAGTCCCGGGAGATAATAAAGAAATCAAAGACACTTTTGCCGTTTACTCCGTTTTAAAGAGAATGAGCTGCGGCCCCCACCCGCGTTACGTCGTAGTCATGGAGAATGCGTCCCACTCTCGTCCAATCAGAAGCGGCGCTGGGGCCATGTGTGTATTGTTTAAACTGCTCAAATCGGCCAGAGTTTCCAGACCGATAAAACTTCCATCAAAGCGAGTGATGGCGGCCACCGTGTCTGTTAGCACAGCTGCCAGAGAAGAAAGCACAGACACAGGGTCCAGTTTCGCCTCTCGTCCACTTAATGAAAATTACGACCTTGCCGCGGACCAAGAAAACTGGATGCCCGGAGATCGCAGGTATCCCGAACTCGCACCCGGAGAAGAGGACGTTACAACGGGACGCGAGTGTCAGCGAAGGGTCGACGAGGACTTGGCATCACTGTGCCCCGAAGAGATTGAAAGCCGCTTGGAGCGAACTCGCCGGGAGTTTTACAACCGTAGAAAAATAATCATAAAAAATCTACCCTCCGACGTTAGCAATCAGGTATGAGTGTTAACAGCTAGCCCATTTCAGGTTTAATTGTTGTATTGATTGATTGACGGCGCCCGTTGGCTAATGTTAGCCTAGCTCCAACACGCCTGCTATGCTACTATCGTTAGCACACTAGCCATTTAACTCGTTAGTTGGCTTTAACTTTGGTGTTTTAAATTTGCGTTATTGTATCTGCCTTAAAGTTCAACACATTGTCTGTAACCCCCGTGCTCCGTTAGCATTGTCTAGCTGGTGTAAATTAAGTTGGTTAACCAACACGACTTTACGTTAACTGGTCAGTGGTCACGGAGCTGTCAATCTGGCCATCTGTGGCCTGCGTGACCTGCCACTCCGGCCTTGTGGGCAACAATTTATTATCTTTAAAAGCCATCGTTTAATTTGCCCAAATACACCAAAGTCGAGCAATGTGTGATTGTAATCCGCGCAGAGGGGTAACAGGTGCACTGGATCTTTTCTAATCAGCCCATCTGTTGTTAATATTGTGTGATTTTTACTCAGGATGCTACTTTTTTTTTTTTTTTTTTTTTTTTTTTGGAACGTGCCTGACTCGTGGGGAGCGGTGGGCCTGCGGGCGGTACCATTGTTCCCAGAGGGGGTGGTGGTAGTGGCCGTTCGAGATGCGAGTTGAAATATAACAAAAGGTAGAAGGCGTGGAGACAAAACGTTTCAGAAAATGCTAGACAGCATCGCAGCTTGTTTGTGAATGGGCAAAGGGAGCGCAGAACAATTTCTCCCAAAACAAAGAGAGTTATTCTTTCGTCACTCCCCTACAGGTGCACTTGTTGCTAATTTCCCGGTGGGCATGAATTAGTTAATTCGGTTATGATAAAAATCTGCAATTGAGCCTTCTTCACTTATATCACCACATGCTTTAAAACTTATAAGGTTATATATTATATATTTACTGTGCATTAATACATTTAAATGAATGTATTTGTCATTTCTTATTTACAGGAGGTTCATGAGCTGTTGGGGAACTATGACTTGAAGTACTGCTTCGTCGACAAATACAAGGGCACAGGTTGGTCAAACTGCTATCCCCCTAGGCATTATAAGTCCAAAAGATTAAACCACATGTCTCAGATCATTTAATTTTAATAATGCTGACTAAAAACATTGACAAACTGTCGAAACAAGTCAGGTGCTCTTAATTTGAAAAGAATGAATGATTTCTGCATCCAACACAGTTTACATCAAGCACAAATTGCAGCTTCCAAAAATAACTTGTTTAGACGTTCCAGTGCTTCGTTTGCATTTAGAAGAATTGCTCGTTTTACTCATGGGTAAGTAAATAGGAGACTGTGTTTCCATTGAGCTGACATTCAAAAAAGCAAACATTAGAATATGCATCTAAAATGGCTTGACACACAAAGGCAGGAGCCGTTTCACTAGAAAGTGGTGGAGTGCAATGGGTCGGAAAATTGCACCAGCCATGTGGTAAATTCAGGATAGGATGGGTGGAGGAAAAAAAAATTCAGACTTGACTGCAAATAAACATTGCAGGCACTGGGGCTTTAGTATACCTGTTTGTACTGTAGCGTGCAGCACATTGGTAGTGAGTTCCAGTAACTATAAAAGTCACATGAGTTTAGAAGTAAAATGAGACTTGCAACTAACGGTTGCATTTATGACAACCATTGTAGTTCCAATAAGAATAAAACATGGCACCATCACCTTCCGATCAGACCCAGTTTATGGCCTCAACATGATTTTGTTGCCTGCTACCTGCTGTGACTTTTTCTTAACACTAGCTGAACTCTACTTCACTTTACACCAAATCTTCTGTTTCTCTCTCCCTTGTTTCTCCCTCCCTCCCAGCATTTGTGACACTACTCAATGGGGAACAGGCCCAGTGTGCAATCAAGGAGTTCCACCAGCACGTGCTACGGGATAGGGAGATCTCCGTGCAGCTGCAGCCAACCGACTCGCTGCTATGCATCGCCAACTTGCCCCGTGCTTTCACCCAGCAGCAGTTTGAGGAGCTGGTGCGACCTTTTGGCAACCTGGAGCGCTGCTTTCTGGTTTATAGCCCCTCCACAGGGCATTCCAAGGGCTATGGATTTGTGGAATACATGAAGAAGGACTCAGCGGCCAGGGCCAAGTCTGAGCTCCTTGGAAAACAGCTGGGCTCGCGCATGCTGTACGTCCACTGGACTGAGGTGGGCTCCCTCACATACCCACTGCTGCACTCCAAATGCCTGTGTGTGGACCGCCTGCCCCCGAGCCTGCTGACAGCCCAAGACCTCCGCAATGCCCTGGCTGACACGCATACGCCAGTTTTCTGCCAGGTCAGATTTACTACACACACAAATTATACAAATTACAAATTATTCCAGAATACATTATCCTGATTTACAAGGATACAACCTTGACATGAAATGTGCTACTGCCATCCTATCTTTATTCATGTAGTTACTGTACATTTATACAATGTTGGATCACAAATGTTAAAACTTTTTTGTGCTCTGATGACAGTTTTGCTGCCGTATGTGTCGGCCAGCTGTAAAATACACAAAAAGCATAGGGTGCGACTTTTACCCGATGTGTTGCAGATGGCAGCAATCATTTTGTAAAATCCTATTCCATACTTGATCTTTCAGTACCTTTCACCTTTGCCCCAGTTTTCATGTGACCACTCAAAGTTTCTATAGCAGTAGCAAAAGCTGGTTTCTATGGTGATGACCACCTGACTCCCCCAGGTGGTGTCATTCAGCAGGCTCTTCTGGAATGGGAGAGCGGGGTGTCTTTTTAGCACAGCACGCAGAGTGGTGCTTTTCTGCTGGTTCCAGGGTTTTATTCTTGTTTTTAGGATCGTGTTAAAGGCAGTGTTTAAGGGCCATGTGATAAATTAAGATGAATAGTTTTGTGTCGCATTAAAGGCCTTAACGACAGAACTAACTGGCTTGTTTGTGATGACGTGTAATCTGGTATTAAATGAGCAGAGGACAGTAAATTTAAAAGCTAAGTGGTCAGAGGAAGACCGACCATCTGAGTTATGCAGAGCTCTCAGATTTGCTGTAGTTTTAATAGAATAAATAAAATGTAAAGGATTGTTTGAGTTTGAATTATGAATGGGATGTTTATTTTCCCCAGTGTTGTTGAAGAGTTCAATCAATAATCAAAACCTTTTCTCTCGCTCTTGGAAGATTGTCATCCTTTCCAATTTAGTTTTAGTTGGGATTCTGGGCCATTTCTGGGGTCATGCATATGGTAGGGTGTCGCTACACTTGATTCACTATCGCTGCATTTCCAGATAGTCAAGTTTCCAAAAACAATTTTGCTTTAATTGACTAGTGTCATTGGTTTCAGAGATTTGTTGCATTTCCACAATATTTTACTTCTGATCGTCTCTCTGTCGTCATACTTTCTAATTCCAAAAGAATGCCGCGCACTGCGCACTGGAGCCTCTATTGTGGTGTGGATCTCCCACACACGTGGACTAATCTCATCTAGTCATGTGAGATTACTGAGGATATATTTAAAATTTTTATCCAAGGATTTCATGAATCACATCTTTCAAATTAAAATTTGAATGCTTCTTCAATAAACCGACCCTAGTCATACAGGACCCTTTCACCGTAAACATCTTGGGTTCAAATCTGCTTCAATTATATTTATTGGCAATAGCCTTCTCTATCTCTGCAAGTAAAGTGATTGTTGTTGTCCCCCCTTCACAGTTGGCTCAGGGACAAGATGGAAGTTTCCGGCGTTTTGCGGTGTTGGAGTTTGCCACGGCAGACATGGCCGAAGAGGCACAGCGACTCACAGATGGCAGGCTGCTGGGCGGGACACACATCAGGGTGTCCTTCTGTGCCCCTGGTCCTCCCGGAAGAAGCATGTTGGCTGCTCTGATTGCCGCACAGACCATGGTAGTAAAGCTAAATCAATATACTGTGTGCACATTTCCAAAGTTGCCACTTATCTGTTGCTTGGTTGCTCAATCACTGTCCTGTGGTTTTTCTCTCCAAGGCTGTAAACAGGGGTAAAGGTCTCCTCCCTGATCCCACAGCCATGCAAATACTAACAGGCCTCAATAACCCTGCCACCCTCAAGATGCTGCTCAACCCAATGTCACAGGGACACAAACAAGGTGAAGTGTCCTCAGCCACTCTTAATCAAAGGTTTAATTCAGCCATTTGTTCTGATGCTGTGAACATTGATGTTGTTTTGGTGCAGGCCTCCTTGGGGCAGCCCCCACAATGCCGCTGCTGGCCAACCCCGCTCTCTCGGCTGCCCTCCTCCAGCTGCTCCTCCAGAATCAAGCCAAGGCCCAGCAGGTACTGCTACCCCTCTGCCTTTGCACTGACACATTCCTTCCTGCCATTCCTTCATCCTGGTTTTAATTTATCTTCTTCTACCCACTCTCTGCTCTGTCCCTCCTTACCATTAGCAAGCCTTTTTGGGAAATCATCTTCTGTGGGCTCAGGTGCTGCACAATAAAGAAAACCCTTTAGTGCCTTGTGTGAGTGATAATGGGGTTTGTGTTTGTCTATCAGAGTGTGAGGTTGAGGTGAGGCTAGGAGCTTGGTCTTTTTTTTTTATCTGACTGTTAGAAAATGCTTCGCCTGGGTGGGTAAGCTCTCACTTGGAAAGGTTTTGCGTGTCTCTGTGTGTGGGGTGTTCTTTGGAGTGGTGTTGAGTGATGTGGTAGGTGTACTACTGCGTTGTATGCCAAAATTGAAACGCACATTCTGTAAGGATGTAATTTCACATGTGGTGAGTAAATGTTGGTGCTGACTCGGTGTGCTTGCGTACTTAAGCCGCCTTAACTGCCTCAGTGTTGGAGCCAGGCTCTGTGACCCGACTGTGACACTGAACTCTGCTCTCTCCTTTGGCCAGCAGGCTGGACTCATTGGGGAGAATCCTTTGGCTGCTCTGCCTGTCCAGCAGGGAGTCCATCTGCTTGGAGACCTGCCCCAAGGTTCGGCATCCGTCCATAGCTCCAAATAGCATGTTTTAGCTTGGCTTCTGATGATAAACATCTGTATTCCCCTTTGCCTGTTAATCATGTTCCTTACTCTTTACACTGGTCATGATGCATTTGTCCTGTTGCCCTGTTAATGTCATGTCTTAGAATTCTGTAGCTCTAAATTACTGATATAGATGTGATATGTGTTTAAATTTACACTTTTAGAAATTTACAACTTTTTGCATCCAGTATTATTGCAGAGAGACAGGCAGAATAATCAGAAATTAAAGATTACATTCATTATAACTGTGCCTTTAATTACTTTAGGTGGTGTTGTCCCGGGGCTGGGACTTCAGTCAGATCCGCTGCCTCCCCTAAAGCCAATGCCACTTGGCAGACCCCTGACAAGAGAGCAGGAGTCACCCATATCAGCGTGCACCTTCCCTCAGACTTCCTCTCCCACCCTACAGGGCATCTCCATGCCCCTGATGGGAGGCATGATGGGGGCAGATGGCCTCACAGCACAAGGGGTGAGGTCCAGTGTAATTTTCATACTATGCTTTCGGCTACTTGAACATCTGTCCACTGTTTGTGCCTTGTAACTCTCTCTACATGTGCAAGAAAAAGAAGAATAACCCTTTTCTTTTATGTCAGGTATCCATAATGGGAGATCCTCCAAAAGATGCAAACCTTCCCCAGAGCGCCTTCCTAGGTGTCAACAGTGCTTTTCCCTCAGGTGAGTTGTTTTTGTTTTGCAAGAGTTTCCTACTTTACAGTCTGCTCTTGTTTCCTGCATCAGCACAGGTATTGAGGTAAATATATTCTGCATGTAATGTATTCCTGCTCACCCTCTCTTCCAGGAGGAAGCTGCAGACCCCACCCATATAGGAAGAGACCTACACTAAGCAATGTGTCCAATCAGCACACACACCAGAGCGTGCAGCCAAATTACAACCTGCGTTACCAGGATTCCTACAGCCCTGAATATACTACTTTACATCAGGTAAATTGTAATGTGTCGTCAGATGAAAGACTTCTTTGAAATGAATGATTAGGGCTGGCTACTGATTTCCTGATTTGTTTCCAGTTCACAAGATTGCTTTTCAGTACAGAAAACGGTGTGTGCTTAAAAATCCAAGGATACCGGATGTTTCAAATCGAGATTCGATTTTTTTATTTATTCATTTTTTAAATAAATAATCCTTAAACCTAGTTAATTACCCTAATAATTGTTCCAGTTTTGGGTGAATTTAATATGTAATGCGCGGCTGCTCGTTGCTGCTCATTTAGTAGGCTATAGGATGTGATCTGGTCTGATGCCCTTCTGTTGTTTTCTCCTCAGGATGCCCTAGCCCACTTGTATGAACAGCAGGAAAACCTCGATGCTGGTGGGGCCTTGGCAGGATTTGGCCACCAGGTAGTGTCTAGTCAACCATTTCAAGCTGGCCTGAGCAAATCTTACTGTGGGTAAATTGAATGCACAGTAACACTGTTTTTAATTTGCTTATCTCTGCAGCTCTCTCGTCACCCTGAATACAGTGAGCAGTTTTCCCATTACGGCTATGGCCCCAGCCCATCCTTGTCCTCATACTTTAACTCAGGGCACGAGGCCTCCAGTAATGGGAGCCTCCCAACCACCCAGCTCAACAGGGTAAGCCTAAAGCTTCGGATTGATTTTACTTTTTTGAACTATTGATTACTTGTCGGTGCAAGAACATCAAGACGGCGCTAGAAGAGATAAAAAGTCAAGGGTTATGAATAATTCAGTGTTCAATAATTGATGTTGCCGAGTGCCTGAGTAGAAGAAATCTGGATGACTGAGAGTTGGTTTGTCCTCAGGCTGTGGGAATGCCCCCTGTTAGCCACACTACCAGCTACCCCCCAGTGCCAGGAAATAACTTGAAGGTGATCTTCCTTGTTTTTCTTTTTCTTTTTTTCTTTGTTGCCTTAACTTTCTTGTGTGCTCCTTGTTTATGTTTACACAAAGCTACTCTTGGCTAATTTCTTGTGTTTTTTTTTTATTTATTTTTTGGTTAATTAGACACCCATCGGTAGCCACAAGCGCGTCTTCTCCCGGCTGATCCCATCTCCAGAGCCGAGCCCGGAGGGGGGCTACGTGGGCCAGCACTCTCAAGGCCTCGGTGGCCACTATGCAGACTCCTACCTTAAGCGTAAGCGTATATTCTAAATGCAGCTGTTTCCTGCTGTATGAGTAGCCATTCAACAGCCAGGACACAGCGGCATCTCCTCCAATGGACTTGATAGTTTGGTGGTCCCTGGATCTGTCTCCTGTGCACTCCTTTCAGAGACCCCTGGAGGGTGCCGTGGAGTGTAACCTGTTGCTGTCTGGACAGATGTTTTACTCCATGGAATGAAATCTCAGTATTTTTTTTCTTTCTCTCTTGTGCGTGTGTGTATGATTTTTACTGTGTTTGTAAATTAAGTTTTTATCTTTTTTTTTAATTTCTTGTTGAAAAAGTTGTACAGTGGGGAAAAATGGTTAATTAGCAAAATAAGCCTTTTAAGCATTTTATTTTTTTTTTTTTTTATTCCTGTGATGAGTGTGGTGTATCAGAAGATCTACAAATGGTGTAGCTAGTTTTCAGTGGCTGCTTTATATGATGGCTGACATGACTAAAGTGATGCTGTCCACAATTTCAAGCAAAGGGATTTGCATAGTATAAAACAAGCTTTGTGTCAGAGGCTTTACTTTTTAAACTAGCCTTCCCAATTCTGTGTACAAAGTTCAGTAGTTTAATGAGATGGTGTTTTGTGTTGTGGTGTTTTTGTTTTCCCCTTCCTATCACAGGGCTGTGTATATATATTTTTTTCTGTATAACTATTTCTAGATTCAGGCATTTCCTCATCGGCTAACATGCAGCTTTCCATCCACCAATGATGGTTGTATGTACCTTACTACGTGTTTTGAGGTGAAGATTTTTACCATACTGGGATATTTTCTCAAGCCTTAACTTTTCCACGTTTGTTTGTCTTGATCCACACCCTCCAACCTGTCTCACGGAGCCTGTTCTCTGCACCGGTTGTTGAGTGACGCACTCGGAGGGCACAGGTCGCCGTGCTAATCTGTTCTCACGTGACAAAGGTGCCATTTCGCGTCTCCTCTCACTCATGTGTCCAGGAGTTGAATATTTTCTGTGTTTATGTGAAGTTCTGTTTTGCTAAGTTATATTTTGAATGTCTTAAAGTCCAGACACCGCACCTTGATGGTTGAGCTGGGGCAGTGTACATGTGGGGTTTACCATCTCTCCATCTGCTACCAGAACGCGAGTAGTGAAACATTTCCAATCCCACTTCCTCAACTTTTAGCTGAATTGGTTTCTCTTGAGGACATGATGGACACAGCCTGTGATCTCAAGTCACTGTGGGAGTCTGTTTGGAGAGTTACTAATGGAAGCAAGTGCAGGTGATCGGTCAGTGACATGACTGTCTTTGTTTTTCTTTTTTGGAATAATTATCTGGTTGACAGTTTGATTGTGAAAACCCATTACCTCTGACTTCTGCTAGGAAATGCAGCTACACTTGAGCCTTAACAGTGTTCTCTGTGATATCATCCTGCCCTGTGTTGGCTTCCATCTTACATTTACCATTTCTGTGTTATTTGCTGTGTAAATAGTTAAAGCTTGACATTTTTTATTTTTTATTTTTCTTTCTTTCCTGAGTCCAAACCTTCAATCCTCATACCTGCCTCTGGTCTGCTGTTTTGAATGATATTTGCTGCTCACCGTGTTTTTGTTTCCCGTGTATGTTTGCAAGCTGATGTGACAAAGAGTGGCACCATGGCAGACTGCTCGTGTTGTGTATGGACCAAGAGATGCAGCTGTACTGTATGATCATCATTTAGATATGGATTTAAACTGCTATCCTCTCATCTGTACCACCATGATTGTCTCTGTATGAGTGTATGACGTGCGCAAGTAAATGTTATTTAAATCTATCTCTTGATGTGACTTTATTTGAAAGCAAAGCTGCACCGTTCAGTACGGTGTTTTTGGACACTGGCACAATTTGTTATTTTAGTTTTCCAGAAACTTTTCTCGTTGGTTCTACATGTCTAGACTTTTAATTTGGTAAGATTCTTATCAGAATATGAATCTGGTAACGCACCATTTTGATATCAGAATGGGGTGCTTAAGCTGAATCTGAAAAATAAATGCTTCTGCAGCCAATCAGAGCCATTTTGTTGTAAACTAATTCAACTCCATGTCGCTCAGATTACGTGTATGACTACATCCCCATTTCTCTTCTGCACTGCATAAAGCCCGCCCAAACGATACGACTGACCCGGCAAATCTCTGGAGTGTAACCGGTTCCAGAACAACTTCCTGTCAGCAGCGGTGGACGATCCTTTCTCCTTTCTTTGGTAAAGAAATATCCCTATTGCAACGGGCAGCCGAGTGAAGATGCATGAGGCTCACAACCTAGAGCTAATCATAAAATCGGATAAAACCAACTTTTACAAACTGTCAAGTGATGGCTTGTTAGAAAGTTCAGGGAAGGCACAGAACAGCTCAATTGCAATCACACACTGGAGCAATTTGTTTGCAGTGAGAACACACCTACCGTCTCAGCATACACATCGAAAAGTTGTTTTCTACGCACAGCTCAGATGCTTGATCAGACTGAAGGTCACTGAACTTTGTCTTGATTACCCTGTGAACAAAAATCAACTGAATCAATGTTAAATGCAACTTTATGTGATCCTATATGGGGATGGGATATAGGTGTGAAAGCACCCTAAGCTGAAAGGAGCTTTGAAGTTTTTATGTGATTTTATTTTATTTTTTAAGCATCAGACTAGAAAGAAAAACAGTTACAGGAAGTGCTTTCCCAAATTTACAAAATAATATGCTTCTGATTATGGAGAGGCAAGACGTACAAGACCATCATGCAGTTTTAATTTGCGTGAACCAACACACCGTGCTTGTGTTTTTGCCTGATTACATAAGTAATGAACCAGAACCAAAAGGGCCTCTTCTCAATCAACAGTGATTGCGTGCAGAGCCAGCTGATGTGTTGTTTTATTGGCTCGGCAGCAGCCAACCATAAAGACAGTGCATCTTCACACTTGCAAGACAGGTTTTTAGGAAACAGGTGTGGCAGATGCTACAGCCAGGAAGAATTTAAAAAGAAGAAGCTTAGAAGCTGAAGCAGTAGTTGTATTGGCTGCTTCGTGATGTGCATCACGCTTAATAATTGATAAGCAAACCTGCCTGAGCTGCTGCTGTGAAGGTGCCTTTGCACTTTGCACGGGTTGCTCTAATTGGCTCTATCAGTGCTGCATTGCTGTCAATGTGACCTGTTTGAATGTTAAGCAGTTTGCAGCTAAGAGGATAATTTTTGCTCCCTGGATGATAATTGTTCAAGAAATCAGCCATAAAGTACGCTAGCAAGTTGCTAAAGTCATAAATAAAAACAACTTTGCCAGCGATGCATTCGACTCCAATTAGACAACCAGATGACTCAATTAAAAAACGAAAGGCCTAAAATGTCAGCATCGTGGTCACAAGTGCAATATTTACCACATGTTTTGGAAGTGGCAAGAGAGATCTTCCCAGGCAGAAATGGAAAAAGCTTAAAGTTGCCCGCCCAGACAGATGGCCGTTTGCGCTGAAGTCCCTCACCCTTCAAACAGGGGGCAAGAGGTGGTCCCCTTCCTCTCAGCGGCCGACACGATGAAAGGTTTTGATTAGCTGTTATTCTAGGGCTCCCATTGAGCCTCGAGGAGCAGAGCTGCTGATGGAGCGTTCCCCTGATGGGCGCAAGCACAACCGGCCATAAAACTCCCCCCTTTAAACACTGAGAGGGATTTTTACTTTATGTTTGGTTCTGTCACTTCAAAAATAAGTCACAGGGAGAAACACTCCTGTTTTTCTTATCCATCTGTAAAGGAGAATGGAAATGAGAACATAGTGAAGGAGTGATGGGGTTATTTTTCAGATCACTGCCACTGTATTAATGTGTTTTTTTTCTCCCCCCTTCCCAGCCTCTGGGTTTACTTCTATAATATTTATCTCTAATGCTTCTGGCACTACGGAATTGTGTTTCTCATACCTGCAGCCAGTCTACCCAGAGTTCTCAAAGGGATCCACCGAGGCATGGTGGACGCTGTGTCAGACACATTTAGATTTCTGCCTTTCATATTTCCACCCACACAGTTACCCTGCACAGTTGCTGGTGAACGCTGCGGAAACCTGCGATTTTCCCAAACAGGAGGCAGAGCTCGGGAAGGCAGATCGCTGCGGCATCGTTTATCAGAATTTACAAATGTACAAATAAAAGGGAAAGTCATATTTCCCGTACCTTTGGGTGTGCTGCAGAATCTGATATGTAAGTGCGTTCCCCTGTTACTGCCAGCGTGTGCTAAATGGAAACTAATGTATGTGGAGCCGTCATCTAAATGTAAAAGGCTCACTAAATTCACATGTACAGTGATTTATTACGGCTTTATTTCAGTATACCGGCAACAAAGTGGAACCAAATAGGGTATGTCATAAGAGCTGTTTATAGCAGGATTAGTCATAGAAAACAGCCCACTCCCCCTGTGACAAACAGTCTATAACACAGTACAACATCTCAGCAGACCAGGAGAAACCTACTAGTCTGCCTCATGCTTAATTCAGAAGAGGGGGGAAACCTGTTCGTTTTAAGAGGTGCTCCTGCTTACACACCCAAACAAGATTATAATATAGTAGGGATTTAAAATCCAAGCCTCAACACGTACCCTTATCCCCCACTGAAAATAAGCTTGGCTATTGTCACGGTCTTCATTTTCATCTTCTCCACTCGATCCTCCGTGTAACAGTATATCACCGTGGCACTGCAAAAATTAGATAACCACTTCTTCTGGTTATGGGAAATAAAAAGGCAACGTTCCCAGTGCTGTTACAGTCTGGGAAATAAAAAAAATCAAAAAATAAAAATGAACAGATAATCCAAAACACAATGCTTTTCTTTGAAGAACTGTACATATACTGAAGTAGGTCTCATTACTTGGCTAAAGATCCCTCGTATTGTTTCAGTCTGGGGTATTTATTGAACGTCTCCCGCATATAGAAGCAGCTCAGACTCTGCAATTACACGAGCCTGCCTTAAACTTCTATCAAGCTGAAAGTCGTTTCTTAAACAGGCACATTATCCCTCGTCACTGTTGTTGAGTCACATACGCCGTCCAATTATCGTCCTCGCCATCATCAATGACCCACATTTTTATTGCAGACTGCTGCTTTCTTTCCTTTCATGTCTTCTGCCATCATTAGTGTCTTACATTTTCGCGAGCAAATTACGAGATATTTTGAGAATGAGGATCTCTGACGACAGCTGTCTCTATTCTCGATCTAAGGGTTGGTGAAGTGCATTTAACCACTGAACCGCCTTTATCTAAATGCGCTGCACCCGGTACAGCAACAAAAACATTTATTTATATGTCCCTCATTCAAAAACGGACGATCTTAAATGTCACACCATGTAGGAAAGTGCACTGAAGGTGTATCCGTGGGGCAGAAGTGTAACCTCGCGGTCAATCCGACGCTTGATTCCCATCTCCAGTTGCCATTACAGCTCCACAATGTCATTAGCAGAAGTTCTTAGTAGCTCTGAAATTGAGTTATCGCATCATTTGAGGGCTCACTGGTCCCAGGCATGTCCCCAAAGTGGAGCGCGGCCTCGCTTCCCCTGGTGCAATGTTAAATCTGTTCCCGCTCTGCCTCCGGCGACACGGCTACTACCAGGAGATCCCACCGGCTCTGAGATAAACAACTTGAAGTAGAAAGAGCCGTTTCTGAACTATGGCGCCTTTTTAAAGCCGTTCGACGTGTGGACGGCCCTGCTCTAGCATTAGCTTTGGATGTGTCGTGAACCTTTACACGCAGGACGGTCTGCCTCCACCTCTGCAAGCAGTTCAACAGAAAAAGACAATCTGAAGAATCCTTTTAACATCTGCTGAGACACTGTTAACATATTCAACCGTGCTCAAACAGCCCTATGTTTCATCCCCGCTTCCTTTCGCTTGCGCACATCCACTTTCGTGCAAAGTTCGGTTTACTTTTCCATCGTCCTGCATGTATATATTCATAGCGCCGGGCACACACATGCAGTAACACACGTACACATTTGACTGTTGCTCGCTGTCTGAGAAGTGTGGATTAATATTTCATAGCCCTCCACTGGACGAAAGTGGATCCATTTCCCAGCGTTCCCCGATTCCCGATGTGCAGACTCCACGCGGGCCAGAGGCCAGACAGGCTGATGACGGTCTTTCTGCCGGACTTGGAGAGTTTTCCGCCTGCTATATTTGGCCCTTGGCTGATAAAGAGATATTCCCCTGAAGTCCAGTTTAAGCTAACTTCTACAAACGAACGTATTCAATTCCATGCACGCCATCAAATTAGAAATAATGCATCACACACTGTAGTTTTCCACAACCATCTCCTCCATGTGTGCTGAGTAAGTCAGACTGCTTGGCATTTCAATTATTCCTCACAATACGAATGTATAACACGGAGAGCCATTTGGCGAGCTTGGTCCTAATAAATCAGATGCTCACTAAATGAAGTGTGCCGCTGACTCAAGCAAGAGCAGGGTTTTTTTTTTTTCCATACCACATTGAAGAGCTCCAGTCTGCATTGTGGTCATTTCGTCGTCCAGTTCCATTCCTTCCTTGAAATCTGGGGAACATTTTAAATGCCACTTCATGTTCAAATGCAAAAATATTAGATATATGCTGGTGTGGATGTTTCGAAAGGGTCTGAAATTTTACATTTGAGCGAGGAGTGGAATAAAAATGTGCTCGCATCCTGCAGGAAATATTACCCAGGTCACATTCACAGGATTTGCATGTGTTATTTTTTTAAATTATTATTTATTTTTTTTTGGCCTTGAAGGTCACGAGGAGAAAATCCTGGAAACTTATTAACATAACCTAGCACCATGTATAGCTATTGTGCCTTCATACGTGGCCAAGGCTCCTGAGATGAAATGAATGCAGGATTCTTTTGTCACCGTGCGAGAATTTTAAAATGCACTCCCGGAGACTCCATGTGCTCGTTTGCATTCTGATGAAGCAGCCGAACGCCGCTTTTAGTTGTGCGGAAATTGTTCTCCGGAGAGAAATTCCACACAGGGCAGCTCACCTAAGCTGCAAATTTGTATTTTTATTTTTAAGGGCCTCCGTGTTTCGAGGAGAAGTGCTAATCTGTTCCAGTAAACAGTCTGGTGTTGCTCTTTTAGCGTCTCATCCCGAGCCCAGAATAGGTTTGTAATCATTGTTTCGGCAGCTTTAAATAGGAAAAGATTCCTTTCACACATTATTTCTACATCCAGTTAGAGAAAGCTTTTTCACCCTCCGCTCCCACCCCCCAACTCATTTCTAAAGGACATGAGCTACGGCGGAGAATTTTCTCTCAAGGAAACAGCACTGTAGTACAGCAGCTGTGACAGGAGTTGAAATTCATCTGCTGATTAGATCTGTGTTGTAACAAGGAAGTAAAGTGTGAAAAGAATTACATCAGTCCTTAAAAAAGATGATCAGCTAACTTTCAGCTAAGCTAAATGCATACAGTGTATACATGATCAGACTTAACATTATGACCACATGTCTAATATTGTGTAGGTCTCCCCTGTGCCTCCAAAACAGCTGTGGTGTCTGGCAACAGAATATTATTAGTGGAGTCTTTGGGTCCTAAGGGTTGAGGGGAGGGGCCTCTGTGGATCATCAGGTATATACTGATATATACTGCTATACTGTTTTAGTGTGTGTGTCTGTGTCAGGCTGCATCCTGCTCCCATCAAGGAGTGTCATTGCTATGGGGTGGGGGTGCCTGGTCTGGTCTAGGTGGGTGCTACATGTCTAAGTAACATCCACATGAATGCCAGGTCCAAACGTTTCCCAGCAGAACATTGTATTGACACAAGATGGTCAATGTTATTTACCCCTCCTCTCAGTGGTCATAATGTCTTTAGAAATTCTAAATCTTTTTTTGCCAAAGTTAATCAAAGTCAAAAGATTTTAGTTTTTAAGCTTAACAGACCGTCTATGGTCACGGTGGGAAGATGAGGGTTGATAAGTGAACCCTGAAGAGACCGGCTGATTTTCAATCCCTGAGCTCTCTTTGTTAAGAACGCGTAAGTTCTGCTTCAGCACGGATGCTGTCAAGTATTTGAATGTTGCCTGGAGCTACGGTTTCAAAAAGGGGTCGTGCGTATTTAACTTACACATCAGACACATCAATATCAAGCGTCTCTGGCTCTCAAAGCAAATTTGCATGAAGCGGCTGGAAAGCCTCAGCCGTCCACATTTAACCTGTTCTGCAACAACAACAAAAAGAAAAAAATCATGAGAAAACACTTCTAAAATTAGTCCTGCCCTGGATTTTTAATGAAAATGATGAATGCTTTTCTTTTCTTTTCTTTTTTTGGGGGGGCGAGGGGTGGGGTACACCCTGGACAGTCCATCACAGGGTTAACACAGAGAGACAGACCATTTTTTTCCAAATTAGTTTAAATTGCTTTTAGCTTTGTGGAAAGAAATACTTCATGGCCAAGACCAGAGTTTTTGTCTAGATACTTGAGACCAGATCAGACAAAGGCATATACTTCGTGATCAAGTGTCAGTCCTGAAATATCCAGGGAAGGTGATATTAAAGAGCCGAGGACAAAGGCTTCGAGTTCAAATAGTCGAGCCAGCCTCTTAATGTACCCATACAACTCACGTAGAATATCAATAGGTGCTACTTACCACACACAATTACTGGATCATCTGCATGATTCTCAATCAGTCATCTGCAGCAGCCTGACGTCTTTAATCATCACCGTCAAATGGCTGCATTGTTTACGTGCTGTTTCTCGTACCATACGCTACGTCCTTGCCGCCTTTGTTTACCTGCAGAATATTGGCTTGAATTTAATATCGCAGCTCAAAGCATCATTTCCTCGCGTCAAACACGTCGAGCTGAAAATGCGGCATGTTGTTCTTCCTTACAGCACGCACTGAAATGCAGGTAAAATACTGATTTAATTTAGGGTAAGCCAGTGGCAAGAAAAAATAGAAAAAGGAGTGAAAAGGCGTGTGAGTGAGAGGGGAAACAACTCCTTAGAGTGTCAGTCTATTTCTAAAGCCTGTAATTACAGTGTAGATAGAAACCAGACTAAAAGTCTATAACCCTGCAAGCTGCCGTGTGAGGCCGCGGTGCTCGTTGCAGAATACTAAACTGTTGGTTTAGTGGTTTAGACCAAGTGTCTCTTTATGGTTATGCACCAAGCACCGTAAGATTTACGAGAGTTGGCACTGCAACGATTTATTGAGACAGAAAGGGATTTTTTTTTGTAACATTAGAATTGGAAATCTTTTGATGTGCTTACCATTTCTTTCTGGTCACATCCTCTAATTTCGCTTCAGTCAACCTGATTGGCGAGTAATGAACCCAGGTAAAATGTAGAATTTTAAGTAAGTTCTTAGTGGCACTACTTCCCATATGCAATTTTTCCATGAGAGGGATATTAGCCACTTCACAGCCACTAACTATGGTGTTTTTAAAGCTATTACATGCATTCTTTTCCCCAATTGATTGATTGATTGATTTTTTTATTCTGTTTTTATGCTATGACACCTTCCTGGTTTGGCATCAGCCTTTGTGGATGGATCAAATGCCTGTCTGAAGCTGTCTAATAGCTGTCAGCAGCACCATATTCATCATTCAGAGCGTCACTCATGACAGGATTCAGGCCGCGCTGGCAGGGGGAGAAGGGAGGCAGCAACTTTCCGAGGTTTGCGATAAGCAAACATCCCTCTGTTTAAATTTTACCTTCTTATCTGTGCCAGGGTCACCACCATCGGCGCTCTCCAGATATCCTGTTTCCCAGCAGCCTTATCCAGTCGCTCTTGTGGAATCTCAAGGCGCTTCCAGGTCAGGTCAAGGTAAAGTGACAAGTCCACCCGGGAGAAGGAGTCCTGCTTCCCGGTGGACGGCTTCACCGAGAAGAAATGTCTGAGGCTGGGGGGGGATAGCAAACAGTGTGTACGCTCTGATGTCCTGCCAGATATTTGCTTTACTTAGATGCTTCATCCTGTTACAGAGAATGAGACAAATGAAAAAGCTTTGCAGTTGCTTTTTCATCTAAAAATGGGACAATGATTCAGGAAAGAAGAAAAAAAAACACACACTCAAATTTAGCTTCAAAAAACTTCATTTCATCTCAGGCGAAAGGTTAACATTTCTGCGTTGTGTTGCCACTGAACTGAACATTGTGTAGAGGGAAGATGGAACCTGATTACATTCTGTTTGATATCTGATCTCTGGGAGAAGCTCTGGGAGTTTGATTACTGTTTAAGGGTTTAATGGAGGCTAAATGCTATCAGACTACTAGACAAAAGAGATGAGGTTTTTTCAATATGGTGTTGAATCGAACATAAAAACTAATGGCAGGCGCTTCTACTAAATTACAGACTCAGACTGAACAGATTATTCGCAGAAAAACATCATCTCTGTCCTTATTTGGCCTAAATCACTGTACATTCTTGTAGATGACGCTGTATTTGTTGTTTCAGCTTAAAATATGAATAACATGGCTTGATTTTAGCTAATTATTCCCAGCTGTCATTGGGTGAGAAGCGGGGTAGCTAACAGGGCTAACACAGAGAGACAGACAACCATTCACACTCACACCTACGGCCAATTTAGAATCACCAATTAAACTAACAAGCATGCCTTTGGATGGTGGGAGGAAGCCGGAGTATGAAATGAAACAGTTATTACTTAATTTAATAAAGTCACATGGTCGGTTTGCATCATGTCTTTGAACTACAAAAAGAAACTGATAGCTTCCCTAACACAACAACACACTTAGAGGCGTCTCCAGCCTGGTTCTTCTGGGCTGCACGCTACTCATCTATGGTTCTGGTCTCATCAGCCTGCCCAGTCTTCATGGCCTGCAGTTATCCACTCCTACCTGAATGCATCACTCTCCAGCCCACCTATGATAGCTCTTATATTCAATCATCATAGCCGCTAACTCACCTGTGATATAACGTGTGTTGTCACTAACAGTTTTCTGGCCCTGTGTATATACTTATTTCAAATGCTTGTGTAACATGCGTCAGTTATCACCATTAAGTGAGTAGATTCATTGGTCTACACTCAAGCCCTGTGGCCTTTGCAGCAAAGGAAAACCCATTACCAACATATCAAACGCGAAATCAGATTTTGCTTCATTTAAAATGCACTGCTTGTGTACAACAGTGAAATAAGCATCGATCCCAGATTGATGGAGCTCCACGGTCACGTGCTTCCGAGCAGCGTGTTTTACAGTGCCATTAGTTGTGGTGGCCCTGATGGGAATAAGACCTTTTACCCAACAATGTGAGTGCCCCTCCAAATCCACACAGAGCAACCGGATAGTTTTTTCTTTTTTCTTTTTACTTTTGTTCCACGTCTAAAAATAAGGGCCACGCAAGCGGGAGGACTGGAAGGTCTCAGTGTTGTCTCTCCAGGGACCTGGATGAGATCATGTACATGCTCCAGCTCAAACACGGTAAGTCAAAGTGACGGCTTTCGTCTCCAAATAGGTAAAATGATCAACAGTGGCATTCTTTAGATCCCTGGTGCTATGAGCCTCTCTGCCAGACACCATCATTTGTCCAATTTGCTTTGGAATTTGGAAATGTGTGAGGAGGCATGGAAGGAGGACATAAAAGGTTCGAATCCCTGCAGCTCTGGCCAATCACTGAGGACAACCACCCATCCACCAAATACTGTAGGGGAGAGAGAGGGAGAGAGAGAGAGAGAGAGATGGAGAGAGCGAGAGAGAGAGAGAGAGAGAGCGTTGTGTGGAAGCCAATGTTTGTCGTCGAACTCCAGCAAATATGAGGATGGGAAGATAATGGCCCGGACTGCACAGGATGACTGAAGCCCCGCAACTATCAGTTTGTGTCTTTATATGATGCATCCTGACTGAAAAAAAACTAAAGATGAGATAGTCTGGTCAGCCAAGAACAAAGGATCCTATGTGGCATGGTTTTTTTTTTTTTTTTTTTTTTTTTTTTGGACCAACCATTCTTCACACCATCCCGATGTACTGAAGATGGGTTACTGAGTCCAGTTTAACATCTTGCCAAAATCCTTGGATCTTCACGGAACGATCGCAGGGGACCCCTGGACGCGCAGAGATACCGTAGCTCTACAAGAACCGTGCTAGATTGAGTACTTTTATGGAAATTGCTTGGAAATTTGAGCTGAGCTGAAAGACAGCAATAATATACTACACGACACACACAGGGAGAGAGAGAGAGGGAGAGAGGGGGAGCCAGCGCCGTCGGTCTGTGTGTCTCTGCAATAAGTGGCAGATAAAAAGCAATAAATTCTCTAAAATAAATACAGTCATCTGGTTGTGCGCCATGGGCGATGAGGCGTCAAACTTCAGGAGAAGCAGGACCGGTGTCTCATCACCAAAACCCAGGACTGGTGAGGATCACGGCAGAACAGAGATTCTGTGAGAAACTCAAACTGATCACCGCCGAGGACAATGAGAGTAATGATCTTTGGATGACTTGTCAGGCTACCACTGTGACAGTTTTTGATGTTTTTCAGAAAACAAGATTCAGATCTGGGCTGTGCTGGACTTGGTTACTTTCATTTGTTCGCTCAGAGATCAAGTGGAGCGGGACATGAAACGTTTTGTTGTGTGCTTGAAATAAACGAATACAGCCATATTATTTAAACAATAAGTTAAAAAGGGGATCTTCATTTTTTTTTAAATTTTTATATTATTTTTAATTTTTTTGCACTATGATGGAACCACCACCATGTTCGAAAAAGAGCCTGTCCCTGTCGCTCCCGGTTCCCCGGGAAGGACAAGCGACTCTAAAGCCACCGCAGCATCTTTGGAGACAACCCCGTACCCCGATCAAAATCAAACACCGGGGCTACTCCGACACCGACCGGCACCACCACCGGCACATGGAGCGCTCCGACGCCGTGGATACGAGCGACCGACCAGGACTGAAAAAGTCTCGGATGTCCTGGCCATCCTCCTTCCACGGGACCACAAACACATCAATCGGAAATTGTGTCGGGAATAAACGGTAGGCGAGAGAGGGGTGTGCATCCCAAAACATCCCAATAATAGCCCATGCCAGCCCACAAGGCATATGCGTAAACGGGGGAGGGGTAGGGGCATTTTAATGAGTGCGTAATAACGCAGTGTGCCTGAAGGGTTAACCGATATGAAGGACTTTCTATCGGGAGGCGGGACGCGTGGGTTTTCGGTGCGTTATGCGTCTTTGGATAGACTGTGTCAGATAGGTATGAAGCGCAAACCAGTCCGCCCACTCGAAACGCGGCGGCGGCGGCAACAGCATCTGTAAATACCTGTGACATTTTGAAGAGTGTCCACATGTTGTATGTAGAAGTAGTTGATAAGTAACACGAGTCAACATGGTTTTAATGGCACCAAAGGTCTGCTGGGTGCGTTCGTGCGTGCAAAGCTGAGATACTGCCACGATGTGCATTCCAGGCCTTTATCAGAGTGTATCCAGGGGGCGGTTTGGGGCTCAGTGGGCGTAAGGCCAAAAGTGCACTGCTGAAGTACCCCCTTAGCACGACAGTATCTACATCCAAGGCTAGATGCTGCTGACTTCTAACCCACCCACTGTGGGGGAAACGACTCAGTACGTGGTCTTAATGAGAGGTGTCGGAGTTATGGACCTGTGACTGCCACAGTACTGTCACGCTGATGGTTTCAGGCAGCATTTAATGGGAGCAAATAGCTGCTCTTTGATCAGATATGACAGTAAGAAAATTCACTGCATTAGGGAGAGGACACTGACTGACACTGGAGACAAACACAGCAGAGTTAGATGATACTTTATCTCCACAGGCTAACTAATCAACCAGAACTTAAATCAAATTACACATGCATGTTAATCAAGCAGATTAGATTAAAGGCATTTTATTAAGCGAATCATGGAAAGATGCAATTTTGATACGATTGCTTTGTCCTTACTCAACAATTGCTCCATTTATCCGCTTAACAAGACGCGGTGAATGCAGCACTGGGGTGTTTGCTTATTGTTACCAGCCTCTCTTCAGGAGAGCCAGGTACATTTTTAACATCCAACGATGTACAGCCTGTGCAGCATGGGTTACAGTTAGGTGGGCTGCTTATATGTGACTCATTTTTGTTATTTCAGTGAGAGAGTGGCTGTCGGAGAGAGAAAGTCAAGGCCTTCTGTGTTGCTTTTCAGTTTGCTTCCCCTGACGCTGGCCTTCGCATGACCTCAGATCCCCAGATGGTTCTTTTAAGAAAGAGTTTGTTGACATGTTGGACTGGTTTTGACTTCCTTTTCCCCCCCTCAATTTTTCCCACACGCTGATGAAACCCAAATGCGCACCGTCCAAGAGAGCAGCAGATAACCGGGGAAATGACTAGTAACAAATCCCCGTGAGCGGTGGGATTTGAGAGAGGAATGTGGGGTCTTTTACTCGTGTTCTTATTTGTTTTCTTTCTTTCATTTTTTATTTTTATTTTTTTCAAAAGATGCCACAGACGGCCTTCCCTGCAGGCCCCTGGGAAAAGGGCCAACTCCAGTTGACTGGAGGAAGGGCTGATTTGTATTTTAGTCCCCAGGACACGAGGCGGTCCAATCTTTAGTGCACTGGGACTGACTCTGCCTGCCCTTCTCCTTCTGTGGGCGGCAAACCATGAGAGGGCAGAGAGAGAGAGAAAGAGAGATACATAATTCGATTCCAACAGGCTCGGCTCTGAGGGCAAGCTGGCTCCAACTGTGCGTGTGTGTGTAGCCGTGTGTGTGTGTGTGTACCTTAGCACATCCGTGAGGTGACGTGTGCGGTCTGTGGGTGTTTGTGCTACACATGGGTCAGGAAGGAGGGAGCAAGGAGGAATGGAGGCTGGTGGATCCATTTTTTGTGTCATGAGCGGTGGAATGCAGCCTGCACACTGTGTGTATGCGTGTGGAGGTATGTGCACAGGGAAGTGTCTGACCCGTAGCACATATGGTCGTCGATAGGCCTTGTCGTATAAATGGGTGGCCAGACATCATAGTGACTCCTAATTCTGCCTCCGTGCCTATTTCCGGATATTTCGACGCTTTGAGCAGATGCCTCGTCTCTTTGCTGTGTTTTCTAAGCTTTATGAACATCTAAGTTGATCCAGCAGCTCTGTATTTTTAGCTCAGGGCTAATTTAGCGTCAGGTCCGGCCTATGGAAGGCAGACGCATGCACATCTGCTCGCACTCTGAACGCCCTTCTTCACATGCACCACATCTGGAACGTTCTTCTAAATTATGTTACATGGCAGTGGGAGAACAGGGGCCAAACTCTTGCTCACATCCCAAACACTGGTCAGCGACAGCTTAGTGTTTTCACCGTCAAAATGACAAGTACAGTCAGATTATACGTATTCGCTAAGGAACAACTAGGGACCTTTTGTCGGAGGGAAGGAAAAATAATTGGTCTTTGATTGGTCGGGCACCCGATCGACTCGGCGGATGACCTTAGTGTCTCCAGAATGCAGAGCGTTCAATCACTGAAGAGTCGGTCAGGACCTCATCTGAAGGTTCGAGCGATCAATCAGCCCTGAGAGCTGCTGGTGAAATTGTTTCGGACAAAGTTCGGAAAAAACTGATTGTGCTGCATAACTGTAATGGATACCTTTACTTTCGATAACAAAGCCCTCTCGGCAGTCTGGGGATGGACTGTATACAGGAGGGATTCTGGGGGTTGTTTTCCATAACTGTTTGAAGAATCACTGTCTGCAGCTGTTTTCACTTTGTCTATTTCTGTGTCTGTGTCGTATCTGACAAAATGGCAATCTTAGTGGCAATCAGCCCCCCTCCCCAACCTCCCCAAGAGTTTCAGTCTGCCTCCTCCTCACATCCCTGATGTCTTTTGTTCGACCGTCTTGTCAGTCCCATTGTCAGAGGATGTTAATATGGGCGTATCAGTCATCAGGTCCCATGCCCAATGCGCTCTGGGAAGTTCCTGCACGAAAATGAATGACTGACACTAAACGAGTAACAGCTCTTCCCGCAATTATGTTGCCATGGTTACTTGTTTTGTGCATTTGTAGAATAGATTTCATTTACCCAAAAAAAGGCAAAGCCTACAGGCACTTCATGGGCTTCACTGTATAATTTGCCAGTATGTAGCATATCCCACTGGAAATGCATCATGATTGGTATGTTCATAAACGATGAAGAAAAGGAATATTAATGCACCTGCACTGAAGAAGTGAACTATTTCAAACCAAAGCGTTGCTCTCTTCTTCACCTATACCTTCATGCATTCTTTACATCCTCTCCCCGAGCTTGGGATCCAGAGCTGATGTGTAAGCTGGAGCTGCTCCTTCCCCTGCCTGCCTGTCTGTCTGGCCTGCTGCCATCATAATTGAGTACATAATGAGCTAACGCTCCAGTTAATCACCACAACAGCTGTATTTTGTTGTTGATCATACATTTAGATTCCTAACACTCTAGAAACAAAAAAGTCTCACACAGGGAGCATTCAGGAATCTTCCCCAGCAAATACATTTTAATAGTGTTAAGTAATAGGCCGCTCGTCTCATTTGTGTGGCGGAACCATCTGTTTAAGCTACAGATTGCGCTCGTCTGTGAATGCATCACGCTTTCTCACTACTCCCGGCGCTAATTAGTGTCTGGAGGCGGTTCATGCGCCGCTCCGGTGCTCGCCATTGGCCGGCTCAGGTGGATTCCAGAGACCTCAGGTAAAAAAATCCCTCTGAGATCTCGTAACTGTGACGCCGAGCGGATTGTTTGCTCAGAGGGAACGTTTACAGCCTTCGCCCAAGGTCTTTCCTTTGTGTTTATTCTGCGCTCATCACTTTGTCTGGCTGCAGGCTCTCAGACACCCGGGCTACTGCTAACCACGTTCAGCACAGTCGGTATTTGCCTCGTGCATTGATCGGAAACCTTGGCATCTTTGCATTTTAATTAATTTCACACCGAAAAGCAGCGAAACACTAGTCATTTCGCTCGCTCGCTCGCTCGTTTCTTTTTTTTTATTTTTTATTTTTGTTCTTGACAAGTGTGCATGGGCAGAGATCCCAGCAAGAAGAAACAAAGTGAGCCACGCTATCAAAGAAATTGAAGTTGCACAACAGGTCCACCTGTTAATTATGTCCCTGTTTGGTGCAGCTGGTCTGTTTACATGTTATCTCTAACACCCAGTCCCTCTTTCTCTTTCCATATAGTGTTCGTGTCCATTAAATCTCCATAATGGGACGGTCTGCCGCAGTCTTTATGCAATGCTTTCCTCTGACTCTTTCAAGATGCCCGTTGTGACTGTGATAAGCATCATGCTGCCCATTTTTTATATTTTTATCTAATAATATTGTTTGAATCAGTCTTTTGTCCAACAAAATGACAGTCTTTGATCGCTGCATTTCTCTCTTTTTGATCCTCTTTCCTCTTAGTGCTTCATTTCACCTCGGTGTAAATGGGGAGTATTGATTCCATCTCTATTTCTGCTCTCCGCTTTGTCTCTATTGTGTGGCCCGTCTGACTGGTTCCCTGTAGCTTCCAAGATTCTCTCTGATAGCCTTGTTCGTGCTTACACGAGCATTAAGCGCAATCATACAGTATATCCATTATTCCGCCCCAATCTCCCCCTCTTGTCCGCCGAGATCATCCGCGGCCCGCAACGTTTCTCCCCCCCTCGAGGTCATATTTGTATCTAGAACCTTCACACTCCAGTGGTGAAATGTAATGCCCGCCACTGACAGTGTGCAGCGGCTGCCTCTGTTCCTCTTGCATGTGTTTAATACTGATGCAGTTTCAGTCCTGATGCTGTCGTTTTAAAAAACAAATCACACACTTCAAGTGCACGGCAGACACAAACACCTTCAATTATATGGAATCAGCTGCCATTGAAGCAGTTCCAACAGACCCATATATCAAATTGTAGTCTATTTGAAAGGAAAACAGAGAGCACACACAACACATCTAATTTAGAATCACCTTATCCCTGGATTTATTTTTCCCCCTGACATAAAAAAATAAAGCTTTTTCTTAAGCGCTATAGTGAGCTGTTCTTTAAAACCACAGACTCCAAGAGGAACTAAAAGGAAAAAAGCATTTTAGTCTAATCAAGTCTCCCACTTCAAACCAAGAAAAAGGTCTTCATTGCTGAGACCTGGGAGAATTTAAATGTCAAAATGTGCAAAGTATTCAATTTCAAAATAAGCGGTAGTCTTTCACCTCTCAGCAAATAGCTGGGCTCGATGGAAAACAACAAGCTGATGCTTGTTCAGTGTGAGGTTTCCTTACAAGCCTGACAAAGGAAAAGAAAGATACTGTGTCCATGTTGTGCCCCAGTAGTGACACAGGCCACCATCATTCAGAAACAGCTGGCTGTGTCTGTGATGCTGCAGAGCGGAGGCCCATGCCACAGAGATGAAATGTGCTTTAGGCTGCTGTCTTAGCGCGGATGTGTCTGAGCGACTGAGACTGACAGGCCCTCATTCGTCTGTGTGTCAGCGCGGCACACGCACAGCGGAGCAGAAGGAACAAATGGCGTACACCTGTCGTGCGGGGCGCCGTGTCAGACGTTTGTGAGGTGTGTCAGGGACGCGCTGAGGCAGACGAGTTCAAATGAAGAACTCGCAACGAATCAGAGCTGAAAAAGGATGAAGGTGCGCACCTGGAGCCCACACTTGGCACGGAGACTTGCGTGAAGGCTGCACGCTTGTTCAGCTGCCTGCTGGTGCCAGCATCTCATCTGAGGTACCACTTCCAGACACGCAGCCCCGGGACAGTGTTCTTACCCAAAATTACTGGCAGGATGTCAGCTTCATCATCTTGTTTAGAGTACAGCGACAGATGGCATTAATAGTGGCTTACTGTACGCCGTGGCCCAGTCCCAGCAAATCTGACCAACTCTTTGTTCAGACTTTCATTTATATCCTACTTACATCATAAACCCTTGCTCAAATGTGTTGCCCATATATCACCGCTATTGCTGACAGATACAGGCCGAGACAGAGCTTTCTTCCTGCTCTCCCCCCGTTGCTGGTCTGACTCAGCTCGCCCCGTTATTGTGTGAGCTTGATTGGAAAAATGCTGAAAACAACAGCAAATAATATCCCGTCGCCGCGAAAACAATAACAGCATGAGGGTGCTAAATGTGCCACTAAATAATTCATAGCGTGCTAATTTAGAAAGCAGCAAAAAGAAATTAGCCAGCAAATACCCACTGCCGCTCGGGCCGCTCGTGCACCTTTGCGAGCGGCGGCGGAGCGGGGGACGCGTTCTGAATGCACTCTAATGAAGGCACATTTATATTCTCAATAAAATGCCTTTAAAATGTCAAAAGCAGAACGTGGGAAAAATGGCTCCTGTGAGGGATGTAATTAAAAACACGATATATGAGAAAATTATATGTTTCTTGGTAAAACCTTGTAAAACCAATGCAAGGACTTCAATTGCAAGATGAATGTGAATAATAACCTTTTAATATGTGACAATGACAAGCACAGTGCATGATATATGTATCTACACTACAATGCAGTATATTTTTTACTGTGTGTGGCTACAGCTACGGCCGGCTGGGGCTGCTCCTTCCTGCCTCCAACCAAGGAGGAACCCGCGAAAACAAAACCGACGCAGATGTGAGAAATATATGTATGCAAAAAAACCCAACAAAATAAAATAATAAAACCGTCAATCTGTGCAGCTGCAACGAGGTTTGTGAGAACGCTTGAGGTTTTTACATAATGCATGAAGCAGCTTATGATTTATAGCTGACTGAAGGTGTGGCGGGCCGCCGCTCGATAAGGAGAAAGAGCTGCGGTTCCGGCCCCTGACCCCCTGGCAGATCGAGTGTGAGTGTCTTGTCGGAGCTCTTCTCGTAGGTCACGTTCATGTTCGCACATTAAAAAGCGACATCCAGGCTATCGGAGGGCAGAGAGAGAGAGGAGAGAGAGGGGAAAAAACAAACACGGCTTAAGGGTACGGGGTGGTATTTTCGTTTGATGCTACTTTTCACATTGAGACATTTTGGAGATTGCGTGCTTTTTTTTTTCTTTTTTTTTAACACAACCCATGCAGTGCACCATGACTGTGTGGGATTTTCTCTTGACAAAGACTAGACTAGTTTTTTTTTAGCTCCAACAAAGGCAAAGCAATTAACACCAGCGAGGCCTTAGTCTGAGTTCTCTCTCTCGTTCCTATCAGCCCTCTCTGTAATGTTTGTTGTGTATATGTTTGTGTATCAAGGCCTGATTACTTGTGTGGATTGGGGGTTTTATTGTGAGAGGTTCCCTTAAAGAATGGCAGAATTGAGTCTTCTCTCAGTCAATAGAGCTATTCTCTCGTGAGCTTCCCCCTTTTTTTCGTTGTTGGGTTTTTCTCCGGGAAGAACTTGAAAGGTTTCTGGCGCAATCTGCATCACTGATAATGCCCAGTGAAAGTTTGAGAGCGTCCCTGAGCGCATGTTGGCAACAGCACAGTCTGAAGACGCAGACGGAACGCAATCTGTGAAATCTCCTGGATTAATCGCAGAAGAAGAAGCAGAAGAAGCAGAAGGGGGCGTCCTTGTGCTCGTTGCCGCTTCCCGTTTTTACCAGGCGACCCCCGAGCACATTCCTTTGCATCAAACAGGTGGGGCAAGAGAAGGCGGCAGCGGAGGGAAGGTGTGAAGGGGAGAGGATCAGAAGGTAAATGTAGCAACGTGGCAATGTGGAAGCCCGCGTGTGTCTGGAGAATAGAGAATGAGGGCGGCTGTCTTCACAGATCACTGGCAATTGTGTATTTTGTCACATCAAATTTGACGCAAGACCTGTCTGCAATTGGTCGGGTCCCTTGCCACTCATGGCAGCGGTTGCGCAAGCCGGTGATGTTGTGTACATGAACGCTGGCCTTCCCCTCTCTCTCTCTCTCTGAGGGTGCTATAAATAGGGGGTGAGAAGCCTCGGGCTCTCAGTGTAATGAGATTAAACCAAACCAGCCTCAGCTCCCAGTGTTTTATTGAGCTTTATTTCAGTTTCCATTCTGTATTTCAATATGTATAAGGAAGATACTGAGTGTGGGTGCAGCACAGAGTCCATGCAGGAGCATCTGCTTGTGCATCAGTATGCAGTGAGTGTGTGTAAATGTTTGTGCTTATTTGAATGCAAGAACAGCTAGAGTGAGTTAATGTGAACGACTTGAGTATGTGTTTGATGTCCTCATTTTGCACCCTGCAGGGCATGGCACATTTCCTTAAGACGCGATGTCGTGATGGTAAAGCGTTTGTCACCGTAACATTTTTTTTAATCACGAAGCTTCAGCCACTGGCTCGAGATGAACTTCTCCGCTTTTTGACCATTTCAGCAGTTTCCACATTGCGCAAAGTGAGGCCTGTGTGTTGCCGCCGGTGGAAACGTTAACTGCAGCGCACAGCGACCGTGCATCGTTTTTTTTTTTTTTTTTGTTTAATCCGGATCTGTGGAAGGCAGACAGAAAGCCACCCTGGCACAGCTATTGTGGCTCCAAGTCTGTGTGCGAGCATGTGCTCGCGTGAAGGCTTTTGTTAGACGGAAAGCGTCTGGGGACATGCAGTGTGGGAGACATCCATTCTGTTTGGACATACTGCTGATTCTCGCAGCCCATACTCCCCAACTCTGACGTGTTGGAGCGGTCTGCTAGACTCTGGCTGCTCTTCCTACCATGAGACTCCAGGCCTCATTACCCAATCACAGCTTCTTCCTCCATCATTTTGCCATCAGTCAGGGTGCACTTGGCTCCCCAGGTCTACTCAACTCTCTGCTGATAAATGTATGTAACTCATTTCACACTAGAAGGGAGCATAACTTGATCAGCATCGTGTCAAGGCTCATCATGAGGACACATTCGTCAGTGGTCTGTCTCAGAGATAGACGAAGAAAGCAGAAACAATGCTTCTTAGCATTTATAACAGAGGTTAACACAACAGGAAACAAAATGCATCCATCTCTTACAATTTTAATGTTGCCTTTTAGATTTTTTTTTTTAATCAATACAACAATCTTTCCAGAGAAGGGCCTTCAGGTGAGTGGACAGGATTTATTTTCTTGCGCAGTCCTGCCGGTGTAGCGTGGTAGAATAAATTCAGACAGAAAAGTTCAAGCTGCCGGCGTGATGTGAGGCAAAGGAGTGGAGGCAGAAAGGGTGCGTTTGATTTGAGTCTAAAATTACGCTTTAAAAAAAAAGAGAGCGAGGAATCCGAGGAACGAGAGGGCAGTGAGTGACATAAGAACACAAAATGACAGACAGACTGACTCATCAGACAAGCATGCCACATCCACTGCCCCGCTGCAAGACGACGGCCCCGAGGCAGCTTCACAACAGACGAATCCACACCGCTTCTCCTCACTAATGATAACTAACTGCTATCTCGGATAATCACTTAGATTTTCTTATTGTTCTCTAACACCATTCTCACAATTAAGGCCTATTATTACTACCATGGCTACAGCATTATAACAGGGTTTCCTAATTGCGTGTGTTAAATTTATGGTATATTTGATCTCCTGGGATGTAATTTACCTAAATGTAAAATACTCAGCCTTTGATTGAGGTATCATTTATCTTTTTAGGGCATAATCCTAAATCCTCCTACTGTACTTGAACTCATTTCCCAACGCGCCGCACTCTGCAGAATGAGATGAGGGGGGGAATTGGAAAAAAGAACATCTCCGCTAGACATCTGCATGTTAGTGTGGAGACGTTCGTGTTTAGTTCAAAGCGCTGCTGAGCCAGAGTACAGCCTCACAGCGCCGCCAGGATGACTGTATACTTTTATGTCGTTATATTAAAAATGGATCAAATGAGTATGAAAGGTGTCACATTACAAACAAATCCTAACAAACTCTACTCTGCAGTTACCCTCAGGACTACAGTGTTTTTTTTTTTTTAGTATGTTTCAGCTCAGTGGTTTTACTTTTTGTGGTGCACAACTTCTGCTTTACTCTTAAAGCGCCGCAAGTTAGACACTACTTGGTCAACACGATGGAACATTTAACAGCCTTGGAGCCACGTAATTCTCTCAGGGGTAAGTGGAGAAGGAGAGCAAATATTGGACATGCTAACATGTTCACATGTCAGGATGAAAAGAGTAAACATGTCAGTGTTTATTTTTGTGTTGTGTCCACAGATTTGTCTCTGCTGGCTAGACAAAAACTCACACACGGGAGACGCCTCAAGAGAAGGGGAGTTCTCTTGACGCCGTCTTCCAAAATAGGCTGCTCTTAGCGCGGCCATGCACGAACGCGAGGGACAGCGCGGCGTCACAAACTGGCGGGAAGCGAATCGCCCGGCGCCGATGCATTAGCCGACCGTTCCGAGCACCGAGCTAAACGGACCGATCCGCTGTTCAACCTCGTAGGCTCCCTCGCTCGGCTGCGGCCTGCCCGGCATTTGTTTTTGCGCCACACTATATCGGCAATTAATCCGTCATTCCGGGGCAATGAGCAGCCAAGTTTCTTTGTGCTGGGAAATATATGTGACGAATCGGATGCCAGGACTGCGCGCTAGTCTGCAGTTCACTTTTAGATGCGACATGACAGGAGATGAAATTACAGAGAGGATATGTGGGGATTTTTAGATGATGAAATTCAAGACGATAGAGAGATACAGACAGATGGATGGATAGGTAGATAAATAGATAGGAAGATGGACAGATAGATAGATAGATAGATAGATAGATAGATAGATAGATAGATAGATAGATAGATAGATATAAAGATGGATGGACCGACAGACTGAAAGGTGGATGGCAGGAAAAACAGACAGGCAGGAAGACAAACAGATAGATAGATAGATAGATAGATAGATAGATAGATAGATAGATAGATAGATAGATAGATAGAGTAGGTAGTTAGATAGATGCTTACAATAACCAAGAGCGGCAGAGTGAGTTAAAAGACAGATGGAGGAAAAGATAGTGAGATGGTGAGGAGGAACAGAGCCACAGTGACACAAAGGTAGCTCTGGATGACTCACGCTCTTCTCTCTTTCTCTCTCTCCATCTCTCTCCAGTCTGGATTAAAATAAAAGAGGCCCAGCAGCCCCAGCCTGCAGAGAGGGAGTTACACGCACCATCTCAGAGATAGGGTGATGCTCTAAAAATACCACTTCTTGTGTGGGCTTGTTGGGGGGGGGGGGGCTACAGCATGGGGAGTGCGTTTATGGATTTGGACGTATAGTAGAGAACCAGCGCGGAAACTACTTTCAGCAGTCCAGCCTCACTCTGAGCGTTTCTCTTCTCATCATCTCTCCCCCTCAACGCGCACTAATTGGGTTTTGTAAGAGCACTTTTCCACTTTCTAGGAATGCTGGTCAGTGCAATTAAAATCGAGTTCATTACTTTGAATTCATCCAGAGGCTGATTTTCATCTTGTTGACCCTCATTCCTTCTTTCCACCACATCCCTCCCCTCCCTCTGCTCACACCCCCCCTCTGAGAAACTCCATTAAACATCAAAAGCAAATCAATATCACTCTATTGCTCTCGCTGCTGCAGACTAGTCACTCTCCCCGTCGAGGAGTTTCGTCTCTCAGCTCCTAATTTATCAGGATGCGAGGAGCAGGAAACTAAACAGAACACCAATTGAACACGTCCCCCCATCTGTCATCTCTCAGGATGGCTCTCTGTGTCAGCTGATCCATCTGTTTAGCCCAGACTCGGGCTTCGCGGCGGCAAAGAGGAGGGGGGAATACAGCGGAGCTAACCGTGACACAAAGATACAAGGTGCTTTCTGGGAGGAACAATGCTCATTAAATAAGCTGTCGGTTCTGGTGGTTCCCCACCTGGATATGTGGGAAGTGGAACGCCGGTTATAAAAAGAGCTGGGGCTTGGGAGTCACGATTCTTAAATACTTACCTTTCACGCTCAACCCCCCTGCAGGATCACAGGGGGGAATTTACATAGAAAAGTGCATGGATCCCCGAAGAGCAAAAGGTTGAAGACTGAAGAGAGGAGAAAGAATGTGGAGGGGAAAGGGTTCCTACATGAGCTGGGTGCATATAACTCAGTCATGAATACTCATTTTGCATGCATTGCAGCCATGGTGAGAAAGGAGAGAGAATTAGAACGACGCTGATCGACCCAAAAAAAAGGAATAAAACCTTGTTGCTCTCAGTTTCACAAGCTGCAGACAACAGCAAAGCAGTATGCAGAGATACCGCTCCTTTCTTTTAACTGACAGTGACTATAGCTGCGTCAGCTCTCGGGCTCTTTTGCCACGGTAGTGTCCCAATTTTAGGGGGGAAATTACCTTAAATGTAGAGACAAAGCCAGAAAGGATATCTGAGTACAAATGGTCAAATAACGCTGACTGGTCGATACATTTGTCTGACCTCAATCCGAATGTGTACGTGTTTCGCTTCCTAAAAAGCGACTGGAGGAGGTGAAGAGGGCTGCACTACAGACCTAGCATGACGAGACTTTAAATGTGGAGACTGTTTACTCTGACTTGCTGAATTATTTGTTATGCGCTGATATACGGGTTTTATTTATGATGTTCAGTAGAGAGGCCTCGTCTCCTACACTGCAGCCTAATGTTAATGTTAAAGCACATGCAGAACCTCATAGTAATAGTTTCAAATCAAATTCGCTGTATGTGTAACGTACAGTACCAGCACACGGGGGGGAAAAAAATACATCTTTATTATTTTCTGTCTCCACTGTGTCCTTAGAATCCAGTACGCATCAGTTGTGCGTTGTGCAGCAGTAAATGTCACAAAGTTGCAACTAAATATAGCTGAAAGTAGAGCAAGCCGTGACAGAGTGAGTCGGTCTCCACCTGAGGAGAGACTCCTGTGAGCTTTTTGGGAGTTCAGAGATGTGCTGATGCAGAGTGACGGACGCCTCTGGTGGGTTTCGAAGAATGCAGTCGGAGCGTTAACACCGTCGACGGCGCAGCGGAGCCCAAATTCCTCAGGTGCAAGAAAATACTGTGCTAAAAGCTTTGTGAGTGATCCACTGAATCCTGGTGGAATTTATTTCCTACAGTGCATTAATAGATTAAGAGGTGTCTGTCCTTTCACAATGTGGAGGGCCTGTTGCTGTGCAGAATAAAGGCTGATTATCCTATCTAGTGTAGCTCATAAAATAAATCCCTGTCCTGCGGCATTTGCCAGGTGTGTGTGTGTGAGTGCGGCCAATCCCTCCGGGTCCTTCCTGTAGAGGCATATGTTTTGGACTTTCAGAGGCTGCGGCCGGCTCCGCGTTGGACAGCCCGGAGTTGGGTTGGTGATCCTGTGGGCAGGATAATCTGCTGTAATCTCCAGCTCTGTGATCTGACCGCAGCACAGCAGAGAGCTGGACGGGTGGGAGAGGGAATGGACGGTCTGGACAGCTGGAGGGCAAACAGGGGAGAGGAAACGGATGGGGTGGAGCTGGTGGAGATCTGGGCCAGTGCATTGTAAAAACTAATTTATACGGAAATTACATCCGGTGGAAAATAAACAAGCTACTATCAGTTAAAAGGTTAGCTTCAATTAAGCTATCAAAAGCAGCAATCAAACATTCTGTCATTTTAAGAAAAGTTGCAGTGAAGATTCAGTTTCCAGTTTCCCTTTTGAAGTAATGCAGTTAGTTCTAATAATTATAACACACCAATGAATACAGTTTTCTCATCATGTGCACAGCATCATAGCTGAAATGTGCATCTCCCTGCAGCTACGGCGACTTATGCACTGAGAGCGCGGCGGCAGGGGCTGAAGTGGATTTGAATTTTCACCGGGGTTAGCATCGTTTTCATTTTTATCTGAGAAAATATCTGTGACTCATCTGAGATCCATGCATGAAAAGACCCATAACAAGCCTCTCTAATGCAGCTGTTTCCAAACTGGATAAAGGACGGGCTTCTGGAGAGCTTTAGCTCAGACCCGGTGCGTGCTGGGAAGTATGCTAATGAGGCAGCGATGTTTCTTAACCAACATCATTTGATGAGTTTAATGAGCCGGGTCACGAGAAGTCACGAAGCTTGAAAGCCATTATTGTAAGTTCTGAAATAGCTGTGATTGTAATAACTAGACATTAGATCTAATTGCTGAATAGGTGAATACAGAGTAGTTAGGCTTCACTAAAGTCTGGGATTTGGCTGCAGACCAACCTGCCACAGCTTATAACGTCTCCTGAGTCCTGTTTTTTATTTGCTCACACTCCCTGTATGTTGTTACATTATTGTCATCCTGGCTCTGTGAAGCTCCAGTGGCCAGATACCCTCCCTTAGCCCATATGACGTGGCGCCAGCACTTTCCCTTCAGAGCTTCTGCTTCTTGTTCATTGTACTGTAAATGTCGGCATTAAATTATAAGCAGGCATGAGGGTGCCCGTGTCTCTCTCTGTCTCTCGCATTTGCCTCGGAAGCACCAAAGGGCAAGATGAGGCAAGCTGAGATGGCAAGCCTGCTCTGGACATGTCATTTGAGATGTGTCAGTTATGGGCACGGTGCCCTAAAAGCATGCCCTTGCCTGAGAGTGCTTTACGATAAAGAACCCTAATGCACTCGGTAGACGCGCAGATGATTCAACCGCAGCAATGGAGTACGGCTGTGATTATATGGTCGGCCCATAAAAGAAGCACCCTTTCCCAATTTGCAAGTCCTCACTCCTCTTCCCTTCAACTGCCCTCGCTGCCACCCCCACACTGGTAGCAATCAGCCAGGTGCTAAATGCCTGGGTGAGGCACAGCTCATGGGTGGGTGGGTGTAGCAGGGAGGGGGGGTTGGGAGAAGGGGGGGTGGTGGTTGAAATTGCACTTGGAAATAAGCATCTGTGCTTGCTTGGCAGAGGAGGAAGCAGAGGCAGGAAATAACTGTCATTCTCCACTGAGGCTGAGAGTATGGACAGTGTGTGTGTGTGTGTGTGTCATGGAGAGAGAGTGTGATGGACTCAGGCAGGTTAATCATTAACTTAGCGAACTGAGGAGAATGAAGAAAAAGGAGGTGGGGTGGGAGGTTGACAGGGAATATATTTTTTTAAAGTAGCTTAAATGAATAAGGGGTTGCTCATCCCTTCAGAGGGGCCTGATTAACAGCGGCACACAAGTGCCATGGAGAGAAAGAGAGCGGACACCAACCAGACTGTTGGGAAAACGCTGATGTGGCAGCAGCCTGCCTCAGCCAGGGGCTTCCTCGTGATGACTGTTAATGAATAATCGATGGCAAGAGAGGGGGGTCAGTGGAGGGGATGTATGTAAATCTCCTCTACACTCTCATATAGACTTATAGGTTTAATTAAACTAATCGCTGTATTGACTGAGGACTCCAAAGCCCTTTGAAGCCTGCTGTATTAATGACATGGAATCAAGCTCCCCCTTTTGTGCAGAAATGTGTGCAGAGAAGAGACTAAATGAAGTGCTGCTGCAGCACAGTCCAATTTCCGCGGCTTACTCCGCTCACAAGGACTCCCTTTGACAAGATGCACAGTAGTAATTTAATAACCAATCTAGTAACAGCAGCAATACCTGAGCGTAAGCCTCCTCAACCAAAATGCAATTCCGCTTCATGTTACATGGCTAGTGCACATGCAATAAATGAGCTTTACATTTTCCGAGCCAGTGACCACATCCCTCAGTCATGCAACGCGTTGTGCGTTGTTAACATACTCGTTACCGTATAGGATTTGCCTGTGGAGCGAGTCACGGAAGCCCCTCTGAGTTAATAGAAGGATGCAGTCCAGGTAGCTAGACTAGACGTGAGATGACAGCTTTATTGTGCTCCTCTCCATCCTGCCCGAGACGGTTTGTTATCTTCTTTATAAGGAGTCACTCTGTTGGCACAAATCCCCTTCCCTCTGAAACCTCTGATCATCATGTCATTGTCCGCGGCGATTCACTCCGGGGACTCTGCTTTCACATAATGAAACCAAGAGAGCTGCCCACAGCCCAGCGTATAATCACCCCTGTGTACAGTGCGCGCATCTGTCTGTGTGTGTGCGCGCGTGCGTGCATCTACTTTGCCTTTTTATAGTGTGGAGCGAAAAAAACAAAGGAGCTCCAACGTTAACGCTCATCTATGTGTGCGCTTAAGTGCAACACGGGGGTGTGTTTTCACCAGTGTGCGTCCTCACAGACACACGTGTGCGCGCGCGCGCGCGTGTGTATACATCCATGGGTGTGCATGAGTCACTTTGAGAGGTTTCACCAGCTATTATTGAGCTGGGACTCGGTGTTTAATAGAAGATAGAATAATTGTCTCCTCATCAGCTCTCCAGAGATTACAATAGTAACTGTCAAGTGAATTAGGATTCTTGACATTTTTCCAAAGTCTGTCTTTGAAAAGCACTGTTCAAACAGGGTGCATGTAAGGCCTTTTCATAAGTGACTTTCCAAGACGAGCTCCCCTCGATCCATCCCCAGTGCGTCATAAACAAACGGCAGTTGCTCTCTACCAGGAAGAGAAGGCAGGGGAAAGGAGAGACTCAGAAGAAAGGGTAAACTACTCAATGTGGAAGGCGAGAGGGAAGGAGGGAAAAAAATCTTGACAAGGCATCTTATCTTCACTGTGTTCTTCACTGTGCTCGGGCTTCAAGCTGCCTGCTGAAAGCTGGAATCCGTGCAGCAGGTTTTTATTGCTTCTTCTTTTTTTTTTTCTTTTTTTTTTTTTCATGAGCTGCTGTTGCAGAAAAAGGCTGAGGGAAAACCAGATACTATTCACAAGTCATCTCGCTTGTGCTTGTGCAATCGCCGGGTACGTGCCGAGTACTGTATATTCAAGCGGTGACGCACAAATTTGGAAACACCTTCCTCGTTTGCGCGTCTTCATCGCGGCCGGTGCGGGAAAAACACACAGCGTGCAGGCTGTCAGACGTGTGTTGTCTCATCTGTATTCCAAACAGGACGCTAGCCTCCCGACCAAACCAAAACCAGGAAGCGTTTGGACAGATTCTTACACTCAGACAAGAAAGAATAAAAAATTAGAGAATAGGTTGTGCTTTTATTATTATTTTCAGGCATGGTAATTTCTGTTGCACAGAAATTTTAAACAGCCTTTTAATAAAACATGTTACTTATATCTCCTGCTGCTGTTAATGCCAATTTTTCATGCATAACATTTCAATTATATATTTATATATAAAAAATACAGAATATATAATGAATGAAGTTAGAAATATTACTCAGGAGTATTATTTATTATTTCGACCGCAATATAAAGCTGCAATTAATGAACTGCTCACTGCTCCTTGCTGAAGAAGATTGCCACATGTTCCACCACAGGGCTGTTTCTCAATGCCATTTCAGCAGTCCCAGGGTTAACAGGGTTGTTACAAAGATAATTAATCAATGCCTCCTGTAATAAAAAAAAAAAAAAAAAAAAAAAGACAAATGACACTTCAGGAGACTCCTCTGGAACTGTGCTGCCGGCAAACCTGACACCTGCAGCGGTTCGATAGTTCCAGCAGAGTTTCTATTAACGCTGCAGCAGAAGAGCCTTTGCATTTTTCGAGTGGCGCGGCGTTACCAAACCATATAAGCATATAGTCTTTGACAAACAACATAGGTGTTAAAAAAAATAATAAAAATAAACGCTTGAGGCCTCGTACCACTCGTCTCTCACCACTGAATTAGCTGCGGTTGACCTAATGCTTCATGTTTTAAAGCTGTTTCATGGCCTAATTGTTGAGAATATTAAGGCGGCGCTGACTCCGCTCACGTCTAAAAGGCCATCTAAGTGCTGTTGGTGAACAAGGCTGTTGATGTCCAAACACAAAATGTTTTGGGCGCAAACCTTGCGCACTCTTTAGTGGAACATGTAAACATTTACACAGGGGTATGAGTCAACCCATTTTTCCCTCTCGTTTCCCCTCCTCTTTCTGGGTTGTTTGTATCTCCTCGTCGAATCCTCATTACACAGCCTCTGCGTGTTGCTCTATTCTAGCGCCTGTGGTTTGTTACTCTTACTGATCAGCCTTCCTGTTGCTGCAGAGGAACTGTGAGCAGCGAGATAAGGCCAGTGAGAGCACATGCTTGCATTAGGGAGGCCGGGGGGAGGAGAAAAATTAACGCATGCAAGAGGGCAAAAGGCTTGGCTAATTAGGAAGTGAACTGAGATCATCAGAAGTCTCTCGGCTGGTTTCGCAACGCGGGCGTCTTGTGAATTGCGTGGAGCCTGAACAACCTGGAGACAGAGGGCCAACGAGGGCAACGGCGCTCAATCAGAGCTGATGTGGTGAAATATCAGAAGAGTCCTCTGTGAGGCTGTCAGCGCAGACCGACCTTAAACAAACCCGCACAAGCAAGGATTAAGGAGACCTGAATAAATCCGGGGAACAAACTGAGGATGTGAGAAGGGCGAAGCGGAGTTTAAGCATCCAGGCCCTGAGGATCACGGCGCAGGATATGCATGCTGATGAACTTTAACTCCTCCAGCTTGAAACACGCAGGGGAGCAGGAGTGAATCAGGATGAGGCCTTGTTATGAGAACTAGCTGGATTGAGGACAGAGTTTGTTACAAGCAGGTGCTGCTTTTTTTTTTTTTTTCCCCGCCTGCCTAAAACGTGAGCACGCACTAAAAGGTGGATGAGGGGGACCGCGTGGGTGAGAGACAGCCATAAAGCGAGACGGGCAGTTGTAAGTGGAGGCTTGGAGGCTGGGGGAGTTCTCTTTAACTGGTAAGCTCCAGCGGGGCGCCGGCTGGCAGCGATGAGTCAGAGGAAGCTGACACGACAGCTGAGGTTGTGGGAGAGTCCTGAGGGTCCGCCTCCTGCACCCTCTCTGACCTCACCTGTGTCACCAGTCGATCAATCTCGAGGACAAGGGGGCTCTGCCCTGTTCCGCCGCTTGAAACTGAACCGCAGCATTCAGGAACGCAGGCGCTCATCGCACTGCATTTGCAGGTACAGTTCCACACCCGGCCACTGAGCCGTAACGGGTCCCAGTCGTGACTAACCTGTCTCTGTTCTATTAAAAAACATGCCGCAGTGATTTGTGATTGTTCTGCCTTAGTTAAGAACGAGGTGTGAGCATTAATAGCACTTGTGCGGTGTGACAGTAATGCGACTCCCTAAAGAAGATTTCAGAGTTGATTATTCCATGCACACACTGTGATAACCTCAGTCAGATGGATTAGATTTTGAGAAGTGCTGAACTCCGAATGCTCGAGTGTCATAATTACACTCAATGTTTGCAGAAAATAAATAAATAAATAAATAAAAACAGGGATTAGCTCGTGCAGCTTGCAGACAGTGCCCCCTTGCAGACATTTCTGACGTGTTTTCATTACTGAGGAAAGTTGCTTAATGATAATTTGATCTGTAGCCACGTTCACAGAGCCTCCTGGGGAAAGGAGCAGAGCCCTCCTAATTGGCCAATCCATAAGTAAATTCTAAAAATACCCCACTTCACGCTTAATTTTGGAAATTAAACCGAAAGGCGCTGACAACAAAAGTTTGAGATGCTCAGGAAATGTGGGGAGCTGTTGTGGAGATGAAAGTCACCCTATATTATAAATAGATGCAGCGGCTGCACTGCAGTGTGCTCTTATGTCTTGTCATCTCGACATTTGAACAAGTAAAAAAAATGTAGATTCATGTGGCTATATATGGAAACCTTGAGGACGTGCTGGAGCGGAACAAACCTGACAAATCAAGCGGAGCGTATGTTTTCCAAATATTGCCAGATAAATCGGTATCTGGGTGCACCCTTACCTCAGCGTTGTCCATTATTTTCAGGTTGCATCAAATTCAATCAGTACTGACTTATTTTTTTTCATTTTGCTGCAAGATGGAACATTTCTTTTATGTCAAAGTTGTTCTGGGGGGTTTCTGCAGAGGTGTGCTGGAGAATAAAGGCTCCTTGGCTGCAGGTGTCGGTGAAAAGGAGACAAGTGTAGCCTGAGAAGCGTGTTGCCGTGTCCCCTTTGGCCAAGCTCGCCTTTGAATGGATCTGGCAGATTAGTTTCAGCCTCGTGTTTTGAGCTTAATGTGTTGCAGCGATGCCGTGCGTTTCGCTCCGCTGAGAGGAGGAGAAAGACTTTGATTTAATGAGCTGTAAATGTACAAATTTGCAACAGTTACAGCATTATTCTGAACACTTGCCAGGGGTTGGGTGTTAATATTATCCACCTTGTCTCCTTTTGTCGCACTTGGAAAATTATTTTCAGACGCAGAATTGCTTATATTCATGTTGAATGGCTTACAGTCTTTCTCTTCCCCGCCTTTGTCGGTGCACTGCCGCATATCTCAGCATGTTACCGCCACCTGCAGATCGGTGGAATAATGTGACGCCGTAGGTAGGTGAGAATTGCATGCGTGTACACGAGATAAACAGGGGAGGCAGCAACAGGAAGAAAAAAAAAAAATAGAGGTCAAAAAGTCCGGAGGGAACCTTTAATATTGCATGAGGGTTCTTCATCTGTCAAGAGTTTGCTTTAACCTTTGGGTCTTAAAGTGAGCTCAACCCAAATCTAAAATCTCAATCACTCCTGTGTCCAGACGGACAGCTTTGGCCCCAGAGAGAATCAGGGATTGATGTGGCTCATTTTGCTCACTTAAACACGACTGTCTCTAAAATATGACTTGTCAGTAAAGTGTAATTCTCGGAGCAGCCCGGTGGCAGTCTGCCAATCCAACACAGAGTCACAGCTGCACGCGTTCATGCTGCAGCGCCTGTCACATCGCTCTTTCTTCAACTTCCTCTCCAAGAAACACCACAGGAGGATGGGCTGTGTCGCTTGTTATGGGGCGTTCGAGCCACAGCGCGCACTTGAATGTTAAATGTAACACGTGTGAACGCCATTTCCCTCCTGTCCTCTCTCGCCCTTTCAGCTTCGACTCAGAGAATGGTCCCTCGCCGGGTCGCAGCCCCATGGATTCGCAGGCGAGTCCCGGGTTGGTGCTCCATCCTTCGTTCCCCCAGAGCCAGCGCAGGGAGTCCTTCCTGTACCGCTCAGACTCAGACTATGACACATCGCCCAAAACTATGTCACGCAACTCCTCCATCAACAGTGAGGGGTAAGCTAAAAGCCATCACTCTGGATCCGTCAGGCTGCAGACAGAGCTGAGACACGTTGCTTAAACCTGAGGTGTCTGCTCTCTCACACACACACACACACACGCCGCACTAACTCCACATCAGTCGCCACAGCACTCCTAATAAATCCTAATAAATCCTCATAACATGAACAATAGTGCTCTGTTTCCTGAGCTTGACCTTTCAGCAAGCTTTTAAAACCTTCCATCCATTAGAGTGCTTCGGGATTATATCTGTTTAGATCCACAGACGTCTTCGTAAACACCCATCTCACAGATGCAGCCTGCCATATAAACACTAACACAGAGCGCCACAGCTGAATAAACCACTCACCTCCACCTCATGCTACGCTTTTTATTTTTTTATTTTTATTTTTTTCTCCTGCAGGCACGCCGAAGACATGATCGTCACTCCTTTCGCTCAGGTGGGTCCTCCTTATGCACCTCGTCTGACATGTTTAATTGCTGCAAATGACTAGAAGAGGTGGCTAATTAGTGCAGTGAACCTGTCCCTCCCCCTTCCTCCTCCTCCTCCTCCTCCTCCTAATCCTTCTTCTCCCTCCCTTCCTCTTTCCTCCTCCCTCCTCCTCCTTCTTTCCCTCCTACGCTGTCCATCCATCCCCCAGGTGTTGGCCAGCCTACGAACTGTAAGAAGCAACTTCACCATCCTCGCCAATGTCACAACACCCACTAACAAGTCAGTATCATGCTGTCAAACGCCCCTTCTCTCCCCCCTCTCCACCACCACCTACATTTGTCGCAACTGCCTGCTTAGTTTGCAGTGTGTGTGTACGCTGATGTCTCCATCTCCCTGGTCCCGCGGGGGAGAATACTTTAGCCATCGTGATTAACCAGTTTAGGATTATCAGACCACGTTCAGGGAAAAGATGATATGCATTAATCTGGCACGCTTCCAACAAGCTGATTGAGCGCGGAGAACTCCGTGCCTCAGATGTATGTCCCTGACTCTGCCCAGACGATGGAGACGGTCAATAATACTAAAATAATTCTCCCTTGTAATGCAGTAGACAGAAGGAGACGGTGCTGGCAGGCTTTTAGCTCCACGTCAATGTGATATATAAAGCAATGCACCACGGAGTTATCAGCATCTATCATTACACAGCGTTGTACCCTGAGCATGCCTCCCTCACTACACAATTATAAAACCACAAAAGCTACTTGAAGAAAACAGCAGAACTCAGGCTTTGTCTCTGACTATTTTTGGATACTTGAATATTTGAAGACAAGGGGATTTTTATGCACTCTGAAAATGTCGCCGGGTTATTCAATATTCAAAGGCCTTATAATGTGGACATACGCTCCAGTGTTTTTCTAGCTTTATGGCCATATAAATGAGTAACATGAAGGCAAATATTTATATCCCCAGTGTGAGCCAAGCTTATTGTTGCCTGTAATGTTGGATGTGTTGAGCCCCAGCAGGGGGCAGCAGTGCGCAGCTCTCCCTTTGATGTAATGATGTGTTCGTCCACAGGAGGTCACCAGTGACAAGCCAACCCACTGTTCCCCAAGCTACACTCTCTGGTATGTTGTCAGCTAATTAAAACTCTTAGGCCAAAGACTTTCCTTTAAGGACACACTAAGAATCCCACACTCCCCAAACGCATCATCTTTAATGAAAATGGCTGTGGAGCATCCGACAGCCTTGTGTGGCTATTACTGAGGAATAGTTTTATTTACTGCAGTAAATACATTTTATAAGACAGGGTGGATCTTAAATAATGACACTGATTAAACTATGATAGCTTTATGGATTGTAAAAAAAGCGGATACGGAGTTTTATAGAAGCTCAGACAAAGAGTACATGCATAAAGAGCGTTATTCTCACTAAACCTGAGAGAAAGTCTTTTAACTTAATTGTAATTATAAAAGGACACTAGATGCCTTTAGATGCGTCACATTTTGATAAATGCTCGTAACTAGTTAGCCAAGCTAGTGCAGCTTTGTTTTCCACTTTTTGTGCTCTTCACCTATCTTTTACCTATCATCTGTGCGTTTGTGTGTGTCCTTGCCAGAGGAGACATACCAGCAGATGGCTCGGGAGACTCTGGAGGAGCTGGACTGGTGTCTGGACCAGCTGGAGACCATTCAGACCCACCGCTCAGTCAGCGAGATGGCCTCAAACAAGGTGTGCACCTGTCAACACACACACACACTGTTGAAGCAACATCTTGGTGAACAACACGTCGTATAAAAAAAGGTCACAAGGGGACATTGTGAGCTCTGGTTAGAGCTGGGCTGTAGCTCTAAGTGCAAATAAATAATCACCATGCCTTCTGATGTCCTGCTATGTTCTAAATGTTTTATTTTCACATATAACTGTCACAACACAGTGACATAGTATATGTAGTATTTGCTAAATTGCCAAACGGACATTATTGGTTGGTGTGCTTAAGCATTTGCTGTTGTGGCTGCAAGACTTGTGGACAGGTTGTATTGGATTACGGATAAGCATTTTGCTTTAGTACAGCTGCATGTATATGTGCTCATGCAGGCTTCTCGTAGATTCAAGGATGCAAGCATTTGTATTTGTGGGGGCACCAGGACACAGAGGGAGAGAGAGAAAGACAGAGACATAGAGAGAGAAAGAAAGGAGGATGTGATGGTCTGTGGGTGGGGAGGACATGAGAGGGAGGGGGACGGGTCCTGATGCTGATGTCTCTGCTGTAACCTTGGTTGCTATCGAACAGCAGCAGGGTCTGCCCTTCCCTTTTAGTCATTGGCTTACCACTCTGACCACAAGCCATGTGGTTCAGGCAGCAACCAATGAAACGGAGGCAATGCTCCTTTAATAGTGTTCTGTCTTAAAGAGACAGCACTGAGCATCTTGCTTGCTTATTCCAGAAATTCTCCTCATGCTGTGCTTCACCAGCTAAATATCAGGGTGCTTTGTGTTTAGAATCAGTCTGGCGTATAATAAAACGACTGAGGGAGACATAACAGGGCATTTTTGAACGTGTGCTTTCATATGTGTGTGCACACACATTGTGCAGAAGAAAGAAGTCTCCTGGGACAGAGTCTCTGTGAATATGCTGCAGCCTTTTAGCGGCGGTAGCTAAGCTACAGAAATCCTCCACACCGTGCCAACATGGAGGTGCACACATGAATATTCCCACTCAGTCTCTCACTCTTACTCACACCCTCACTCACACACATATTTTCGACAGACGTACATGCTGTCTTGTCGCACATGCGCACTCAGTCTCTGGGAAGAGGCAAGCACAGACACACACCCATGCACGCGCCTGCAGCCACACTGCCTGATTAGCTTGCGAGAGCTGTCTACAGCATCCAGGGAAATGGCGCAAGAGGCAGAGGAGTGGAGGAGGAACGGCAGCCTAAAGCAGCAGGATTAGACCTCTGGCATTTTTGGCCAGCTGAGCCATGGATTGACTTGGAGCAGAAGAGCGGGCTACGGAGCATTCAGGAGGCAGCCTGACTGCCTGTGCACTGACTGTGTTGTGGTGTGAGACGGCACAGACGGGCTGATGCACCGGTAGGACTGGGCCGGGCCTCTGGATCCGTACCGTGGGGGAGGGGCAGTCGACGCAAGGAAAGGAAGCCTGTTTTTCTAGACCACATCTCTGGTGTGATTCTCCTGCCTGACCGTCTGATACAGGCCTGCCTGCATCCCTCTCTGTCTCGCTCTTTCTCTCCCTCTCTCATTCTCTCCATCCTTGTTTTTCTCTATTATCATCAGTCACCCCTTCTCCCTTTCCCGATGTTCCTGTTGTCATCCACACTCCCCTTACCTCCCTCATTCGATACTACAGTCATCTTTCTCTCCTGCCGCCACCATTTCTCCATTTCTCTCACCTCCACCATCTAAATTTTTTGTCACTGTTAATCAAGCAGCTCAGCTCTCGCGACATCATTTTTTCGTTTACATCTCCCACTCACCTACTCCATTGGCTCCTCTCTGTGCCCTTCAGACGGTCTCCCGCTCCCTCTCCCTTTCCCTCCATCTTCACTCGATCAGCTCCCATCCACCTTTACCCTGCAGTGACTGTGGATTTGGGTCGGCTGAGCAAATGGGATGAGATGTAGTCTCCACAGCAGCCGGATCCAGGGGGCTCCTGGTCTGCCCATCAGGGGGACCCTCATCTACTGATCATACTGAGGCTGGAGCCTGACTCAGGACTGACTGGGTGGCCTGCTTTGGGGGTACTGCATGTAGGCAAGGACAATCTGCACCAGCAGCCCCTACCCTCACCCCTTCCCCCGTTCCTTCGCCCCTTCTTGGGGCAGCCGTCACTCTGGAGTGTCCCGGCTTGACTGGTTGTGGCCTCTCCCCACACACCCTGACGACGCCCTCATGCCACTGGGGCACCCACAGTGCCCCCACCCCGCTTCACTACCGCACCTCCTGCCTGTGCCATCGGCCCAAACCCCCCGTCACCCTCAACATGGGTGTGGTGGAAGCCATTGACCCAGTGCCGTCCACCTGCCCCTCGCCTGTACCAGGGGGCTACAGGCTGCCCCGCTCCTCCAGCTACAGCCCCCTGCAGGGGAGGGCAGGGGCAGAGCTGGACCTTGGTGCGGCTGCTGGAGGAGTTCTGGAGGGGGGTGGGACGGCAGCAGAGCGCCGGACGCCCTTAGTGGACCTGTTCTGTGAGACCTGCTCCAGGCCCTGGCTCATCGGTTGGTGGGACCAGGTAGGGCTCAGACGGCTTGCAGAGAGCAAACAAGGCCTGGCAGTGGCCATCTTGGACAGATTCTGTGGACTCTTCAAGTGTTACTGCTCCATCTATGCATGCACTAACAACTCATCTAGTTGCAAACTTCATACGTGTTCGTCTTCTTTTAACTCACAGTAGTTAGTTTGTGAATGTTATGTGCTTGTGGGGGAGAATATTAAAAGGTGCGACATGTGATTCCATATATCCTGAATTTATGTTGTGAAAGAAGGTTTTGTGGACATTTGGCTTTGTGAGAAGTTGTTAGGCAGGTGTTAGGTGTTACTGTGCTTAACGTTTACATGAATCCACTCAGAAGAACCAGTTCTAAAGGCACAGATATGATTAACTCTGCTCAGAGTACCTAGCTTGCAGCTGCAGTGTAAACAAAACAGACAATATCTGTCTCATTCCTCATCCCTTTATACCTGGTCTACATTTCTGTCCTTTGAGAATACACTGCTTAAAATCTAGTGCCTTGGGGACTTTGTGAAGTAGTGCAGCCGTCTTTACTGCAGGTATGTTGCAGTGTCACATAATGTCCGTTTGCTTCCTCCACACCTGCGTCCCACATCCCTCTGTTCCTCTCTCCTACTACCCCGAGGCTGGCCTCAATACAGACGTTAGGAAGTCAAGCGTATTGTCAGGGAAGGACAAGTTTATTGTCTCAGGGCTGACTATTAGACTATTCTACATTTGGTTTTATTGCGCCATTCAACATCCTGCAAACATAACTTTTGTTTCACATCTTTGAATTGAATTTGACTGCGTTGCGTCACGTTGTTACCAAAACAAATAGCTGCTTTTGTCAATGATTTACTTCCCATGTATCCATCTCAGTCATACTGTCCAGGTTGTAGGTCAGAGCACTGAAACACCTTTCACATGTGTGCATTTGGATTTGTGTGCTATTCGTGATTATTGAAAGTTGAAGAAATATGTAGCCCTTGGGTCCCTTACAAATACAGTAGGTGCGTAAGTGCATGTCCGCAGTCATGTCTGCACGGTGTTTGCATGTTTGCTTCATTAGTCAAGTGTCAGAGGAATAGTGTTGTTTGTCCTGGCACTCGGACTGGCACTGTAGAAGTGTTGGTTGGCAGCTATGACTCAGCGTTACAGCAGTAGGGAAGGAAAGAACGGGAGAGACGGAGACAGAGCAAGGAGGAGGTTTGGACTGAGCCTGCCGTCTAAGTGTGCCACTGGGCTTGACTAGCTTTCCTGGCTGCTGATGACGGATTCTGCCTGACTCCTTCTATGGTTTGCTGTTAGCGTACCCATTTGCTTGGCCTGTCATGTAACAGGCACCACACTGAACAGGATGCCTGGGACACAGACACAGATAATTGTGAGAAAGCTGGTGGTAATGCAGTGAGTGTGTGAAATGGCAGAAAGGCGAAGTGAACCCTGTCACAGAGGAAGATTTGGGGACTCGAGGGCAGTAATGGAGAGTGTTGTTTACCTCAAGAGGGTGGGAGGCGCAGATATAAGCAACGGTGAAATGTAGAGAGGAAGACAGCAGAGGAGGGGAGGGTTGACCTTGGTAAAGGTCAGAGACACCTGCCTACTCCCTCAGATTGTCACATAAGCAGCCACCGCTCTCACATCAAGCTGAAGGACTGACTGTGAGGAGGCAGTTGCCACGGCAACTGCTCTGGTTGCCATGGAGATTGTTATGTGTGAAAGATCAGTCAGTAGGACACAGACTGAGGGGTCTGTCCGAACCGCATTGTGCCTTCACTTGACTTGTCTGACAGGGAACTATTAAGCCTCGCGACATCAGGCTCATCGACAGAAATAAAACATTACATAAAAGCCGAGAGAACATTCAGGAACGGTGTTTTCTGTCTGGACGGTTAATAAAATCACATTTGTGTCCACACTGTGAGGACCTGCAGACCAGTAGTTCATGGATGACACTGTAGCTGTACAGAGAACAATAAATACCATATTACTGCGGCATATCACCAGGAATCCAAGTACAATCCAGTGCGAGTTGGGGCACTGAACAGTCTGTTCTCATATGAGAAAAGGAGGAGGCATGATTCATAATTGATTTTCTCACCCTTTAGTAAATATGGGTGATAATTTATTTTCTCATATTTGAATCATAGGAATGTTTTGTTGTTTTGTATCAGGGCAAGCATTGTACATGTTAATAATCCTTAAGGTTTACCAATCTGCATGTTTCTGTATCTCTTTGTATTTTGGAAATATTAGTAGCCACTTGTGCATTGTAACTTATATTCATGCCACTCACTTCTGTCTCTGTCTGCTCTCCCCCTCAGTTCAAGAGGATGTTGAACAGGGAGCTGTCCCATTTGTCAGAGATGAGTCGCTCAGGGAACCAAGTGTCAGAATACATCTCCACTACCTTTCTAGGTAAAGCAAGCCTGCCGTCCATGTGTTGTTAACCTCCTTTGACCCTAGGTCAAGGGCCAAGCCCTGTGTGTCCCTATCCTGGCTGACTTTTCACATTTGATCCATCCAGATAAGCAGAATGAGGTGGAGATACCATCCCCGACCTTGAGGGAGCGGGAGAAGCCCATGTGTCACATCAGCGGTGTGAAGAAGCTCACGCACAGTTCCAGCCTTTCAAACTCTACCATGCCTCGCTTCGGTGTGAAGACTGAACATGAGGATGCATTAGCCAGGGTAAATCGATGGAAAAGTAACGCAAAAGATCAAAGTTATTGCACATAAACCCAATCAGCAATGATTCGCAAAAAAACTAAAAACAAAACTGTAAGTAAGAGAGTATGTTGAATGCATCTGTAGCAGTTTTATGCACCTTTAAGACTGGCCTTACACTTTCACACTTTTACAATGATCTAATCTAAAGAACATACAGCTGTTGCTGGGGTTGATGTTAAAATGGGTGAAAAAAGTTGCACCGATGTGCTGTAATGTTTTCTGTTGTACCTTCAGGAGCTGAATGACTTGAACAAGTGGGGCCTTAATATCTTTCGTGTGGCGGAGTTCTCTAATAATCGACCCCTCAGCTGCATGATGTTTGCCATCTTCCAGGTGAGGAGAGGCCGCACTTAAACAAATGGATTTCACAGCAGCTCATAGCATAGTGTATAGCATGGTGACCATGAACCCTTGTGAACTTTCCTTGCTGCAGGAAAGAGATCTGCTAAAGACCTTTCGGATCCCTGTGGATACGTTTGTCACCTATGTGATGACCCTGGAGGACCACTACCATGCCAATGTGGCCTACCACAACAGCCTCCACGCTGCAGATGTCACTCAGTCTACTCATGTACTGCTATCCACTCCGGCTCTAGATGTGAGTACCTTTATTTCCTATGTCAAAGACAGTTTTACTACAAATACCAAATACACAGCTGGTTTGGTTACTTTGAAGAGGAGATGCTTAGAGTAGTTGAGGTATTACCGACAGGAGTCTGCAGCACAGAGATAGAACAATGAACTGCTGTGGATGAGGACGGCGGAAAAAAACATTTTTAAGCGACCTAGAACAAGGCCCACCTAAAAAAGGTGACATGGAGCTGATGCCGTTATCTCACTCTTCAAATACAGTAATTTTAATGCACAGATCACAGGAGTCAACAGAATATGTTGTCAATGAAGATGATATGTGTGTGATAGTGATATAGGAGAATATGGAATATATGGAAGTGATATAATAGAGTCAGTTAACCTTCGTGCTACCTTTGAAGTGAATGGACAGACACATAGAGAGCATGCAGGAGGGTAGCACGAGGGATAACGGCCAGAAACATCCACCTCAGGGCAAGGTAAAACAGTGATACTATTCTAAATATAGTACACACTTGAACTAATATAGATTGTCGAGGTGGACCTTGTTTTGAATGTCTAAATATTATGCGGCTGACCTGGTTCACAGCAAATTGCTTGGCCTCTGTACTTCATTCTGCCTCTTCAAAATGGGGTACAGTGTGTGGATCAGTCCCTCATACAACCTGACCTGAAATGAACTATTAGAGAAAAAGTACAGAATCCTCTTAAATGACTGGTCCGCTGTTTTGTTTCTCTCTGACAGGCTGTATTCACAGATCTAGAGATACTAGCTGCGTTATTTGCTGCTGCCATCCACGATGTGGACCATCCAGGAGTGTCCAACCAATTCCTCATAAACACCAGTGAGTCAAAATAGGATTAACAGACACACAGACACCAAAATTACACCGAAATATGATGTAAATACAACATTATCTTCTTTGCTGATAAGTCAGACTGAATGTGGTTGAAGTCTCTCTAAAGGCTGCTGCCTTCAAGAAGGGCATAAGCCTGATAGCTGTCAGGAAGAAGATTTGGATGTGGACACTTTTCTGCGTCAGCTATTTTAACAGTGCCAGACATTTCATTGTTGTCTAATACATTCTGGTGTGTGTGTAATATTGTGTTTGTCGTTGGAGCTACAGCCATCCTCGGTATTTCTAGTGAATCCATCTGGTTAGTCTGTAAATTCTGTCTGTGCATTTATTCTCACAGAAGACGTCTAGCCCTAAAGAATTACATGCACACTGCTCATTTTGAAACAATGCCACCACAGTCTGGAGAAAGTGTGGGAGCACAGGGAAGCCGCACTTATTATTGTACGTGTTTGTGATTCATCTTTCTCGTATGGCGCTTCCTTCAGACTCAGAGTTAGCCCTGATGTATAATGACGAGTCCGTGCTGGAGAACCACCACCTGGCTGTAGGTTTTAAGCTGCTTCACGAGGACAACTGTGACATCTTCCAGAACCTCAGCAAGAGGCAAAGACAGAGCCTGAGGAAGCTTGTTATTGATATGGTGTGTCTTCATCCACTCCTACACTCTCCTTCATGTCCTGTGGCTAATTCTTTTTTCACCCCTTTAATGTATTTGTATCCATTCTGTTGCCAGGTTTTGGCTACAGATATGTCTAAACACATGAGTTTGCTGGCAGACCTCAAGACTATGGTAGAAACAAAGAAGGTGACGAGTTCTGGAGTACTGCTGCTTGACCACTATACTGATCGGATACAGGTGAGACATAATCTTTGTGCTACAAGTTAACTTCCAACAACAGTTTCTTAGCAGATGTTCTCCTGAGGGCTTATGCAGGTCCGATAAAAACAAAAAATGTTGAGTGGAAAAGTTGATGGGATGGTTTGAGTAACATGGAACAGTGGTCAAGAGAGGGAGATGAGTAGAACATCTTCTGGGGAACCTCTGCAGGATGCATTTTTTATGCATCACTTAAAAGCATTTCCATAAAACGTAGTGGCATTCCCAGCACACCATTGGGCTTTCTTTTATTTTTATTTTTTTGCATTCTCTATAGCTCTCCAGGGTTGCCACAAAGATTTAAGGATGTTTTAGTAGATCACAATTCCTGCAACCAGTTGGATCAAACAGTATCAAAAATACTGAAGAGCTTTGTTTTGGAGCCAAAGAGTTTGTGTGATTGTAGAAGATAAAGAGCCGTAGCAATGTAGTTTTGGTCATTTTGTGAAGTGGTGCACTAAACAGAAATGTGTTTTTACTTCATGTGTGTTCCTCCAGTGTATAAACAGAGGTATATACATATTTATACAGGCATCCAGTTTGAATCCTATCTAATGATAATAATTATATGATTCAAGAGTTTTACTGTAGTTCTTCTTGCTCACAGCGGACACTAAGTGACTTGATAGTCTTTGGAGGGTTTAAATTACGATTAAGAAGTCAGTGATCTAGTTAATAGTGACGGTTTTTAGCAGCTTGTCGAAGGACGTAAATATACAGATGTTAAGCCAGAGTGAATGAATTAATGAGTAGTGGAGGATGCTTTTTGAGCTAAGCTTGACGGAAACGTTCTTGACAGGACAGGTGTTAAAATCAAGACGGAAAGAGTAAATATTCAGATTTGGGTTACTTGAGAAAGAAGAGGATTGAATTTTGGAGATGTGAATTAACTGGCAGAGAGAGGGATACAGAAAATGTAAAAGAGGACATCAGAAAGCTGGGTATGAACCAGGTTAACGCAAACCTTCCACGCACATATCTGAATTCAGGGTAGAGTTCAGTGTTCCTAGCTTTGTATGTTCATAACACAGTGTGTGACATGTGCCTTTGCTCAGGTGTTGAGGAACATGGTGCACTGTGCTGACCTGAGCAATCCTACGAAGCCCCTGGCCGTGTATCGACAGTGGACGGAGAGAATCATGGAGGAGTTCTTCAGGCAGGGAGACAAGGAGCGGGAGCGAGGGATGGAGATCAGTCCCATGTGTGACAAACACACCGCATCTGTGGAAAAGAGTCAGGTAAATGTCGGGCCATGAAAATAGGCACACGCATGGATCTGTTTCTGTACGCAACTGGATAACTGTAGGTGGGGTGATAACTACAGTGCAGAGTGATTTGTGAGCTCTGATCACAGCAGTCATCCTCTTACATTTTTAATGCAGATTTACAGGGAGTGAAGTGACTCCACTGTGCCAGCTCATGTCATGTCACTCATACTCTTTTTTCCCATTCTTTTTTTTTTTTTCTGGGTGTAGGTGGGCTTTATTGACTACATTGTCCACCCGCTGTGGGAGACATGGGGGGACCTTGTTCACCCCGATGCCCAGGACATCTTGGACACTCTAGAGGACAACAGAGACTGGTACCAGAGTACTATTCCACAAAGCCCCTCACCCCCGCCCGTGGGCCAGGACAAGGATCTAAACGCCTGCTTAGATAAGTTTCAGTTTGAGCTCACTCTTGAAGAGAGCTCTCAGAGAGAAGACGGAGACGAGGGTGACAAGCTCACGCCAAACCACGTGGCACAGGACTGCAGCCACAGCGAGGAGGAAGGTAAAAAAGAGGAAGAGGAAGACATAATGGCAGAGGAGGAAAATGAGGACATTATAGAAGAGGAGGATGAGGTGGCGATGGAGGAAGAAGAAGTGGACGAGGAGCTGAAAGCTCAGCTGGGTGGGGAGCCGGAAAAGGACAGACTTTCTGACACAAGTCCTGTAGAGGAAGAGGAAGATTCTTCTTCACAAGCTGATGATACATGAGTTCTGCTCCTGTATCGCCCTCCTCACTTGCACACATTACCTTGTTCATTCTTTCAATGGCCAAACCAAGAACAAATAAGACTGCAATGACAATACAGACCTTTAAATATATTTTTCAAAAAGGGAATAAATTAAAATCGCTTAAAGAGAAGTTAATTACACAGCAACTGTAGATTAAGTCCTTCGACTGATTTCACAAAGAACTTTAGACTAAGAGGAATTCAGGAGAGCATTAATGATGGGCAATTGAAGACAGCGTAGCACTCTGGGACTGGAATGCACACACATAAACACACACAAAGCAACACATAAAACATATTAAAAGAAGAAATAAAATAAAAGCAAGAGATGTAGAATAAACCAATGCAATTTGTGTTTGTGCATGCAACAGACACGCTATTAATTGCAGTCCATGTGTACCCCATCCTGTTTTGGAAATGCAGACACACAAATGCACACATGCACAAACACACACACACACACACTCACACACTCACACAACTGTAGGTTTGTGTGTGTGCATTTACATGAGGGACATTGATCAGTAATGAATCTCTTTGGAAAAAGCCATCCCTTACTGGAGTATTAACTAGTGTTCAGTCAGTATTAGTAATTCATGTTTGTTAGAATCAATAGAAACTGTTCTCCTCAGAAAAGCTACATGTCCGAGTGACTTTTTTTCCATTTCTGTCGGAAAGAAAAATAAGAAAATCCACAGAGTTGGAGGAGGAGGAGAAGAGAGGAAGGTGTCGTAAGAAAGGAAGATGCTGCGAATGAAGGGGCCGCCGGGTCCCATACCCCTTTTCCCTTTACAAGGAGAGTGCTACTGGTGCAAGATGGCTCTGTGCCTTTCTGAAACACCAGCTTCCTGAATGGAGCTGTCGTGAAGCAATGCATTGTGGGACAGGAGCGTCTGATTCTGTTATCATTTTTGATTGTCTCTTGTTCAAGATCTCTCTTTACTGTACATGGTATTGTGGTGTGTATCTCACACGTACAGTTTCTGTGGTGATATGTTTTCAGCTGTAAGTCTTCCTTTGTTGCTCTTCTGGTAATATAATAACTCAGAAACTCTAGATGCAGAGCAATCACTACCACCACCACAACCACCAGTGGACTCTTTCCAGCTTATGGTTTTTTCTTATTAGATGATTTTTTTAACTTTCTGAGAATAAGCCATGTGATGCTTTAAAGCATACATTTTGCCTATTTTATATTTAACAGTTGCTAAATATGTTAAAGGGTTCGGAGATCATTTCATCAGCTGAACAAACTTTCACTCGCCATCTCATATCCACTTGCACTGTGTGTTTGTGTCTCCTCATACACAACAATTCTCACCAAAGTAAAGGATGAGAAGCTTCAGCGGGTGAAGTGAATCGGAGAAGGACGGATGAATAAGAGAATCAGGGAGGCAGAATGTCAGGGCAAAGAAGTGTGGCTCGGCCAAAAGGGGGTTTGGCAGTCCCTAATCATCCTTGTTATGTTTGATGCTTTTTTGCCTTAATGTCAGATGCAGGATACATACCTGCCAGTATGTAGATTTATAAGATATATAATAGATATCCTAGTATATTTATATCATGTCTGTATGCTTATTTCTGTGAGTATCAGTGTGTCTATACACAATGTATCCAGCATTGCTTTTTGTGGGGAAAGGGAATCATTGCTGCCAATTAGTTGTTATGTTCTTGCTGCGCTCGGACCAACATAAAGAATGTGTTGTTTTTTTAATCAGGGTGGCATAATGTTATAGCTACCTGAAGGTGTTCGGGGGAAAAAAAACAAGAAGAGTATGCAGGAGTTAAGACTGAATAAGGATAACCTTAAAGTGAATCTGACCAGACACTGATTTATGGGCATGATGGAGCTGACGCGTGCGTGTGTGTGTTTGCGCGACTGATTGTGTGGTCATGACTAAGCAAGTGAGTAACAATAAGAGATAGAAAGATGTTGTCATATGTGTCATTGTTCACTCGCTGGCATCGCCACATCTTGTTGAACGATGTTCGGGATTCGATCGACACAGCTGAAATAGGTCACAGTTTGTTTGGGTGTTTGTTTTTCACAGGGTAAAAAATAATAATAATAATAATAATATATAACAATAAAGGGACACAAGTGTGGCTCTTTTAAAGGTAAGAGCAAGTTTCTGCAGGTCAGTAACTGAGCTTATCTGAAGACACCACAGCTTGGGGCAACAGGAGCCTGTGTGTTTGACCTGCTCTGTCGCAGGATGGAGCAGAGCTGTGGGCCACCACACAGGCTTGTCATCTGGTGGAATGGGAATCAAGGATTACTACTGCAGTTACTTATATAAAAGATTCCCATATGCATTGGCCTTTTACTTTAAACACGTTGCTTTGTTTTCGTGGCTTCTTGTTCCGTCATAAGCTATAAAACATTAATATTTAATTGCCATAAAAACACGATACTGTAGCAATTGTTTCTTATTAAGGAAATTATTCAATTGATTGATTGCTGCCATTCTTTTTAAATGATGAGAAGAAAACCATGGGAAGTGTTTTCTTTGAACAGTTTGTGTACAGTTTATTTTTATATCATTCTGGTGGATGGTCTGAAAAATGAATCATGTGTTGATGATATAGCTATAAGCATTACCACTCTTGTAAATAATGTAATATTGGATTGTAAATTATAAATTTATCCAAGTCATAATGATTGACAAATAACCACTTAAAGTTGTTAAGTGAACCACTGAAGCACTGCGGGCGACATCCTCACCTTTTCTTTCTCTGATTATGTTTTTCTTCAATTGTGTTAACAATCTGTCATATTTTTGTGTTAGAATCAAATCTATTTGTACCAGCACTTTATTTCATCAGGTTTTGAGGCAGACAATGTGTTTCAGGTAGTGTACAGTCTTGTGCTGGTGGTCTGGTCATTGGCTGGTCACTTGTCGATTATATTCCACTGGGCCAAATCACAAACCCTCATCGTGCAGCAGTTAGTGTTAGCCCCCTTTTCAAAGGCGTAATCTATTATTAGATGTCCGTGTGAGATTAACTTATTTGACTGCTAGAGCCAAACGGAAGCTAATGTGGTCACATTGGTTGTGACACGTTCAAAACAGATAAATGTGTCCTTAGCTAACTTAATTTCTAGCACTATCACCACCTCCGTTTCTTAGTAACTTTAATCACTAGCCTATCCAGCCTGATAGCCTAAATGTCCGTCCCATGGTGGCCTACTTAGCTGGTCCCCATCAGGGTTGCTGTCAGGTTATGTTGTCGCAGACTGACTCCCACAGAGAATAACTCTCTGGGCTTTAATTCATGTCTTTGTTCAAAGTAAGAAAGATTATTCAGAGGAAAAACATGAAATGATTGTAATATTTGTAAATGATCTTGCTGTAATGTGTAAAATGTGTCCAAGTTATTTTTTATTATATTATTTTTATGAAAGTTTTTCCTCTTGACAGAGCTGAGGTGTCATTTTGTGAATAAATGCATTTAATAAGCAAACATCTATATATAAAACAATATTATAGTATATCAGTATATTTTTCTTTTATTTCACTGTTCGGTACTGTAAAGTGTGTTAAAAATACAAATAAAGCAAGATTTTTATATTAAATACAACACCGTTGTCATGTTTGCTGTTTACATGCTAAGATGTCGTTTGGTGATTGATTATCAGCATTCATTGTTTGCATTAATACTAGTAATTTATTAGTTCAGGACCTGGTAGTATAATCTAATTTATCTTATATAGTCCTACAAGGAAGACTTGTAAGACTGCATTATTAACTGGATATTGTAGGATATATGAGCTCATGCCACATGACTTAATTAGTATGTTCCAAAAATTAGCACGGATGCTCTTTTATTAGTTAAACTCTTTAAATATTATTGGGATATATTTAACATATAATTAAAATTCTAAATAACAGTTATCTTCTTGGACGTTATTTACTTGGCTGTTTACCATTATTAAATTAAATACAGTGCCAAGCTGAAAACGTAAACAGTGATGAATACCTTATGTGACTCTGGCATGAGATGGCTGCGTCCTCAAATATACCCAGAATCCTCTGCCTCTGACAAGTGCCACTGCTCTCCACCAATCAAAAGAGCTAGGCAAGGCGGCATCCAATCACAGTGAAACAAGGCAGAGTGAGTAAGCGCATGCGCTTTACATATACGGAAGAAGACTGTAAGGTTTGTCTTTACTTTGCTCGGAGAAAAAAAATACATTGAATAAAACTATTTTTGGTTGTCCTTAACCAGATTGTTAAAGTCTTTCCGTGGTGACATTGTGACGTTACTGTAAGGGTTTACGCATGTTTGGTATTTTATATGCTTGTTAATATGATTTGCTTGTAGCTAAAGCTAATTCGCTAGTTAGCGCTGATTTGTTAGCTTGGGCCAACTAACAATCAGTCGTAAAATTCTGTCAAGGGAAATAAGAGCAACCTTAATTAAATAATGTGTATTCTTTATTCTCGCTTTTGCACTTGATGACGTTCTCGTCTGTCATCTAAAGATTGTGATAATTAATCTTTTACTTTTACTTTTATTGATTATTCCGGTGTAGCTAAATTGCTCTGATCAAGTGCGAGCCATCGAAATGTCCTGTCATTACCTGCTGGTGTTGCTGCTGAGTGTGGGCGTCTCAGCGGTTGAAGTCCAACGTCCTCGCGGTGTCCCTTTGTCAAGTAAGTATTATGAATTTACGTACAACTACTGTGCATCCATCATTATGTACTGTATTCTGTGGACCAAGTTCATGGTCAGTTTTCTGTAGTTTTGGAGTTATCAATGCGCTGACATGATTCCTGTCTTCAACCTCGGCAGAGCGGCAGTTCTATGAAGAGGGCAAACCTTTTACTTGCCTGGATGGCTCCCGCTCCATCCCTTTTGACAGAGTGAACGATGACTACTGTGACTGCCAGGACGGTTCTGACGAGCCAGGTGTGTATTACACACAGTCGACATCTTGACAATCTTATACGTCAATTTTGTATATTTACTGTCACATTTACTTTCAGGCACTGCCGCGTGCCCCAACGGCAGCTTCCACTGCACCAATGCAGGTTTTCGGCCAGCTTTCATCCCTTCCTCCCGCATCAATGACGGAATCTGTGGTATGAATTTAAAATTTTGCTGACTATTTCTTTTCATCTGTGTTCTATGGCCAAGGTGTTGTTTAACATTCGTATTTCCTCTGCAGACTGCTGCGACACAACTGATGAATACAACAGTGGTGCTGCCTGTCAGAACACCTGCAGGTTGGGAATGTTTTAGGGTTATAACCCTTATAACTTATACATGTACTTACATACTCATTGAGTTCAAAGAAATTGTTAAATAAGCTATTTCTGATGTGTTCATTTTTGCCTGACTTACAGGGAGTTGGGTCGCATGGAGCGAGAGAGCTTGCAGAAGATGGCAGAAATTGCAAAGGAGGGCTTTCTGCTTAAACAACAGCTTATCCAGGAGGCCAAAAGAGGTTTAGAGGACAAGAAGGTGTGTAATAATTAAGAGCCAGTGCTACAGAACATGGATTATTGCAGCGGCAGTAGTGATTGTTTTTAGAATGTATACAGAGATACTGCTTATTGAACATACACTCTGGTGTATATCAAAAAATAGATAGAAGTTCATTTGAAGTCTCCTGTAACAAAACCAAATGTAGTGATATAGTTTATAGTAAGGAAACATGAAAGGCCCATTAAGTTTATAACACAGTTTTTGATCTGTGTCACTTGTATATACTATAGAAGCTTCTTCTAACAATTTTATTTTGTTTGGGTCGAATAGGTGTCAAAGCTTGATTAATTAAATGTTTTCATGTACTGTGTACGTTGTGTTTGGTTAAATGTACTATTCTTAATCTCTCTCAACAGGCTAAACTCGAAGACATTCAGGGCAGCAAGAAGGATCTGGAAACGAAGGTGGAGGCTCTCAGAACTGTGAAAGAGACTGCAGAGCAGCCAGAAAAAGAAGCTAAAGAGCGCCACCTGAAGGCTTGGGAAGGTAAAAAAGGATTTAAAAGTATATCACCATCTACTGTTTGTATAGAGCACCACATGTATTTTGTCATGCTCTGACCCCAGTTTTTTATTATGCATAGAATCACTGATAACAATTAATATTTTATTTTTTGCATCAGATCAAAAAGCTGCCCTTCGTGTCGAGAAGGACAGGGCTAGAATGGCTGAGGTGTTTCTTGAACTGGACAGTGATGCAGATGGCTTGTGAGTATTGGCACCCTTCAGAATTATTTGCACCCATAATGAGGGGAAAATGTACAGTGTAGTAGGAATGGCTTTGAAAACAATATCAATATAAAGGTTCAAGGAAGAAATGCAGGATTTGTATGCATCTGTGTTTATTTTAAGTTTTCTTTTAGTTGCTTATGCTGAAATCTATTCATTACAGCTGAAAATGTTGCCATAGAGACCACTAGAAAAAAATTGTTATTGCCATTTACAATTGTGGATGGTCATGTCTTTAACATATAGTGTGTTTTATCATTAGAGTGACAGTAATTGCATTTTGTTACTATAAGTCAGTGAAAACTGTATTTTTATATATTTCAGTGTCTCCGTGGCTGAACTTCTGACCCACACTGAGCTTGACACAGATTCAGATGGTTTATTCACAGAAGCAGAGGCTCAGGTAAAAATGCTCTCCTATTTTCCTTATAGAATATGTATCATTAAACATAAGTATCTTAAAGCTGTAACACATCTTAAGGAACTAAACAAATCAAAATGGGAATGCTTTATTTGTTTTATACAGGGACTGCTGGGAGGAGTGGATAAGGTGGACACGGTAGCATTTGAGTCTATCTGGAGTAACTTGAAAGAAAAATATTTGTCAGAGGTAAGAAGGCGTGAATTATTTTTGTGAACTCCTTGTCATAAAGCAGCTCCTCCTTTATATGTGTGACTCTTTTGGCATCAGTCCAACGCAGACACTCAAGCACCAGCAGAAACTCCTGAGGAGGAAGTGAGGGAGCCGGCGTCTGACAATGACTCTGACCAGTACCCTGAAGATGACATCCCAGAAGAAGAAGAGGAGGAGGATGAGGAGGAGGATGATGATGAGCCAGATGATGGCGACTATAAGGTAGGCCTGCTGCATTTCAAACTCATGTTGGATGATTTACCAGTTTTGTTTTAGTGAGTCACACTAATCTGTGCTCATCTGCAGGTCCCACCTACAACACGGACTCAAGAAAAGAAGGATGACGATGATGAGGGCTCTATGCCACCTTATGACCAAGATACTCAAAACCTCATTGATGGTAAGTGTCTGTTAAACTGATTCAGCCATTACTGACTGATGACTAATTAATTAAAGTCACTACAGATGTGACTCCCATACCTGTTTGTTTGCTTGTTCATGTTCTAATTTGCAACCTATTCTCAATCTGCTCTGCAATAAATTGTTTATTTCACTAACAAATGCTTTTATTGAAGGTGTGTGTGTTGCCATCATGTGACAAAGTTCATTTTTATTTAAATATTTATGTAAATTTTGTGCAGCTGCTCAGAAAGCTAGGGATGAGTTTGACGAGGCCGAGAAAGCTCTCCGAGAAGTGGATGATCAAATCAGGTAAGCGCTCAGTCAGAATATAAAGAAGCTTCTGCAACGCAATCAGCACAGTCAGCGTGATGTTAGTGATGGACTGTGAAGTGAAAAAAAGTCACTTATGATTTGTTTTTATTTACAGAAACCTTGAAAAGGAAATCTCCTTTGACTTTGGACCAAGTGCTGAATTTGCCTACCTCTACAGCCAGTGTTATGAGTTGACTACTAGCGAGTATGTTCACACTCTGACTTGGGGAAATGTTTTGTATTAGTTGATATAAGTTCTGATTTCTTCAGGACTAATTTTACATTTTTCTTTTAGATACATCTACAGACTTTGTCCATTCAACAGAGTATCCCAGAAACCCAAGTATGGTGGTTCTGAGACTAACTTAGGGTAAGAGAATATCTATGCTCTGTTTTGCTGAGTTTTTGCTGACCATTTTACTCAACATGGATTTGCATAATTTGCTTTCTTTAGAGTATGGGGGAAATGGGCAGGTCCTGAGGATAACATCTATTCTGTGATGAAGTATGAACATGGAACGGGATGTTGGCAAGGCCCCAACAGATCCACTACAGTAGGTTTCAGCTGCTCAACCCTCACGTGATCCTTTCCTACCTTAAATTTGCTTTTCTTAAATGTTTTTTTTAATTATTATTTTTTTATTATAGGTTAAGTTAACGTGTGGAAAGGAGACAGTTGTGACGTCTACCTCAGAGCCCAGTCGCTGTGAGTATCTGATGGAGTTCATCAGCCCTGCTGTCTGCCAGGAGCCAGAAAAACTGGCAGCGCCTGATCACCGTGATGAACTTTAGATCTGCTTCATATGTGAGTACTTTTGATTTTTCAGTTTTTGTTGGCAAACCTTTGCTAACCGTTTCAAATGACACAATTTGATATTGTGTAGATCAGATGTAGTTCTCTCCATATCTTTCCCTTGGTGGATCTCAAATAGACCCAAGTTCAGAGGATATGTTTTTTTTTCTTCTTAGGTGTAAGTCCCTTGAAATCTGTATATCACAGTTTCTTCATGGCGCTTGCTAGAAAACGACAAAACAGTAAAACTTGACAGTCCATACTGAACAAAACTGAACGTTTAGCATCTCATCAGTTTTGTTTTGAGAGAAAAAAAATCCCATGCACAGTTACAGTTTCATTTTAGAAGAATCAGGACAGCAGCAAGACCAAGCTCATAATGGTAATTTCATTTGAGTTCATTGTAGTGGGTAAGTAAGTATTAAAAATAATGAATGGTAAGAGATTAATGATTTTGTTCATGGGCAGGAATGCAGCGCTATAGTGTTCCACGGTCTACAGTATTGTGATGCATTTTCTTGCTGTACACCATCCAGTTTAGTCTTTCATAGTTAATGACGTCTAATAATAGCAGAGGTAAACAGTTGCTCTGAGGTAAAAACTCAGACATAACCTAATTAATTCCTTGAAAGCACTGCAGAACGTATACAGTTCAGTTATCTTTGTCTTGTTACCCATCAAGGTTTATATTTGGTCCTTGAGTCACAGATATTATGATGTCTTGTAATGTAGTGGATTATTGGACTGAATGATTTGCACTGTGGCCCTGGCAAAGGGTACACACTAATTTAGTATTGGGTGTAGTTTCTCTTGAACTAGAAAAAATGATAACACTGTAAATTGTGTAACTTATAGTCATGACTGATCAGAATGATTTCCTTTATACAGATTATTCTCCTGTATGATTGAGTTAGTGTCATGATAATGGTAGAATAATGAATGAATTTAATGTCTTTTGCAACAGGTTTTTTATTTTTTTATGTTTGTTTCTTTGTTTTTTGAATGTGTCACGCTCCTAACTCAGCCCTGCACTAAACCCAGATGTAGGTGATTAAGGAACGTCACAGACATAAATGCTTAGTCCTTGGAAAATAAACCAGCAGGGATCAATTTCGACTAAATTGCCCTTCCCTTTAATAACAAGAAAGACATGACTTAAGCAAGCATGCTGTCGAAACGAACACGTCCTCGCTCTCTCTTGCAGGTTGTTCTCGAGGGACCACACACTGCAGCATGTGAAGCCATGCTCTGAGCAGCGTCACCTTGGCATCGGTTAACAACAGAGAATATATTATGGGAATTCCGTGTAGTAGTTATCATCTGCATTTCCTTCAACCTGTTGTTGATTTTTGTGTCTGTTGTCAAATACGGTGTCATTCCACTGATTTGAAATAAAGTTATTTTTATCATATCTCAAGCTTGCGTCAGTATTTGCTTCCTCAGTACAACTCTTTTGTTATAACTGGCACTTGCAACCTAAATACAATATGTAGTAATGGTAAATTGTCTTGTGCTCTTAGACCATAGCGTTGTACTTTGTAAAAGACCTTTAATAAAATGTGTAGGTATCAAAGGAAAGCGCTTTCCTATTACTAAAACATGGAAAGTCAAACCAACAAAGCAGGCTTGGTAAATGTCAATACACGACGGTAAGATCATATTCTTTTATATACAGTATTTCATCAGAACATTCAATAGTACTGTTTTGACAGCAAATGACAATTGGGTCACTCATATTTGTAACTTTTATTTTATTTTTTTCTGGCATGTAAAGTACAAATAATTAAACAATTCCATGAAAAAGTCTTCAAGCCTCTTCAGCTGAAATCCCAGTAATAAATATCCTAGTCTAAACTGAAAGGTTTCTTTTTTTTCTTTGTTAAATTTTGACATTGTTCATTTGGTCGTGTTTGGAAGTATGAGATTTTGTATTTTTCCCGCCGACGTTGGTGTCGTCGGCGGAACTGTTTTGATCATTTTCACCCTTTGATTTGTTCTACCATTCCAGGAAAATGTAAGAAAAACATCACTAAGTTACTGCGTCCCCTCTTCTAAATAAATAGACACAAAATACAGTTGGTTGAGAAACAGAAGGACCACTCACCCCTTTACTACCATAAAGACTCCCAAGAAAACCTTCCTGCAGCTTTTTGAGCTCTAATATACTGTTGGAGCTCTTGACTGGGTTTCCAGATGGCACTGAAGAATGCCTTTGATTCAGTAGCACAAATTGATATGGAAATAGATGCAGTTGATCTCGGTAATACAAGGCTTATTCAGAATCATAACCCTTTAATGTTCCTTTTTGTAAATCGACCCATCAGCGTAAACAGGAAAGCATCTTGCGAGCGCGTCAAACCGAGGACGTCGCTTCCACTCCCGGCTAGTTGTCGGACCCTCGAATGGGCCAAAGCCTCGCTACAGAAGCAGCTCCATGTCTCAGGGGTTCACAGAGTGGTTTGAAAAAACAAGACTGTGATTAGATTAAATAATTAAAAGATTTTCATTTAACAAGACAAACAGAACACAGGCAGTAAAGGCATAACATCTAGCACACAGCATGTATGTTTATACACTTCAATTAGTTAAATATAGCAGTGCATTCTTTGACTATGGAGAACGTTTCCAAATCGTACTTCTAAAGCTGTTTTTCTATTTGTCCCCCTTTTAAGAAATGAAATGGTGTAACCACAATTTTGGCAAACTTAAAGTCTTTTAAACTTGCAAATATAATGAAATAAACCATAAATATACACAAAACATACTTTATACGAGGCAATAATAATAATCATAATAAATAGTTTTTAAGTTAACAATAAGTTAAAACTACAAGCTTAAAGTCGCCCAAATAATACAAGTTTGTTGGCGCTATTTTGAATTTTTTCTGTTTAAATTATTTTATGTTGCAACAAAAGCTACCACAGACTTTACAAACACAATTGAACACAGTTTGATTGAAATAAAAAAAGTCTAAGTCTAAAATCTGCATACACCGTAAAAACTGCAACTAATTAAATAATGGAGGAAAAAGAACAAACTGTACCCAATCAATGCAACCAAACATAATCTTTGACCCATGTGTGTTCTCTATGGCAACATCAACAACACAAATACGATAATTTAACAAGTGAGTCTTGATATGTAAATGAAATCAATAAATTACAGGAAAAAGAAAAATCATATTTGAAATCGACACGGGCTAAAACTGATGATATATTAGACAGTATTCCTTTCGAGGTCAAGTCAGCCAGATATGCAGTTTGTTTGAGCTTGCATGGTCAGAGCACAAATTAGGGGCTGAGGAAGTGATTATGGAAATTCTCAGATCAGAGCTCTCATTACTTGTTTGATTTCTTAATGAGTCTGTTCATGCTTGCCTGAACATTTTGCTCCCTTCGCTATTCTGCAAACCTTTTCAGTGTGACATTTAATTTCTTTTTTAAAAAATATATATCATTTGTTCTCAGTCAATATAAAAACAAAGCACATTGCACTTACTGTTCCATAGGAAAGTTTTTTTGTCTTTTTAAATGATTATTGTTGTTGCTCAAGCAGTGTAGTACTGTTTCCTGCCATGGTCCTTGGCTCTCTGCTGTACATCCAGTGTAGGTCTTTGTATAGACTGTGTATGAATGGTCATATCAGATTGGGGTTGGTTTGTGGGTTGACTGTACTACATCAGACATGGCTGGGTCAGCAACTCCAGCTGCAGTTCAATGTGGCCTGTTATCACGGTTCTTCTTAAAGTCTGTCACTGGTCTTGTCAAATGCTCCCGCTTTGCTATCTCTTGCAAATTGCTCAACCCAGAATGGCTGGATTAGTCCTTAACGTGGTCGGCTCTGGATACACCAACAGCAATCATTTAGGGTAGGTTTTTTTTTTTCGGGATTTGAAATTGTGCAACGTCAACAGTTTTAAAGGACAAATTAGTCACAAGACAAAGCGGCTAATTTAAATGTCAGGGGCTATACGTTACGTGGGTGCGTTTTCCCTTTGTCAAGAGGTGTCGTAATTCCACTGCATGAAATGTGTGCGACTGGGTTTGCTTGCATCTGTCTCGTTTTGGTTTAGTGGTTTAAAGATGTACAAATGTAAACTGATATGCGCAACTTATATATTTAAACGTTATGAGAACTGAAATTGTAGAGGGTCCTTAATAAATAACATAGATTTGTACAGCAATTACTCAGGGAATAATATAATTAGTCTCAATTTATCCTTCTTGGTACTGGCTTGCAAAGCAATTCTTTGGCAAAAAAATCAAATCTATCTAATCATGAAGACTCATGCTCAGTGTTCATTTTGAATCTGCATTTTACCTGTTTCTTTGCAAGCAGCTATTAAGTTATTTTATGTTCTTTTTTGAGCTGGGCAGTGAGCCAGTCTCACTGCAGCTTTGTCTGGGATTCTCAAAGTCAAAGAAGTTCACTTCACTGCACCATCATTGAAGCAACACTGTACACAACTTCAGGACAAGAGATATGAGTGTGTCTAAGCACTCAAAAGTACAGATGTGTCTGTCAGGTCATGCCCCCGTTTGTTAGATTGCAAAATTTTTTCTCTCTTTTTTTGTTTTTGTTATTTTCTTTAAAACATCAAATTAGTTTTTTATCACTTTGATATGGTTGGACAATTGTTCCTTCGCCCCTTCCCTAAATCCCCACCCATACACCGCATGCTTATTCCCCCTTGTTCTGCAAAGATCAGAGGGTTTAAAATAAAGCCATGCGATGTCCCAATTTTTCCAAGCTTAAGAATCTGTAAAAATTCAGCACAAGGTCTTGTTCCTTTGTATGTATAAAAATAGATTTATCTCTAATGTAATCCTTTCAAAGAGATCGTCCTCTTTGGCTAACACAGCGTCATTTAGAAAAGCAAAAGCAAACATGTCTTGAAAATAATCGACCGTATTTAGTCTATTATCGTGTGCAGATGTCGTGATATTGAAAGACATTGGCTCTCCCCGTGGTAAGTCTTAAAGTCCGGGCTGTAACGGACGTTTCAGCCGGACAGGTTGGCCTTAATGTTTCTTCAAGGGTGCCGTAAATAATCTTCATGCAGTTGGGTTGGGGATATTTTAGAAATGCTATTTTTATGGTGGTGCCAAACAGATCAGAAGCAAATTAAAAAAGTTATATACTTTTGTTTTCTAAACAGAAGTATACTTATGACACTTATTTGCAAGCTTGATGTTGTACAGTCATCTTTTTGAGAGGGCACAAGTTTTAGAGTTTCTGGGAAGCTTTAAAGAGAATAGAGGGGCTTTAAAGTAAAACTGAGGAGCATTTGGCAAAGTTGGAGGAGTTTGTAACCGATCTCCTCAACGGATGAGTTCTAATTTTTACATTGCCAGAAATTGTCTCTCACAGACATGACCCTAAGTCTGTTTTAAACGTTGAGAACTGCAGTTCTCTATGTCTGTATGCTCTGTACATGTTGTTCCTGTAGATCCCATGTATTCCTCTGAAATGTGAAACTCTGACCTCACTCGGCCAGGAAGCTCCTATCCGCACTAGACTAGAGAATAATACCGGTGCTCTTGATTTTTTTGCTCATCTGTGTTGCTTCTCTGCAGAACTGCCTTGACTGTTGTTTAGACCATGGGTGTGGCGTTACACAACTTTTTCATGGTTGCAGTTCGCAGCTGCTCGGCTCGTAATTGCATCGAAACTGTCAAATCTTTAAGACATCGCTCTCCTTGAGTACATTCAGAATCAAAACACGTAGAGCGTAGCCAGCTTGTCGTTTTTTTGGATGTCTCGTTTGCGTTTTTTTTTTCTTCTTGACGTTTCCACCCCAAATGACCTTTTCAGCATTCAACAGCATCTCACACCACGCTATGGCTGTGGATAAAGTAAAATACAATGAGAAATGATGCAAAAAAGTGAAAAAAACACCGGTATTTTCCTGCGGCTGTGTTATGTGGAAACAAGTTTTCCCCTCACACTCATCACTCTCTCGCCCACCAGAGAATTACTAATGAACATTGTCACCATGGGAGCGCTGCCTCTCTGTTCTAAGTTCACAGACAGTCTGCTTGTACTAAATTCATCTTGAGGATCGATTAGAAAAAATACAGCTTCAGTGGACTAAATATGTGTAAATCTTCTAGCTGCTGAATTGTGTTTCTGTGATACATAAGTGTAGTGTTGTTCGTGGTGAGACTGTGAGGGAAGGAGTGATTTTGATGGCCTTCGGACTACTACTCTGTTCTGTGACCAGTATTCGTTTTGTAACTCAAATCATATTGGGTCTGAGCTAAAGCTCATATAGGGTAGAGAAACTGCCTTTACGCTAGGCACCACCTAATGCAGGTCAGGAAACAGTAGTCAAAGTTTCTAGAAAATGCTTACATACTCGGCTATTATAACCACTTTAAATATTGAATATATAGTTATATTTTAATAGACGTATATAAGAGAACACTGTTTTTTAACTTCATTTTTCTTTGATCTAAAAAAATCGCTGATTCAAAATGCCCAAGTGTAAAAAAGTGACTACATCCTCTCCAGCAAGATAATAGGAGAGATGGTGGGGTAAGAGTTTGGGTAAATTGCACATATTCGTTCACTTGAATTTTTGATCATTTTGTTCATCAGTTGTCGTTATTTGCCTGAATTCAATCAAAGCACTCAGTACACATTCTCCGTCACATTCGTTAGACTGTCTCCTAAATAGATAGCTCTTGCCCCTACCCAACAAACCCGCTACGTACCCCTTCTAATTCAATCCAGGCAAATATAGGGAAGGACTAGCATGTTGTGTAAAGAGAAAAGAAAAACTCCACTAGTGTGTTTGCTTGAAACTCTGACTTGTGTATGGGTATGTTTGTGGTGTTCGTCTGCGTGCATGTGTGCGTCTGCATGTCTGTGTCTGTGATTCCGTTTTTATGAATTAGTGTGAGAATATGTCAGAGAGAGACTCAGTCCAGGCCCATGTAGAGTGATGGCGCAGGGAGCTCAGGTTGCTCTCCCTGCAGGTCGAAGGAGCTGGTACCAGCAGCCTCTCTCTCTCTCAGGCCTTGTGCTGCTTGCTGGTCTTGAAGGAAACCTGCAGCACGCGGTCGCCCAGGCGGTAGCCGTTAAGGCTAGCGATAGCCATGGCAGCTTCGTCGTAGTTGGTCATGGTGACAAAGCCAAAGCCCTTACATTTGTTGGTGGTGAAGTCACGGATGACCTTGACGTTGGTGACGGCACCGAAAGGCCCGAAGAGCTGCCACAGGACGCTCTCGTCCGCCTCAGGGGACAAGTTGTACACAAAGATGCACCAGCCGGCTCCAGTTGGACCAGTGAGGTTGACCCCGGCCAGGCTGGTCATGCTGTCAATGGTGATGGGTGAGAATCTGGGGAAAAGAGTAGGAGAACTACCATGGGTGTCATTCTGAAGTTCCACATAACATTCAGCGCTCTACACTGTCTCTCATGAGCTTTATCTGTGAGGAGTGTTAGCTTGTAGTCGGGTATGGAGTCAGGGGACCCCATCTCCATCCCCTCTGCTGTACAGTAAGTAGATAAATATGTGTGGGCACCACAGTGGCTCCAAACTACCTGCTTTCATACAAAATGACACTGTGCGCCCTGAGACAAGACACCCACACAATCGGCATATTTTCTCATTTTCTCTGCTGACCAAAGCCTCTGAAAGAATTCAACACATGAATCACAATGTTCAACAGAAATCACAGTATCGAACAAAACACAGAAACCTAGAGAGGGATGAAAAGCAAATCGGAATCAAATCATACAAAAACTGGAGCAAACAGAGGAGACGCAAACGGAATCTGGTATGTCCATGCTGGTGAAAAAAAGGGGACATTAAAGCAACTGAAACTGACAATGTTAGTTCATAAAGAAATACATAGAAATTATTTCTATTAATTAAAACAAAAGAACGAAAAGGTTAAACAAAGCCATGCCAGAATACCCTGCTGTTAGAAGGCTGCATCATTGCCTACCGCAACTACAGATAGTATTTTGTTGTCTGAGCTGCGTCTGTCACATGGGTAAATGGGCTATGGACATTAAGAATCATGTCATATCTGATTTCAAGATGGAAGTCAGCATGTGGTATTCCGGGGCACTTTGTTTGAGGTTTTATTTTGGCATGGATGCTTTTGAAAGTACACCTTTTGCATTTACCTCTTGACTCCGTAGCTGGCGTTTAGTAAATTGTCGAGTCTGCAACGCAAGAGGGAGAATGAAGGGGATGCAGAAGTTAGTTGCGAGATCTACAAGGAAGTGGGGGCTTTCATGTTAACATGTAGCTCCTTCACCAGCAGGCCTCCAGAGGGCATCCTTCACTGCAGCGCAGTTCCAAACCATCCAACCACAAAACTGATGGCTGTCAAGCAGCCCTTTGAATATGTGTTTTTCAGCTGGTGCTTATTAGGAGTTCAGATTTAGCTCCAAACTAAATTCCCCTTTTCTACTTTTAAATATACAAATATTGTACGCTTACTAGGGCATTTTACATTCTACATCCTTTATTCATAATATTCCATTTAGATAACATCTGGCATTAGTTAGATAGTCCTTATGATGCCCGTAATGCCTATCAAGAATAGGCAACATTTAAACCCCAGCTTATTTAGCTATAGTGTTTTATCGTATTTGGAAAAATCTGGTTTCTTACATTGGTTTTGAGCTGTTATTTGGATCTGGTCCCTTTCCAACTGAAGGGATTACACTGCAGTTTAAAAGAAAGTCAGAGGAAAAAGAGTGAGAAGGAGGGACAATACCATATTGTCATTTCCTTCTTTAGTATAAGGTAATAATTTCTTAAAAGAACAGGTTAATAGTAAGTGTTATACACACAACGTTTTTTTTGTTTGTTTGGTTTTGAAGGCTTTAGACCACACTACTGTCAGTATTGTAAAATTTGACCACATTTGCTGTCTTGTACAAGTGCCACTTCCTCTGGTTGACTGAAAGTGGCCACTGCTCAGTATTTACTCTTAGCCATTCTCCGATATAGTTGGTCCTTCATAACTGTTAAAAAAACACTTTAAAGCCTCACTTTGACAATTGGCACAGTAGCTTAACATCGGTCATTTCAAATTCACGAATCTTGATCTTGAAACATTGTCTTTTCACAGACTATCTGCTGGTTAGTGAGGGATTCAAGGGTGAGATGAGGTGAGGCTGGTGAAGGTTCAGTACCTGAAACGCTGAGTCTGGTGGTGCAGCGGCCCCGTGTAGCGCCGGGCGGCGGTCTGGTACAGCTGAGTCAGTAGGGCCTGGCCTGTCTTCTGGCTCGGGTTGTTGGCGAACTTGACAGTGATGGGCTCGGCGGCACCTAAAGGCTTCTGTCCGTTCAGTCCTTTGATGGCCTCCTCTGCCTCGTTTCGTTTGTCAAACCGGATGAAGCCCACTCCTCGTGATATGCCTGCTCCGAATAAGAAAACAGACCAATGTTACTACCTTGGCATCACTGACCATTTCTGCCGACACTGTGTCCTGACTTGAGATAGATGGATGGACAGATAGATAGATGCAGTGATAGAGTTCATCCAGATACGCTGGGTTACAGCAGGAGGTGTGAGATAAGGCTGTACCTGTAACTTGGTCCACTAGAATGCGAGATGTGATGATGCGACCGTATTGAGAGAACAGCTGCTCCATGTCCTTCTGGCTCATAGTTTTGGGGAGTCCACTCACGTAAAGGTTGGCATCACGAATGGAAGCCGAGCTCGGCCGGGCGTATGATACCTATAAAACACAGATTAAATGAATCCAAGTGTTTACTTTATTGATTTTAAAGGGCTTAAACCAGCTAAGAATCATTAGTCTGTATTTTGAGTTCTTCTGATTCCTCCTTATTTGTTGTCCCTTTGTCTCTGTGGTATCTGCTGACTCAATCATTGCCTTCAAGCTCATGCTCGGCATCAATACACCCGGTGACTGTAACCATAGCCCAAACTGACTCTAATAATTGGGTAACAAGCACATGTGTCAGCTTTGTTTTGCTCACAAAAACACTGGCCTTAGTTTTTACACTTTCCTGAATTCACCAGTGGCTTAATTAGTGCACGGCCAATTTTTTTATGCATTTGTGTTTGGATCCCTCATGGTTTACTGTTGGTCTACCATCAGAATATTTTCATCTAGCACTGCGCCGAAATATCGACTTTATTGTTAAAGCCAGAGACATATTCTTTGTTTTTTTTTTGTCTTAATGGAAGCATGCGAACACCCGCGTGAAAGATGTTCCAGTGCGGTAGATTGTTACGAGTGGCGTGTTTGTGTGCGACGGAGAGACAGAGTGAGTGTTGTCTGAGATAGGCTGAGCTGCCCTCTCTGTCCTGCCTCCTTCCTTTGTCTCTATTCTCTGGGGCAGAACAGCTCCACAGGCAAACAGCAAACAATGTTAAGTGCATCACAAGACTTGCACGACTCACGATAACTTATAAACACGTGCGCAATTCGCGATATTCAAGCATACGCCGCAGTGAATGGAAATATTTACGAATGGCGCTACTTTTTCCAAAATACTAGGCGTGGCATTAAAATGAATAATGTTCAGGCACAAAGAGAGCCGCGATACCGAGTACAACATATGCATATTATCTTTTAAATGAATACAGGTGTTGTGATTTCATCAATCAGCAGTAAGCACCAGTGTCTATTGTGTACACAGGCAGACTGTATGAGCAGGAGGGTTGTGCGGCGCAGTGATTAGGGTGTTCTGGACGAGTCAGGGGGGAGTTGCTGTGTTCGGGGAGCAGAGGCTGCCCTATAATTAACCCTCTCCCTGTCGCTCCCACAGTACAGATGGTGCCTGAAGCCCATATGGCCTCTAATCCTGTCATTGGCATTCTGCTCTCTGAGCTACCCCCTACCCTTCAACTGCTGGCCCCTCCCTCACACCCTCGGCCCTGGCTATTGAAGCTTCCTGTAAAAACTCAGGGACATAAAAACTCTTGTATTACCGTTGACTAAATAAGTATTATCTTTAAAACTCGAGAATAAATGATATAGACTATTGAATGATATAGACTATTGAATAATGAACAATAGAGTGTAATAAATGTGTAGTATTACACTTATTACATTGTTACTAAAGTGTAACCATATTTTTTCTTATAATGTTTGCAATATATCTGTTCCTTCATCCAGAAAGTAGCTAAATCCAACTCTTGACTTAAAGCTCATTGTTTGCTCTGTCATAAGTCAGAATTAATCTTCCTTTTCATGGGCAGCTGTTAGAAGATCACCTGCTCTCCTCTCCCAGATTTGATTTTTCAATCCTGTCTTGTCTCAATCTTTGATCTACTTTGATCAGGTTGTGGGGATGGAAGGAATTAGCGTTTAATGCTATGCCCCCGCTCTCCCTCATCTGATTTTGGGACAAAGAAGCCCCCTAATTAGCCTGCATTGGAGGCAGATGGGCTAACCTGCACTGACCCTCTTGCACCGCAGTCAGGCTTCCTAATTACATTTCCATCACAAAAACCTCTGCATGCTGTCCGCCCCTTGCTTTCTGACCTCCACTTTCTCCTTCTCTTTTCACCCTTTCTCTCACTTCCTTTGTTCTAGCCACCGCTCCCTTCTGCTTCCTCCTCCCCGCTTTCCTCCCCTCCCTCTGCCACGTCTGTTGCCACCTCTTTCAGCAACCCCCTTGACAAAATCTGTACTTCTCTTTTTGTCTCGCATGCTATCAGGATTCAACAAATGAGGAGTGTTTTTTTTTTTACTTTTTTAAGAGAACAATAGTCCGCTTACCTTGATTGTTTTAGTCTGCAGTTTGAGACCGTTGAGTGTGTTGATGGCCTTATCTGCATCATTTGGGTCCACGTAGTTTACAAAGCCATATCCCAAACTCTGACCTGGAGACAAAGAAGAGAGACAGGGATGTTGGAAAAAAAATCTCATAACCAGCTGTATAGCAGTAGCTGAGTCTTTTTCGGCGTGTCCAGAGCGTGGTACCTGTTATCTTGTCTCTCACTAGCTTGCAGGACTCGATCTCTCCAATGCTACCGAACAAACTTTTGAACTCTTCCTGGGTCATGTTCTGAGGCAGATAGTTGACGATCAGGTTGGTTTTGCTGTCGTCTGTGGAGCCGTTTGTACTAATCACTGGGCCGTTGGGCAGACTGGTTCCGCTTGGACCGTTGGACACCTGGGTTTCCATGGTGCTGATTATCTGCTGAGGAAGAGGGTGGAGTTAGATTTATAATTTGCAAAGACACAGTGAGATATAATGGTGTTAATGTGTAATGTCTAATATTAGACACGCTATAACACATACGCAAATATAAGCTATATATAAAACCATGCACGCAGACAATCCACATTTTCTTTGTCAGAAGGAAAGGTCAGGAAGCGCTGCTAAAATGGAGATGGATACAAGGTTTGATTTATTATCATCCCCTCCCCCCCTCGCCCCATCTTTGCTCCTGTCTAGCTCCCTGCCTCTGGTCCTGCAGATGTCACAGTCCCCTTCCTTACTCCTCCCCTCCCCCTACTCTCTTCCAGGGTCAAACACCATTACATCATTACACAGGGATGGATAATAGCGATGGCCGTATGTGAGGCCGGCAAGAGACTGGGCGAGTTGGGAGAGGCCGAGGTCGAGACGACGGACAAAGGGGAGAGCGGCGGTGTTAAGTGGATTTAATGCTTAAGCTAATCAGGAATATCACGGTTTGGTTAAAAAGCACAAACCAGGATCGTCAGTGTGTTCTGCTAACTGTATTCAGGTTCTCTTTGTAGCTTATTTTTAAGTGGAGTAAGGATGTGGGTTAGTGTACAGTGCAGTGTTTGTCTCTTGTGTTGCTCTGGGCTGCGCCGTGATGCTTAATTTGAGTCACATGGGATTTCAAGGGACATCTGTGTGGTCAGTAACACAACTTCCTGCTCTGTTTTCACGCACTCGCCCTCCACTTCTTCGTGTCTGGGTCACTCCTTCAAATGCATATAAATCCACATGGAAACATGGATATATCTTACGTCATAGGTTTATGAAGGCATACATCATCTGCTTAACTGTTTTGATTAAAGTTGAATGAAATGCATTTGTCACTTACATTCATTCACAGCTAAATGTGTGGTCTTCCAGCGTAAAATTAAATATGTGATTTACTTTACAGTTCAAATTAAGTGAAGTTAATAGTTGCTACCTGCCTTGATGAGTCACGCAACGGCAATAATCTTACCTTATGTGTGTCTTTGCAGTATATTTTTTTGCAAACTGTATCAGTTTTAAATCTTTTCTCTACCTTTTCACAGATTACCCCCCAAAACACTGTTGAGACCATCAGTAATGCCTGTGGACCAGCGGGGCCAAAATGGAAAGAGTTATGTCAGATTGTGGCTGGTTGGTGTTACGTAAGTCAGAAGTCTTTTCTGAAGCCCCACATGTCTTACCGTATAGTCCAAAGCAAACAAAATGAATAAATCTTCTGAATTATCTCAAAATTATACCCAAGGAATTTCTCACCTTGATGGAAAAATAACTGTAGCTGTCACTAAAACATTATTTATCACACTATGTTATATAATATTTCTCTGTGTCGATTGCCAAATCATAGCAAACATCATTACATTTTTGTGTCAGGATCTGCATTCATTTGTTTACTCAATATTAAGGAAGCACGTTACTAAAATAAATAATTCTTCTTTTGTAGCTTTTAATGCATGTGCCATTTTGTTTTCTCTTTTCGTTTCTAGAAAATGAATGCCCTCTCTAATGAAACCTACTTTCCCCTTCCTCTCGGTTACAGGTTGTCTTGCTCTGAGCCTCACCTTGACTCGGGTTGCCCAGGTAACAGCCCCTCGAAGACCGCATTGTTTCTAATGGCTGAAAGGCTTTCTTGCTTTAAGATGAGTGTGTGTTTCTCTCTGCTTATTAGGAGCGGCGGATAAATAGGTTAGACGACTGTCTGCCATGCGTTCTTATTGTGTGGCTTTGTAGAATCAGGGAACATCGGCAAGTACAATTGATCATGACAGGGGAGAAAAGTGGCACAGAGGCAGATTTAAGACGGCCTAAAAATAAAATACTTCAAACACATCTACTCACAAAGGGCGCATGACACGGAATAGCAATCTGACATATTAGCATTGTGATGCACAGCTGAAATGGCAGCCGTATATCGTGTTTGTGACCTTCCAAATGATTCCAAAAGTTGCACATCTTGATAAAATGATGTTGTAATATCAGCCCGGCGCATTGCTGTGTGATGTGATGTATCTGACTAACAGAAGCACGAGCAACTGAGTGTCCCAAATATGACAAAAGCATTTAGAAGGGGGGGAGGGAAAGAAAAAACATATTAGGGCAAATTTGACTCGCCAACGGAAATAACCCTCAGCATGGCGGAGCACACTTTCCCAAGCAAACAGTGTGAAGTTATATAATTCACAGAGCCACTGAGGATGGGCAGGGCACCGAGATTGGCTGACACAAGCAGCAAGATTAAGATTTTCAACCAGGAGCAGAGAGCAACAGCGTGCTGTGAAGTTATTTGAAACAAGCAGATGAGATAGAAATCACAAATGACTGTGTTGTGTTCTTAGATTGTACCTTGACGACAAATAGGATTAAATTTGCAGGTTGAACGGCTGTGATGTTATAGGAATGCCTGCAATAGCATGAATAATAACAAAACACTCAGTCACTATACATTTACTCCAGTTACTGGCTCCAGAGATGGAAAAAGAAAAATTGCAGGAGTAGTTGTAACCATGGCACCCTGGGTTTTAGTATGGCCTTGATCCTTTGTTACATATATTTATCCCTCCACATATTTCTGATTAACTGTCTAAGGCGTTTTTAATATATTCTAATGGATTCCAGTAGTTATGGCAGCACCGTGTCCTGTACTGCTGCTTTTTTTTTTTTTTTTTTTAATCTATTTTGGGGGTCTGTGAGATCTCCCTAAATATTTAATGCACTGCATCGCCTACACATGGTCCCAGACTTGCACGCGAACAAGAGTCCTGCCTCCCCTTGCCAAACACACGAACCCAGACTCGCACGCAACCGAGAGCCCTGCCTCCACTGCCAAGCGCACGTACCACCTACACTGTATGCCACTAAATTACAAAACACAGAGCAGGGCTGAATGTAAACGCGGCCTGTGTTCTCTGCCCTCTGATCCATACGCGGAGCTTCCCCCAATTCATTTCTGCTCCAAATGCAGTACAGCACTTGAGGCTGTCATGTAAAAGGAATTAAATGTAACAGTTTGAATGATAGAAATGGACGTAGACACGGTCAGGATTTACTTTTCATGCACATGTTTTGGAATTACAGAAGTAACTTCACTTGCTTTATGTGTGTCATGTCTATTTTAGATTTTTTAAATAAATGTCTAAAACTACACATCATTCAAAAGCACAAAGTAAATACCTATAGATATATTTTTGAATTAAAATTCACAACAGACATTTCTCCTTTCAACATGTCTGTATCTCAACATTATAATGCATTATTTGAACATTTTCTTTTCTGGAAAGCGTGAATCTAAAGTGAATGCTAGGCTAAAGTGTAAATGAGCCTTCTAAATAACACAGATTACAGGATTATCCCAAACAAAGGGCATTAGCCACACTCTCTGCATCTTAAGGGATCATGGTGGCAGCTGTAACACAACAGGACGACAGGAGTCACAGCTCGTGTCAGCCACGCACCGAGACTCCATCCTATCCTCCGCACCGCGCCGCAGACTACAAATAAGAGATTTCTGAAAGATTTCAGCTCTCCCGAGTGTGTGCTGCTTTGATAAGATGACGGCAGACAGCGTCAAAGGCTCGGGGAGACAAATCCGTCTTGCAAGTCCTCGTTTCATGCGGGGCGCTATCCAGCGTGCTGAAAAAGGGAGTGGCTTTCGCTTCGGACTCTGTCTTTTAAGGCCACAGATGGCCGTGTAGCAAGCAAATACCCCCGTCTTAGTCCTTATTTTGTGCTAAATAATTTCTTATCTTACTCCCAGATATTTCTAAAAAACACATTTGCGGCTATTTAAACGTGGCAAATTTGCATCAAAAGCATCATGTTTCGCTTTTTTTTAAAAAAACAAAATAAAAAGGCAGGACTTGTGAGCTCTGCAGGCATTCATGAACCAGAGCGCCTATTTGCTGAATAAACGTATTGAAACGACCAAACAAAAGAGCCACCCGTTCCTCCTCGTCTCCCTCGCAGAGGCTATGGCAGCACTATGAATATTAATGTAAACAGTGGCGCTTTGTGTCGTGGCCAGGGGCTGCAGGACTCCTCGTGAACAATGACTGTTACAGTTGCCAGCTTCAAGTCGAAAAACGCCACGATTCCTCGAACAGAAAATCGTAGACATTTCTGTGCTTTTTTTTCTTTTCTTTTTTTTAATTTGGATAGTTTTGCCTTGCTACATTTGGCAGTATTTAGCTGGAGCCTACATTACAAAGCTGGGTAAGCAGGCTGGTAATGAATGACCACAAATGTCAGCATAAACCTGGATAATTTATTTACATAACCCTCGACAGTTATCCATCAATAAGAGTACTGTCTTCTGTTTAATAAATGTTTAATAACGCCTAAAACACGATTAATGTTGCAGTCTCATATGAAGGTATGCATGTTCAAGCTTTCTTGGCTATTTGTTGATTATAATGAAGTCAACAGGAGGCAAAGAACCGCTTACATAAGGTAAATGCATGTATACTCTATGAGTATATGTCAGCCACATTCTGTAATTATTCCACTTTAAACACAGTCAAAAATCATCAGCACATAACCTTTTAAAACGCCCAAAAAAGGTTCAAATGTGTTACTGCATGTGTGGGTCGAGCAGTTTTAACTCAAGATCAAACGGCCGGTTTACGCGATGGCCTCGGCTGTCCTTGTCCTTGAATTGTGTAAGTGCCTTGGAAAGGTTATCTGACTCAACGCTTTTATTTGCTTGGCACTGCGGTACAGGCATGGAAGACTGCGGACCATGTGGTGGGAAGCTAGCGTGCACAGCCACAGTCGACGTGACCCTGTCCGGGCCTGCGAGGGACAATAGGTAACGCAACAAAGAGAAAATGAAACTGCGGCTGAAAATGTGTCAAGTGGACAGTTCGAGGCTGTGCCGTCCACCTCCACTGTGAACATTTAACCGAAACAAAAATCTGCCCATTTAAGATGCACGGAAATGAGATTATAAAGTTAATTTAATCTACTCTGTCTCTTACGTCCTGTCATGTGTTGAATATTTTATTTTATGTACAAACTATTACTACCAAACGGCCTGATCAGGCTTTATGCCTTAAAATAATAACATAGTTTTCAGAGATTATCAAATGATTAGTCTCTTTTTGTATCTTACTATAGCAAACAGGTTTTGAACGTGCGTAAAGGCTGCACCCTTTCGTGTGATCCACGCTGTTTCAGTTCTGTTTTTCATTATTTTTTTAATTTCCCGAGCAGACGTGTCTGCTGTTAATTGGTCTGCTTAGATAAACTATCTGCATTCAGGCATCCGAAGAGCACGTCAAGGGGGTACAGCGGAATAGGCCGTTTGAGGCTTCAAGGCCCTCGTTTGGTGCTCAAAGCAGAGACACGCCCAATCCGGCCGTCGGCACACAGCAAAGCTACTTTATCAGCGCTCCCATCTTCTTTTATCCGACAAGCGCAATGCACGCATGGCCATCTTGTACGTATGTGATACTTGGGAGAAATGCGCTTAAAATGTCCGTGCGCGGCCTCACAGTCACGGCCTCGGAGATTTCCAGCTCATTTACTCGGTTGCATCGCAACGAGAACCCTGAGGAATTTGGACTTTGTCTGATTCAATGCTAACCAATGGATGCGTAATCTCCCCCCCTCCCCCTCCCCCTCCCGGAGTGACTCGACCCTTTTTTTTCCTCCTCCTTCGCTTTGCTGGATGGGCCCTCAGCCTCCGAGGCATCATGTTTTGTCTCAGAAAGCCGTCTCCAGCATCCTTGTGCTGCACCAGGCAAAAGAAAGCCCGTCCTCCCCCCACTGAGCGCAGCGCCACTTCTCTCCATCACCGTAATCCTGCGGAATTCCTAAATCCTGACTCTTGATCGTTCAGGGTGTACATTCAGAGCTGCGGCGTTATAGGCAGCAAATGTAGCCGTAGTGCTAAAATCTAAAACCTGTGCTATCTAAAATGGCAGGATAAAGACTTTATCCAGCGATGAGGATGACTGCGGGCTGGAGCGCAGCCGGCATGGCGCATCACTCAGATTGCTAATTGCCTGTATCGATCGCGAATATCATCCTAATATTATGACATTGCATATTGAACCAAAACGAAGATCCCCTATGTTTTGGAATGTGGACATAACCGCGGAGCTACTTAAAACGAATACCCACAAAAAATATATACGAGTGAGAAGGGTGTTAAATGAATCTGTCTATGGCCACATCACATGTGTACATGCAGTTAACAACAAATCCTACACACAGCAAGACTGAGATGCAACGTGAGCCCACTGCTACAACATCCCCCTCACAAATAGAAGAGAAATAGAGTCATACGTACAGTAACCATTCTTGACGTACAATGAAAGAAATCTAGGTCCTTCTTTGCACTGGTCTTGGAGCTGGAGGCTGGAGTCTCAATATGCTCTTCGGCCTTTATACTATGTGGCCCTGATCTCGTGTCAGGAGTCAAAATTAAAAGAAAAAAAAAGAAAAAAATGAAAAAAATACAGTCTTCTCCAAGGGATCTCAGCCCTCTGAGATTGTAGGTGTCCTCTATAGGATGAAAATGAGGAGAAAGGGGTTTTCTACTGGATGATGATGTGGGAGAGTGTTCTCTCCGAGTGGCGTGGGCGATGGTTCAGAAAAAAGAGAAGCAGTGATCCTCAGCAGGGTGTGTCCAGGGGAGGGTGTTCTGGTTCTGCTGTTTTTTGTGTGTAATTCCTTGCTCCTCGCAGTCTCCTTCTGTGCCTCTGCTGCAATGTTCTTCTTTTATGCGTCCTCCTGGCTGGCAGAGCGCGCTGCTGATTGGCTAATTGTGCAGGGAGGGTACTACATGGCAGCCATTGCAATGCGCTCCTCTCCCATTATCCCCTTCAGGAGAGATCACCAAGAGTCCTCCCCCTCTTCCCTCTTCCATCCCTGCCCTTCCATCCCTCCACTCCCTCCTTCTCACTGCCCTTCCTTTCTTCCTGCCCCCCTCTTCACACACGCAGAGCAGAGTGAATAGGGCTCCACCTGCACTTTCAGAACAGATGGGTGCAGCAGAAGACAGTGGACTTGTCTCTCTCGTTCCGCACACTTTGCACTCACTTCTGTCTTCGCACAGCCCCTTCCTTTCTCTCTTATTCTTCATTAAGGCCTGTCTGAAAGCACGGCAAACAACTACACTCCACAGGCCTTTGTCTTTGCAAAGAAAAGCAATTTAGAGACTTTCTGAGTCCACATTCTTAGCGGATGAGTATAGAAAAAAGCAAGAGGGCAGAAATATGCAATGATTAGGCATGAGCAAACGCACAAAGCATTAAATCTGATTGACAACTAATGAGTGGATGATTTCTGCACGCAAGGCAGATGGTTAGCTATAGGGTCAGGTGCAGACACGAGAATAACAAATTAGTTACCCTCTGAATTGAATCATGTCTATTCAGGGGAAACTTGAGAAAGGTACCGTTGCAGCTCTGACCAAGCCGCGCCGGCTCATCTTTATTCTTTGCTTTACGGACAGAAAAATGGCCAGCGGTGATTTTTGTCTCCCTTTACGATCTCAGAATTCCCTTCCTGAAGAGTTGTCAGCCCTCCGTGCCCACCTCCTGCTGCTCCTTCCTATGTCCCTAGCTGTGTGGTGAGTGCTCACTGAGACATGCTGTTTGGGCTCATCTATAATGCATCCCCTGCCCCGGGACATCATGTGTGACAAATGACCTATTTCTGGGCAGACCCCCATAGGGCCTTGACCTGGGGGGGTGGGTGTGCACGAGTGTGCATAAATCAGTGTGTGTTTGTTTATTTGTCTGCGTCTAAGGTTTCTGTTAACGTGGGGAAGTGGGATGCTGCAAGAAGGTTCCTGCTTTGTTGAGGGTTAGTGCCTCCTGTGTCCCTTTCAAAGTGTTAATGAGTCGACGAGTGATGCTGATGTGGTCGCTGCCTTTGCTGCGCTCTCCCCAGCTGACCTTGAGAAATCCTCAGATGTCTTCAGATGAGGAAACTGTTTGAATTCTTGACACAAGCCACTTGCATTTGATGGGTCTGTGCATGCATGTTGGTTTGTGCTTACATGAATATACAGGCCAGAGTTCAAAAGTGACTTATTTCCTTACACGCTATGTTGTCTTCCCGTGTCTCCTGCCTTGCAGTCCCTCCCTCCTAATCGCACTCCTGTACCCCCTCGTCTCTCCTGTCATTGTCCTGCCGCTCTCTTCCAGTCAGATTCTGAACATGGGCCCTGTCTGATATTTTACATAATTGCCTTACATAAGTAGCAAGCTTGGCTCAAAGCTTGGATGATATTAGTGGAGATGAATATTGCATGAGGAAAGCACTCGTTAAGCGTTAATAAGAGGATAGAGATGGAGCCCCACTGTCAGTCTGACTTAACCCCGCCCCCACCGCTCTGACAAGCAGTGACTCAACTCAGCCTGGATGCGTTGGAGCCTTTGAGTCAGTTTGCTAGAGAGGGAGGACGAGTGTGTGTCCATGTGTTTTGTTTTTTGTTTTTTTCTCCAACTGGTGTGTATGGACGTCTGAGAAGGGACGATGAGATTCAGTCATTAGGTGCTTGTGTTTTTTCCGCCTTTGTTTGCCGTACTAAAGCGGCTCTCGTAACACAAAGGCACCCAGGTCCGTCGACTGACTGCAGCCCCACTTACAGTTCACACTTAATGTGAATAAATGGGCTTAATTGTGGCCCCTCATTAGAGCCCCGGTTTGTAGTACAGCAGCTGAATCCTCCCTGTGGGTAAGAGGGCATTTGAAGCGCCCATTGTACATACTGAATCAAAGGATCAAGCACGGGTTTTTTTTTTTGCTTAAAAGCCTTTTTGTTATTCTACTGATTATTTTCTTATTGTTGAGGGTTCCTTCACTGGTGCTGATTAGGAGTCTTGTTGCGGCGGTCCTTTTCTCTTGGCATATCGTGGAATGCACCTTGGTGCCAGGAGGATGAACAGAATTAGCACACTGTTTCTGAAGTTCATCAGCACACAGGGGAAACACTGATTGATTATCCATAAACTCACAATAGAAGGAGCAGGCTCTTCAATTTTTCTGTTTCAGTAATGCAGCTTAACCAAAGCATTAGGGATATACTAATAGCATGTGAATACACAGTTCATTATATATTTTACATCTTGGTTTTAAACACGCGATCATGCTTTGCGTTGCAAATTCCAAAAAGCCTTTAGCTCCGAATTTCTCCGCCTTGCCTTTTCTGCTCCTCATCTTTATTATTCTCACAGTATTACGTCAAAACGGGTGCCTGTTGCCATTGCCCTGCGGTAAGGTAGCGGCCTTGTGTGTGCGTGTGTGTGAGACTGGGAGGGAGAGAGAGAGAGAGAGAGGGGGGAGAGACGGGGAGAGTGAGAGAGTGACACTATGACAGTGTATCTGGGGGATGGGTAGGATGATTCAGCCTCAGGTCTGGTTAATTCAGTGGTCTCTCCGCTGGGCCTGGCTCCTGGCAATTCGGGGGGTTTTGTGGCAGCCGCCGTGAAGCAGTTATTGCTTTCAGGATAGCTTCCAAAAATAAATTAGCCTCTTTTTAAAAGGGCATTTGTTGATAATGGCAACTGGCCTAATTCAACCCTTTATGTATTATTTGGCAATTTTCTTGTGGTCTCCCTCATGGGTTCACTCTTGCACTTTTTCTCTCTCTCTCTCTCTCTCTCTCTCCTCTCTTTCTGTCTCTATCCCTCTCTCACTCTGTCTGTCTGGATGTGTTGTCTCTGGGCTATTATTAGAGTAGACAGGCTGGTGGGAGGAAATCTCTGAAGTAGACGCTCTTGTCATTTTTTTTTTATTTATGCATTATATCCTGCTTTCCATGTGCCTATTTAATTCTCAGTGCCCTGCCTTTTGTCTGTATGTTCTAAGTGCCAGAAGAGGACGCATTCGACGTTCGTACGCTCCACTTTCTTACTGATCAAAGCACGCTTATTTTGTTACGTTGCAATATGTGTTCGCCGTAACATTATCTGCGTTCACGTGGCTTTTGAGGTTTTGAGTAAAGCAGGAGTAGCCTCTGTCACCGGGACCGCGTTTCACGCAAAAAAACCTTTTTAAATATGAAGCCGTGGTTATTAATCTTTCATTTTGTCCTGTCTGACGTGGTATCGAGGGAGAAACCTTAAATACACAAAGCTCTTAGACATTCTCTTTGTTTTTTTTCACACTTTTTCCCCCTGCTGCTCTTGTTCTCTGTGACATGGAAGGATAAAAAAAAAAAAACACACAAAAAAACGCATGTGACGAAGCAAGTATGCCTGTTTTGTGAACCTCAGCTGTTTTTTAGCTCCATGTAGGCTGTTGTAATTAATGGACAGTCAGTAGAATAAAACATATTCCCTGCTTGGACATTTACTCATTTAATATTAGTTGTATAAGATCGGGGGAAGAATTTGACTGTTATATGACAAAGGCTCTCCAAATGGAATCTGATAATGTTTCCTAGAAAAGCTCACTGGTTTAGCTATTGCGCTCTATTTTCTCCCCTCTCCATCTTTCTCTTCCCTCCTCTCGTCTTTCAGTCCAACTCCCTGTAGTCCAGCTTTCTGCCCCTCATGTCCCTTCCCCTTTTCAGTAATAGGAGACTTGAAATCAATAGCACATTAGTCTGGCCGGAAACTCTTGTGGAATTAAATATGAATGACTGAGATTGCAGCTCTACCTGCTGCTGAGAGAGATGCATGATGGCTTTTAGGGATATGGGATTTTTTTTCTCTCTCCCTCTCCCTCTCTGTTCTTCTTTCAAGTAAACAGTCAGGCCATTTTGTGCTGTTCCCACTGCTTACCGGATCGCTGGGCAACCAGGTTTTGTTGGCCATCAGCGTGCGGTGCTGGGGACGTCGATCGGTATTGTTTTGCGGGTGCAATTTTGTCCTCTGCGCTGAGCAGTGACCAGCCCGTTAGCATAATTTGATAGAGCAAATCGCATCACGGACGTCACAAAGCCGCGACTGCTCAGGAGGCAAGAGGAATCGACCGGCCACACCCATCCTCCCAACACAGCACCAGCACCATTTGAATATGAAAGAGCACTCTGGTTATTAGCAGATTACGTCACACTATTTTTTTTTCCTCCCACAGTATTTTCTCCAAATACAATATGTGCTTTCGCTTTCATTAAGCCTTCAGGTTCGCCTCTTTATACTTTCAATCTGTAACTTTTTACATGCAAATTTTTTCCTTGGTTGTCTTCCATTTTCATTAACTGGTTCACTGTGTAAATTGGAACAATTTCTTCTAACATGCTGCTTGGCTTAAAAGCGTAATTTGCAAGGTGGCTGGAGAGTGCTGGCTGGTGGGAGGAAGGTAATATGAGACAAAAAGCCACTGTATATGCTTCTGGGAATTGGTAGAGGCTTGGGCACCAGTAAGCTAATACACATCGATGATGCAGAGGTAGATTTATTTGCGAGCTATATTTCACTCCATCAGAGATGAAACGGTTTGTGACAGATGGAGTGATATTGTTCCTCTGTATGGCCCATGAGTGTGGCCCCTCCTGCTTTTCCTCCCTGACAGATGTAGGGGGAGGACCACAGTGCACTTTTCTTTCTTTCAATTGATTTGGGTGCTTGAACCCTTAGGGACTGGAGGATGGTGGTGGGATGTGGGTATGGGGGTGGTGGTAATGGTGATGGGGTTTAGTCATTTCCTGCAGCAGGGAAACTATAAAAAGTCTGAAGCCAGTGCTGTACAGAACTCATAAACATATTACATGCATATATCTGCATATATTCAAACACAGGAGCACACTATTAGCAGTGAGTTCTGTGCACTGTGCCGACTAGAACGGCCATTTCCATAAATCTTGGTTAGTGAGTGACAGCATAGCATGCATCCATGCGTGTAATGTAGGCAAAGGAGAAAGTATGGCTGCTCCTACTGTCCTTATGGGCGGCTGATAGAATTCAACTGATTTGCTTCAGTTTCTTATTGAATAACCACAGAAATATAGTCTGCTCTCTGGTTAACTCAGTGCGCTGTTTGCGTCTGGTGAAGGGCTGACTACAAAAATAATATAAATTTGTGGTTAAGATACTGCGTGATTCTGGTCTGATTACCTTCGGCCGGACTGCAGGACCAACATTTGGAGACTTAACAGCTGTCTGGTAGCAGATGTGTCCTGTTGCTACATCACACTCTGTCCCTGGAGGGGAAAGGTCAAGACAGGGGTGGAGGTTGAGTCAGGGGTTCTCCTGAAGATGCTACATGTTGATGCTTTGAGAGAAAAAAACAAATGAGCATCTGCCCATCCTTTGTGTAGGACACCGCTGTGGCATGGAGATTAGAATTAGCATCATTGATTAAAATTTTCAGTCAGGTGTAATTCCTCCATCCTGCTTTAAGAAACTGTACAGAATAATTATTATTCGTTTACCATAAAACAAATAGGATTTTTTTTTTTCCATGTGCTTTATTTTTATCTTTTTTTAAAAGCAGTTCTTTATTTTTGTCTGAGTTTGTTCTTTTATTTAAAGTTTTTACTGCTGCTAGTTCTGGAAGCAGACCCCCTTTAAAAAAAGAAAAAAAGAAAAAAAGTGGTTAATGATTTTAATAGGACTCCCTGGTGGGGTGGGATAGAGAGGGGACGTGCCCTGGCCACGGGCGCGTGGCAGTGGAGCAGGTGGATGACGGGCAGCTGAGTAGTGGGCTCCGGGGGGAGGGGGAGGCATCCATTTTGGAGGACTCTTGGGGTTGAGAGAAACCCTGAAAAAAGGCAACCCCATCTGGAACTGAGGTGGGGGCTCTGGTGTGAAAGAGATCTAGTGGGTGGTGTCTGACACTCTCTCTTTTGTTCTTTGGTAACACAGCAGTGATGGTGGTGGTGGTGGGGCTGGGGCTCTCGCTGCCGTGGGGGCTGGGCGCACAAACAATAGTGCCGATCTAGGAACTGAAAGCCTTCGATGAACAGAAAGGCAAGGAAGCAGGCGAGGAAGGTGTGGACAGAAGGAGAAAGCAGGCATGGGTTCAGCCCACTTATGGTAGGTGGGTTTTCAACTAGACAAGGGCGCTGCAATGTCACACAAAAACACAGCATGTCTTCTCTGCAGTTTCATATTAAAATGTTCACGATAAACATTTAGGAATAGATTTCTTCTTGTTGGTTAAATTATACACGCATATGTGGATGCTGAACATATGCTGTGTCTGAGCTGAATGCTGTGAGAGGACTGTTACTTCTTTCGAAAACAAATCAATTATCGGATGCACCATTGTGCTATAAATTCGAATTTGCTCAACCTCCTAGCCGCCAGGAAAGAAGGATTACTTTTGGCATTGTGGTGGAAGCGTGCCTATATAGGGGAGAGATGGAGAATGTGAGCTTCATTTATTTTCATTAGCAGCGTCTACGGGCCAGACTCGTGCCTGCTGCGAGCTCTGATGCAGCTCTGAGTGCCGCTCCATGCATAAACATACATCCCGGAGACGTCTGCCCTTGCTCAGCTACAGCCACGCATAGCCGAGCCTCTGTCATGCAAGGTTAATTTTACCTCCGTCCAGCCTCTCTCTCCATTTTTCCACATCTATACAATTCATGCTATTCATCAGGCATCTCACAGAGGGCAGTCGAGTACCTGCAGCAGCTCTCCAGGGTGCTGAATAGGACGACTGTGGGTTAGAAGGAGTGAGGAGGGGTTGGCGATGCTGGGCTGCAGCAGTGAGCATGGCTATAAAATGTCCTCGTAGTGGGCATGGGGCTATGGTGTGATTTTAGGTAAGGTGGGGGAAGATGTAGCTCTGCCGTTTCCATACACCGACAAGTCTTCCGTTGGTGGGAAGCTTTACTAGCAATGTCATTTCTCCCTCAAAGAAAACAGAAGCAAGAGACTCTCAAAGATTTCTTCCACATTTACATTGTGATTGTTAAAGCAACCATAGTATTCCTTTATAGTTATTTGTTTTAGCCATTAAGATGGCATGCATATTCCGGTCACTGGAGATAATAGGCTACAAAACAACGCTGTGGCTATTTCTCGTCTCCTTGCAGAGGTCAAATTTTCCCACTGAATCTTAAACCATTACTGATGAGGCGAGGCTTTCTTTCTGTTCCAGTCATGGTGAACAGCCCCCTCTCCTGGTGAAAACTAGATACAACACGCTACTGTCCCGTCGAGATAAATTCAGAAGTCCTCTGGATGTTGCTCTTGTACATTTTCTAAGACAACTGTTCTTGTGAACTGTGAAGTGACCAAGAAATAAAACAATATAAATACCATAAATAAATAAATAAATAAATAGAGCACTTCCTTATCTGATCTAGCCTACTGAGTGGCAAGGGCCCGTTAATAAAGTAAATAAATATTGTTTGTGAGAGTAACACACGACTTGTAAAGTCGTCGTCCCACTTCCTAAATTTTATACAAAAATAAACAGAAGTGAAACCCTAAACTCTGGTGGATATGCGCCATTATGAGGTGGCTCTAAACCGGTCAGGTGAGATTTCTGCGTGAACAGATGGTGGACATAGCACAAATGGTCAAACTTGCGTGTATTAACAGTTAGACCGGATGTTAAGAGTTGTTTCTCCCGGGATAACGAAATCAAAAAGTAACAATATATTCATTAGAAAGTAGTTGAAAAAATACAAAATTACGCGGCGGAATGAATATATAAAACTAGCGCTGTATTGCTGAGTGTAAATAAATCGATAGTTTGTAAGGAAAGGCGGCTGCATTTTATTTTGAAGTTTAACAGGATGTGATATGTGTGTAATTGTTTTCTTGACGGTAACGGCCACGGTTCAGCTCCCAGCCACTAGGAGGAACAAGGAGGGATCCCTGCCCGGTCCCAGCGTGGAGAAGGAAGCGGTCTGAGAGTCCGCATCCCTACACAAGACGGGACAGAGGCGACGCAAGAGGGGAGAGAAACACTTTCACTTTGACTTCGGGGACTTTCTTTTACATGGGGACAAGAAATGACATCGACGGCGAGCGAAAGGAGGGCGTTTGCTCATAAAATCAACCGGTGAGACAGCAGCAGAAGTTATTGTTTAACAGCTACCGCTGTGCGTGATAGTGACCTGCTGGACAGGCGGCACATATAGCCACTATGCTAGGATTTGTAAGGTATTACAAAACGTAAACCGGTTAGAAGAAGCACACCTGTACCCTACCGCAATGAAAGAAAGGTTTGTGGAAGCACTTCGCGTGGCTCTAGGAGGTCTCGGGCACTTTACCGAGTTTAGCAACCTGTTTTTCAGACATTAACGTCGCCTAGTAAGCGCATTGTTGTCAACAATCACTGAGCTGCTTGAGTAAACCGCTGCCAGGCTGAGGGCTGCTATTGTGGCGTCTTATTTTGGACCATTAAAACGCAGTAAACATGCGGGAAAACGCTCTGCACGAATAATTTGACACCAAGGGACGTTTGGGTGTTTCTCTGTGTCGTGTGAACGCCTCTTAGCAATAGCCTATAGTAGCAACCTGTTTCCACATGTTGTAAACTGGTTCTCCCTCTCCACTGAAAGCCTGTGATTGAAGTAGCAACTCTGCTGACTGTGTATTAATACATGAAATAATTGCTGATCAGGTTATAGGAGATTAATGTGTGTCAAACGCCCTGGACAACGACACTGGTGTGTGTGTGTTGCAGTCAAGTGTGTCCTAATTTAGTTTTTAAAAGTGTGATTTTTGTCTCTGCATTCTTTAACCAAATCACCCAATCATGTCTTTTCCCCAGAGATCAATTTCTGAATGAAAAGCATTTCTGGATAGTTCCTCCTGATACAAAAAGATGTTAGGCGCTTGTCATTGAGCTGCAAGTGAATAGTTTCTATATTCCAGACCTCGGTCCGCCCTGCATCACACGACTAACATGCTGTGGACGGGAACACATCCTGAAGAGATATTCTCAGTCTCCCGCCGCATTCCCCGTGTCCAGTCTCCTTAGTGGGACCCAGACCATTGTTTAGTGCCGGATGCAGGAAAGGGTGGGAAAGGGAATTCTGGCTATTGCCTTTGCAGTCAGTAGCTTTCCTTTTCCTGTTTTAATGCAGCTGCAGAAGCAATTCCTACAGCGCTAAAGATGTAGCATTAGCTTGTGAAGTTTAATATTTGACTTACGAGAAAGCTAGGTCATCTTCGGGAAAGCTTAGTTCTGTCTTTAAGACGGGAGTGGAGGATGTAGATCTTCTCTCTGCTGACAGTCCTTGTGTATTGATTGATGGAAGGAAGGCATGAACATTAACTTTGATAATGACGGAAATGTTGAAGCCTTTGCAGCTGTGCGTGTGAGAAACAGATATTTTGTGGTTCTAGGGGAGCAGCTGTTTGCCGTCTCTTTGAGAGGGTTGCCGTTTTTTCCTGCTTTGTCTTTAAGCCTCCCATTTGCCGTTAGTCCATAAAGGCCAGGGACAGAGCCCTGGCTCTGTGCCTGCTTTCTACAGCCAGCTCGCCACCTCTCTGTGAAATCAGCTTGCGTCCCCATTCAAAACAGCTGTGGCCCCTTCATTGCCGCTGAAGCCCAAAAACTGTGGAAAGGATCTATACTGTAGATGGATGTATTGTTTCCCTAATAGAGTGCCAGACGCTGCAGCTGGAAAAAGTAAATTTAAATTATTATCACTCAGTATTGAGAGCCGTGCACCCATGCAAATATTTGAATATATTATCTTATTTATCTCAAACACAGTATACATCTTGACAAAAAAAAACAAACAACATTTCTCAGCTCAATTGTATGTTATTTTAATTTCCTTAATAACTAAATCTTTCTGTTGCTCAGGACGGTCGCTGCAGAAGTAAGAAAACAAGTGTCCAGAGACTATGGGTCACCTCAGCTGTCCAAGAAACGAGGAGGCGCACACCATCCTGTGAGTCACCCTGTATTTAACATGAGGGGAGTTTCAGACCAGCTGGTTTTAAGCTTCAGTTAGTGAGGCCAGAAGTGGATGGGTGTAACTTTATGAAGTGGTAGTAGTTTTATAATAGGAAGTTGCACACAAGGTGAGTGTTTATTAGTGTTGACAGATCATAGTTTTGAAACGTACTGTACATGAAACATATGCCATATGTGATCTTGCTTGGGTTGTCATGTGACAAAGATGTTGGTGTGATTCTTCTACTAGTCCAGCAGAAATGAATTGTCTCTGAACTCCCAGCAGACCCAAATCCACACCCAAGCGGCTTATTTTTACCGCAGTCTAGACATGTTCTGTGAAGGAGATCATAAGACAACCTAGAATAGGTTGCAAGAAGGCAGACTGTACATGACGTTGCACCGAAAACGAAGAAATGTCGCTTTTTTTTTTGTACCCGAGAACTGAAAGAGAAAGGGAGACGCTCTTAAGACAGAATATTAATGCTGTTGTGAGTGGACAGGGTGCACATAGTTTGTGTTTAACATTTCTGTTTAGTGAGAAACGTAGGTTTAGTGAGTAATGTGTTCACAGAAACAGAATATTTGTTTTGATGGATTAACAGTACAGTCAAGGCTGCTTATTGATTTATACGACTGTTTCCTTTAAATGGTTACCCTTCATTCATTTGTGATTTTTGTTAACCTGTGACTGTCAGAAATCCTATACTGGTTTGCAGTTACGGCAACCTGTCACCTCCCTGTACTGCATATTGTTATTCTTTCTGATCCAGCTGATCAGATTACATTTTGTCGCGATGATCTTGTCATAGTTGTTGGTACATTATCGTCTGATGTCGTCTGACAGTTGCCCCTGACGGAGGTGGTTGAGCCGGTTGACTTCGAGGAGTATGTGAGCAGTCATGCTCCTGGGGTGGAGCCCGGTCCACTCAGACAGCTAATGGAGTTCCCCCAGGATGACCTGGAGCTCCTCCATCAGGATAAAGAGTGCACTACACTGGAGCCACCACTGCCTGAGGAGGAGGAGTAAGTCTAACAGCTAATAGACATAAAAATACTCTAAAACAAAAATCTCTCTATGGTCTTTACACTACCTCACATGCTGAGCAGTAATGGAGAACAAACATTACTACAGATGAGAACAAAGCTCTTCTTTCTGCGACACTGAATGGTCATAAATATTAAAAGCATGCCATCCTCAATAATTAATGGGTTTTTTATGCAGCTCTCTGGATTCCAGAGTGAGAGATGCCTTAGCAGTCTACACAGATGACTGGCTTGTCATTCAACGAAAGTAAGTGATTGCAGCTCAATTAACCTACATCTGTATTCCATTTATTGTTTAATAAGACACAACACTTCCCCCCTTGCTCACTCTGCACAATGGACAGTTACATTACAGTGGGACACTTTATTTCATCTGCAGGTACCAGCGCTACAGCACCATATACGCACCTCACAACTCTGAGCGGCAGAGGGAGAGGCAGCGAGGGCTCGTCAAACAGACGTTTGAACTGGATGAGGCTGCTGCTGCTGAGCGCCAGGATGACCAGGTAGCTGTTTGTGATGTTCAAAGAACTAGAGTGGCCATTCAGTCAATTTATGTTCATTAAACGCACTGTATGGTTGCCAGGAGTAAAACTTTAAAAGCCATCATGCTTCTGAAACTTAGATCATTTAATGCCTTGATGGAGATGGAGAGCAGGGCCATCCATTTAGGTGTGTGTCTCAATATGGCAGTGTAAAGGCAGTGTGAGTTGTATTCTGGTCAGTGAGTTAATAATATAGAGAATGAGTAATGGATAAGTGAATATACCTCATCCATTATCCCCAGCACATTCTCCGTATGAATCATATTAAATTGGTAATAAGGTAATGGGATCTGTAGCATACTGCTTAGAACACATCTTTTCCTAGAAGAAAAAAAACATGATCTCACCTCTCGGTCTTGTGCGGTTCAGGATGACGCAAAGCGGCGGTCAGTTAGCATTGATGAGACTCCGCGGGGCAGCTGGGCCTCCAGCATCTTTGACCTGAAGAACTCCTCCCCAGACGCTCTCCTGCCGTCTGTGCTGGAACGAACAGCTGCAGAGGATATGGACCGTCGCAATACAGAGGCACGCTCGCAGGGGCGCCACAGTGACCTGCTCGGCCTGTACCCTCCCCCTGATGAGGTTTGTGTTAAAAACATGTGATTTTGTCATGCATACATATTCTTCACAACCTTTTCTCACAAGTTTACATTAAATTACACAGTTTATTAGACTATATTCAGTTAGTGAAGGGGTTTCCATGGCATTTTGACCTCAACCACAGTAGACATTACATTTTGCTTAATATTAGGTCTAATCAATAGTAATATTAAGTCTTATCAGTGTATGAGACAATAGGCAGCAGTGTTGCATCACACAGCAAATGTTTGTTTGCTGTATTTAATGTATGAGGTGAAATGTTCCAACTATTACTGATTTAAAAAAAAAATGCATTACACTCAAATTACTTGGTAGAAGCCTTATAATATAACCTTTCATATAAAATACCCAAGGCACTGACGCATTTACACAGAAGCAACCATAACGTTGATGTTTCCGTTTGCAGAAATAACTACTGGGGCTTAACTAGAGATTTACTTCATCTATGAATCTAAGAAGTGAAGCAACTATGCTGAATCACTTTGTTGCTGAACCAGTAGCTTTTTATTGAAGCCCCTCTTACTGGTGACTAAGAGCAGGGTTGTCAGCTGTGCAGTGACTCAGCCTTTTAGACAGCCTTACTGTATGCGCTTAAGGCTTCTGTTTTTAACGGAACTAAACGTAAACGATTAGTTTGGCTACAACAGTAAAGTGTTCACTTACTTTCATGCATATTAAAGTGCATGCGGCTCCTAAGCGTAGTGAAACAGTAGACAGCCTTCATATTTAGTATCAACAAATCTTAGAACTAAAGGAGATTCATGATTTCAACTTCTAGGCTTAACTAAGTAAAAAAAATAAAGCACATGAAAAAGTAAAATGTCTTCAATAGAAATTCAAAAGAATGATGCTGTACAGTTAACAGCTCTAATTACCCAGGGTGATGGTGATGAAAGTCCTCCAATATGTAACCAGAAGAACACTCTGATAGTACATGTAGCCACCACTTGTCCATCTCAGAGGAACATTATTGAATGCTAAGATGAAGTGAATGTCGATAATGTGTGCAATTCTAGCCACTTCAAGGGAACTGTTTGCTTTTCTTTCCTCAGTGTTTTCATTTTCTCGCTCTGTCCTCCTTTCTTTATGCCTGTGCACACATCATGGTTTGTTGGCCACCACGTTGCCATGACATCTGTGTAAATGTTATGCTGGTGTGTGACTTTTTTTTGTGTGTGGCAGGATGAAGCAGTGGAGAGATGCTCTCTTCCTGAAGTGCCCAAGGAACATTGTGGCCAGAGGATCATGGTCAAGTGTCTGTCTCTCAAGTGAGGATTATAACTTCTGACATTTATGGCTTCATACTCTGATCATCATCATTATTATTATCAATAACATTATACACTGTTCTCCAGTGCACTTTATATTTAACAACCATTTTATATTTTGTGTGTCTCTCAGGTTTGAAATAGAAATTGAGCCAATATTTGGAACACTTGCTCTTTATGACGTCAAGGAAAAGAAAAAGGTAATCATGTTTTTTATTCCATTTGATAATTTTTTATTTGCTCTAATGAATATTCTTTTAGTGACTTTCAGTCTGTAAAATCACTTACGTAATGCTGAGCTCATACTTGACTAATTTAATTTCCGTTGCCTCAAAAAGGCCTAAGTGGTCTTGCGGTTTAGATCACTGAGTCAAAACTGAATTAAATGTGCTTTTCCATTATCATCTTTCCTTCCTTTCCTTCTTTTGTTTCCCGCTTATCTGTCCTCCAACAGATCTCAGAGAATTTCTACTTTGACTTGAACTCGGATCAGATGAAAGGACTCCTTAAAGCCCACACACCTCACGTAGCCATATCCACGTTGGCCCGTTCTGCCATCTTCTCCATCACATACCCTTCTGCTGATATCTTCTTGGTCATTAAGGTACCAAAAATAATTCAGTTATTATTACGTGATAAATAATCATCTTTAATGTCTTAACAGTTATGCCTATGTTTGTATTTCAGCTTGAAAAAGTCCTCCAGCAAGGAGACATTGGTGAATGCTGTGAACCCTACATGGTCATGAAAGAATCTGACTCCTCCAAGGTAATGGAGCCAAAACTGTCGCAATGCTCGGCGTTGCATTCGTTGTACACGTGGGACCTTTTTACTGTCTAGTCACAAATTTACACAGTTCTGTCTGGGTAGCTGCAATATTTACCATTCTTTCTGGCGGGCCAAATCAGTTACCTATTGCATATATTTTTGGCGTTTCAGTATTCTTTGCACTATATTTGTCTTTTCTTGTTCCATTGCAGCACAAGGAGAAGTTGGAGAAGCTGCGTCTTCAGGCAGAGCAGTCATGCAGTCGCCTTGGCCGCTTTCGCATGCCCTTTGCCTGGACGGCCATTCACCTTCTAAACATCGTCAGCAGTGTGGGAGGTCTGGATCGGTCCGACCCAGACTCTGACTCTGGTACTTACGCCTCTGAACATCGTCCTCAGCTCCATACAGTTCATACATAATCTCACATGTGCACAGTAATAGAACTCCCCTATTCCCAGCACACATACAGTGTGTGCATATCTCTGTAATATCGTATGCTTTGTCTCTCCGATAGAACGAAAGGGGCATGGAACGTGGAATGAGAGAAAGAAGAAGGGGATTGAGCGAATGAGTGTTGGGGACGACATGTGTAATTTTGCCACCTTCCGTCCAGCAACGCTTACTGTCACCAACTTCTTCAAACAGGTCAGACTCTCTGGCGGTCTCTGTGTCTGTGAGTCATTTAGTAGTAAATGCTGCAGCAATTACCTGTCATAAAGTTGTTTAATTACCCACAATTCTGCATTTAAAGTTTTAACCATAACAGCAAATCCAACTGCAAAAAGTGAGACACAACACAGTACCATATTGGTAAAAAAAATAAAGCGAGGGTTGGCTTTTTAATTACACCACATGGAACAAAAGACACAGACAAATCAACAACTGGTTTAAAAAAACAAAAATCAACAAAAATAAAACTGGCTGTTCAGTTTATTTAAATAAAAAAGATGGTTGTGCTGGAAAGTTACCTCGTCTTTCTTGCTATAACTGCATAAATCAAGGACATTTCTTTATAACGGTACTATTACATAATACATGTGCTAGAACGCTGCTAAAACGTGCCACTGGTCACTGTAGTTGCTTTGTTTGTTTTAGTAGCAACAAATCCAGTGATTGAACTTTCTGCGTGCTGGACATGTTCTACGTGATAATCACGAGTTGACTGATGGAATAATATTTATTATTTATTTATTACAACTTGGGGTTTTCTGTTTGTATATACCAAGGAGGGGGATAGATTGAGTGATGAGGACCTCTACAAGTATCTTGCAGACATGCGCAGGCCATCCTCTGTCCTGCGACGACTCAGGCCTGTCACAGGTAAACATGACACGCTCAAAATATTTGTGTCAAATTGTCTGGATTAACGTGTAGTGATTTATGAGTCTCACTGGGTTTCTGCTTTGTTATTGTTGAACATGATTATTTTATCCCCCCCAGCCCAGCTGAAGATTGACATTTCTCCAGCTCCGGACTCGCCCCATTACTGTTTGTCACCAGAGCTGCTTCACGTGAAGCCTTATCCAGACCTCCGTGTTCGCCCAACCAAAGAGGTCCTGGAGTTCCCTGCTCGCTACGTGTACACGCCACACACCACCTACAGGTGAGCATTCGCCTATTTGGACAGAAACTGTATGTTGACCTATGGACATTTACACAGTCGTAGCAGGTGATGGTAACTGTGTGTGTTTGATAATTGATTTTTAACAGAGTCAGATTCTTTTCTGCCTTCAGTTCAGTGTACATGTTAAACACAGGGGACAATGAGTTTCAAACGGAAACAGATTTTACTGATCTCAGTACATAATATATAAAAACATGACATAAAACCTTTATGTAAAATGTGTTGTTACAATAATACAAGATACTTTTTGTGAACACACAATCTGTTATAATTTAACTTGAATTAGAATGGTTCTCTTAAAAAAAACATGGACACAAACACTAAAGAAAAAAAACAAGAAAAAACATGAGCCATAATAACAAAGACTAAGACATAAGACTACTAGCAAAAATAGTTCCTGGTTGTATGGTGGCTCTGTAGCATGCATAGCCGAGGTGGAAGGGAGTGCAGTGATGATAAGGAGTTGAGATCTTCTGTCATTCTGAGCAGTGGTGAATCTATGTCATTGCTTCACTCTGGAATAAGGAAGTGAAATGGCAATTAGAATAAATAAAAACATCAAAAGCTTAAAACATCAGAGGTTTGGAGCTAGTAATTTACCATTCTCTGCAGTTTGGAGAGCTCCTCATTCTGAGTCTCAATGTTCTCTTTATGGAACTGGGTCAAATGCTGTAAACCTTGCAAGATGTTAGAGTGCTCCTGTGCTCTCTCCTAAAAAACAGGAATAAAATTCAACCAACCTATTTACTTTGTCAGGTATATGTTGAACTGTATGAAAATTTGTCTGTTGCCTTTACATTAACCAAAAAAACAAAAACAAATGCAACAAGGCTGCTGTAACAATGAGACAGACCTTGACATTGTGAGTTCCTTACCTGCAGCTCCTTGATGCTGGTGGGCACAGAGTTGTTGATATACATCTCCAGCCATTTCACTTTTGTCCTCAGCTCCACGTCTTCCTTCTCCATGCTGGTCACCCAGTCTTTAGTTATACTGGTCTGGGCCTGTTGCTTGGCCATCTGGTCCTATCAAAAGAGCATCTGCCCATGTTAATCTCCTCCAACAACAACAGTCCCAGTTTGGCTGCCAGCTGCCTACACTAGAAAGTTCATGCAGCTTTATACCACGCTTCCAATCCTCCTTAGATGAAAAAATATGATTTACCCATATGCACCAGAAATAATAGTAAAAGAAAAATCAGGATGATTATAGGAAAAAAACGAATGGTACCCACAAGTGTATGGTTTTATGTTGACATAGCATAGGAATGTTTTTTGCAAATCTTAATATCTGCTCAGCTCTCTCTGTCATGTTCTCTGTATTTGAAGGTACAATCTGATTAGGACTTCAGATACTCGACATACAGCATCTGTTTTCCTCTGCTCCTGCATATTTTACCAAGATCTCAATTTGATTATAATTCCACGTCTCCCTTGTAATTACACGACCATTCATCTTCACATGGGGAAATCTGTTGTTTACATATTTCTGTGTTCACTTACCTGCAGAAACTGTACTGATTCTTTTATCTGTCTCTCCACCTCTGCAGCCTGCTCAGTCTCCTTCCCCAGCTTTTGGAGAGTCCCCTCGTGGCTCTTTAAAGACTGCTTGATTTTTTCTATCTTTGCCTCAGTGGTTTGATAAACATAGTTAAGGGAGTCGCTGAACTGTATGACACCAAACATGAGCACGTTGACTTCTTCCTGTGCCACAGCCTTGTCTTCCATCTTGCCGGTCTTCCTTATGGGGCCTGCATTGGTTGCTGTTAAACCCCCAGCCACACAAAGCAGACACAGGCTCCAGATCATTTTGATAATAATAGTTTCTTACTCAGAAACAGTTTCTTGTTCAAAAGTTTGTGTTTTCTCTCCCAGGCGTGTAGCCAGTTCAGGAAAATAAAAGTTGGTCTGATATGTAAACTCACAAGGTAAAACTGAAAGCTGTAGAAAGCTTTAGATTTTCTGTCGCACTCCCACAGCCACTGACTGATGAATCTGAAGGGTGGCTGGTCGGCTTATATTGGATGTGTACATGCAATACCATAGTAAAACATTAGCTCAGATGTGCTTCGGTCACAGGTCTCGTCCATGGCCTTGGTCTCAGTGACCTTCCCTGGAAGTTTAACCCCTTAGTTACAGATTTTATTATTTAGGTCACAAAAACATATGGATTACACAACAATGTATGTTACACACATGGTTGGTGCAGAAAATATAATGCTCAACAATGAGCAGGATGGTAATCTGTGCAGTAACTGCTATTTATAGTTCTTCTAAAAATGTGCAACCTTGGTGCGTTTGCGCAACTTAACCAGTGGATAAAATCAGCTGTTTCAAAAGATGGACCACAGTTACCTCTAATGTTTATCTTGGACGGGGCTTGAGGTCACCAAGTAAATCCTTTACGGGGTCACGCTCTTCCCATGTGCAAATGTGTCACGCATTATCTGGCCTTTTTCTAAGAATAAGGCTATTTTTGAAAATTGTAAGGAATGATGGTGATGTTGTTGACAAATGTTGACAATATAGCAGGAGTGAGAAATCATTCTGATTTATTTTTAATTCTCTTATTCTCTCCTTCTTTTCCTTGCTTCATTTGCCTCTTAGGAACCTGCTCTACGTTTACCCACAAAGCCTGAACTTCAGCAGTCGCCAGGGCTCAGTGAGGAACATCGCTGTTAAGGTTCAGTTCATGGCAGGAGAGGATCCCAGTCAAGCTTTGCCCGTGAGTTACAGTCAGGGACGTAATGTTCCCAGCAGAATAAAATCCCAGCCACAAAGAACAGCTTGAGGCAGTGAAACACTATATAGTATGAACATCAAAGGAGAATTTTTTTTGAACAGCAATGGAAGAAAAATGTAGTTATTTAGTGAGCAGTACCATATCTTTCCTTTTGTATCTATATCTTTATTTTAGTTTATTTAATATGGCACTGTACTACATCTTTTAAAAGTAATATGCCAGAATGCAAAAATCAGTTTTTAGCATGTACTGAACTGAGTTAGCGTTTTTCTAATAGTCACAAAGAAAGCTGTCAAACTGCTCATCCATTGTCATTGGTGTGGTATCAGTTTAAATCCAGTCATGTAAGCTGTCTTTTACTAAAGCAGCTATGAAAAGTTCATAAGAAATGGGGCTGTAAACAATTAAATGAATGACTTGACTTAAATAATGTGCATTAATGTCTGCAGAGTTGTATGTAGATCTGAAAGCGACACTGATGACGTAGTAATGATGGTGTCAAAACAATGCCCCTCACAAGTCTGCCTATTATGTTCTTCCATTTTAAACAGGTCATCTTTGGAAAGTCAAGTTCTTCTGAGTTCATGAAAGATGCGTATACTCCTGTCATCTACCATAACAAGTAAGGCTCATATACCTTTTGACTCTTGGCTTCAGCCTGTCCAACTTTTCCATTTTCCCACATTGTCTTTCATGAAAATTGTCTCTTGCTCATAAGGTCCCCTGAGTTCTATGAGGAGATGAAGATGAAGATTCCTGCCAATCTGACAGACAACCACCATCTGCTGTTCACCTTCTACCACATCAGCTGCCAAACCAAACAGAACACTCCCCTGGAAACCCCTGTGGGCTACACTGTGAGTAAACTTCTTCAGCTGGTTCACATTTAATCCTTTCACCCACTCCATAGATCTTTCTATTGTCTTGCCATCTGTAAGAGATCGTGTGTGTTTCCTTCTGCCTGCAGTGGATTCCTCTGATGCAGCATGGCCGACTACGCACTGGCTCCTTCAGTCTGCCCGTCTCAGTGGAAAAGCCTCCTCCTAGCTACTCTGTGCTCACCCCTGACGTGAGTGTGTTTAAAGAGATCAGAGAATATCAGTTTGCCTGCCATCACCTGCTCTTTTGTCATGTGAATGTTAAATGAGTTGAATGTCTTTCTGTGGCAGGTTCAGCTCCCAGGCATGAAGTGGGTGGATAATCACAAAGGAGTGTTCAATGTTGAGGTGACAGCGGCCTCCTCAGTTCACACTCAGGTACACAGATATGCTTTTATACTGTGGGTTCTGCTTTTCACGGAAAAGAGTTTCCTCCCACCTGCAAAATCCCCAGTTGATTTTAGTTTAGTGTAAATGAGAGAGCACCAGTGATCAGAATAATCAACATCAGCCTTCATTATTTCACTCAGTGTGAATATAAATGGTTAAAGTGGTTCCATGGGAATAAAGCGGAACTTCTATTAGTGATAACTTGTATTACATATATTGGAAGCTAAGAGTTCTGTCACTTAATCAATGGTCCTTGCATTCGAACTGCTCTGGGATTTCAATCATGGAATTTGTCATATTTAAATTCACCTGGTACCTATGCATTACATAACGGTATATCTTGTGGTTGCCCCTCTAGGATCCCCATCTGGACAAATTCTTCACTCTAGTGTATGTTCTGGAAGAGTACTCCTTCCCTTTCCGTCTTAAGGACGTCATTATCACTGAAGCGAACATGGAGGGGGAGCTGAAGGCCAGCATGGTGGCGCTGAGGGGGGCTCTGCTGGATACCTGTGTCAGGTTTTTGCATCAGCTGCTCAACAAACTCATTCAGCTCATCGTGTACCCTCCAGTGATTTCAGGACAAATTGGTGAGCGGGCCGTACAGGCTATTTTCCACTTGAAATATCATTTTGGAAACATGGCTCAGGTATTGTCTGTTAATCTGAATAGTTTATATGATGATTAGTAATTTCAGATCATGATGATTTGGGGAAAAAGGTTTTATTTAGTTATTTTTCAAACTTACTGACTTACACAGTGGACTACATAAGTGTATCATTCATGCAAGGTGCCAGTCTTATCGATTTGGCCAGACCTTTTAGTTTTAAACTGTACCTCATGTCACTGTCACTCTTTTATCTACAGTGAACCTGGGTCGTGCTGCCTTTGAAGCAATGGCTTTGTTAGTCAACCAGATGCACAAAAACCTGGAAGGGAATCAAGACCAGCATGGCCGCAACAACCTGCTGGCATCCTACATCCATTACTGCTTTCGCCTGCCTACTGCTGAACCTACAGTGCCCCCGACAGGTGAGCCACCAGACTGAACTCTACAACCGGTGTACAAAAAGCAGTACAAACAGTCTTTCACTGGACCACATTTTTGGATGTATGTCTGCTTATTTGCCCACGTTTCTTCCTTACTTCTCCATGACTATAGCTGGCGCCCAGCCCTATGAAATGCCAATGCAGTATGCTACCTTATCAAGGGCAACAGCCCGACCTAGCAGCCTGCACCTGTCCCGTTCCAAGAGTATTAGCAACTCCAACCCCGACTTGGCTAGCACACCAATTTCTCCTGACGAGGAGGTCCAAAGGATCATAGGGAGTAAGGTGAGTTGCCCTCATCTTGTCAAAATCAGTTTTGTTTCAAATGTTTTTAGTAAGACTAATATTTAAATTGTTGCTGTTAAATAAATGATATCCTGTATGTAGCTGTAGTCAACACGACATGATCAACTCTGTATTTTTATGTATTTATTTATAACCATTGTGCCATATGTTCAATTTCTGTTTAGCCAATATCACTTTTTTATTTTTGTAACAACAGTGACTCGACTCTTCACAGCAGATTCAATGAGCTTAGATTGACTGTGAACTCTGTGCCAATAGCTGTCACATTGCTTAGTCAACAATGGTGTTATGCTTTGTGCCTCTATTCCCTGATTCAGTGCTTCGTCCTCCCCTCCCCTGCTTTTTTTTCCTCACTTCCTCGTGTCCTTTGTTTTTGTTTCTTCCTGATTTTCTCCTTCAGATAATCTTGTATGGTAATTACCCTCCCTTAACTCACTGTGCCCTTGCCTCCTTGCCACACTATGTTTGTGTGTGTGTGTTTTGTATGTGTGTTCGGTGGCTTATGGCAGGGCATTGACCGCTCCCACTCCTGGGTAAACTCTGCTTATGCCCCTGGGGGCTCAAGATCTGTGCTACGCCGGAACCCCAACTCCAGCTGTGAGCTCAAGCAGGTGCCAAATCCTTTCACCTCCTCCTTACTTTCACCTCCTCCACCACTTCTGATCAACTCTCTGGGGCCATTTCTCACCTCCATTCTCATGGGTTGTACCTGTTTGTCTGCCTCTAACTCTGCTAGCCTCATCCTAGCTGTCACACCTTTCTGTCTATGACAACGCCTTGTCCATCCTCCCAGATACATTCCCTGTCTGCTGCCTAACAGGCCATACATCTGAGCGACACCAGCTCGGCCTGGGGTTTGTTAGATTTCCAACCAGCTTTGCACTCATTAGAGTTAAGAGTAGAGTAGAACGTTCTCTGGCCGCCCACCCTTTTCCATTCATCCATTTTCACATCACTTTGTCCTCATCTCTGTGTTCACCTCACCATCACTCCATGTCAGGCAAGCGACCGCAGCTGCAATCGCATGTCTGCATTTCTGGACAGCGTGGCCTTGTTTTCAGTTCCCACAAGGCAGATTTCTAAGAAGGTAAAACTGTAAAACTGACATTCATGCTGACAAACTAACACATTTTGAGGTCTGAACATTCAGCGACTTTCAGTTTCATTAACATTCATCATCATTCATGACATTTTAATAAGTGTGTCTATATATGAGGAGGTGAGACAATTTTCTTAACATAAAGTAATCTGTGACTTAATCTATGGCAGAGTTACTGACTAAAGTGTTTTTTCTGCTATTGATGTTTAACCTTAAAAAACTCTTTTAATAAAGATTATGTTTTTGTCGTTTTGCATCTAGCATCTAAATAACATTCAGACTCAATAGCAATAGCTGATGTAGTTTCTGAAAGGTTTCATCATGGACGCTAAAACATGCTCTATGTTGGTTCATGTTTAGCTCCTCCACGAGGAGCTGGCGTTACAGTGGGTGGTGAGCACCAGTACAGTAAGAGAAGCAGCACTGCAGCAGGCTTGGTTTTTCTTCCAGCTGATGGTAAGTATGTTTATGTAAATGTCTAATGATACACACACTCATGCAAATGCTATTATAGCAGGAAAGGCAACATTTTTTTTAATATTCTTTTATTGCTTTTTATTCACCCCAACCTATAGACAAAAAGCATGGCCCATCACTTATTCCTGACCTCGAAATTGGACGTCCCCAGGCGTCAGCGTTTCCCAGACCGCTTTGTAGATGACATCGCTGCCCTTGTGTGTGCCATCAGTGCAGACATTGCGAGCCGTTACCACAAGGTACAGAGTTCTCACACTGCGTTCAATCATGATGTTTATTTTGAGTAGTGTGTTGATCAATAAAAAAAAGGACAGATGCTTCTCAAATAGGACTTTGCCTCATCTCTTACCCAGTGCCTGAGCATTATTAGTTTATTCCAACTAATATCATTTATCTAATGTATCATATACTTGATACCATCTGTCTTTCTAATGCTCATCCTCTTTCTCTCATATGAATGTCTGTCTCTTAGGATGTGGAGCTTGTGGAGAGGTTAAACAGCAGTCTGGCCTTCTTCCTAAATGACCTGCTGTCTCTCATGGACCGGGGATTTGTTTTCAACCTCATCCGCACATACTACAAACAGGTTCCCACTGCTCTACTTCCATTTTACTTTTGCATCTTCCAATGCTTCCACTCAGACCATCATGTCTTTTTACTGTCTTCCACAAACTTTGCATTAAACAGATTGCCAACAAGCTTCATACAGCTCAAAATCCCAGCTCTCTGAGCGCTCTGAGGATGGACTTTACACGTATTGTCTGCAGCCACGAGCATTACGTCATCTTGAACTTGCCCTGCTCAACTCTGAGCCCCCCAGCCTCACCCTCCCCTTCTACATCTTCCACCACCTCACAGGTACTGGAGCAGGCTGGAAAAATGCAATGCAACTGATTCAGTTTAGTTCATTATGTTAGGGTACATATATCTGCTATCTCCATGTACGTAAACACAAAAAAATAACACAGCTAATGGAATTTTTTATTTATTTTTTTCTTAACTGCATGTTCTTGTATCCACAGAGTTCAGCATTTTCCAGCATGGTGCAAGACCAGGGTGTAGCCACCATGTTTGAGCTCTCCGTCCCCTTTCGGCAGCAGCATTTCCTGTCTGGCCTGTTACTTACTGAGCTGTCTCTCATTCTTGATCCTGATGGTGATGGGTGAGTTCTGAGTTATATATACTGCATGGACACAGATCTTTCAAGGCTTTTGTTGAATTTCTATGTAGATTCACTCGCCCTAAAATACACTGTAGCTTATATTTATATATATGTATGTATGTGTTCACTCAGAAATTCACCACTGATAAACAATTTAATTACCCACAGAGTGTTCTTCCTTCATAAAAAGGCCATCAGTGCGGTTCATTCCCTGCTGTGTAGCCATGATGCAGACCCTCGCTACAAGGACCCTCAGGTCAGAGCCCACATTGCCCAGCTCTACCTGCCCCTCATCCACATCGTCATGGAGACGTCGCATCACCTCCACGACTTCTCTGGTCAGCAGTGCACCATGTGCAGCCCACTAATTCAGTGCTCCACCTCCTCAAGATTCTTTTGTCGCGTTTCCAGCTTTATTGTGCCTCAGAGTGCTTTTCTTATTTCGTTGTAGACTCCTCGCCTGCGCGGGTCCGTCATGCCTCCGCCCACACTGACGATGCTGACCCAGACAGCAGCACTATCAGTCAGTCTGTTGCCATGGCAATTGCCGGCTCCCCTTTGCCGCATGCCAAAGCCAACCCATTTGCACTGCCTACAGTGGTAAGTGAAAGCTGCAAGGGTCAGACTGTTCCCCGGGGCCCTACAGACTGACAGGTCACAGGCCGGCCTTTGTGTAGGAGTCTGCTTTCTCATTTTGACAAATGATCCCTCCGCACAAACACTCATTTAAAAAAACGTTTGCATTTTTCCCCATGTTGCTCTTTTTAGTTTAACTGCTCTTCTTAGCCTGTAGGTGGCTCTGCGTCCTTTTTCTTTTTAACTTTAACCAAACAGCCATTTTGTTCTGTACTGTGGCAGATTACTAGATTGTCACTGAGTTTGTGTGTTTGTCTTCAACAGGCTGGGCGCCAGTCCAGCTTTCTGTCTGCCGAGTGCAGCCGAACTCTGCTGGTGTGTTTCTTGTGGGTGCTGAAAAACGCAGATGCAGTTCTCCTGGAGCGCTGGGTGTCTGATCTGTCTGTACTTCAGATCAACCGCTTGTTAGATCTGCTGCATCTTTGTGTCTCCTGCTTTGAATACAAGGTAAAATTACCTGACACTACTATGGACGTTTTGCACCACTGATACTTCATTATGCAATGTCAGGATGGTAACCAATTCATTTGTTTTCAAAAATAATATATCATTTAGTTTGTTTTTGTTGGGTTTGAATCAGCTAACAAATAAAAAAACAAAATCATGGCCTAATTCATTTTAAAAGAAAATAAATATAGTACATACATTAATTATTGCTGGCTTGTTTGCATTGCTTCACCTGAAAGGCATGTTTAAAAGCATACATCATACATAATATAGTGTATACTTTTGGTGTTTTAAGTTAAAATGTCATGTCCAGTTTAATTTGCATATCTATTTGCCTGTCAATCAGTAGCTCTTTAAGAAACGAATGTTTTGATCATCAATAATGTGTAGTATACTTCTGTGTGTGTTTGTTTCTGGAATGTTTTTACGGTACGTTACTGATTTATGTTTTGCTTTATTTCTTCTGTGTTGGTTGCTACAGGGGAAGAAGACTCTGGAGAGGATCAACAGCTTGACATTTAAAAAGTCACAGGACATGAAGGCACGGCTGGAGGAAGCAATACTGGGAACCATCGGAGCTCGTCAGGAGATGGTCCGACGTTGTAGAGGTTAGAAGCCAGAGAGCACAGCAGTGTTTGTCTCTCTGTGTTGCTGTTTATATGTGAGATTTACATGGGAATGTGTTTACCCTTACAGAAAGGAGTCCTTATGGCAGCCAGGAAAATGTTAGATGGAGAAAGAACGTCAGTCACTGGAGACAAAATACAGACAGAGTCGATAAGTATGTCCTTTACATTAATGACATTAATGCTAACTGAAGTTATTTTTAGACATAGCAGTTCTTAACACCGATGATTGTGAATTAACACCTTCCAGGACTAAGGCTGAGATGGAGCAGGAGTCTGTGGTGGATGGAAACCTTGCTACTGAGGCTTCACTGATAGTACTGGACACACTTGAAATTATAGTAAAGGTAAAACAGTGGAAAGAATTGCCATATTAGATGCCAAGTGCCTTTCTAAGTGTTAACACACAGTGTTGTGTTTCCATGTGGAATGCCCTTGCAGTAGTTTGTTGTCTCTGTCCTCTTTCAGACTGTGGTTGCATCAGAGCTGAAAGAAAGCGTTTTAGGCGGAGTGCTGCGAGTGCTTCTCCACAGCATGGCAGGAAACCAGAGTGCCCTCTTTCTGCAACATTGCTTCACTACACAGAGAGCTCTGGTTTTCAAGGTTAGTATAGTTTGCATTAGTTTGTCTGGTGTCTCCAGGTGTACACTTCATCATACCTTTTGAAAATCACTAAGAATTCAGCTTGAAATATTACTACCACAACACAGTAATGCTTCTCGATCCTTGTAATCATAGTTTTGAGACAAATACAAAAGGATTTCCTGTGTATCTATTGTTATTGCTCACTTTATCTGATTTATTACTGTGTAAACAATATTTTAAAGTCACATATGTACCATATTTGGTTTAAGGAGAAAACTTTATTTAGTGAATGTGTTTCTTTGTGTTTAGTTTCCAGAAATGCTGTTTGAAGAGGACACAGAGCTTTGTGCAGACCTTTGCCTGCGTCTCCTGCGTCACTGCAGCAGTAGTGTTGGATCTGTCAGAAGTCACGCCTCTGCCTCTCTGTACCTGCTCATGAGGCAGAACTTTGAGATTGGAAATGTAGGTTTAGACATTGCTTTTGATTTCCTACATATCAATTAAAATAGAAATGGATCTACACAATGCACATGAGGTGTTTGTGGAATAGATTCTATAATTATGTGTTAACTCTGAGTGTGCTTTATTTTTTGTCTTATACCAGAACTTTGCACGAGTCAAGATGCAGGTCACAATGTCTCTGTCCTCCCTGGTGGGAACGTCACAGAACTTTAACGAGGAGCATCTTCGTCATTCACTCAAGACGATCTTGACGTATGCTGAAGAGGACGTAGAGCTACGTGACACACCTTTCCCAGAGCAGGTACACAGCAATCATCCATCTGCCCAGATCTGGAGCTGGTAGTATGCAGACTTCACAAATTTGATGCATTCACTTTTAAAACTGCAGGTCCAGGATCTGGTGTTCAACCTGCACATGATTCTTACTGACACTGTGAAGATGAAGGAGCATCAGCAGGATCCAGAAATGCTCATTGATCTAATGTACAGGTACTGCAATGTTTACCTAACACAAAGAAAAGCTTTAAAAGGTTGAAGCTCAATGTTTGAAAGGTTGAATTTTATTTTGTAAGCATGCGTCTTTTAGCAAGATTCAGCTGGAACAAGTGCTTCACAGCGAAAAACCAGCTAGCGTTCTGTGAATAAAAGAGAAAAAACACAGACTTAGGTTTCAGTAACACTGTGTCATCGTCAGAGTGAACAAAGACATGACGCAAGCTGTTATTTTCAGCCTAAACCAGGTGTTGTCAGTAGATAATGGTTTGACAGGGTTTAAGAGCTGTTGGATAATTAAGCAGAAGGGACCATATCCATTGTCCATCTTCTACATGCCCACTTGAAAGCACAAGACTCTTTCAAAGTTAGACACGCCTATACAAACTACCGTCGAGTGTAAGAGCCCAGCACAACACAATTTTTCCTTTGCATGATGTGTGCAAATTAAACAAACTAAAAATATATATATTTAAACATTTCAAAAGCTTTTTTCCATTTTCTGTTTCTATTGTCTGAAGCTGCAAAACAAAAATGAAGTGTCTTCTTATTTACTTTGTCTCAGGATTGCAAAGGGTTACCAGAACTCCCCTGACCTGCGCCTGACTTGGCTTCAGAACATGGCAGGAAAACACTCAGAGAGAGGAAACCATGCTGAGGCAGCACATTGTCTGGTCCACAGTGCTGCACTGGTAGCAGAATACCTCAACATGCTGGAGGATTGTCGTTACCTGCCAATTGGTTGTGTTACATTTCAGGTTAGTGTATTTCCTTGAATTCAATTACTTATTCTACTTACAAAAATACATGTAGGCTAATACGCAAATGTAATAGTTTTTCTTCAGGCTGACTCTTTTCATCAACTATTATTTTTCCTGCAGAATATTTCATCCAACATATTAGAGGAGTCCGCTGTATCTGATGACGTCCTGTCTCCAGAGGAGGAGGGCATCTGTGCTGGGAAGTATTTCAGCGAGTCTGGCCTCGTGGGCCTCCTGGAGCAAGCAGCTGCCTCTTTCAACATGGTACGACTCACATTCTCTGTCTACATGGTGACAGACCGCATGCTAACACAGCATTAACATAGCTGAAAGAGGGGTATGTGATCAAGTGGTATGCATACAACTGGTGTTCTATTGTGCTGTAAACACAGGCTACCATGTATGAGGCCATAAATGAAGTGTACAAGATTCTGCTGCCCATCCATGAAGCCAACAGAGACTTCAAAAAGCTGTCCACTGTCCACGGAAAGCTACAAGATGCCTTCAACAAAGTCTGCAACCAAGTGAGTCTTGAAATAAGCAGCAAATATTAAAGGTGTAAGAGTTGATGAGAAAATGAACTTATCCTGATTTCCTCCTTATTTGCTTATTTTTCCAGAGTTCCGGGTGGGAGGTAATACTCAAATTTAACGTATTAAGTCTCATTAAGTTTTAAATTAAATTCTCCTTTGTTCTGACAAAGTTGTTCTTCTCCCCCATTGCTTGTTTTCCCTTGGCTCCTGTATGAATGTCATGTTACTGGTGAGTGATACTTTGCACTTTGACGTAGTTGAGTCAGAACACTGTTACAACAGTTTCCATTTCTTTTTGCAGCACTTCTCCTGTGGTAAAAGTAAAGTTCAGCCAAAAATATAATTTACTTCCTGTTTTTTTCTTTAGTAAATATTCTGTTTCCTTAATAAAGTAAAACAAGACCAGTCATTTTTGGTGAAAACTGGCAACATTGTTATTTCTACGGTTTTAGTCCTTCTCTTCTATTAACATGTAAAGTCTATATCATCTGATTTGTGTTTTTAATCTTCAATCTTTTGTTTATTTTTTCATTATGTCTTCAGTGATCAGAGAATGTTTGGGACCTACTTCCGAGTGGGTTTCTATGGATGTCAGTTTGGAGACCTGGATGAGCAAGAGTTTGTCTACAAGGAGCCATCAATCACCAAATTAGCTGAGATCTCCCACAGGCTTGAGGTGCTTTAACTCGCCATGATGCTAATAAAAGCGTCATTAGTGATTTATGAGAAACATATGTCTGAAGATGAATTTTTTTTTGGTGAACAGGAGTTCTATTTAGTGAGGTTTGGAGATGAGGTGGTCGAAATTATCAAAGACTCCAACCCTGTGGACAAAACCAAACTGGATCCCAACAAGGTAGCATGATAAATGCATTTGTGACTAACAGGAAATACACTGCAAATGTAGTAGATGGTGTAATTGTACTGAATCACTGTTTCAGGCATACCTCCAAATCACCTATGTTGAGCCCTTCTTCGACACATACGAGCTGAAGGAAAGAATCACGTACTTCGATAAGAACTACAATCTGCGTACCTTCATGTACTGTACTCCCTTCACTCTGGATGGCCGAGCCCACGGTGACCTACATGAGCAGTACAAACGCAAAACCATCCTGACAACCTCTCATGCCTTCCCTTACATCAAGACACGCATCAATGTTCTCCACAAAGAGGAGGTAGCTGTCTCTTCTAGAGGGATCAGATGTTTTGCGAACGCAGTGCATATTGTCATTCTGTTGTCTCTGGTTCTCTAGATCATTCTCGTCCCCATAGAGGTGGCGATTGAGGACATGCAGAAGAAGACTCAGGAACTCGCCTTTGCAACAAACCAAGATCCTGCAGACTCGAAGATGCTCCAGATGGTGCTGCAGGGTTGTGTGGGCACAACTGTCAACCAGGTCGCTGTTTCAATATGTACAACAGAGAGTTCACAGGATTTAAGAATTTAAAATGTCCAAAGCCAGTGTCGCCCCTGGAATATTAATTCCATTACAATGTGGCTTCAAGCCTGGGTCAGTGTATTAACAAGTAACAGACATTCCTTAGAAGATATGTAACAGTCTCTCCCCCTCACAGGGCCCCCTTGAGGTGGCTCAGGTCTTTCTCTCCGACATTCCTGATGACCCAAAGCTGTTCCGCCATCACAACAAACTGCGCCTCTGCTTTAAAGACTTCTCTAAGAGGTGATGACACACTCGATGCCTCAGACCAGACTGCTGTGTAACTAATAAAAAGAAAAACCCATCTCAGTGTCATCTTTGCTGTTTTCATGCAGGTGTGAGGATGCCTTGAGGAAGAATAAAGCTCTGATTGGACCAGATCAGAAGGAATACCACAGAGAGCTGGAGAGGAACTACAATAAACTGAAAGAGGCTCTGGGTCCTCTCATCAACCGCAAGATCCCCCAGCTATACAGAACCCTGCCAGCTCAGACTACGCAAACACAACGGTAACTTGAGACATTAAGCACACACACAGCCTAAGCACAGGGACACACAAAGTGAGCTCATGCTGTTTCTTGAAACTCATCAGACCAATACAAAAGCAACATAAAACCCAACTCTTACCATACTCCAGGCTATAGACTCATACAGCACCAGCGAGTGAACGTTCAGCTACAGGTCAGAGATTTTGAATCTGTCATGGTTTAAAGTCATTAATTAAATTTGGAGCTGTTCTTGAAGTACTGTAGCCTGTTGGACTGTGGCAACTGTCGGCATATGTTTTTTATTTTCATCTTTTGGCTGCAGGTCTGTGATTGCACATGAGAGTCTGGTGACTATTAATCAAAAACAGCCACAGTCAAGAGCACCTGCCAGAGTGATGTTACAATAGAAGGGAAATTAAACATTTAGCCCCAATCTAAATATATATTTAAAGGTTGTGAAAGACCAAGCATTGGTTGCCTGTTTACCGCTGTGGGGCTGTCAGTGAGCATCTGTGGTCCCAGTGTTTGCAGCCCTGCATCATTGCGACTAGTCTAACCCCTGTCAGCTGTAATTCTCTGATTGGCTGATCAAAAAGTACATGACGAATACAAAGTAAAAGCTTCTGATCTTATCTGAACGTTCAAATACACAAATGCCCTCAACAACATGCTTGTCCAGACCGTACACAAACTGATTATTCACGAGAGGCCAGCTTTGTGTGTCAGTTTGTGTCACTTGCCTCACTGTTAATAGTAGCTTATCTGGTTTCCTGTTTTGAAAGAGAAATTAATTTGAAAATAAACACTCTATGTGTATTGTAGCCACTACCACTCAATAGATTTAGCAGATTTACCAGCATATTTTGTGAAACATGTCCAGTAAACCCATTATTTTTAACCATTAATTATTTTGCCTTTCTCACAGGAACTCCTACAGTAGGTCCAGTCTTCGCAGAGTCGACTGTTGAGGCACAGAATTGTGGAACACAACCCAGACCAGCTAGCTTTACAAATTACGACCATCTCATGCCGTCTGTTCCCCCTCCCCCCACCACTCTGCACGCCAACTGTCACAAGCACACACCGTCGTCCTCCTTGTCTAGCTCGTTATTTTAGCCCCACCAACCTCCGGCCACCCAGTCAAGCCTTAAGCCACCATCTAGTGCCACCACACACACGCACAGTTAGTTGTCACCTCTTTCCCTGCTGAACCATCTCCCCCGTCACCACCACTCACGCGTCTGTAGGAATAAACCTTGGCTGTTTATACTGGAAGGTTATCTGCTCTGTAAACATTGTCATTTGGAGCAAGGCTCTAAGATGCCAGTGTTTAAAAGAGAGCTTTCTTAAGTAATCTTTTGACTGACAACCCAAAGTAATCTCTCTGAGCTTGATCTGGCTTTAACTTTAGTTTTTAGAGCTAGACCAACCAAACACATTGTGGGTATTCCTTTTGCTTGTGGAGAGGCTGGAGATTGTCTGTTTTGTGTTATGGCCTTATTTCACTTCTACTGTTTCTTCTAAACTATCCCTAGTAGTAGTCACTGCCAGGCGTAGTTATTAAATAGTCCCAGGGAGTTTTCTTTTGTTATCAACAGACCAAATAACTTACATTCCTTTTTCTCTAAGTTTTCACATGTATTTGCCTGTTGCTCATTATATAACAATTCAATATAGAAAACTGGGCTCAGGGTATGCACATAAAGCATTAATGTATGGGGGAAAAAGTTTGGATGGGATGTTTAAATGTGTTTTTTTTTTAAACTGTGAAATTCTCGTGTAATGTACCACAGTCATATCAAGTGTTTATCACAAGCAACGCCTTCAGCCGCACCATCTCCCTCACCCACACAAATACATTCAAACTGTGACATTTACTATCACCCTGCAATACCCTCCGATGACTGAACACATTTTGACTGCGGAGGCAGGTCTCTTGACTGGACGTGAACTGCTGTGAAAAATCACTCCAAATGTTTTGAATATGTCTACTGTGGCTCTAGAATATTTGCATTCAGTGTAGTCATTCCTTTCTACTGTATCTATTAAATTGCACTATTGTAAACAATTAACACTGTAACTACTAAAATATCTGTGTTTTTGTTATTTTACAAAGCTGGAAACTTTTTTTTTTACCAATTAGATAAGCATTTTTATTTATTTACACTGCCTTCTATTAAATATCTCTTACTAAACTTTTGGTCAGGTTTTATTTGTGTAACTATACAATATAAATACTAAAGTTTACCACTGTTATAAATATTTGTGAAATATTTTTTGTTGCTGTTGGTATCACATCCTGAAATAGTAAGCGTATTTAAACAGGGTCGATTAGTACTGTTTCTGTTGTTTATTTATTTATTTACTTATTTATTTAATTTTTTGTGCCTTCATTGGATAGATCAGTAAAGTGAGACAAGAAGTTATAGGAAGATCGAAAGGGGATGACGCACAGTAAATGGCACAGGCTGGCCTCGAACCAGCGCCGCTGCACTGGGGACTGTAGCCTCTGTTTATGGAGCGCTTAAGATGTTTTTCTTTCCTTTTTTTCCACCACTACCAGTCCTTCACTATTAATAAAAAAAAAACATACAAATCAAAAATAAATTATGGCAAATTTTGAAAAAAACAAAACAAAAAACCCCATTAAGTTTTAAAGCTTTGAATCTCCGAAAATGTTGACTCAACAGATCTTTGTATAATATTCAGTGTGTGTTTCCATTTTACACGTGTATTTTGCTGCTCTTTCTATTTATTTCAAAGGCCTGAAGACTTCAACTGCCATCGTGTTCCCTGCCAAGTCCTTCAGCGGCCTTTAAAGTCATGAAATAGCCTTTAATGCGTTTTATTTTGGAGCCCTTAGAAGTCAAAGAGGCTCTTTCAGATGCCAGACCCCTACAAGATGACGGATGTACAGTGCGCGAGCCTAGCTCCGTGGCCTCGTGGCTGCTGGCCCTTTAAGAAGAGCGGGAGGAGGCGCGGAGCATCTTGGCTGCGGTGTTTTTGTCTCTCTGTCAGTGAGCGCTCCTGACTGGGCCGAGACGGCTGAAAGGATTTACAGAGGGGAAGGTAAGGAGCGGCGCGTAACTTACATTTTGCTCAGTTCGTGACCCGTCCCATGCTCTCTTTGTCAAAGTCTAATTTAAAGCGTTTCAAACGAGCACGCCTTGAGCGCGACTTCTTTTGTGAATCGTCGGTCCTGCCCATAACCCCCCATCCCCTTTCTCCGAAGTAACGGGTCCTTTATCCTGTAAAAACACCGCGGTTACAGTCTCGTGCGTCCGTCTGATGTTGGGACTAATTGGGTTGGATTATTTCACATTTCTCTACCTTTAGAGGAATGTCTCACGGAGTCTCGTGGTCGCTGCTCTGGTGCGTGCCTTTTTGTTGAGCGCATCATTGGAGACTCGCTGCACGGTGGCGAGGAGCGCCGTTAGCAAAACAAAAAATGTCTATAGCATAATAATATATAGGATGTACTAGTGCATACAGTAATATTTTTACAGAAATTGAAAATGCCTCCCTTCTAGTGAAGAATAAGTTTTTGCTGGCCTCACATTTTTTATATATATTAGGGTATTATTTCTCATCTCTGGAAAAGCTGTGCAAAATCTATAGAGTAAGCTACCGCTGTACAAAAAAAAAAAAAAAAAACTAGGGTAATAGTCTAAGAGGGCTTATGGAGGAGGAGGGGGTTTGCCTCAAGCTTTGTCTTTGCATTAAAGCAGTTCAGGTTTGCCGCTTGTATACATTGTGATATTCTAAGCCCATTGGATGTGTTTGCTCTTCCCTGTGAAACTTTCTTTTTCCTCGCGCCTTATGCCTGATATGTCGCAACGACCCCGCCAGTTCTGAATTTAATTTCATTAAAAGCTGAAAAGTTCAATTAAGACTGCCGGGGCTCTGGGGAGTGGGTGGGACCCGCGCATCCTGCAGGATTTCATTACTTCCAGATGTTTTTCGTTGCCGCTTCTCTGCCCTGAGACTTGCAGGTCCCCGCAGCTGTAGCTGCTCAGTGGTCACTGCAGAGAGTTCACATGGATGAGGTTTGATTGAGTTATGTGTCAGCGGGGCAGGTGGTGTGTGAGGTGACAACTCCATCTAACCACTTTTTTTTTTTTTTTTTTTTTTTTGTCTTGAAGTTGACTTCATTGGCCCTCGCTAATTTCTCAACACATTGCCAAATTAGCTTTCATTCCAGAGTGTGTCGTTATATCATTTCAACACGAATGCCTGTAAAGTTGTGTTTTGTGACAAATGGCACACTGGCGAGATTCATCAGTAAACACATCAGACGTTGTTTTCATGGAGCACATACAGAACTTGGCAGGATGTGGGGGTGTAGTCATCAGTCTGCTACACTACCTAATACAATACGCTACTGTCCTGCTGTTGTGTAATGGCTTGCTGGCTGTATTAAATCACCTACCAGCAAAAAGCATGGAGCAGCTGCATGGCACTCAGATGGTCTCTGTCTTGTTATTCGTGCTTGTTAGGATGGGCTGATTTCTAGTCTAACATACACTTCTCCCTCATATACAAGCACAATTGTGAGATTGACTTTAAAGTTCAGTCAGCACCACGATGGCTTTAAGCCAAAACAGATTCACATGACCTCAGTAAACACACAATTTCAGTTAAGCGGACCGCAAAACTGCAAATTTAATGTTACTTGTTAATCTGAGGTTGACGGCGTTTGACTCTCCCTGATGGGGATCCTGTCCCATTAGAGGCCTGTGAGTCCTCCAGACTAGTTTGATAATCTGTAATCAGGTATGTCTGTAGCTGGAGTTTTCTTCAGCTGTTTTTTTTATTATTATTAAATCTTCCCCAGAGCTGGAATGCGACTGTCTTATTACAGTGTTCGGGACCCAGGGGTGCAGGGGTGGAGGGGTGGAATGTGGGGCCGTAAACCCCATTTGCACACTGGGCCACACGCCGGGCATTTAAATGGTTTGGTGAAGCTAATGAAATTACACCCTGAGAACGCATGATGCTATCGGTCACTGTCTGGGGTCCAGATTAGCTTCCCTGAATAGTTTTACTCTATAGCAAATGATATTTTCTGTTAATTACATTACATCATCAGTTATGTCTTTCCTCACTCAAAATACAGAAGGTTATTAGGATCTATAATGTTTTTAATAGGAATTTATTTATTAGAAAAGCTGTCTATTTGTGTTGTTAAAGTCAAATTACTTTATAAGGTGGGGTTAACAGCTCAGTATTACTGTAGTAACATAAGCCTGATTTTTTTTAAGACAGTAATTTAATACCGGTACTTAACTCTGTTGGTTAGAGAATCCAATGTAATGATGTTCGCAGTGAACATATGGTAATTCATTATCTTCCTGAATAATCTGATCTCCTTTAATTCATTAATCACCCAGGAAAGCCAGGTGGACTAAACATATTGACATAATCAGCTCTGTGGATGTTCTCTTTTCTTTTATGTCGTCTTTATATACACAGAGTTGTTTTGATTGTCATCTCTCCCAAAATAAGGAAGTAATTGATGAGAGCCCTGAGAGGAGACCACTTAACTACATCGCCCTTGCAGTGAGATTACTTCCTCTAGTCTGCTGTGCTGTCCCCTCGGAACCACAACACACGCTGATCTGATCTTTTGACCCCAACGCCGCTCTGACCGGCTCTCCACCACCCATCTTACTGCTGTCTGGACTTTGTCAGTCTCCCATCCAGACCCCACAGTTTCCTCAAAACGGAGCAGCGCCCTGCCTCTCTGCTTGGCATCAGTCCTAATCCCCACCTCCACAACTGTTGAGGAATTTTCTCCCAGATGCCTCTTTTCCTTACGTCTTTTTTCCGGTGCCGCTCCTTGTCGCTCAGCCCCACCCGTGCTCAGTTTCCTGTTGGAGGTCAGCACAATGACCAATAGCAGACTGGCGGGTGTTTACTCTGCTCCAGTTCCAGGAGTAATGTGAGCTGGCCAGCCCCTCCTTTTGGCCGTAGTCTAGCTAGCGCCAGACTTCTCCAGCCCTGCACCGTCTGCTCCTTCATACAACCACTCCTTAATGTAAAAAACAGGGCTTTATGCTAAAGGGCAGAGAGTCTTGGATGTGACAGCTCATTAGGTTATGATTTCACTGTCCTGATTTTAAGGCTCATATTAGTCAAAAACCACATGTCCCACCAGCAGGATGAGAACACACTGTATTACCATGTTGATATGAGATCATCTGGCTTCCTTACACTTGGTGAAGGCGCTTTCTGTCAAGCACTGACGTACAGTGTTCAGTCAAATTATGCTCGGTGATGAATGGTTGTTTGTAGCTTCTACATTTAGAATTCTCGAGTTCTTCAGGGGAGAGATTTGTTGTGATTTTTTTCTGATTTATTATTCATTCAGGACCAGTTAGCTGAACGAAACCATCTGTGCTTCGGAATGAGAAGGAGGACAAAGAAGTCTTAGTAGAAAAGTCAACTACTACGCCTCCTGTTGTGATCTTTACAAAAGATTTAAAACTTGCCTGCACATCTCTTTTGAGGCCTGTGCAGCCTGTTACTCCTCTCTGTTACAACTCTGAAAAACAATAAGCTTTATTTAGCAAGACAAAGTGCAGCTTGCCGCAGGGATTCTCTAGTTTCCATCTATATTTAGTAGCGGAATGCACAAATGATGGTAATCTTCTAGGCACAGCCATTTAAGAAAGGTCCTTTGAAACTTTGTTTACTTTAGAGATGCACTTGTAGCCCGCAATATGACATTTCTGATGTTCTTCCTGCATTAACAGCAGTAGGCTCGTTCTCGTGTCAGCAGCAGGGTTAGCAGTGATTCATACGGGTGAAGTCCAAATCCGAGAACAGGCATGTTCTTCTCATTTGAGAAGTTTCCATCTAAAACTCTCGATTGCGCTTCTTTTCCCCCCCTTCTTTTGCAGCTTTGCCTTTCTTTCTTCACATTCCCACCCATTCTCACATACTGTACTTTTCTCCGCTGCTTTCTCCCTCTTCTACCCCTGCTATTTTTTTTTCCTCTTTTGTGCTCTCTTTCTGCTTGTTACTTTTTTCTCCTGGGCTGGGAGGAAGTGACTGGGTTATTTCTGTGTCCTTGGGGAATAGAAAGATGAAGCTCCCTTTCCTGTAACCCTTTTTTTGTTTTCATCGTGGTCTCCGTTTCGCAGCGTCAATTAGCCTGGTATGATGACAGTGGCACACGCAGTCTGGGAGCATTTGTGGGCTACAGTTTCATTAGAAAAGGATGAATTTTATCATCAGGCCACTGATAATAAAATTTTGAAGCCAAATTAAAAAAAAAAAAAAAACAACTACATCACTTGTCTTTTGTATTCAGTGCCCTTTCCTGAATAAATCAACTTAATAGCTACAGCTGTGTTTGTTAATCTGTGGGAGTCTTCATTCCTCAGAGAGTGTTGATATGTTGGTGGTATCTGTGCCTTTTCATCTGTGTAGTGTGGGAGTCGATGGGAGTTCAGTTAGTCTCCTCTGTAATGTCTGGTATTTGTCTAGCACTTGCATTCTGTACCAATATGGGATTATGACTAACTGATAGTTTAGGAGCAGGATGTGGCATTGATTGACATATAAATTACTATAATCAGATACAGATGCATTAATAGCATGCATTTCCTTTGGTATCTTTTATAAATAGCAGCACAAATGGTGCGTTTTGATGCCTTGGGCATCTCTACATCACATCAGTCTGTTAGCGCAAATCCTTCTTCTTTGTATTTCCTCTTTCTGTCAGTGTGTGGGTCCAGAACAGCACTTCATCAACTGTTTGTTTGTTTTGAGGCAAATTTCCTTGCCACACATTCATACACACACTGTTTCTCCCTCTCTCTCTCTCTCTCTCTCTCTTTTTCTCTCTCTTTGAGATGCCCCTCCTCGCTTTCTATTAGAACCAGCTGTGGAACGGGAGGCTGAATGAATGGCTCTTTGTGATTGGGCTGTCGTTCCACTCTAAAAGATCTGATTCTCCCCATGCCCCTCCAGCCTCTGTGGCACTGGCATGACAACACTGTGAAACAATGGACTAAACAACAGCAAGTCTTGTTATGATATTATGCAAAGGTCACCAATCAGGTCTGGAGACCTTTGGACAAAATGTCGACACAACTTATACGGACTCGACTCTGAACTGCCAAAGTGTGAGAATCTGCAGACATAGTCATGCAGCTGGTCTGGTGGACACTTACGCATTAGCTGAGGGAACAGATTAAGATAGCAGTCTAGCCTTCTGCAAAGGTGATGGCCGTTCCCACAACACTGGAGGGTGTGTATCTGGGTCTGTGCCTCTGGATTTGGGAGTGTTAGTCACAGAAGCAAGAAAACAGTTCACATTGCCCAATCATACGACAGGGAGGCGCTTGCTCCCTGTCTTGAATTGATTAGTGCCTTGAACGGTAGGGGAAAGTGTTTCTCGAAAGCTTGAGGACTTGCACAAGGATCAGGCTTTATCCATGCTGCGCTGCAAGGAGGTTAAGGAGCGATTGGCATCTCATGGGGGTATATTGTTCACATCCGGCATGTCAGTCAAAACCACTGGAATGTTCCTGGAATGTTTTTTTCTGCCTTTACGACCTATGTTTATAGTCTTGTCTTGTTACATTTGTGACCTGTCATAAGTCAGTTTTTTCTTTGTGTCACTACACATCTTTTCATGGGGTTTTGGCGATGTCTCCTGACAATACGAGTCAAGATTTATTCTTTATTTTCATTTTTCTGGGTTACGAACTACTACAGGCAAAAGCAATGGCAGCCAAAGTTCAAATTTCCTTTACTCTCATTTCCCACAGGTGCTGACTGTAAGAGGGCAAGAAAAGGAAGGGAAAGCAAGGAGCCTGGGGAGGAGAGAGCCTGTCCTCGCAGTGCAAGCAGCTGGTATGAAGCTCTTTCCCTAACTCACAAACCATTCATAAGCTTAAGCAAAATAGTAATCACCAAAGTCAGTAAAGCAGTGGAAAAATCCATAAAGAAAGTATCTGGGTGGTGGAAAGAGCGGTATTTCTGACTTAGCAATACTGAGGTTTAATCCTTTGTATTGGCAAAAAATAATACACTGACTCAATGGATGGAAGCGATGACTTTAATAAACTTTCGCAAGCTGACTTCGAAATGGTGAATGTTGGCCCTGCGATGGACTGGCGACCTGTCCAGGGTGTACCCCTGCCTCTCGCCCGATGACAGCTGGGATAGGCTCCAGCAGACCCCCGTGACCCCTAACAGGACTAAACGGGTTTAGAAAATGACTGACTGACTGACTTCGAAATGAAGCCTGGTTCTCCGCAGGGTGGTCTCAGTCCACTCATACACCAAAGACACAAGGATGTTTATACGTGCTGTAAATGAAGCCCAGTTCTTAAGCCTCCAGATGTGATGCCTGATCGATTCTTACTGACGAAACCTGAAGCTTCCATGCTTGCACTAAAACATTTTGCACTGGAACTTAGAGCATAATGCAGCTATTCTCGTGACATCGTACAGGACATACCACAGACGTGTAATTTGTGCTGGATGACCTGCATCTTACCCCCTGAGGGCTGTCCTAATCTTAATAGCAGGGAATGGAGGGAGTGGACCAGGCAATGTTACTTCCTTAGTATGGTATGCAGCTGTATAAGGAGGTAGGGGGTCTAATGGAAGCGAGGCATTTGTCCTGGGTGAGTCTGGCCAGGGTGGGTTGTCTGAATAATAGTAGCATGGCGCTGGTGAAGGATGAACACTGGTTTCTGTCCAGAAGGCATCTCAAAGGAAGTCTCTTGGAGAGTTGAGAGAGAGAGAGGAAGGTCAGTCATACTCACACACTCAGGAGAGCATATATATATGCTAACACATCTGAAACACCTTGTGAGCTACTGCTGGAAAGGCAGATGTGGAGGCCTGGTGGGGTGAGTGTTTTGAGTTGGTGAAGTGGGAGGAATGACTCCCAGAGAAGCAATAAGAGAAGAGACCTTTGATACGGGGAATACTGTGAGTGTAACAAATGTGTTTTGGAATTCCAAGGGAAGCTGAATGGACAGCGTCAGCCTTCATGTCTGGCGGGCTAGGACGTCTGCTAGCAGAACTACAGACTCTAATTATATCTCATCTACTGTCCCCTGTCAGCGCTGTCCTCCACCCTCCTGTACACATACTCTCACACTCTCTCACACACACTCAGTCTCAACCACTCCTCCCTTCCATGTCCTGCTCTCTCGTTCTCACACATGTGGTCATACCATGACTGGGGCATGTAATCTGTCTCACACTTTCGTTGAAGATAAAGGGATGAAGGCAGGCAGCATTTTTTTTAGTAGTTTTTTTTTTTTACTGTTTTATTATATTGTTCAACATTAGCTAATACATTTTAGTTTAATTTAATTATGACTGCATTGAAGTGGGTCTCTACGTGCAATCTGTATCTACATAGCTCAAACGTGTGTGGCCATCTCGCCATAAGAGGACGATGAAAGGGTACAGATAAGTGGAATTACACAGAAAAATTAAAGTGACTACAGTAAAATACCGAGTCAGTTCAGTCAGTGTTTCCAAGTGTCCTACTTTTCACAAACGAGCAAGCACCAGCTCGGGTCACAAGATAGACAGAGCGAGGGAGAGAGAGTGAGAGAGAGAGGGGGGTGCAGAAGGGTTTAGAAATGACATAAAGAAATGAACTGAAGATAAGTGAGAAAAAGAAAGTGCAGGTTTTCACTGCAAGCGTCTGATTTTATCTCCTCCTAATATGCCGATGTTCAGCTAGCTACTGCTGTGGGTGGCTTAAACATTACATCCACAGTTCCCACAAACTGATGACCTAGAAAGTTAATATTTTCCAAGCTGACACAACTCCAGAAGCATCGGCATTGGGGCCGTTACGTTCTCGCTGGCAAAACGTGGGTCTGTTGGTCGAAGAGGCACAGTCCGTTGTTTATAAAGTGGAAAATGCGTGACCTTTGGATGAAAAACGCATTGTTGTAATTGCTCAGAAATCCCATGTGTTTCCCACTGATTTTGCGTTGCAGTAAGGAGCGAGACTATGTGGAGAGAGAAAAAGAGAGAAACCTCCTGATCGTCAGCTGACGTTGAGAGGGAAAGAAAGGAGCAGATAAGCATAAAGAAAGGAGAAATAGAAAAGTCCCCTAAGAGGTAGACGACAAAAAGAAAGTGAGCAAGAGAAAAAGGAGAGACTGTCTGTAAACCCTAAATTAAGAGGCGAAGTTAGTGCACACAGATGATTCCTAATAAGGCTGCAACTGGCAGCCTCAAACCTCTGTCTTGGAATTAGCTGCCAGGAAACTTTCCCCTGTAACTCCTCTTCTCTGAATGCTATGAACAGAAACAAATACACAATCGACTGTGACCCAAAGTACGTCAAAAGGCAGGTGATGAACTGAAAGAAAAAGTAAGGCCTAGCTGGGGTGAAGAATCGCAACAATTCATTGCTGGATATCAAACTATACAAAGGCTTCATTAACACTGGTTTCTTTTAGATAATTATGTATTACTGCATTGACTCCATGTGTCTTCTTATTACTACAAGGAAATAAACTTGTTTTATTAATATTTAATATGACCATGTATAACTTTTGTGTCTCTCTGATACAGGTGAGAGTTTGTGTGTGACTGTTTGAGAAGCAGCCACAGACTCAAAATGGCTCAGGTGCTGCACATGGACCCCGGCTTCCCAGGTGCAGACTTTGTTTATTATAACTGATAACACAGGGCTGAGATAATTTTGTCAGGCTTTAAACTGCCATACCACTTGCACGTAATCTAACTGTGTGGTCAGTTTGAAGTGAACCGTGCTTTCCCACATTGTACCTAATTTGGTGATTGTTTCAGACTACATACTTAAACACAAAGTAGCTCAGAGCTGATTCTATTTTCTAAAGTCTGAGCCCAAGATTAGACGCAGATTTCCGTTTGTTTAAAGTCGATTTCCTTCCCCTGCAGGGAAACTCAACACGCCTGTTCCCCCGTCCCTGCACACCAAAGAACAGGAGGCGCCCTACTCAGTGGAGACCCCCTATGGCTACCGTCTGGACCTGGACTTCCTCAAATATGTTAACGACATAGAGAAGGGGAACACTATTAAGAAGGTGCCTATCCAACGCCGGCCGCGCTATGGCTCCCTGCCCCGTGGTTATGGCTATACTGGATCGTGGTGGACCTCCACAGAGTCTTTGTGCTCCAATACCAGCATGGACAGCCGGCATTCCTCTTACTCCTACTGTGCCCCAGGCTACCACACGTCACAGAGGCCCAGCTTTAGTACTGCCCGGGTGGAGAAGACCCTGTTGGATGCTCGCAGGAAGCTGGAAGAGGAGAAAGAGGGGAGGAGATTTTCCAACCTGGGCAGCATGCACAGCAGTGTAGCAGGCTCTAACACCTCCATCAGTAGTGCACACAGCTTCAACAGGGCACATGGTGGAGGTGGATCCTTTACACCCCTGAGTTCTGGCCTTTCCACTCCAGTGACCCCAACCCCAGCTCACTTGCAACATGTTAGGGAGCAGATGGCTGCAGCCCTCAGGAAGATAAAGGAGCTAGAGGATCAGGTGAAGACTATCCCTGTGCTCCAGGTCAAAATCTCTGTGCTACAGGAGGAGAAACGTCAGCTCAGTGTCCAGCTAAAGAGTCAAAAGTTCCTGGGCCACACTCTGGGTTTCAACCGAGGTCGTCCCAGAGGGGAGCTCTACATCGACATCCCTGAAGAAGAGGTTAGCACTGGAGCAAAAGGCACCAACAAGCCAGCAGGGCCATTGACTCCCACCACACCTGAGGGATCGAAACAAGACTCAGGGTGTGAGATTGAGGACCAGGTGATCGTGGGTGGGGCTCGACCAGATGTAAAGCGGGAATTGCGCACAATAGGAGTGGGACCAGAGGAGTCGAGGGGCACTCGTCATGTAGGGGTTTGGGTTCAAGAAAAGGATCTGGGGCTGCTGTCTGAGACGGAGGCTCTTAAAAATCAAGTGGGTCAACTTGAGGGCCAACTAAAGAGGACAATGCAGGATCTGCAGGCTGCACAGCAGGTCGCCACAGTCCAGAAGGCTCCTCAGGCCGACCATCCAGTCATTGCTACCAGCATGGGCTGGCAGGAGTCACAGGGCTGCAGGCTACACACTCTGGTCAGCTTCACACAGCAGCCACAACAAAGGGAACAGAGAACTGTGGGAATCCAAGTGTACACACTGGAGCAGCCGACTGTGGTGGAGGTGGGCACACTACTCCGAGCAGAGACCTGCAGCTCCCCCTCCCTTAAGTTAGCTGGTGGGGTCGTGGGGGGACACCACAAAGGCCCAGTTGAAGGTCAGAGCTTTGCTTGTAGTTAAGAACCAAGTACACCTCAACTGATTGTCTTTGCTGCGCTCTGTAAAAAAAAAAAAACATAAATATTATTTTATTCTTTTACTCCTCAGATGCTCCACTGGAGTTGCCAATTGCAGTCAGCTCAAAGCAGGTACGCGATGTCTTAAAGAGCGGGTTATCCACATCAGTACCTGTAGCTAATCCTGCCATCGCTGTGGTGCACTCTAAAGAAGAAGAGGCACACCTGCACACGACCAGTGAGCCTCTCCAGTCAGAAGAAGGCGCGTCCAAGACAGGTATGTGGAGTTAAGTGTGTACCATCTTGCTAACTTATTCCAACCATGTTGTGTTCCTAGTGTATGAATAATCAGTGGTATCTGTTGTAGCCTCATCTCCTCAGTCCTCTCTGAGATCCATTATGAAGCGGAAAGCAGAAGGAGAACCAGGCTCTCCCTCAACAAAGAAAAACCTACAGTTCATTGGAGTCAATGGAGGGTAAGTAACAAGAATCATTCATTTTCATCCAATGAGGCCATTAGAGCCATTAAAAAAGATAAGTAGCTGTGTAAGCTGGATTTCCTGCTCATGTACAGTGATAAAAACAAGTGTGGCAGTGAGTTATCCTGTGTTACAGCTATGAGTCCACATCATCAGATGACAGCAGCAGCGAGAGCTCAGATGAAGGGAGCGACTCCAGTGAATATCATGAAGCCAGAGACAAACTACCAGAGTCTACAATCCAGCACCAGCAGACCGTGCACAATAATGCTCCCCAGCCGCAAGAAACCCCCAGTGTACCTCAACAAACTCCCGTCACACTGCCAGCAGTCGTTCCAGACTCGCAGAGGAGTACCAGCCAGTCTGCAACTGTGGACACAAGACTGATGGACAGAGCTCCCCAGTCACCAGCGGCACACGCTGTTGTGCAAAAATGTGCCTCACAGCCACCAGCATCAGCCCCTACTCCAACTCCTCCGTGCCCAGCAAATGATTCTACTTCTAAAGAGACTGTCAACCAGTCGCCAGAAAAGCACACCAGGTCTCAGGAACCTGCCTCTACGTTGTCTAGCACTGAATCCACTTCTGTTAAGTCGTCACTCACCTGCTCTTCATCGCCGCATGTCACTAAAACCACTGAGAGTACCGAGCAGCAATACAGCACCCAGTCAGAAACCTCTGCCCCCTCCAGGCAGCCAGAGTCCAAACCAACTGCAGAAAATATTACAAATGAATCAGCCCCAGTCTCTTCTAAACAGTTCAGGTAAACATACACACAGTTCATAGTCTGTCTAAGAGGATTAAATTATCTATGTGCACTAGTAACTGATTGTCTCCTTGTCTGTCAGACTGGAGCTGAGTGACAGCCTGATGTCAGCTCTGCATACCTTGCAAAAAGCACTTGGTGAACCCAATGCCTTCAGCCAACAAGGAGCGGTATGTGTCGAATGTAATTTGTTATATTTAACCAGGATAATCCACTCATTATAATTCCTGCTTTCTTGCAATCCTGGAATGTTCCCTTTTAAGAGCAGGCTTTTTATAGTTATTTTTTTTAGGTTTTTGCACATTTTTAGTATTTGCATCTTTAACTGTTTGTCTGTCAAGTGTTTATTTACCTGAAGTGTCCTCATTGTGTCTGATCTCAGAGGGCAGCCTACACCACTGTGCTGCAGGAGTGGCTGCGCGTGTCTTGTCACAAAGCGGCCGACACGGCTGTTGTCAAGGCCTACATGGACACCTTCGCCTCAATCTCCCCCCAGCTGCTGGAGTTTGTGATCAACATGGCGGACGGCAACGGGAATACTGCACTTCACTACACAGTCTCCCACTCCAACTTCCCCGTGGTGAAACTTCTGCTGGACACTGGTGAGCTACAGTGTGTGTGTGTGTGTGTGGGTTTCTTTTTTTGTGTATGTGTGTGTCTGAAAATATGTGAGTATCTGGACAGAAGCTAATACATAGACCTCATATGACTTCATTAGGAGTATATACAATAGTTTTTAAACATTCAAAATCACATATTAATCATATTAGATCATTGAACAGCTTGGTATAGTTAGTTAAGTAAATAAAATGTGTGATTTTCTTCTGATTGTTTTGTCTGCTCTGCCATATCATATCTCATATATGTCATGCATCCCCGTCATTGTCTGTACAGCTGTTGTTACACTTGTCACACCAATTGCCTTCTTTACCTGACAGGCCTGTGTAACGCTGACAAGCAGAACAAGGCAGGCTACACGGCCATCATGCTGACGGCTTTGGCTGCCTTCCATTCTGACAGTGACCTTCAAACTGTCCTGCAGCTGCTGCGCACGGGGGATGTCAACGCCAAGGCTAGCCAGGTGCGCCCTCTACTGTTCATTTGATTTCACTTCATCTCCACACTCAACAATAACCCATGTCAATCCTGCTATGCTGAGCTAATTGTGATTGCAAGTGCTTTTCAGAACCAAGTAAAGTGTCTCATAACAAGTTTTTCACCAGATGCACACTGCAGCACGAACACAAATGAGATCAAGATATCTGTAAAGATTCTAAATAACGTGTGCTTGTAGGCCGGACAGACGGCACTGATGCTAGCAGTCAGTCATGGTCGAGGGGACATGGTGCGGGCGCTGCTATCTTGTGGGGCGCAAGTCAACATCCGCGATGACGACGGCTCCACTGCCCTCATGTGCGCCTGTGAACACGGCCATGTGGACATTGTGCGTCAGCTACTGTCTGTGCCAGGGTGTGATGCCACTCTTACGGATAATGTAAGCATTTCTTGCATTTCTCATTTTGTAAAGTTCCGCCCAAACCCACCAACACACACCATTAACATCTCATCTTATCGAACAGGATGGCAGTTCAGCTCTGTCCATTGCCCTGGAGGCCAGTCAGAACGACATTGCGGTGCTTCTCTATGCTCACCTCAACTTTGCAAAGCCTCCTTCCCCTGTGAGTACTTAAAACACTGCTATCAGGCACAATAAATGCAAATGATGGTTAATCTGAGGGCGGTATTCTGCTAAATGTAGGAAATGATTCACTCAGTGAGAGTCTATGGAACTTCACAGAATGTGTATTTGTTTGGCAGCCTACCTCCAAAACACAATTACAATTGTGAATCAATTAAAGTCAAGTTCTCAACTGTGATATTTTTTGTTTCCCCACTTTGTCTAGGTTTCACCCAAGTCTCCTCTCTTGGGTTCTTCTCCTCCTGCTGGTGAACAAAAGTAAACCACACCCCGACATCTTACAGCAGCTTGCTAGCCACTTCATATTCATCCGTGTAATTAAGAAATACAATGAGTTTGTGTGTTTGTGTTCACCCTGCATAATTTAAGTACGTTATATTGTAAAGATAATTACAAGACAGCTTGCACCATTGTTATCCATTGCTTTTTGTACACAACTGTCTTCTTTCTTTTTTTTCGTATCTCAGCTGTGGTCGAAAAACTTTTTTTTTCTAGCGTGGTACAGTCTGACAAACTGAACATTTAACTGCCCAGTCTTTGAATAACCCGGCTTTGTGCACTTACCAGTCGAAACTGTTCACTAAATTTCATTATACAGTACATCATCATACACCTGTTGCTTTATACTCACCACTCTCATATTATGTGCTTAACTGTACACTTGCGGTTGCACAGTAGCATCATTATGTGTGATCATCACAGTCATTTGGAATAACAAAAGCCACCCCTCTCATGGATAAGTGTCCTTGCATCAAGTAGCTCATTGGTGCTGCAAAATAGAACACAGAAGACAACACTTCAACAGTATGTCAGTATTTATACACAAGATTTATTTACTCTAGAGTATTTTTGATATTTTTTATCCAGGACCTCTGAGGATCATCATTTTATTTTCCAGACATTTACAACTTTTTAACCAGAAGATAAACACTATGTGTTGACCACATTTCCCTGACTAAACCCAAAGATGTATCTCTCCCATCAACCCTGTGACACTGTATGTGGTGGTGATATGATCACAGGCCTAGTATCAGTGGGACGGAGGACAGAGAACACCTGAGGGCTACGGTACTATGGTCTTTGTATTTTTATACATGAAGGTATATTGGTTTGTGAGGAAAGATTAGAGTGCATCTTTGTGTGTTTTTAAGACTTAGAAAGACTTTGTTAAGAAACAGCTAAAAGCACTGGTGAAGCCACCTCGGCTGGGGGGATGCAGGTAAGATTTGTCAGGGAACCAGAAAGTGATTTGGGTCTTAAAAGGATGTGCGATGTATAATATGATTTTTAAAATAATATATGTTGAAATAAACTGGTAATTATTCTTCCTACAAATCGAACTTCTCGAACAAAAGTGCATAGCCTATTGATGTCAAAATTTCTATTACTTTTTAAAGATGTTTTCACAGTTTCTAGCAATTGCTTTTGAGCAATTAAATCTTTTATAAACTTTAGATTTTTTTTTATTTAAGTATCTATCTTTTTATACATTTAGATTTTTAAGCTCACAGCCTCCTTTATGTACTCACACAGCTCTGTACTTTGTTTTATGAAGGTTTATGTAAAATTTTAGATTTTGTGTCTCCTCTTCTAATTTGTGCATTTTGGAAAACAACGGATTAATAAATGTGGACCACGTGTTTCTGCTGCATTTATTCACGACTGTCTGGGCATTTTTTTTTTTATTATTATTGGTAATATAAAACAAGGCTAAAATAGATTTCACCAGCCAAAGTACAACATGACCTTACTGTTACAGTATTTTTCCTGTATTCACAGGCAGAGCATGTCAGAGCAGGTCCACTAGAGGGCGCCCTAACACAAGCGGTCCCAAGATGTCCCCCCAGTCTGCATGTCATCCCTGAATGCTGAGTACCATCTGCTAACTTAAAGGTCTTTTGCGGGGCTCAGACTGTCATATTTACACTTAATCTTATCAAAGTCAGCAACATTTCAAATGTGACATTATGATATCGTCTTACACATCTATGAACACTGCAATGTCACTATTATATTCGATAATGGTATTTGTTATTATATCTTATACTACTTCAAAGACACTATATAGCCAGCAATATATGGTGCATGTACAGTACTATTAATATGTAAGTGTATTTTGCAGTCCATTCTGACAGTAATATAGTCAAAATACTAAAATAGTGGTGCTAAATAATACTGGATCAGTGAAAGCACAATGTTTATTGTGTAACCATTGGCTTCAGTTGTGTCTGAATAATTCTGGCAGAGGAATCTGATGCTACAGGGAAATATGGTAATATCCCTTTGGTAGAATTCAGTATTAGATCAAGAGCGAGGGAATCAGTTTTGCTTCTTGGCAGAAATCAAACCAGGTTTTTTCGCGGACACCCGTTTCTCTTCCAGTGCAGTGACACTGCACTTTGTTGGCCTGTTTTCTATGGTGTAATGCTTTGTAGCTAGTCCTCGCAATCTCTAAGAAAAACACTGTCACGTCAACATCTGGTTTCCTCAGACAGCTGCTTGTCTTTTGGGAGGAGTCACTGAGATAACAGGGTGATGTGCACACGGCTGTTAGGAACCATGCCTTTAGACATTATAACTGTTAAAACATCTGTTATAACACATTATAACAGATGACGATTGCTTCCTGCCACAAAGGAATCAGTTACTTTCTAAGTCTCACTGACACTCGCTGACCCATCCTATGAACCTTTCGTTTCTCATGACTCCAGCAGTTGTCCAATTTGTCTTACATTAGCCTCCTTCTCAGGCCAAGATGCAAGTAGAGAGATCAAATATGTAATTATGATCACTGTAAAACAATCAAAGGTTTAGTTTTTTTTACAGCTGGCTCTTGCTTCTCTCATGAAACAAACTATGGTTATATTTGGCCCCTGGCTTGCGTACGACATTATTTATGATGATCTCTGTAAATTAACAACACTTAGTGGTGACAGCTCATACTGAAAGGCTAGATATGTCAGCTGAGCTACACACAAGCAAAACTTATCTATTCCTTCTTGTGCGTTGCTCCACCCTCCCAGCTACACTGTTGTGGATTAGATAAGCCTTTGAAACACAACGTGTGTTTCAGGACTTCATGACTTCACTCACGGCATTGGAAGGCGTCCAGCTGATAAACAAATCTATTAATATATGGCTGCAGAGCCTAGATTTTTTAAATCACTTTGGATGAGGCCAGTAATGTTTGACATATTTGAATTCCACCGCAGTAATCAATAGGAAAACCTGGGCGAGAATCCAATACCAGTCAAACGCTCGCCTGAAACACAGAGCAGGTTCAGAGCTCCACAGCTGTGAGCAATCTCTGGATCTCAGGTACCAGGGCCCCACTTCTCTACCCTCTTTATAGGGGAGATTGAGATCTGAGTCCCAGACTCTGTGCACAATGTACACCCACCTGACATAAGCTGCAGACACTGGCAAAATTGTGGTGGAAATTTCTGTTGGAAAATAAGAAATCAGAATACTCTGGTCTTTTTATGTTTGTTAAATCCAGCACCTCAAATGGACTCGTAATATAGACAAACAGCAAGCATTGAGAATGGCAAATGAGCAAAGAAATCACAGTGAAGATGTGTTTTACACTGCTACTCTAGTGGAGGTTACATTGTTCATTCCTTACAGCTATCTGTCTGGCTTCCAGGCACAGGCCCTGGAAAAACACAAGTATACTACATGACACATGACATATACCGCAACAGACTTAGAGGTAGAAGTAGCATCTAAACCATGTGTATTGACCATGTGAAATGTTCCACTGCAAAACGAAAGCCCTCAGTTTGAAACACTTGACCAAAACAGTATCAGTATGTCAGACAATTAAAGCCAATTTCTCTTTCTTTTTTTTCTTTTCAGTTTTGGATAGAAATCAAACGTTTTTGATTTTGTCCAAGGCGAGCCTACTTGCTCGAATGTTTCATTTAGTTTTATTTGAACTTGTGAGATGTTGTGTCATACTTAATGAAACCAGTGCAAAGAAAGGAATATACTGAATGAAAGACTGAAACGCGGAAACACAAAGCCCCTTCAGAGATAGTGTGGGGGCGTTGTTTGATTATCTAATCGATTACTTGGACTGCCTTCGGGGCGGTGCTGGGCTTGAGGCATAAAACCCTCGTGTGTGGACTGGTCGCGGTACTCCACACAAAGGACAATATGACCACCCTTACCCCTAAAGACAAGAACACAGTCAAGGACTTCTGGGCCAAAGTGGCTCCTAAGTCTGAGGAGATTGGCAAAAATGTTGTGGCCAGGTAAATATTCCGAAGATGCACTAACGTTTATTGATTTATTGATCAAATACGCATGATTTTCATTCTTTGTTTCTTCAGGATGATGGTCGTTTATCCTCAGACCAAAACCTACTTCGCCCACTGGAAGGACCTGAGCCCCAACTCTGCCCCGGTGAAGAAGCACGGAATAACTGTGATGTCTGGAGTCGCCGAGGCTGTGAGCAAAATCGACAACCTGCCTGCAGGTCTCCTGAACCTCAGCGAGCTGCACGCCTTCACCCTGCGTATTGACCCTGCTAACTTCAAGGTGAGGAGCCAAAGTGTCGCAAAACTCATGGATACTTCCAAACACGTTGCTCCACTAAATGCCGTTACCGAGAGCAGCCTGATGTTCACTGTGGTCTCGATTAGTCGCACATCTTTCAAGTAGGCAAAATTTCCACTTTTGTATAACATAGCCTAACATTTGTATGATTATGTTGTTTTCACAGATCATCTCCCACATCATCATGGTGGTCATCGCCATCACTTTCCCCACCGAGTTCACCCCTGAGGTCCATGTGTCCTTTGACAAGTTCCTGGCCTTCCTGGCAAGGTCTCTGTCTGAGAAATACCGATAAACAGCTGGATGAAAATGAGGAACATGCACGAGTTTCCCCTGCATGTGATCAATAAAAGTACGAATGCAGAAAAAAAAACACTTTGCTTTGTGGTTCTTTTCTGATGGTTCGTGTCTTGTTGAAAAAAGAAAAGATCCGTATCCACAGGTTTTTCGGACACTCTTACATCACGCACACTTCAAAACTAGACTATTTTCATAACCCGTTAACTTTGTAATCATTTAAGTTATTTTAGGCAAAACTTAAAACATGATTTCAGGGTCCACTTCGAAAATCTGCTCCCTTCTTCGTGGTCAGTTGTTTGGGGGATGTTTTAAAAACCTACATCGTGATCATTTAATGGCAAAAACAGACAATCCGTCAAGGCATGTCTGTTTAAATCAAAGTTTGGGAAATGTTGGTTTATCTTTGCAATTTTGCATTTAAGAGGCACTGCTTATGTTCCTCTCTAAACCGTACGTGATTTCAGCTCAGACGCAGTACTTTTCATGTAGGGCCTATCGGTTTGACCATAAATGTGTGATTTGCTTTTGAGACAAAAGACAAAGAACCTCTAAACCGGGGTGTCAAACATACAGCCAGATGGCCAAAACCTGTCTGCTCAAGGTTCCGAAATGGTCCGTGGCATGAATTTGCGAAATTGACATAGAAGACTGCTGAATTTCAATAAAAATTACCGCCATTCTTAATTTGTCCACTGTTTTAGTAGTAGATGGCGAAATGCAACAGGGAGACACGGCACTAAACAGCAGACAGCAATGTTTTGCACAATTTTCTTTTAAGAAATGTATTTTTTTTCCCCAAATATTTTGTTAAACGATAGTTCAATAAACGTAAACATTATCCTAATTTTCTTTGCGCTAAAACAAAGGCTAAAAGGTTCGGCTATTGTGCTGATAAGCTGCTGGTCAAACTGGACTGCATGTGGCCCCGCAACTAAAATGATTTTGACCTTGTGACACAAGAAGATTTGTTATAAAGCCATACATTTAATATAAATGTATTATAATTAAAAAACAAAACAAAAAAACAAACAAATGAGGCCGTCCTGGTGGGAAATGCAATGTTTTTTTTTTATCAAAATGAGTGTCTCACAAAGGACTAAATAATTTCATTAACTTGTGAAACATAATAAAGAGGAGATGATAAGTGCATATAGCCAGTGTTACACGAGTGATCATATACAATAACAGACGGAAACAGTTATTGTAGCTTAATAATCACAATGGTTTTGTATATTAGGTGATAAAGAACATCAGTTTTGTTTATTTTATTGAGGCGTTGGCACTGTCTAAACCAGAGATATGTCTAACAAACTAGTTAGATGTACCTACACTTATAATTGCCGTTGACACAAAAGAAAGATCAAGTGGATTGTAATTATGTCCTAAAATCATGGACAGGCAACAAAATGTACGAGCGCCATTTGGAACCTTTTGAATTTTCAGGATTCGATATTCCTCAGCGGAAACTCTCTGGTGTTACTACCTGCAGGGAGGATACCACCACCAGTAAAATCTTTATCAAACTGACTAGTAGGGCCTAACCACAGTGGTGAGACATCAACGACATGAGATGTGGGGTGTTATCGCTGGAATAAGCGTAAGCGACGCTTATTCATCCAACGCGTCTTGAAGATGACCGGTCGGAGTGATGTTGTGTATTTTCCTCACAGCCCGGTCCAGACCGCTGAGGACTGCTCTGTCTCTGGATTATCTAATATCGGACTGCTGCGCTCACTGGCACGAAAATTAAGATTTAGAGCAAACCACCTCCCCCTCCCACAAGCCAGCGATCCGATGGGTCGAAGTAGGACAGGTAACCAAAAGAATCTTTTATGCCTTTTGGAAGGGTGCTTACACTGTTTGAGGAAATAGTATGGGCGTGAATTAGCTAACAGTGACTCTCACTGTATTGTATTTATAATTATTAAAATTGCTTAAATAAACACATATTAAAAATAGTATATGGCCCAATCTGAGCTGCAGAAGAGATCAAACTAAAAGCTGCGCTCTCTATTGTCTTTAGGGGTTACCATGCGTAAGAGCTCAGCTTATTTTATTTTATTTTATTTTTCGTTTTTCTGTGTAATGAAATATACGTATCCATGATAAATACAACTCATTTCGTTCCAATGTGCATATAAAGTCGCCTGTATAAGTAGCCACGGGTAGTCCACTGAAATTGTATTACAATAGATAAAAGTTGGTTTGCTTGGTCATATTAAACCTATGCTCGTGCCTTTATCTTTTGAACATATTTTATTATTAAAAAAAACCGGAGGAAATAACTGTTCGTCGCTAGGGCCACTTTTAGATTACGCAGTGCAGATGATCAGTCAGTGGCTGCACTGGAGCATGAATGTGATTATAATGCTGCATGTGTTAGGCTTGTTTGAGGTTGGGTGGTTTAACGCCCCGGAGCCTCGCTGCACCCTTTCTGTTCATCTCTGAACTGGAGCTGGAACGCCTTGCAGCCTATCTCGGGAGGTGGTCCCATCCGGGTGTGTTTACTCTGCTGCGAGCATAAAAGCCCCATGGTCTCGGTTGACAGCACCATTCGTGGACAGGCAACATGACTTCTCTCACGGCTAAGGACAAGGATACCGTCAGGGCCTTCTGGGCTAAAATCTCCAAAAATACTGATGACATCGGCAGGGAAGCTCTGGGCAGGTAAATATATAGAGAGGACGCTCTCATATTTATAATACTTATAATTTAAATTTATCACATACGCATCATTTTCATTCTTTGTTTCTTCAGGATGCTGATCGTTTACCCTCAGACCAAAACCTACTTCGCCCACTGGAAGGACCTGAGCCCCAACTCTGCCCCGGTGAAGAAGCACGGAATAACTGTGATGTCCGGAGTCGGCGAGGCTGTGAGCAAAATCGACAACCTGCCTGCAGGTCTCCTGAACCTCAGCGAGCTGCACGCTTTCACCCTGCGTATTGACCCCGCTAACTTCAAGGTGAAGACCTATAACGTTCCATTAATGTATCGTGTGTTGATGTTGTGTCCCATTGTGAAAGCCCAAATTCTGTGTCTGACTGAATTTGTGAGTGCATGCTGGTTAAAAGCTCAGTACGTAACATCTGATTATGTGATTATCTTACTTTCACAGATCATCTCCTACATCATCATGGTGGTCATGGCCATCATGTTCCCCAATGACTTCACTCCTGAGGTCCATGTGTCTATGGACAAGTTCCTGGCCTTCCTGGCTCTTTCTCTGGCTGAGAAATACCGATAAACACAAAATGTCTATGGTCTTCAAACCACATACAATAAAGGCATTAAAAATCAAACTCTGCGTTCAGTGTCATCACTTCTTTTTATATGGATGTTATAGAAGTTTATCAGGTCAGCTATAGTAAAAATAATATCTGCAAAATGTAAAACACCAGTGGAAATAAGTAAATATATATATGAGTATATAAAACAGCGAAAAATATATAAGATAAATAAGTGGCTTGTGGGCTATAGTTTTGTAACCGAGTACAAAGAAGCACAGGCATTGGTTGGCCTCTATGCTGGCTGTGGCTGTACTCTGGTGAAATGTTTCTGTATCAAACATACATGCTAGTAGATGTCCTGCAAATGTTAGTAGGACTGTCTTTACAATCTAACTATCATTCAACAGTGCTGTGATGGTAGTTGAGCGAAGCTGTCTCTCTGTCCCTTAAACTACTGCTCCATGTTTGCTCGCATGCCTGTCATCAGTCTGTAGCTCTGCATCAGATATAGAAGTTGGGGCAGATTTTTATTGAGCCAAAAAGTCCCAGTGTTGCGTATGAAAAACCTTTTTGGCGTTGTGAGAAGAGCCGATAAGCAGCACATGCCATGCTTGTCTGTAAGAAATGCATATTATGGATGTCATTACCATTATCAAGTTTATGAGTTATGAGTTTAGATGCTTAAACGTAAATGTAATATAATGGATCATGCAGTGCCATAGAATAGGTCTTTTCTGTTTGTCTGCATATTGCTGCGCCATCCTGTGAATGAACGAGTAGCTAAACGTGCTTATAGTGCCCCCTCCTGGCAGACGTTGCACACTGCCTCTAAAGATTTACACCAACTTTGGAATTTTACAGTAAAACTTACTTACTAAACTTACTTTTAATACTTTTAATCTAAACAAACAGTGCCAGTCAAGCATGGACACACCTTCACATTTAATTGTTTTCTCTTTAGTTATTTCATATCGTAAATTACAGTTTTTCTCAGTCGCTTTGGTGCTTTTCTCAGATCAGAATGAAAGTTCTCACAACTATTAGTTCAACCTCCACAACATTGAGTCATTTGTGCACATCATCGTAGCAGTTTCTCATTCCTTTGAACAAATTGCAAATGCTTTTAGACATGTATCAGTTACTTTCATACAATTCTCTGCTGTTTTATAACATTATCATTTGGTTATGTCATGTCAGTCAAAATTAAACATACTTATGAATGCTGAATAGTTATTCCCTATAAAACTAATAGTCCTCATTTCATTGCTTGAGTCATTACATACAAAATTGTTGAACTAGTTGTCAAAATCTGTCAAGCTTATTTCATACATTCCTTTATCATTTTTTTTTTCCTGAAAATATCTCCTAAATTCAACAATCACTCTCAGATGAACTTCAGCTTTCACTCATGAGGAGGTGTGTGAAGCATTAGTTGTAACCAGTGACAAGACACTTGTCCACAGTCACTCAGAGCTGAACCCCATGAACCCTCATTTGGCAAGCATATATGAACCAAGCAGGTAGTGTGTACCATTTCTACAATACTGCGACACAGAAATGGAACGTCAGCGTCGTGGAGGAGGGGTGAGGAGGAAGGGGAAGGGGACAAAACAGGGGCACAGGAAGAAGAGGTGAAGTACATAGGCAAATTCCTGATGAAATTAGGGCTACACTTGTGGATCATGTTGTGAATCACGGCCTCACTATGGCTGAGGATGTGAATTCCATCATTCAATTTCTGCAAACCATGTTGCGGTCCTTACAACACGCAGCATGGATTGCAGCACATGGCAGGATGGTGGTTGAACATCTACCCCCCTACTCCCCATTCCTTAATCCAATAGAGGAGTTTTTTTCTGCCTGGAGGTGGAAGGTTTATGACCGGCGTCCACATGCCCAAATGGCCCTGCTAGCAGCCATGGATGCTGCATGTGATGACATCACAGTGGAGTCCTGCAGAGGGTGGATTCACCACTCAAGGAGATACTTTCCTCGTTGCCTTGCAAGGGAAGACATCTGCTGTGATGTAGATGAAAATATGTGGCCAGACAGACAGGAACATGTGGATGTCCAGGAATAATTTATGTTCAGTTTACAGTAATATGTTCTGTTATATTGTTTACATTTGTGCACAGTTCTACCATAATGGTATTTCTTATGGTTGTTCTAAATAAGTGACTGTGTATTTTTTTTTTGTACAATGCTGTAGAATTGCATAGAGCATATGCAGTAAGTACGTATGTCACAATAAAAAACATGACAAAGCCATTTGACTGTCTTGTTCATAAACAATGGTGTCAGGACTTACTGTTTTGATGACACAGACTGTTTCATTGACATAAATACTTGCTTTTGAGGGATCAACTATTAATTTTGAGCAAGTGACGCACTTTTGCAGGTATCCACTAGGTTTGGCAGTTTGTACTAATTGTTCTGAGAAATGCACTAACTGTTGTGCAAATGTTATTAGTGATGTGAGAAATGCACCAAAGCGACTGAGAAAAACTGTAATACTGCAGAAATCAAAACTGTGAAGGAACACATAGTAAATGTGCCACCAGGCAGAAAATGGCATACCACTTGCCACTCTCTGATCCTGGTAAACACTCCGGTGTTGAAAAGGCTATACCACTCATTCATGTCTGTACAGTGGAAGAGGGAAGGGGTGTTGGGCTGCAGAGCATCTGTTGGGGAGTAGAAGCTGAGCTTTCCAAGCCCTGGCAAACAGGCTCATGCAGGGACAGGGACGGAGCATCACTCAGGCAAAATACCTTCAGAGCATTGTCTGTTAGATGTCAGTAAACGTCTTAAAGTACATCTAGACCATGTCTTAACTGATGCAAAGAAGTATATGGGTAGATGGGACGTGAGGACAACTGATGGATGGATGAGAAGGTCGACGGGAAGGGATGTCGTTACCAGCGTCTTTAATGTCACTATCTTTTCTCGTTCTAGGTTCTTGCTGAATGCATCAGTGTGTGTGTGGCCGCCAAGTTTGGCCCCAGCGTCTTCACCGCTGAAGCCCAGGAGGCCTGGCAGAAGTTTTTGGCTGAGGTGGTCTCTGCTCTGGGCAGACAGTACCACTGAGGGTCTGGAGAGGCACTCCCGCTCCATCGATGTGCAACAGACATACAAGTAATTGTGAAATCATGAAGTGCTGTGTATCTGTTGCCAAATAAAAAGCAAATTGCAAAATGCATCTCTCTGCCTGATACTTAGCCCGGTACACAATAATAAATATCGACAACTCATTCTTCTCAGTTTAGATGCAGAGGAGTAGAGCGGGCCTAAGTATGGCATGCTCTACTCCTCTACATGGTCAAACAAATCCAAATACTTGGTAACTAAATTGCAAGATGAATTCGAGGGTGCACAAAAAATGACTTAATGAATGGTAAGGTAATAATGCTGGGCGTCAGTATGTGTAACAAATTAGTCTAAACAGAATAACAATGATGAATCCTCTGATTCACAGCAATCACAAGCTTTCATTTCAATACCTTCTTGCAGGCTGCATTTACAGATGGATGTTTCATGGTAGTTGATTTAGATAGATAGATAGTTAGATAGATAGATAGATAGATAGATAGATAGATAGATAGATAGATAGATAGATAGATAGATAGATAGATAGATAGATAGATAGATAGATAGATAGATAGATAGATAGATAGATAGATAGATAGATAGATAGATAGATAGATAGATAGATAGATAGATAGATAGATAGATAGATCTAAGCAGTACAGTAAGCCCAAATACCAGCAAAAAACACCCAATAAAGAATAATAGTAATGAAAAAAATAAATACTGTGACTATACATAGATGGTTGTTGCATAAATATAGAAATACCGGGTACATTGTATTGCACATTACTGTTGTAGGTTGCATTTAAAAAGTCATCCAGGCCCTTTCCTTTCTGTCCTCCTCCCCCCAAGTGAGTGGTGGTTAAAGAGTTTGATAGCACGCTAGACAAAGGAGTTCCTCAGTCTATTAGTCCTGCACCTTGGGAGGAGCAGCCTCTTGCTGAAGGTGCTTCTCTGGCTACTGATGGTCGTGTGCAGAGGGTGGGTGGCATTGTCCAGGATACACGTTAGTTTTTTTAGTGTCCTGCTCTCTGCTACAGTAGCCAGAGGGTCCAGCCTTGTGCCAACCACAGAGCCAGCCCGCCTGCTCAGCTTCTCCAACCTGGAGAGGTCTGTCTTTGAGGTGCTCCCCCCCCCCAGCACACCACAGCGTAGGTTAGAACGCTGGCGACCACAGACTGGTAGAAGATCCCCAGGAGCTTCTTGCAGATGTTGAAGGATCTTAACCTCCTCAAGAAGTACATCCTGCTCTGGGCCTTCTTGTACAGCTGCCCCGTGTTGCTCGTCCAGTCCAGCTTGTTGTCCAGCCACAGCCCAAGATATTTATAGGTCTGCACGACCTCCACCTCCTCCGCTCCTATCAGAACTGGTCTGGGGTTGGGTCTGTCCCTCCCAAAGTCGATGACCAGTTCCTTAGTCTTCGAGGTGTTGAGCTGTAGATTGTTTTTGTGGCTCCAGACAACAAAATCCCTCACCAGGCTCCTGTACTCCTCCTCTTCGTCGCCACTGATACACCCCACGATGGCTGTGTCATCTGCGAACTTCTGGATGTGACACGTGTCCGAGTTGTAGCAGAAGTCCGCGGTGTACAGGGTGAAGAGGAAAGGGGAAAGTACAGTCCCCTGTGGAGCTCCAGTGTTGCTGACCACAGTGTCAGACGTGATGTCCTTCAGCCTGACGTACTGTGGTCTGTCGGTGAGGTAGCTGGAAATCCAAGCAACCAGGCAGGGGTCCACTCGCATACTGGAGAGTTTTTCCTGGAGTACAAGGGGCTGGATAGTGTTGAAGGCACTGGAAAAGTCCAGGAAAGTAATCCTTACAGTGCCTTTTCCCTTGTCCAGATGCGAGTGGGCTCTGTGTAGGAGGTAGAGGACGGCATCCTCTACTCCAACCTCTGCCCGGTAGGCGAACTGTAGAGGGTCCTCAGCGTGCAGCACCTGGGGTCTGGGGAGCTTGAGGAAGAGCCGCTCCAACATCGTAGTTGCTGCAGAATTATGTTTAAAGTCCTTTCATCAAACAATTTCAACATCAATTGAAAATGAAACTTTCAGTCTATGCCACCACCGCACTAGAGAGACCTCAAAGTAAGAACATTGAGAAATGAAGTAAATTACAATTCATGTGTTAGATTCCTCAAAAATAACCACTGTGTTCACTGGAGACAGCTCTGCAAACTGTTCTATCGATCTCATCTAGGTGAGCCTATAGCTATGGTGCATTCAGTGTTTAACTAATTAATTCATGTACAAGAAAACTGAATAAACCCCCGCTAGAAGAAGCACTGTAGAACATTACCATCATTACCAAATGATTAATACAACACATCCTTTGTTTGCTGAATCATCAATATTCACTACAGTGCTATATTGCAAAATGGATGTGGCACTTTCATTTGCTTATAACAGTATAAAATGTGTGCAACTGATAAAAACACGTTTGATGTCAGGAGCTTAATATCAAAGTGGCTGGTCTTCTACTTTCATTCTTATCATGATCAGCATATGGGGAATACACAAAATCTTTAAAAACCCTTGTCAGAAATGGAGTTATGCTGCAACGCCTTATAAGTGGTTCAATAAATACATAATAAAGTCTTTTGAGTGGAAGAAACAAGAAACGCACATCTGTAACTGGCAAATATGCTGCACAAAATGCTTCATTGTATTAAGTTTAATCCAAATTGCATCTTCACTTTTAAATGACTGATGAAGAGCTTCAACTTTCTGTGAGTGCTGATGGCACATCTGAAAACAGTCTAACACTCTTGTATTTAAAGGATTTGGCGTCTTCTTTTTCCTCATTGTTAGAGATAACATTGTTTATTTCTTTTGTTGTTATGTTTTTTCTCTCTGTCTGTTCTTGTTTTTCTCTTTTGACAAAAGCCCAGTATGGATTCCACATGTTCTCAGTGTTTGTCTGGTGCGGTTTTGTTCCTTCTCCCTTACCTTCTGTCTGTGGGTCTGAGGGTTAGGATACCGATGAGCCATGGCTTGTGTGCTTTGGTTTTCTATTTTTCAGTTTTTAAATTAAAAAGAGAAAGCCCCTTATGTAAATCTACCTGGAAGACTCAGGATCTAAGCAGACATATTTTCTACATGGGCATTTTTGGTTTAGGATCATTTCAGTACCAGGCGCTGTCCTTTAAGGCTTTTGAATGGCTGTACACAGTGCTATATTAATTACTTTCCAAGTATTTCAAGGTATTAATATAAATATAAATACCTTGAAATATTTCTGAACAGGTAGCATACTTGCACCGAGGTGATGATAAACACTCGGTCTGTAGTTGTGCAGTCACACAGTGTGACAGCAAGATTTGATCACATGTGATGACTGCTGATTAATAATTTTTGCATTTCAACCAAGGAGAGTGGACATACAGTGCGTGAGTTCTTACTGTTAAATGATCATCTCCAGAATACTAAATGTGACCAACCAAACCAAACAGTTTTGAAAGAAGATAGAGGTAAAGAATAAGCAAACAGCTCTATTCCAGCAGGGACTCTAAAGTCTGATTAAGGCAGAGAATAACTTTGCATTTTTATACAGTCATACTGTCAAACAAAGGAGTTACTGTGGGTATTAGTTACAGCCTTCATTGCCTTCCTTTGTCTGCATTAAAAAAGTTGACCCCTTTCCAAAACGTGCCTTAAAACCAACGAAATGCAACATCTTGCCTTTCATTTCAATGCCATCCCACAGGCTACACACATGAATGCCTTGGTAGTGAATGCATTCTCTGCAAAAAGAATGTTATTACCCAGAGAAGCATGTTTTTGTTGTCGTAAACCATTTAATGTTGTTACACCAAGAAATTTTGACATCAGACTGAAAAGTTAAGTCCAAGCCAACAGCACATCAGAAAGCTGTCGATTTCAAATCTCCTGTGTCAGCAGCACTGTTTGTAGGGAACGAAACACAATGTGATGTTTAAAAGAGCAACCTTCATGAAAAGTCGGGATTTGATCATAGGTGATGATGAAGGAGAGCAGACCTATATGAGTTCTTAATGTTATATGATGAGTATAATCTCCAGAATACTAAATATGACCAACCAAACCAAACCAAACGGCCAGGTTTGAAGGAAGATGTAGAGGTAATGAATGAGCAAATATCTGTATTTTATAAAGGAATCTAAAGGCCAGATATTCCATGAAACACAATGCAGAAGGTGCAGGATACTCAAGTCTGGTTTAAATACGTTTTATTATCTTGGTCGATACATGAGTCTTTTAGCGCAACGCTGAATACTGCGCCAAATTGGACTGCTAAAAACTGGCAGGAAAAGCACAGCACCACGGCAAACAGAAGTTATTCTTCACGAATCTCAGACGGGCACACTGATCACACACCAGCTTGTTGTCACTGATTAAACATTCAGTCAGTTGCTGGAGTCTCTCCCCCCCCCCCCCCCCCCCCCCCGGCGTCACAGTTGAGGCGGTAGGACCTCGGACAGCTCTCACATGGATGGGCAAAGCTGCGTAAAAAGGTTTTCACGTGGTACTATAGTATCCACCCTATTTTATTAATTTATTTATTCAGAAAAGAAACTCACAACTTTTGTGGTTTTTCAATGTTTTATTTAACAAGCCCCTCTCGTGGAGAGCGTTGCAGACACAGTTGGATGACATGCGACTTGCTTCTGAGTTGCTGCAGTTTAGCGGTATCTCTCAGACAGAGCCCAGGCCACATTCTGCAGGAATTTGTCCACGGAGACGTGAACCTCCGGAGTGAAGTCTGCAGGGAAGTACATGGCCAAGACCAAGATGATGTTGTGGGCCAGGAGCTGCAGTTGTGGCAAAAGGCAGAATATCAATATTATAGATTACTACATTATAGTACTACAGTGGCTACAGCAGTGCAATGTAGTACTAGTACATTGTAGCAACTACTAAAGCAAAATCCTTGAATTGTCCTCAACAAAGACCTCTACGATCTTTTACCTTGAAGTTGGCAGGATCCACCCGGAGCTTGAAAGCATGCAGCTCACTCAGGGCGCTCAGGGTACCAGTAATATCATCAATGCCTTTGACAGCTTTGCCAACGGCTCCCATGATGACGGCACCATGTTTCTTGACCTGTGCGGACTGAGGACTCAGATCCCCCCAGTGCGCAAAGTAGGTCTTGGTCTGCGGGTAGGCAACCAGCAGCCTACAGAAATAACCAGAGGAAATCATTCACAAAAGTAATTTTTTCTTCTTTTACTTCCAGAGCACTGTGCGTAACGTGGCGCTCACCTGCCCAGGGCTTCTCCGCCCAACTCGCCGGCCTTTCCTTCGGCTTTGGCCCAAAAGTTCTTCACCGCGGCCTTGTCTTTCGCAGAGAGGCTCATGGCTGCTTTCGATTTTTTTCAGGTAGCGAGAGAAAATATTGATCAGAAAATGGTGCTCGAGTGGTTTTGTCACGGCGTCTTTATATCAAACCAAACGGCGCCACGCCCAGATATCAAATCCAAACCACATGCCTGATAAAGAAACTGCTAGAAGCATCCATTGCCAATTTCTTTTTGATAAAAGATACCACTCCCCATAATTCACGTAAATGCTACGTAAGTGATGACTATTTACTTGAAAGGCTCCAAGTTTTTTCCACCACTGATAGCGCAAGTCAACATTTTTCGGGGATTTTGAAATAAACATTATATGGAGGCAATACATTATCATTGTTATGAAATACAATTATGCCTTTTCATGAAAAACACTGATCCCGAGAATAACGCCTCTGTGGCTGGAGGAAAATAATCTCTACATTCTTTACTTCTTTAATTACTTTTACTTATTTACTTACTATTAAGTCAATGTTTAGCTTATTAGGCTTGTGCCACTGTTGCTTAAACACCAATGACCGGAGTTAGTTTTTCCGGTGCTTTTATTCTCGCTACCAGTCAAGTATAGATCAAGAACATGACTTATTGCATGCTCCAACCAGTTTCTGAAGTTAAACGACAGTTTAAATAGCCTATCTAAAATAGCAACAAATAAACAAAAATATACTTATTAGTCCATATATTCTGCTTGGCCTTATCTAAATTTTCCGTTTTGGAGCCAAATAACGTCACAGCACTCCATCCTTGCCAAATGCCAGGCCCCTTATCGCGATCACGCGTCCTGGCCAATCAATTGCTCTCTGGGCCGGGGGACGGAGGATACGGTGGTCAATAAAAACGCGAAATGTCAAACATCGGGACTCTAAAGAAAGACTTGTCTTCAGAGAAACTTGTTTGATTTTCCCTTCGTCAACATGGTCGAGTGGACAGATGCCGAGCGCAGCGCCATCACATCCCTGTGGGGAAAAATTGATGTGAATGAAATTGGACCCCAGGCTCTGAGCAGGTAACTCGTCAGCTCATTTGGATTATATGTAATGCATAAGGTAAATGTAATTACCACTTGTGCTTTTGTGAAGTCTTATTTGTGGTTTCGCGTCTTTTCAGGCTCCTGATTGTGTATCCCTGGACTCAGAGACACTTTGCGTCTTTCGGCAACATATCCAACAGCGCTGCCATCATCGGAAACCCTAAGGTGGCCCAGCACGGCAAGACAGTGATGGGTGGTCTGGAAAATGCTGTGAAGAACTTGGACAACATCAAGAGTGTCTATGCCAGCCTCAGCGTTATGCACTCTGAGAAGCTCCACGTGGATCCTGATAACTTCAGGGTAAGTTACCACCTCTGATTGTCAGCCTTCTTCTCGATGGTCGAGTGGCGCATTTCACTCTGATCTTTTTAACGTCGCCCTCACATCTTATTCTCATTGCAGGCTCTTGCTGAAATCATCAGTGTGTGTGTGGCTGCCAAGTTTGGCCCCAGTGTCTTCACCCCTGATGTCCAGGAGGCCTGGCAGAAGTTCCTGGCTGTGGTGGTCTCTGCTCTGGGCAGACAGTACCACTGAGGGTCTGGAGAGACACTTCCCCCCGAAGTGCATCAGTTACACAAGTAATTTATTTACTGCTTTGTAACTGTTGCCAAACACAATAAAATCTAAATGACATACATTACTCTGTGTGATGATTCATGTTTTTATTTCGAATTATTTCTAAATACAAAATATGTTAAAAAAAAGTTGCAAACCAATAGTCGTGACTTCATATTGCACAGAACACAGAGGCACCTAGCTGTTAGCAACAATAGTAGTTCTGTCACTGTCATAAATATAAGAGGTATCATAAGCAGATTTAGGAATTATGCCTTTAGATAGAAATGGACAACCACAGATGAGTAGCATGCAGCTCTGCAGATCAGAAACACACAGCTACAGGCTGGAGTGGAGGAGGACACACATCTAATAACATGCAATACAGTAGTGGCACACCAATGCATGGATAGCAAGAGAAAGAAGAAATTAGAGGACTGGTACTAGAGAGAAGAAAGCAGAGGTCAGGTGATCAGTGCATCATGGCCGGTGCCCAAGTAGCCTAAACCTAGCAGCATGACTAAGAGATGAGTCAGGGTCAGCCAGCCATGAGAACATTGCATACCAGTACTCCAACCTGGAAGAAACAAATGCATGAATCAGTTTTTCAGCATCACTTTGAGATGGGCCGTTCAGAATTTTGATGATATTAGGTGGCAGAAGGAAGCACAGGCCACTTGTTTTAATGTGAAAATTAAGGGACATATCTTCATCAAAACAAATATAACAGGCTTCTCACAGTAGTACACGAAGTCACGATACTGTCATGCAGAGTGAATTTATGATTTGATAATGAATCTCTGAGGTGATTAGGGCCAAATGCAATTAGTTCAGATGTCGAGAGTTATGTTATCCAAGCCTTTATATCTTTAAAGCATGCTCAGAGCTTAACCAACTAATTTCTTTCGTCTGGCTTCAGGATCAGTATAGATGAATGACATTTGCATAGAAGTGCAAATGTATGCGGTTTTTCCTGCTAATACTGTCCAAAGTCAGCATGCATAATGTCAAAAGTAGTGTTCCTTGCACAGAACCCTGTGGAAGTCCACAACTGACTTTTGCATTTAATGAGTCACTGTTGACGTGCACAAAACTGGAATCTGTCTTTATATCTGTACTGTGATGACTAAACCATTAAATTGTCACATTTTTAAGGCTTTTGGCAATAAAAGGGACTTTGGATATCGGTTTAAAGTTGGCTTAGACTTCTGGGTTTAGGTTTTCTACAGGAAGGCTTAATTACAGGAACTAGCCTGTTTATAAAATTAAATGTTGAGGCCACGAAATGAACGCCTATTTGTGACATGTGGATCATTTATTTGGGCGGGGAATGCCTGAATATTCTGATAATGAAAGCATTTCTTAATCTAACTTCAACAGCCGCAAGTAGCCCGACAGCATCGAAGAGAAGTGGAAAATTTTCTGTCGAGTCATTTTAAGAGCACCTCGAGGCATTTTCGCTGTGTTTCACGCATGTTGGATATTGACTCTCTTACAGGTGTAGGCGACAATAGATCCGGCTTATTGCTATTCTTTGCTGATTTATAAATCCTTCCGCTTCTTAGTTTATTGTGTGGAGGGAAACCAAGAGAAAAGCTGACCATACAAGTCATGGTAAAGTGGACAGACAAGGAGCGCAGCACTATCAAGGCTGTTTGGGAAAAGGTTGATATTGATGAGATCGGACCGCAAGTTTTGGCAAGGTAGAGGATTTTTTTTTTTTTTTTTTATCTTTTCACTTTACAAGATCACGGTGAAGCCTATTTACGCGAAGTACCCATAGCCTATTAGATAATTGAGCCACAGATCGGTTTCGGTTTTATTATTTGACCATCAGTCATCATTTAAACGTTTACTGCGTGGTGTTAGAATGGGTATTTTACTTCCAAAATACAAATATAATAAATAAATAAGTTAAATAAAAAAAAAAAAAAATGTTCACTGTGCAGGCCATGACACGCTGAGTATAATAAATAAATAAACAATTGCAATACATTAAAAAGATATTCATTTTTCTCAATTTATAATTTGTGTATTTATCATTTTTCATTCTATGTTTTATTTTCCTTCACTTCAGCACACAGTCCTTTGTAAGTCAGTATTGTTGAGCATAGTTCAGTATTCCATTAGAATTGTATTGTTCGAGCCTTTACCATGTGGGTCTGAAAAAAACAGCCATAAAATTTGGAGTAGCATATCATTAAAGGCAAAATAACCAGCCATGTCTCTCATTTTGACAGGGTTTTGATTGTCTATCCTTGGACGGAGAGATACTTTGGTACTTTTGGAGACATCTTCACTGTCACTGCTGTGTTGAAAAACGCTAAAGTGGCCGCCCATGGCAAGGTGGTACTGGGAGCACTAGACAAAGCAGTGAAGAACATGGACAACATCAAGCATACCTATGCCGACCTCAGCAGGTTGCACTACAAAAAGCTCGGGGTGGATCCTGATTGCTTCAGAGTAGGCAATAACTGACCCCTATATGGGGGGAAAAAAACAATAGGCCTATTTTTTTCATGCTTTGTTCCGGCAGACATACTGGACTCATGGTGTTTTCGTTTTGTCCGCAGCTGTTAGCCGACTGCCTCACCATCACTGTCGCCTGCAAACTCAAGTCCGACCTGAACCCTCAGATCCAAGCTACCTGGCAGAAGTTTCTGTGTGCTGTGGTCGATGCGATGAGCAGCCAGTACTACTGAAGATAGTACTGGCTGCAATTAAAATGATCCACCATGCGTGTTTGTCTTGGCATAGTTCGTTCATTTATTCATCTTCTATACCCGTTTAGTCCTGTTAAGGGTCACGGGGGTCTGCTGGAGTCTATTCCAGCTGTCATCAGGCGAGGGGCAGGGGTACACCCTGGACAGGTCGCCAGTCCATCGCAGGGCTAACACAGAGAACCCACGCAGACACAAAACCGGTGACCTTCTTGATGTGAGGCATCAATGCTAACCACCTCGCCACTGTGCCGGTCTTGCCATAGTATTTCTTCAATATCCTTTGCCATTGACATATGGGATTAAATACGATTTATTTTTTTAAATCCAGTGACATATGGGATTAAATATGACTTAATTTTTAAAATGACGTGGCATTAAATTCCAGTTTGAACACCCCTCCCCCACCCAAAGTCCTTAACAGGACAACAAATTTACAATTTTTTTAAAAAAATTTTTTACATAATTCTCATGGTTTATTGTTATTATGTGTTGCTTAATAAATTTCTTTGATTTACTACGACATGCAGCTAATTTCTCAGCAATGGGTGAATAGACAAGGCAGTTCAGGATATTACAATGATTAGACTTGACGTGTGCCTTGAAACAGGGCATAAGAATGCACCTTTTAAACACACGCGGTACTTTTTTTTAGTTTCTAATGTATCTTTTGCCATACTATGCTGTCCTTTAATAAATATCATCTCCAATAAAGTTTTTTTTGTTTTTTGTATGTACTTTAAGTGCAATTACAATAAAGACGAAGAGAAAAATAACATTGTGCAAAGTAAACTTTAATAGTCTTGAAATGCATACGGGTTACATAGCTGAAAACGAGTCAATATAAAAAAACTTATAATTTGTTCCAAGGCAAACAATTTATATTCTCTAAGAATCAGAGCAGGACACGCAAAATCCAATTATTTGCGCCGTCTGCCCCTGGCTGATACTGCCATCTAGCGGTCACTGTTGAGGCAGTCACAGGCAGGGGCAGACCAGGACCTCGGATAGTTCCCATGCGACTGCTAAATCTCATTAATAATAAAAGAATAAAGAAAAACGAATGTAATTACAATTACAATAACAATATGAATGCATAAAACATGATAGGAATAAACCAAACAATGCAATAAAAATAAAAGACGTAAGTATATAGTAATGAAATAAAGTGAGAAGTGCAAACAGAGAAACCTAATTTATATGGTTATATACGAGCTGCCTGTAATTTACTTCCATTACTTCCAATACATTACTTCCTAATATCGTGTAGGTCTCTTTTGTGAATCCAAAACAGTTCTGACTCATCAGAGAATGGACATGGGACTTCTGAGGGTGTCCTGTGGTGTCTGTCAACAAAACGTTGCTAGTGGGGGCCTTTGGGTCCCATGGGCTGAGGGGAAGGGCATCTGTGGATCATCCCACAGACACTTGATCAGTTTAGGATTTAGAGAATTTGGAGGCCAGGTCAACACTTTGTGCTGTTCTTCATGTTTTTCCGAGTTGTTCCTAAACCGTTTGGGTCAGGCTGCGTCCTGCTAAGGAAGGATGCTGCTTTGTCATTGCTATGGGGTCGGGGGTGCCTGGTTTGGTCTAGGTGGGTGGTACATGTCTAAATAACATCCACATTGCACTGTCACAGCATAGTCAATGCCATTTACTTCTTCTGTCAGTGGTCATAATTTTATGCCTGATCGGTGTAACCTACTCATATTACGGTGTGAATCTTACTAACGTCTGTTCACTAGAAGGCGCTCCAACTTTGTCACATTCCGTAAGTCCTTTTTTTAATTATTTAAAAAAAATAAAAACATTTTTAATTCATACTGTCAGCGTTAAAACTCACAAAGCACATATGTGTGTGTTTTACTAGAACGTTTTACACAGTAAGCTTTAAACGTTTATCGGGATCAGAAATAAGCAAGCGTTTATTTTTTTGGCACCTGCTAATCAACTGGGCGGTCAGGTCCTAAGTCATCATTACAGGAACGGTGCCAGTAGTCAAATCAGTGCTTTGGGGTCGGCTGGGTTACTGCCAGTAGTACTAACGTAATTCAGTGGAGAAATCTGATGACACCGAGGAACTTTACATTTGCTTATCGTCGTGTCATTCTCGGGGTTGAGAGGCTTCAGTGACAGAGGCGCTGCGCTGCTCATGAAGCAGACAGATGAAGAAACATGGAAGATGGGTTCAACCAGCTCGTTTTATAACACACCGACTGAAACAGTTACTCTTATTAATCATTTCTTTACCTGGCAAAGGTGTATCCATTTGACCTCGGCAGTTTCACTCGGTATAACTCTGGCTTCCTCACTGGTGTTTTTTGTTTTTGATGTGACACTGTGGGACTTTTCTTGTATCACGCCCTCAGCCCTTCATTCCACTCCCAGTTACAGTAACTGAGCTGAACTGCTCGTGGGTGACGGGTAAAAAAAAATATGGGCAGTTCGAGAAATTAGCGCACTGAATCCCTGGACTAATCATTCAGCGTCAGTGGAATTAGGAGAATTAACTTTTCTACTACGATCACCAGGATTTTATGCTTAATATTTGATAAAATAAACGACGATTTTTAAGTTGATAACTTCGGTTCCAAATAGTTTCTTGACATTATTTAGAAGAAATGTTAGGTGCTGTGTTCGTATAGTTATGAACACAGTTTTTTGACTTTTACATTTAGATAAATTCCACTATTTTTGGCCATTAACGTTTCTATTATTATTACATTGCAGTTTTCATACTAAAAGAAAACTACAAAAATAGCCCACAAGATGTAGGCTACGCATGCTCAGTTACACAATAATACCAAATTTCTTCTTCCCTCTGGTGAGACAGCGTCCAGCAATTTGCGAGCGCAATGGTTAAATAACTGAAAACGTAGAAAATTATATCGAATACAATAACATGCCATATATATGCCCTTTCTGTATCTGTTGTTTATGACATAAAAGCTTTGCTGAATAAAGTCAGCAAGTAAGGAAACACCTTCTTTGAAAAATCTACTATAATTAGAGCTATAAAACTAGACGATTTAAGTATAAAATGAATGAAAAACCACCAGAAACTAGTGACACAGTGAGACCGACTATACTCAAATAATAATCTAAAATAATCATGCTTTTTCTGCAGTCCAAAACAAACGCGTAGTCAAATATTTTTATGCACACGCTGAACAAATTAAAGATGAACAACTTACTCAGCTAAAGGTGACTATAGCATTAACGTTGTAGAGTAGTAAATCATCAGCTATGTTAGTGTAAGTGTCTAACAATACTGAGCCAACAGAACTCATCAGATATTTGTCACCCAAACGTCATCTAAATCAATACATCTGATTGTCTGTATTGCAACAAGGCATTTAATTTAGTGTAAAAGGTTCCCTGCATTTCCTTTTTTCAGAGTTAAGGAAACAGTTAAATATAACTATAACTTCTGCATTTAGTCGAGCTGTAGTCAGTCAGTGAGGCTGGTGCGCTGCTCTACCATCAGCCTATCTTGTTCCTCTCTGAGCGCATCCACCCGTTGTAGTTTAGATAAGCTTTGGCAACGAGCGTCACCGCAGATGACCTCAGTCGCCATGTTGGTATCAACTGATAACCAAATTTTAGTCCAATTAAATGCAGATTTTAAATCAGTACCCTTCGACTGCCGCAGATGATTTCACTCACGTCATTTCTTTGCCAGATCTGTTTTCCAAACCAGACTTATAATTTTGCTGAAAAAATTGTGTAAAAATCAACAACAAAACAATAAAGTATAAAAAAATATTTTTCGATTTATTTTTCTAACTCTAATTCTTCTTGTTCCAGACTGGTACAAATTTAAATGAGTCCAGGCTACATTAGCATCAAAGTTAAGTCCACAAGCTGTTGTTGCGGACTATGACTTTTGGATTTACCTGAATTTAATCAAGTTCAAGATTCAGACACAAACGTATTCTGACAATCCTCGCATGTCTCGTGCAACATAAGCCGGTGTTTAGATCCACCATGACATTTTCTTTGTGTTTATCTCATACGAGCTGCTACACATCAATTGGAATCTATCCAAAGGGACAGTCCTATCTCGGAGTTGGCGCGGGTGTGCCCATGTCTTCTTTCATATATAAAAAGCCCCACAGTCTTTGCTGACGCGGTAGTCAACTTCAACTCCAACCAAACAACCAACAGTCAATATGAGTCTCACTGCGAAGGACAAGGACACAGTCAAAGCCTTCTGGGCTAAAGTGTCTCCCAAGGCGGAAGACATCGGCAGCGATGCTCTGTCCAGGTAATTACGGTGGTGGATTTAACAGCTGCTCTTATTTTCATCGCTGTACTAGCTGCTGGCTTATTCATTTTCACCCTTTACTCAGGATGCTGGTGGTGTACCCGCAGACCAAGACCTACTTCTCCCACTGGAAGGACCTGAGCCCTGGCTCTGCTCCGGTGAGGAAGCACGGAAAGACCGTGATGTCTGGAGTTGCTGAGGCTGTGAGCAAAATAGACAACATGACCGCAGGCCTTTTGAACCTGAGCGAGCTGCATGCCTTCACACTGCGAGTGGACCCTGCTAACTTCAAGGTACTGAGGATGATTAACACATTTCAGCGTGTCTGACACTCCTGCTCCAAAACCCTAAAAATCTCAAAGTGAATGGACTCAGGTCTTATTTCTATCACACTTTCATTCAAAATGCAAAGTGTTTGAGTACAGAGACCTGACATACTTTAGTGACTTTACCAGTCTTGAAATTATCTTGTCATTTGAGCATCAATCCTAGTGATGATGTTATTGGAATTCTATTTTTTATTAAAAAAAAAAAATTTAAAGGACACCTCGACTTGCAGGTCTGTACACATCTACTAATCTAGCTATCTGCCACTGTTGTTGTGTTACTAAAAGTTAGTTAAGAATAAACGCAGTGGCTTTTAGCCAATCTTCAGGGCACACCTATCCCACTCGGTGGTAAAAATGGCTCATGCACATGGATAGTTTAAATATCATCCTCATCTCTTCACAGATTCTCTCTCACAACATCCTCGTGGTCATGGCAGTCCTCTTCCCCAAGGATTTCACCCCTGAGGTCCATGTGGCTTTGGACAAGTTCCTGGGTGCCCTGGCTCGCGCCCTGTCTGAGAAATACCGATAAACTGCAGGAACAGGAAGATATGATGGACAGCGGCATGGGGCCGCAGACGTTTTGTCAGTTTGAATCTCAATAAATTATCCAATGCAATGAAACTGTCATGGCTGTTCTTTTGCTGCGGGTCATTTGGGTCGTGCTGGTATGGATCAAAAGCTTCGCATCTGGGCCAACACTGGGTTAAACATCCAAAGAAGAATCGTGGTTACCGTATCCTCCCGCATCTTAGTGGGTATGCTCTCGTTTTTTACAAAAAATTAACAAAAACCTGCCCCAAATTGAACTCCTGTGCAATACTTAGGGCGTGGGGCCATGTTGCCTGGGAACTCAAAAATTTTCAGGGTTAAAACTCGTGAAGACTTGGTTTTAGGATGAGGATCACAATAGGAAACTCCTTGAAAATAGGAACACTAGTTTGTGTGTGCGCGTAAATCATTGCATATTATATAGCAGATATATTTGAAAGCCAGGGTTACTCGAGCTGCTCTGGTTAACGTTGAGCAGCTCCAAGTCTCCAAGGAACCAACTGATCAACTGATGCCCTCTGAAGTCATGGGTACAGGGAGGTGTGGTAGCAGCCCGACTCATTCATAAACTAAGCCTATGTTTTAATAAGCACATTGTAACCGCTAACATATACATATTTGCAGCACTGTAAAGGTATGACGCTGAAAAGGATTTTCAAGTATTTTTATTTGAATACTTTTTCACTGTTGACCCCTTTACCTCACGCACTTGAAGTAAAAATGTAAATGAGTGGTTTACAATAATAACGTGAGTGTTGGTAATACTGTACGTGCAGACTAAGCCGCCAGAGTTGCGCTTGTACATTTGATACTGGCTCATGCAAATCACATAGGATTTTTGAATTGTAGAATGAACGGTGTAAATACAACATACGTAAGCTGTGCATGTGTAAGTTAACAACGGTTACACAGTGTTAATGTTAAACCGATATAACCATATGGGGAAACTTATTTCAAGACCATACTGTTTTATTTATCATAGACGAGTTTTGAGACTTTTGATCGAAAGGGATTGCTGTGTGCAGCAAGTGACAAGTGTCCATTCGACCATTTTACCATATGGATATATTTGTTCCACCATTATTATTATTATTATTATTATTATTATTATTATTATTATTATTATTATTATTATTATTATTATTATTATTATTATTATTATTATTTATTTATTTATTTGTTTATTTATTTATTTTAAAGAAATCGTATCCTTCTTCATCCCCAACTTACCGTGCGTAAATACGCACGGCAGGCACGGTAAGTGCGTAAATTAATTTACGCACGATAAGTACATTTTTAAATAATGAGATAATTTTAAATTCATACATTAAACTATATTTAAAAGTGCCTTGTGGTTTTGTTAAAGTAAACTTAAATCCATATATTTGGACACTGCATCCCTTTTTGTCACCGAAATATTTCTATCGATTTCTACCATCCTGCAGCACACGAGATGTTTCCTTTTTCTCCACACTCTTATTTCTGTCATTTTAGTACAGATAAATTAGTTTCACGGCTGAGTTGGTTTCTTGTTCTGTTTTCATCTTTCCATATTGTGGTGAGTCCCCTTAACTTCAGTTTATGCACTCTCTTCTGGATCAGGAAAGTGGTTCACCCACATCGGGGGCGGGGTTGCCTCTTTGAGCCTCCTTATCTTCCTTATTTGCACAGCCTCCTCTGACACCTCCCACTGTCAGTCAGCTTCACCTCTGCATGAATGGCAGCTCTGAGGTCTGAACTAGTAAAAGGTCAGTGACTACAGAGACATTTCAAATAGGGTCAGAGTTACACTTCATTTCATTAGTTAAATTAAGCTGATTATTATTTATTGCTCACTGCAAATATAGTCATTCAGATAGAAAGTAGAAACATCTCTTTATCATTACAGATCCTTAGCACAAATACGTAATAAATCCAATAGGGGGCGCTCCTATGTCAGAAAGCTCAATAAACTTGATGACTGGATTTAAGGTAACAATTTTTTGCAAACTTTAAGCAAGAAACAGACTTTTGATGAAAGATGTTCTAGTTGAAAATTGTTCAACCCTTTTTTGTTTCCAAGTGAAAAGTGGCATACCAACTACTGCTGAATCCCAACTGGCGCATGAGCTGTGACATTTACACCGATCAGCCACAACATTAAAACCACTGACAAGAGAAGTGAACATTGACCATCTTGTGACAATTCAGTGTTCTGCTGGGAAAGTGTTGGACCTGGCATTCATGTGAATGTAATTTAAACATGTAGCACCCACCTAGACCAGACCAGGCACCGCCACCCCATAGCAATGACACTCCTTGATGGCAGTAGCCATCCCCAGCAGGATGGAGACACACACACACAAACAGTTTAGGAACTACTAAAAAAAAAGTAGCCTGGCCTCTAAATCTCCTAGATCCCAATCTGATCAACTGTCTGTGGTATGATCCACATAGGCACCTCCCCTCAGCCCATAGGCACCAAAGGCCCCCACTAACAACATTCTTTTGCTCTTTTCAACTAAGGTGCACAGAACCTCAACATGCCTGATTTTACATATAGTGACATGTCTGGCCTTGTTAAGACACTAACAATTTCAGCATGTAGACGTACTTCTACCATCATCACAAACTGACACTAACCTGGAGCATGGATCATATAAACCATTGTTTTCCCTCGGATATACCCTGTTATCAAAGCGCATGCTCTTTGCTGTTATGACACCATGTGGTCCAGCTATTTTGCCTCAACCAAGGAACATGACAACATTAATGAAATGATTTGTAGGTAGGCGAATAGTATACAATACAATAGTATTTTCTATGCATAAAGATGTTAAAATAATAAATTAAGTTGTTTATAATAAGTTGCTTTGTAAAAATATTATTGATATGCGTTTACATATTCTACATATTCTTATGCTTATTCTGTGATAAAATTAGGTGGCGTGCAATTGAAGACAAAGGAGACCAGACCAACAGCTAGGGAACATTTCATTTTTATTTGATTTATTCACCAAGCCCTCCCAGCTTTTAAAGGGATGCTGACTTAATCGTGGACCATTCGCAGGATTTTAGCGGTATCTCTCGGCCAGAGCCAGAGCCACGTTCTGCAGGAACTTGTCCACGGAGACGTGAACCTCTGCAGTGAAGTCTGCGGGGAATAACATGGCCAGCACCAAGATGATGTTGTGGGCCAGGATCTGTCGTGAGAGAAACACACATGTAAAGTCAGGAATAAACATCTTGGGATAGGCCTACTGAATGATGAAGCGAATAGAAGAGAAACTTAGATCGTGACACATTTGAGCTTTTATGTAAAAACAAAAAAACAACATACAGCCTATTTGGCCTAGTTTGGTTCATTTTGATCGTTCCTCCACGGAGCTTACCCTAAAGTTGGCAGGGTCCACTCTGAGCTTGAAGGCATGCAGCTCACTGAGGCTGGACAGGCCGCCGGTAAGGTCATCAATCTTTCCCACGGCGTCTCCAACGGCCCCCATGATGGTCGCACCATGCTTTCTCACCTGAGCGGAGTCTGGGCTCAGATCAGACCAGTGCGAAAAGTAGGTCTTGGTCTGAGGATATGAAGTGAGCATCCTGTAAATAACAGGAAAGAAAATTAGGAATACGGAACAAAACAACAAAATGATGTTAAGCCGGATATATAAGTAAATAAAACCAACCTGCCCAGAGCCTCAGCTCCAATATCAGCGGCCCTCGGGGACGCTTTGGCCCAGAAAGCCTTCACCACGGCCTTGTCTTTTCCAGAGAGACTCATGTTTGCCTTTTCTTGAAGTTATTTTTTAGCGCTCTGATATGTAAATGCTGGTGAGGACGTTTTGCAACTGTCTTTTTTTTTATATAAAACCAAACTGCACCACACCCAGTATCAAATCTAAACCACGCCTCCACGTGAGAAATCGCCAAAAACCAGCTCTGGAGATTAAAGTAGCCACTCCCTGTTCTGAAGTAGAATTTTTTATCAAGAGGTCCACATATTTAAATTATATATTTATCGAACTAAATCCAAAATGATATGTTGATTTTACATGTCACAAATGCCCATGTAACAACAAATGCATTACACATATCTGGAAATCGACATTTCAGTTACGAGATATAGTATAATAGAAAAAAATAAAAAAAATAAACACGAATTCAAGATTTGAAATTGTAAGCTTTTAAATGATTGCATTTTGCCCATAGCTTAAACACTTGTAAATGTATTATGTTCTGTTTTGAATAAGGTTAGAGTGTAACGGAAGACGGGACTTTTTAATAGTTTATATTTGATAATGTCTATGGACTTGTATTGACTTGTATTGTTAGTCCTATAAAGATTTTGCACCTTTTAATTATGTTTTTAAGAATTCATGTACGTATACCTAATAATGCAAAAGAAAAAGTTTACATATATTTCAGACTATAATTAAGCCTCACTAGGTTGCATAAAAGTTTATTCCTGGAAATATTTTTCAATATATTCTTATCAATTTTATTCAGTACTGGCAAAGATACGATCTGCTTCGTTGTGGGTAACAACCCATCTCATCGACTCCGATCCAATCAGGTGCTTCCAACGCTGGAAGGTGGGACATTAAGCAATTATAAAAACCTCCAAGAGACTAACATGTGCAAAAAGAGTTCCGTGACTTTTTCAACATAAGCTCAAGAAACCCTTAACTTCAACGTCAACATGGTCGAGTGGACAGACGCCGAGCGCAGCGCCATCACATCCCTGTGGGGAAAAATTGATGTGGGTGAAATTGGACCCCAGGCTCTGAGCAGGTGACCTGTCTTTTCCCTATTCATTCATTCATTTAAAAACCTTAGACGGTGTAAATTGACTTATTTTCTTTCTCTTGGTTCTTGTTTCTTTCCAGACTTCTGATTGTGTATCCCTGGACTCAGAGACACTTCGCGTCATTTGGCAACATATCCACCAGCGCTGCCATCGTCGGAAACCCTAAGGTGGCTCAGCACGGCAAGACAGTGATGGGTGGTCTGGAAAATGCTGTGAAGAACTTGGACAACATCAAGAGTGCCTATGCCAAACTGAGCGTTATGCACTCTGAGAAGCTCCACGTGGATCCTGATAACTTCAGGGTAAGCTACCACTGAAGTCATCTCTTATTTTCATCCATTCTGATCTTTTCAATCAGTGTATTTAATGCCACTCTCCTACCTTTGTAGGCTCTTGCTGAAATCATCAGTGTGTGTGTGGCTGCCAAGTTTGGCCCCAGTGTCTTCACCCCTGATGTCCAGGAGGCCTGGCAGAAGTTCCTGGCTGTGGTGGTCTCTGCTCTGGGCAGACAGTACCACTGAGGGTCTGGAGAGGCACTTTTGTGTGCAGCAGACTTTTTCCAGTTTCCACAAATGTCTCATCTACTGCTGTGAATCTGTTGCATGCACCAAATAAATTTCAAATTAAAATAATCTCTTTCTGTATGGCTCTTTTCATAACGTTCTTCTAAAGGCTCCATTGACCATGTACTGTTTATTACACAGCCATTAAATAAACTGATGAGAACAGGATTCCAGGAGATAATGATTTTAGGATAATCAGACTTTCTTTTTGTTAAACACCACCAACGGGAATTAACTTCTAGACGTAACGTCCAAATGACCAGTATGTTAGACAGAAGTGAACATCCTCAGAGTAATAGCAAAGACCTTGTGAGGATGGTGTGATTTTACAACCTCACAACCTTTGTCGGTCATGAGACGTTGATTAATGCTTTGTAATTTGAAAAGACTTCATTAGGACGGTAATAATATCTCTGCTGTCACCGGTTATTCTGCCATGTTTAAAAAAATGCGCACATTGATATCAATGGGTGGGGTCCTCTGAAATAAATGATAACAGTGCATCAAAAATATTAAGTTATCTTTAGGGCAATGGCTGAAAACTTTGGAATTATCTACCGAGTAGCAGGCTGCTACTCTGTATTTATTTATTTATATGAACTGTGTCAAGGGTCGTCCTTTACTTTGTAGGCTAAACCTTCTTGATTCTTGATCTTCTTATTAAAACTTCGCTTAGGTTTATTGAGCATAAAATCAAAATTCACTCATGCATGACATTTTTGTAAAGCACACAACTGACAGACCAATTTAACTGAATTTTTTTTTCAAGATGTTCTAGATGCATGCGATTATCACTGCACTTGCAATACATTTTTATTTTCTCTCTTTGTTATTATTATTTTCTATTTTGTAACTTGACAAATTATTCCCAGACAGCCTTGATATAAAGATACCACGTTTTAGCACAGTGTATAAATGTAACATTTGAAGTGAATTCACGTTTTAGGACAAATACTACACCTTTAAAGTGACCACGTGTCTCTTTATTTATATAAAATACAAGCTTTCAAATGAGCTTCTCTCTGAGAACTTATTAGAACTAAAATGGGGCAGAACTAAAGTGGCAGCCAAAAAAAAAAAAAAAAAGTCAAAAACCCAGCACCACTCTTTGGAGTCACACGTGGCTTGCCACTGAAACAAATTTTGCTATGTTGACAATGTTTTGGTTTCCCACAGTGCAGGAGAAAAAAAATACTGCTATACTCCAAAAAAGTTTTCAAAAAAGGCAACTGGACTTGTAGATTTTGGAGAAGACGAACTGAAGAAGCTATACTCGGACGAGTGGTGAAACGTCTTCTCCAAAATCTACAAGTCCAGTTGCCTTTTTTGAAAACTTTTTTGGATTACCATGACCTGGATGACTGAGAACCTTCACAGACATATACTGCTATACTGTTTTCTTCCTTTTGTACTATCAATACTGTAAAACACTGTGAAATTTCGTCCTGCTTACTAAAATTTACAGTGATATCCTATATTTAAGCATACTAGGCGAATACAGTTAATATTTACATTTAAGTATGCAGCAACTTCTAATAGCGTTGGGAAGTTAAAAAGGTGCACAGACCCATACAATATAGAGACACTAATGGTTTCAGAAGGGTATGGGCTATTATTTTAACTGATGAAAAAATTCACGATCACGACAGATAATTACAAACATTAGGCTCAGTTCATATCTTAAAAATATCAAGAATTAGCAAAAGACAACATTTGTGAACATTTCGATTTTATTCAATTTATTCAACATGTACTGCCCAGGTTGGGCATTGACATTTCTGTGGACGGCATGGCGCGTTTTTTTTTTTCGCGGTCCATGCGTTTGGATCGCTGGATTTTAGCGGTATCTCTCGGCCAGAGCCAGAGCCACGTTCTGCAGGAACTTGTCCACGGAGACGTGAACCTCTGCAGTGAAGTCTGCGGGGAATAACATGGCCAGCACCAAGATGATGTTGTGAGCCAGGATCTGTCGTGAGAGAAACACACATGTAAAGTCAGAACCAAACACCGCCACTGAATGATAAAGTGAATACAAGAGAAACTTTGTGACTGATTGTGATATAACTTCACATTTGAGCTTTTGTGTATAAAATACAAAAAAACCAAAACAAAAAAAACCTATAGTTTGCTTCAGTGATCGTTCCTCCACGGAGCTTACCCTAAAGTTGGCAGGGTCCACTCTGAGCTTGGAGGCATGCAGCTCGCTGAGGCTGGACAGGGCTCCAGTAATATCATCAATCTTTCCCACGGTGTCTCCAACGGCCGCCATGATGGTCGCACCATGCTTTCTCACCTGAGCGGAGCCAGGGCTCAGATCAGGCCAGTGAGAAAAGTAGGTCTTGGTCTGAGGATATGAAGTCAGTGTCCTGTAAAAACGTAGATAGAAGAGGTGAAAATAGAGAGATGTTATTAGAAAAGAAAATACAATGATGTAAAGTGGAAGCAATGATGTTAAGTGGAATCATTAAATAAAGAAAACTAACCTGGCGAGAGCCTCAGCTCCAATTTCAGCGGACTTCGAGGACGCTTTGGCCCAGAAAGCCTTCACCACGGCCTTGTCTTTTCCAGAGAGACTCATTTCTGCTTTTTCTAAGTAAAACTCTATTAGAAAAATCAGGTGGGGACGATTTGTAACTGTCCCTTTTTATATGAAACCAAACCGCACCACACCCAGTAACAGAGCCAAACCACACCTCCATGAAAGAAATGGCTAGAAGATAGTTACGGAGATTAACAACTCCCTGCTCTGAGATATATCTTTTATTAATCTGTTACTTTGCATGATAAATAAATAAATAAAAAATAAATATCACAAATGTTATTTTTATGCGAAAAGGTGACATATAATCAAAATGACAAATGTGGATTTTACAATGAACGACACAACCATTTAAAAATAAATATTAAACGGATTCATCAGTCATGAAATTATTAATACTTGTCGATATTTTTCTTTTTCTTTCCTTTGGTTTTTTTAATCCTGGTTTCACTGAATATTTATGCAAAACGTCCGTCGTCAGTATTATAATTTTATAATTTACTACCATGTTTACCTTCCTTCGCATGGCGTTTTTTATTACAGGTTATTAGTCTTGCCAGCGTTTTTTTTTTTTTTTTTTTTTTTTTTGTTGTTGTTGTTCCGCCCGGATCCCCAAGTACTGGCAAAGATCCGATCTGACTCATTATGGGTATCAATCCATCTTCTCTCTGACTCTGCTCCAATCAGGTGCTTCCGAGGCTGGGAGGTGTGGCATTTAGAAATTAATAAAACCCCCAAGAGACTGACGTTTTCAAAAGGTTTGTGATCAGATTTTTCTGAGAGAAATCCTTAACTTCAACGTCAACATGGTCGAGTGGACAGACGCCGAGCGCAGCGCCATCACATCCCTGTGGGGAAAAATTGATGTGGGTGAAATTGGACCCCAGGCTCTGAGCAGGTGACCTGTCTTCTTTGATATTCACTCTGATATTTCATTAATTATTGACGTAAAATTGTTTTTTCTGTTTAGTACGTTGTCATTCTCAACAGGATTGTCGAATACTACGTCATTTTCTTTCTTTTTAAAAAAAAAAAAAAAAATACGTTTTCTTTATCACGAATCCTATTATTTCAGGCTTCTGATTGTGTATCCCTGGACTCAGAGACACTTCGCGTCATTTGGCAACATATCCACCAGCGCTGCCATCATCGGAAACCCTAAGGTGGCTCAGCACGGCAAGACAGTGATGGGTGGTCTGGAAAATGCTGTGAAGAACTTGGACAACATCACCAGTACCTATGCTAAACTGAGTGTCATGCACTCTGAGAAGCTCCACGTGGATCCTGATAACTTCAGGGTAAGTTAACACTGACGTCATCTCTCATGAAAATAAGAGATGATCTTTTCAATCAGTGTATTTAATGCCACTCTCCTACCTTTGTAGGCTCTTGCTGAAATCATCAGTGTGTGTGTGGCTGCCAAGTTTGGCCCCAGCGTTTTCACCCCTGATGTCCAGGAGGCCTGGCAGAAGTTCCTGGCTGCGGTGGTCTCTGCTCTGGGCAGACAGTACCACTGAGGGTCTGGAGAGGCACTTTTGGGTGCGGCAGACTTTTTCCAGTTTCCAAAATGTCTCATCTACTGCCTTAAAGCTGTTGCACTAATGCACCTAATAAAAGTCAAATGAAATCCACCTCTTTGTTCATGAGTGTTTGTATGTTGTGAATGTAGCAATATTTATTATTCATTGTTTGATCCCCTTGTGGCTTCCTCTGCCTATTTTATTTCAGTGATCTACACAAATATCCACAATGGGGGTATAATATAGTCGGGGTCCATGGTAATCACACCTTTTTCTTTGTTGAATTCCAGTCTGTTTAACATCACACTTTCCGTCAGTGAGAGTGACCCTTTTTAGACCACCAGTCCACTACAACGGTTTAATAGTCACAGTTCTGTGAGGTTAGAACTAAGCATGGATACTATATGACTAAAAAAAAGAGCCAATAAGCTACTGTGGTATATAAACTGACCTGTTTGTAAAGGATGATTTGACTGCAGCCTTAGAACATACGAAGTTGGTTGACCATACCTGTTTCAGCATTTGAGATAAAAAAAAAAAAAAAAAAAAAATGTCATAAGGGAAGGTATATATGCTGGTAACTCATTCCCTCTTTTGTAATGCCTTATCCTTGTAAACACAATGTTGCTGGTAATCTGCCTTCTTTGAAAGTGTACGATTTGGCATCAGTGGGTGGGGTCTTCTGAAATTAATGATAAAGCTGGATCAAAAATAATCATGCGCCAAAAGCTGAGAATATTTGCCAAGTCACACCAAGTGTCTAATCTTTCTTGTCAGCTTGTCCAGCCAGGTCATCTTGGATCTATGGCGCATTATTAAATAAACTTCTAAATTAAAATTTTACAACCTAAAACTAAATCCTACAACACAAAGTTATCACATCTTTATGTGTCTAGTTTCTCATGGGTCCAGCTGCCATTTGCACACACTCATTTATCTGAACCAATTGAACAAACCTCTAAAGCTCGTTATGTTTTGCTGTTTTGCTTGTGGGAATACAGGACTGTCAGCTTCTGTAACGAGAGGTATAATTCTTATATCATCTTTTTTTCTCAGAATAGCATAAGCAGGGAGCCAGGCTCACTCAGAGAGTGCAAGGGAAAGTGGCAAAAGAAAGAGATCAAACTTTCATTACATATCATGAAAGGTCCGGCATAATATGAAGTGATTGTATTCAAGGTGTTTATTAAAAACAGGAAGTCCTTTTAACATATTTTTTGAAATATGTCATTGCAGCTGAAATTCCCCCAAATAAGTCTCAATTTACCAAACACATCAGTGAAAATTTATTTTTGTGTCAGTGACAACACAATGCAAATCCACCTTTGTTATAAATGCCCTACACAATGAATTTTTCCACTGAAGCCTTTGACATCAAGTGACACTGAGCACGGTAATAGATTTTAAGTTGGTAAAACTTGCTGCCTTAAAAAAGGAGTAAACTCAACTTGAAGAAAGCCTCCGTTTGAATTCAAAAGTTATCACCAATGTTTCAACCTGATGAGTTAAAACAACACTACTCTACAACTCGATTACATTATCCACTGAAGAAAACTCATTTTACCATGTCAGCTTAGCTCACGAATCCTCTCTATCTCAACTGAACAACCTAATATTATTCATACCAATACAAATGTTTTTGTTTCTGCTTAGATTTCTCATCTTGACCACTAATGGCAGGTTTTAAAGTGTACCTAAACTTCATGCAGATTCAGCTCACATCTTATTTGTTCCAAAATGTAGCTTTTAAAGTATACTAACAAGATGCACAAAAGTTTGGCCTAGAATTAGTGCCCAGTGGCATTTAGGGCGTTCAGACAGTAGGACATTTGATCCAGCAAAGACAGTTTAAAATTCAGTCATGTTGGTGAGGGAATGGTTGCTAAAACCCAAGCAGCCATAACTCTTATGGTGCCAGTGTTTTTGCTAACATTGCAGTACCATGGTTTAATAATTTTCCATAGCATTGCTTTACAGGTATCACCATTTTTTTGTAATAATTCTGTCTGTTTAAAAAAAACAAAAAAAACACATCAGGACTGGCTGCAGCCTCTGTATTTCAGAGTGTATTTTTCTCCATCACCCCTCCTCCTGCCCAACTGCTTTTTTCAACTCATAACTCAAATATGTGAGTTAAATGAACACAGTCCACACAGATAAAAACCTGCAAAGTCCAGCAGTTGATTATTTGTTTTTTAGTTTTTGAAAACTTGTAAAATGGAGTTCAAAATAATAATAATAAACTCGCCATGGCTCTTGGAATTATAAAAAAGATAAACATTCGTTAAAAGGCTGTGATGGTTTCTAGTGAGGGTCTCAGAAGTGTATCCTTGTGTTATTATTTTAATTGGTGAAAAAAAAACTCGATCATGAGGGAGAAATACAAAAACTCTCCCCAATTTGGCTCAACTCATCCTAGATCTTAAAAATATGAAGATATGTCAAAAATGAGCAAAAGTCAACATCTGTGAACATTTCGATTTTATTCAATGTATTCACCATGAACTGCCCAAGTTGAACATTGACATTTCTGTGGATTGCATGCTGCGTGTTTTTTCGCGGTCCATGCGTTTGGATCGCTGGATTTTAGCGGTATTTCTCGACCAGAGCCAGAGCCACGCTCTGCAGGAACTTGTCCACGGAGACGTGAACCTCTGCAGTGAAGTCTGCGGGGAATAACATGGCCAGCACCAAGATGATGTTGTGGGCCAGGATCTGTCGTGAGAGAAACAGGTAAAGTCAGGAACAAAGACCTTAGGATGCTGAATGATGGCAGGTGTTTACATTTATAACCTAGTTTGGTTCGGAGCCTACCCTAAAGTTGGCAGGATCCACTCTGAGCTTGGAGGCATGCAGCTCGCTGAGGCCGGACAGGGCTCCAGTAATATCATCAATCTTTCCCACGGTGTCTCCAACGGCCGCCATGATGGTCGCACCATGCTTTTTCACCTGAGCGGAGCCAGGGCTCAGATCAGGCCAGTGAGAAAAGTAGGTCTTGGTCTGAGGATATGAAGTCAGTGTCCTGTAAAAACGTAGATAGAAGAGGTGAAAATAGAGAGATGTTATTAGAAAAGAAAAGACAATGATGTAAAGTGGAAGCAATGATGTTAAGTGGAATCATTAAATAAAGAAAACTAACCTGGCGAGAGCCTCAGCTCCAATTTCAGCGGACTTCGAGGACGCTTTGGCCCAGAAAGCCTTCACCACGGCCTTGTCTTTTCCAGAGAGACTCATTTCTGCTTTTTCTAAGTAAAACTCTATTAGAAAAATCAGGTGAGGACGATTTGTAACTGTCCCTTTTTATATGAAACCAGCTGCACCACACCCAGTAACAGAGCCAAACCACACCTCCATGAAATGGCTAGAAGATAGTTACGGAGATTAACAACTCCCTGCTCTGAGATAGGATTATCTTTTATTAATCTGTTACTAAACATGAAAAATGTCATAAATGTTTTGCTTTTTATGCGGAAATGCGGCATATACGCTGAATGACAAAGGTGGGTTTTACAATGAACAGTATCATCTAAAAAAAAATATTAAACTGATTCATTAGTCTTGAAATTACACACCTGTCGATATATTTCGATTTAGTAACTTATTCCTGGCTTTAATGAACATTTATGTAAAACGTCCATCTTCAATTTGATATTATATACTGTGTATAATTTTATACACATATATATATTTTTTATTTACTTTCATGTTTTACTTCCGTCTCATGGTGTGTTCATTACAGGCCATTAGTCTTGGCAGTGTTTATTTGTATTTCTTATAATAAATAATAAATATATTTAGTTATGTATTTTTTAAAAATTGCCAAGTGTTTTCCCCCCTTGATCCCCATACTGGCAAGGATTCAATCTGGCTCGTTGTGGGTATCAACTCATCTTCTCTCCGACTCTGCTCCAATCAGGTGCTTCCGAGGCTGGGAGGTGTGGCATTTAGAAATTAATAAAAACCACTAAGCGACTGACTTTCGCAAAAGGTTTATGATCAGATTTTTCTGAAATACATCCTTAACTTCGTCAACATGGTCGAGTGGACAGACGCCGAGCGCAGCGCCATCACATCCCTGTGGGGAAAAATTGATGTGGGTGAAATTGGACCCCAGGCTCTGAGCAGGTGACCTGTCTTCTTTGATATTCACTCTATTTGATTAATTCTTGACGTATATATATTTTTTAGTTAGTTGTGTGTTTTTTTTGTTGTTGTTGTTTTTTTAACTTTTATCACGAATCCTATTATTTCAGACTCCTGATTGTGTATCCCTGGACTCAGAGACACTTCGCGTCATTTGGTAACCTGTCCAACAGCGCTGCCATCATCGGAAACCCTAAGGTGGCCCAGCACGGCAAGACAGTGATGGGTGGTCTGGAAAATGCTGTGAAGAACTTGGACAACATCAAGAGTACCTATGCTAAACTGAGTGTCATGCACTCTGAGAAGCTCCACGTGGATCCTGATAACTTCAGGGTGAGTTAACACTGATGTCATCTCTTATTTTCATCCATTCTGATCTTTTCAATCAGTGTATTTAATGCCACTCTCCTGCCTTTGTAGGCTCTTGCTGAAATCATCAGTGTGTGTGTGGCTGCCAAGTTTGGCCCCAGCGTCTTCACCCCTGATGTCCAGGAGGCCTGGCAGAAGTTCCTGGCTGTGGTGGTCTCTGCTCTGGGCAGACAGTACCACTGAGGGTCTGGAGAGGCACTTTTGGGTGCGGCAGACTTTTTCCAGTTTCCAAAATGTCTCATCTACTGCCTTAAAGCTGTTGCACAAATGCACCTAATAAAAGTCAAATGAAATCCACTTCTTTGTCTATGATCATGTGTACATTGTATAAATGATTTCCTTGAAGGATTACTAAAATATTGTGATTCTGAGTGTGAATATAGCTCTAATATTATATTGCTATATTTATTGCTCAATTGAATGTTTGATTTCTCTTGTGACGTCCTCTGCCTATTTTATGACAATGATATGCACAGGTGTCCACAAACAGTTACGGTGTTAGGGTGTAACATAGAGAAGTTCAAGAGTAATCAGATTTTTCTCTTTGTTGAATTCCAGTCTATTAAATCCACACTTTCAGTCAGTAAGCCCGCTGGTGTAGTCCAGGGTCACTCAGCAATGTGTATATCCACTTCTAAATTTTGTGTATAAACAACCCAGTACATAAGAATTTCATACTAGACTGTAACATTATGAAACTGTGATAAATGCCCAGAGATTATATCAATGTCCATGAAGCTCATTTGTCATTGTAAAGGACTAAAAGTATAATGTTAACCAAGTTAGTTCACCTGACTGACTGAGCTACATGATCTAGTTTAAGTTTATAGTAGCTAGACTGGTAGTTGATTTTAAAGTAAATTAAAGTACAAGAATGAAATAAAGTGGTTAAACTTTACGCTTAATCTGTGTCTCTCCTTTTGTTGCCATGGCTTATGAACCAAGACATGACAAAGGGCAAAACTGAGAGTATACCCACTTCTCCATCGACGACTACACCACTGAGTGAGCCTAAACCATATTAGTCCACTAAGAACTAAACATGGAACCTATAAGATGGAAAAAAGAGCCAATAGGCTACTGTGGTATATAAACTGACCTGTTTGTAAAGGATGATTTGATGTAGCCTTAGAACATATGTAGTTGGTTGATCCTACCTGTTTCAGCATTTGAGATAAAAGATGTCATAAGGGAATGTATCTATGCTGGTAAGTTATTTACACTTATTATTATTGTATTGCTATATCCTTGTAAACGCAATGTTGCCGGTTATGGTGCCTTCTTTGAAAATATACAGTTTGGCATCAATGGGCGAGGTGGGGTCATCTGAAATTAATGATAACACCACATCAAAAACATCATGTTCCTAAAGCTGAGAATATTTGCCAAATTACACAAGTGTCAGTACTTACTGGCAGTATCTCTCATGTCAGCTTGTCCAGCCTGGCCATGACTGAAAAGTTGACCAAACCATCACTTGTGCATAGTGACTTTCATCTTAGATCTATGATCTACAGTAAGCCAAAATCATTTGCCAAGTGTGTCAATTATTTTAGACCACACATCAATGCAAAGCAATTCTTTTCATTCATTCAGTTGTATGCATGTCATAAAATAATAATATAAAATTAACAAATTATTATAGTTATTATTATTATTATTATTTGGCTGCAGTCTAGGTTATCGTGCAGCTGTGCATATGTGCCCTCACTCTGACTGAACAGTGCCCATTGAGATTGATATTATAAAAGAAAGGGAGGACTTTGTTGGAACCTAGGTGCAAAATCTCAAAGTAATTGTGATTGTATTTTCCTATTTTAAAGATTAACAGAACAATTTATTCTTATGGTAAAGTTATATTAGCTTTCTGCATGTTTTGACAATCTGCACTGCCATTTGTTTTTTTTAAGCCAATGCTTTTTAAGTGAAGCATTGGCTTAATATTTTTCTAAATATATTTTCAGACAGTAAACATTAAGTGATAAAAGGTATAAGATAGATGGACAACCAACGTAAGCAATAGGCGCTAAATGCAGTTACTGAAGCGGGGGGGGATCTTTTAACAGCTGCAACCTTAGTTCCGGTCGAACATTTTTCAAGGTAACACAAAACTTACAGTTAGCTAGGATGCTAAGATGATGCTCAACCCGTCGGCCGTGTTAGCAGTTGACCGTAAATATATGTACAATCAGTCGCAAAATAGCACATACAAAAGCGGCGACAAAACTAGCCCTATCAGCGTCATACTGGTTAGCTCTGGCAGCCGAGGGAACAAACTACTGTTTCGATATCCTTTTCAAAGAGTCGCTGAATGCCCGTCATCTCTCACAGGTAGGCGTAGCATTAGCATCATCGACACAAACAAACACCCAGTTGTTGCTTTCAAGGACCCGCTGCGTTCCTGGCATCGCATTCATGTAACCACATGTTTACAGGGGAGATGTAACAAACACATAGAAATACAATCCAAAACAGCAGATACGTTTTATTGTAATTGTAATGTTGCTACAAGTGTTAGCTATATCTACTTGTGTCCACTGTTCCTCTTTCGCACCAACATATTTCCTGTTCTGGGATTTTCTGGACATGACAACTGCTTTAGTGACACACACAAGTTCCTATGAAGACCCATACCAGCAACAAGCTCTGGTCTCATGCAGTAAAAGAGCATCACAAAGCATGTCTCACAAATGCCTGAAAGATCAGTGTCAAATCAATATCGTGTTTGTTGTGTTTCTCCCCTTGCTTAAATGTGTCCCAGTATGTATATGTTAACGTCAAGCCATAATGACTAATTCTGATTTCTGTCCTCAAGCAAAACAACGGAGTCCATATGCACTGAACACAGCTGGGGATGTTCTTGACGATCAAGATGGCGATTCAAGGTATTTTTTCGTCTTTATATAATCTTCACGGTTTTCAAATTTTAAAAGACAGGACCCACTGTGAGATCCAAATGAGCTTCTTAAGCTCATTACGCCCCCCTTCCCATCTTTTTCCCCCTCCAAAAAACAGAATAGGGTCACAAAGCTGTGGTTGATTTAGACCACATGGCTGAGCATTATTTAACTACCTATAACAAAGTCCTGTGTCTAGCCTTTGTCATGGGCCTAGCTGCTGTCCCTCGGAGTGAATCATAATTACGTTTAGCATGTTAGCATTTAGCAATTCAGCTCTTTGTAATTAAAGTGTATGAAAGCAGTTTTCTTTTGTTGTTCATGATAAAATGTATTCTTGTATATACTGCACAGTAAAAGGTAATCAATGAATATATTCACTCACATTAGAACAAACTTTTTGCATATGGAAAAAACAAGAAATCTAACATTACATATGATGGGTAGGCTATGCTATAATATAACCACAATAGTAGTGTAACAATTCCACAGACCAAACTTCCGAAACTAAAATGAAACATTGATGTTGTTCATTTTGTAGTTGATGTCCTGCAGTTTAAATAAAACAAATGGAGAGGTGCAGTGCACAGTGAGCAGTCACTACTGATTGAGGCAGATGAAACATGAACAGGCTGAAGTTGGAATTCCTACCTGTTTGCAACAGTGGTATTGATGGCAGTGCATCTGTTTTTCATTATGCTTCCACTTCACACATGGTAATGCTGGTCAGTCACTGAGCCATTAGAAGTATCCAATTCACATTTACATGCATAACTAGAAATAACTGGGAAGCGATGATAGATTTTCCCCTTCAAATATTGCCTTTTGACACTATTTGATACAGGCTTCTATTGCTTATGCTTATGATTTGTGTTATTTTAGCTATTTACCAAAACATAGTGAAGTTACAATTGCAAGGTGAATGTGACCTTAAAGATTTGTGATGGTGTGTAAACCATTTGTAGACCTCTGGAAGTGGTTGTGGTGAACCCTTTGCTGATGTCTTTGTGTCACAATAGACTTGAATGAGGATATGCTTACCTCCCAGAGAGTGTTTTTTGCTTGTCTGCATGTTGTGAAGGAGTTTTTTTCTTAAACCATGTCAACTATCCTGAGCTTATCCATCACTGTTTTGTTCTCGATTCTTTTTTTTTGTTGTTGTTGTTGCTGAGCTCACCGGTACGTTCTTCCTTTCTAAGAATGAACCAAACGGTTGGTTTGGTCGCTTCTCTTGTTGCTGCTATGAATTTGTTTTGTTTTTGTAACCAGGTCAACGCCCGTTTCACATCCATAGACAGCCCCTTTGAGCACATGTTGTGGGTCAGCACAAAAACACCATTCATTTATGAAGAATGAAACACTTTGAGCCAAGTGTCTAAAAACGTTTTTCATTCCTGCACATTTTAACTGACACAAATCTGTTTACATTATTGACATTAGGATGCAATCAAGCCTAAAGTAGTAAAAATTTGCTTGACTCAACATGCAGACCAGCATTTTCACCTCACAGTATCACATGTTTGTTCGGGTTATTTTGATGTCCATTTTATGCATTTAGCCCAACTGTGTGTTGCATTTTCCCTTTTGTTTGCTTTTTTTCTTCTTTTTTGTGGCCCAATTCCCATTTCAGAGAACAAACTCCACTAACTGACGAACAGTTGGTAGCAGGGTAAGATCAAATCATTCTAAACCACCTTTCCTTCGCTTAGATCACCCCTGTCTTTTTTATCCCCTTCTTTCCCTTTTTTTGTGTCCTGTATGGATCTCCAACCCTAATCTTAGTTATAAAGCCTTGCAAATGATCAGTAGAGGATGAATCGGTGCTTGGGTTTCCAAAAAAAAAAAAAAAAATGTGTTCAAAACTGTAATTTAAGTGTGAATTTGTCTTGAATACACTACCTTTAGCATATAGAGTCAGCTTTACAGAACAAAATTCAAATCAAATGCAAACTACAAGAAAGTAACGACACATTCTTTTCAAATTGTGGTGGTGGAGTAACTCCATAGTGTGTTTAATTTTTTTTTTCCTGAATATTCACACCTTAATTTGTATCCCTTTGGTTGCAGCATGAGTTACTTTAGTCAAACCAGCATGAGTCTTTCACATTCTTCATTCATATGGCGATTTCACTTTTTCTGCAAGGAGAATTCTCCCTCTTTTCTCCTCTCCAGTAGACACACACGCTTTGTTTTTTTTTAATTTATACTCTGATTGTTGAATTACACCACAAACAGATGCATCTGATTAATGTAACCCCTCTTATAGACAGGAATGTGTAAGAAAACTGAGGTAATTTGTACTTCCCCACTAGTCTCAGCTGCTTCTGTGCTCAAACCGCTCATCCCACCCTGCACAGCTTCTTACTGCGTCTGTGCTGCATTCTTTCAGGTTCTCGGACATCATCCTGGCCACCATCCTGGCCACCAAATCGGATATGTGCGGAAAGAAGTTTGAACTTAAGATAGACAATGTTCGATTTGTGGGTCACCCTACCCTCCTTCAGCATCCTCCCATCATTCAGGTAGGAGCAAATGGCACCTAATAAAAAGATGCAGCAGTTCCTTCTGGGTTGTGCCAGAATGTGCAAAGCAAATGTTTGGTCAATGCATACAGCTTGATAAGAAAACCAGCATGGCTTACTCTCTTCCTCCCCCATCTGGGGAAAAATATATACATATACTTTGTATATCATAAAATATTATAGTGATTTCAAACTGGTTCTGCACATAACAAGATAATAGCAGAACAAGTGGAAAATATTATATGGAGTATCAGTACAAAGTTTTAAGTTATATATATATATATACATATATTTGGGATATGTGTTTAACAGTAGCTTTATAAGACACTGTATTATATAACAGTAACAAAAACAGTAGACAGTGCTGTCTTAAATGATCTTATCTTTATCAGAATTGTTCATTTAGGAAAGTCTATTGTTGATAATTAAAACATGTCTCTTTGATGAACAACTGTTATTTCTCCATAATCCTTTAAATTCAATGTATGTCCTAACATCAGTGGTGCCCCCTACTGACAGTTTTTTAGACGATTGTTCACAGCCTGTGTTGCTAAGATGATGGCATTTCATACTGGGGTGGAGCCTGTTATATGATGTGAAAACATATGGCAATTAATTATTATTTCTTTATAAAAACCCACCAGTGAAAATGACAGGAACAGCTTAATTATTCTGCCATACAGAGACATAAGTCTCAGTCTGACCTGAACACTTCTGTTTCTATTAAGCTTGTGTACAGTTACTGTATGTACAGTTACTGTACAGAGCTGCATTACATTGTGTGTGTGCAGCTTTTATTGTTTCCAACATTTTGATAAGCAGTTCATTGTTTGAATCATGTTATGTTGAGAAACTTGAAGCTAGTCTTTGAATATGTTTAGACAAAGTCTAAAAAGAAAGTTAGACAATTTACTTTGACACCGTGGAAAAATAAGAAAAGAATTTGTCACAAAATAAGACATCTGAATTAAATTGGGAAGCTGAGTCGTTTATATTTTGACGTTAAACTTACTAAACAACTTACTAACAGAAAAATGAACTAACACTAACCCTGTGTGTAAGTAATAAAAATGTTCCTGTGCTATATTTGTGTGTTGAAGTACTGATCGTACCATATATAAAACAAATGTAGATTTGCATTTTATTGTAATGCCTTTCTTATTTTTAAAAAAATGTCATCTCTCTGTACAGGTTTCTAAAACGGATCCTTCGCCTAAGAGAGAAATGCCAACAATGATCTTATTTAATGTAGTGTTTGCACTAAGGGTATGTAAAAAAAAATTCAATTCAAAATACATGTTTACTAAGGAGGAATATGAATATCATATTTAAGATTGAATTAATATTTACATTTTAATGGTGTTATACTGAGCTTAACTGGCTGTGGGTGGGACACGTTGATTATGTGTTCTGTTAATCTGTGAGTTTGGTGAATGGGAGGCTTGTGTGTGTGTGTGACTGATAATATTCCACCATACTCTATCTGTCAGTGCATGGGAGGACACAGGGAGGAGGGGCGGCGAGTTTATTATGCTTAATCATGCACCCCAACAAGGCAGAGCCCGTTCCTGCCCATGCTGAGTCACTGTACCCAGTATTTCCACTATAGCCATGAGGGGGACCAAAAGTGCTTGGTCATGTTTTGTCCGCCCTGCAACTGCATACTTGTACTGTGGAAATTTCCAAAAGAACACCAGTGTGACTATTATTTTTTTATTATTTTCATATGGCCATCAGTATAGAGGTATTTTATTATCATTGTATTCAGCAACTCATGTGCAATTGCTTTTATATTCATTCTGTAATGAAACTATGACAACTGATCTGTTAACCTTGGCCGAGAGATGATTTTTTTAATTTGTGTTTTTTCTGTTCTCATTTAAATACTTGAAGGGGTCAAAACATAAAGATCAACTTTCAAAAAACCCTGCTATTTAACTAAAATACGCAACAGACATGAGTATGTTGAAGGTAAAGTCAGTGTGACCATACAGTTAATATACAGTATATAATTATAGTAAACCAATAAAATACAATTAACATCTATACAGGATATACAGGGTAACAGATTATTTATAAGATATTTACAGAACGAAGAGTATGTCCATAGTTGACAATGGATGTAGTGGGAATATATTAAATGTTAAAGGTGCATATATGTTTGCTACAAATAAGAGGTAATCAGTCAGTGGTATACTCTTGTTGCTTTTGTAAGTTACCCTGTATTAAAAATATCTGTCTCTCAATGTTGGCCTCTACAGGCGAACGCTGACCCGTCCGTCATCAGCTGCATGCACAACCTGTCGCGCCGCATCGCCATCGCCCTGCAGCACGAGGAGCGCCGCTGCCAGTACCTGACCCGCGAGGCCAAGCTGATGCTGTCCGTCCAGGATGAGATTACCACCATGACAGAGAGTGAGAACTCTTTCAGATTTGCAAACTTTTCCTGACATATTTAATGTAGCTTGTATGCGTGCTAACATTGCATTACTATCCCACATATTTAAATTTTATGATGTCAGCAGATGGAAGCCCCCAGTCCCCGTTTAGACAAATTCTTCCAAAATGTAAGCTAGCCAGGGACCTGAAGGAGGCTTACGACAGGTGTGTGATTGAGCACAATATATATTTGTTTAGGTTTTTTTTTCTGTGCAATATATTTTGAATATAAAGCTTATCATGTTATTGATGGGTTTTCAGCCTTTGTACGACCGGTGTGGTGCGACTGCATATAAACAACTGGCTAGAGGTCAGCTTCTGTTTGCCGCACAAGATCCACAGGATTGGCGGGAACCACATTCCCCCAGAGGCATTGGAGCGCAGCCTTAAAGCTATAAGGTATACTTGAACTCTTTATGCACTGTTGTTCTTCATACGCATTTTATTATACAAGCAGAATAACATGTTTACAAGAAGTCACTTAGGGAAGGCCCCCGTTACTACACTGTGCAAAATAAAACTTAAAATTACATTTCTGACAACACCCCAATCAGCATTAGTGGACTGTGATACTAAAAATGGCCTATCGCAACCAACCGCTGGTACTCCACCCAACAGCCCCTTCTCAGCTCATGAACTCGTAGGAATCTGCTAGTCTTTTTATTTTTTATTTTTTTACCCCCTCTTCTGTGTTTAAAATTGTTTTTTGATAACAAATATGAATGACCACATGCACACATAGCTTTTATATATTAGTTAGCAAAATGAGTTGCTGCAAATGAAATAGTTTTCTTATATGTTAACCTCATATTTTTTTTTAGGAAGAAAATAACTAATAATAACCATTGCTTTCTTTATTTGCCCTCATGTTTATATTGTTTATACATTCTCTTCTTAATTCATTGAATAATTATAATAATTTGTTAAGCTGATACGGCTGCGTGTCATTCGAAAACCTGGGACACACATACTTCACCTGTGTGGCACATGTACACAACTACCAATAAGCATTGCAAAAATCCCTCTTGATCTCTACTGGTGGATGCAGTGTTGATCTGCAGACATATAATAATAAATAATAAATTTAACATCTAATCATCCACCTTTTGTGAGCTCAGATGTTTACTTGCCGTCCATAGCCTCAAGAGTTTTCTGTGGGCCATACTGCCACCTATTGTCATGTCACCATACTTGCTGTGGTTTGGCTCAAAATCCATGTGTGTTTTATTTCTGTCTGAACAAAATGTGCAAATGGAAATAATAACAGTTTGAAGTATATTTTTTTATGTTTGATTATTTGTTATATTATTATAAATTTAAGTTTGTATATGAATGCACGTGTAGAGTGTTCAGATCGGTCAGATCATATGAGGCTTATATGTTTGACCCCACAGACCCTATCATGCCCTGCTGCTGCTGGAAAGTGAGAAGGCTCTTCTTAGCCAGCTTCCACTGGATTGCTCCCCTGCAATGGTGCGCCTCATCAAAACGTGCTCAGCAGTGAAAAACCTGCAGCAACTCGCCCAGGACGCTGACCTGGCCTTACTTCAGGTGTGGATACAACTGTTACACTATCTGCCTCAGATTTAATATCAAATTCGAATAAAAAAGAAATGTAGATATTGATTTAATTTGGTGATTGGGGTGCATGTCAGAATAATTTTCTTTTACATGCAATGCAAAAAATAATACGCATTTCATTTGTAGTACATGTATAATATAGATGAATCTAAATTCCTGCTCCTTTAGTTGTATGTGGCAGTTAAATAAAATACTCTTAAAATGTGAAAACGTGAAAAGGAAGTAATATGCACGACATTACTGTATAATGCCACAGAGGCTACTGTATTGATGGGGTCTTACTGCCATCTAGTGGACAGCATATATAATGCAGGTCTGTGATCGTTCCATGTGTAGGTGGAGGTGTTGTTTCAGTTGCTTTTGTATGTTCAGATATTGTTACTTCCTATTAAACAGATGACTTAAACATATTTCCTCACTCAGATCTTTCAAATCGCTGCCCACTTGGTTTATTGGGGTAAGGCGATTATCATCTACCCTCTCTGTGAAAACAATGTGTACATGCTGTCTCCTCATGCCAGCATCTGCTTGTGAGTATCTGTGAAGTGATGGTTGTCCATGCCTTTGTCTCATAAAGGCTTAATTATCCTTTTAACATTAAATTGTGATGTCTAAAACATCTGCTTGTTATATTACCAGACTTGCAGGACATTGTAGAATGAATTCAAAGAAGCCAAAATGCTCAGTGTTGTAGAATTATTTGTGCCATTTCTCCCTGAATAGGTACTCCCCACTGGCCGAGCAGTTTGGCAAACAGTTTCCTTCTCATGAGCTTCCCACTATGCTGGCCAAGTTCTCCCTACCTGTGTCGTTAGCAGAGTTCAGGAACCCACTGGAAGCTCCAGCACAGGAGGTAGGATTATTCTAACAGTCACGATCCTCCTGGTTTTGCATTTTAAATAGTTTCCCACTGTGTTAGTAAAATAAGAGAATGACATGACAAATGGGACAAGTGTGTTATGAAAAATGTATGAAGACTAGAGCAGTTTTTGTACACTCTAGAAAGTATATATTTGTTTTAGTTTTTAGGTTATTGCCCTCTATTTATAGGGATAATATGTTTTAAGAGCAGGACCATTTGGTTCTCCAACATGCTTGTTTGGGCAGAGCCGTTGTGGTTGAATTATACATGACAAAGGGACATAAACTCCAGCGTCTGCGTCCTCCATTTTTCATGAGAACAAGATCAGAGCCAAGGCTCTTTCTCGTGGCTCTATTTTGAGTTCATATGGCACCCAAGGCAGATTCAGAACACATTTGACCTGGTTACATGAGCATGTTCAGTTTTTGCTTGCTCGATGTTTAGCTTTTACCCACTTGTAAAGCTGTTTGCTGCCCTGCTCCTGTGCAGGCACAGCTCATCCAGATGGTGGTCTGGATGCTCCAGCGCCGCCTGCTGATACAGCTCCACACATATGTGTGTCTGTTGGTGCCGCCCAGTGAGGATGAGCCCGGGCTGAGAGACGAAGACCCTCCGCTGGCTGCCCGAGTAGGAGGCCGCAGTCTCAGCACCCCAAGTGCTCTCAGTTTCGGTTCACCAAGTATGCCCTCCTCAGTTCCCTTCTCTGCTTTTGCACTTACAGTTGTGCTAGCTCATACATAATCTATGGCTGTCTGTTGTCCACTTGTGTGCAGCAAGCAGTGATGACATGACCTTAACCAGTCCCAGTATGGACAACTCCAGTGCAGAGCTGCTACCTGGTGGAGATTCTCCGCTCAACAAGAGGATGACGGAGACGTTGCTTGCCAGCCTGTCAGAGCATGAGAGGCAGGTTATTCTTAACATCCCTGCTGCACAAAATCAAGAAGATCTGCGGATGTTTGCCAGGTAACTAAGTCTCCTTCTAACAGACTGCCAGAGTATATTCTGTGCTTTCATATTCCTGTTATTCTTGGGAGCAAATGGATGACATTGTGTATCCCCCTATAACTTTTGCTATGATGGAAGTAGATCCTCCACAATATCAAGAATAGCGGCAGTCTGTGTCAAAACTAAACCATTTGACAGTTGGACACAGGACACAGGTTGTTGGTTATAGAGAGTGTTTTATGAAACAAAATTTCATGAGACCCATGCTTTTATTTTTGTGAGTTTTTTGGGGGAAATAAGGCAGAATAAGATTATAAGTTTCATATCAGTCCATATTTAAATTACCGTAGTAATGTGGATATTGGATTTAGCAACAAATAGTGGCAGTCTGTGCAGTTCATATACATGAATACTAACCAACAACACTGTTTGAAATGTGCAAAAATATTTCCGATTCTTTGAGACCATGGCGGAGTAAATTAGACTCTGGTAGGCCACCTTAGTAATAACATTTTACAGCAAACCCTGCATTTGCCTCTGTTAGAGATGCAATTCGCCATGCATGCACTACACAGTCTGACTTCATTCAAGTTGATATCATAGTCTGACAGATGGATTTAGAGCCATCTTGAGTGACATGTAGTCATTTGAACACATTCCCTGCTTTCATTTGGTCTATGAGGGTCCCTCAACAGATGGGATTTATAGAGCATCCTATGGATCATGACGTTATAAATCACTTTTAATTAATTAATGATTTTTGTCTCACATAATACATATGTGTGTGTGCAAGACTTTGAATATAGGTATTTTAATTGCCTTCACAGAATGTAACCTTGTAACCAGCGTTCTGTCCTATTGAATTGTAACATAAAATGTCATCAGTGCTTTAGACGTGAGGCCTCTTGTCTCACGGTTGATTTGCACTGATAGTAAAAACCCATTTCGTCTTCTTCAGGCTGCTGCACTATTTCCGAGGACATCACCACCTGGAAGAGATTATGTACAATGAGAACATGAGGCGCTCCCAGCTTAAGACGCTGTTTGACAAATTCCGCAGTGTGCTTGTGGTGACCAACCATGAGGATCCCATTATTTCAATCTTTCAGTCACCCATGGAGTAGTGGCACCGAGACGGTGTCCGCTCCCCCCAACTGGAAAATGTACCACTTTGAGGGCAGGTAAAAGCCTGCCGTGCTCCCAGCTAAGTGCTCTTGCTCACAAGTGTTGTTTTAAAACACACAGTGATTGCATTAATGTGTGCAGATTTACAAAAAGCAGAAAGTATTATTCCTTCACGAGCCAAATGTTTGTTTACAATATTAAATTATTTTGTACATACCAGACATGCCTCGACGGTTCACTGTGAATATTGGGAGGATTGCGGTTTTGACTTCATCTCCCCCTTTCCCAGATGTGTTAGAGCATCTGTGCCGGCCTCTGAGGGGCACAGTGAGTAATGATCATTCCAGACCTCCAGCTACCTCTCCTTAGGCGTCCCAGAGGTGGCGAGAGCAAGAAGGCAAGTAGGGGAAGAGTCTAAACATTAGACAGGCTGTTTTTGCTCAGAGGGAAATGAAGCGTTCCAAACATCTGGGAAATCAATAAGAGATCAATTTCCCAAGTTTGAATATTTATTAAAAACCTCAGATGAAACAAAACACTAACAAGTGTGTAAGGTATAATGCAGAACCCTGTTTTCTTTTTCTTTTTTTCTGAAAGGCCATGATAAATTGATTCCTACTCTAGTTTTTCAATATAATTTTAATCTATTATTTTCAGCACAACTTTGGCTTAGTACAAATAACTGCAGTGTTTTGACATGAAATAGAAATAAGTAGCGGCTTGTTCACCAACAACAACAAAAAAAAAACACATTTTATATAAGTTTGCAATCACAATCAGAAGGTATTCTACCAGCTTGTCTTTCTCAGAACCACAAACTTATAAATAACATAGGATAACTTCAGTATTAATTAATTTCATATGTGTAAGAAGTCAAGTAGAATGCAAGTAGAAATTTGTGGCTAACATGTGGCAGAGTAGTTTCAGAAATATTCCTGTTAAGTCCTTTTCCCATTGTGCTGTCCTGTGGCAGACTGCACATCTGAGGGACCTAAATCGCTCATTACATTTCCAGACAGAGACTGTCTCTCTGCCTCTTTATTCACAATGCTAACACAGAGGTGCCCGCGTAGATAAAACCGCCATGGCTTCTTAGCCCATTCCCCGTGGGACTCGATTCCAATGCGTGGTGCTGACACTATATCAAGGGGTTTTGCTGGACTCGTGTCCGGATCCATCTCCAGCCACACCTCAGGGTCCGAGGCTAAGTCTCGACAGTCAAAACAGCGGGGTATATTTAGAGCCTGGCACAGCTTTGAAGGGCCGTTGCAGAGTTCTTTGTCCTTCAGTTGGCGGGCTCCCTCTTTGCGTCTGGCTGCTCTCAGCTGCCTCATGGCGGACTGACCCTGCAGGGGCTCGAGTGAACGCAGCAGCACAGCAGCACCCTCCCCTGAACAACACAGCACACAATATGCATCAGTCAGCAAGGCTCCACTCTGACTCCTTCCTTTATGCCCTTTACTAACTGATGATCGAAAACACAAACTGCCAGGTTTAATATTATATTAGTGACCAACACTTAGAGGAGGGTATATTAAACCAGAATACGTTTGCATTTACATGCATCTGTAGGCATAATCGGTATGTTTATGTATGCATATGTACACATAAACACAGCATAATATGATACATCTTTGATGGAGGATGTTTTTACCTTCACTCGACACGTTCATGCAGAGGTAAATGCCATAGATTGGATACACATAAATCGTGCCAGGCTTCATAAACATGGCTTTGTTCCTCTCGGTGCGTTTGCCTCCAGCTGAGTGTGAGGCCTTGTCCTCCCCTCCAAGGTAGGCTTCAGTTTCCACTATTCTCCCTCGCAGCTCAGTACCATCTGCACACCTGCGGACCAGCACCTGCAGGGATACAGGACAATTCACCGGACAGCTGCTGTCAGAATGCTGCCTGACACGGAGAATGAATAAGGCAGCAACTATGGTTCAAAAGTGAGTAGTTTATGAATGCATGTGTGTTTTGAGCCTTCTTTAATGGTTAAAAAAACAATCATGGTTTTAGACTGTTGATCCAGCAAAGCCAACATCTGAAGTTGTGATCATTTCTCGGGGAGCTTGGATTTGCCATCTGTCACGCAATATTGCAAGACCACAAAAGAAATACACACACTTAACACTTCATTAAGTACACAAGTGAAAACGAAATGAATTCTAATATTCAGTCTTGCACTAATTTCAGTCTCATGTTCTAATGTTGAAGCTGTGTCAGAAAGGTTGTAATTCAGCTGGATGATCATTTTACAGGTTGTAGTTTGTGGTGTGTTAAACTGGAGTGAATGGGGTTATCAAAATAATAGAAACACGTGTCAGTGCAACATAGCACAGTTGATTAGTCTTCAGAATCATTTTAAATAAATGCTAAATTTCTTCAAAAGTGTAAGTGAAATGAATATCGTTACCTTGCCGAGGAATGCTTTTGCCAAACTGATGCAAGGCTGCTTGAAAAACTCTTCACCCAGTCTGCGCTGGTGCCCACTATTAGTGAAATAATGACTTCGCTCTGTGTCAGCACTTGGAGCATGTTCACACTGGTAGGTAGGTGAAACTTTTAGTTTTAATTTCGTCCGACTGCTTTGTTTATTTACTCCTGCCTGTTCAGGCGCTGCTGCTGCCGATGCTAGCATCTTTCGTTTTCTCCCTGCCATAACCTTATCGCAAATCACGTCGAGCTTAAAATAAAAATGCTTAAAAAGAATTCTAGGAAACCACAATGGTATTATTTTTGTAAACCTTTAAACACTTTTATATATTTCAAAAGATTCACGTCGTCAGTTATTTCAGTCTTTCCCATCAGTAGTTGTTGGTGCATTAGTAACCAGGAAGTAAATCAATGTTGTGTTTCTCTTAAAGGGGCCGCGCACATTTTTGAGAGTGGCGATTTGCTGTTGAGCTTTCTTTGAAGTCCCAACAGATGCTTTTCTAGTACAATTCTCAAAATAATAATAATTTTCCCCCTTTAAGAATAATTTTCGATATGCTGATAGAAACCACGTTACTGGTGCATTTTCCCTGCTGCTGTCAGATCTTTTCAACCTCATTTAGATAATAAGAGGTTATATATAGAGCCCAGCGTGCTCTCGCCTGCCTGTGCCCAGGAAGTGAATGGCGCCAGTTTGGCCCCAGGCTCTGTGGGTCCATGTGGCTTTCTGGAAGACTAACACTGTGTGACATGATCGTGCCACTGCGGCTTCACAAGGGAAATACAAGATTCCTGCCGCCTGTTGCTGTTAAGCAGGGCCTATTGTAAAAAATAAAAAAAATGAATTGAATTATGATATGAATTAATCATCCAACTACACGTAGACAAATATTGAGATATTTTAAATATTTATACTTGTCTACATATTTCTTTGTGTTTTATCTAAGCGTTCTATAAACATCAAAATCAATGAAAGTCTCAATCTTCACTTTGGTTCTATGGCTTACATCTTGTTTCGGTGGCTCCTTTTGCAGTGTTGAGTGTGTTTTTCTCCTCTCAGGCTGATTTTGAAGCTTTACAGCTAGAGATGAACCTTCTTGATCTTTGCAGACTTTATAGACATTTGTTTCTGTCGAGGTTTTACACTTGTAACTTTACGCAACAGTGTGTTCTTCAACTACTCTGCTTCATTTAGGTTTCAGTGTTCTTATCTCTTATCGTAGCCTTTTGATATTATATTAGCAGCTAGAATTGAAATCCTGAACAACTCTGAATTCCAGGCTTAGATTTTATTTATTTTTTTCCTAGGGTTATTATTTATTCCGAAAAAGTAGATAGTCCTGTATGACAGCTGTGGAACCAGAACGGCAGGATCAACAAAAGTAATTCAAATACAAAGTCCTGGTCTGACTTACTGAGCCAGGATAAGTTCCAGACAGAGATCTGCTGAGCATGTTCAGCAGAAGTCTCATGGCATGGGTTGTTGACTCTGTCATGGCTGGTGAACCAGTGAAGGCCATTGTTTGCTGTGACTGTGTTTCCACTGCCTTTCAGCGGGAGCTCTGTGGTCTGGGGCTAAGCCACTTTCATTGTTGCTGCCACTGATAATCTTAGCAGCCACAGTTAAGCATTGCATTCTGGACCACTTTCAACTCCAGCGGCCACCTCGCTCAGCGCTCGTGGCGCTGAGCAGGAACACCAGAGTCTCATCTGTGTGTGCAGATGGACGAGCAGAATGCTGCCCCACCAAAAATATCTTACTACACTGTGAGTCAGAGGAGCCTATAAAGAATGGGGACTGATCTGCTGCATTGATATTCTCTTGTTACGCAGCAGTACTAAAGAAGTGGCTATTTGATTATTATTAGCCACAATAAAGTTAATGCAAGAATGAAGGCTTTCACATGAATCGGTTAATGTATTTTTATAATCTATTTATATGATTTCTCTACAGTAGCAGATTGGCACTTGTGTCATTTGCACTATAAAAATATCACACGGAACACAAGACTAAAATGAACTAACTAAAATATTACCTCTGTTTTTGTTAGTTCTATTTCTATGTGTTATCTTCGTTATTATTGCCAGTAGCAGCCTTGTAGAGTGTCACATCAGGTTCCAAATGTTAAGATGCTTTACTTGACAAAGGTAGAAATGTTATTTTGGGAACAACTGTAAATACTGTTAACTGTGAATATGGGTTTATATACTGTCACAAAAAGGCCTAATTGGCCCTTTTGATCATTTGGTGAATGACCAATTTATGATTTTATTCCGCACATCATCATTGCCTCATCACCCTTCATCTAACAGTTCACATGCGAGCTTGCTGCTCCTTCTTGTTTAATTATTTCCTGCAATGCTTCAAACTGATCTGATGTCAAAAGTGCAAAAATGTCTTGTTTTATTGATGCATTTTTTACCAACAAGAGAGGTAAATGCCAAGCTCACTGACGAAACACGTTGCATTTGCTGTGATTACTAAATGCCAACTTGTCTTTTGCCAGTTAAACCATGTCAGCTCTTGGCAAATGTCTCAGTCATGGCAATACTGGCAATATTATTATGATGGCTGAGGTAACCCAGTAATTCAGTGCAGTTATGGCCATAACTGCACTGAATAATTGTTTTTTGCTTTTTTAATTATACAATTGCCGTATATCACTTCAGCAGCTTTGGATGTAAGGGCCATTGTTTGAGGCTTAATGAAAAACAGATTCTTAACAATCATCATGCTAAATGTCTGCCGATGATTTAACATTTTTCATTCACATCCAATTAAAGAAGCATTTTTCCCACAATGTCCCCATGGATGTCCAGTTTGTAATAGTACAAATATGGAAATCATGCAACGCTTACAGTGGACAAATTTGACAGATGTTAAAGCCAAAATACTTATTTATTTTATTCATGCATTAGTTGCTTTTCTTCTTTCTGAATATTTTCCTGAATCAGAAAGGAATATGACTAAACAGACAAACTCAATACAAGTATTACAATGGCAGCACTTCAGCAACACTGTTATTAACCAACAGAGACTTCTATTATGAGAGTCAAGATTTAAAAACGGACACCCATGAGGCTTGCCGGTGTAAATAAACACAGCAAACTATTAGTGGCCATGTGTCATAGCGTTTGAGATGCTGGGATAACCTCATGTCTTAGTCTGTGCTTAAATTTGCATTGGTTACATGATAGCATCATAAACAAGACCTAAAAATCAAGTGGTTATTTTGGAGAAGAATTAAATCCTAGCAATCACCGCTCCACTACAAGGTGAGTAAAGTTCAATTGTTGTTGTTTACAGAGACCTTTTTACTATCTCGTGCATTAAAGTACATTAAAACCATGCATTATTAATTTGTTCTTATGCTGTCAGTGAGCTACTTTAACAATACGTACAGTGTATCAGCTGGAGTATTGCGCTCCAAGAAACCGTTCCAATCGATTTTTTGGTGAAAAATACCCTATGTAACTGTGCAGTATTCTTACTGAGATCAATTGATAAGCCTGGAATGTGCATCCTCAGTGTGTGATGGGATTAATTATTAATTGATGGTAATTAATGATTCATGGGTCTCTTTTCTTGTTTGCTGCAGAGGTGTGGTGTGTGCTGCACAGGTGGCCTGGGCTCTCACTGGGAAATGGAAACAGGGGGGGTTTACTTATTCACACCTGCGCAACAGACACAGGGTATTCTTTTTTGCACATCTGGTGTTTCGTTCCTACAGCTTTTAAAACCGGTTCTGGATCGTTGTAAGTGTGCGTGTGTGCACCTGGGGACCTCCTTTTGTACCTAGACCAAATATATGAGTTTGTTCTGCCTTATAGAAAATTAGTGATGCATTTTTCAGGTTGCAAGTCAGTTTATTTTCCACACACACTAGAGAAACAATTACAGTTTCAAACCAGCCTGATGCACATAAGAGAAGAGAGTCAGTTACAGGCTTAGTCACAGGCAGCTGCTTTTGGTAGACTATCAAAAGTCCCGAAAAATTCCAGCAGTTTGTTTTATTGATTGAACGGGCACTAAAACTGCCGGCTACCTGACCTTTCTCGGCCTGCTCTGATAACAGTTTCCTTGTCTCAGCTCACACCTGTAGCTCTCTGAGGGAGCAACTGTTGAGTCAGGCAGCGAGGCAGGGAGGGTTTTCTTCCGGATCTTACAGGTCACATAGTGAAAACAAGGCTGTATAAGCTACATATCAGCATGGCCACACATCGAAAGCCCTTTCTGCCTTCCTTCAGCCTCCCACTGTTGTGGTATTTTAAGGCAATAGGTGGCCTTTTACTAGTGACATACTTGTACTTGGTTGTGCGATCAGTGCTTGCAGAAAACTGCAACTACATTGATCAATTGTTTCTTATGTGTCGACAAGAAGAAAAGAATGCACTCAGAAATGAATCCTTAAAAAGTTACATGATTATAAACAGTAGTTCTCTTTTGAAGATGTAGTAAACGTCACGTAAATGTCTCCCATGTACAGGTAAAAAAAACTCCCATGTTCAGAAAGGATGGTCTCCCTTCTGCTTCGGTGCTTAGCTGAGGAGAGAGGAAGCCATTTATGGACCGTCTGACAATGTCCTTTTGGTTAAACATTATCCTTACACTCAACCCTTTTATCTGTGTCTGATTGATGGGCCTTCAGGGAGATGTGAGTGCTCCTACAGGTTCTGTGTTGCTTCCTAATTGGTGCTTTTGACCCAGCTTTAACCCTCCTCAGTCCCAGGGGGACCTTCACCATTAATTACTGTGACTTCATGGTATATCAATCAGGGACTCCTGGTAAGCCAGTGAACCATCCTTACACAGTCGGGCACACGTAAAAGAGTTGACAGAATCTGATATACTCATGCGTGAGGTAGGAATACTACCCTTTGCCTAATTTAAGAGCATGTCTTCGATTGAGCCTGATTCGGAATGTGGCTTTCAGTCATACTGACACGGATGACACCCATGGGTGGAAGACAGGGAAGAAAGCTGAGCTGAGAGGAAACTCTTACTCATCATATGGTGAATAACGGTTGTGAAACCTGTCTTCTTTGTTCTGTATGTATATTTAGTTTTAGCTTTGCATTTGAACTGATTAAACCCAGAGGACCTTTGGATCAGATTTATTGTTATAGCGTAGCTATTTTTACTTGAGCAATCGGTTTTGGTACTTTTCCCTCCACTTGAAAAATAAATACATCTCAATATGTCTGTTTCCTGTAGATCTGTGCAGAATCTTATTGAAATTACAAGAAGTGAGACACTCTTGTGGTCCCTTGCATTAGTAATACAAACAAATCATCTGACATGTCAGCACAAAAAGGAATCATATTATGTCTTGGGGTAGTTCAATACCACAACGGTGCTAGAGTGTTATATAAGTTAATAAATAAGCAGATCAAAGCAAACCACGAAGGAAACCTTTACAGAAACTTGAGACGCTTGAGCCCCAAAACCTCATCTGAGTAAAACTCTGCACTTGATGCCCCTTGTCAGCACCTCAGAAACCTCCTGCTTCCTAGCATCCATCACTCTCCTAGAGAATATTCCAAGGTGGATCTGAGCTTTCACTGAAACTAGGGTGGAATGCACTGAAATGGTCTTTTCATTAGACGGAGCAGCCGGATGGATTACAAGCTGCCAGAGAAGAGCCTCATTAACTCAAATTAAATTTCCGCTTTTAAAGAAAGGGGATTTCGAATGAGCGACTTGGCATTCTTTATACCATTGATTTTGAGCCAACAAGCTAGAGCAGCCATGTTAGATGTGTACACATGCAGTGCTCAGATTTGCATGCACGTACTGTGAATAAATGTGTGGGATTTATATAATAGTCAACAGACAAACATTTGCTCGGTAATGAAGCAGGACTGTGTAATTTTACTTTGTGTAATACATTTGTCATACTCTTCCAGCTTGTAATGTGACGTCTATTTCTATGTAATGCTTCATGAAGACATATATGCAGTTTTAGAAAGAGGTGCAAACAAAAAGATTCAGACACTTTCATGTACTTATTGAAATATCACTTCGAGGCACGCCATAATGTAATTTATCGTTATCAGTGATTTTGTGGGATAGCTTCCCAGACTTTAAGGAGTCAGACATCCCTAAACACTTATCTGAGGATTGCATTTTCTAGGTTCAAATTTATCTTTAAAAAACCACACCCACCTTTTTATTTAATTTTTAGAAAAGCATTTTAATGTCTGTAACAAGAGCCAGAATGTCATCAAATCAAATATTACCACTTAAAATTCAGTTGAGATTGAAATACAGGAAGTGGGATTGTACAATCTTTTTTTTTGTTTTGTTTATTATGCGTCTTCATTGTAAATCATTGAGCCTTTCACTTAGAATATGCCTTTATATTGGTGTGACTAGTTTATTGGTTTGTTCATAGGTCATAAAACACGCAGAGAAGATATAGTGGCCCGTGCAGATAACAGGTAGCGGTGATTTCAGCCAAATACTTTAGGCTATATTGCAAGTGGTTGGAAATCAACATCAAGAAAAATAATCCAATTACTTATGTATTTTAATTATTTTTTAGTCACTCAGCTATGATCTCGTTTATTCCCCAGACTACGTGATTATTTTCCTTGTTGGACAGGCTACAGTCATGTCTTTTTAATTTAAAGGGCCCCACAGAGATGTCATGTTTCAGTGAATCTGTGTAGATGGTGAGGGTTTAACGCTTCAGCCCCTGGACCCCACACTGTCACACAGGATATCGCTTAGTCACCGCCGCTCGCCGGGAGAAGCAGCGCCTCCCTGCGTACGCACCGATTGGTCGGCGATCTTGACGGGCTTGCCTTCTCCACAGACCGTCTTCACTCCAGGGCGGGGCTGACTCTCTCCACCAAACTGAATTAGGCTACAACCGGAGGAAGAAAACTTACCCAGGGTCGATCCATGGAGCAGTGTGGGAACGCTGTGTCCGTAGGTGGGAAGCAGAGAACCGGACGGCAGCCACGTTTCGGCTACATCGCCCTGGACTGTCTCAGCTGCAGTTGTGATCAGGAGTGACCGGATCGAATACTACGGCGCCGGGATTGGCTTAAAAAACATCTGCGGGGTGGAAAAAAAAGACGCGCGTTTGTTGCCGCTGTCAGGATGATGTGACACTCGTCTGGTGTCTGGGAAAACATCTGTGAAACCGGATTTTTATTCGCAGCTGGAGATCAACTGAGCTGGTGGTTATAAGGGTAAGTTGTGTCATTATGTATCGTGACTGTCTCCCGTGGTCGCCCATACGGAAGGCAGCGGTCGGAGGAAGCGCTCACGCGTCGTGATCGAGGACGAAGCGCTTATGTAGACCGTGGCATTACCGGTTAATTGGTCGACATGGGAATCCTTCACGTTCAGACTTTGCGTAATAAACACAGCATCATTTAGCTGACAGGGTGCTGTGCCATTTGCGCTGCTTGCAGTGGAGTTTTCCTTGTGGACGCGGGCTGTTTAAAGTGCTCGTGTAGTGTAATTGTTCACCTTTAGGCCCCATCACCTGTTTGAAAAGTGTAGCCTGAGCCACACATTCAGGAGATGTTAGAGTGGAATTAATGGGGCGTGAAATGAGCTTAATGTCCAAAAGGAGACACAGGCTGAGAAGCTAATTTACTTACAATTTTTTTTTTTTACCTGAACTTAGCCAGATTCGGACCATTCCCATTAGAGCCATATGAGCCTAAGGCATTTTCATTTTTAAGATCAGGCAACATAGTTTAATGCCATTTCAAGAAAGCTCCAGCCTTAGGCCAACTGTTCATTTTGGACAAAGGAATGAACCTGAATGACTAAGAGGTTGTTGAACAATCGTGCAACACATTCACGGCAAAGTCCCACTAGTGTGACTAGTCATTCTCCTCCCACTTCTCCCCTTCTCCCACCCTGGCCGTCATCAGCATCACTATCATCTCCCTTAAAGGAAATTATGAATGTTAAAATGTAATAGCAGTGTCACAATCAAGCGTCCAATATAGGAATCGGCGTGCAGGTGTTACAAAATTCATGGCAAATGGTGCGTAAAAAGACCAAAAAGCGGCTTGATCTTGTCATACCACCTCCATGCAACCTCTTTGAACCTTAAAGTTATGTTGTCCTTAGATCTTTGTTTTCTTTTGAATTGTGCCTTTCATGAGGCATCCACACACTGTGACTCAAAGTGACTCATAGCGGGATACGGAACAGACTCCACAAAATCACGCACATGGAGGGGCCACTGAAATGTCTAGATTTGAGTCATCGGGAGTCGGAAGCTCCGGGACGACAACACACGGTACCAAACTACAATGTTGTTGACATCGGAAAGGTTACGCGCACTACTCTTCTACAATACTTGGGCCGACTGACGTGAAACCATAGACACACTGTATTAAAAACTGCTGAGTTATTTTGGCAGACAGGACATAGGAGCACATGGCCTGGTTTGTGTGCCCAGTGTTCCTGAAACCTTATCACATGGAGCGAGGGAGGGGGTGCCTTCATAGCTCGGGGTGATGTAATCACACCAATAAAGAAAGCCCCCCCATGTGTGATAGTGGCAGTCATGCTTGTCCTCTGTATCTTCTCCAACTGGACTCTGGAGAGAATATTCCCTATGTGCGTTCATGTTTATGTGGGTATTTGATACTTGGAGGTGGCTTGGAGTAGCTCTGCTGAAGCAGGTCGACAGTCCAGACTGGCCTTTGTTGACTGGCTGGTATGCAAGTTTTTAGAGGGCTGCTGATGGGGGCCACACTCTAGTCATGCCTGCATGACTCATGGTGCGCTATCTGTCCATCAGTCTGGCCAAGTGCACAGTCCTGCGCAAGTGCTTCATTGTGCTGCCTTCAAAAGAGCTACAGATCAGGATTTCATGCTCTGTGGTCACGTTATCAACCTACATTCATTGCCAGTTTTTGCATAGTGCAGCTTTGCAAAAGCATGCGCATGCACACCTTAGGGTGGTTTTTCAAATGTAGTCTATAATCACTTCAATATGGCATATTCACAGGCAGGACACAGTTATTAAGCTCAGTGTCGACTCCCTTTGTAGAGCTGATGGTCCATCCAGATGATGGAGTTCTCATGAGGATAACAAAGCAGCTAGATTTCCTGGAAGAAACCTTCTGCAATCTCAAATCTGCCTGTTCCCGACCTTGGGTGTATTTTCTGCACTTATTGGTCAGTCCGCCTGGTTTCCTTGAGTTCGTATGAAATGAGCGTCACTGGGTTGAACAGTTCCATGTGTGCAGAGCACATGCCTCTCTAAATAACCCCAGGCTGTTTCACCAACAAACACATCTGTATCACAATTCAGAGACTCGCTTACTTGAGAAGCCTGTGTATCCAGCAATCTTAAATTCACATTTTTTCCTAACTACGCAGAACTTTGCTCTCATGTGTTCCAGGATTATCAGGGCAGTAACAATCGCGTTACATCTATCAATAAGAATGTCTCTATCTGTAATTACACTTATAAGGGAAGTGGATTCTTATTGTTCACAGTTGTATGTATTTATTTCTACTGTTTGATTATTAATAATTATTTTATTGTTACACCCACATATCCAATTCCAAATTTTAAGAGAACAAAATATTTTCTAATCTTGTAGATAGCATAGTTGCTAAGTCTGACTTGATCCTAATTCTTAGTCTGAGAGAAATATTAAAATATTTATGACTGCGTGCACCGGTACACCACAGGGGTACGATTACAGAGGTTTTGTGCCCTATTTTATAATCCCTTTGATAAAATTCAACATATTTTAATGACTGAACTTTTCCCCGTGACTGCATAATGTTGAAGACATAGTGTTTGTAAGAGATTAATGACAAACTATTGCTGAGCTGAATTACACAGGTCTCTCAGGCTGTCTGTTGTCTCAGCCAGTGTGTGTGACAACTGCTACAGTTGAGATTTGTCTTCTGGGTTGATTTGTGAATGCGGGGCATGGCAGGAGTACCTGGAGAGGTCAGACATGCTAACCAACTCGTTCTGCTACTTTAGAAACAATACGCACGCATTCCTGCTAAATATATTCGTTACAACTGTTCCCACAACTGAACGCCTCCACCGGACATTAGCTTAAAAGCATGTCAGGTATGTTTGATGGTGAGAGAGCCTCCAGGCAGTGTTTGATCTAGTTTCTCACTTGTACTCGCTCAGCTGAATCTGACTTTGATGTGGTTATATGGTTGTGAGTAAGTTGTCAAGGAACAGCGATTCATCTTGTCGAATAATTCGTGGCAAAATAAAAACTGTGCCATGTCTCTAGTGTCTCCAGTGCATGTGAAATATGGATAGTAATCAGACACTGTCTTGTTAGAAGAGCAATAAACAAAGACACACAGTTTGTATTGGTTGTGGTTCACCAATTTCAATTATACAGGAAGTGGGGTGTTTGCTTGGAAATACAAGGTATACACAATGTCAGAGTGCTTCCCCTGTTGACAGCTTGACTGTGTGACTCACAGCTGATGCATCCAATTCTTCCCATCCCATGACACCTTGGTGGCTGCATGATGCAGCGGCAGCCATGACGATGAAATCAGATGTGATGTAATGCTGTAATGCAGTAGCAGGGCTATTTCAGGTCTACCTCTAAGCCTCCAAGGCCTCCATCTGCCAGCATGCCACCCTGCCCTTCTCTCAGTCAGCACCTCATCTGTCATGGGCCAGACAGCCATACGTGAACCGGCATTCTCAGCATTTACTAGAAACCTTTCATGCACAGGTTTGGAGAAACAGCGTACAAACTTGAAAGTACATGCTACTGTGAATTGTTTGCACAGCCATTTGTCTGAAGGCAGCATTAGTCTGTTAGCCCAGATGAAAACATCTAATTTAGGATTGGTAGTTAGAGGGTGTTTTTGGTCTCGTGGCCTGTGTTCTCACTGACATGGTGTCTGAGGCTGGTTAACCTCAGGGCAAAGCTCATTTTCAGGGCTGTGGGAATGTTTTTTTTTCTTTCCAAGAAGCCCTGCGCTTAAGACAAGCAGCAATGACTCCTTGACCTTTGATCTTCATATTTGAGTGTGAAGAGTTCTCAGAGGGCGTGTTTGCAGATAACCCAATAACTATTTTTACCCCGAGCATCGAAACAGAAACAAATATGCCACCGGGTATGTTGCAATTGCAGAGTTTTACCTAGGTGAAATTCCGTAACAGCTCACGTGGGCTTGAGTTACAGCAATGGAACTTGATGGGCAACTTGTGAAAAACCAGAACCGTCTGGGGAGTTTATTAATGATTATATTAACTAGATTTGTGAAACAGTCTGTATAGTGATTGAGAGAATCAACTGAAAGTCACAACATGTTGTGCCAGAGGAAGAAATGCACCAGTTTAACAGGCAACACGAAAGTCGTTCATAAAAATGTTATATGAATGATAACAAAACTGAGTCCATTTTAAAAGTTTCACTTATCACATGAATGTAAAATAAGCTTCTCCAACTCCAAATTGTGCTTTTCTTGTCTGTTACTAGTCCAGGTGGCTGTATTACCGGCGCCGTATATTGTCTGTTTACTTTTCTGGGGCTCATTGTCAGGCACGAGGGCCAGCTCAAGGAACACCCTGACTGATACAGTATCACAGCACTGTTACAGCGGCAATGAGAGTGCTGTTTTAAATAGTATAGCCTTCCCCCAGGCCCACTCTACAACACCCTCCCACCCCCCACCCCCCACCCCCAGCCCGTTCCACTCCCGCCCCTCTATCTTTGGCACAGTCAGTCGTCATACCCAGAGGCTGTGAATCCTCATTGTGTGCCAGACTGCTAAACTCAAGTTGACTGTTCCCTGAATGGAAGTGCACACACAGTTATATCAGGACAGTTTCAGTAGTCCCACCAACATTGCATACCATGGACCAAACTCATTCCAGCCGCTTTCCCAGAAACGAGGGCGTGTTTTGGGCTCCTGTGACTTGTATTTTACTGGCTTTTTTCTGAAGAAGTGGCTCTTAGTCAGTGCTCATTCTTTGGGCTGACACTGAACCATTTATTTGCTGAAATACCAGTGGTGAAGAGTCACCGGTGGTGCATCTTTTCAAATATGATGTGGAGATGTGCTTTTGCTTCAAGATTTTATCCATTTAGTTGGAATGATTTTATGGTGTGACAGTCAGATGGACTGGTGTATCGTCACACCAGACACTATTTGCATGTTTGACATTATCTGATCTTGTAACTTTCAGCTTGCCCTTTCTACTTCCTCTATTTCTCATCAAGCTCACTGCCAACTTTCCATCCATCTGGCAGCTGACAGAGCTTGTAATGTCGTGTGCCAGGGAGAATGATGTAAAGCCTCTAATTTCTGGTGCCCAGTTGATCACGCCCAGTTATAGTCAAGGCATCACGGTGGAAGCCTAATATGTGGTGAAGCATGTTCACTCAGAAAGTGGCAAAGACAAATATGAACAGTAATATAAATAAGAAGTAATTTATTCCTGGAGTATTTCTGAGTTTGTACGCCCAGCAAGAAGTTATTTTTAGTTTAAATTCTCTCATCTCTAACCCAGACATTCGGTCTCGTCACCAAAATTACATTTCCTAATGAGTTGTCACTCCTGCGTGACAGGTTGCCAAACCCTCAAAGAGTATGGAAGCACCCTTATGTGTGCGCCCTGTGACCTGGGGGGAAAATCTGACTGTAGTTGTCCAGACAAAGGGTCTGTGTGTTTTCTACAGTTACATCAGGGCTGAGGAGGCCTTCCCCTCACTGGGGCTGTGACGGTCCCAGAGGACCTGCCCCAGTCTTCCCAGTTTTCCTGTGCTTTGTGGGAGTTTTCCACCGATCTGTCGGCCCAGCTGCATGCCTTCATTTGTCCTCCTACGTCTCCCTTCATCCTCCCTTTACATCTCCCTGATTCTGGCTTAGAGGTCACGGCTTCACCTCTGTGTAACTTCCTTAAAGTAGCCGTTATCAGAGTTAGATAATTAGCTGGTACAGGCATAAAATCATCACGTCTTCAATACATTTTGGGATTGTAAATCCTGTAAATCTGACTCTTACACAACATGGTGGATGATATGAATGCTGTGGTTTGCTCAGTTTGTAGTCAAACATTTGTATTGTCTTCATGTTGACAGTACTTTTAGCTGAGGGGGCAAAAATTTTAATTATTTCATCCATAAATTTGTTTAGAAGATTTCTTATTATAATGCACATGTGAATAAATGTAATGGAAAGATCTGTTTGCTTCCCTGAATTAATGTGTGTAATGCAAAGGTTCTGAATTTGCTTTAGGTGATCTCTGTACATCTTTACTCTCTTATTGATTTTTTTTTTTTCTGAGAGCTTATCCTTGAATATCAGTCACTGAAGTGACACCACCCATCACAAATGGCACAAAGACCCACATCTCACCTCACACTTTTCTGACTCATTGCTCCTCAACCTACGCTGCCCACATCCTCTGCCAAAAATATCTTGTGACCCACATTTGATTCCGATGACGGTGACCGACTAACTGTCCCACAGATTTCTCATACGGGTTGGAAATCTGGGTTGTGTAGTTACTTTTTTCATACAGTAGTTTAAGTAGAGGTCATGTTGTAGTTGATGTATGTGTCAGTGATTTGTTTGCTCTTTCCACCACATGCAGCAGTGGGATCGAGAACTCACACTGTAGATTTAGATAAGGACTTAAGGATCACTACGTCAAATCAATTTACATTCCATACACCACGACCGGCCAGACCAACTTTGCAAGATTCCTTTTACAGTGTCTCCATCTGTCCTTTCAGCTATGTATTTTTCTCAGAGAAACACAAACTAGGGAGCTTTATTGAATAAAATCCTCCTGCATGAGAACCAAGTTTGCACTATCATCCCAACCAGACTCTCTGTGACAGCTGTGTTTGACCGTCAAGGCTCAGAAATCTGTTGAGTTCCCGCTCCCTGTGTCTCAGACTGTGCTCACCTGCACACACATCTGTGCACTGATACACACCTGATTAATTCGCCCACATTGTGCGTGCACGTGTGCACGTATCCACAGCCTGCAGTGAATAAGTCATAATCGATGCAGCCAATCAATAAGCGGTACCGTGGGCTCTACCCAAGGAGACATTTGTGAAGGTTGCTCCCATTCAAGGCTTTTTGTTAGTAATCTTGGCATGGACATGAAATGAAATGTTTAAAAGACTGAAAAGGTAAAAACCTTAATTAGACCCTGCCACAAAGGCTGAGTCAATCTATGACAAAAACTATTGAGGTGTTGAATGGAAGTAAAGACTGAGCAGGGGTGACTCATATTGAAGAGAATAAATTTGTCAAGTATTTAAATATTCTAATATTAGACAGCACGATTAAAGCCTGTGTGCATGACTGGTGGGTGTAAGCTGTCCATAGAGCTGCCAAGACATACTGTACATTTATGAATATTTGATGTGTTTACATTACACAAATATACATATTTTTATCTCATATATTTGATTCTGAACGGCCAGGAAAAGGAAGGAACTGAATGGAAGGTTTTCCAAGAAGTTAACATATAATATTAATGTAAAAACAAGTAGTGTGTTTTTGATTTTGACCAAAAGTACACTGAGTACTTTTTAAATTTTAAATCCACTTTTTTGTCAAGATTTTTAAAACTTCGGAAACTCCCCTTAAAGTCAGCCTGAATTTGGAAAGCTTGGCGTCACTAGTCTTAGTGGCGTCATCAAAAACTACGCAACGGCGATCCATTGCTTGAATCCGTGGTAATACCGCTAATTCGCATTGCCCCGCTGATATAAGCCACACTCTCCTCTCTTCAATAGACGTGTCAGTTTCAATATCACACTACACTGAGATCTCACTCTCTGACCGCTCTCTGCGGGGCAGGAGTAGGCGGCAGGCCTGACTCAAACGGAGCCTATTATTTTAGGCGTATAGTGACGTACTCTTTATCGTGGCCAGGAATAGGATGTGTATGTTTACGTGTGCTGTGTGTGGATGTGTTCCTGTGCATGTGAGCAAATTTATGTTGTTTCCGTGGTCATGTGGACCGGACGTGGATAATGCGCCCGGTCTGCAACGTGTTTCCTGCCTTCATTTTCACATTGCCCCCTCCTCAGCTCTTCGTTTCCTTCCTTCCATTGCTCCTCAGTATAACAAGCAGTAACCTGACCTCTCCATGCTGGTGGTCTCCCACAGAGGATGCGAGATGACATGGTTGATGGTTGTCCTTTGTGAAGTATTTTTAACCCTGTTGATTGATTCGATCATGAACAGTTAAAAGTAGCTAACCGTTTTTTAATTTTTTTTTTTTTTTTTTTTATGACTGAATACACATAGTGATATAGTTTCCATACCATACACACCACACATGATGTCTCTGCTAAACCCTAATGGACTTAACTCGTCTTGTGCCTCACCCTGAGTAATTATCTGAGCTGGGAATTTGCTTAGTTCACTATTTCCACTGATGGGAGAATGAAAACGTCAGTGTCTCTTGTTTTTTTTTTGACTACGATGAAGCTGTACAATGACCCTTGTTCAGCCCGGTCTACAGCAGCCCATACAATGAAGCCTTTTGTAGTCTTGATTCAGGCTGATATCATGCTGGAAACTATTTAGATGGCGATCACATGTTGTCAGGGCACGCTGCTTCTGAGATTCTCCTCTTACTCACTTAATGAGAGAATGTCAAACCTCCTGTACACAATAAGATGCTTGTATGGAGCCTCTGCGGGAGCTGGGATTTTTAGGGCAAACTTACTTCCCTTTATTGTCTAGAACGGCTTCTCCTTTTAAACTATACATTTTAGATATCAAAGGTGGGTAGGTTTAAACCTACAACCTTGCCGGAAAGTCTCATTATGGCCAGTAGCGTGAATAATGATCTTTAACATTAGTAATGATTTTAATCTGGCTTGACAACCCCTGTTTAATTTGGAAATTTAATATGGAAACAAATTAAATTTCTGTGGTTTTGGGAAACGGATTTATGAAACTGTGATTGCTTGCAAAACTGTACACTGTAAAACTGCTTTAAAAACATTTTGAATGCAATATTGAGTTCATCACTTACGCTGACAGCTTTATGTTTGTTTTACTAAATCAAATTGCGTAACATCCATTTTAACCCTGTGAGCAAATTATACTGTATTATATTAGATTTTCTGGTTCATTTTAGACATCCCCGTCTAGTCAGGTCAAGTCTTTTACTCAGTTTCATTAACGGCTCTCAACGTGTGGTTTGTCCATAGTGCTGCATACTCTCCATGCCGTGAGGTGGAGTAGGTCAGGATTCGCCGGATTTTCCCATTCTGTGGGACGCAGTGAGCTTCCACTTGTGGGCTAAATCTAGAGATCCAGTAAGTTGATGATAAGCATCTATGCCAAACAAAATACTGTGATTAAGACCGGGCAGCTGGAGTTTGACCGTAAAACTAACTGCTAATCAACAGCTTTATCCTGAATTCAACCAGGTCGTTTCACTTTGAACTGATACAACGGGGGGTTAACAAAACTAAGAGCGGTCACGGGGTACCGCGCGCAACTCTCTTGTTATTGTATAAAACCCTATCTGGTTTTCTTGGCCTGTGTAGGATATTTAAATAGCCCGTGGCGAGGGAGTTTTTACTGTCAGCTGCTTCCTGAAGATTAGAGACACAAAACACAGCTCTGGACTGAGACATTATACAGATTTAGTAAGTCAGCCTTATTTTTTCCACCAGAGTGAGGACAGACCTTCCCTCTCTGCTGTTGTGAGCTGAGATAGGTGTGTTAACAACTCAGAGAAAACAGATGCATGAGCTGAGTGGCCTTGGCTTTGTGCAGCTACCTGTATATGCACAGCAGACCCAGTAGGACGTATGTTGTAAATAATTAACTTGTGCAGAATAACTAAATAATTCAAGTGCTGAATAAGCCATTAATGAATTAATGTTTGTTATTTATAGCAATAAAGGCAGAAAACCTGGACCCAGAGCAGAGTTAATATTCAGTTGATTGATATTCTGCTTGTAAACACTGAGGTTAAAATCATTCTATGTCTTGGTTTCTGTGTAGGATAACATGTCGCTGGCCCTTCCTCTTGATTTCCTGCGCAGGATATTGCACAGTGAAAGGCTTGGCCCTGCGCTGATAAAATAGCAGCAACTATTCTCTAGCTCCTTTATTTACCTCGAAATATATAAGGCTTTGTAGAGGTAGGGAAGGAGTGCAGACTGTACGACGGTGAATACAGATATAACTTCCAGTAGCGTTCATTTTTTACAGAGATAAATGGACACGTTCAGTTTAATAAAACTAACGTGACGTGCTCTTGAGAGGTGTATTCATGTTTGCTTTTGTCAGAAAACAGCCCAGCGCCCAGAGATTTGGATGTTTTTGTTTTTTTTTAATGTTCTTCTTCCGTTTCATCCAGACGTACATTCACAGTTGAGTTCTATAAATATCCCACATGAACACAGCCTGCTGTTAGAAGGCCATTTATACTTTTATAAGCTATTCATATCTCTGGCTCACGAGCCTGTCATTTAGTAAACACTGTTATGACAAAGAGGGAGCCTGGCATTAGACTCAAAACACTCAATACTAAAATCACCACAACTAAAAGGTTAAGCCTGCATTGTAAAGAAACCCAGACCAAATTCCGCGAGCCTGAGCTAAAAGGCTATGGGGGGAAAAAAACAAAAAAACATGGGAAAAGCTGTTCCACCCTGAGTATGTCATTAAGGCCTGCCATCTACCTTGCCAGTCGGCGCAGCCTCGCCTGCCCACCATGCCTGCCCCTCGGCTAGCTGTGACACTTGATCACAGGGTCAGCTGCAACAGATATTTCTGCTGTCTCTGTGTGTATTTTTTAATGCCGTAAGGGTTGGTTTGGTGTGACAGCCTGTCACATGTCACTAGGGTCAATTCATATGACTGCAGCGTACACTGGTGCTCAGTTGCATTCTCTCTTTGGCTTGTGTTGCACAGTGTTTTCCTCTCTGTAAAAAGGACAGATAGAGATATGGAAAGGGACTGTAAGCATGGGCTGTGGACCACAACTTAGTTTTATTTTTGTGTGGAAATGTAGAGCAACAAAACTAGTGACACATGAAATGCTCTAATTGGTCTCTTAGCTACTGTATATAATGCTTGTAACTTTGTATCTAAATCACAGCTTCCTAAACTGGTGAAGTCATCTGACATTAATGTCTGCTCAGCAGTATAACACATTTATTTTTAGCGCCTGTTTCTGTTCCCTGTTTCTCTTCTCCTCACTCAAATGAAAAATCAGTAGCTTTGTAGTCGGCTTCTCGATTCATCAAAGTTGAAGGCACACAATGTGTTATATAAAGATCAAAAGCCTTGTTCTAATGTTCAGATGGGTCTCAGATGTATGTAGGGACTATACGAGACACATGCCTACAGTGTTATTAGGTGCAAATGATTTATGTTTATATTTGTTCACTGTGAATTGCCAGATTTGCCTCCACCCATTCACTGGAATGACTGTATAGTCATGAGGTTCTGCTCATTATTACAACATTTGAGGGAGCTGGTTTGTGTAATCTGCAGGACATTTCATATTTCATTTGAAATTGTTTCTAGTTACCAGTGAAAGAAAAACAGGAGTGAGTGCTTGAATATCGCAGCTTCCCTCCATTGTCTCCAGCGTGGATAGAGGCATAGGATACAATTGGTAGTAGGAGCATCGACAGCGATGACTAACTGTTTGAGAATGGGGAAAAACATAACCTGGTTTTGTTTCAGTGCGTCCGCACAGAGTACATGGAACTGTGACACATCCTTCAATATTGAAAAGGCAACACTACATCATCACGTAATTGAATTTTTTGTCCTGTAGCGGACCAAAAAAACAAACAAACAAAAAAACAGGAAGAGAGAGGGGATGAAGGGAAGAACAAAGGCCTGAATCCAAGAAGCACTTCAGCTATCAAGACTGAGGCATATTCACTCCCCAGATTAACAAGCTCGTCCTGCCTGTGCATGCCAGGCAGCCTTTCTTCCTACTGTCCAACCTGCCTATATAATCCCTGCTGCGAGCAAAAAGAGCCCTACGGCCAGGAACCTCAGGCCCTGCCAGCCTCAATGACACAGCTCTCTCAGCCACCCTAAGTGTGGCTGCAGTTGGTCCGCCTCCTGCAGAGTAATGCACAGCAGTAAAGTACACACAGTACCCGGAAACCAGCCAGCTCCTGTCCATAATGGTTAGACTTCATGTGGTTTCCGGCGCTACCATTTTTACTTGGTTCAGCTTCAGCCAGAGATTTTGTGGAATGTGGGTATGGCATGCACTGAGATTATAAATGTCCGTGGATAGAGAAGATTTCAAGAATGTACAAGACTAACTACCCCAGAAATGCTTGATTCATGGATTATTGTTCAAGAACACTTGATATGATACAGTCAAATGCAGTTTCGTGTCTATATTTTTAAAAAAAATGTGGCCATGAATTTATTTTTACGCATGGGAACTATGGACTGAAGGTTTTGAACAAAGCATCTGCAGAAAACACGATGGACCCACTATGAAGGGGCCACAGGCAAATTAGTATTTTATTTATGATGAATTTGAAACAGAAGAGCAATGCTTTCTTTTAAAGCTTCTGCAAATATTTAAAGCCAAAGAGGAAAAAACTGTCTATGCGGTAGAACAAGTCAAAAATGAAGTAGTAGTACGGCCCTCAGTGGCAGCATAAGCCCCTAAACCATTAACTCTGGATCTGCTGTGTTGAGGTGGCACAATGAGCTTCTTACACCTTGTCTTGCCTCACATGTGAAAGCTGAGCCACTGTGTCTTTCTCTGCATGACAGGACACCATTTACCAAGTAATTTTATTAATGATAGCTTGGGAAACCTAAATTGGTATGCAGAACATAATGCAACAGATTGCAGCTCTCTAGACAGGGAAGGGGAGAGCAGTTATGCTTGTCAACCCCAGTCATCATTGCCCATTTGGTGTCCCCACACCTGGGGAGGTCAGCTTGTCTTCTGTACTTTGCTCACCTGTCTGTCTCCTGCACCCTAATATGTCCTGAACAGGCAGCCCCAGAATGAAAAGCAGTCCAAGCATCGTTGTCATGAGTCTCATGAGTGGGAAGTTGGGTTTTTTTTCCACATGACGGCATCAGCCTAGCCTTGTAACTTGCAATGCCCAGTAATGGATGTGGGTGTTTTCCCTTTTTAGATGTGAATCTTGAAGTCAAAACAAATCTGTTTGAGAAACTTGATCAAATCACGGGGGTCTAAAGAATGTCAGCCTTTAAAGAGCACTGGGAATGTAAACACTATGGGAAACTATTACACGCTTCAAATTGTTGCCATACGCTATCTCAGGCAGAAAAGAAGCCCGATAACCTTCAGCGTATGATAAGACACTATGGTGCACTGGCTAAACAATGGAAGATTGAATAGTTTGAATCATTCTGTAAAGGCTGATTTTCTTTTGTGACTGAATGCTGACCTCAAGGAAGAGCTAATCTTCCAGTCTGGATAATTGCCAAAGACTGAATTCAACTCTTCTCCCCCCAAAGATATCTGTTTCTGAAACACTTCCTGCCTAAGTCCCATCTTTCTCAGACAGTCATTTTTAATGTGAAGAAACGCGTTGGTGTCTGTCTCCGCTTTACTGGCGTCTGAGCAGTGACTATGCCAACTGTTCCAGCGAAACTCCTCCTCAGACACGAGTCACAATCCCATGCCAGCTCCACTGCCATGTTGACTTTGGAGGGGGACAAGAGAGAAAGTGGGAGACAGACTTCCAGGCCTCTTGGCTGTCGGTCGAATGTTGGGAGGTTTACCTTGGGCTGTGACCAATTCTCTTACGATCCACTGATCACTGTTTAGCATCCTTTTTGTGTATTTGACATGCTAAGTATGAGTATGTAGTTCCTCCTGTGGTGTAGAGGCAATGACTGTTGTCTCACTATCAGATTTTCAGTTGCTGTCTCACCTCATTTACATAGTTTCAAAAGTTTTAAGTCTGTATGTGTGGGTTTAATTTGGCTAACAAGTAGATAGCAGAACTATGAAGCCCTCTTACTGTACACATGCAAATAAGTATGATGTAAGTGGGAGATGGTATGCAGGAAATGAAGAAGGATGAGAAGCTGTGTGCAGTGTGCAACAATAAGAGTAGGTTGGTCCACTCAACCCTCCTTAATTCTCTAAAGACAGAGCACTGTCAACGTAGCATTCAGGACAAACAACGTTACAGCAGGAGGAGCCAAAGCCTAAGCAATCAAACAATGTCGGGCGCGAAGGAAAATTAGCTTCCCTTGCTGGCTGCTTTCAGTTCAGCTCTAATCTGTTGCAATCTGCAACCCCGAAGCGGATGCTCTCTCCCTCCCTTCACTGATCCGCTCTATATCAGGAGCCCTGCTGTTTGAACTAATGGCAAAAGTAATTAAATGTTGGGTATTGTAGCCCACGGCCAGAGGGAGAGCTGTTGTTTCAACAGCGTGTCCTACACAAGCCGAGATACCGGTGTCGCATTTGCATATCCGTATCATTTGTAGCTGATCTGTGAGTTCGTGCCGGTGATTCCTCTGTGATTTTACACGTATGTACTGTAATTCTGCAGCATTATTTATAAAAAACAGAAGTCATTGGGGAAGTCACGTTGACACCAAACACAGTACATTCGCCTAAAAATGACAGCTTGCATGCAGTCTGGTCATCCATCATCCTCCCTTTCTGTTCCTTCCCTTTCTGAATTTCTGACTCTGCACCAGCCGGCTTTGTTGGAGTCTGCTTTGCTAATCTGGTGCCACAGTCCAGACAATGTCACTGGAGGTCAAACCACATCAGGATAAATACCAAACAGGTGCACGTGACCAAAACCTTCCAGGTAGACAGTCAATGAAACTCAGTATATTACAAATTCTGTCTAGTTTGTCTCTCTGTGTAGAAATGTCAGCATATGACACAGTAACCCTGCCACAGCCTTTTAATTAACCTGACTAACGTTAAGTTGAGAGAGATCTGTCAGTGAGACCTTGTTTAAATGTTAACACAGTGGTGGTGACCCCTGCTGCCCACAGAGTGAGGTTTTTGCTTTCATCTCTGCCGAGATCCACTGACAACACTTCCCATCATCACTTGGGCTAAAACAGAAGTCTGTGGTACATTAAAATGTGAAGCAGATGTGGTCACAAGAAGCCATGGGCTGTAACCAGAGGAGTGAGGATGTGAACCAGTGTGACCGCTGAAAACTCAAAACCTCACAAGACTTGAGTTTGTGTCAATAGTCTGTTGAGGCGGCTTAACTTAATGAGACGCAAACGGAACTAACGTGAAGACAAAAAAGGGATTTTTTAATTTATTTGGGTTTCGCAACAGCCCGCAGCTGAGGAGACACCCAGTTTCGTAAGTTTACACATTTGCAGTTTGCAGAAACGCGCTTGGAATTTTGCATATTTTTCTCAAGTGCAGATTTAAAGACGTATGAATTATTTTTGTAGGATGCTGCTTGATTGCTTTTAAGTGCAAATGTGTAATATTGTGGAGTAAAGCGTTCGGCTCTCTGTGAGAATATGGGAATTAATAAAATGGCAGGAAACAACCCCAGAGAAGTGAGGTTAGATGGTGGGGCAATAAAAATGAAGGGCTGGTGATAACAAGGCTGCAGCTACAGGCAGGCTGTCTGACGCTGAGGTTTACTGTGCACCTCCTGTGGTCCTGAGGCATCGTCATGGGAATGCACACACAGCCTTTAGTCTCTAATAGACGTCTGCTGTGAGTAGAGCTGCTTTTAACCACAGAAGAAGAATTAAGTTTGACTTTAACTGTAGAATTATGGGATTAAGTCTAAGACTGCAAACTTCCCCACTCTCAACCCAATTTCTTTTTTTTTGGCTCTTTTTAAATGACTGAGATCTATGTGTTATTGTTTTGGGGACGACGTAAACAGCTGTAGACCATTCTCAGTGGTTTCCCCTTTACTATCTAATAAACACAAATATGTGAACGCCCTTGTCTGAATCAAGGGGCCTTAGCACCCTCTTGTGAAACAGTTTTGCAGCACAAAACCAATGTCACCATGAGGTTTATTACGCAAACCCGTAACTTCTGATTGAAATTGTCTAATGTTTCTTAAAATTTTGATTCACTGGGACTCATATGAGTAATGCCATGTGCTCTTTCTCTTTCCGTGCAGCTGGCAGGCCTAGGGTGGGGCAGAGAACATGGCTGAAACACGGCGGGAAAGCACCAGCAGCCTGCAAAGGAAGAAACCTCCCTGGCTCCGACTGGACATTCCCACGGCTCAGATGTCGCTAGATGAGCCACCCACTTTTGTCCAGGTGCTCCTTCTCGCTGAATGCCCTTCTCAGTATTTGGCACCTCGATAATTTATGTCGTGGCCTGTGTTCACACGTTTCCATCGCATCCTTTCCCGTGTAGCCGATGAAGAGGCAGGGGTTCCTGCGTAGTATCAGCATGCCGGTGGAGACGTCGCACCTCCAGTCTCCGCCCCGTGACCTGTTTGACACCAGGCGGCCTGTATTACAACGTCAGTCATCCATCACGCAGACCATTAAGAGGTAAAGGCAGCTATAAAATAATTAAGTTGTGCATTGACATATATATGGCTTATACTACCAACTCTTACAACATCCCAAGCTTGAAGATTATAATATAAGTAACTTAACATCTGTTTTACAGAGTAGCAGGCAAATAGTGTTTCGTTCGTCTGTGTTTTGTGTTTGGAGATTATGACATCCAGTGTAATATAAGTAACTCGTGCTTACATGAGATTACTTCAGTAATGATGTCTGACTTTCCCATAGCATGTAAACAATAACTTTCCCTAGTAACTAGTTTCTCTTTCCTTATGTTTGTACTTTCAAGACTGTTTCTGATTAACATCTTATGTCATCTCCCTGGTAATAACTTTCCTAATTTTGCAAATCTAAGTGAGAAACGTCGGCTCCCTCTCTGCTTTGCTTTCTCTGCATGGTGGCTTCGGCGCTGTCCTACTGCACTTTCCACTGCCTTTTCACTTGTCTTGTCTCCTTTCTCCTCCTTCCCTCTGTCCCTATCCTGTCACCGTCCGGCCCTGCTCTGCTTGGTCACAGCAGCAGGAGGGTGCACTTTGAGCGGATTAACACGGTGCCCATTAAAGGGCAGAGGGCTGCGCGTCGCAGCATCAGGAAACACCACTCGCTCTCCAGAACTCTGCTCAGGTATGGCAGGAGGCGCCTCCCTAGGCAAGTGTTAGGGTTAGGATGCAGGTCGTGTGTGTGCTTATTTATTTACTATAAGCGAATGAGCAAGTGAGTGGACTGCATGTACATGTGTCTTGCTCGCCACTGTTATATCATTTTGTTTTCGCTGTCGGGGCAGCTTCAGGCTTTTGATTGGGATTCAGACAACTGGCCGAGTGAAAACTGAGCGTTACGTTCAAGAGCAACAGTACAGAATTCACGAGAACTGTTTGTCTCTCTGTGATGGACTGTTGCATTTGTGAACTCTGCCAGTACCGCAAAGATTTCCTTTTAACTGAGTCATATGCAGATCTGAAACCAAAACCTGTTTTTTCCTGTCACAAATTCTTCAGTAATTTACAGTTACAGTAATGACTGGACTTGGCAGTGGGAGGTTTCACTCATTTCCCTACACATCTGTGAAACAGATTCAAATGATTTGTTTTTGGGTTGTGCTTGTCAGGGTTTCTTTAAAATGCTTGCATGTTGGATCTGATGACCCCTTTAGTGGACGCTGATTACATAAGGTTGGGCAATGATCATGTTTAACTGTACTCACAGAAACTAGGGATAGTGAGGACACTTTTTAAGAGCTGAGCAAGTGAGAAAAAAAGAAATGGAACCAAACTTCACTCAACATTCACTCTGCAGCTGCTAATTAGTGGAGAAACAGCTAGCCTTTCTGAGCTTCCCTTTGAAGAATGTTTCTACTTCCTCTTCCTGGCCTCGGGGGGCAGTAACATTGTTTGCTCTGGTACTTATTAGGCCTCAGCTACAACATGATTGCATGTGTATGCACCAAGATTCTGGTGGAATTTTCCCCTTTTGTAGTGTAGGCCACAAATAGATTTAAATATATCTATATTTGTTAATTCAATTTCCTTTGTGTTGGTGACAGTTAAGATAAAGCTGGATTTTATTTGTGGGACCAGAGCTCCACGAAATCTCTGTTTAAACAAAGCATGGTGCAGACATACACTCTCTCAGTGTGTAAGTGTGTGTCTCTCCTTGTGTGTCTGGACATAGACATGCCGGGGCTTGTTTCCTCTACCATCCCCATTACTCGCGCTATCTAGGGCACCTTTTCCTATCCTGTGAAGTTTAGTCTTATCAGTGCTTTGCATGTTTGCCGACCCACTCCTCCATAAACAGGGCTCTTAAGTCAGCCGTCGATGAGCGGCTCTATGTCGCTTTGGCAAGTTAGATGGATTCAGAGTGAACCTCAGTGTCTGTGGCATTAGGGGCACAGCGGACTGGTTTGGGGTCAGTAAGGACGGCGATGCCACCCAGAAATGGCAGAGGAAAAGTCTACGCCACTGCAGCATGCGCTACGGAAAGCTGAAACCACAGGTGATCCGAGAGATGGATCTGCCCAGCCAGGACAACATCTCCTTAACCAGCACTGAGACACCGCCTCCTCTCTACGTCCCCTCATCTCAGCATGGCATGCAAAAGGTAAAAGGATTTATTGGTTGCAAAATGACATTCATAATATTTTGAAAAATATGAAAATATAGACAATCCTGTACGTTAACCTGAAAAGAAATAAATGACAACCTTTTTAGCGTTCAACTTTCTACACAGGTGCATTATAATCAAACACTGTTCTAATTAAAGCTTAGTTTATGAGTTTTGGCTTTGTAATTAATGCTTGCTGACCCCGCTCGTCTCCAGATTGTGGACCCGCTTGCCCGAGGACGAGCCTTCCGCATGGTGGAGGAGGTGGATGGCTACAGCGTGCCTCAGACCCCCATCACACCCGGAGCTGCCTCAATATGTTCCTTCACCAGCTCCCGCTCAGGTCTCAACCGACTGCCTCGCCGACGCAAAAGGGAGTCTGTGGCAAAGATGAGCTTCAGGGCCGCAGCAGCATTAGTCAAGGTCGGTGGGGGGGGTGACATCCAGTCGTGAGGGCATATTCAAATATGTACAGTGCTTTCCAAATACGTATACCAAGTGTGCTAAAAGACGTGTTCAGACAGAGAGCTTTGCAGGAGAGGCCATAATGCGTAAAGTGCATTTGTTTGTGTGTTTTTCTCAGGGCCGCTCATTACGGGAGAGCACTCTAAGACATGCCCAAAGGAGAAGCTTCACCCCTGCCAGCTTCATGGAGGAGGACGTGGTTGACTTTCCTGATGAACTGGACACATCCTTCTTTGCCAGAGTAAGGCAGGACAAACAACCGTCGCTACAAAGCAACAGATTTAAAAAATAATTGTGTGTACACTCCGATGGCCAGTTCTTATTCAGTGTTTTTTTTCTGCTATGTTCTTTTTAGGATATTCTGATGCAAGAGGAGCTGTCCACGTACGCGGACGAGGTGTTTGAGTCACCGTCTGAGGCAGCCATCAAAGAGGCCGAGCCCAGCAGCAAGAAGGATGAGACTGAGTTGACAGGCAGTGCCCTAGATAAGACGGAGCTGGAGAGAAGTCATCTCATGCTGTGAGTTGCTGTGGCCAAAGTGTTAATCACTGAGGCTGGGCTGATAAACATTTTTTTTTTTTAAATAAAGACACTTGGGCTAAAACAGAAGTCTGTGGTACATTAAAATGTGAAGCAGATTGTTACTGGAAAGCAGTTTTCCTAAGCAGTCTTGGCAGTCTTCACGTGTTAATAATCCGCTCTGAAAGCCACCTTCTTCTCCTGTCTTACCTCTTCCAGACCTCTGGAGCGAGGGTGGCGTAAAGCCAAAGAAGGAACTCCAGGACCTCCAAAGGTCCCCTTGCGGCAGGAGGTGGTGAGCGTTAACGGACAGCGGCGCGGGCAGCGCATCGTCGTACCTGTCAAGAAGCTTTTTGCTAGAGAGAAGAGGCCCTATGGGTTGGGCATAGTAGGGAAGCTCACAAACCGCACCTACCGCAAGCGCATTGACAGCTATGTTAAGAGGCAGATAGAGGATATGGATGACCACAGGTACAGAACCTCTCCACATAATGACACGTATTACGTAATGTAGAAACTAGTGCTGCGGTTCCTCTTTTCTTTAATTCACGTTCCTCGTCTCTCCTAGACCTTTTTTTACGTACTGGATCACCTTTGTCCATTTGCTCATCACCATCTTGGCTGTATGCATTTACGGTATTGCACCAGTGGGCTTCTCCCAGCATGAGACGGTTGATTCTGTGAGTACAGCTTCAGATGTGATTAGCGTCAATGTTTTCACCTCGTCACGGCCCCTCTGATATTAACGGTACTCTTTCCGGTTTGGGTGTCATCTAATTTAGGTTTTAAGAAACAAAGGTGTGTATGAAAATGTCAAGTTTGTACAGCAGGAGAACTTTTGGATCGGGCCCAGTTCGGTAATCACCTGTTTCTTATTCAGTTTTTTATCATGTCTTACACATTTAAAGATTTGTATTTTTAGTTTGCACCTCTTGCTTATCCATTTACAGGAAGCCCTGATCCACTTGGGGGCCAAATATTCTCCATGCATGCGGCAAGACAAGCAGGTGCATGATCTTATCAGGGAAAAGAGAGCCATCGAACGCAACTCTGCCTGCTGTGTGCGGAACGATCGCTCTGGCTGTGTCCAAACCTCAGAGGAGGAATGCTCGGTATGTAAACATACCTAGTTGTTTGATTTGGGCTTCCTGACCTTTATAATTAAGCCGCAAAGAGAAGCTGTGGGTAATTCTGGTCCCTTCTGTTTGTGCCTAGAGTACTTTAGCTGTGTGGGTGAAGTGGCCGAGTCATCCAAGCACTCCCCAGTTAAATGGCAAAGACAGACAGTATGGCTCGGTGTGTCATCAGGATCCCAGGTAAGACAGCTTTTGGTATTTATATACTCATGTTAGTTCTAGTACATTAAGCTTTAGTGTTGTTTTATTTTCTGCGCTTGCAGGATATGTTTAGAGCCTGCCTCAGTGTCACCCCATGAATGGCCTGACGACATCACCAAGTGGCCAGTGAGTGTACTAAAGCTTTGTGTTATGTTAAAAAAAGGGGAAGTGAAGCGATCGCATTTCTTGCCCTATGTGGAATAATCTTTAAGAGCGTTCACGGTTGTTCTTCTGCTCCGGCTTTTAGATTTGTACCAGGTACAACACAGGGAACCATACCAACCTGCCTCACATAGACTGTACCATCACAGGCCGACCCTGCTGCATCGGAACCAAAGGGAGGTGAGGAGAGCTTATGAACTTCTAAAAGAGACGCTTATTCTTGATTAATCGCAGTTTTTTTTTGGTTTTTTTTAACTGAATTTTGTTTGCTTTCTTCGAGGTGTGAAATTACATCCCGCGAATATTGCGACTTCATGAAGGGCTACTTTCATGAGGAGGCGACTCTCTGCTCTCAAGTAAGCAGCTCAAGACTTATTGCACACATAAGGGAAAAGGGAGAAAACGTCTCTTCCGTCTGTTCTTTCTGTCAGGACAGATTGGGAAAATGAGTGCAGTGTGTTATTTTGTGATGCCAAGAGTATGTTCTTTGCGATCTTTGTCATCTTTTTCTTCTCACTGATGTGTACGTTTGTCGATGGTCTTACAAGTTTCAACATGACTGTCAGATGTTACTCAGTATGCTGTGCTCTGCTCTTCCTCAGGTGCACTGCACGGATGATGTATGTGGACTGTTGCCTTTCCTCAACCCTGAGATCCCAGATCAGTTTTACAGGCTCTGGCTCTCGCTTTTCCTGCATGCTGGGTGAGTCGGCTGGACTCAGCAGTGAGATTCGGCAGAGGAATCGCACAAAAATGAGGATTGTGTTTTTGGTTTTTTTTGTCATTTAAGTTTTAAATTTGGAGTTTGTGACCAGGTTTTATTTTGTTTATTCGTTAAAGACAGAAAATATGGATAACAAATGCAAAAGTGTAAGTAAAAGCAAATTATGGCAGTCAGAAGCACATGTGAGGTTCAGATAAGGTTCACTTGTTAAACTCTCCAAACAAAACCAGAAAGTACATTTTTCTTCAGCCCACGTCAGCATTTGCACCCACTGATAAATGATTAAAAGATCAGTATCGGAAGAAACTTTATTGGCCAAATATATTTAGAACAAGGAAATTGACTCCGGTGTTCAGGATGTACTTGCGTCACAACAAAACCACCGAAAGATAAAGACGCACCCAGTGATATATGACAGACAATAAGACAGATAACGGTAGAGGACAATAGACAGCTAAAGGAAGCAGGGGAAGGGGGCAGATAGTGGCTGTACGGACGGTCAACGTTTACATGTTATTGGTTCACAACTTTAGAACCTGATTCAAAAATAGTATTAGATTGTCAGTAACAGGCATATGCAGTTTAATGTCCTTCTTAATACAATAAATACTGTAAGTGAATCAGGTGAACTATACTAGAGTTGCTCATGCTGGTGATTTAATTCATCACTCGCAGCAACATACCGTCTAAGACCAGTGGCTCTTCTTTGGTGCGGTTTAGACCTGTCAGTCAGTCAGACCTCCCAGTTAAGCGGCGCAGTCCTTCATCTCCGTGTAGTCTGTTATCTGTCTCCAGGGCAATTAAACAAAGTGCCTTGCACGAGCTAATTAATCTTCAGTGAGATAGAGACTGGTTTTGTTGTTGCGCAAAGTCATTCCTGCTCATCTGTTGAGGGCCTTGCCTTGTCTAAACACAGGGATTATCTCCTCGACACGTGCCGCCACTCTCACACACACACTCACTCTGTCCACGTCTGCCTTCTCAGGATCCTTCACTGCCTGGTGTCGGTGGCTTTCCAGATGACCATCCTGAGGGACCTGGAGAAGCTGGCAGGCTGGCTGCGCATCTCAATCATTTACATCCTCAGTGGCATCACCGGTAACTTAGCTTCAGCTATCTTCCTGCCCTACAGAGCAGAGGTGATCAGCAGTTAAACACCCACACGCAAAATGAACAATCATGTGTCCAAGAAATCACACTGGGAGATAAGGTTATGAATGTTTCTGAACGTTTCATTGTATCTTTCTGCTGTTAGGTGGGTCCAGCGGGCTCTCAGTTTGGGATCCTGGCCTGCCTGTTTGTGGAGTTGTTTCAGAGCTGGCAGATCCTGGCCCAGCCCTGGAGGGCTTTCACCAAGCTTCTGTGCGTGGTGCTCTTCCTCTTTGCCTTTGGGCTGTTGCCCTGGATCGACAACTTTGCCCACATTTGTGGCTTCATCTCTGGCTTCTTCCTGTCCTTCGCCTTCCTACCCTACATCAGCTTCGGCCGCATGGACCTCTACCGCAAACGCTGTCAGATTATCGTCTTCCTGCTGGTGTTTGTTGGGCTCTTTTCAGGCCTTGTGGTGCTCTTCTATGTCTACCCGATTAAGTGTGAATGGTGCGAATTGCTCACGTGCATCCCCTTCACAGACAAATTCTGCGAGAAGTATGACCTCAACGCTCACCTTCACTGAAGTGTGGACACAGCAAGAAGGAATCAGGTCAAAAGATGCAGACTGGCTGGGGGACAGTCGCCCCTTCTCTTTGAACTAAGATGATATGCTTGTGTTGTTTTACTCTGTCAATATCTATACCACTCATCAAAAGGACTTCTTTTAATCACCTCCCTGTTCACCGGCAGTCATTGGCCACTGTCCGTCACTGTCCAGTAAGACAAAACTATGGCACTTGTGAAACTCATCGACTACCCCAGCTGCCCTTTACATGTGAGGCAGGAATACGTGAAGCCAACACTGGTACAGAGAGAAGGGTTCTTTTTTTATGTTCACACTTTAGACATAGAGTTTATTATTCAGGCAACCTCATACAGAGCAGGGACAATAATCCAATATTGATACCTTTGGTGCCTTGTTGATAAATGTACCAACTACTGCCATATTTTTGTTACATTATTAAGCTGAGCACTCGAATGTTTCCTTTTATTTGTTTATTGCTTCTCAAGAAGTGATTATTGTTCTGAACATGGTAGTGTTTTAGCTACCTGTCTACTCACATGTAACTGAAGACAACAGTAAAAAAAAAAAAACATCAACGGAATGAAATGTCTGCTTTTTCTCGGTTCTCAGGAAATGACTGGTGAATATTGTTTTTACACTTTATTCATGGTAAGCAACACAGGAAGAGAAAATTAACATTTCTACAAAAAAGAATAAGAAACAATACATGTGGCAGCTGAGTGATCAGCCTGTAGCTCTGATGACTTTCACAGAATAATAATGCATTCAGCACACACTTTAATCTTCATTTCTACAGTTTACAAAAATAGAATTGTATTTACATGAGAACTCAAGACTTTATTCTTTATAGTAATCTTCAGTATGCTCAAATAATTGCCCCCTGTCTGGTAGAAATTAGAAATACATGGGAGAAGATGCAACACAGCTCACAAAGCTGATATGCTACTGGTAACTGAAGACATATGAAAATAAGAAATGATTAACTGCAGAAAAAAAGAACAGTTTTATTTTGTGGCTTAAAGAAGTCAATGCACTCTTTGTGCGCTCTGTCACAAAAACCTCGCTTCTTGTTCAGTGGTTCCAGAGAGACACTGACATTTGGATGCTGAACCCAGGCACACTGTCCCTTTTATCTGTCCATCTGCTGTTTTGTTTATCTTTTAATGTTTATCCTGAGTCCATGTTAGAGGGACTAGCAGCCACTGTTCCGCCGCGCGTACGCCTGTCCGTCGAGTGTGTACTCCATCTCTAGGAAGTTCATGTTAGATACGGAGATGGCTGATGGCCCTTTCTCCTTGAAGCCGGCCTTGAGGTAGAACGGCACCAGGAAGTCCTCACAAATCAGCAGGGCTCGGCGGAGGCCCGGTACACAGCGCAGATACTGCAAGTAACGCCACAAGAGGATGGAGCCTTTGCCCTGCTGGCGACAGTGGCGGTGCACGGACAGCACATGGATGTGCACAGTGGAAGTGTCTGGGACATGTTGAGTCATGGCCTCCTGGAAGAGATTAATATAAACATATTATGAGCCATGAACGTTACACCCAGCTTGGTAACTCTCTTAGAGTTACAGAGTTTGTCACATTGCACTCTTAGATTTTCTTCGAGTCAATACCTGCGAAAGCCTCTCTTTGCCCCAACCAGAGCCGATGATGAATGCTACCAGTTGTCCTTCTTCAAACCAGCCCAGTGATAGCTCAGGGCACTGACCCAGGAAATTAAGCACTTCATCCAGTGTAAGCGGACACTCCCCGGACACCGAGATGAATGCTGGGAGGCGAAAAGACACATTAAGATCAGTTCAACTGGTCAGTTAAGGTCAGTTTGGTGGGAGCAATGATAATGAGAAAGAAATGTGTTCTCTCAAGTTTAAACTTCCATGAAATCAGAAATACAAAACACAAATACACCTTGTCCAATGACAAACTGAACAGTTTCTTTATCAATTACTTGTGGGAAATCAGTCTTAGATGCTGACAGACCTTGTGTAGACATATTAGTTCTGTGGTTAGTAATGTTAAATAGCAGAAGCAACACGTACCTTCTCTTTCAATCTCAAACACGCTGATGGCATCTTGGGGTGTAAGGTTCCTGAACTCGCTGGCAGGGAGTGTGTGTCGTCTCTGTTGCAGAGATCTGACTACTCTGACAGGCTTCTTTTGGAAGAAGGGCTTGAGGAACGGTGAGCCGCTGACCTGTTGTGTCATGGTACCTCAATGCAGCAAGGACTGGGAGGTTCTGATTATTTCACAGCGCTCCTCTTCTTGATCCCTCTTCACCAGTATATACTATCGTCTTCGGTAAAAGTTCTATTCTGATGACATCAATGACAAAGCCAAAAGCCTGCAAACAAAACTTCTCCAGCCCTCTGTTTGTCCCGCAGGTCCGACTGATCTAAGTATCCTCTGCTGGGAAGGTGCTGATCTTCCCGCCTCTCCAGCTCTCTCCTCCTCCTCTCCTTTCTATCTGATCTCATACTGCAAAGTGGTTGTCTCAAAGTAGGATTGCTGTCTGTGCACGTGTCTCCAAAGTCTCTAAATCCCCTGATTTGTCCCCTGACAGTCATTTTGTTCTTGGCATATTTCCTACTGGATTACACATGCTGGTTCAGGGACATACAAACCTGTGGTTGCAGCACTTCTAGGTGCAGATAGAATTTCAACACACATTCTTGTTAGCCACATGTCAGGACAGTTATGGCAATATATTGTTTATCTTTCCCACCTTAACTAACTTTTGGTAGGAAGCTGCCAACCAGTTGGATTTTATACTATTACAGTTGGGAACTCATAAATCTGATTAGATAACTGTACACTTGAAACCGACATATAAAATGTCATATTAGGTATCTTTTTTTTTTTTTTTTTTTACCTGGAACACATATTATTAACACATGGACATTAATAGTGAACATGTCCAGGCAGCTGTGTGTGTGTGTATGTTTCAGGGTTGGTATGCGACTGGACTATACACGTTTTCAGAGATCAAGGGCGTGTGGGCTGATTTAACTGTACTAAATGAGGAGGGGGATTTGTGTGGATTGCTGATGGGATGATTTCATTCCTTATAGAGATTTAGCGCAGGCTAATTAAATGAGGGAGCACTTGCTTTGACTGGCCCGTGGTAAACCTGTTTACACAGACTCGTCTGGCACATTTTAATTGCTATGGGCAATTTTTAATTTGCTATGAGTACAATTTCTTCATCTACTGAAAGATGATCCCAGTGCTCTGTATAGTACATAATCATCTATTTATTTTATTTTTAATACATTATGTGTGTGGATTGCAACCTTGAAATACTATTTAGGTAAACAGAGCGGGTTTATCTGACCTGTTTTTTTTAAAACTGGTTATTTTTCTGCAGCTGAACAGAATTCACACCACCATTGTCTGGCTTCAGGCTTAGCCCTAATATTTTTGTATTGTAGTCTCAAACCAAAACAGAGTTGTCTGAGGGATTAGTGTTTCACCGTGCTGCTTGCTTTGGCCTTGAAATACAGTGATAAGAGAGGGAAATCTCCCTTGTTTCAAACATGTTATCAGGACAGCTGAACGATCACGAATACACTGCCGAAAAGATCCTTGAATGTAAGGGACAGTCACATACTGTAGGTGGCTGTTCAGTGAAATTACCTTTTCTGACCTTGAATTCAATCAATCCATTCGGCTTGAGAGCGGAAGTCTTTGAAGTAATACCCTGCAGCCTCTTTAAACAAACAGTTATGGCCAATAAAAGGACAGCGATAAGACTTGAGGATCCTAGCAACCTTGTTTTGCTGACTAGTTTAAATACAGTTTAGGAATGAAGACAGAACAGGTTCTTAGGTCTGTGAACATATGAGACCTGATTAAACTGTGTGTGTGTGTACCGTTTAACCTCACCCGCCGACCTTTTCAAGCTCAGTGTCGAAGATCTAATCACAGTGCGTGCGAGTGTATCCTGGCGCACACATTTCTTGGACTGTATTATGTTTTTACAGGCAGGCTCACAACCCCAGTGTAAGTGACTCCTTATTAAACTTTACAGTGGTTTACACCTGTTGGTTCAAGTGAGCAACAGTTAATCATAACCCCTGGGGAATGCTATCGCTGTCATCGGCTTTTTGTGATATGTAGCTGGTAAAATACATCCTGAAGGGAAATGTCATACATAAATTGGCTCGTGGATCGGCCCTTCTGCAGTGTACTCCGCGTGTCTGCTTCAAAATGAAATCACACTTTATGCAGTAGACCGCACACAAGGAATAAGACACTTCCAGTCGTGTGTGTGTGTCTTCTTTTTAAAAAAAACTTGGCTCTGTCTGCAACACAATCTCTTGTAACCAAAAAACAAAACAAAACAATAAAAAAACACTCAACAACATATAATAGGAATTTGTCACATTTTAAGGCCCAAGCTACAATATTTATACCATATACTGTAAATTACAGTTAAATAATATGTATTCCATGTAATCATTTTCTATGGTGCAAATATTTCTGACATAAACTAGCAAAATAACAAATGTGAGCAATAAACTCAAATTGCCTTGAATTCCTCCATGCATTAAAAGCAGATGCTGCAGATGTATGCTAGGAGGTTGGAGCCTTGTGCTTTGAATTTTGGTAAATGGGGCGGCCTCTGGTTCACATTTGGAGCACGGATTGTGCCTTTAAAACTAAAATAAGCACACACATGTATGTCCTTCTTTTCTCAATTAAATAAAGTACTTGTGTTTTTCCTTTAAGCCCTGATGAACATTTGGTATCAATTACAATCTATCTACAACTTAAAGCCCCGTTTGAACACATACGCTTTTTTAGACCAAAACTGAGATAATCTCAATGCCAGTGGTTTCGGGTAGAAGATTAACTTGACTTCATAGTTTCACTGCAGTCCATGGTCCGTTTATTGCATGCAATTAAAACTGCATTGGGACCGAAACGTACAGTTGCCTGCGTGGCCAGCAGAGGGCAGTGTTTACCCTGACAGACCGTTATCAGGCATCTACACTGGCTCAAAACATCGATAGAGAATAAGTCTGTGATAAATGGGTTATTTTTCATCACTTTCGAAATGAATCTGTGTAGTTTTGTTGTGTATATATATATATATATATATATATATATATATTATATATATATATATATATATATGTATATATATATATATATATATATATATATATGTATATATATATATATATATATATATATATGTATATATATATATAATATATATATATATATATATATATATATATATATATATATAATATATATATATATATATATATATGTATATATATATATATATATATATATATATATATATATATATATAGATAGAGAGAGAGAGAGAGAGAGAGTGATGGATCAGAAAACAGTTAGTAGTTGTAGTACTGGATCTTTGTTCTTTATTGTTATACACATGCTGCTGTACACACGAGGAGAGACAGGTATTGATTCTACAGAGAGCCACAAACCACCTACTGTGGAGTTATCCTGGATACCAGGTCAATAGTGGTCAGAACAGGAAGGCACAGTGTCAAGTTGAAATGGCACAGAAGAGGGGGGGGGGGGGGGGGGGGTTAACGACAAAATAAGCACATTACTTAAAAGCAGTGAGGGGCTTGAACCACCACAAATTCACATGCAAATGCGAGCCCAGTTATTGAAATGCAACATCTGCACCTATTGCATCGGATGTGTTCCTTCCAATAACACGCACAAGAATCCACCAAAACCTAAGTACTAATATTAAATGCATAACTGACACATGGCTGTAACATAGTGAATGAACAGTTCAATTGAATATTGCTCAATAACAATAACAAGATATATTTTTCCAGTAGCATGAAGTTTGCGATAGAAAAAAGGCTCTGTACATCGGCATCAAAAAATCCTGTCTATGGGCTGAAACTGTTGTATATTGTAGTAATTTTAAGAACACTAACGTCCATTGCAACAAGCAGGCAGCCATATTACTTCAAGGCACATATAGATCTATATGCATGGTGCTACTCATACAGGACCAAGGTAAGTAAAGGCGCAGGAGCCACACAAACACGTGACCCCTTTCTTTTTTTTTTCTTTTTTGCAGTCACATCACATAAGCAGACACCGGCGTCGCCACGAAAAAGACTGTACAGAGATCTGCAACATCTACGACAAGCACGCTTACTGTGCCACACTAAGTCAGCATACATGTAGATGGAGGATCTATGCTTGTTGCAGGCTTTAGCCATCTTTGAGTTCAGCTGTTAAGAGTGTGAGTCTGTAGCTCTTATTGATTATCTTAAATAATGTGCATGTTAACTGAATCTAGTTGCTTAAGTTTAAGGATTTGTTTTCTATATGATACGCAAGTGTACAATTTTAGGAGGAACTACATAGAATTCTAGTAGTTATTATACATAGATATCACGGCATTTGAAGTAATAAAACAGACGTATCATTGTTTAAAACAGCAGACAGCTTAAACTAACCTCATTATATACTTTTGTTATAAGGAATGGATTTTGTCAGTGCAAAATCACGTCACTTTCTACACAAAGACACACCGTATATAAAGCAAATCAAACTGACAGGGAAACAATCCTCAAGTCATTACGCCTAATGTGGTATCTGATATCTGAGAACAAAACCGTGTTTTATAAAGTTTTCTCAATTTAGTATCAACAAAGTTATAGAGAGTTAAATGAAAGTAAGTGTGCTTAAAGGCACCGCCATGAAAGGCAGCAAAAAATCTCTGGAACTGAAGTTATTAAGACTTTAACTCTGGTCGAGAGACACGCATGACGTGAAAGCTACTGAAATGTTTTCAAACCTGGGGAAACAATATATTTCTTAAACATCAGTCATAAGAGTAAGGTAACAAAAACATCCTTGCCGCAGTCAAATTTCATTTGCAACGTTAAGAGACACTGATGGAATTAACAGAGTCCGCCCTCATCCTTCCGTACTTGGCCGTTGTCGGATGTAATCACACAAACAGAAGACTGGGCTGGCTGGAGGGGGAGGTAGGGCTAGAAGGAAGGAATGGAGTGAATGATCTTTGTGAAGAAAAGCTGGATTAGAGTCAGGGGCTGAGGTGTTCATCTTCCATATGAAGGCTGCTCGTGGGACACAGGAGAGGCTGGCTGGAGCAGTTTGTGCTCTGACTTTTCAGGCTTTCTGTTGACTCTGAAGAACCTGGAGAGAGACAATCAACCCATAAGCATCATGGCTCAGAGGGAAGTCTCCTGTCAGTTCAGTCAAAGAAGAAACCGTTTACTCTCGACTACTCTGGCATTTTAAACTTGATTAACACGTCACATTCTCTGCTTGATCTTTTTTTTCTAGCAGCAAGAGTCATCAGTGAGTAAGGAGAATCAGATTCAGAGAGAGCAGTAACGTTCATACACAGAGAAGCAGAGCAGACAGGAAAGCCTACATACCACAGTTATTCCTCCAAACCAATAGAGCAGGAATCAGGACCTAGAGCTGCCCAAAGTGAGGAGGTACAGATAGAGAAACGATGACCGGGAATACAAGAAGAGTGTTAGGAAACACACAGAAGCATGGGTTAGAGGCAAAGCACAGGAAACAACAGCCTTAAAGTCTTGGATCACAGAAGACAGACACATCAGAATGCGGATTTACCATCAAGTAAAGAAAGCAACCAAGAGGCAGACAATAGTGTCTGTTTGAGGTGCTGCAGTGCACCTGCCGTGCGCTAATAAATATCCCACTTCTTTCATTCCTTTCCCGGTTAGTTCAGAGTTCAGAAGTTCATAGATGATGATATCTGCTCATCGTTCTGGACGCAGCATTCTCACCTGGCAGAGACAGGTCACCTGGAGGGTCGCTCTCTGTTTTGGTCAAGCTGCTGTGTTCACTGCTGCAGTCCTGCAGGATGTCTCCTCCAGAGTGCATCCTGTCCTCTGTCCGATCCAGAAGAGAAAAACAACATCAAACCTCCATACATGATACGGGCCGCGTGTTCACCGAGTGCATGAACACGAAACTCACCATCATCTGGAGAAAGGGATTCTGCCACGTCCTCGGTCGCTGTGGCCTGGGAGAAAAAGGAGAAAATGTTTTTTGCCTGCACCGGAGAGGAAGTTTAAACGTCGGATAGAGGAGTGGCCGCTTACGTCTGTGGGGGCAGGGCTGCTGGACAGCATCGTGTGTGGCTGAGCATCTGACATCTCTGACAGCTTCTCCTCATCCTCCTCCTGGATGGGAGACGATGGAGATCTGAGGGTGCTGGAGGGGAGGCAAGGTAGATAGATTAAGAACTGGATTAACAAAGATTAACAAAGCCCCGGGGAATATAAGGCTTAACATTTAATCCAATTTTCTGTCCTAACCGGATGACATGCAGTAATGGTTTTATGCGCATGTATATGCAAACATTTTCACTGTGTGATTACCTGTCAGGTGACTTGCTGACTTTGCCTTTCTGCAGACTTCCATCACTTAAATGTTCTGGAGAGCTCAGCTGTCTGTTGTCACCTCCCAGGCCCCCCGAGAAGTTGATTTCATCATAGAGGGGGGCAGATGGGATGGCAGGAGACACCGACCGCAGACCATTCAGAGCCTCCAGCAGCGAGATAGGTTCAAAGCCCGGAGGAACCGAGTCAGAGCTCTGCAAATAGAGCCACAAAAAAAGATGTAATGCAGCTGCATTTCCTTTAAATTTCAGCTGCGTGGAATGAATTTGGACTGATTATTCAAAAGATGCACATGAAACATACCGAGTGCTCGTCATGGTCCATAGTCTGAGCCAGAACGGGACTGAAGGACACAGGAGAAAGAGCGCCAGGCTTTTTCCTCACAGCTCTGATCTGCAGCAAGGCTCTGAAGGCTGGTTAGGGGAAACAAAGGTCACACTAAATGCAACAATAATACCCTTATGACTGTAACTGCTCATTAACATAATCACTAAACTGCCGTAATTAATATAATGTAGTGCTTCTTACGCAGCCTGCAGATGGGACAGTTGTTGGCCTGGTAGCGCAGAGTGTCTGCACAGGAGTTGCAGAGACACAGATGTCTGCAGGGCAGGATGAGCGTGTCTCGCAGGTCAGACAAGCAGACGACACACTCGTTGCTGTTGTCACTGTTCTCGTCATCGGATGGCTACAGGGAAAAATAAAAAATAAAAAATGAACACGAGCCACACAAACCAACACATGGCTACAGTATAATAATGGAAGAGAATATTTTCACTGGAACCTTGGTTTCTTGGTTGTTTTTGTTCTCAATCCCATAGATCTCCTGTAAGAGGTAGCTCACACGATCCACCTAGAAAAGTTCAAGGAGCAGACATTTAACATACACGTTCATTTTTTTTAATGCACTATGACTCAACATGCATATAATCACTGTATCAAGATGACCAAGCCCAACATGTTATAAAGTCCACACTCCATTATTCATATCAATAACTGGGTAAATAGCAAAGGTCATGAACCTACAATTTGCTTCTGCTTCAGGGGCTTGACGGAGAAGCTGCCATCAACGTGCTGGAGATAAAAAAAAGACATGTTTCAGCTCACATCCACATCAAAACTGCTTTGTTTTTACAGACAACACTCACTCACTCGTTCATTCATTCACTGGGATGCATACGTACTCTTTCAAAGGCTGCCAATAGCACATGGGCATGTCCAAGGCAATCTTGAAAAAAAAAAGGTACAAAAATCTTAGCATTAAGTTCTAGTGATTAGTGTTAGTGCAATCTAGGCAGTCTCAACAGAAAAGACGTGTCACGATTGCGATGCAGCTCCGGGTGACCTACCGTCCCCTTCATCCACCACGGCTTGGATCACCATAGGGAACACTCCTCTGTCGAGGTCGAAGTTCAGCTACAAAGAGAAAATGCAGATATATTTAATTGTATGCAGCCATGAATGAATAAACGAGTTGCAAACATCTGGAGCAGATACTCACGTCTTCCTCTTTCCACTCGCTGAAGTCAATTTTAAAAGACGGCATGGAGAACTGTTGGCTCACCCCCCGCTTGTAATGCACGGTCTCAGAGGCCATTGATGGATCCTTTGGACTGTACCTGGAAGCGAATTACACAGAAGAGCTCTCAGCGTACAGGAAGATGAAAGATTCTGGCACCTAAGTAAATAACAATGTGTTAATCAAAGACATAAAGAGGGGGGAGCTATCATTCCAGCTTGTTTTGACATTTAGACACTGACAAAGCTTTAACTAATCAATAAGTTCACTAGTGTCGACCTCTCTGATGCCAGTGAAACATTTCATCTTCTTAGTCTCATCATAAGGTGGCTATTGCTTTCATGTTTCTCTGTCTTTTCTACAGTATCCATGGTGACTGATGGTTGCTAAGGACCCATCGTATCTATTCTCGACTTTGAGCTCTAAGGCTCGAGGCTCACACCTCATAAAAATGTGGTCTCTCTGGTAGAGAGATGAAACACTAAGATGTGTCAGACAGAATTTAAAAAAAACAATAAAGGACCAGCCCATTTTCTGATTGGGTTACAAATATGACAACCTTCATTATTATTCTGTAAAAAAGAAAAGGCTAAAATGTCATACACAGCCATCCCGTTGGAGAACTCCTCAAAGGCCTGGCAGTACAGGGTGATGGCCACCCGAGCATCGGCATCAAAGGTGAACTCCACACCATACTGGACTTTTGGTTTTCCACCGTCTTCCACCGGTGTGTCAGAGTCATCTTTATACCTAGAATCAAGAGGTTTGACAAGCGTTTACCTCGAGTATGAGTTGATATAGAACTCTTGTGTCACTTTCTTTACCTGACCAAACGCAGAGAGTCCTTTCTGATGTTGACCAGGCTCCTCAGAGTTTTCACAGGCTCGTGGGGCGCAGGTGTCACGTAGGGAAACTGGAGAAAGACAAAGCCAAATGAGCGACGACATTTGACACAGTTCAGTCCGAGGCCGTGTACAACCGCATTACAGTAGATGCACTGAAGTTTCTAACCTGCACTGGCCTATTTCCAAGAAAATTCAGGTCCATGTTTTCGCCAAAAAGGTATCCTTCTGGATGTGGCGTGTCGAATTTCTCTCCTCCCATGAAGAAGTGGCTGGCAAAGTAATTCCCTGTAAATGAGGGGACATAGATAAGTTAATTAATAAATTAGGCTATTCTTATCAGCAAAGGTAGGTTATGTTGAATAATTCAGTCATTTCAGAGACAGGAGTACTGCAGCATTAATGAAATGCCAACTCCTAGAACAACTCAGAACTGGTAGAGACAATATTATGTTTCCAAAGTCTCTTCTCTGTTTTTAAAATATGATTTAGGTCTAGACTTCAGCCAAGGAGGGAAAAAAATATGTTAAATAAAGATAACAAGCATTTCTGAATGAGTTTTCCAAACTTTCCAAACCATTTACTGACAAGTACATATCTCTGCTCTGCACTGTTACTGTCTGAAGATCTTAAAGGTGTCATACATTATCTTGAACGCCATTAAAATAGTAAACAGACCAGATGAGTGTGTTTTATTTGTTTTTTTTAAATTGAAAGCTGAAAGATATACCCATTTTATGTGTATGAAATACACAAGAGACCATGATCACGATGCTACAACTACTTCACAATGTGACGACTTGATTTAATTTGACAGTCCTCTATATGCGTCCGAAACATAACAAAGCTGTGGTAAATGTGACCTCTGGCCAGAACACTATCAAATTTACATGCGATCAAGGATGTTTACAATCTGTACCGATCTCAATTATCAACGATCGTACACGGAAAATACATAATACAAGACCGCTGGTGGCTCACTAGTGCTCTGTGTTATTGTTATTGTTTACTGTAGCTAAACCGGACTTTATGAAGACTCTAATTGCACTGTCGATTGCTTACCAGATTTGGGTGGGAAGCGATAGGCCGAGTTGGCCTGGATATCGATGTCCTCAACACCAGCGATTCTGCGACTCAGGATGGACCCCATCTTTCTCCGCTGGATCGCCGATGTTAGCTGCAGTTAGCTAAAAGCTAACGACGCGTCAGCAGCTCCTATTAACACTAACCTGGGCCAACAACAACGCCCAAATAAATACAGAAGCTACCAAAAATAAAAAATAAACTTCAGCTAGTTTAACATTTTAAACGCTGTGTTTATCGTCGGCTTTGCTGCGAAGAAGCAGGAAGCAGACCGAAGGGAGCTGTTGTTTTGCCAGAGCTTGGCTGCTAACGTAGCAGGGAGTCAACCTGATTGGCTGTCTCCAGGCTTCTCCAGAAATGCAGAGCGTTCGCTTTGTGTGAAGGGACCGCCCGGAGAGAAGCACGGAGCTAATTAAGTCAGGTCAGCAGGGGGAGAGGTCAGCGGACGGTTAACGTGGCAACAATTAAAAATAACTGTAAAGCAAAATAAAAAAGGCTAACGCATGAATAGAAGATTTAGGTCTGATAACACTGCATTACAATGAGGAAAGTAATTTAATGTCCAAGCCAGCTAGTGCTCTTTTTCATGAGTGGCACATCAAAATAAAATAAATGTAATTGCATTTACTGAATTGGAATTTCTATGCTCATCTGTGAACAATAACATGAATTAAATGATGTTTATTTATAATTATTACGATTAAATTATTTTATTTTTAAACTATTTACCGGAAGTACTTGCAATGTTTCATATCTGCATTGTTGCTAATTTTACCTATTTAAATGTTCAGTTTCTCGTCGTGGCCACTAGAGGACAGAAACACGCTCGTGATTCGGATTCTCCGTGCTCCTCGAATCTTCTGGTGGGGGCTAGATCAAACCAAACTGCTCTGTCACTGTTCAGTACTAACATGCACAGTTAAACGTTCCAATCCTAGGTTAACGTCTCATACAGTGAGGAAATGCAACATGCCACATTCAGCATTAATTAAAAAAAAATATATTATTCACAATGACGATTGTTACACATAACTCTAATTAATGACAAAACAATTAATGCACACAATAAATTAAAGTTAATAAAAGTCACAGAAGTAGATTTAACAGCATCAACAACCATTGTTTTAACAGAGCCGTTTAATAACGTTTGAACATCATTCTACCTGGCATAACACTTCCGTTAAAACCTTTCAAAATAAATATTCAATATTAAAATATTCAAAATAAATAAAACTATAATATATGTATATAACCCGTTTTACGACATTGACAATGGAACTGAAGTTGTTTCTGGTGACTTGTAGTGTTTCACGAGACTGATGAAATAACTAATTTGTCTCCTGTCCATTTATGCATGAATACATCATGATTAATGACGTCAGGCGTAAATCCGTCTCGGCGGATGTTGACTCCTCAGGAGAGTCGGATGCTGCTAACGTCAAACAACTTCAGACACACCGCGAGCTGCTGCCGTTTCTCCCACAATCAGGTAATTTGTCTTCTCTCCACATTGACAGCTGCTTAATTACATTCGCAAACAGGGAAAGCTTTCCCCTCACTTGCTGACATGTTTACTCCTTTAACTGGCTGCATGTTCAGTCTGTTGTTTCTGTGTCAAGAATGGCGACGCTAGCGAGCTAGCTAGCTAACTGGCTGGCTGCCGTTAGCTAGCTAATATCGTTAGCGTGATGTGTATGCTGTTTTCTGTTGCTGAACAAACACATTGTTGTCTTAAATGCAACCCTCGACCCGACTACACACAAACACCCTCTTTGCATCGTCCCTCGGAAGATTAGAAAAGATAGGAAACCGGAACGTGTGCGACATGACAGTTAGCTAATAACATTTGTCCGTGTTACCTCTCTCGTTAGCTACCGTATCCGTTAATTGTGGGAGTAAGGGAGTAATTCTGTCATATACAGTCACCGGGTTATGTTAACATCAGAGCTTGCTTCCGCTGCCCCCCATTACGTAACTAAGTTATTCATGGTTAGTTGTGCAAGTGGCTTTCAGCAGGATTAACGGCGACGGGATTTAAAAAAAAGAAAGAAAAAAAAAGAAGATAAACCATCAGCTAGTTTATGTAGCTCGTAGGTTAGCTAAGAAGAGAAATTAGCAGCAGGTCAGCAGCAAACGTAGATACGGTTTCTCATTAAACTAACATTATTATTTATTATTGCCATGGTGTTTCATATTTGTTTTTCCAGCATTAAACTGTCACGCGTTACCTTGTTGCCACCAGTAGTATCAACATTGAGGGTTACACTTGTAACCTTAAATGTGTGTTCTAACTTCTTCATCCCACAGCATTTCATTTATACTGAGCCTGCTCATTTCTGTTGATCCTTTCCTCCAGGTTGTGGCACATCTGCCAGCTGCCTCTAGCGGCCTCTTCCTTTTCCCAGCTGCTCCAGGTAAACACCCTGAATAGATTACACACGTTCACTGCAATCCAGTGTGTGTTATGCTTTCACCTATCTGATATCTCTGAAAGAAAGCACCTCAGGATATTTGATTCACAAACAAATTCTTGGTCCATGGGTCATGCAGTGACATAGTACGTCATGTCCACATTTTCTTGTGGCCATTTACAGTCATGTCATCAGAGTGAAAAAAATAAACGTACACATGCCCCTAAGATGTTTGGTGAACATTGCATTATTTAGCCAGGGAGAGAATGAAGTTTTCTCATTTGCCCAAGTTCTCTTGCAGCACTGGTGTTATGAAATTTATTAAGCAAAGTTGGATTTGTGAAATTGTGAAATGTAAACCAATTCCTAAAGTGTACTGTTTTAATCTTCTAAATTGCCATATTTCTTACAACTGATTTTGCAGTACAGGCAATTCTACAATAACTCAGGGCATCAGAATATGTTCAACACTGTCAGAAAATGTTCTCCGTCTCCAAGTAGCCTTCAACTTCCTCTTCATGTCACTACATCAAGTACTTCATTAACCTCTCTGACTGTTGTTGGAACATTTGAAGTCTGTGTCAGAGAGTAATGAGCGAAGGGACTCAGACTGTGCTTGTTTTTTTACGCCTTGCAGAGCAAAAATCAGCCTATTGGAACTGTGAGTGAACCTCGCGTGTGGACCCATCTGCTTGTTCAGACATCCGGCCATTATGTCCAGTGATCCTCCCCCTCCATACCCTGGAGGCCCCAGTGCTCCTCTCATCGAGGAGAAGAACGGACAGCCTGGTAAGCAGCCACAGTGCTGGTGCTAATTTAAGATCTGCATTCAGAGTGAGATCTAGTCAACATGAAGTCATGTCCTATAATAAACTACTAGTGTTATGACAGTTTGTGATGATGGTGATATTGATCTGACTGGTTTAAATTAGCTCCTCATAGGCTATAATAGACCAAGCTTCAACCACTAGAGTTAAAAAAAAAAGAGAGTGGATGTCCTACTGGGTCACTAGCTGTCTGACAAGATGTCACCCGCTTGCATCAGACTTTATTGAAACACTTGCTACTACCATAAAGTATCTTGATTATAAACCACAGAAACAAACATCATTATCAGTTTTAAAGTCACCAGAAGAAGATGTTCCAGTGCATTGACTTGGCATGCTTTAGCCATTCAGTGGTGTATTCTATTGATTTTAATCATTTATTTGATAAGAAATATGTTGGTTCGTTGACTCATAGCAGTGCAGAGCTGTCATCCTCAGTGCCATGTTTGTATGCATACTGTCTTTCAGAAACAGTAAGAACTGGTCCTCCACAAGGACAGCCCTTGCCTCCAGACTATGGTCCGCCACCCTATGAGGGCCCACACCCAGGCTTCCTGCCCCCACATGTTCCTGGAGAAGGCCCCATGCCTATGCCAATGCCTCCACCGCCACAAGGTGCTGCAGACTGTCTGCAAACATAAATCTGCACAAAAAGTATCATCATGGTTTTGGTTGGTAGAAGCCAGAAATCTAAAGTTCTCAGTGAGTCTGGCAGTACAAAGAACACTTTGTTGTTGTTGTAATGTTTTGGAGCTTTAAGGTTGTGTAACACACTGAGGCCAGATTAGTCCACTCTACAGTTTTGCCTATGCTAAGATTCATATTCATTCTGTGCAGGTGGCGCCTACCCACCTCCACCCGGTCACTTTCATCACCCAGTGCCGGGACACATGGGGCCTGGGCCCAGTCAGTTTGTCCATATGGGAGGACACACAGCGACCGTCCTCGCTCCTCCAGGAGCAGCCACGACTGTGACCGTACTGCAGGGGGAAATGTTCCAGACCTCACCGGTGCAGACTGTGTGTCCACACTGTCAGCAGGCAATCGTCACCCGCATCTCCCACGATGTTGGCCTCATGAACACACTCTTCTGTCTCTTCTGCTTCTTTGTAGGGTAAGTAGGCCATCTGCAGTCACTGAGCACTTAAACTAGACTAAAGGAAATGAAACCTAAAACTAAGGGTTTCTATAAAATGAATCCTTTACAAATATAGAGATAATTTTGTGATTTATGCTCCAGTTGTGTTGAGTGATGCTCTCTTCATTGGTACAGGATAAATGGCTGCACCGCATGTTTGCATTATGGTTATAGTTCTGCAGCAGTCTATTAGCTGTTCAGTTAAAGTCACCATGATTTGTGGAGTCCTATTTGTTTCCACATAACAGAACCAATTGACTGAGAACTGACCACACATTACAAGCTCAAGCCAATTGTTTGAGGCAGAAGCACTTCTGGTGAAGGAGATGCACACCAGGAGGGAGAAATTCGAGAAAGCATTTTATTGGATGCAGAATTAGCATCCTGTCTGCTCGAAAACAACTCATTCTAAGAACTCCTACAAAATGTTTCAACATAAACTGACTGTATAACCTTCATGATGCAAAGATTTGGGGCAGGCTGTGTTAGATTGCATTCAGAAGTGTACCTAATGAACTGGCAAATGTGTATATGCTTACATTGTTTAAGGGAGTAATTTAACACAAGGGGATCTAACCACAGTCTGATTGATTCAAATTCTCCTACCCTCCAAAGAACACAAATAAAGAAAGAAAGAAGAAATATGACATTCCCTTGATCCCAGATGTTCAGATTTATTTTGTGTCTTCCTCTGGAACACATGCTACTTCTTTTCTTCACTTTATTTCTTTTGTAAATACTGGATGTGCAGTGCTGGTGAAACGTTTTTGCACCCCCTCAGAATGTTTTACATTAGAATGACTCAAAACATCAGTCCTGTAAGAGTATTCAGGAAAGTGAGTCACATCTCAGAGATGAAAAATGAAGTACACGTCTAAGTTTCAGGGCCAAATTAAAGTCCATCTCTTCAGAAGTGTTGTTGTTCATGTTTTGTTGCTGATCTTCACAACACGGAGTGTTCAACATGGGGGTGGTAGTGGTAATGGTGGTAGTGTCCTCGTTAGTGTCTGCTTTGATGCATCTGGGCCAGGACGGCGTGCCATCATTGATAGACCAATGAATTCTGACAGGATCCTTCAGTGAGCTAAATCTTAAGAGAAACTGGGTCATGCAGCAAGACAACGACTCCAAGCACAAGGTGTTCTACAAAAGAATGATTAAAGAAGAGCGAACGTTTTGGAATGGCCAAGTCAAAGTCCTGACCTTAATCCAATAGAAACCCATCAACCTCTCAGAACTGAAGGTCCTGGACTGAGGAGTGGGCTCAAATCTTTCTCAGCTACTGTAGGCGACTGATCAGCAGTTACAGGAAACATTTCATTGTGGTCATTTCTGCAGAAGGAAGTCACACCAGATACTGAAAACAGTGGTTTACTTACTTTTGATACTCACAGATGTGTGATGTGTTTGAGTTCCTTTTCCGTTTCTCATTCACAGGTGTGATCTGGGCTGCTGCTTGATTCCCTGTCTGATTGACGACCTCAAGGATGTGACACACACCTGCCCCTACTGTAAGGGCTACATCTACACATACAAACGTATATGCTAACCACCGACAGCCATGTGCTAAAGAGACATGTACATGCACACACATAAACTCACGGCTCCTCCTGCTGGTAGTGACAGGCTTTTCCCTCCCTTTTTGCAAAGTGTTGTGTAGCCCTCTTAAATTGTGCGTTTTTCTCATTAGTGCACAAAATATTTACCGTATATATCTTTCAGCATACTTCTTTCATGTACAAACATGCATTTCAAATGTACAAATCTGACTTAACTGCTTAAATGATGTAGGGTACTATCCAGGATAGTAGGAGGAGGATAGTAGGAGGAGGAAAAAAAAAGGCTTGTGGTGTAATGCATGTGAATGAAGGAAAAAAAAAAATACTGTTAAGAGAAAGCTGTGAAAATGGTCACTTTACTTAATTTCATCTGTGAATTTTGCCCTGAAGCAAGTGTATTCGAACATGCTGGTTCTTGTTTTTAAAATTTATTTCATATATCTGATCCACGATTTTAACAATATTGAGAACTGTGAACATTTTTGTCCGTGTCTGCTACTTAAAATCTTCTAATGCCCCCCTCCCTTCCCTTTTATCACCATCAACTTTTTAGAATTGACAGTTTTCATCCCAGTAAACGCATATAACCTTTTGTGGGTATTCCCGAGGTGGATGTTACTTGCCATATTTAATCTTCAGGTCAGCAGTCACAGAATGTTTGGTGACTTACTGTTGAACTGTCACACATCAGCGCTATCTGTCCACAATCGTCTTTGATAAAAAAGTCAACATTTGCACTTTAAGTTGCTGATGCTTTCATGAAAACCTTGATTAAACATTTGTCTGAGGAAAAAAAAATAACTTAGCAGTCAAAGGAACGCGTATTTAGGCGTTTACTTAGGTTACTTAGGTTAACTGAAACATATTTGCACTTATTCAGAGTAGACTCAAAGTGGAGCTTTACTGCTGTTACTGATAAACAATGCATGCCATCTCCGAGTGAGTCTGATGCACCACTCCAAGCTAGGTTATTCTCACTGATACCATTAGAAATATAGTTAGAAAAAAAGAAATACGCTGATAAATTGCAGTGGTGTTACCATAATAATGTAATGATCAGCCTCTAACTTGAAGATTGCTTTGATTTCTCAGCTGCGTATTAGATGAATACAAATGTCCTTTTGCTGATGCTGAATGGTGAGCTCTCTGTTAGGAACAAGCTTCAAATAAATGATGAATGCATCTGACAAAACAACACACTGATTTTAATACTAACAGTGAACTAACCTTGTTCTGCCACAGCATGCCCAATCTGTCATTCACCGTCTCTCGACAAAGTGCAGTTTGTCTGCATGAGGCACTAACTGTACATCTGCTTTATGTTTTTCCCTCTTGAGGCTAACCGAGTTGTGCAAGAAAATCAATTTTGAGCTGAAGGATTGCATTGAAATTTTAATATGAAATACTGTTTGCCATTGTTGTGGATACTGCTGGTTTGCATTGCTCTAAATGTCTGTGTTATGTATAACTATGTAAATCAACATCTGTTTGTTGTATACAGGTACTATTTTATCAATAAAAAACACAAATGAATCTCATTTTACTGTCATGACATGACTGTCTGTTGATGGCTAGACATTGAGTATCCAAAAAAAAAGAATAAAGTTCTTCAGCTGAGACTGTAAATCATTAGAAGGTTCCTCATAAGTACAAGTGCAAAGGTGTCATTCTCTCCATCTATGTCCACATTGGGCGTTGCAGCATTTGTAGAATGTCGTCATCGGTTCGTCTGCTGATCTGGTCTGAATCTGCATGAAATATGCTCGTGGATGTTCACACTTGGGACATTTTTCTGTTAAAAAAATAAAATTAAATAATGTAAGTATGGTGTCAAGGGACTGCTGTGGCTCAAACATTAGGATTGTTATGGAAAGACAATTAACATTTCTTTTCGTTGCATCCCAAAGATTCTCAGTGGGGTTAGAGTTTTCTTACACAGCTCTTCAGTCCCAATCTCTTTAGTTCCCTTCGCATTTTATGTGCGGAAATGTTCTTACTTTCACTATTAAACATAGCCCTACCCAGAGTTCTACTGTTGTTTTTCTTCAGTTTGATTTCACCAAACATTTAAGTGATCACAGATCACAATCAGATTCTATCCTTCCACCATCCTTTCCAGTTTTTAATACTGCATTGGACCTAATTTTAACCCAATGTTAGTAATTTCTACAATCTTCTTAGATGTTTTCTCTGCTTGATGCATGCCAATGTTTTGACCCTTCTCAAACAAACATCTTTCCCACGACCACAGGATGTGTCTTTAGACACAGTTGTTTAAGAAATGAGAAGCTACTAATTGCATCAGTTGGGGCTACATAACTTGTTGCCAGCTGAAAGGTAATCATCCATGCAGCAATTATGCAATAGGAGGCTTGTACCTATTTGCTTAGTTAAATCCAGGTGGCGCCATTTTTTTTTCATCCAGTCAGTGTATGTAAAACATTTCCAATGCGTGCATTCAGACCTTATTTAAATGAGCAGACACTCAACACATTCCATAAAGTTAGTTGTTGATGCCAAAACAGTATTGTGTCACGCACATGTGACAGCAGTTTTTGGAAATCAGCCGCAAGAAATTGCAAAAGCTCAGGAACTGCACAGTTCACAGTACTACACAAAGTACTCAGTTACCTTTTTTACTGCTTGTGTAAAAATGATATCCAAGTCACTGAACATAATCCATCATTAAGAAATTGAACATGGAACATTTGTAAAACTACCATGATCAGGCAGTCATTACAAACGGACTAATGATGCAAGGAGGAGACTCGTGAGGGAGGCCTTTAAGACACCTCTCTGAAGGAGTAAAAACCTTCAGCACTGAGATGAGACAGACTCTGCATACAACAACCTACGCACAGGTTCTCCATCAGCCAAAAATGTATGGGAGTGTGGCAATGCACATGTAGACTTCAATGTCAACTTGAAGAAGGTTCTTTGGCCTAATGAGACCAAAAATTAGCTTTTTTGCCACCAGACTGAATGCTGCACATCACAGCATGGCTGTGGCGGCATCATGCTGTGTGGACACAGCAGGCCCTGAGCGCCTTGTAAAGGTAGAGTAAAATGAATGGGGCAAAATATAGGCGAGGCATGTGGAGGACAAACTGATTCAATCTGTGAGAGAACTACAACTTGGGAAAAGATTTATTTGCCAGCAAGACAATGATGTAAAAGACTAGGGTTGGGTTTCAAGACGTTTTGCGTCAAGTCATTGTTCATTTGAAATATCTGATACAGATGTTTTTTGCATTCTTTTAAGAAGTATCGCTTTGGTCCGGCAACAAGGTTAAAGCGGATGTATATTATGAATGCAATCTCTTTTATATCACATATTTTTTTAATTAACTAGCATTGCTTTGTAATGCGGAGTCCCTATTTATGTTACACAGTTTAACTCCTACATCTGACTTTAATATAATAATGACAACACATCCATGTGGATGCAGACGGATGAGATGGTTTCAAATGTATAAACACTTAAAAATATGTTACACCCTGAATACAGCTGCTGTTATTATTGAATTAAAATATAAAGATTAACGTGAATATGAAAGACTCTCTTACCAGCAGTTGAGTCCACATTTTCCCACGCCGCAGATCCACCAAGGACATCATCCACCTCTTTTAACTTAGGATACTTCCTGTTATTTACCTATTGAAAAAATACACATATAACAATATCAGCCGCTTGTGAAAAAGAAGCAACATATTTTAAGGGAACCGCGCATGTAGTATGTAAAACTCGTAGGGTATATATTTCATGGTGACTCACCTTCCTTGTGATGTTGTGTACGTATGGACAGGTATTGCAGGCAAATCTCATGCACTTCTGTCCTTCCTCTACGATTAAAACATTCCCACAGGTTGGGCAGAAAAGCAGCATGTTGCCGAGAAATGAATCAGCTACTTATTTAGCAGCAAACTCAGTTAAATAACATCATTTAACACTACTAAATCTAGGGCGTTTGCTGTAAACAACCCGGCGCATGTGGACTAGCGGAAGTGCAGCCGGTGACATGAGGTGCTCCCCTTTTTGCGGCTCCCCGGGAAACAATAGGAGACGATGACTTTTAATTAAAACAACAAAATCAGTCACTGATAATAATAGTACTTAAAGTGGCAAACCACTCGAGTATTTTGTTGTTTAAATCACTTATTATAGAGGGTCTGAATATACCTTCCAGAAAAGGAACTATATATAATTAAGCCCGCCTTCCTCCCGGTACATAATTTGTACTGTACATATTTTGTTTACTTCCGCTACATCGTCTTGTTTCCAGTTAAAACCATTGTCGGCGGTGATTTTTGAAAAGTTAGAGTCCGACATTAAAATTAGTTAAAAGTTTTTTTTTAAATAATAAATTTTTATATATGTATAATCACCCAGCGGATATACGGGGCCGACGTTTGTTGAGTGATCATAGAGATGGAGGTGGAGCAGAGCCCTGGCACTGCTGCTGTCGCTGAAGGAGGACAGACCCCGAATGATGAAGACGAGGAAAAGGAGAAGCTGACGGACATGGCTGCTCTAGCTGCAGAAGAGGAGGAGGAGGAGGACGTGGATGCTCTTCCTCATTCAGAGATCCTGGATATTTTTGAGGAGGGACTTGCGCAACTCGTGCAGGACCCTTTACTCTGCGATCTGCCAATCCAGGTCTTGTGTCCATAAAGATACTTCGTTACTTTATATGTATACCTTAATACAGTAAGAAACAGAATGAAACTGAGGCTTTTAGTGGAGTACCAGTCAAAAACAGTAGAGTTTTGCATCTTGAGGGAGGAAAAGGGGAAGTATTCATGTCAGGTTCCTTTCCAAAACTCCCTTCACAGCATCCAGACAGTATCCAGGACGTAGGCACATCATTTAACAAGTACACCATAAAGAAAATAACACAAATCGCATTGTGTTGTTTGGAATGTTTGGAACTATGTTGTAAAAGGTTAAAAAAAATAAATAAAAAATCCTGCTTTTCCTTAACCAAAATCCACCGTAACAGATCTGATGTGACTCAGTAGGTAGCGGTAGTCATAGACATGTATAGAAAGGCTAGATAGCTTACCGGCGCTGAGAGCCAATGGGACCCGACGTCGTCACACGGCGGCCATCTTGGGACAGGACCGCTCGTCCAGTTATAACATTAAAGTCTATTGTGCATGTAGTGCTGAAATAACTATATTTTGCTCAATTTTCAACCGATTTTCAAACGGCTTGGTGCCTTTCTATACATGTCTATGGCGGTAGTGCTTCCCCAGTACACGGACCACATGCAAATGGCCCCGCGTCATAGTGACTATAAACCACTTAGTTCCAATAGGTAGAAAAGTACTATATCAATACAAGCAATTTACCATAAGGGGAAGAAGATAAAAACAAGTTAATCGTCACATCTAAAAAGCTGCCACCAGTAAATGTTTGTGATTTTCGCTGGAAAGAATGACTCTTCTAATCGATTGCTCTCCTGTTCTGCATAGACTCATACTGATCTGCATTACTTGTCACAGCATGTGGAAATGTTTGAGTAATATGAATGGAAATAACTGCGGGACAGAGAGCGTTGATGAGCAGGTAAAGTCATCAGAATGAAAAGCTTTTCCTAAATCTGGATCATCTTTTCTTTTCCAGGTCACTCTGGAGGAGGTCAACTCTCAGATTGCTCTGGAGTACGGCCAGGCAATGACCGTGAGAGTTTTGAAGGGAGACGGAGAAGTAATGCGTAAGTGTTTTCTGTTCATCCTCATCTGTGAACTGCTCCACACAACGTTTGCCCTTTTAATAACTATTCTCTCTGACGTTTCTCTTTAAGCCATAGTGGTGGTGCAAAACGCTACTGTCACCGATCTGAAGAAGGCCATTTCCAGGTTCATGGAGCTGAAACAACAACGTGAAGGCGGAGTTAAACATATCAGCTGGTAAACACGCACGCAAACTCAGCAACTTAAAATATATGCAAAAGAAACATTCATTTATCAGGCCTGGCCTTTCTTTTTTCCCTCACAGGCGATATGTTTGGAGAACGTATCATTTAGTATTTCAGGGCGAGAAGCTTGACGATGACAAGATGAGGCTTAAGGAGTAAGAGGAAAAAATATTTATCAACAGAAACAAATGCCTATTTGTCTCTGGCTTATGGTTTGTTATTTTTACTTCTGCAGCTATGGCATCAGGAACAGAGATGAAGTGACGTTCATGAAGAGACTCCGAAAAAAGTGACGATCCAGCGCCAACATTTGGATGAAAACCTCATTTACTTTCTGCAGAGTGAACCGTTAACTCCCCCCTTTGAGCTGTGATTTCTTTTTGTACTGAAATTAATAAAAAATATTTTTGATTAAAATGCACGCATCTGTGTTAAATTCGAGCTTTCATCTCAACAAGTGGCTTCTGTTCTAAAGTGGGCAGGCATAAACACAACCCAATGATTTGAATATTTCCTGATAAAAGTGAACAGTGCGCCCTTGTTGAGCTAGTCTGGATGTAACCTGTACAGCACGCAGTGGGAGCAGCTGAAGATATTAGGTAATACAGCCTCTCTCTTTTTTATGTATATTTATTAATATTATTATTATTATATTTATTTAATAGTGCATTTATTTAAGTTTTAGCTGGGCTTTCTGAAACTGTTAGATGTTGTCTCTGATTTTTGTTACACAAATGATTGTTCTGACTGTTCAGCGTGAAGAAATCAAACTAATATTTCAGCAGGATTTGTGTCTGCGTTCTCATTTTTGAAGATAAATCGGCGCAAACACTTTTCTTCTTCGAGTCAACCGCTGGCCGCTGCTAACAATTTGTCTATTGTAAATTAGTTTTTAATGTTGCTTGGGAGATAAACAACATATTTCACCAGCCACTCCCTGTTGAGGCCAAGTTCCTGTCTGTGTATTTTAGCAATAAATGATTTACAGACCTGAATTAGTTTTTCATGAGATCAGCCTGCAATAACAAAATAAATAAATAACGTGGCTGTATACAAAATTCTGACCAAAACACGTAGTTTGAGCACATCAAATACACGGATCAGGCAAACACGGATGACTCATCAGAGAATGGACATGGACCTTCTGAGGGTGTCCTGTGGTGTCTGGAAACAGAATGTTGTTAGTGGGGGCCTTTGGGTGGAGGGGAGGGGCCGCTGTGGATCATGCAACAGATACTTTATTAGTTTGGGATCTAGTGAACTTGGAGGCCAGGTCAACACTTTGTAGTGTTCTACATGTTTATTTTAGTTGTCCCTAAAGTGTTTTTGTGTGGATGTCTGTGTCAGGCTGCATCCTGCTGGGGATGGCTGCTGCCATCAAGGAGTGTCATTGCTATGGGGTGGGGTTGTCTGGTCTGGTGTAGGTGGGTGCTACATACAAGTAACAAGTAACATCCACATGAATGCCAGGTCCAGAAGTTCCCCAGCAGAACATTGTATTGTCTCAACATGGTCACTGTTATTTACTTCTCTCGTCTGTGGTTTTATTTGTTGTGGCCGATTGGTGTACTCTACAATATGAGGGCAAACTAAAAGGGATCAAGAAGTTTACGTCCTTCCGTCTCTCCAGCAGCCACCATGACGTCTTCAGAGAGAGAGAAGATATCTGCAGAAATGAGAAACGTTTCTCTCAGGAGGCAACAACTTCTGGAGAGGAAGAAAATTCTGTGCATATCTCAGGAGTTGAGGAAACGCGCGGAGTTCGGACAAACAGGTGACAGATGAGCGACAATACAAGAGACATCTGTGGATGTCACATTGGCAGCAGTCTTTTTTTTTTTCTCTCTCCTTCTGTGTAAGCTCTGTCTTTTTATTTCTTCCAGTGGAAGCAGCCTCCAATCAGCAGGAAATTGACAACATTGAGAACAAACTGAAAGAACTCATTGAAAAGAAGCTGGAACTCCAGAGAACCTATGACGACCTCAGCGCCAATGGCACGAACACGGACAGCAAGAGAGGCAAGTCAGAAATTTGTTGCAGCACACCCATGAGATTTTAATGTGCTCAACTCCTTCCTTTTGCTCTTCGTTAGAGGTTAGTTTCGCGTCCAGCATGAAGAAGGAGCCTGCGAGTCCTGTTTCTGACATAAGTGTTTTATATGTTGAGGCTCCGCCGACCGTCCCTGGTGAGCTTGCCACAGATATTCTCTCTAACAGATCAGCTTTAGCTGTTAAAAAAAAAAAAGTCATGTGAAAGGCTAAATATATATCTGTTGCATTGATGAGTCTAAGTATGTCTCAGTGAGCACATGTCTCCTCTCCACAGCCCCCACAGTGATTTTAGACTTGGAAAAACTTCCTGAGTGTCCGTGCCGGACACAGTGTCCAGAGTGTAAGCAGTTCGTCATGACAGAGACCTACACCTCTGTCAGCAGCGTGACCTGGCTGGTGTGTCTCATGACAGCATTGCTCGGGTATAAAACTGTCCTCTTTGTCGGCTGCGCCAAAACATTTGCATGAGAATATAATCAGCCCTTGTTTTGGGGCTTATCTGTTTATGCAGTTTACGTTACAGTTGTCGTGCTACTCTCTTCCTCTTCCTCTTCCTCTTCCTTCTCTTGCAGCTGCGTGGCTGGCTGCTGCCTCCTCCCCTTCTGCTTGGACAAGTTCAAGTCCGTCACACACAGATGCCCCAGGTGTCGAACCTCCATCCAAACTATTAAAAAGCTCTGAGAGGAAATCAAGTGGCGAGAGGCTCAGACTAACGGGATGTTGGACGTTTGAGCAGCATGGAGTTTATAGTGGGTGGAAAAAGTCAAAAAAAAAAAAGAACCTGTTAAATCAACCATTTTTTTTGTCGTGTAAATAGAGTCAAACAAAGATAAATCATCATCACAACATTTGTACTTTTATATAAAGGAGTGAGCAAATAACGGCCATGAAATTGTCCACACATGTCTTCACTTGAAGTGATTAATTGACTAAAAACTAGATGTTCTTGGCAGATTTTTCTTCTACATCCTCGGCTGCATGCTACTACAAGAGCCACGGGCCGCAAAGTGCTTACAGAGCATCAGTGGGTTCTCACTCTTGAATTCACCGTAGATTTACCATGGAACAAACCAAAGACCGCCATCAACAAGTGGAGAACATATGGCTACGGTGGCACCATCGAAAATGGGAGTCTTTCCGAAACTGATGAAAAGACAAAGAAGGACATCATTGAGTTTCTCTTAAGCACTTGTTTCCGTACTATGCAACGACTATCTCTCTGTTTTTCATCTGCCTGGGCTATGAGGCAAAGCGGCAGGACGCAGGCTTGTTCTAAAGACAAATTCATCAATAAATTGCAACAACACCCTCCCAGTCTCCCAGGAACATGTGGAAAAAACATGTTATGTTCTCATAACTTTCAACTTTCTGCCCAAAACTTCACAAGGTACGTTTCGGCACAAATGCAACACAGCCCACCAGCGGCCGAGCGCCATAAATCACGATGGATTTGTTGTAGTGCCGTTTTCTTCAGCACAAATTTGGGGGTTTATTTTAAGGTGGAGGAAACCGTGAGAAACCTCTGGTGTTTGCTGGAGGGTTGGCTGGAACTGTTGAAAACATTCAGTGATCCAAAGCGTTAAAGATAAATGTTTTGGAGGGAGCCAGACCCGAGCCCTACAGAAAATCTATCAAGTAGCCAGAAGAGGGCCAGGAACAGGGCACGTCCTCGCAAAACGGAGAGAAACTGTTTGAAAATGCTGCCATTACACCACTGTAATCACACCAAAAGATGCTTCTTTGACTAAGTGTTAGTTCAGGGGTGCATGCAATAATGCAATTGTGTTTTATTTTTTATCTGTTATTTTTTTTTCTTTCTTTGAAATGTTGTCATTCAGCTGTAATTATGGGAGCAACTGTACAAACGTCCTTCTGTAATTCATCTTTGTCTATTCAAAACTTTACAGATGCCCATTGTTGACCCTTCATTGTGCAGGGTGCGCCGAATACCAGTGTATGAGGGGTGATGTTTGCCTATGCAAACATTTAGCTGCTATTAGAGTTTTCAAGAAGCACATGTCTGGTGTCTGCCTTCATGTAAATGTGTATTGAAATAGATTTTTATGGCATATCTGGATGTTAATATTAAAGGCTCTATCGCAGTCACAGTCAACAGACCGCTGCACCATTCAATCATTCAGTTCTCCATACAGACTTAGAAACTTGGCGTTCGTTCACAACAAATCTACAAATGTGCACTTTTTCTTTTTTAAACGTTTTTTTTTTTAATGACAAGCAGTAAAGGGCGTGTGGCGAAGCTCGCAGGCCTGACAGCGGAATCCCCCCCACAAAAAAAAAAAAAAAATCTCTGTATTTACAAAATACACAATGTGTAAAAACGTACGGCATACAAACTATGCATCACAATGTTTTCGGTGTTGAGTTATACTAGTATAGTAAAGACAAAAAAACATTTTTCATTCCAGCACTTAACCCCTGCTAACGGGGGGAACGTTTGGTTTGTCAAATGAGGCACGAAGGAGATGAAACATCAAAAAAATGGCCATCGCGTGAAAGCTTTTTCACAACAGTTCATTCAGGTGGCTTTGTCAGTGAGGCTTAAAAGACAGTAAATCAGCAAAACAACACAAACTGGACTGTAAGGAGTTGTGAGTTATACCACCACTTTGTTCTTTTGGAATTTGCTAGATAAGAAAAAATATCAAACCAGATGCTGCTGATGTTGGGTGATACCAGACGTGGCCAGCAGGGGTCACTAAAACACAGTTTATGTGTAAAGCAGTCAGAATGAAATAAACTGGGTATTGAGCTTTAGTTGTTGTTGTGTATGCCTGTTGGTTACTAGGCTGTCCGCAGAGACCACGTCACGTGAAAATAAATGAATTAACTGTTTTATTTGAACTTTCAGCCCATTAAGTGTCAGCTGTGCCCTGAATTCAAAGCAGTGCACAAAGTTAAATACTGCACAGCACTCTTTGCGAGCAGTTGCCCGTAACTGCGTTCAAGGATTCTCTATTCGATAACCGGCTGATCTGAACAGCACTAGAAAGGATAGAAATGACTAAGAGATGAATAAATGGCAACAGAGCATTTTTAATAAATACTGAGATGGGTTTAGTCGATGCTGCTTTGACACTGTGGTAGTTTCAGGAGCACTCTGCTGCTGTTTTATACGGTTCACGCTCCCAATTCTGTTAGACATCTGATTTATGTTCAGCAAAACAAGGGACATGTAGCGGTTGTGTGTTTACAATCTGTTTTGATAGTGATAATCATTCCAGGACAGGGTGGAGTAAACTGCACAACAGCCCTCGGCTACATGCAGTTTTTGTCCATTAGTAATCAGGATTTGGACATTTTCCTGCCCTGGCTGCGTTAACAACGTGCTAAGTGCAATGCTCCACGTTCACTGAGACCGGAGGACATACAGATGTCAATAATAACAGAGCAGACTGATATGAAAACAGTGGCGTAACTTCAGACAGAAATCTCTGCTTCCACTTTTAGCCCCGACCGCCAGTGCCAGTCCTGCTTTATCTGTCTCCCCGTGCAATCAGAAGATTTAAAGAGCTCAAAGGAAGTAATTCAGCAACTTCTAAACTGACACTGCATGATTAGATTATTATAGAGCTGATTCATCTGTCCAGAAAGCTGAGCAGAGCTGCTGAACGCTCTCATTGTCTCGTGGAAACAAAAGCAATATTCCCTTGGGTTAAAAACGCGTTTGTCTAAAAACTGCCTGATAGATGGAAGGAGTCACCTTGACAGCACTCAGTCCCAGTCCAAGTGTAGTTCATGAGAGTCCAGGAAGTCAGAGGAGAAGACGCCCACTGGCATTGACATGTCCAAAGAGTTTACTCCCTCTGCTGGCACGGACAGCGTGAGGTCCAGCCAATCCATACTGTCTATGTTGTTGCTGCTGTGCAGGTTTAAAGCACAGGGTGGTGCGCTTTCGTTAAAGTCTACATCCATTGCAACCTCAGGTGAGTGTAACTCCGTCATGAGCTTCAGTTTCTGTGGCTCTGCGCCAGTGCCATCCAAGAGGGTTTCCAGCTGGGCGTTGGAGGTCAGCGCTGCCAAGGCAATCGAGGGGTTAAGCGGTGCAGCGGGCGGCTGGGCCACCTGGATTAAGGGCGGAGGGCGCGACAAAACCGTGTTGATGGGAAGGGTGGTTACGCTGGCTGTCACAGGGAGAGGCTTGTCCAGGCTGGGAGGGTCCTGTCTGATGAAAGGTGAGATCTCTGAAAAAAATAATAATAATAAAATAAATAAATGCAGAACATAAAGAGGATCAACGCATCAGGGGTTGCAGCTTCCAAATCGCCAGTGCTAAAATAAGCGCGATATTTCTCACCTCCACTCTCAATCAACACATCAAACAAGTCGTCCATCTGCTGGCTGGCCACAGTGGGACCCTGCAATGGAAGATAAAACCATGAACGTTTGTCTCACTGACAGCAGTTAAGATTTAAGGCATACGCTGTGTATCCCATTTCATGTTCACCTGAACAGCTGTCAGCATGCTGCGTGTCTGTTTAACGGCGTCCTCGTAGCGCGGTGGGTCTTTACACTTTGACACATGGCTGGGGAATTTTGGCTGCTGCAAGATCGATGGGGATTGGCTGGAACGGGGTGACTGTTGAACGGGAATAAAAAAAGGAACAGTTGCTCACAGCAAATAAAAACAGGATACGTCTGATACAGACGGTCATTTAAAGATGGAGCAGAAGAGACTTAAGGATGATCTACCATTTTTGTTGGTCCTTCGGGGACAGCTTGGCTAGAGGAGCCTCCAGCAGAACATCCACTCACTGGGAATGTGTTGATTAAGCTCGGCGCTGTCGTGTCCATATCCCATGTCTGCAGAGAAAATTAGACGGGTCAGCACTGAGGCATCAGTGTAAAAATGTTGCAGTTCACTGAACGCGCACTCTCTGGTGAAGTTACTTCTGTGGAAGTGATCAAGTGAAGCTGGTAAAAGAATATGGGCCATCTTTATGCAAAGGCTGCTCAGATTAAACTGCTTTGGGGTTGTCCTTAGCTGCAACATCAGCTCGCTCCACTGTGACAGCACTGTTTGCAGTGCTATGCAGTGTAACTCCTGCAGTGCTGCGGCTTCTGTTGCTAATTCTGGTTGCATGTCGGGCTCAAAGCAGAGGGACGACAGAGGTTACTGAGGGCGCTCCAGTCAGGCCTCACTCAGCTCCTTCTCCAGCTCACCATGTTTCCACAAGCTTTCCTTTGATGTGAGCAGGAAAAGCTTTCACCACTCAGCTGAGGCCTGTTATTACCGTGGCAACGAGGAAGACGTATTACTCATGGTAGTTGGTAACTGATTGTTAGATGTGAAACGTGATACATAAGGCACAATTTATGATTTCAGGCTCAAGTGCGGATGATTGCACACAATTTGCGTTCATGCAGAATCACAGCTGATGGTGATGACTAATAAGGCGATGGATCGAGGCAGTCTGTTGCAAGTGTTTCATTACCTTTGTCAGGGGCTGGATTTGACTGCTGCATTGTTGTTGTAATCCGGCTGAGTCCTCTGTTTTCTGTGGCACCTGTCCAGAGGTCTGGGTGAGGCTTGGGGCTGCGCTGCTAACAGTAGTGTGTAATTTGATCACTTTGGCAGGGAGCTGGACAGTGATTGCAGAGGCAGGAAGGGATGCGGGCAGGAGGACTGGAGCGCCGGCCTGGACGGGCTGCATGGGCTCAGCAGGCTCTGTGATGGTCTGGTGACTTGACATGAATGGATATGGGCTGGTTACGTGGCTCTGATCAGCAGGTTCCTCCTGTTTGACCAACACTGGCAGACCAGGAGGAGAGCTACAGGACACTGAGCAGTTTGACTGGGCCCTGTATTCCTCTTTGACTTGGACTGGAACCAGAGGACTGAACTGAGGTGGAGAATCTCCATGCTGACTCCTTTTCTCCACCTCCAGTTGCATCTTAAGCTCCTCGACCAGCTTCTGCTCCTGCTCAAGCTTCCTCATCAGCTCCTCAATCTGACGCTCCTTCTCATGAAGACGTTTGTCCTTCTCAGAGTCCCTCTCATTGGATTTTGTCTCTGCGGGACACTCCTCGCTTGTCGTTCTCTGTGGGGAGCTGTCTGATCGCACCTTAGCTAGACCGTCTGCTGCGTTACTGTCCTCTATGCCTAGAGTGGACACCTTCAAAGCTATAGGAGACACAGGTGGGGTTAACTTCATGTTTTCAGACTGCGAGCCTGCGGTGGCGACTGCCGTCTCTGTGCACCCAGCAGTCTGGATGTTTGAGTTCTCCTGATACAACTTCAGCCTCTCTATCAGATCTGTTTTAGTCCCAGAAACAGGCAAAGACCTGAGTTTCAGTTCCATTTTCAGCTCGGCAACCTGCAAAGATAAGAGATCATGAAGCACCTTTTGTTGTTCACATCTGCAGCGTTCATACGTTGATATCAGTAAGCCCGTGTGCAGGCTGCAACGTGTCACCTTCATCTCATCCAGATTAGCCGGTAAATGATCCGGCTTGCGGTTCGTCAGAATGTGGGGGAGCTGCACAGGGGCAGACGCAGCGTTTCCGCTCAGAACAACACTGGAGCAGCTGGTTTGTACCTCAGTTGTTGGTCTGTTGTAATAAGACAAGAAGAAAAGGGAGTATAGAGGAGAGTAAATCCGTTGCACATTTTTCACAATAAACAGCCTCTGAGTAGGAAGCTGCGGGCAGGGAACACAAACTAACCGAGGCAAAGAACAGCTGTCATGACAACTTCACATTTCATAAAACAAGGTGTAAACTTCTGATTGGGTTAGCTAAAAATTCACAGCTAAATATAGCAGCTTGTGTTGCTTAATGGAGCTGTACTTTAGTGTGGCAGGTAGGACGGCCTGGTAGTTGTACTGCTGATGTTGCTGGCTTATGATCTGGAGCTGCAGGAACTGCTGCTGCTGCTGCAAGAGGCGGGTATAGGCAGAGTCCATTGGCACCTCGCTGAGCTCTTGCTTCTGATCTGGGGGAATGTACTGATGGTACTTCAACTTTTTCACCCGCGGCTTGGGCTCTTTGCTCTTTTTGCTGCGGCTTTTATCGGTGGTTAGCTTGGCCAAGCTTTGCTGCAGAGCACAACACAGAAAAAGAGCATGTAAACCTGGAGCGGACCATCTGGTGTGTACTCGATCCCTGTGACTGATCCGGGAATACAGTTTGCATTGCCAGTACCAACACTGCAAGACTTGGAGCCGATACTATTTTCTTTTTTTTAATAGCTTTAAGCATTCAAGTGGAACATTGTTCTGACACCCAATGAGAACGGCAGGATGAGGAAGTGGAAATGTGACCCTTATTGTTCTACCACCTGCAATTGCAGGATATAGTACACTAGAAAATGGCTTGACGTACGAGCAGCAGGCTCCAGCTTTGAAACCAGAAACGCAGGCTGGGTTAAACAAGCACACACACCAATTTGTCAAATTAATTCTGATATCATATTCCAAGGGAGGAACAGTTCATATTGTGCTCAGAGGATAAGTGGATTATGATTAATGCACGAGGAATCGCTTCACTCTCGTCCTTTGATTTTTGTCTTTAATTTAAAAAGCCTGAATGAGGAAGGCCAGTCTGTCATTTGACTCTAAATGAAGGCAAACTGTTGCTGGCACTGATTTAAGCCCCTGGATGTGTGAAATGACTTTAAACCCTGTTGGTCTTTGACCTGCCTTTGACTCCGGCTGGATGCTCACTTTTCATCCGCCCCTAAACTGATGTGACGTTTAGTATGATAAACCACCGACTCTGGCATTGTGTCTTTCAACACGTTTCCAAGAAAACGTAACGGATATAAAAACAAAACACACAGTCAATAAATTAAAGTCTGAGTAAACTGACTCGTAATGAACTATATGAACCATCTTGTAAAAAAGCATCTCTACTCCTTCCTTCCGCTTTAAGAAAACTTCGAAACCACTGAGGTCAAACTTTGAGCTTCTGCAAAACTCAACTCACTTTTACGAGAACCGGCCCTGGTGTAGCAGTGGAGATGGCGGTGATAGGCTGAGGTGCAGTTCCCTTTTGGTTGCCCTGTTGCTCGCTGGTGGAGGCAAGGTTGACAAGATCTGATGGAGACCTCGAGCTGGGCGGTGGAGAGCGCTAAGGAAAGCAAACATAGAGAGACATCACATTCACTTGGTTAGCTTATTTGTCAAGAAGGTTAGTCTTCTCTGTGGGAGTTCATGTTTTTATTCCTTGTCAAGGTTCTGGTATGGGCGTACCTGTGTGGAAGTTTTGGAGTTCGAGGAAGCGGCCTCCGTCGTTCCAGACTCTCGTGGAGAGGCCGAGGTGGAGCTCGGAGATCGCTGACTGGCAGGATGTTGTGGTGATGATGCATCGCTGCTGTCCTCATCAAAGTTATACACATCTGAGCCATCTGGTTTCTTAGAGTGGTCTGTCTTATCTCCTGTAGGACCAGCATCAACACATTCATCTGATAAAGAGCAGAAGAGTAAAAGTTTGATGTCGTAAATGAAATATTACTCAAACATCAGATGTAATAATGTTAACAATGAATATAAATATGCCCGAAGTGTGGCATTAAGTTAGCTAAAGCTAATGAGTACCTACCACTGACAACCTCTTTGACACCAGATTCAACAGGCAGGATGTTCTTCTCCACGAGCTCCATGGGCCCCGGCCTCTGTGAGATTTTCTCATTGAGATCATCAGTCAGTCTGGCTCGCTTCAGCTTCATCTGTGTGGCCTGCAGGGAGGGCTCCGCCTGCGTCTCTGATAAACACAAAGAGGATCTTCGTCTATGATATGCCCTGCACCACTCAGTCTCTCCCCTGCTGTGTCAGCGTGACTCACGGCAGGCTCAGCTAAGATTTATCAACCTCAGAGACGTTTATGTGGTTATATAGTTAATTAAGGACAGACGGATGAATAAACACCTTATGAATTTCTCTTATCAAGACACATTTACAGAGGAAGGAACACCCAGGGCGATGATTACCTTGTAGGATGTGCATACGGACAAGTTCAGAGCGTTCAGGTCTGCTGCAGAGTTTGTGCTTTAAGAAGTTTCCAGTCTGTTAAAAAAAGAAGGATTTGGGGATATCTATTATATATACACACACACACACACACACACACACACACATATATATATATATACAGTTTTATGATCAGGTGATGAGTTGATGGCATTAGTTGCTGTCTTACCCTGGCTCTTTCTAGGCTGCGGATCTGCTCATGAAAGGCAGCAGGTGTTTTCAGTGCTGTGGGAAGATACAGTAAATCCATTAACATGCATGAACAAACTGTTCCTTCTGTTTTTAAAATAGATGATTGCATATTTTCTCCTTCTATCTATTTCCAAAGTGCACGAAAGTGATGAGCTTCTTTTCGGAATGTGATTCTTCTTTCCACAGCGTAATCCAGTTTTCATGTCTTTATGTTCATATTTCTCTGCTGGGCTGCATGAATGTGACAGCTCATAAGAGTCATACAGGAAGTGTCAGTTCTACCGACTCAGAGAGATTGTTCCATGCAGAGAGTCACTCTTTGATCTCTCAGAAAAAAAAACGCTTGCTGCTTTAGGCGATGGCTGGCTCACCGTCTAATCACCTCTGCTATGATGAGCGTTATTTGCTTTAAGGACACACTGTCCAGGGGGTGCGCTGAGGAGTGTGTCAGAGAGGCAAAGTAAAACATTCCTGCTCATCACCTTAACCCCACTGCATAGCTCTATCATAAGCATATAAGTGTGGGAGGAGCAGAGCGCTGAAGTGGTGAATGGTCCGGGAGGTTTGTGTGCAGGCCACGCTTGGCCAGGCCGCAGACTGACCTCCACTGAGGGCCCAGTCGCTGACTCATGTGGCTGTGAGGAGCTGAAAATCTGATTACAAAAGTATTCTTGTGACAAAACGACTCAAAGTGGAAGAGTTTTTTCTTTTGCTACCTTTCCAGCTATCAGTAGGATCCTGTCACAGTGTCTGTCTCTCTTTCTTTGGCTGAATTCTTAAACACAAAGTTCGCTCAGGGATGGTAACACGGGGACTGAGTCTGCTCCACTTCTGTCGAATCACATGAAGGCTGTGGACAGTATTAAAGAGGAGCTAGTCATTTCAGGTTTGGTACCAGAGTGAGGCCGATCTCGGTTCAATATGTGCTCAGTGAGGCAACGCTCAGCACGAGGGTTATATTTAACATTCGCATTCTATGAAACTACTCAACCACAATGAAGCAGTTTCACATACAAATGACTGCAAGTGTGACCTTTTTAAAGGAAAAGTGTTTTGCATATCGAGCAGTCTATCTAGCAACATTAGTGCTAATTTCTGTGAGCCACCTGGCAAATATCCATCAGTGACCTACCAACCAACAGACTATCTACAGTTTGCTGCAGGGCAGGAAGTTAAGGGGGGTCAGATTAAACCAAAAGGATAAAGCTGAAGACAAGAAAATATAAAGACGGTTTATGCTGCTGGAGAGTTTAAACTGTTAAAAACTCAACGGACAAGTAACTTCAAATGTTAATTAAATAAAGTGGAAGAAAAACTACATACTTTTTATCACCCTTGACAAAACTGCCGTGTACTATCCAGCATAAGCTCCACCTCTCACAGATAAAATGTGGTTAACTTTAATACGAGCTAAAGAGAGGTGGTGCACATGTTGCCACAGTATGGGCACACCTAAAATAAGTCTCAGCAAATACGCGAGGGGAAAAAAAAGAAAAAGAAACATAAAAAACGGTTGAGTGAGATATTAGCAGAGACTGAATCTTGTCTCCACTTCTGCTATTCTCACGGGAAAAGCACCGCTAACAATAATAGTTGTGATAGAGAATGACTCCCTGGGTCCTGCACATCTTGTTTATGTTTATTTCCGTCGGTGTACGCTAAATCTGCAGTGGAGAAGAGCTGCAATAGTGAACTGTGAATACTCACGTGGCATGATGCCTTGCTCCACAAGCTGCTCCCGAGTCCTCCTCTGCTGCAGACAGAGCTGGAGGACTGTGAGAGAGCACACAGACGCAGGTCAGAGTTAAACTGCTGCCACTGAGAACCAGCTCAGCTGAGTCACCTACCAACCATCCGTGGCTTTAAACAGCAATGCTTTCAAGACCATTTCTCAGCAAACCCTGTTCACCGCTGACGATATTCTGTTCACTTCCTGTATGGTTTTAGCTGGGGTTGTTAAGAGTACCACACATTTTACTACAGTTAGACTCCAACAGTGTCATTGGCCGAGAGCCTGACCAATATGGGGCAATATCTCTGTGCGGGTGGCAAATGCACTGGGGAAACAAAGTAGCTACAGAACGGAATACAAACAGATAATAGAGGGATTAATGTTAGAGCTGCAGTTGTGATAATGAGCAAAGCCTGAGCCGGAGAGACACCGTAGAGAGCCAAGGAGAGTTGTGTGTCTATTTACTAAATACTTTTTAGAATGTAATCTTGCTTCGGATGGGTAAGCAGTGATCAGTCATGTTTCTGTGGAACATCAAAGACGTGACTATCCTCCAGATGAAGTTGTTGAGTCTTGCATGCGAAGCCCACATACAGAACTTGGATGGTCCCTGGTGTTATTTCCCCAACAATGTAAACTGTAGTAAGATCCTAGTTTAAACATTTATAAACAAATGAGCGTGGACATGTTATTTCAGTAGAATAACAGAGCTCCGTGCAGAAAAAATATGAGCTGGAAGCGAAGCCTGTGGGTGATGCTGACGAATGTGAAGCCGGTGAGAGGTGACACCGTTTTTGTCACCACCGCAGCGGAGAGAAGCCGGCTTAGCTAGATGTGCTCAGTGGCTCGGAGGAAACGGCTTCTCACTCACACACAAACACGCACACATGCACCACGCAGACCTGCTCAACTCTCCTGGGAAAGGCGCTGCGTCTGAACAGGCCTCTGTGACTCACTGTAGCAAAAATAAACCGGGCAGCTGTGAGAACAAGGCCTGGGAACCATGAAATTTGGGAGTAGTTAAGGGGGTGGGATCTCCAGTCGAGGGGACGTTCACGGGCCTCTACTGGTGGTGGGCAAGGGAACACAGAGTGACAGAGAGCTGAGGCAAAGGGTGGGATTCCGAGTCCACCCTCACAGCAGCACATCAACTCCAGGACAGAGAACACAGTGTGCCTGCTGTGTTTCCTATTACAAACCCTGTGGGGGTATGGCCAGCCTGAGACAGATCATACCAGTAGATTGTTAAAAAAAAAGCCATTGGTTTGTCTCAATATTTATATCCACTGTGAGATGGAAAGAATGCCACAAGCGAGACAATTTATGAGAGCATACATCAATAACATCAAAAGCTGCCTTCCAGGGCCAGGAGAGAATGCTAGGTTTTAACTGAGCATCACAACGGGGGTACAGCTCATGCCCGGGGTCCTCCTCATCAGTTTATGTCATCTTGTGTTCAACCTGAACCCTGGCTAACCTCCCAGTGATGCAAACTGGCCCTGCGCTCCTGCTCACCAGCAAAGCGTAAACAGAGGGTTTTGGAGGAGAAGCACAGAGAGGGGGCTCTGCTGAAATCCTTGTCTGCTGATGTAATCTCTAATCCCAGACCCATGTTGTTCTCAGTAAATCACCCCTGGAGGTCTCCCATCAGATGTTTTTATTATTTTTTATTTTTTATTATTATGGAAATGGCAGAAATAAAAACTGGTGCAGCCAGACAACGCAGAAGTTGGTTTAGACGGACGCTGTTGACTTTGCAGTTAAAAATATCAAAGGCTCTAAACAGAATCCCACCAGGGAGAGACTAAACTATGAATATGGAGATAACACTGGTTTTTCAAAAAGGTCGTTTATGAGTAAACTGTTCAGCTGCATTTTCCTTGACAATAAAATTCTAGCTGACAATATAATCCTATGAGCTTTCAGTTCTTGAACAGGGTTTATAAACCTACTGCCTGACATGGACAGAACATAGATGTATGTTTTAAACTAAATTATGTAACCAGTACTTTTATCCTACAGTTCAACAAAGATGGTAATTTATCAATGATTAGGCACTTATATTAAATAAGGCACTATGTAATAAATGAGTTCTACAGTGATTGTGAATGTATGGAGTGGCTCAATGCATCTATCTTGCTGTAATTGTAATATATTTCCCACAGCAAAAAAAGCCAACGATTAGGTCATTTTTAAAGTGATGAGAAAACACATTCACTTCCTCATGAGTGGGTATGTCATCCAGATATGACAGCGATCTGGTTCTGCTTAGTGTTGAATAATCATTTATTTATAGCAGATGTTTCCTCATGCAAATGTTGCTTGAATACGCTAAAGGAAACATTTTGCTCATATACGGCACCTAAGTAGTGTTTGCGTTAATGGATGCTAACTATACTATACTAGTGTCATTTCAGTGTGATCTCACAGTTGTAAAAAGCAATGCTGACATTATCCCTTTTGTACAATGTGGAAGTATTGCTTCTCAGCACGAACATGAGACACCTCATGAAATGAAGTGATTGACAAACATTCTGCTCAAATGTGACTTCAAAAAACAGTGAAAATATGCTCATAATCTAGCAAGACCAGTAACAAGACGGCTATGTTGCATTTTATTGCTCCAGGCCCGGACTAATGAAAGAACGTCTCTGCTGATGAATGCAAACAGGGAAGATTAAAATATGCAAATGATGATCAGAATCTTGATCAGCAGCATATCTGGCTGTTGCACTTTGAATGAGGCTCATTGTGTACACATGCTGTACTTTACTGGAGTGAAGTCATGCTTGCGTTCCCACAGAATGCCAAAATAAACATGCACATGAAAAAAAAGCATTGTGTCTTAAATCTCAGCCTTTCCACAGAATCGGTCTCCTGTAAGACTGATGCTTGTCATGAATCATGGTGATGAGCTTTACTGTCATTTCCTGTTAGGGCTCTGTCTACATCACTACAGCCCCCCTGCCACTGCTGCTAGCTTCAGGGGAAAAGAACAAGAGTAACACTTGAGTTTATGTTATCCGTGTGTCAATGTGATAGAAATGTGGTAAAGAAATGCATGCAGGTTAGAGAAGGACAAAGAATTAAAAAGCACCTGATTTGAATTTACCCCTGCAGATGGAAGGGGTCTCCACATCAAGGCAGGCCATAGAGGACAGTGGTGGTTTTCTTGGTGGCCAGGTCTGCAGTCCCATGGAGTGATGAGGCCAGTGGAGAACGCAGTCAGGGAGTCAGGGAGTCAGGGAGACAGAAAAAAGACCCAGCTCTGAGTGAACGACAGCTGGCTCGCTCTCTCTGGCCTCAGCGGAGAAAGTGTGTGTGTAACTATGCGTGAGTGCTCAGTCAACGTCAGGAGGAGGGAACACAGCGCTGCTCACATTAACCCTTGCTGGGTCACTCTGGTCGGCTTACAGAGGAATCACGCTGAAACACAAAACCACAGTGTACTTTTCAGGTTTTTTTTTTGTTGTTGATATAATTTAAGGCTGTTCTTTTGAAGAGCAGATTTTTTCTCTCAGCTGGGGACCATATAACTGGTAACCAATACAAAGTCAATCAAAGCAAGCTGTTGAGGGGAATTTTGAGTGGGAACATCTCCATGAGAGGCAATGTTTTCTTGAGTAGAAATGTTTTGTTGCACAAAATAACAATGACTAGAATACACACACACACTGGGTCTCTATGGACAGTGATGTTTATCTTTAAACATTTTAGTTACGGGTTTATATACTTTTATTTTCATTGCTGTTTTCCATTGCAATTCATTACTGTCAGTGTCAGTGTTTCATCTTAGCTCTTCTACTGGTTCCCAGTACGTCTGCCTGTTAAAGCTAAACACAAGAGTGGTGGAGAGAGGAGCAGGATATGCAGTGGCTCGTTCAAAAACAAGCTCAGTCATGACTTTCAGTGCTGGTTTGAGGCCATCCATGACCGTAAAACACACTAACAGGAAATGACATACAGGAAGTACGTTAATTGTGATTTCTGTGTCTCAATGTTCCCAGAAAGGCTGGTTGGATGTGAGGTCAGAGCTGTGGATTGAGGATGTCATTCCACACAGGATTTGAAGTCAAGGTGAAGCTGCAGAGAGATGCTCTCGGTCCCCTGGCTCTTTCTGTTGTGCGTCTGAACAGGACAATGCATTCTTAGTAGGACGGGTCCGCTGTGTTCTGGATAAATAATGTTCTCTTGCGGGATCGAGAAATATGCATGTCATTAACAGAGTTAGACAGGGGAAACACAGTGAAGTGGATAAATTAAACGGGAATGGCACAGGAACGACATGTTATGACAGCTCACCGCTGGGGCTGAATGATGGTGGACAACTAGGTGATAAAAAGCATGCGAGAGAAGTAGTATGAGCTTTAGGAATGTGGAAAAACATCTTACCGCGTGTCACATCATCCGTAAATAATCCTGTCTGCTGGCTACTGAAGCAAAACCTTATGAATACATTTTACACTTGTTTTGTCCCACAAGGCAAACTCCTGCATGGATGAATGGTCAAGAACAGTATTGTTTCTGATCATCATTGGTAACGAATATAAACAGATAATGAAACCAAAAAGTGTCTTGTATTATCTCAATACATCTTCTGTTTTCCCTAAAAAACAAACTGCACTATTAAAAAAATGATCCGACTGCTTTCAGATAATCACTCTCATTGATGATCTACTGTTTGGATTCTTTTCAGCACTGCAGCGACTTCACCATTGGCTGCTTTGACCTGATGCTTATCACACTCATTACATTATTACATCCATCTGTTTCCCATTGTGGCCCCGATCGCACCGCCCCACAATTAGTCAATTAGAGTGGAGGGAATGAGTCTCAGTCACTGAGCATTGTTTGAGTCACCGTGCTGGTTTATGTTGAAGTTTATGTTGTAATGCTACAACCTCCGCATTGTTGCTACGTGTAAGTTCTGGTCTGGTCTACATTCACACTAGTTCCATTACGAATGAACCAAGAGGAGTAAACAAACTGACGTGGACCACTGTGGGGAAATCAAATTCCAATCCTTGACAGCAAGTCATGCTGCACATTTGGTGGGTTGTAAATTAGTTTACTGTCTCTCAAGATTCAGATGCAACTTAATCATATTTTGTTTAAACAAGAAGCAAGAGAGATGTATTTTAACACTTTCTCTTCAAGCATTACCGTCTCTGCTGTGTGCACATAAAGGTTTAACCGCTGGGTACACCACTATCTTTTTGGGCTGGATTAAAAACTAGGTTACTTCCTATTGTGATCGTCGAATTACATACTTTCTAAAACTCAAACTTCAGCGGCTGGTTCATTTTGCTTCCACATAAACGGGCAATCTTGACCGTTTACTATCCTCCAGTGATTGCTGTTGGATTTTCCCTTGGTTTTATTCTGCCATAAAACAATCTACACACAACACACAGCACGTTTAACGCAGTGGAGACGAACCAAACAAAACAGTTTAACATCTGAACCAAATAGGTTGAAAAAATCCAGGTAGATCTTTAAATTATAGCCCTGAAAACTACACTCCAGCTTTTGTACAGGGTGAACAGAATAAGATTAAATATTTTAAATGATGTTAAATAGAGACAGAAAGGGGTTTACTGGGATATTCTATATTTATTTATAACTCTGTGTACAGTAATGCAGTTTTGAGTAGAAGCATCAAAAATAAAACAACCCAGGAAGTGCCACCTTGTGTTTAGTCACACCGTTAGAGAAGGAGAAGAAGGAAGTCCCCCAAATTGCTCATCGAAGAAATAAGGTGATTTTTCTGGTGGAAAAAAACTTGTTAGTCAGTCACTCATTTATAAAGAAGCTAAGTGATACATAACTGTGGGTTAGTTGCAGGGTAAAGCAATGGTTCATAGTTAGCACAGCTCATGTTCTGCACTCATAATTTTAAATTAAATTATGACATTAGACTCGGTTCATTCGTTTCTTGCCTTAATAAAGTTGTTATTTATTTTTACATCTCTCTGATGTATGAAATTAAATTTTTATTTTCTAATTTTTCTTGCCTTCCTGCATACCTTCATATTGGTATCGATAGGCACATAGTGGTATTTTATTACATACCCCATGTGACTGAAAATGGCACTGTACAGTTTAATCACACCGGTGGTGTGTCCTGGTGACCTTAGTGAGAACCAGACACTCAGAGATCAGTGCAGCTCAATTTTTCTGCCTGATTTTTGACGGATAATGTGACATAACAGAGAAGCTGACCTTTGAACTGGGGTATAAAATGTCACTACATGCATTAATCGTATTAGACATTTCTGTGTAGGAATTCTTGACGTGGGATTCATGTTTTATGAAGGTCCTGAACTTTGACCACAAGCTCCTTCAAATTGTTCCTTGGGTATCGCATTTATAGAAAAAAATAACAAAACTGGACGAACCCAAAAACATAATGCCTCAAGCAATGGCTGTCCCCGTCATAGAGACATAATTACAGATAAATATTTGTAACAGTGTATCAAAGTGTTTCAATCATGCACTACTAGTTGCTGTATACACACAACAAATCTGTTTTCCCAATAAGACCCTTGATTTTAGGAGCAACTTAAGCTGTGATTATGTTTTGGCTCCCAAAGCCAATTCTGGTCTAATTCCTTATTTCTTTCCAAAAACAAATGGCTGGAAATAGTTTGTTATTCATGAGTGGCCTTGCTCATAAAGGGTCACAGTACAATAAGGGTAACCAAACTCTGATGTCTGGCGCTGTTTAGGTCCAAGTAAAGCTCTAATGTTAATTTATACTAAATCAAATATTGTTCATGTATAATCACGTGACGGTGTATGTTGAAGAAAGTATGCAGATACTGATTATCCATTATTATTATAGCTGCACGATTGTACTGCTACATCTTGCAGACTTTTCTATTCGTATCAAAAACTTGTGGTGGAAAATGATCGAGATTAGTAATTTCTGTGACTTGGAGCCAAACACTGCACTGTTCCATTCGAGGCCTCCCCTTCTGGCTGAGAAAGCTCTGTAATTAAGAGCTGCTGATTCCCCAAGGGTGGACAACACAATACTAATCTCTTCCATTGCTAAGTGTAATGGTTTTTAAATGACGAGCCAGTTGTGTTGCACAAATGCTAAAGAGACACGGTGTTTAATGATAGTTTGACGAGCAGAATATGTATGATGGGTAGCAAAACAATATTTAAGTACCATGTTGAGATGTGAGATGGTGCTGTAAGCCAATTTGTAACATGAGTCTTCAGCCTCTGATGAGATTAAGAACAGCCTTCAGTGCGATGTTAATGTTAAACCCATACTCTGATTCCCAGTTCCTCTAGTTAACATTGATTGTGTCAGATCCAGTACATACTGTACTGTCTTCAAAGTCTGTATGAACTCTGATTATGACTTCATAGTGTCACTGAAGACATGCTATAGCTGTAAAGCTGCTGTTGAATGAAAAACACATGATTTACTGAGAAGCTATAGCAAGTTTGTCTACACTTCGTTTAACAAGTCTCACAAACGCAACAAAAGGTCTCTGAGTGAATCTGATCATCAATTACTCATCGACGCTGGAGTTGTTGACATCTGTTCTTTGCTTCAGGGCGCTCGCTGAATGAGCTAAGGGAACTATCTGTCCTTTTCAGCATTCAATCGAGCTATTAAAACATCACTCAGCTGCATTTTATCAAGACTTGGACGCGAAGGCCTTTGAAAGCTCGAGTCTTTTGGGGAGCCCCACTCCTTGACATATTTTTGAATTGATGGCCTGTGTTAGCAGTATATGTATTACACTGAGAGGTTAGACTGCTACACTGGACTCTACACTCTATACTTAACACCTGCAGTGTGCTGACAGCTTGGTGAATGAGACTTCAAAAATCTAAAACTTTCACATTCTCTTCTTTTTTGCTGACATCATGTGCATTCCTTTTAGTCTGCTCTGGATTTCATTGCACATGCAGCTAAAATTCATACCTGCCATCGCACAGAAACAGATGTGTCTTTTACAGGTGCATAAAGAGAATTGTGCAATCTTGTCCTGGTGTGAACGCACAGTGCAGCCGCGTCAATGAGATCCTGACAATCTCATTAGACTCTTGACCCTCGTTGCCAAATGACTCTTCGGAGCCAAAATCCACACTTCTTTTTCCCTGGATAAAGCTTCTTTGAACATCAAAGCTCTCATTAACATCAGCTCCCATGCGAAGCTTCAAACATGCTTAGATTTACTAAACCGTGCTCAGCTTATTTATGCTCACAGCACAGTGCCAAGTTCAAACAACATCTTGCAGCAAACACGGAGGGTTTCGCACAAGACGAAAAACACTAAAGGTCAGAACACTCTCAAAAGACCACAAGCAGATTTTGAAACCACCTCTTAAAGGCTTTAGTTGTAACTCTTTCTATTTCTGATGGTGCCTTCTGATCGGCACGCTGTAATCAAATTCAGGTGCACTGTGATGAAGGAGTCATCCTCATCCTATAGCCTCGTTCAGCTCGCATAGAGTCCGCCTATAAAATCGAGAATGCGTCAAATTCCTTGTGGATTTTCACTGAGGCGGTTATGGGAGGAATCGCAGGGAAGCTCTGGATAAGATGTGAAATAGCAGTAATGTAGGTGCAGGTATGCACAGCAGACAGCTCCTTCCAGCTCATTCTTGGCCCGCTCCGAGCCAAGTCGTCCGACTCAATAAGACTAATTCACGTTTAGTGAACACATTGCGGAGCGTGTGCTGCTGCACCAAAAACAGATGTTCAGTTTAATCAATGCATGAATCTGATAATCAAATTAATTCTCAAAGTATCGGGTGGTGGGATGTAGATGACTGATTGTGTGGTTATGAAAAACCGACATTTCAAACCTAGAGTTATTTATCATGCTGTTGAAAGGTCTGGAGGGCTGCCATGGCATTATCTTCAGTAAAAGCACGAGGCGTATCAAATTAAACCGGGATCTAAGTTAAGTCAAAGACTAGAAATCAAGAATGTGCTTTAATGATGTAAATCAAAATGCTCTGTATGCTAGCTGATCCTTTAAATGCTGCTGGGAAGGACTGCATGCCCTGAAGAGGCAGCAGCAACGCTGGATGTTCATTTTCACAGGGGAGTCTTCACAGCACCCATTACTATTACATCCCATTCAGGCCCCTGCAGATGGTGGGAAAGCCAGATGGAAATCCCTGTAGGCTGTCAGTTTTCTTTGAAGCCGCACTACACGCAGCGGCCCGGGCCGGGCTAAAAAAAGGCAGGCCTGTGGCAGCTTTGGCCACATTAACATCATTACCAAAAACAAGCCGTTGAGTACATTTACCCAAAAGTAAACTTACTCACAGCTGCAAGCAGGCAAACCGTAATTACGTTTCATCACACGCTGTGCATATAATTTGCACGGCAATGAATAACATTAACATCAGAAACCAAACACTTACATTCCTTCCCATGATTTAACATCGGCAAATATGGATACTCTAAATTTGACTGATTGTTTCATTAAGATTAATAAGTCGGTATTCACAACAATACATCGAGAAGCCATAGCTAGCCAAGGCGGTTGTGCCGTGTTTTCCCAAGACATCAATTTACTGTGGAAACTGACTGGACTGCTTTACAACAGCTATGACTAAAACATTATGGTGCAATGCATCCAGACGGTTCAGCTGAGTCACATCACAGCATTGGATGGATGCGTTTATTTATCATTACATGTTGAGAAACACCCCATGCACTGATGTCAACTTGTGGTTGCTGTTTGACCCAAAATGTTTGGAAGCACAGTTTAACTACTTTCTGCTGAGTTTCACATGCTCAGAGCTGTATTTACACACTCATTTAAGTGGAAACATATCCCTTTGTCACCGGTCCACATTTGATCTACTCTGTGAAGCACACACTTCTTCTGCTTCTAAACAAATTACGTAAAATGAATAACAGCAGGCTTTTAATACACAAGTATATTTGCAAATGTGAACTGTGACAATATTTGACAACAAATAACAACTCTTTCTGGTAAAGGATTAAAACTGGGTAAAAGCTATTCAAAATCAAATCAGCTGGTACAAGTTGTTTTCACTGTGGGTTGATCAAAACTGAAAGACAGGATACCACCTAATTGTTTTGAATGAGTAATAGTAGCTCTGCAGAAACATACCAGGAAATGTTTAAATGCAGGGGGTACGAAAACCTAACCATGAAACAACACGCCGCATTATTCAGCGATTAACTCAGCACTATAAAGCAGGAGCAGGCTGTGCTACTAAAAATAGGAGATCGTATAGCCAGAATAAGCAGCTGGAAGAGAGGGGGAAAAAAGTTTTCCGTTCCTGTGTGTGTGTGTGTCTGTGTGTGTGTGTGTGTGTCTGGGGCAAAACGGAATCCCTACAATCTGGACATCACATGGAGAAAAAAAAATAAATGAATAAAAACACACTTTGTTACACCAAACGTTGTACAGCTCTTTCACACTTCCTCTCTAGCATTCCATGATTTCAACAACTGTGACTTTCCCATAAGTCTAATTAACCCTCAAGTGGCTGCTACTTACAGCAGTTAGACTGAGCTCTGCCCTCTCTCTCGCTCTCTCTCTCCTCCTAGCTGGACCCGGGCAGCAGTGGGCTTGGCAGGGGGTCGGTTAAGGGTCGACCACGGACAAAAATAACCTCTTGTTTGCTCACTGGCATGCTGCAACTCGTGGTGTTGTTCTAAGGGCCAGACAGAGACTGTGTTTTAGTCATTTCATATCGCAGCAAACCCGGAAAACCAGTGACAGTGATGCTGTGCGTGGACGGCATCTTCAAGAAAAAGAAGGAAGCAATAATGTTATCGCTGCAACAGACTTTAAATGTGTCATTTGTACATTTAAATGTATTTGTTTTTAGGTTTTATATGATACATTACGATTTTATTTAAATAATACCTTAAGTAGATTTCTGCATTAGAGTGCAAAGACTACTTAGCAGATGGCTCAGCTATTATATAATTCATTTAATACAACCACAAGCCTGCTGACTCGAAAGGAAACCTTCTTAGTTTTCATCAGCTATAGTCTTCATATTGGATTAAATGTACAGTATGTGGCTTTAACTCAAATGACATTAACAGAAACCTGGCTTTAGTGTGAGGGATTGTCACGATCTAATGTGATGGCGTCATCCAAAAAAAAAAAAAAAAAAAAAAAAACAGATTTGTGGGATTACTTAAGTGTAAAAAAGTCATTACCCTAAATTACTGTTAATGCACCAGGCGCACACAGAGGCAGCGTGGCACCACATACCTTTTCCGTGCCTGAGTGGAAAGTAAAAACCTCTTTCCTTGCTCGGTATCAAATATCAGGACTTACATTTGGTGTGCAAATAAAACAGACTCTGGAGACTCACATATTCCATGCACGCATTTACTGAGTTAAAAAAAAAAAAGGCACTGAAAACTGATTCAGCAGAACGCAGTTGTATTTTCGTTCCATGCATTACCTCCTACTGTACATTAAACACAACTCCTGACAGCTCAGTCAGATATTCAGGTGCATGCTAGTGCCTCAGTTTAACGTCATGCTGCTTCAAATTGCATTATTTGAAACAACTGATCAGATTCAGGTAGGTTTTCAACATTAACCGCATGAAAACTCAAAACACATGTGAACAGACAGATGCGTAAAATTTGAGCAGTTTCCCTTTAAGTTTGTGAGCTATCATCCAGTGTGCAAACGCTATCTGTTTCTTAAATCTTAATTCTGAACATTCTCTTCCTGGACTCCCCGACAATGTACCCAACACAGCCAAGTGGTATGCATACATTTTTTTTTATTTTTTTTTGTCACCAGGAAAAGAACAGGAATAATATTTGTTCTCTGGAATAACAGGTAAGAATAACAGGGTAACCATAGCTCAGCCTCCAGAGAGACACAGCGTGCTGCAAGAACACAGTCCAGACCACAAGGGAAGCATTAATGGCTCTGTAAATGCCAGGAATATAACGTATGCACTGTTGTCCTTCGATGGAGAATGTATAATGCATTCTATATACTGGAGGCAATGTGAAGTGAAATAAAAGGCACTGCAGTAATCCCCTATCTATCTCATCCCAGCTTAACTGTGCACGTCAGAAATCAATTACAGCTGAAAACAACTGAAAGCCAAACGCTTACCTAAGACCTCTCCCTTTTTTGTGTCTGTCAGATATGCTCCCTCTATTCATCTACTGTCATCTCCTGGCAACTGATTTACTTCCTGACTCAGTTATGGGAAACAGTGAAGTTACCCCGATTACAGACATTTCCTTCCTCCACCATTCACAGCAATGCCTGGAATGGCCGCACTATTTACTCAGGCCCGAAGCAGTAAACTGCAGATCCCACACCCACATGGCATATGCATCATGGGTTACAAAGGCCAAGGGTTCCTGGGAGAGTAGTTCTTCTTAATCCAGACAGAAAAAAAATATTGTTTCACAAGAGATGGAATTAGACAGTATGACCAGGTTGGTTGCTATTTCAAAGGGTTATGTTTTGAATCCACGGTGCTGCCACGAGGTCGAACACTGAATTTACGGTACTTTATTGCACTCTCCCAAGAGAGACCCTCCTTGACTCAGGGCTTTCTGAAAGTCTCCAAACTTCCCCCTAGATAGTGACAGTAATCCAATTTCTGATGGATTTCAGCTGGATAAAATAAAAGAAATGATTAAAAAGCCTGAAAAAAAGCAGTAAATATATTTTTTGTTTATCTGCATATTTAATTGTCACAAACAGAAGGAGATTCATCTTCTGCAGGAACACAGAACATCTTGTATTGTTTCAGATATTGATTACAGCAGAACTGGACTCTTTCCCGCCATCGCCATCAAGGTGACAGCCCAGAGCTAATCTGATTATATCCAGCACTACAAGATGTTCCACATTCTCTGTGACTGTCACCACAGGGGGGCACTAAGAGCCCGCCACAATTTATTTGTTTGTGCGGCAGTCTCACATTGACACATTTTCATTATTTGCAGGCATACCAGGAATGCCTGTCTCTTTGCAACGACCATCTGATAACAGTTTTGTTGCGTAATCTGAGGAAATGCAACGAGACGCTTCTGTGATGGAGGCTTTTGGTCATATTTACAACAACCTTTCTGTTCCTTTTTTTCTTTGAGGTTGTTTGCGTATGTTATATCTGTGAGCGAGTTAAGACGAACGACACAACAGACATTTTGATGTTCATTTAATTTTGAATAAAGTAATGTAAACACTTATGAAATTAGTCTTTTTTAAATAAGTGAACTGGCACATAATAGCACATAATATTTACTATTGGTAAAACGTTTTTTTTTTTTTAAATTACACTGCCATCTAGTGTGATAAAACAGGACTGCACCATCTGCCCTCCACTGGTGTCCAATATTGTAGATCTTTCAGGTTTTCTTTCCAAAAAGTGAGCAGGTGGAGGAGTGAGAAGGAAGCTGTCATCCCTGCCCTGCTGTTACTCAGGGGGCATACGTGTCCCCATTAAAGACACGCCGTGGCTGCAGCCAGTCCGCAGTAAACAGTGACATTCTTAGTGCAGAATTTAGTACAGACTGAAACCAAAAGCAGGTGCGGCCCATTAGCGAAATGTTCCTCTATCCATCAGACGCACAGAGTGTCAACTAATGTGACCTCCCGCGTGGTGGAAAGCACAAGATAAATGCCGGAGCGTCGCCCACAAAAAAGGGTGGAGGTATAAGTTCAGCTGTTTCTGTATGCTGAGCCCCTTGGACAAATCTCCAAACATCTGCATGCACCAAGCCATGTTTAAAGAGGGCGAGTTTAGCCATGTCAGGTTAAAATATATTTTTTATGTCTTATTATTCTCTGACAGAATGTTTCTCTGAGAAACATTCACAGATTGAAAGAATTTAGAGCTGAAACCGCTAAAATTATTCATAAAAAGACAACCTATATGTTAAACACATTATCTCATAAACATCCTCCTTTTATAGCGAGGAGGAACTGGATACACAGACACAACAGGGTGAAGTCGTTATGAGCAGTAGCTTGTCAGTTGGCTCGTTTGAAGCTAGGAGGTTAAAATTATATCTGAAGTGTTGCTTCAGTACCACACAGTGATAATTTTAAAATCTTTTCAGTCCACATGCCCTCCATCAGCTCTGCCCCAAATATGGAGCCAAGTACGAAGCGACAAGAGTGTGATAATATTAGTCAGTGATTCTCTCCCTTGGAGGCAAATGGTTGGAGCGAGTCCATCATGATTCTACGGGATTGTATCTGTTCTGAAATGTCGGACCGTTTTAAAGGAACGGATGTGCTCATGATCAGGATGGCTCTACTGAAATTTACATCCTAATGCGTTAATCATTTTTAAGTGTTTTCTTTATAAAAAGCAATTTCAGTTTCAGTCACTTTCTTTCACCACTGCTTCACTACAACAAATCTCTATTACACAAAACTAAAACAATGGACGTTTTAGACAGACCAAGTCACTGCGACCTCAATCGACAGAATAAAATAAAACAAGAACACATTACGTTGTTCAACTCTGAACTGAAAACATTTGATGAAAAGTCAACTGTAAATTCTCCACTAAAGCTGTGGAGTTGTTGCGTGTGTCTTCATTCAAATTGTGATACCAGAATTGTGAAATATTGTGCAATTGAATGTAATTATTTAGAGAATTATTATTTTTAAGAATGCGCACATGAAGAACTATTCAGTCTGCTTGAAAATTTCTTAAAATAAACTTTACTAAGCTTTTGTAAAATTGGAAATGGGCATACTCTTGTCTCTAGGTACATGTTGGACACTAAATTATCACTTTCAGTGGTCTAAACTTTCATCAAATGTCATCAAAATCCATCAAATTGTTGTTAAGTTGTGAAAAGGAAGAAGCAAACCAGCAAACACAATAAATAAAGTCCTTTTCTCAGCAGGAGTCTGGGGAGAAATACTCACTGCGCTCATATTGAAATCCAGCCTTTACTTGCAGCAAACATTAGGCAACAGCCATCCTCGCAATCAAACAGTTGCTAGTCTCCCTAATAGCTGTTGTTACAAGACCCAAGAGTGCTGTTTTCTTCATCAGTCTACCTATGTTTTCTTTCACCTCGGACACATTTCAGAGAGAAAAGTGGCTGCATTCTAAGAGAAAAATCAGCCGTAAGTGGAAAAGTGCATTTCCTGACGAGCACCTAAGTTATAGAAAATCTCAACAAGGGGGGGTAGTTGAGAAGTTAGAGATTCATACTCAGTGATCACCTTTATTATTGGCGGAAGGAGACATACACACAGAGAAGTACTAGCGTGTTTTTGCACAAAAAAGAGGAAGCGAGAAATAAAAAACATTTATGATGCTGTTTAGAATACAGAACAGGAAATGTCAGCAGTTGGCATCTAGGATGTTTAATTCAGGGTTTCACTTTGGATGATCTTTTCAGTTAACCTATGCTGACTTGTTATGAACTTGTTTTGATTAGGAACTTGTGAGGGCTAAAATGTCACGTAAGCAGGCAGCATATATGAGAGGTTAAAATAAAAATAACAGAATCAGAATCAGAAAGAATACAATTTTCCATTTCAAATAAAATGTGATTTTTATGGCAACCTATATGACCTAAGTGCCAACGAAGAAGCGATATCCCACTCTAGTGGCTAAACAAAGGCAAGCAGGCGTATAGCATTTTTAATTTTTTAAGTTACTGGTGGTTTTTGGTTTTCCAAAAGTAATCCATGGCAGCTCAATGAGTAATTTCAATAGAGTCCTTTCACTTTCCAGCAGTATGCTGCTCTCTTGCAGTGGCTACATTTACAGTGTCATCAGAGTCTGCAGCAGTGATTAAAGCTTACAAGAATAAACCAGCTTTGACTCGACTCTCATTGGATGTAAATGTCAGAACTATTTGAGAGGCCAGACACTGCCATTTGGCAAAAAACTTCACTGGAGACACGGAGGCCTCTGAGTGCTATCATTGGGAGAAACACAGCGTTTGCTTTAAATAGATGATCCTTGGAGGGTTGACGTGAAATATTAGCCTTGCTTCTTTTTGTCCATTTACACCATTTAGCTCATAGTTGTTCACTGCGGTCCACAATAACCCAGCATGAAATAACACACACACAGCGGTGTTTGGAGGGGTACTTTTCAATGTACAGTGCTAAAAAGAATTAAACGAGGTAATTGATTGCTGATCAAAACTGTTTTCTGCTGACCAGCTACTCAATTAACCAGCCTTCAGTTGCAGTTGCAATTAAAACATCATCAAACTGAAGTATGCTTCACATGCTTTGGAAATTGATCAGGAGGGACCATATTTGACTTTTGAAAGACCACAGTATTTTGGCTCATTTTCTGCCAATTCTGGGGCTTCAGATGTCTCCCTTTTACATCAGTCTATCTGATGACAGTTAACTGCACTTAAAGCATTTTTGATATCTGTAACTTGTCAATAATTCAGCGTGATGCAGAATTTAATCATTTTCAAAGCTAATCAATGTTAGAAAGTTATTTTATATCACACATGCACTGTATATACCTGTATATAGGGTACATGTCACTGATTAGGAATTGAGTGGGTGTAAAAGAAACTAATACAACAACACAGGCGGAAATGCGCCTAGAGAACTCTTCATAAAACACCTGTTATGGACACAATTTATGGCCAAGAGGCCCGTAGCTGTCAGTTTCAATTCACCTCCACCAAACAGCTTAAGCGATAAAGCTGTGAAAATATTGGGTAGAGGCAAAGGCACGGACAGATATACGACTCGGGGAGAGGGAATTTGCAGAGGGGAAGAAAACAGCAGGAAAACAAATGTCTAGTCATGCTGCACAAAATACCAGCCTGACAGGAGCTGAGGTGAATGAAAGCATTTGTTTGACGTAAATAGAAAAGTTGTCCCGTCCTGACACAGATTGTTCAGTTTGATCACGTTGTAAATAAATTATACTTTGACGTGTTGAGACAGCATCTCTATAAAATAGTCGATACGGTACACGAAATACAAATCACTCTGTCTCCGCCTTTTAATATGCACAGGCGATTCATAGAGAAATGAAGACGGAATCAATGAAACAACATCAGACAAGAGAGAGATATTAAAGGTGATTGTAAATTAATATGAAGCTCATATCATCTCACCGTGTTTTGATGTGACTGTGCAGATCTGGATGTTTTCAGCTACTGTTTGCAGATGATGATGCGCTGGGCAGACCTGAGTCTTTCCCTCAAAGGTCAAATTTAGCCTCAATTTGATTTGAGAAACCCAGCCAAGTGTCTGCTGTGTCTGTGTGTGCGCGTGTGCACTCCTGCCAAACTCTCCCAGAGTGCATGTTAGGGAGATCAGCTTTGCTCCAGTAAAATGTGTGGGCTGAAAATAGGCCTGATCGAAGAATAGTGTTTCATATTACATTGCACAGGAGACCCGTGCAGCGAAAGCTCTTACCGATGCCCTCTTCACTTTTCTAGACTGAGGTCTCCACTGCTCCGGAGCAGCACAAAGAGGACTTGTATAAGGTACAAGTCAAGGTCGCATTATCACCACAGTAAAGTTAGAGCCAAGGACAGCAAACTGCACAACGTTCTGTTTCTTCTCCTGGCCTGAAACTGCCAATGATTACTATACTCTAAACTATTTTAATCCATGTGTCCCTAAAAAGATATACATGGGTTTATTGTTACTATGTTCTAAATGCTGGGTTATAAACATAATGGTCCCATGTGCAACATAGTAGGCGTAATTATTATTTTTTGACTTTGCCTTTTACTCTTGCATTCTGAAAGCTTATAACCAAAGAAGCTACGAGCTGAGTGCATATAGTGCGTGCAGTTTATAGGCTTGCTCACCTGGGAATGGACTGGACTCACATTCAGACATTACTGCTACAGTTGAGTCCCAGTTCTCTAGGATATGTGCCAAGGCTGCCAGCCCAATTCTGGATATCTCTGCTGTGGCAGGGCCACGGTTTTACCCCCTCCAAGCAGCTAATGTTCCCAGCACCAAAAAGCATTATGCCCTTCCCCAGTCCCAGACCTACATATCTGGGTCTCTCACATGTAATGCATTGCCTACAGCATGAGTGATTTTGAAAGCCAAGGTGAATAGTCAATGACACTGGAAAATAGCCACCTACAGCTGTAATGCTTCAAATGGAACAGGAAAGCTTCATCCTGTTGTTCTACTGAACTTTCAGATAAGTGACAATGGGGCGTCCTGGGTTAGTGGCTGAAGCTGTGCAACATATAGTGTTACTTAGATGGAACTGGGGTGCATCGAGCGCATTATTGCTATCATCTACTTACCTCCTTGTAAGGTACACTACACCAGATTATAGCAGTGTCATTGTGGAATTTAAATATTTAAAATTAGACCATCCGGTGGACTGAACATCTACTTTAATGAGTACTGACATTTTGAAATTATTCCTACAAGACAGACACAGTGCCATAAATGCCAAAGTAGTTAACCCACTCCTGATTTATTGTAATTTTGAGTGAATCTCATAATATACTGCCAACATTTTACATAAAACAAAGTGTAACCTGTGTTAAATGGATTAAATTGTATTTATTGCAGAATTTCCCCAGAATTGCTATAGAGTTACAGCCACAGTCTAATGCTTGAAAGTTGATCTCCTGACCACTCCTTTATTTTATTTAAAACATTTTAGTCATTTAGATGATAACTTCTTCTAAAGCTTGAACTAAACACCTTGCTAATCAATCCAGTTGAGCTGGAGCTCCAGTTCACAGACTGAGAGCAGATTTTTACGTTGACCTTAACCATAACCCAGACCATGAAGCAGAAAAGCATCCGCACAACATTATACTGCCACCTCCATGCTTGGCTGTAAAAAAAATAAAATAAAAGGTCTGCGCTTTAGGGGACGAAGGCAGCCGAGGCCGCCTGCCGCAACACTACCCAGACTAACATGTTTCATGTTTGTCACATTCTTCCTCAGCTCTTCTGCTCTGGATTTTGGTGTTGTGTGCCACTGGTGATAGCTATAAGCCTATAAGTGTCAAAGTGTGAAAACTAAAATTCTAACTAGTAACTGCGTGTCAAAGTCAAATGCAGGACGTCTGCTTAATCTAGTAAGAAGAAACATTGGCGACTCAAAAATCTCTGTAACTCTCTGGGTTCTACAGTTAGCTACCTTTATTCTTTAACAGAAGTACTTTGAATACATATTTTGTCAGGAACAAGTTAGATGTTCATTGTTTATCTATATCAAAATTAATGTCCACATATGTTCAGGCTTAAAGATTAAAAAGACAAACTGATCTTCTGCACTGCTCTCAACCAATATGTTATGCAGTTATTTTTATTGTGATTCAGCCCTTTTTTTTTAAAGGAAGAAAAATATTTCTAACAATAACAATAAGAAGTTCAGTCTGACATTCTTTTTTACTTCAGCTTTAAACTTAGACAGAGTTTGAAGTCATCCTAGTTGCTATTTCCAGCCATAGAGGAGTCGTATTAGGCAGTCTTTGTCAGAATAATAAGCAGATACACCTGTAGGCATGTCAGTGACCAGACAATCCTCTGATGTAAGGAACGTGAGAACAAAGAGTGACCAAAACCTCTTGGTTTATGTGACGCTAACATTCCAAACATAGTGGAGAGAGAAATGTAACATTTACAGCATCTGGAAAAACACGAGAGGTTGATCTATAATCGTGTGACACCATCATAAGTTCTATCTGCTATCTTAAAACGTTCTTCTTTCTAATATGTGTCATCGAAACACAATGAAAGTCAGCTGGGCACTCAACTAATCAGTTTTCCTTTCCGGTGTTTTATATGCTCAATTTAAATAGTTTGTTGCAATCACACTTAACTATCAGAAATAAATCTCAAAAAGACTTTGGACCAGTTTAAACTGCCAGTTCAGTGATTTGTACAGACTAGACAAAAAAACAACAAATAACACTAATTACAAAAAAAAAAAAAACACTGGAAAAAAATAAGTAATATGGAAAATCGGCCAATTTAACAGCAGTGACTTGAGTGATGATCTATGCTGCTATATCAAATGCATATTCAACAAATGGGAATTTCTTTACAACATCACAGGGCAATCATAACCTTCAAAAAAGCTAGTTTCCAACAGAGCAGTGACCTTGAGGCTCACATTACTGTCTCGGCTATTTTTCATTTGTTGCAAATCTCAAAGTAATATCCTGCAGCTTTAGCATCAGGTCATGAAATACTTTGCACAGTACAGTGTGCCATCAGGTCTGTCTCACTCATGGTCATCCGGGCTATTTTTTCCCGTTGCCATGACAACATTTCTCTGCACTCCTCTGCCTCTTGATTGTGTGGAAAATGAACAAGAAGACAAAGGGAAAAATGTCAGGCGCTGAGAAGCAGAGATTGAACACCGACGAACAGTCACCGCTGACTGGCCCTTTTTTGTCTACAAATTACTTAAAAGCCTCCGCGTGTTGCGTTCGAGATGTTGCTTGTCTCACCAACTTTAGCGTCTGTGTAGCTGTCTATCTATAGCCATGGAAAAGTATGTCAATCCTTCACTGTCATAGTACATTAATGGAACCGGTCACATGGTCCGAGACTCAGGTCTGGTTTTAAAGGATGATTTGGAGGTGCCTTAAATCCTCAACAGCTCATACAGTACAGTTGCGTACAATTTACTGCACCTATTAGTGCGACCTTCAAATTTTGAACGCACAACTTTGCTCCCACTTGTTCCAGTATTCTCTCGTACTTCTCATAAGTAGGACAAAGGAAAAAGGAAAACAAGCACACTGGATGTTCACCAAGACCCCCTCTGGGTCCAAAAGCCCGAAGTGAAAGCTGACAGCTTTTTGACCCAATAAGACTTGATGAACAGACCTGAGTACCTGGCTGCCTGCAGAGGAAGGTCTGAAAGTTGAACGCGAAAGTTTGGATTTATTTTTTATTTTTATTTTTTTTAATCAAGTGCCTCTGAGTGCCTCCAGGACATGCACTTAAAATGAGGACTTACGGTACTCAAATATACATTTACACAAAAGAGCAGTGAAATACCATTATTTACATACGTATTATGTGTAGGAGAAGTGTCCCATGTGATTGTGATTATGGAATACACAGTTATTATTGCCTACAATGATTTACAGTCAAGGTGCCTTCTGAATGTCATTCTTAATATCAGCTCAAACATCTGTTTGTGAATGCATTCAGGTACTGCAAAGGTATTTTTGAAGAAGCTCTGCCATATGCCAATCAATAGTATGAAACCAATAGCAGGAATAACTTTCACACTGCCTTGTACATGGCTTGTAGTCGAACTGAATGGGAATAAATTCCACAGGGCAAATAAAAAAAGAGAAGATTAAAAACTACAAGTTGAATGAGTCCCTAACAGGAAGCCTGTGTCTTGTCCACACAGTGCAGTGCCTCCGCATTTGTCTCATATAACAATGAGTAGTTTATTCAGTATCAAGACAATCTGGAGATGAAAAGAAACCACTGAGCTGACAAAGTCATAAGGTCGTGAACATTTGTCTGTGTGTCTCACTTTGAAGTGGAGAGCTTCAAGCTTCGGTGGCAGACCATTACCACGGGATCACATGACAAATGACTGTCTGCATGATGCGTGCCGTTTTATACTGCTCCAAGAGAAACATGTTACTGCTAAGATTTTACAGCATTGTGTTTCAGAATGAGAAAGGCCAGCATGCATGAGGACTTCTCCGGGACCTGTTTGGTGCTATCCTCTTTTTGGAGGGTTTTGCATTTTATTTATCTAATGTGGTGGTGGTTAGCTCGGATGCCTCACAGCAAAAGGTTCTGGATTCAAATCCATCTGGGGAATTTCTGTCTGTTCTCCCTGTGTCTGCGTGGGTTCTCTCCAGGTACTCTGACTTCCTCCCACCATCCAAAGCCATGCTAGTTAGGTTAATTGGTGATTCTATATTGGCCGTAGGTGTGAGTGTGAATAGTTGTCTGTCTCTCAGCGTTAGCCCTTCGTCGAGGGTGTGCCCACCTCTTACCCGATGACAACTGGCATAGGCTCCAACCCCCCCGCGACCCTTCACAGGACAAGCGGTTACAGAAGATGAATAAATGAATGACCTACTGTCTGCGTTTTACAATACATTTTACTTTTTTTTTCTGCTACTGTAGCTTCAGACTATTTTTATAGCCTCTTACTGGGAGGGGATACTATATGCTCAGTGTTATTACTGATTCTGTTCAGCCTGATCAAAACACTGCTGTTTAAATGACATGTAAAGGCGACCCGCTTAAAAAGAACAGATAAATATAGAGCTCTAATGAACAGAATTAGACAAGACTGAAAAAGGTGTAGATCCAACCCTCTGTCACAGAGAAGTATGAATATGCAGATAAATTAAGCAACATCAAAGCTCCTTCAGCATATTGTGACACTGCAGCTGACACTGAATATAAGCGCTGGTGTTTGACACACACTGTAATTGACCAGCTGACATTTATAACTGAAAGTACTGTATAATCAAGGATTTAACTTCTTAAAGGACACAATAGAGGGAAATGCTTTACATGAGCCCATCCCAGATGGTGTAAATATTTAACTTTACAGAAAACCAACATAGGTTTTTTAAATTCCTGCTGAGAATTTATGAGGGGTTTACGAGTTTTTTTTTTCAACGCAGAGTGCCTCCAGCACACTGTAACAGCAGCACTTGTGTTATCTCTCAGCCGTGAGCAGATGCATGTGACACTTGCATTACTCAACTGTAACAAAACAGGATAATAATAAAATCCCCCGCTGTGTCAGCATTTAATTAGGCCCTCTCGCTGTCTGAGGAGAATTCCAACCCTTTCCCACCTGCTCCCACCTAAAACATGGCACAGAACGACTCGCGCCAATAGATTTTTGGCAAAGATGCACCTGCAGGAGTCAAGCAGCTGTCATGCCCCAAAGAACCAACTTTTATAGAAGATTTGCAGTCCTGCAGGAATGTCACTTGTTCTCGTTTCAGAAAGCCCCATTCATTTATTTCTGTTTGTTCATTACTTACCCTATATTTATGAAAGCTGATATGTCAAACCACAAGTGGCAAATAATACAGACTGAACAACGCGACCAACATTTGAAACATCCTTGAACTTGTTTAAATAAAACCAGTTCTCAAGTCTCTAGATTTATTTGTTTGAGAGACGTTAAAACATAAGGACATATCATTTGTTTTGTTTTTTAGCGCATAAATGAAGCTGAGGATTCTAACGTCTTTCTAACTGTAGGATGCCAAATTAAAATGATTAAAAATTGTTGACTCATCAGCCGTTTCACACAATATCAATAGCCCACATGGAGCCACAAGATAATAACTAATGTCTTAGTCACTCACTGTTGGTCAGTTTACAGCTAACTTTTAAATGAAAAGTTACCATCTGGAGTTTGTCTGCCCCTAATAAAACTGTATTGTTTTCGCTTTGAAGGAACTCTAAAGTTTCATCCTTGGGGGCTGTGCACGCTATTTATAGGGAACTTTAAAGATGCGCGAAGACGAGACGAGCAAAAACACCCCTGACAGCCCGTTGTAAATAAAAGTAGCCTCCCGTAGATGACATGATTCAAGATCAAACGAAAAAGATTGAGATTTCTCAGGTGGCGGACGGCAAGCCTCTTTTCGCTAATCATAATTTTAGATGAAAAGGTTCCTCTAAAAATAATTTGGCAACTGGCTTTTCAGCAGATCGGTCCTTGTCGAGGCTCCTTCATCATCTAATACTGTTTGTAAATGATCGGTAATTATTAGCTGAGGTTGACACATGGCCCACCGCGTGAATTTTGAGTAGAAGGGTTACATCAGCTATTCCTAACTACTCTCCTCTGTGCCATCTCCTTTTTGTTTTTGTCTCCACCGGCCAGCCTCAAGCAGGTAGGTCCCCCGTATATGAGCTGGGCTCTGATCAAGGTCTCTTCTTGTTAAAGGGGAGTTTTTCTTTGCCACTGCCGCCTTAGTGCTTCCTCTGGGGGTTTCAGGCTCTGGGTTCTGTAAAACATCTTGAGACTGTTTGGATTGTTTTTGACTTTGTAAATATAAATTTAATACATATGAATAGTGGAATTTGTAAAAACATGACTGAAGGCAAGAGCACACTTAAATTAAGCTTGACAGGATTGTGAACACCAGTGGCTTAGGTGACTCACCATACATAATATCCATACAGCAATGTTAAATAATGTTGATGATTGATGTGACCTTTGCAAACAATGGCAAATATGAACCGTGAAGAAGATAAAACTGAATGGTAGTTCCTTAGATGTCACTTGTGCTACAACTCTGTGGGTGAAGCGACAATAACAGAGGCCAGGAGGGTCACAGCGCTAATTAAAACTGCTAAGCTTGAATGTACTCCCTGGATAGACACTTTTCTATGTATCAAGGATGTTTGAATGGACATCAGCGCCAGGTTCTCCATCCTAAAACATTCCTTTAACATATGCAAAATGCGGCTGGAAAACATACAACATACCTTGTTTATGAGCCAAATTTACAGCCAACATACTTACCTTACAAACAGAATCAGTTCCAAGGCACTTGACTCTGGCTCAAGTCTATTTAACTCTCATCTGTATTCAGTCTTAAATTTAAATCCAGCCAAGCTGACTTTATGCAGTTTGCCACTTAGTTAAATTGATTGACATTGTCATTGATGCAATAAGTTGGATTTTGTTTTATTTTTCTGTGTGATGGTTATAGAAAAGTTCTGTCAATCAATATGCTAACAATTATGTGGTGCAATCCGTGTTAATATGTAGCTGTTGGGTTGGTTTGGATCAAGGATTATACCGTTATACGGTCGATTTTACGACACAACACAATAATAATGTGCTGTAAGGGGTTGTAATTAGAGCCACTGCACACAGCTCTTTCTTTCCCTCCCATTGGCTCTCTCCCTCTCTCCCCCGATTCACTCACTCATCGGGTCCTTTGCGTTGTTTTTCTCCCACTCTCTCTGTCTCTGTGACGGACTCCGTGGAGTGAAGCGCACTCAGAGGTGTCTGATACCCTCCAGCACAGCCAGAGGCACAGTTTCACTGATCTTCCAAATATTTACTACAGTAGGTTGCCCTCTGGGTGGCTGAGCTACCTTTCCAGAACAAACTGATTTTTTGACCAAGGAAGGACAATTTCTGGTGGCACCGTGCTTTTACGCATGGAGGTTGGAACCAGCCTGTTCACATTTACGCATGGCTGTGTCTCATCTTTTCGGAAGATGCTGCCGGGCTTATGAGAGCTTGTCAGGGCGTCAAGAAGTGTGTAAAAAGTGAGCAACGATGCGGGGCACAGAGCTGCTGCTCGGCTACTTTCTGGTTAAAGTTATGGTGTGCGACGCGGAGGGCGAGCCGGGTCAAGCGGTCGACGACTTCATGTTCGTTACCGGGTTTAACGACTCTAGGGAAGACGAGGGCGAAGTCACGGAGAACCCGCACACGGAGGACAAGTGTCGCGGCTATTACGACGTGATGGGTCAGTGGGACCCGCCGTTCGTGTGCAGGACGGGCAGCTACCTGTACTGCTGCGGCACCTGTGGCTTCAGGTTCTGCTGCGCGTTTAAAAGCTCCCGGCTGGACCAGACCACCTGTAAGAACTACGACACCCCGCCGTGGATGATGACAGGCAGACCTCCGCCAAAAGTGGACGTGGCGCTGGACTCAGCAAAGGATAAGACCAATCTCATCGTGTATGTCATATGCGGGGTCGTGGCCATACTGGCACTGATAGGGATATTTACCAAGCTTGGTCTGGAAAAAACGCACCGCCCTCATAGAGAAAACATGTCCAGGTAAGTCTGGACTTTTCCATTTGTGTTTTAGAGTTGTTATTTCGTCACATCACATCATGGACTCTATGTGGACCAAAACCACGATGCAACTTAAAAAGAGGAAAAGCAACACGTTGCAACATAAAGAAGTTAAGTGCACGTTGAAAGTGAAATCCACCTGTGACTGTTAATTAAATTAAACCCCCAGTCCACCTTACCTCCAGTCCACCATACATTAGTGGGTCAAATTAATTTTGCCATTGCTACAGATACAATGTATTTTGATATTGTATATACATGACCAGCAAAAAGTAGATTTTCTAGTCTGTATCTATAAAAGAAGTAAAGACAGTAAACATACATTTGGATAAATCAAAATATTTCAGCATGTTGCTCCTGACATCATGCGGAGTGTCAGCTGTGAGTGTACGGTACCTCTTTTTTTTTTAATATTTAAGTAATGCATTAATGCATCCCTACTTTGTGCACGCACATACACACCACTTCATGTATGCACACACAGAGGCAGCCCACTCAGAAGAGTGATTTTGCCCTCAGCATTGTTGCACTCAGGATATCCTGTGTGTCATTGTTATCCTGAAAGACAATCATAAAGGACAAAATACAAGGCTCCTGCTTTCAGCTTATGAAACACATTAAAAAGCTAAACACCTGTATGAACTGGAAAACAGACATTGATTTGGGTAAATAAACTGTGCTTTGTATGCTGGCTTTAAACTCATGTTGTTGAAGCAGTCTCATAATCAGATACATTTGTATGAGACAGATTCTTGTACAGATTTTCATAAAGTCAGTGTCAGGAGATCAGCCTACACCTCGAAGGTACAGAAAGCTATGTTTGAAATGGACATTTGGGTTATAGATTTACTGAGCACATCATGATCACCTTGAAACCTGATTCATTACTTTGTACACACAAAACCCTTTCAGTTGAGAAATGTTCCAAATTATAAACAATCACACTCAGTTTGACATGAGATCATTTTACGGCACAGCGTATCCCTCTTATTTCATTTTGTACCTGAACACAGTGTTAGAGAAAGTAATTCCAGGAGAAAAAAAAAACATGATTTAGCTGTACTTAACTTAGCACGTTGCAAGCGTTGTCTTCTGCTGGCCTCAAATGGTTCAGGTAGTCATTTGTCTGAGGTGCACTAAAAATGTAGTCAGGGTTCATCACATTTTCGTTGTTGGCCAAGATTATTAGTAACGATACATACACCGATCAGCCACAACATTAAAACCAGGAGAAATAAGTAACATTGACCACCCTGTGACAATTCAAAGTTCTGCTTTGAAACCTTTGGACCTGTCATTCATGTGGATGTTACATAGAAATGTACCACCCACCTAGACCAGACCAGGCACCCCCACCCCATAGCAATGACACTCCTTCATGGCATCCCCAGCAGGATGTAGCCTGACACAAAGACACACACAGACGTTTTAGGAACAACTACAAAAAAAAGCACAAGGGAAAAACAGCACAAGGTGTTGACCTGTCCTCCAAATTCACTAGATCCCAAACTGATCAAGTGTCTGTGGGAGGCCCCTCCCGTCAACTCATAGGACCCAAAGGTCCACACTAAAAACATTCTGTTGCCAGACACCACAGGACACCCTCAGAAGACCCATGTCCATTCCCTGATGAGTCATGAACTGTTTTGGAGGCACAGGGGAAACCTACACGATATTAGAAAGGTGGTTATAATGTTATGGTTATACCTGATCTGTCTATATTTCAACAGTATCTCCTGCAAGTTCGCGCCTGGTAGTTAGACAGAAAGCAAGCCAGAGGAAGCTGACTGAGTCCTGGCTCCTTTCTCACCCCTGTGCAGCTGGGCAATCACACCATGAAGTGGGTGTGAATGTTAGATTGATGGTTTCAGAATGGTTGGATCTAGCCTGCCCTACTCTTGGATAGGTGCGCGCATGAGTGTGAGAAGAGTGTTTCCGAAGCTATACGACCACATGACAAGCTGTTTTGACAGTGTGAGTGTGACAAAATAACCCTGATGACCTCATGGAGTTATCACCTTGATGTTTTCCACCATGAAGGTAACATTAACCAGTAGTAGAATTAGTTCTAAAAACTCACAGATTTCCTTTTTTTGTTTTATTTCTGGCCTGCATAAAATTATTATTCTTTCATATTTACTGATATTTTCATTCTCTCCTCAGAGCTCTTGCACATGTGATCCGGCATCCTGCCTCAGAAGATACAGACGACATCGGACTTGGTCAGCACTATGAGAACATAGAAACCAGAGTCACAGTCGACAGTTTCCGTAAGTAGCTACCTCCACCAATGTTGCCATACAGTATGTTTAATCACTAGTGCTACTGCCACATGCTTTTGGTGCTGTAGATCACCTTCAATGACCAGTGCCTGCCACTGAATCACCACTTAAATGTTACTAATAAACTCCTTGACTCATACAGGCTGTATATTTGATTGCCTACCACATCAATATCTGTGGAACGGAAAGGGATTGAAGGAAAAAAAAAATCATCCATCAAAAATCCTGCAGGCTGGTGAACCAATTAGTCATACCCTCTGCCGTCAGTTAACACAGACGCTAATTACCACTGACAACCTAGAGCCCTTTCTTAGCCAGTACTTATTGTATGCCACGGGCCTCACACATTACATTGCACCCTCATTTTCCCATTCATCACCACCAGTGCCAACACAGATGCACAGAGACAGAAAAGAGTTCTTATTAATGCTAACCTGCTTACTGCCGTGACAGCTGTAGTCATTAAAGGTCTCTCTGACCCCCTCCCTTTCTCTGCAAGATGGGGTAATTATGGCAAATGGGATTGTGCCTTACAACTGTTTTTTTAACATACACAGCGAAGCAGCAATTTTTGGCTATTTTCTTAATATCTGACAGCCCTCCGTAAGCAGGGGCGATTCTAGGATCAGGGCTTCCGGGGGGCTCAGCCCCAGAACAGATCGTCATACATTAAGTTCCTTGCAAGTGGATCCTGTGGATACTGTGGCAGATTTAGCTGTTTTGGACCTGTGTCCTTGTGCCCTAAACCAAATGAAACATCTTGAAACCCTGCTGCTTTCTCGTCATGCGTCTCTCTGGTCTGCTGTGTCCATCTCACCTCCCGGCAAGGCTCCCTTTTCTCGTCTTGCCTCCTTGTCTTCCTTGCGTCCTGTTAAGAATGTCCACTGATATACGTTTTGTATTCCTGGCAGCACACATAGCAACCAAAGAAATAATGTACAATTCATTTCTCTCTTCATACTAATTTGTTGCTGATTGTTCACATGGTAATGCCATTTATACCGTCTCTCAACCAATTCAGGCTGTTTTTGGTAACACTTATCCACTTTTGGAAACAAATACATGTCTTTCAGTTCTTCAGTTCACTATCCGTAACTCTGCCATAAGTGAACCACAGAGCCCAATTTAATCAGAATGGAAAACCTTCATTTTAATATAATGAAAGGCATCAGTCATCTTGAGTCTCATAATACAGTAGATTGACATGTGCTAAAGAAGCCCAGATATTTGCGTGCTTTTATTACAACTTGAGAGAATAGCAGGGGATTTCATTGATTATTTTATAAGTGTTGCTAATCAGCGAGAACATTTATACAGTATATTTTGGGACTGAAAGGAAAACCTGCTTGTTCGTAGCACAAATGGTGAAGAACTGGCGTAATACTGTGTGTGCTTTATCCAGTTATTGCAACTTCAAGCAAGAGTTACATTCTATATTAAGAGCTACACATTTTTTTATTTTAGCTGAGATGATTTTACACTTACCAGAAATCAGCTGAGGTGAGGTGTCACAGCACTCACATAACAATAATTATTCTTAAATCAGAGTGCTATCTTTCTTCCTGTGCATACTGACAAGGTTATTTAAAACAAACTGATAATTATTCTAAGAGCAGTACATGTCAGCAGATCTACAGAAATACATACTTTCTTGTTCAATTTGTAAGGTGTACGAGATCCCATTTTACCTGTACAGTGAGACAACCAGCACTGATTGTAAGCTGCTATTTGAAACTAGTTTCTGTGCGGTGGTGGTGAGCACATATAACTCACACAAACTCAAATACATAAGATAACACAGCATCTTGTACTGTAAGACGAGAAATTACATTTTGATATTTGTAAAGAATATAAAGTTTAGTTGTTCTTTGCAAATTCTTTGAGAAATATGTTTTTCTATTCTGAAAGCAGAGTTAATCTTGACCTCACAATCTTTACATTCTACTTTTCACAGACAATGACAATAGAAGCCACAATAAGTTACATACCACTTGTTTTAAACCTGGCATTGTTCCTCAGGCAGTTGTCGCCTAAATGTATTTATCATTTCACTCAAAATGTAATGAATTAAGACTTAACCATACTAAGGAAAAGCATGCTGCAGCACTCCTTTTATTTTGTGACCTTGAGCATGGCGGTCTCGGGCAGAGTGGCTCAGAGATGTATGAGAAGGATTCAGTGTTATTGAGTTGGCAGCAGCACAGTGGTGATTGTTGTTTTCTTGACAGCGATCCTTGGAAGGTTACAGGAGGTGAGATGATATTTTTTGCCACACGGATGTGTCCTGTCCAGCTGTGCTTTCTCGTGGCATGCCCCAGCTATAACAGTCACTGTCTATTACAGACAGTTGTGCAAAGCAGTGAGTGAAATGTTCCAGAGGGAGCCCCTGTTCCTCATCTGTTGCCCGTCAAAGATAACAAACATCTGTGAGACTGGGCTATGAGCACTTATTTTCCTCAAGACGCCAGTAATGCAGGTTTTGTGAGCTGGGTATCTTTGACTACCAGTACTATCATGTTCAAATCCTTCTGGACATCTGTGTACATGGGGCATTTGAGAAGTGTTGCCTCTTTTTACTCAGGCCGTCAGCCAGAGAGAACAAAGTCTCCGCTCACTGCCAGCACTCGAGTGCTGCATGACAGCCCTATTTCCTCAATTCCGGATAGAAATGTATTTCAGCTGCATTCCCTCTGACAGCAGCCGTGAAACAGCCACCAAATGTAGAGCCTACCTATGGTTCTATTTCCACCTGTCATACACTGTACTCCGAATAGAATGGCTTTAAGGAGATAATTACAACACAGACTACACTGAACGCTTAAAAATATCTGGTTGGTGACAAAATAGTGCTCTTTGACTTTACTTTTTACAGTGTGTAATATGTGACTACAGACTTTATTCTTACATTTTAAGCCGCTTACAACACAGATACAGTGGGGTCATTACCCAATAAAATGCCTGGAAAGTTATTTTTATAGTTTTCAACATTTCACCTGCTGTGCAAACTTTAGTACTGCCAGTTATTTGTTGGTCTACTTTAATGATGGACCTGGGTGAGACTATTAAATATGCCTTTATTGGTCTCTGACGGGGAAATATTAGTCACACTGGGAGGCAGTGATTGTGAAGAATGTGAAGCGAACCTTCCATTTAATGTTGTGAACTGAACTCAACTTTATCTACATATTAAATAGAGCCTTTCTGCATATGGAAATTACTTCCTCAGCACTCTTGAGGTAAACAGGCTAGCCATTTCTAACACTGCAAGTGGTATGCAGTGTATTTGCGTTCTCACATGACCAATCTTTCTCATTAGTTGGTCTACATACAGCTGTAGCTAGAGATCAAGAGATGCAATCTTCTGTACCATTCATTTATATTCCTGTTAAGGGGCCGCGGGGGTCCGCTGGAGCCTATCTCAGCTGTCATCAGGCGAGAGGCGGGGTACATCCTGGACAGGTCGCCAGTCTATTGCAGGGCCAATACAGACACACAGACAACCACTCACACTCACATACACCCACGGCCAATTTAGAATCACCAATGAACCTACGTACCCAGCATGTCTTTGGATGGTGGGAGAAAGCCGGAGTACCCGGAGAGAACCCACGCAGACACAGGGAGAACATGCAAACTCAGAGAACACAGAGAATCATAGAAATAAAAAATATTCTAAATTGGCCGTAGGCGTGAGTGTGAATGGTTGTCGGTCTGTGTTAGCCCTGCAATAGACTGGTGACCTGTCCAGGGTGTACCCCAGTAAGTGAGAGATGAGATGACAGCTGGGATAGGCTTCAAACCCCCCCCCCCCCCCCCGCCCCCCCAACAGTGTCACTGTAATGTGCTCTTTACCTACCAATAAGTAGAAAAGAGCTATATGAATATTAGCTATAAATACAAGACCATGTACCTTCTGAGAACCATTGAGTTGATTTTGTTTACAACAAAATGAAAGCAAATGGTTTAAATTCTACTATTGCGTCTTTTGTAAAAGACATTGACAGCAAAATAGCTTAATTTTGCTTAATAACTTAATAACATAGGATGAAGGCTTATCCTATGTAGATTTGTAGAGAAGCATACACTACGGTACATGATTTGTTGCTCTAATTAAAAGTATTTTATCCTCTTTTTCAGTTAAAACACGCACCATAATGAAATCAAGACTCAAATTCTGATAAGAACTGAGTCTGGCTACACCAGGCTATTTTTTATGAAACATAATTTAGTATGACCATAATTTGATCATGTTTCACATTCAAACACATTAGTTTGCCTTGACATTTAAAATACTCCAAACAGGGAGGTCCGGTATTCTCTGGCAGATCTAATTATTTAGTTTGGTGAAATAAACTGTTCAGCACGTCTTACTATGAGGCCGTTCTGACACCAAGTCCTAGCTATAAATTAACCTCCACTGAAATACATATACAACACTGTACAGGATATTAAGCATCGACAGTAAGGATAAGTAAGTGAGAGATGAGATGAAATGTTATAATAGTATTATCATTTAAAATGTTCATCATCTGATTTGCAAGTGTATTAGAGGTTTTGTGCATCTTTTTAAGATTTACCTTGTTAACAACAGCCGATAGGAACCAATTCATAACAAAAAATGGTTCCCCACGCCCAACATCTCAGACCTTTACGACAAAGCCATCACATGCAAAGCACGCACTACAACACATGACTCCTGGCCCCCCTCTCCCATTCTTCACACTGCTCCCACCTGGTCGCAGATACAGATCCCTGGCCTGGAAGAGGACGCGTTATGGCAGTAGTTTTGGCCCCTCTGCCATAGTGACACAAAGCAAAATATCTGCTTAACTGTATACAGATATGTATAAAGGTATGTGTATATAAATGTGTATATGTTGTGTTTGTACGGTTTGTACAGAAATGATTATTTCTAACCTAATTAATAACAGGTTAAACTGGTTTAATCAGGTAAACATGTTTGAGGATAACTAATCTGAACTATAAAGGAGTGATTGTTTAGGCTTACAATAGAAATTTATAGTTTGTTGTCACATTGACAGAAATGGCAAAATACTGACAGAAAAGAATATTTTCATCACTACGTTGAAAGTAGGCTGCCTGTAAATAAGAGCGCCCTTCTCCTTGTACCATTTATATCGGGGCATACAGCTCCAAAAATACTCTCTTAAATCTTTTATGAGTTCCAGGGAGGTGTCTGTGTCTGGAGTGTTAACTCGCTTATTTCCCGCAACAACCATGGAGTCTTTAACCTTACAAGTCTCCAGAAGTGTCCTACTTTCTTCCCGTAGCTGACATAAAAGCTGTGACTTTGACAACAGTGTACAAGCACACATATCACTCAGTCAACACAAAGAGGTAGATAGGCAACTGCATACATCAGCATCTCGGTTTGGATTGAGTTTGGCATTCTGGGAATAGCAAAGTAACATCAGATGTCAAGAAAAACACTGTTTTCATGTATCCAGTGAGAAATGTGGCCAATTCAGATTTACATTAGAATAAAAGTTGAGATACCAAAGATGTCCAGACAGGACAATAAAAATGGATAATGCAGTTTGGTAATCAGACTATTTAGATAATTTGCTCCCTACCTTCAAACGGATATCCAGACTTTGATCTTGACATAGTTATAAGCACAAGAGACAGTTTGCAAACTAGCTGCTGAGTCAGTGACCTAATAGGCAGGGACATAAAACTACACTGCCTGGCCCAAAAAAAGTCCCACCCCCAATAGCCGGTGGTTCATTGGACCACCTTTAGCTTTGATTACAGCACGCATTTGCTGTGGTATTGTTTCAGTAAGCATCTGCAATGTCACACTTATTTCCATCCAGTGTTGCGTTCATTTTCCACCAAGATCTTGTATTGATGAAGGGAGCGTCTGACCACTACACAAACAGTTCTCCGTTTGATGCATGCCAATAATTTGGAGTTTCTCGAACAGACTTGCATCTTTTCCACGGCAATGGGACGTGTCTTTCGACATGGATGGTTAAGAAATGAGAAGCTCCATTTAAGATAATCACCCATGCACCAATTATCCAACAGGAGGCTGGTACCTACTTGCTTAGTTAAATTCATGCTGCGACTCTTTTTTGACCAGGCAGTGTATATAGACATAGAAAGAAGCCTTACTAGTATTATGATTAATGCCTCAAATGCCATTTAAGGCAGGCAGTGTAGTTTTCCATGCAGCTTATCTTATAGAAACTACATTTGTTCCATGTGTACTATTGTTTGTGTGTTTATGTACCTGTTGAAAGCAGTATTGCTGGGGACAAGTCATTTAAACATAACGTTTTTCAGGGTACACTATGGAAGCTGGAGATCTCCTTAAACAGTAAATGAGAGCCTCGGTGCATGGCCCACTTACAATGAACTGCATAAAACTGAAACAGGTCAATAAACTCAGAAAAAAAGAAGCTGGCAATTTAAGACAGACAGATTTGATGGAAGGATTAGGTGATAGATATTTTTGCTGCTACACTCTGAGAGCTGTAGCTATGACATGACAAAACAGATCTATTGCACTTCCCAACATTCAACCAAATTTAAAAGATTTACCACGACAAATGCATTATCACCTGATTATATAGTTCTTATTGATTAAAATGGAATAATACAGGTGTTTGTTATGAAGATGTTTTTGTCATGCAGTGAACAATGCTCTGGCTTCCTCCGTCTCCTGCTGCTTAGACTGACCTCCAACTCTGATCTTAGTGTACATTACACCGCTGTGTGGAAGAGATGTGGAGAGAAAAAGATTTCTCGGAGCTGTCCTCTGCATCATTTCATGAGACAGCATTGACAATTTGAGACTTTCCAATTTAATTAGCACAGGAATAAACTTTCTTGCTGACCAGTGGGGAATAAGAGCCTAATTAACCCATTTTCTGTATTAATGATCTGTTTTTCATCGCGACACATTCTAGACCAAGGACTAACGGACTCATCATATTCTAAACTTCAGCCATCAACAATAGCAATGGTGACATTTTTTATGCTTCCTGTCCATGTTACTGGAGGTGTATTTACAGTAGATTGATACTGCACCTCTTCTGAACTGATTACCTTAAATTAATCATTAGAAATCACAGAATAAGTGTTGACCCAAACCTTATGACATTTAAAATATTGAGAAGCTAAAAAAATGAATGGTCAAAACATTCCAAATGATCCGGAAGTACAATGATTACTCTACTGAGACATACATACTGTATTAACACAGCGCATTCACTGCCTGTGAATTGCTACGTTCCTCTAAACTCCTCCAATCTAAACGAGGAGAAGACACTCTGAACATCTGTTTGCTCTGTCATGCCAGTAGGCAGGGGGCCATTCTATTTGCTGTGCACCCCTTAATTTACCAGATGTCTACTGTAGGATTAGTACAGTTTTACAAAGAGCAGTCTCGGCTCCCCAGCTGGGTCCCCAGAAAAGCCTACTTTAGGGGAAGAGAGACTACCAAGTTAGAGCAACACTTGTTCTATACTCACATCTATCCATCAAGCTGATTTGGATTCTGGGAATTGAATGTGACGTTGAGAAAACCAAGGCAGCAATAATGAAAGAAAGAACAAAATAAAGAAAATGTAGAAGTAAATGCATCAGCCATGATGGGAGCCACGTTCTGCCATGTACTGCATAATCTAAGCGATTTACAAATGTTAGTAAAACCTAACCGCACTGTCACATGCTCCTTTAATGTGTCAATTTCTGCACTGTGTTTCCCCTCCTTTAGACAGCAATCAGATGAACAATGTGGCAGGTTTGATAAGTCAGCCGTACCCAGCTGTGGGGCAGATCTCCAGCCCTTATGAACAACAGAAGCCTGTCAAGGACCTCAACAAGTACTCCACACTCAAGGCTGTCGGTAAGACGTTGCTTACATTGAACGGTGGCGATAAAAAAAAGCAGCCGGCATTCATCACTGCTGATCTGATTATTAACAATTACACACTCTATAAATCAGACCTGCAGAGTTAATCAGGATTTCCCTGCATCGTGTAAGAAAAGAAAACAGGCAACAATAGAAATGGCAATGTGAGAACAACTTTCAGCTGAAATACTTCATGAATTATTGCATACGATCTGTGCTTTATCTTGTGCTATCTCACTACCATCCCTCTTTTTTAACATTAAGATTCTGAAAGACGTTTGGCTGTGTTGTTTCACATCTACTCCAGATACACCAATAAAGTAGTTTATACAACACAGCATTTCAGAAGTGTATTACAATACCCTTTTCCTTTGGACAGTAATGTAGCCAGCTTGAATCTCGATTACAGAAATCCTTGTGAGTGAATGCATTAATGTCAACAGAGAGTGGCACTGAAATATTATTTATAGACGCAAGTTTATTGTTCTTCTGGTGTGCTAATTTTGGAAAGTCTGCGGTGAGTGCCTGGAATATCAGCAAGTAATAATAGAAACCACCAAAATAGTAACACTAGGCCGTGTGGCACAAAATTAAATACATTTTTGATTTTTGCTTTTAAGGCATGGCACAGTTAGCAAACGTACCAACCTATTAATTATACATTTTTGTAGTACTATGTCTTTAGTCTGTATAAATAATTTGTATGATTCCATTGCATAACCCAAATAAAACCATTGCCACTTATGTCAACATGCAAACCAGAGTTTATTGATCCCTCTGTGCTATTAAATTCTCCACATTAGCTTCTAAAGTATTCACAATGTTAAGTTCTATCTGCAGTGACTGACATTTCATGTGGACTTTTTGGGCAAACATTGATTCTAGTAAAGTCTATAATAAAAATCAATTCATCATATTCACCCTAATGTTCATCATAACAGCAGAGGAAACAGCATCAAAGTGTGTAGTGCAGGTTTTTGATTCTAGCACAGTGTAATGGGAGTCTTTCATAGATTCGACAGACCTGACCATGGACGGGATGACAGCTATCAGGATGCATGTAGCAGGTCTTATCACCGCTCGCTCTCTTTTTGACTCACACAAGCAGCTGACGCTTCTCCACTGCTAATCCACTGAAGTGCCGTCAAACAAACTGATCATTAGCGGAAATGTAAATGGAGCAAATCGTAGCAAATGAGACCGGGGACAGGAGACAATCAAGAGCAATCAAAACACAAATGAGAGGAGGTGTGGTGATAAGATGCAACTGCACTGCTCATGGGTATCCATGAGAGCCTCTGGGGTCCTAATGTACCGTGTGTGCTAATCTACCAACGGCACAAGTGGCTGCTGTTAGGACAACATGTTGCTTAACAACACTATCTCTTGTCTATAAACTTGTCCAAAGCACAGATACCTTATTCATGAGGAAACATGAACTTCGGTTACCACAGGCAATGCATAACAATTGAAATCATTAACAGCAAAATCAATTTAAAGCTGACCAACTGCAGCTACCCCAGATCATAGCACTACGCCCACAGGCTTGTACAGTAGGCACTAGGCATGATGGGTGCATCACTTCATCTGTCTCTCGTCTTACCCTGATGCGCCCTTCCATTGCTCCAGAGTACAATCTTTATTCTCCCTAGCAAACTGAAGCCTTTTCTCTGGTTAGCCTCACTGATTAGTGGTTTTCTTAAGGCTACACAGCTGTTCAGTCCCAATCCCTTGAGTTCCCTTCGTATTGTACGTCTGGAAATGCTCTTCCTTTCACTAACAAACATAGCCCTGAATTCTACTTGCTTTTCTTCGATTGGATTTCGCCAAACATTTAAGTGATTGCTGATCATGATCAATGTTTTTCCGAACACATTTCTTCCTCGAAGATGATCGCTCCCCACTATCTATATTTTTGGCCAGGCAGTGTATTTAGATTGGATGAGCACACGGGTGAGTCAGTGTGACATGGAAGTAAACAATACAATACAATTAGTATAGTATTTAGATTTACATTAGGACTTAATGTAAACAGAGACAGCATTAATGGGTGTGGTCAGCAAATACAACTTTTTGAGTGAGTGTTAAGTTTCGCTTTATTTTATTCTCTTTCTTCTCTTCAAAGAAGAAGAAAAAAATGGCTTAATTAAGCAGAAATTACAAAATGTATTCTTTGTGTATTTATGTATTTGTTAGCGGAGAAAGCCAATGACGGCTTCCACAGCAACCGGAGGCAACTGATGGAGATGACAGCCAAGGGCAGCCTTCCTATGGATGGTGTGGACTTGGAACCAGAGCCGAGTAACCCTTATAGCCCACCCAGACAGCTGGCTTCAAAGCAGAATGGACACAAGTACAGAAGCCCCAGGAGCCACAGCTCCCAGTCACTGTCCTACAGCTCCAGCACTGCCGCCAGCCCAGGCGTGCCAAGATCCTGGGAGAACAAGGACACACTGGGACTCCGACAGAGCTACGGGCCAAAGAAATTCTGCATCATAGAAAAGGAGCTGCACACCACTCGCTACATTACTCCACAACCGTACTTTGTCACCAACAGCAAGACAGAAGTGACCGTATGAGGGACTGTCTGAACATCAGGCTTAAAACTAGTCTGCATTTTAAGACAGACAGTAGCTGTGGAGTGTGGGTAGCTTTGCAAGACAGCAGCATGGACTGTAGCATGTGCATTTGTGTATGTAATGGCAAGCACTGAAAACAGCATCTAAAGGTGAAGTGTACTGTAACGGGACTGTGTATCAATCACTGTGCCTCAGAAGGGCACAATATGTTGTGTTTGATATTGATGTAATCCAACATAGCTCATATATTACAGACAAGATGAGACGTGACACATTAAGTACTGTTGTCAGTATCTACTGAAAAGATATCAGGTCCCTAAAGTTAAAATATATTATGTAATTTTTTATTAAAGCAACATTGTGTAATTTAGGAAAGAATCACCAGATCTGAGTCGCCTTTGGTTAATTGGGTTTCGATTAAACTGGATCAGAGCTAACAAATGTGTTAATCCAAAGTAAAGTGGGGCACACAAACGTATTTTTCCGTAATCTGTTCCATGCTCTCAACGTGAGCCATCTAAAACATCACTTACATTTGTATTACAGTGTCTCAAAACTCCAGCTTAAGTAAGAACTGTACTTATTTAAGAAAAAGACTTTCAGAAAAGTGCAAGTAATTAACGTTTGTTTCCGAAATGCCATTGATTTCTGATGATTATTTAGCTAGGTTTATCATTCAGTGTTAAATATATAGAGGGATCAGTCTTTCGGTGTTCCTGTTGATTTAATGACTTAACACCCATTAAAATGTCCATTTAAATATTGTGAATAGTGTCACTTTCATTTTGAAAAAGAACATCCAAATGCATTGAGACCAGAATGGCAGGAATCACAGTGGGATATACTGTAAGTAGGGGAAACATTCAGTAGCTGCAACGTGAACAACCTGTGTCGTGTTGGTGTAATAGTGCCTCTCACCAGTATCAGCATGTGTGTGATTATCCTACTGTACATGAAGCCCCGGTATTAGAACGTTGATTGGTTTTATTCTTAGTAATCCATTATGTTCATTTTCAGTGTGGTGGCTGAGAATTCGCTTCATAGTCAAACCTCTTGGCTTTTATTCAACATGTATGTAATTTTATGTGACTTTAATCTCACATTTAATGAATGTATCTGGTCTGACAGTAGCAGCAGTTGGCGCATCCAACCAACGGTGGAGGTTTACTTTCCCCTTCTTCGCTGCTGGGTCCACTAAACCCTGGCACACCCGGGCACATTTTTGGCTGAATGACACTAGCAATCCGCTACACAGCAATATTTATCAGGTGTTAAATTAAAGTTGTGCTTGAACTACTGTGCAATATTCCAAGCTGAAAGCTAACGCAGGAAAACTGTGCCAACTAATGGCAACAAAATTCACACCACACTTGGTGAAAGAGTTTTCAGGTACAGTTTTCATTTGTTACACTGATTTCTCAGCCAGGCAATTTCATTTTGTTCACGCCTTAGCGCAAGTCATGCGGGTGACTATTTGAAGCAGCTGGATACAAGACTGCACTCAGAGCTGCTACACAAGTGGGAGGCGGGAAGTGCTAGTAAAAATGTTCATCTCAAGCATCACAGAACTAATATATATATAAATATAAAGGCCAGAAATGATGCACATTATATTTGGGTGGCTGTTATTCTCACAAACTTTTGACCAAACTGTATGCACTATTTTCCATAATATACATATAAACTGAGGTATCCTGTCTCATAATTAATCTACTGTGTTTATTTTACAGCTCTATGACAACTGTTCTGTCACCTGAGACAATGCTGTATAGTCACTGCTGCTGACTGTTATTTTTATTGTGACTGCAAATGGTTTTATTTCTTCTGCAACAATACTGAAGTCACTGTAATGAAACTATAACACTTTTACACATAAAGAACTAGTGTAATACTGCCAATTAAAACATACTGTGTATAATATAAACTTACTGAGGAATGCCTCTGTTACCACAGGTTTTCATAAAGTTCACTATTTTGGTTGTTCTTTTTTTCTCATTTATCTCATCTGAATATACATTTGATAACCCAACTAAGCAATGTTGCATCTCTATGTCCAACACAAAGTTACTTTTTGTTACCGCAAACATTTCATATTTCTTTGTGATTCAACAGTTCACACCCTAAATTTATCTTGGTTTGAGCATTTCAAACATGGGTTGTGCTGCACAGCCCTTAGATTTCTATAATCTCTATGAATTATCTGCAGATAAACAAGTGATTCAGTTTCATTGTGTGTTTTGAGACAGTTTTAATGCAGTCTGGGACTGTCCAAGGTTCATGAAACATTTTTTAAATGATGAAAACCTCGCCAGCTGCTTTTATTGTGAAACAAGGTTTTAGAAAATGACACATGCCAACAATGAGAATCTATTTTCATGTGTTAGATTTGCAGGAAAGGGTCTTGGCCATTGAACAACACATTAGTGAACTTCGTTTACCATTTGATGTCAGCAAATTTCTGACAGTGTTCTGCATTCTGTAAGTGGTTTGTTCAGCTGACTTACCTCTTTATTTAGAAATAAAAACCTTTGACTGATTGCTGAACCTACCGGCAGGACGAAATTAAAGCACATCTATATTTCTCTCTGGCTCTCTTGCCGACACGACACTCTTCTCCAACATCACACCAGATGGTATCATAACATGGTAGAGGCCTTGAGTGCAGCCAAAGGACCTCTTTCATATAATATATTACAGTTTATGGGACTTTCTGTTCTAATGTGACTAGGAAAAGTGTCATTATGCTGTCAACATTAAAATTATTTTTAATTTCTCGTGTCAGTTTTTTAAGACTTCTTATAGTCACATCCACATGGAAATACAGTATTCTGATTAGACACTCACTTGCCAGTTCATCTGGTACAGTAATGAAAAGGAACAGTCCTGCTTCCAGTTTAAGTTGAAACACTATAGAAAAATGGTAAATCAACTGGATAATCATTTTGGAGGATGCAGTTTGTGGTGCAGTTGAAGTTAAACACCAGTTAAACACTAAAGTGTGATTTATCCTAGCACACTGACTACACTGGGGTCACCAAAATAGTAGAAACGTGTCAGTACAAGATACTATAATGCAATATTACTACAAACCACAGCCCTATTAACTGTAGGTTAGGCTGACAGTTAATATGTTCTTCTCAGCTACAACAACTGTTAAAACCTTAACTCTGTTTGAGTTTAGCTGCACATGTCGTTTGAGGTGAGGATGTTCGGTTACTAGCAATGATCACTTATGGACTAAAAAAAACAATACAATATGGCACTGTAGCCCTAAGAGGCATTGTTATGGTGCACACAAAACGTTTTGAAGGTTGTAGACGAAATATTTGTAGCACTCACATTTGTGTAGATTTGTGCACTCATAAAAACTTTCACACATCTATACTTGAATGTTAACAAAGTAGAATGAGCAAAAGCATTCAAAAAAGTGCATAAAAAGTCGGGACGGGACTTTTCATGCACAGCTGCTTAAATTAACACACATAACTATGACAGTTGGCTACAACCTCCCATTCATGCCCAATTTGGTCCAGTTTGGTGACGGATTTTCTTCTTCTTGTCATACTTACTGTCATGTCAAACACTCAATAAATGGTCAACTGTTGAGACCTCAATAAGCAAAGAAGCCAAATGGATTCAGCCTAGCGTTAATGCCTCATGGAGTTAGATTAGGCCCAGAGAGAGTCTGCGACTTGTCTCATGTGGGTAGATGAACTACATGATTAGATAAAAGGAGAACAGATGTAGAAAAGCACAACACTGAAATAGAATCAGAGACAAGAATGAAAGGAGGATGTTTTGTTATCAGAAGCTTATCTCATTATGGGTTTGGTAGTATAGCCTTGCGCGGGAATTGAAAGACATTATGTTTTGGGGGAAAGATGAATGAAACAATTGAATTATGTTTTATGTTGAAAGAGTGGTACATAATCTGCAAAATGAAAGCAACAGAACTACAGGGGGCCTATTTGTATCACTTTGCTTTTCTCTCTCCTTTTGCAGCAGTTGGAGACTTCAAGTCATTTCGGACTTGATACTATAGATTGTTCCTGTTTACAGCCTTGCTTTCTATCAAAGCTTCAGTTTTAACAAACCTCTGGGAGCTCTATCATTTTATTCAAAATGCCAAGAGACATTTTTGTTAATTAGCAAATCATGTTTCTTACCACCCGAGTGTTTCCCACTGGAAATTAAATCAGAACAATAACCCAAATCAGTCAGGCAGAGGGGCTCAGACATGTGCTGGCCGGAGGAATATCTTACGCACAGACAGAAAAGCGGAATGATTTTTCAAACCTGACATAATGCAGGTTTGTGTTCTTTTCACAAATAAACAAATAGTAAATCCTCGGGGGAAATACTGTAAGTTCAAAAACGTATTTCCAATACTGCCAAATGCACTGAAGTAAAAAGTAACTGCACTAGACAACTGCAACGTGCTTTTATCCTCACTCACCAAAAACTGTCTTGTAATAAAGAAGTGTGTTTTTTAAATTATTTATATGCATTTACACAAATGCCAATAAGTCATTTACCTGTTAAAATACAGCACTGGATGAATAAATGAAGCTCATTTAACATTAGAGTTATGCTATCAACATATGTGTGCGTTGACAGAAGTACTTTCAGGTACTTTGAGAATAAAATTCAAGCATGCACACAGACTTGACTAAGACTACAAGTCTTCTCTGCAGCATCAATGTCACCAACAACAGGCCGATGGAGCAGCTGACTCTGCTGGTTTGAAACAGACACATTTTGAATTTATCAGCAAACCAAAAGACTCAGTTGTACAAACGCAGCACAGTTGGATTCTGTATGACAAGTCACCTGGGCCATTATTGCGGGCACACAATTTTTATTGATTTATTTTTGCCAAATGTCTACTTAACATGCCTTATTAAATTGCTTGATCTGTGTCCAAATCAGGATGATCTTATCAGGTTATCTTATTCTAATCTTACTAGATTCTTTTTAAACAGAGAGGGATTACATCAAGTTTTTTTCCTCCACAGCTTCAAATGTCAAGCTGTTGGGATAGCTCAGTTGCTGATATGAAATACTGGCCAGGCTGCGGCGCCCACAACAGATGCATTCGACATGTGCCGCTGTTTATTAACGTCTGACTTCCCTGTTTAAATCACAATCTAAAATAGTTAAGGAGATTTCTGTATTTTTTTGGAAAACTGTTCTTGAGGTATTATATACATCAAATCTCATGCTGCCATCGGAGAGATTACTACAAAGAGAGAGAAGAAGAGGTCTCACATCTGTCCACTCTCAAGTCCCCGACTGGGCGCCTCCGTGTTGGAGTTCTCCCAGTGAATGAGAGGGTCACCTCCATGCAATTACAAGTCGCTCTGGGGAATGCCCCGAGTGTCGTCTGTGCGTATGTATTGAACAGCAGTTCGGAGTATCCAGCGCCCTGGTGGGCGTCCTGGAAGGGACTTTTTAACAAGGATGGGGTTTTGTTGTAGGACTTCTGTGCTAGTCACAGATTGTTCGTAATGAACACCATGTTCGAGCATAAGGTGTCTCAGTGTGCTTGGTACCAGAGCATCTTAACCCAAAGCTCGGGTGAAGAGAGCTACAGAGCAACCACCTGGTTGTGAGATGGATCAGGAGGCAGGGGAAAGCTGCCAGTCACACCTAGTAAACCTAAACTTGTAGTGAAGGTCAACTGGGAACGACAGGTTGCAGAGGGAGGTTGGAGACATAGAATTGGAGAGAGAAATGTTCAAATCCTCCGCTCCAGAAGCAGTAATGGGACCTGTGGAAAGAAGGTTGTCGGTCCTGCTGGTGGACACCAGTAGTGAGGGAAGCTGTCAAGCTAAAGAAGGACGGCTTTCGGGTCTAGTTGGCCCAGGGGACTCCAGAAGCAGCAGGCATGTACCGTGATGCCAGACAGCCTGAGGCTTCTGCAGTCGCAGAAACAAAAAATTTGGAGGAGTTTGGAGACGCTATGGAGAGAGACTTTCACTTTATGGAGGTTCTGGCAAACTGTACGGCGGCTCGGGAAGGGAAAGCAGGCCTTAGCCCTGGCTTTGCTTAGTCTGGGAGATGTCAGATGATGGAAAGAGAACTTTGGGGATCTCCTGAACCTTGTCACCATGTCTTCAAACGTTTCACATAAAAGCAAATATGTACAAGGTCCATGTTAACATTGAAAGGAGAGAAGAGACTGATATGGTCATGAATTTCCACTGTACTGCAGTAAAGCTACTCCATGGATCCTTTGTCTAACTCTATTCATATGTCACTTAAATAGGCACCAACTGGGTCAGAAAAGGCTTTCAACGATCCAAATGAATCCATTTTCAGGCCAAGGGAGAGCAACACAGCAACGATTACTGTGCCGCTACAAAAGCAAGTGGAGCTAAATCTGAGACTCTGAAAGGAGCCACACAGAGATTAGGAATGTGGAGCCCCTCCAAAAGATGTCTCAGCAGCAGACAATGACACCAGGATGCCTCCTCCTGCAAAGCAGGGAGAAAGGTCATTATGTTATTTTGGGATGGCCACTTTTTTTTTACCTCAAGGTATCATTGCTGCACAACTCTCCTTTTTATGAAGTTTGTAATATCTATCTCACACAGTTGTACCATATTAAAGTGATATGCAAGGAACTTGAACTTGAGAAAAGTGGTGAATGGAAGGAAGGAATCCTTATCAGAGACACTCTGCTGGTGTGTGCCTATATTAGTGCATGTTTTTTTATTAAGAAGGCTGAGGAAATGCCACACATTGCATGGGAACAATTGCACCAGCAAGTGGGAATTTTAATAAGGTGTAAGATGAAGGTAAACGTCAGTGAAAAATCATTCCATAAAGTTCACTCTAAGTTTAAAACTGGAAAATGACTGACACTGATTGTGGCGACAGACACTGTGGAGACCAGAGCTCATAGTTTGATCACAGTTAATCAAGAAATGTCGTGGAAAGGAGGCGTGATGGCAGAGAGCCAGCTGATGAAATGTAAAATCAGGTTTGGTTTAATGAACTCTGTAATTTTCTAATTCCTGGCTGGCAACCCTCTGGGTCACAAGAAAATTAAGAAATTATTCTGGAAAGTGAACAACTAAGGCGACAGTATTATGTTTCACTATATGGAACTTTTGTCTATCTCCGCTCTGTTCTCCAATCTGCCGACCATTATTAGTGCACCCAAGTTAGCTGAAACAGACAGATTCCTAGATGGGCTAAATATGTCATATGATGAACTTATTTAATTCCCTTCATTTTCTTTTGATTCATTCTGTGGTGACAGTTCATTCAGATCACAGACATGGCTTATAATCTGCGGGTCTCTTTGTGCTCAGAGACTGGCTGTAGCTCTTTATCTCATTTCTTTCTTTCACAGTCATTGCATAAGAGGCCTCACATCCCCGCCTTTGCCTGCCTCTCCAACATCCTTTGTGACAGTGTAGTCACCAAGTCGTATGATACCAATATAAATTCCTAAACCTTCGTCTGAGATGAAGACACTCAAAGAGGCATTTATGATCATTGAAATTCACAAATCAGTCTGGCCTCATAAAAATTAACACCTTTAGAACCCAATATGAAACACCAAAAAACACAAAATCACTTTCTTTGTGTACAACAAAAGCATCTTTGTGATCATTTGCATGCAAATGAAATAGGCAAGAGAAAACAATGCGTCTACACTATTCAGTAAAACTGACAGCTACCCATTACAGTAACCATTCTCAGTGAGGAGGGCGACAAAGCTGTGAAGATTAGAGCCCAAATAGTGCCTCTGTGTTTCTCCAGGAGAACACAACACTTGCAAATGTAAAAAAATGCAGACACAGGACACATGTTGTCAGCCAAAACAAGCTCATCTGCAGTGAAACTACTGTTGGATGTGTAAATTATTCATTTATCCACCATGCATAGTGTATTCTTATTGCAAACCTAAACCTGACAAAGCATCTTCAGCGAATGAAAGCTTTTATAGAATGTGCTCACTAGGAATCCTACAGCAATCTTTGTTTGAGTAGCTCTTTATGTAGGAAGGTTTTGTCACACAAATCTAGAGAAAAAGACCTTTCTTTGGTGCTGAGGCTGTATTATTCAACACGTACACAATGGCCTGTGTTGTGGTGATGTGCAATCTATTAAGGAGAAATTAGAAGAGAGAACTCTGGCTTCACAATAAAACCTTGTTAAAGTGATATCTGCGTGCTGCAATCCCTGTCTAAGAAAATGAACAATTAAAATATTCCCCTCATCCCATGTGCACAGTTTTATTTTTTATTATTGACCTACACTTCAGTCCACATTTATTCACTCTACTACCCCAAATGTGGAGCAGGAGCCGTAGGCTACAGATTGATGGCACACAACCATTTTTATCACCTTGCAATGACACATTTTCACCTGCATATTTATGATGAACAACTAGGTCATTTTAGAATAAACGGTGTTGAGGCACTGCGGTGAGGGTGAGGAATTTAAAAAGCTGAATGCGATCAGATTGAATGCCTGCAGACTAGCTGTGGTGTATATGTGGGATTTACAATCTACAGTGCCCTTAACGAAAGCAACAAATATTCACCCAACATGCAGCTCAAACACCTACATTTGGATGAAAGAGATTTCGTTTAAATTTGCCAACCCTGGCTGTTGGGCTCTTTTTTTGAATCAGTTGAAACACAGGCCATAATGAAATCCCAATGCCATGTTACCAGTTTTACCGTCATTTGGAGATGATGATTCTACGTGAGGTGAGTGAGGTTCACTCCCCAGTAACCCCCCATGTTAAAATGCTCCACTTGGTCACAAAACCTTTCATCCCCGTACACACCGTGAGGCCCAAGCCCCTGGCCATTAATGGGTCATTAGATTATCATTCATTGTAGAAAGTAAAATAGGATCCAAGCAGATTGCTCAAATAACTTTTTCCGCTAATAAGGAAACCCTGACTCCTCCTAAATCTTTTAGAATTCAAGTAATTTGGAAGAGTGGTAAAATGGCTTCATGAAACCTTTTTTTTTCTGGATATACTATGTCCTGGATTAGAACCTGAGAACAGACATATGTTCCACTTTAAGCAGAAATAATCACGTTTACAGTCTGGTGCAAGGGGTTAAATTAACTCACTCATTTAAAATGTATTAGGACTGAACGTTATGTACTATTAAGGATGTGGCCAATCTGAGTGACGGGTAAGCGGCATTACTAGCTGCTTTTCAGCACACTCCACCTAGCCGGGAGCTAAAACTGCTCTTCAGGAATGCAGTGGGTGACATCGTGGTTGGTTTATCTATGTTTATATACAGTCTATGGCTGTTTCCTGACATCAGCGAGTGTCTTCAGAAACATAGAGGTGAACAGGGCTCATTGTTTTAGTGTTCATTACCCACTAACTGCAGGTAAAAAGTCAAGCTCAGGTCTGTCCCTAATTGAAACTTTAGCCGCAACTGCTGTTGCTAAGCAGCAACAACAACATTGGACCTACTATCTAAGCCTAGATTTAAATTTCCAGCAGCATGGTTATCAGAGGAGATAACAATTCATTGTGCTTTATTGGTTTTGCTTCAGGTGAGCATGTTGTTATGTTTATGCATTTGGCTCACATATGTGAAGTAGTGGATGGCTTCCCTACAAAACTAGACCACTCTTACACTTAGACAGTGCTGCAGTAGAATTTGAAATTTTGAAATTTTCACCCCTCCAGATGACATTTAGTACAGTGCAATGGAAAGGATGGGTAGGTTTTACACTCAATACCAATAAGAAAGCATCTAAACATATTATTTAGCCTTGTACTAGTCAGCATTTCTTTGGGGTCAACCTGCACATGTCAGTATATGAGAGGTGTAAAAGAGGCTATAGATTTTATGAGTTTCTCTGGGGATTCATCAGCTGCGTTTGCTTCTCACTGAGATCCAGGTCTCCTCCTGGCCTCTAATTCAGACACACTTTGCAGTGTGTTTAAATATGCCCCTCTCTTACCTGGCGTCTTCAGCTGACATTCTCTGGAAGTGTTCAAGGTTATCCAGCGAAGTTTCCTCCATGTCAGTGAATCCGCTAGGCTTATCTTCAAAGGACAAGATAAAAAGAGATTTAAAAAAAAAAATGAATAATTTCAGTAAAATTGGTATAGAGTTAAGTAACAATTTATTTATTCTTTTTGTTGGACAACCAACAACATTTGAGTTACAGTACTATATATATATAAACAACACCAGTTTATAGGAATAATCAAAGGACAAAGTGCATCCACTTATGTAATTAAAAAACTCTTCTATTTTACCATTCAGAGATGAGTAAGGCTGGATAAGGATCGTGACAAACACAGCAATTATTTGCCCAAACAAAAAATATTATTCAGACTTGTTCTCAGTTCAACCAGCGTGGCCTTCATTTTACAGAATGGTTTGAAACTGTCTGTAAGTATACAGGCATATGGGTCTTTAACTACCCATTTACAATCGGGCACATAAAAGGTCAGCCTCTAAACATTGCAAACGTATTTCAGAACCTTCAGAATTAAAGCACAACCACAAAAATGTTACGTAAACAATGAAAACTACTGCACAATCACAAAATACAAAAAAAAGAAGAAGAAAAACACACACATGTTTTCATTCGGCGCTCCAGGAATCTCTTAAAATGATAAATCATGATAGCTTACTTCCTGTCTTTCCTGTCTGCAATATTAAGAAGCATAAAAAGTTGAGTTTTCCTTTAAACGTTCATGAGAATTTGTTAATCCCTGATGTAAAATCTATACCAATTTAAATATCACTGCACATTTTAAACCTCAAGATATGATGTCCGGTACAGTGCTGCATATTCTCCTACACTTCTCTTTCTTATTACCCATATATATTTGCAGTAAGTTGTAATATTATGAAACAAATATGAATTCCTGAGCTGGTATAATAATAGAGCTAAATCATACCACCATCAAAAATGGCAATATGTGTTGGTCACAGTGATCACATTTAATTAACGAATCGCAGCTAAGTTCCAGCACCTTCTAGATGCTGAGACAAAGGCACTTTCTTTCCTCTGTGAAAGCGATAAGTCAAGTGTGAGCTCTGAGTGTTATTAATAGCCACTGCAGGGGTGTATAGGGTCTTTGGCTGTCAAAGGGGATGAGGTGGCACTAGGGTTCAGAGGCGCACCGAATTACTACCACCTTAATGGGGGAAAGGCAGCTGAAAAGAAAAAAAATAATAATAATAAAAACTGTTTTCAAGCATCTTTCCTAATACAAGACACATTTGTTCAGTTTTAAACTACTGTGAAAGGATAAAAGTCCAACAATCTACCAGTGGATGGCAGTGTTGACTGAGTCTGTCATTAAATCTAAAGTACGGTAGCTTTCTGTGTTAGGGGGGCAGGGTTGTTCTCACTTGTCTGTGGTAAGGACAAAGAAAACCATTTAGGTCAATTAAATCTTTCCACTTAGCTAACAGCAGAAAATAAGAAAGGAGCTCCAGCTTTCCTTTCATTTCCATGCCCTGTTAAAGCAAAAGAAACAAAAGGATTGTCTGTCTTTTCTACGCCATTATGTGCCATGTCAGAATCAACAGATGAGAGCAACAGGAGGGTCCAACATTATGCATATCCAGAGGCCCATTGCACCAACACAGGAGGAGTAAGCTGCTGTTTTACAGCTTGGCTTCGCCGATTATAGAGCCGTTGCTTCCTGAGGTTCAGTTTAATACATTCAGCAGGCTTTTATGTACTTATCTGAGGTGCATTTGGGATGTGATGTGGTGTCTGGCTATCTCTGCTTTACAAAAAATGCAGTGGGTAAAACAATAGTTGATCATTTTTATTCCTGGTTTATCACACAGTGTGTTTTGTAACACAAAAGAGGCTGAATGGTTTACAATTACTTGGACAGAAGCCTCACCAAAGACACAAATCAAACAGAACAGGACTAATGCGTGCGTCATGACTGTATTTTTTATTTTTTATTTATTTTTTATTTTTTTCACAAAATCCAAATCTCCACCTGTTTGTGCCAAGGAACAAGGCATTTAGTTAGATGAGTTGATGCTACACTGTGATGCTGATGATAATTACTGTATATAACTCAACCAACCAAACTAACCAAATTAATGTGGATGTCCACCGTTTACCGTTTAAATGGCTAGAATTTCCTTTCATTTATTTTGACGAGCATCTGATTTAGATTGACGACAACACCTCTGAGGCCTGTTCTCTGCAGGTGAGGAAGCACAAACATAATCCAGAATCATTTGAGAACATGCTCCTTCCAGAAACTGAGCACAGCCCAGTCGAAAACATTCACACCAACAGAGGCAGGCTCCTCCACTCACTATTCAGACTCCTCTCCTCCACTCGGGGAGCCTACGGCAACCAACAAAGCTGGAAACCTTTTTGCCTGGTTGAGTGCCGGGGAATGAGCCAATTAGAGGTGTTTGTCAGGGGAGCTACAATCATGCAACATCTCCCTCAGGCAGCCATTCCACATGGCAATGTTTAGACCGAAACAGCAGGAAAAACTGCAGCGTGTTATTTCCCTGTTTGTAAGAACATCTAATATTCACTCCACGGAATGAAAAGCCAAACTCTTTTTCAACTGTTGATAGTGCCAGTGCTTGGAGACATACAAAACAAATAGTAAGTGATAATATATGATAGAAGTCTAAAGTGATCTGCTTATCATTTCTAATCATATTAGCATTGGAGACTGTTTTCAAACCAGTCTCCAATACGCCAAGATGCTGAACCAAAATGTGATCAGCAGTGCTCTCTACTGGCACAAAAAACAAAAAACTATCATTTAGAATAGTTCTCTGCTTCCTTATTAATGGGTAGTGTATATTTTAAAAAAATGCTTTAAGGAGGTCACTTTGCTTAATAGTATAACAGTGTCTGTTTTTAATTGTTGACAACAGTTTTTATTTTTTTAAGTTTAGATGATCCTCTTCATCAATATGTATTCCTAAATGCATGTAATATCAATGCATCTTATCACAAAATATATAAAACTTATTGCTAGAGGAACTTGACAATCATTCTGTGTAGTGTACATTTTACATTCAATTAAAAATGTTAATTTTAGATTATTTTTTTTTTCAGTTTCTTCAATCTGATTTGGATTATTACTTAAATAGAAACAATTAATGGTAAGGTGTTTATTTTCCAGGATTTACTGGATTTTGCCTACCCTTTCATCATTACAGTTGACTTGATTTGAGTTCTAAAAACTTAAGAGGATATAGTCAACAGAGTATTTCTTCACAGTTTTATGAATCCACCACTGGCAGGTCAGTCAATGAAATTCATGTGCAAGCACACAGTATTATCTAGATTTGGCTGTCCTTTAGATCATGGCCAGTTCATGGTTGTCTACAGAACCCAGATACCCAGAAAAAAAGTAAACAGAAAGTTAGTCATTACAATCGCAGATGTGATTAGGAAATGGACCTCTGGAACTGACCATATCCTGAACTGTCAAATACGTGAATGAAGTGGTACTAGCAGTGGCAGTGCACTTTTTACGAAGTGTCAGTCACATTCGGTTGTCATTGTGGTGACGGGTGCATGCAGCTGATTTTATTCAGATATAAAAAGGAGTTATAGGGAAGAGGGTGGTTACATTGATATTTAACATAAGCTGCACGCCTCCAAGTTTAAATTAAATGGTAAAATACAATTTTGTGGCTTTTTATTACTGTAATGTTACTTTAATCAAAGGTTACATATATGTAAATAAATAAATAAAATATAATGTAAATTCAGCCAGAGGTAAAGTGCACAAGGTTCGTCCAATCTTTTTACCCACCGTCAGTTAAAATCTACAGTAAATGTACTCAGTGACAGGACCCTGTCTTTAGTAAACACCCAACGTGCCATTATGTCAAAGCTTAAACTGGGTTTATAATAAATGACATGGTTTGAATAACTAAAGTATATGCATGTAGGGTTCTTTACTTTGAATTTAAATGCAGTACAGTTGACTGAGGCAAATTAAAGTATACTCTCCTATCACGGAATTTATAAATACACAACAATTAAGGACATTAGATGGAACTCCAGACAGAAAGCAAAAAAAAAAAAAAAAAGATCAGCAGGAATTGTGAGTACATGAAAAAATAAAACTAGACTGACAAGTCTATTGGAAATGAATGAGTTAACAGTGCACATCCAGTGCACCTGACTTTAAAAAAAAAGTTTGGGGCTTGACAGACTGTCCATTCAGCATACAAACAATTGCACAAGGAGCTGTCATTCAGCATTTCACAGCCCATTCACCTTATATTGAGACCTCTGAGACTGAAGGTAAGTAATCGAACTTATGCTAGTATGAACACTTTTTAAATGCAGAACAGATTCTTGAATCGACAAAACAAGGAAGTGGCTTATATTTAGATTTTAATATTCTATCCACAGCTGGTATGCAGACCATTGTGCTGTTGGTAGTGTGGGTGCTGGGAACCTCACTGGTGTTGCCAGACCCAGACACAGCAGGAGAGAAGGTTGAAGAGGACCCCATTCCCTGTTCTAAAGGGTGCTCCTGTGGGCATGATGACTACGGCGTAGAGCTCAGTATGTACTGTAGTATGCGTAACTTCACAAAAATACCAACTGACATGCCTCCATCCACTCATTCTCTCTGGCTGGATGGCAACCTGTTCACCTCACTTCCAGCATCATCTTTTAGGGACCTTACCAACCTGGACTTTTTGAATCTACAAAGTGGCCAGCTGGTGACAGTTGACCCTCAGGCTTTTAAAGGCCTTAGATCGTTGGCACACATTCACCTTGAGCGAAACCGCCTCAGGGTGTTACCAGGTATAGTCTTCCAGAATACACCTAACCTCGCTTCACTTAGTCTGCATAACAACCAGCTCAGTCGCATTGAGGAACGACTCTTTGCAGGACTCTCACACATGTGGCTTCTCAACCTCGGGTGGAATTCAATAACAGTCTTACCAGAGGCGGCTTTTCATGACTTACAGGGTCTACGAGAACTGATTCTTGCAGGGAACAGGCTTGCTTATTTGCAACCACAGCTCTTCCAAAATCTTGCAGAGCTTAAAGAGTTGGACCTGACAGGAAATCAAATCAAGGTCATCAAAGCTAATGTGTTTGTTAAACTGACTAAACTGCAAAAGCTTTACCTGGCCCAGAATCAGATTGTGACAGTGGTACCCAGAGCATTTTTTGGCATGAAGTCACTCAGGTGGCTGGATCTGACAAACAACAAAATGACTTCTCTACACGACGACACTTTCTTGGGCCTGCACAGTCTTCATGTACTGCGCCTTTCCAACAACTCTATTACTGGAATTAGGCCCAGGACTTTCCGTGATCTGCAGTACTTAGAAGAACTGCGACTCAGTTACAACAGGATAAGAGCTCTGGGGGAGAGGATCTTTGAAGGGCTCGGCCATCTGGAGGTCCTAGAGCTAGAGCACAATCAAGTGCAGGAGGCACAAGTGGGAAGCTTCACAGGCCTCTCTCATGTGGCTGTCATTAATCTCTCAGGAAGCTGTTTCCACAGTCTGCCAGACCAAGTGTTCAAAGGTCTTTCAAAGCTTCACAGCTTACATCTGGATAGAGGTTGCCTGACAAGGATCACAACTCAAGCTTTCACTGGACTCTCCGGTTTAAGGAGGCTTTTCTTGCAACATAACAATATCTCTGTGGTGGAATATCATAGTTTCGTGGATCTGGTTGGCCTACTGGGACTTGACCTGCGTTTCAACAAGCTGGACGATCTTACAACCCACACGTTCTCCGGCCTTAAGAATTTGGAGTATTTGCTGTTGACCAACAATGAATGTCGTCAGTTTTTGCAAAATGGCACAAAGCAGACACTTCCAAAGCTGCGTTATCTGGACCTGAGAGATAATGCCATGACAAACCTGGTCCCTGATTTCTCAGCGAGTATGGAAAAACTCCTGCTGTCTGGGAACAGGTGGAAATGTGACTGCAGTGCACTTCCACTCAGAAATTACAGTTTGAGGAATCCAAATGTGATACCTAGACTAGTGGAGACCCACGCAGAAGGGGAAGAGCCTGACACAACTATCATCATATACAACAACATCACATGCACCAGCCCAGCACGCCTAGCTGGTCAGGACCTACGGGACGTGGATAATGAACAGTTCCAAAGCTGCTAGAACGCCACAAGTTGTTTGAGGATGTTTTAGGAATTGGTTAGTACGCAACAGAGAGAGGTACAAAGCAAGTACCTATACTGTATATTGTATATTGTCAGTGTACATTTAAATAGTTTGAATCCAACATTACATCTGTAACGCTGTTATGTGTTTCAGGTCAACTGTTCAACTAATCAACTTTTAACAGGCATAGTGTTATTTGATGACTACTTGTGTTAAAATCTATTTGGGGTTGCCTAGAATTTTCTTTAAAGAAAATGGAAAGCAACCTTTTTTCCCCCCATTTTCTTTTCTGGAGTTATGTTAAATATGGACATGTAATTGTGGGTTAAATTGTCCATCTGATTTGATGCAACCAATCCATGACAAATGCTTTATGACAATTGAATTCATACTAATATGAGAGAGTATTATGGACTGTAAGGACATGCGCTTTGGTTTTATAAAGTTGATTGATATGGAGATGGGTCTCGTTTAATAAAAACACATTCAAATGTGATTTTTGTGTTGGTTTTTAAATATTCTTTTGATTATGGTACTTTTCATCTGCTTTGAAATGCAGACAATTTTTTTTTTTAAAAAACATTGCAGCCAGTTCTTCTTCATGAAACTAATACGAAGACGAAAAGGAAGAAGAAATAATAATACGCTTGCACGCTGTTTAATAGAAACTGGTAAACTGGTAAAAACAAACAAACAAACAAAAAACTACTAACAAGCAGAAGCACGCCATTACAAATAGTCATAAAGTTTAAACAAAACTTTAAACAAAACAAACAAAAACCAACAAAAATATCAAACTGACAAAACAGTTACCTTCATTGGAAAGGTTGAAGTCTATGGTACTCCTGTAAAAGAGAAGTAATTTTAGCACTATAGCTAGCAGGCTAGCTTGCCAAGCACACTAATTAGCTCTAGCGATATATTTATTTGTTTATTATCACATTTAGAATTCTAGCCAAAAAGGCAGACTACCTGCTGGCATGAGCTCAACCTGTCTCGAATACCTCCCCCACACAAGCGGCTGTTCGTTTGTTCAAACGACGAAATGTGTCCCGCTGTGCGTTTCAAACTGTGCGTTTCCAGTCAACAAGTTGCGACATTTCTGGCAGCACCTGAAGGCAACACTGTTGACGAGCCGCACGTGTACCCGGATCAGAAGCTTCTCGTTGCCAACGGTAACCAGGAATCTGCGGTACATAAACGATAACGTTACAAGAAGTCCTTAGTCATACCTGCAAAAATGGACACAAAACATCCTTCATCTTGTTGGAATTCAATTCTGGAGAAAGTTCAACCACAACTACCCACTATCAGCTTGGACTTTTCACCAGTAAGCTGTTTTTTTCTTCTTTTTAAAAAATGTGCTAACGTAGCCTATTTTAACTGGCATGTGCGCAGTTATGGCTATGCATATAATATTATATTACTTTACAAATACTATAGAGTGGTGTGTCCTTCTAACATTACAGTCTGAGAAAGAGGAGATAGTTATATATCAAAGACCAGCTGGTCTTTCCCTGAAGGTCCTGGAAGACTTTGACAGTTTTACAGTAGAAGATGCTGAACTAGAGGTTGGTGAATTCTAGCTTCATAAATGTCAAAGCTAGGAATATAGCAATCCCCAGAAACTTGATTAATAATTATTGACTCTGGAGTGCTTGTGTGGGTGTATTCTCAATCAGGAGCTGCTGAAATCGGTGGCAGAGACATCAGAGGAGATTTGCAGGCAGCCAGATGATGAAGATGAATCTGTAGTAAACAGAAACACAACACAGTGGAGTACACGGTGCTCACAAAGTGATCTTGAGGTGAGTTATACACATCTGCAGATAATCCTGGTTAGAGTGATTCTACCCTCATTTTCGTTCCTGTCACTGTTAAAGACAGGTGCTTGTGAGAGTAGTAAATCAGTGTCGGACAATGAAGCCAAACTGGATGTCTCATTTAAACCAAATGTGGGCGGCACAAAATCAGATGAGGGTTTCCCTGTTCTCTCGTTTGCGGTAAGAATCCTAAGCATTTAAAGATGATCCAGACAAATATTCTCTATATCCTATATCTACTTATTAACAATACTGCCTTCCTTACACGTGTACATTCAGCGGCTGGATGAGTGGGATGACGTTCTCCAAAATCTCAAAGATGACAGGGGGCCTCTGCAACAATATATATCAGAACCTAGGAAAATGCGTGCAAGTAAGATATTGTAACATATGCGAACAGCTGTGGGGAGACATTTCCATTATGAATTTTTTACCTTGTCTTTGTCTGGAGTTGGTGACAGGTCCCCGGGGAAAATAATGGAAAGGCTAGTTGCTTTCTGTGAGAACCAGTCTGTGTCACAACCTATGAAAAGTCCAGACTGCATTAGGTAAGTCATGTGAACGCTCAGGTTTTATTACCAGAATTGTTAAATGATAATAATTATAATGTTTCTTTCAGACAAAAGATTGTCTGCAACAAATCAGCTAAAAAGATGGCTGCAACGCTGCGGCTGAATCACCAGGAACGTCCCACAGTTTTCATTGACCTGCGTTGCGCTGTCCCCTCAATAAAACCAGAAAGAACATCCACAAATCCTTCCTCAGGGCCCAACGCTCGGCAGGAAACACCTCCTGCAAAGAAACACATTTGTAAATCACACACTGGATCACAAACAGGGGGCAGGTACAGTAAATCTACCCTGCATTACAATATATTTGTCATGCTTCAGTTCAGGTCATTTTGTTTCAGGTGATACTGTCATTTTTCTGCTTAAAGGGAAATGACTGGCAAGAGCATGTTGCTTCAAAACATAAGGGAGAGGAAAAGAAATAGGAATCCACATACTGATAAATGTGCAGACTGTCCAAGAGCAGAAGAAACAGAAGATAAGACACCTCCACCTTTAAAGGCTACATCTAGCTGGGGCCCCCAACAACAGGCTTCACCTGTCCAATCCAGAAATGCCAACACGGAAAACCCGCCGACTGTTCAGCACAGTTCAGTCAAAGAAACAAAGCAGCAAAGGTATGTATTATGTCACGAGCCATAAATCATTAACATTGATGAAAAATCTGAACTATATTTGCAAATCTTTCAGCGTCCAACAGAGAATTAAGCAGATGTTTAGACACGATCATGGCCAAATCCTTGCACAGCTGGAGAAACATCGTCCAACCAAATCTGTGTACCTGAAGCAGCCAGCTGCTGAAAGGACGGATGTTCTTTACGAGTCTGTAAGTGCCGCAGATTTGAAATAAATAAATTAGTGCACACAGAAACATTTACATACACTTGTTTTTCAGGAAGCGTCTCACCAGGAGTCCATCAGCGCGCTACCAGCAGATATTAAAAACAAGGAGTGCGTGCTGCTGATCGTTCACCTCTCCAGTCCTGGTGTGGTTGTGGACAGTGCTCAAGGAAAAAGAAAACATCCGTACTCAGCTGCAACCAGATCCCACATCTACAACACTTTGGTGGCTTGGTTTATGTCTCTGGTTAGTGAGCAGCTACTTGCTTCTCAGCCTTTATGAATGCTATAGTTTGTTTGTGAAACTAAGTTAATTAGTTGCGCTTTCAGGCCGGCGCAGACGTTGGTGCAAAGGTCCCATTCTGGGTTGCAGGACTTCAGCAGCTGTGGACAGAGAATGGACTGGCTTTGCATGTTTTAGCTGTGGCTTGTCACGGTTATACAACAGGGGTGAGAATAAATAAGCAAGGTATTACATTCTCTCATGATTTTAACACTAATTATTATTATTATTTTTTATTTAGAAAAGGGATACAGACGTCCATACGTTATTCTACAACCACCTCTGCCGGTTTCTGTCTGAAACCCCACTCTCTGTAATTGCCAGCTGGCTACCTCACCTCAAAAACCTTTTGGACCAGGATTCCTATGCCTCCCCCATCCTCCTTCCATCTTCCTGTTTAAATAATTTCATCTCTGCCAACTCCAGCAAAGATGTATGTAGCTACATTTAATTTATGTGGAGATGATTGGGGGTTTTGTTGACCGAAGTTTATTTCCCTGTGTTTGTTTTTTAGGTTATAGATAGGACATTTGATCTGAGTCCAGGGTTTTACTGGCAGACTGTGGAAACTCAAGAGCATGTGTGTAAAGGGAGGGAAACTACGCAAGAGCTGCACACGGAGGTGAGCCTTTGGAGTGTTTTCTGCAAATCTTCGATCATATTAGTGTGGCTTGTGTGTATTGGGGAATGATCATTGAATCTTTGTTAACAGAAACAACTGTGTCTTTCTTATTAACTTCTGGACGCATGATTAGACTTGGGACCATAGGAGTCCCTTCTACATCCGAGCCTAAAGTGCTCTTCAGCAAGACACAGGCCGATAAATCTATTCCCTGGGCGCCATGCAGTTAGCTCCATGTGGGATAAAGATGATTATTTTTTGAATTAATATAGGTTTCTTTCAAATCCAGGAATGCACAGCAGTAACTGAAACTGTAAATTCCCCTTTGATTTTTTTCCCCATAGGTATCAGTTGTGCTTGGATCCAAGGACTTCTTTCAACATCCTTTCATAACACACTACGCCCTCCAGCTGGTCCTCGACTCAGGACTTGACGTGTGTGGTCTGCGGCTGCTCTATCCCCCTCAGGAGATCCTGAGGGACAGTGTTGGTAGGACATAACTTAGGACATCTGCTCTTAAAATTAGACAAAAATTCACCAGACGTGTCTACATGATGGTCTGGAGGAGAGTTCTCGAATAAAATATGGTCTTTGGAAACTTTTTTTCCCTCATAGGTGTCCTACCAGTTAACAAGAAAGCTGATGAACCATGCCAGCCCATCCTTGCCATCGCAGTTCGGGGTCCTTATGCCCGTTCATTGCTGAAGGATTTAACTAGTTCCTTAGATCCTCTGCTACGGAAACAGATAGAACAGTCCTCCACCAACTGTCTCCACTGCAGAAACCCATCACCTCAGCCCATCCACTCCACTCCACTGGACAGTCGAGTCCACAGCGAGCTGTGTTTGTGGTTTTCCGGAAGGTTTCAGGGAGGCAGTGCACACAATCACAACCAGCATCTGAGCAGGTTTGATGTCATCTTCTCAAACGGAGAACAAGATCTAAATCTTGGAAATGTTCAAGGTTACGATTAAGATGGAAAATGACACATTTTGTTCATACTTTTCTCCATTTTCTTTGCAGAGTTGTGCCTTCAGTTGATGGAGTCGGAGGCAGCTTGCCCTCCTCCTTTCTGTGCGCTACAACTAAAGGTACATTAAGAGGTGTCACGGGGGAAAACTTGCTCGTTTCCTTTTTTTACTGTCTTGAGGGACATTAGGATAAAAGATTTTCACTTAAGCGGAGGTGCTAATCCCTCTCTTTCTCCCCCTGGATAGCCGATTTACTCCTTGTGGTGTCACCTGCGGTGCCTCCGTGTTGCTACGGCCAAGTGCTGGCTGTGTGTGAACGTAGAGGCTTCAGTCTCCGGGGGCTGCAGAGGCTGCAGCTTCAGAGCCACGGTGCCACTGTCCTGGGACTTAACAACCACCAGGTACAACATACTCAGTTACATGTGCTTTTTTATTAAAGTCACTAAGCCTTTTTATATGTCTTTCTAGAGGACTGTGTTCTGCACTCCACCTACTGACCACCTGGATCACCAGGAGCAGATGAAACTGCCCTCTCACTGTCTGGTGTTATTGCTGAGGAAAGAAAACGCACTGCGTCACAGCATTACTCTGCCATCAGGTCTCAAATTTCATATCAAGTTATAGCTACACAATAAATTGTCTCCATAATTTGTATAAAGTGTAAAAGATGTAAGAGTGCAGTCCATCTGCATCACTGCCTTCACATTACTTTAACTGTTTCAGCCCTAATGAGAGAATTTCAAGCTCAAAAGCTCCTGGGTTACATCTACTCTGGGCGTGATCACACAGTGGAGCCAAGCTTGTGTTTCCACGCTGCACCATACAACAGCAACCTGTTCCATATCTTTGGTAAGTGCCATGAAGAAGATCATTCTCTATCATTTCTCCGTATGTGTGTTTATACCTTTTTCTTGTTAGTTAAGAGTATGTGGGCGGTGCCGGATCCGTCCCGCACGATCCTTTCCCATCAGAAGTGTCCATCCAGTTCTGGCACGGAGCAGATGGTCATTTTGACCCTGAGTGGGAAGGACGTGAGCCAAGGACTGAGCCTCCTACACAGAGTGTTGATAGACGGTCCAGAAGGTGGGTGATCTGTTTTTCTATCAGCGCAACCTGTCCTGGTTTTTGGAACTGGGGGTGGCAGTAAACAAATAGCACTCAGATATCCACAGAGTTTAATGAATGGACATGTTAGCAAGCACTGCAGTGAATTACCCCACATCCTTTTTATTTTTAAATGTTTGAAATAATTTCATAATTTCTATTCTAGGTTATGGACCACATGCTGGATTCAAGCTGCTTGGCCTGAAGCGGCTGCCCATGCTGACTCGATTTCAGGCCCAGGAACTGAGTCCTTACGAGGTGGGAGAGCAGCTCGTTTACGGCAGCGTGGACGCTCTCATGTCATCTCCCGCTCTGGTGTGTGCTCTGAGAGGGACCGATGCTTTTGTTTCACTGAGAACGCTTCTACCGCACAGCTACCCTCACAGCCTGAGCGTCCTGATGTCGCCTACACCCGAAATGGCCCTGAGACAAACCCGCCTCTTCTTCTCTGATCATGAAATCATTCCTGGTGTGTGTTGTGTAACAGCGTGCAATCAGATTTCAAGCCTAAAATCAAATCTCTTGACTGATAAACACAGGCCCCGTCAGCTAACTTTCCTCTCAGATCGACAGATGCTGCTCACTGTGTGCCTCTTCAAATCCGAGAGACTGGAATCGCACTCTGGCTGAAATACTCTGCAAAATCCGTCAGAGAGGCCTCATTTTGGTGGGCCTGCGGGTGCTGAACCTGGACAAAAGTGCTGCTGATTCACTGTTACCTGCAGAAAAACAGCAGTATCTGTGCTCTGGCTCCTCAATGGCTCTCTGCCTCCAGGGAGAGGACGCTGTGAAGAAGTTGCTGGACGTGCTGAGCCAGGAGGACTCGTCCCTGTGGAAGACTTGTTATGGTACGGTCATTTATTGCTATACTGTATGCTACTGCATGTTGAAAGTGTCACTGTTATAGGTTCAGGATCACATCAACAAGCAGTTAAGGATGTGAAGAGGCTTTTCCAGAGGGGCTCTGCTGTACCGACTCTAGCACCGTGAGACAGGGACAGGTACGCAGCAACACTATTTCAAGTACTTTGGTTGTATTCTTACTAGATGATGACAGGTGGTTTCTTTTGCCCAGGTACTCAGCTTGTATTCAGATTCTTTAGCCTCGGTGGAGCGTGAACACAGCTGCACGCCGAACCATGCAGCCCTGGAAAGTCAATCAGCATCAATCGCATCGGAACCAAATGGAGGTGAGCGTTCATTTTCTGGTTTTGTTTTGTTTAAAAACTGACCTTTTGACTTAAAGGAAGACGGCTCCCTTTGACCGATTTAATCATTTATTGTTTTTTGGCTGGGTATCTATGGAAATGTTGCCATATGACTCAGCTCCAGGTGACCTTTGCAACCTGTACACAAAACAAACGTCCCGTTTTGCTTGTTTATTAGTACCAGAGCGTCTGACAGACAGAGCCCTCTGGCAGACAACCTGTCTGCTGATACCCTTGAACGGTCCACCACACGGCCAAGCGCCTTCCCAGCTGGAGATGGTGGAGCAGCTGCTGAGGTCAGGCTGCCACCTGGTGGCGGGGAGGATGAGCATGCTGGACGGCGAGCAGCGGAAACGCATCGCTGAGACGCTCGCAGCGTCAGCAAGAGGAAGAGAGAAGGTGAGGAGGCTTTGGGGTATAATTACAAACAGCAAGCGCAATCAGCTGCTGATTTTCCCTGATCTATTTTGTATTCTAAAGATGGTTCAATTACACATGGCCCCGTGTCTCATCATGGCTCTTCAAGGGGAAGAGATTGTGGCTGGCATTAGCCTCATCCTTAAAAGGTATGGAAAAAAAAACAACAAACATTTTAAATTTAGAATTCTCACCTATTAATAACTGCCTGTCCTTCCCTTTGCTTTTCTTTCTCATAATAGCATTTCCAAAGAGAGGCCGGACCTAGAAGCAGTGGCAAAAACAATCCTCTATCCTGAAAGTGAGAAAGAGGTGAAAGCATATACTGTGAAATGATAATTCAGTTAATTCAATATTTATTCTTAATGCATCATAAACTGTTCTTTTAGCTGCTAATAGACCATCCGGTGTTGAAATAATCCCTCTTACGTCTCCTCCACCAGGCCAAGCAGCTGATAAACCACCTGTTTGATGCCTCATCTCCTGGGAGCTCTGCTGCTGTTGCGCCACAAACATTTTCCAAAGATTAAGCGACATCTGTGAGCATCTTCAAAACATGATCGCTCAAGAAAATGCAAGGTGCAATTCATTTTATTCAGGAAAGATTTGTTCCAGATACTGTACACATTGAGTCAGTCCACAGTAAAGCAATAAACAGACAAAACTGTCCACCCCTCTGCTGTCTGGTTGTGTCTCGAGACAAAAAGGAGTCACACATTTCAGATGAAAAAATTATTTTAATTCTCAAGATGATAAAAATAATTTTGTGAACTCTGTAAACCATTGCATAACTGTAGTGTAACAATTTAACAAGTGTTAACAAACTAGTAATACACTACGGTAAATATGCGGTACACAATCCTCAATGTAGAAAAGAAACATCTAGTATTCTAAGACTTGCACCTGCTTTTGTGTTCACAACACAAAAAAATATCAATTCCAACAGAATAATTTCTACAATTATCATTATAGAATTTCCTACATATGCATACAGCTCATCACAAAATAAGGGACATATATATATTTTTTAAATCTATAAATAATGTCTAAACCCACTGACGTTAAGTAAATAAATCCGTGAAATGCAGTTTCCTCAGATTGAACACATTCTCTTATCAAATCACTGTCATACCCTGAGAAAAATACATTTCTGTCCTCAGATTTTCTCATTACGCTGACAAATAGAAACTTGAAAACTTGCATTCGTTTTAGTTCTATTAAATTTTATTGAATAGCAGTTCACAACTAAGATGCTACATCATAATCAATTAACTGCGCTCCATAATATCCAGTGACCTATTCATTTAATATCTAATTTAGAACAATACATTCAATATTTCAGGGCTTCAATGTTATAATAACATGTCTACTGAAATTTCTAAAGTACATGGAACAGCTGGTTCCACATTCAGATTATTTACTTTTGTCTTTTTACTAGTATTTTTTTCCCATTATTATCTGAACAGCTCCATACTCATATACATGTACAAGATTGCATAAATCTTCTGGCTCCATTTTTATAATGTTTAAAAACAAAGAAGACACAACAACTAACAATAATGCAAAATAGATTAAACTACTCCAATGCAGAGCATAATGATACATCTATTACAGTTCATTTACAAGATTCTTCCTATTTGGTGCTTTTCCTTACAAACAGTTGGGTTTTTGGTGACTAATCGAGATCAAAACTGTGGATGCAGTGGTTAGGTATTGCTGCGTTTTCTTGTTTTTGTTTTTTTTTTATATGGCAAATACAGACGGAGAGTCTCGTCAATTAGCTTCATTCGGACAAAGTGGTGAAGCAAATCTCGTTATATTAGCCTTTTCTTTTTTCTTTTCTTTTTAGCTCACGTGGCCTGAATGCTCAGGACACTTGGCAATCACATTGTGGTCCACAAAAATATCGTAAGGCACTGGAATTTTGATTCTAATTGAACAGGTTAGAATTTATCTCTTCAATCAAATAATTATAAGAAGGCACAGATGTATTGGAAAGTGGAATTGGTCCATTAAGAGGTACAATTGAGCAAAAGCTGTGCTTACCAAGCAGTTTTTTATTTTTTTATTTTTTTACATTTCTTTTTAAAAAGAGAGTTGGGGCAAGTAGACCTCTAGAGAGACAACAAATTGTCATAAGAACTCAATCATGATTATGTCTGTATCTGCCATTGATGCTTCACAATCGTCATCTGTCCCTGTAGTAACAAAAACTCATTTGGACCGCGACTTTTAAGAAACAGAAAACAGATTCCGATAAAGAGAAAGCACCTTACAGTCACTGCAGGCCCATCATAACAGTATACAATGCATACCTATCAATGCCAAAAGTCATTCAGATTACGCAGTTAAGCAAAAAAATCAACAAGGTTCACTTCAAAACAGTACTGTAGTGAAGTTTCTATGGCCACTTCAGAAGCACAAATGTCATTCACCTTTGACATTCCTTCACTGTAGACGACGATTAAACCGACACTGAATCCTCGCTTACGGTCAGCGTGTGCTAGCCAGTATTGCACAATCTGCCATAAACGCCAATGTTTACTCAACACATAATGTACAAACACACGTTTTGTTAGGATCCGACCCATGCATTTTTGATCATGTGTGTATCACTATGACTTTAGATAGAAAAAGTTGCCATTAAATTACAGTTAATGAACATTGTCTATTTAAGGTACTAGGTGATTTACGACTTTAAATCAATTTAGGTTTCTTACTGAAGTACAACAGTTAATGAAATGTAGTAGAAAAGAAACAAGAAAGGTCTTTGGTAAAACTGCAAAAAATGGGCCTTAGTCCATTAATGTTGTAAGCAAAAGCCATTGGCATAGTCCTGTTATTGACTCCCTTAAAGGATTACTTCCTACTGAATGAAATATTAAAGTTAAAATTCATCCAAAAACAGAATTCCTGCCACTCTCACAGCTGGACTTTGTCTCAGTTTCATGAAGATGACCTTGCTGCTTATTCATAGCTTGAGGCAAGACCCGCCCGTGTTCACAACTACAGACAGATCTGCCTGATACTGGAGCAATCATCTGAATTCAGTTTGAGGGTAAATTTTCCCTTTACAATACATTTTTGGACAGTTACTGTACAACAACACCACTTTGGTTATTTTTTTTTTCTTTTAAATGTTCACACTAGACATCATTAAAATTAGCTGGTTTCACAGGCAAAACGAAACAGACCAAAGACCCTGTGAATTAGCTGCATCATACACTGTTGTCTAACGTACGGGAAAAATGAAATCCAATAATAACGACATTAAAAAAAAAAACATTTACCTCCAATCGGTTCAAAAAGGGACAATCTACAGTAGCACAGGCCCGTGACATCATTCTGAATGATTTACAAAAGTACTGAAACTTTTGACTGAAATTAATTTACAAATGCTCAATCAAAAAAAAAAGATTAGGTTATATGCAGATGGAATATTATTCATAGTTTCTGAATTCCGAGCTGTGTGTGCACGACGACATTCAAACATCTAAATGTTTAACAAGAAACTACATTAATACCTTTTTCCAGTAGCAGCGAAGCTTGCAGAAGTTATTAAGCCTTAACTACGCTAAAATAAGTCGATACAAATATTCTGGCAGTGTGACACAGTGCGTACATTTATTTTTTTTGTCGTTTTTTTGTTGTTTTTTTTGGAGCTGGTTAACATATCGCATAACATGCAATACCAGAAGTGTTTAGCCTGCCTTGTATGCTGTAATATAACCATGAAAACGCTAAAAGACCATAACCTTTCTTGATATTTTTCCTCTGAGTTGCGTAATTGTCATTTGTGTGAATGTAAACAATGCATTATCCCATATTTATAAGTAGCAAAAAGTGTACCTGGAGATACATGATTTTCTACTGGATTTAAAGCAAGAATAAAAAGTTTTTTTTTGTTTTTTGTTTTTTTTTTGTTTAACACAGTAGAAGGTCATTTGAATTAGACGAACCTAAGCACAATTCTTATGCAAAATCTACAGAATTCTTCATTCACTGTAGGATTATTACAATATAACAAACCGCCGTTACTCAACTGTTTCAAAAGCATTTTGTACGTTGCTATACATATTCATTTGTCCTATGTTTGCATACTCCCAAATGTTAAATTGTAAAACCTAATTTCAAAGACTGAAGCTGCACCAAAAGAGCACCACAACCAAGGAATGAGTGGGTGGGTGGGTAGTAGACTAGGGGTTGCCAGGTAGTTCATTTCTACAGGTGAAGTCAGGACACAGGCACTGACAATCTTCAATTAGCTTCTGCAGAAATACGTGATGGGGTTTGGCCAAATACTCTGGCATATACGTATATATACACATAAAGTCCTACACGTCAGCGCTTCTGCAAATTTAAATATGCATTCTGCAGAAACCTGTGCACAAGCTTCAACTACTTGTGTTAGCTCGGACAAGTCTACACATAACCTTTTTCCACTAAGGCAAGGCACTTTAGAGTTAGAGGCCGATATGTTCTAGACAAGGTTAAGAGGCTAGATTCCTACAAAAATCACCATTTCAGGCTTTTAGCAAATACAATACATGCTCCTCTAATGGATAGGCTATATAAATTTCTACAAAACAAAACCGATTGAATAACAGCCTTTAACATGTAGCATGTGCCTTACTGATATCACAGCTGCTGGTTATGACTAAAATGCAATTTAAATTTGCACTTATTTGATTGAAATTTTATAAATCTAACTAAGAAAGTAGAAACTATTAAGTATTTTTTCTATGAAATCTTAATATGTAGAACCATGCCACGAGTTAACAATAGGTAACGTGAAATATTCAAATTATGTTTCACAGTACACACAAAGCTTCAGACATTAGCTTATGTAGAAAAAAAAGAAATCTTAAAAAAAAAGATACAAAAGAATACCTACAAAGCAGCTTAAAGCAAATTTCTATATAGCCTTTAATAATAAAGCCCCAGATCAACAAAGTGCTTTTAATAAGAAATCAAACTTCTTCAGAAAGTTGGGCAAAATAATGATGCTTGACTGGTTAACTTGAAAATTTGTTAAAAACTATTTATTTGGGGTTTAGCAATAACTGGCTTTATTTAAAGAGGAACCATGCACATTTACAGCGGGTGCACAATCTGATGTTTCTTTGGCGAGTCAGGTTTTACGACCACCAAGCTACCGGATCACAAGCACGAATGCAGGTGAAACTTTTCTCAAATGTCAATATTAAGTGCCATCAAATAGTAATTAAGTTGAATTCAGGAATGAAATGTTTGCTCTCTGCCAGAAGAACTTGATAAAGGAGCCGTTTCAGTTTTAGAAGCTGCGCACTTTGTGAAATGGTGTCAGTAAACACGTTTCTTTCCCCTGACTAGTTACGATAAAACATATATACAAACTCTGTATTAAATATCAGTCATTTTCAGGTGCTTGGTTGTCTGCTTCCTTGATTATGTCCCAAACAAACGATCTGACGTATTCCTCTTTAAGTAAAGAAAAATCATCTTTGAGTTTTGCCCATTTTATGCTTAATTTGTTAGAATTCAGCATTTCTTGGCAGTGTTTCCAACATTTACACAGCTGACCTCGCAATTCTTATATATTTGTACGAGTATGTTTCTTGTGTTACTGAGTATTGTGGTTTTATCCATAAAAACACATATTTCTATTTCTATGTTAAGGTAAACAACAGAGGGCTACAGGAAGCGCAAACTCAAAAATGATTACTATTAGTTATCATTAGAGGGATTTCTTTTAAACTCTAATAGATCTAATTTAATTTCAGACAGAACATGACAATATTCTCTCTTCATGAAGTGACAAACTCACTTGAACCTTCCATCAGCTTTATATATTCTCTATAAATATGCTCTGGGGTAACTTTAAGTGCAAGTAAAGATGCTGCCTCTGGGTTCAGTGTTTAATCCACACTAATGCCAAAGTGTAGTGAATTATTTCCAGTTTGAAAACTCATGAATGTCTGTGCATTGAGCTTTTAACCAAGTTTATATATTTTTTTTTTAACCTGTAACTTTGCATGTATGTCAGGCTGGGCCATGCATAGTTGCATTTTATCTTCTTTTAGACAAACTTTTATAAAAAATCTGAACATGCCTGACTGAAGATTTGAGAATTATAATGAAATGTCATTTTCTAATTCGAGGGCGCGGCTTTTCATACAGAAAACAATATGGTTGTCCAATGTGGACATAAAATGAGCAAAAGCTACAATGATTTAATCCCTCTGTTTGAAAACTGATTCATAATACTATTAGTTTTGTCAGTCAAACATCATTTTATCCTAAATTAATTGAATCGCTGTACAAAACAAGAATTGCTGTTTAGAAAATGTACTATCCATAAGTAGCTTTTTTCAAAGGGCTAATTCTATAAATAGTACCTTGAGTAATTGTACATCACCACTTCAATATTTTTGTTCTACAGTAGGGACATTCTGTTTTACTAGGTGCACAGTTCTCACATAGTACATAATGTTGGCAAGGCTGCAGAACAATGCAACGATCATGCTTTTGGCAAACTATACATTTCTTTGACTGAAGCTGATATATTACCTGTTGGGGGAAGAAGAGAATGGATATCAGCTGCAACTTAGGGAAAGACAGTTCATGCAGACTTTTGTTTTTTTTAAAAGTGTGCTTGATGACAAACATGGAACTGAATAATAGTCTGATAAACCACTTTAAATCTTTGCTACAAGTGAAATGCTGTGTGTAATCTAGGCTTTCTTACCCCATCTATAAGGTCTAGGTCATTACGCAGCTGACTCTGGATGGAGTGAAGCTTTGACAAGGGAAGCTGGTCCAGCTCTCCGTAGCTACGTAGAAGAGGTGTCCCAGGGGTGCGACAAAGCACGTCAAAGTCTCCCTGGAGCTCTTTCAGCTTGCGTTCTGTTTCTTCCCATTTCTGTTCTGCCAGCTGCCGCTCTGCCTCTGCCGTTTTCGCTTGCTCCTTTGCTTCATGAGCATCTTTCTGGCATGCTTCACAGGCCTGCAACACAGCACAACGTTGTGATTAAAACAGTTACCTGCGAAAAGGAAAACAAAGCACATGTTGCAGTAAGAATTCTTTAAATACTGACTTGCTTGACCTGATGCCAGGCCTCCTCCCATTGTTTGATCTTCCTCTTTGCCTCATCCAGCTCTCTAAAAAGGCGGGCCAGATCAGCGCTGCTGGTTGTGGACGTTAGGCTGCTGAAAACTGGAGATGGACTTGGTGAAAAGCTGCCACTTACAAAGTCCCAAATGTTGCTAGCACCTCCATTCAAGCCTGAGTGAGTGACGTGGTAAAATAAAGCACAAAGGTACACTGTTAGTCACTTATATCCTATATTGTCTGTTTCAATTGTGACAGCAGTGATTTTGATTAGTTATTGTTTCAAAAGGGAAAGTATTGCATCTTACACTGTCTCACTTAAATGGATATTTAAGAGCAGTGGTTGATAAAATCAGCCATAAAGCTTTTCAGCGCACTTGTGGCAAAATGTCTGATGCTATCAGCTTACCCAGAGAGTTCTGGGAAGAGGAGGTGGGTGTTCCCAGGAGGCCATGCTCTTGCTTGGCCAACATGTTTGAAGGTTGATTTTGCTGAGATATTGTCCCTGACAGCAGGGACTGTGACAGAGACTGGGAGAGGGAGCTTAGTGGGGAGGTGGAAAGTGATGACGAGGAATTAAAGGATGATGATCGTGCCAGGGAGCCAGGAATGTTAACAGGCGCCGATCCACCTAGCACCCTTTGACCTGAAGGACAAAGCGCATACAGTAAAAATATACAAAATGATGACAAAACCGTTGATGATAAACGTGTCCAATGACTATCAGACTAAGTGTCCTTACTTGCCAGTCCCGTATTGTTATCTTGCTCTTCTAACTCCTTATCAAGAGAAGCAACATTGATGTCGCTGAAGTTGAGGTCTAATGCGGATCCTGAAGGAAAACAAAAGAAATCTGACTGAAATTTGACAACAAAACACAGACTGGTGGCTGTCAGTTCAACATGTGCACCGTTGGTTTTACACTCACTCACCTATGACAGACTCCACGGTGTTGCTCCCTGGATAGAAAGGAGTGGCTTTAGCATTCATTGTTGATAAGGTGGTGGGTGAAGAACTATCTGAGCCAATACTAGAAGCCAAGCTTGATGTGATACTGGAGGTAAAGCTCGATGCCAAAGGGTTCACCGCTGAGAATACAGTATTGTGTGTCTGAAAGGAAAGCGCAGGAGAGCAGGTGTTTACTGTAGTAAATGTTGATGTCATGAATACATTATGTACCACGTAATAACATCTAGTACACAACATAACCCAAACACACAAACCTGTTTGTCTTGGTCCATGAATTTTTGATCCATATGTCCCTTGTTCTTAATCTACAAATAGTCAAACAACAGAAAAACACAACGTCAACAAAAAATTGGAATTTTACTTAACCAGGCTTAACCATTGTTCCTGTTATAAGCAATAACACTCATTTCTAGGAGCTGTTGTTAATGTGTGTCTCTGCAGTCACCCTGTCAGCATTAAAAGGTGTTTAAACTTGACACGTGACATGACCATGCCTGCCTCTTCTAGCTCTAAGAATAATAACAGTAGTCCTAGGTATTGAATGAGTGAGACGGTGGGAGTGGGCGACATTCTTCTGTAATTGCAACGTCTGAAAGAAGTTATCCTGGCTTATGGGGAATGTTCTGTGTGGGACAACAAACACTCCTGGCAGTGTAAACAGCGTGAACAGAGTGTGAACATGGAAAAAAATGTACTCAAACTGAAATGATATGGCAAATAATAAATAAAAGATGAACAAACAATAACTGAAATAAATGCCAATGATACACTGTTTTATTTCCTCTGAAGCTGAAGAGAGCAGACTGGGTACCTGATCCTCACGTTCAAAGCCCGGAGCTTTAGGATAGTTAGACGTCAGAGATGAGACACTGGATGTGGCGGACTCTGAACATAAACTACTATTAGTTAAGGATTTGGGCCTGCTGATGGATCCCACTGGGGATAACAAACTGTCGCTTCCTGAGCTTGGCGTTACAGTTGAGCTATTAGAACATGAAACCTGAGAAAGAGAAGTGCACATGATCTTAATAATGATGGTCAAAAATAAGATGAATAAAGTGAATAAAACCATTATTCTGGATGGGCTATGACTGATACGATCCTCTTAACCATTGCTTTTAAGGAGAACTTGCCTCTGCTTGATTAAAAACTATGTATTAATGCAATGTAAAAATAAATAATGGAAACAATAATGACAAATACATTTATAGAAAAACAACAACAACACAAATGTGAGAGCATGGTAGACAACACGTCAACAAGTAGCTAGATTGCATCTGATGAATTGTAATTTTAACACCTAATAATTTCCTGTTGAAGCTCAGAGAGACAGAGATAACATACACTTCCTACTTGTCCGTTGCTACTGGTTGCGCTGCTGGTGGAGTTTCCTCCACTGTTCCACTCAGTGACTGAACACTCTGAATACTGCTGAGAGCCCAGCTGGGACTGCGAGCTCGACTGTATCGCTGTAAGCAATGAGCTCATGGTCTCTTCTGTAGAAGGAATTCCTGGAAGGATTCAAATAAATATTAAGTGTTCATCCACAAAAGCTGCACCCAAAGCAGTAACATTCCTGGTTTTAAATCAAGTTGGCTCTGCTTATTTAAAATCCTTATCTTAAAAACATGGGATCCATCACCACAGAGAAACACAGAGAAATTTACACTTACTTTCTACGTGTGCGAACGCACAAAACGGTCCTCTGGGACAGTATCCAGTTTGTCGCATATCATTGCATTTGGTAGATTTGTAGATCTTAGATAGAGACAAACAAATCACAGGCTGATTAGATGCAAAGATATTTCATTATAGTAGTGATCACAGTGCTCCATCAGTGACATTACAATGGTATCAACAAGATTGTGGTCTTAAACTACATTACGCAAATTATATTCTATATTTATTTGGGCTGAGTAATTCAATATAACAAATAAGGAAAAAGTAGTATGGAAACATTTTTGTGGGATTTCAATTCAGTTCACAAAAAGAAAGCAGTTTAGATAGATAGTGGTGTCTGTTTCCTTCAATGTGCTATACTATGACTTTAAATATCATGTGGTAAACCATATCATGTGGTACAAAAAGAATCACTCATAAAACTTACTAGCTGTTAACCAGGGTGTTAGGTCATCTGTTTTTATACTCTCTGCAATACTTTCACTTTAAGATGGTTGAATAGCTCACACTACTAGTAGATACATTTCACTCACCTCTGGGTGAAACTGCTGTTCAGTTCGAGAGTGACAATACTGGCAACTGTCTCCGCTGTCACACTTTGAGGGTTCGCCCCACTCGTCACCGTGTTTCACATTAGGGCAGGGAGTTGACCTGCATTCATACAGTCAGGACCTTTAACACTTTGCCATTGCATACTTTGATATTTTAACCTCTGCTGAAACATAGCTCACCTATACTTGAACTTCCGTGGGTTTCGCCTTCGATCTCTACTGTTGTGGTAGTGAGGGCAAGCATAACCCTGTCTGCATAGTCTTGGGGGTTTAGTACACTGATCTGTTTTATAATTGGCTAAAACAAAGTTGGTATCTGTAACAAGAGGCATAGAGTATTGGTGTTATTTCTCTACATTTTGCATAAAAATATTTTCTGCTCCTTTAATATGGAAAAATTAAAACTGTGGATTGTTTGTTATTGAATGCATCCTTTTAAGTAGGAGTGACTTGCCTTGCCACCGGGGGTCTTCTGTCAGAGTTTTCTCAATCATGGCTTGGCTGGCTAGAACACCAGGCTGCAAATCAGGAATACCTTCCCCAGAGCCCAGCTGTCCATTTTGGAGGGCCTCTTGTGCTTGAATCTCTCTGTGCAAAGAAATGCAATTCATAATTAGTAATTTTCTAAAAAAAAAAAAAAAAAAAAGCAATTTTAACAGTAAAGATGTTTTGTAAAGATCAGACTGTGAATAGACTCACAGATATGTAATATTGGGTCATTTCCGTGGCTAAACAAATACCAAATTTTAATATTTCAGTTGTTTGATTAGGTTGTCGTCTACTGTCAGGATGATTGTGTTTATCCCACAGGGTGATATATTGTACATACATTGCATGCAGCACCTACTTCTCAAAATCAGTACCATTAACATTGTGTCATTGGCTTGTGTATCAAGTCTATCACTGCAACAACAGTGCAGAGCAATAGTCCAAACCCCTATAATGCAGCTATTCTGTATTGTAGAGCTTTAATATATGGCTATTTGGCTAATTTGTTCACTGCATTGTGCAGCTCTGGGGGAAATGTTTGGCAGGCATAAGGGAGGCCACTATTTGCTTAGCATGTCACCTGATATCATAGACTGGAGGTCGGAGATCATGTGGCCCATGAGCAAAAGCACAGTGGAGGCCATTCTTCACACAGTGCCCTCGAGCATCCGTCTCATGGATACAAGTGCCAGTCTTGTAATATCGTAGATGGTACTTGCGTTCTGTGTCACCAGTGGTCCGGTGTAAGTAAGGGCAGCTAAGGAAAGAAATGTAAAGTATTAATTGATTGATCTAAATAATTTTTTATATAAAATGACTTTTCACGACATTAAAATAATAAATAAAGTATAAAGAAAAAAATACAGCATGGTTTTAGATTATATCATCCCCGAATGCAAGATATCACTGTAAAGTGCAACACGGAGACAAAACGTTTCACATTAAATGATTAATAAAAGACAGCTAGTCATTAGAAAACCACAGGAGATACACATTTTAATAATTTAAAAAAAGCAAACTGCAAACAATTTTACAAATAAGATTTAGAAATATGATTCTACTGTCGATGCAGGGCTGACACACCAGCAATGTCTCAAGAAATGCACAGCCAATAAGCCTCTTAATAAACCAAATTTTCCTTTCTTGAGTAGCAACAGTTGCTATAGCAACACATAAGGTCATACAAAAATAGCTCCCATTCGCAGAGGAGGAATAGTAGGGATTGCAGTTGCTCATTTTCCATTGGTGTAATAATTGTGTTTCTTTTCTTGTTCCTATCTGGCCCTCGGTCAGATACTACGCTGCATTTTCATTCCTTTTCACACTTGTCATACTGCCTGCTGCAAATGAAACAGAAATGTCATTGCCACATTGTGCGACACCACAGTCAGAACTTAAAATGTTCACCTCTCCTAAAACCAAAAGGAACAGAAACAGGTTTTTCTGGTGACAGCACATGACCAATGTAATTAACGTTAACTAAAACTATAGTCAATTCAATTTCATCAACTAAACAAGAATGCAGAGGCAGTGGCACATGTGTTTATCAAGAATGACTGTGAATCATACAGACATTCACACAGTCATCAGTTTCACAATAAAGTTAAACATTAACCCTGACCCTAGTCCATTTTACTATAAAATAAAACACGAATTCTAGCCTGGAGCTAATAAAAACCTAACTCAAACAAGATTAAGACTGAGCACACTAAAATCTGGATGCAGCATGGTCACATGAACGAAAACCACAAAACCGGTCCACTCTTGTATACGGCACACTGTGGGAAAGTGACTACATACATTGAACACGTTTGAGCATCATATTACATAGCCAGTGGCTTAAAATTAAGAAGCAGCAGTAAATTTAAGGTTGGAAAGCAGAGCCAACCTGTTAAGTGGCCTGTCTCAAAACAGAGCAATCATGCTACACAACTGAACCTGCAATCTCCTCTTACATACCATACACAGAAAATCCATGCAACAAAAAAGAAGGGCACCCCAAGCAGTCGTCCTTACAATATTGCATCTGCAACATATGTGGCAACGTCACACTTCAGATAGGGTAGCTTAATGATAAATAATGCTCACCAAGCAGCTACCAATCAAATCTTAATACAAAAAAAACAAACAGGATGCACAGTAAAATATAATCTTATTCATCTTGCACTACTAACCTGGATAAAAACACACATATTTCTTGATTTTATCTTATGACACATAATGACAGCCATTTTTAAATAAATGCATATCAAAAAGACTGAAAGAAAGGCAGCTGAAAAGTTTAAATAAATGGGATCAAATTAGTTTTTAACAGGATGATTGCTTGTATTAGACACGTGTGTTTGTGTTGCTACAGAAATCTACTGAAATTAAGAAGCAGTTACAATAATAATAATAATCGACAACTATTTCCCTCAAACGCACAAACCGATTCTGCCTTTAAGCCCTAATCAAATAGGTGTCAGCCAACAGTGGATTCAATGTTCAAGGAAAAGTGAAGCTTTTCTAAATCAAATAAGGTAGAGGTGCATTCCACACAACTCTGACCAAAACCCACACAAAGTAACTCGAAGGCAGCTGAGGGAAGACAGAAACAACCACTGATTAAATACCCTTCATTCAGTAATGGAAGCTGACTTGATCCAATCTTAAACATGTCACCAAAACATCTGTCATGTGTCTGCGGCTGCATCATGACAGACTGGCAAGATGTCACTGAGTGAAACGGCACTTACTCGTCTCCATCTGGACAAATCCCTGTGGTCTCGTCGTATTTCGTGCAGTACACGTCCGGGCTGTAGTTAAAAGTCCCGTCTCTTCTTCTTATGGGTCGCCTTCGACGCTGGTTAAGAAAATGCCAGTGAAAGCACGTAAAGGGTCTGTGCTGCGTACACTTGTGCTGGAGGAACAACGGGCACTGCTCTGTCCTGAACTCCTTCAAGTATCTGAAACAACGAGGACAAACAAAAAAAGGTAATGTCGTGTACCTGTTTTGGAAAGGACAGTACGCACTAACAAGAGAGCCAAAAGAAAAAAAAAGTTTAGTTAAGCGTCGCGTTATGCTGCTCACGCTGTAGCCCACTGTTTACAGTAATTTGGGTCACAAACGTTGACTCGCTATTCTGAGCGCAAACTACGCACAAGTTTCGTCGTAACGCTGGTTCAAAGCCCATAAGCGTACGTCTATAAATGTGCGCAGCAAGAGGGAACTCAAAATAAGGCCGAGCTATTTACAAGCAGTCTGGTTAGCGAGTTCCTGGCTAATCATTTAGCAGACCAAGTTGACGGTAAAATATACATAAGATTATTCAAAAGCCTTCAACAACTATGTGAAACTGTTGTAAACGTTTCGGATAACGATTTATATTCCAGATAAGTGATTTACGACGTCCTGCGTTAGCGCTGTTGTCGTTAGCGTGCAGTCGCTGTTTGCTATGTAACGTTAGGTAGTCACAAAGCCAGGAAAAGCACCATGTTTTTAACGCACACATTGCAGTTGAGGAATGTTACAAATGCACGCGCTAAAAGGTGCACATGCAAAAAGCATTTTAGGCAAAGAGCAATTTTGCTGTTTGGGCGCAGCAGCTTTACTCACGTATAGTGGGTAGGTTTCTCGGTTTGAGGAGACGCATTGGCCGCCGTTTTCGAAACCGACGGCATTTTCAGTCAAAACAATGAAGTGCGCATGCGCTCGGATCTGTTGCTCGCGTGCATGCACGTCCGCCTGTACGCCAGCGCACTGCAGGCACCAAACACGGAAGAAGGGGGGCGCTGCGAAAAAACGGTCCACTGGTTTGTTGTGTTGCACCTTGTGATTCAGTTTACTGTTTTATTGTTTATGTTTATGAAATTAAATCTCAGAACATGTCCCCAAAGCGTACATACTTTCGCAAATGTGTAGTGCTATATCCAGGATTTCAGAAATGCTATGCAAGGAATGTATATCTGGCAGGAAAATATTATTATTTATTTTATATTTATTTTGACCTAAAATATTTTATTTAAGAATATGACTCTGACCTTAAAGAACTGTTATCCATTAGAGGGCAACGAATTTTATAGTGTTGCCATCTGTAAAAGAATAATTAAATGACGAAATGGTTTTGCTTCAGATGCGATGTGTCAAAAACCAAATAAACAACTTGAAATCAAAATGGAATAAAAAAAACATTTCAATTTAATCCTATTGGAGCAACAGATGTTGCAAACTGTAAGTAAATACTTGCAAGGTAGGCATGCAGTTACATCATTTTAGTAAACTTAACAAAAATGTACTAACATAGAATGATGTCTGGATGCATTTATATGTTGCTTCATATATATAGTCCTATTCTTTAATACCCTCACAGTATGTGTCAAAGTGTGCAGAATAAATATCAGATTTATATTATATTGGACTGTTGAACTACTACTCACCATGTAGTCAACAATTAAGCAACAGAATCTGGCGTAAATTTAGAATCCCCTTTGAGTCTTGCACTAAAATGTATGAATATACATTTATGAGCGAATCATGGACTGGTTTGCATTTCTTTTTAAACTCCTCACTTGACCAAAAACACAGTTTTTATGAAGATGTATTGGGATGGACAGGAAAAACCCAGACAGTATACTACTACATGTAGTGAAGGCAAAATCTTACTCATTTTACACGAGTCCTGTATAATTTCATATTACAGTAAAATAAATAAAAGTTTGATGTAGTTTGGTGAAACGTAACATCAGGAGGTTTGCCTGCCTGTTCAAAAACTGCATTGCTCGCTTCCATTGTGAATTTACAAAAGTTATAACAAAGGTTTTGTTTTCAGGTTGCCTTAATATACAATACATTGACCATATGCAGACTACTGAAGCACGTGAATCTCAGTCTTTTTTTTCTTTTTTTTTTACTCCTGTATCTGGGAAGCTAATCTGTTCTATTCAGCTCCTTATTTTCCTGTAAGGGATTTTAATGTACAAATGCAATTATGCGTCTAATCCATTATTCAGCTGCAGAGGTCCACCGAGTGCACTGCGTTATAATTATGCATAAGCTCTGGACTATTCACTTGTAATTGCTTTGGCATGCCCCACCCACACTCACAATTAGATGATGTCCTGCGCCCTTCTTGTATAAGACAAACAAACATTTAAAGGCGTTGATCTTTACTGTATTTTGCTGGCTTCGGCTTTCAGTATATTTCAACCAGCTTAGAATTTTTAGCGCAGATGGTGCAAAATGTCTTACAATTGTCCAGTATTTTTTATTATGTGTCATTTGTGTAGCATCAGAGGGGTGATGATGCAACACGGACCTATATTCTGAAAGCTATCTCTCGTGTTATGGTCATCCTCATTCTCATGTACAAGGCAAATAAAATACTAGAAATGTAATGCAATTCAGTGCAAATGGAAAAATGATTTCTTTGAATAAAACTTATTAGCATTATGTACCGCAATAACTTTGCACTACATCACATGTGTCTAGTAAACTTGTTGCACTTTAATATCTACATAATAACAATAATTAGGATCAATGTGCCTGCCAAACCAGTGTGACTTTTTCTTCAGTTCAGTTCATCAGAAAGCTTCTGGTTACACTTATCGTGATTTATTTTGCATGGACATCTCCCTCTTTAGCGCAACGTTATACAGGAATATCCTAAAGATATTCCTGTGCTGCAATTGTTTGCTCGATTTTCATCCAGCATCATCCAGAGGAAACGGTCAGTGCGGGCGAGGGGAAAAAGTCACACCCTTTTTCCTTCTGTGACGTCAGCCACGACAAACCTTTGGCCTTCCTCGGTAGTCTCAGCTGTTCACACAGTCCACTGTCAAGCTCTTCTCACACTGTGTCATGTTTACATCTGTGCAGATGTGCGAGTACAGCTGATGTAATGGAGGTTCTTTTGCCTCTGCTCCGGGGCTCAGTGCAGTGGGCCTTGGCTCTGGAGTCTAGGTGTTGCTTGTTTACATCAGTGAACTTGACAGCCCTTATTGCATTATTACTCGCCCGTCTTCCTGTTTTTGTGCCCTCCGTGTGCTGTTTAAAGAATATTACATAGCCTGCAGACATGTCTAAATTCACGCAAAATACACAAGCTGTACCTAAACCTGCCTTTGTAACAATATCTAAAAACACAGGTGAGAGGATTAAAACAAGCTGAACGCCCTCCTGCACATTGAGAATAAATAACCCCAAATTATGTAATAGAAACAAATGAACTTTAAGTTTCATGTTTTGCATTTTTGCAGACCTCTAATAAACAATCACTGACACAATCCCTAGCGTTGCTTTCCCAGGCTGCTGGGACTGTTACAGCTGGAATAACAATTTGTGGTTTGGACTCCTGTTTTTCCCGGCCGCGCCATTATCTCCGACCAACAACAGATCAGAGTAAAAAACCTACTGCAGGCTGGCAATACACTGATACTCTCTATGTACTGAGACACAATCCTCAGCCTAGGTGTGGTTGCAGTTCCTGTATGCGCTGCACTAAACAACCACCTCTTCTTTTTTTATGAGTTCTAATGCATGGAAGCGCTACACACCACACTGTTGGTTGTTTATTTTTTGAAAAAAAAAAAAAATACATTGAATGGTCTTTGTTATATTTCATTGTAAGACAGTTGACTGTACCCGCTACTGAAACGAAGAAATCAGTGCAATACAAGCACAGCCCCACATGTGCAGAAGCGGCGTTGCTTATATCCGATGTTGCCCATTGCTGTTTATTAAAGTAATTTATGTTACAGAATAAAAGCACAGAGCAGCTTCACGGTGTCAGCATTGAATTATGTGTTTACTCAGTCTCAAACCCTCCCGGCAAAATAACACCTGCCTCTTTGCTCCATCGCGCCAACAGGAATTGACAAGCGGGGTAATAACTCGGCCATCTTTGAAATGAACACTTACTTAGATCTAAGCTTTGCTTCTGTAATTTGCACGTCACGCGCTCCTCTCAAAGCTCGACTGTGACGACAGTGTTGGCTGACGTGCACAAAACAGTCCAGCCGCATTTGAAATGTTCTTTCGGGGTCAAAAGACTTCCGCCTCATGTTCTTGGAAAAGAGGGACCTCTTTATTTCTAAAATATAAAACAGGTTCGTGAACATTTTTTTGTGGATTCTCTAGTTATACGTGAGGACATTTTCCTTCAAAAAATAACGAAAAGCAATAAAAAGGGGTACAGTGTTAGTGGAACAGAGTTCTTGTTGTGCCGTTAAAGTTTGTTTCCCAACTGTGAAGCCCTGAATTTTTGATTGTTTACTGCTTTGACACGTCATTTATTTTGTCAGGAGATGTCAAAGCATTGGTGGCGATACGGTAAAAGCTATTTTTACATTTGTCACTGCGTAAGCACATATATGTTTTGACTGAAATGTACCCTTCTCCTGTAGTCCCATTGGTAATGTAACATGTTTCATTATTGACCAGTCCTGCGCAAAAAGCTGTCCTCTCCTCTGAGAGTCATTTGGAACTTCATTACCTTCAGGCTCTTGAGGCCTGTCTTGCCACGCAGCGAACTTTATTCATTCATTTTCTGTAACCGCTTGTCCTCTGGAGGGTCGCAGGGGTGTCTTTAGCTTGTCCCAACTGTCAGCTGGCGAGAGGTGGGGTACACCCTGGACAGGTCGCCCAGTCTGTCATTCCATTCACGCTCACATGTACACCCACGGCCCATTTTGATAACCTAACCAGCATGTCTTTGGACGGTGGGAGGAAGCCGGAGCACCCGGAGAGAACCCACGCAGACACAGGGAGAACATGCAAACTCCACACAGAAAGGCTCACCACGCCACTGTGCCACCTCACAGCCAACTTAAAAAACAAAACAAAAAAAAACTAAACAAAAAAATACACAAAATACAGGTAAAGAACTGAACGTGCAGACAAACCTTAAAAAATAGCTTTAACGTACCGTATGTGCATTTGTTATCTACAAAAAAGATACACACATAGTCATTTTTTATCTTTCTTGGTGCTTTTGTGTTTTTTTTGTTTGTTTGTTCAGAAAGTGAGCAGGTTAACTGAGACACCACCGACAAAACTACTCTGAGGCAAAGCTAAATAACAGTTGTCAAAAACTGATATATGACTTTGATATGAAGAAGTTTTGGAGTCAGTTTTCTAGTAATTGTCTCTCTCATAACAGTCACACCTCGGACACCTCGCTCCTGACAGGGAGGCGTAAATTGAGACCGTGGTGGCAGAAGCGGTTTACAACTGACCAGCTGGCCTTCTGCTTAATGAAGAGACGCAACTTGTCCCTGAAGGTTTCCCCTAGAAAGCTGTAGATAATGGGGTTGAGGCAGCTGTTGGAAAAGGCTGCCAGGTTAACAATGTGGCCTGTGAGCGGGTAGTCATGCCACAGGGTGGTAGCAGTCCTCTGCGATGGGTCAGCTGTGCCCTGCAGCAGCTGGATGCTGATGAAGACGTTCTCCGGCAGCCAGCAGATGAAGAACACCAGGACCACCACCACAATCATGCGCAGGGCTTTCTGCCGCCTCGGCCACAGCCCGCGGTGCTTCTGGGACCTCATGAGGATGCGCCCAATCAGAGAGTAGCACAGACCAATGATGGAGAAGGGCACCAAAAAGCCAATGGTCACCTCCAGCCACTGAATCTCAAAGACGTTGGCGAAGCAGAAGTGCACCTCGCCCCTGTGCTGGGTCTGCACAATGGTGAAGGGGAGAAGCGTGGCCAGGATGGACGCCATCCAGATGAGGCCACAGCTGAGCTTGGCGTGCTGCATAGTCCTGAGCGGGCTGCTGCTAATGGAGCTAGCCAAGGCGATGTATCGGTCGAAGCTCATCCACGTGAGAAAGAAGATGCTGCTGTACATGTTGACCTGCAGGAACAGGGACATGAAGGTGCAGAGGACGGCGTAGTCATAATACTTTTCATTCAGATTGAAGACCTCAATGAGGGAGTCGGCCACCAGGATGAGGTCGGCCACGGCCAGGTTGACGAAGTAGAGATCAGGGATGGTCATCTTCTCCCTGTGGTTCAGGTTCACCACCAGGATTAGGATGTTACCGATAAATCCAATGGGGAAAAGGAGGATGGTGTACAGACAGGACAGGAAGAGACCAATAATGTACGATTGGTATTTGTCTGAGTCCTCACTTAAAACTGTAGTGTTGTACTCGTGGGAATTGTTCAGTTGTTCTGTTCCGTTAACATATATCCAGACTAAAGAGGTTGTCTGCTCTTCCATACTGGCTGAGGTTGACCCGTCTTAAATCGTAAGCCACATGTAAGTCACCTGTAGCTGCTACATCATTAAACCCTGCTAGTGCCCAGAGTCTCTTTGAAGGCTGAATCATCTATGCTGTTGACATTCTGACAGAAGTCAGGTGAGTGGGGCGAAACGTTCACGGCCCGTCCGACCCCATGCGGACATCAAGTTTCATCTATCGATAAATGCTTGACGCGCAGCAGAAGCACCTCCATGTCCTAAAGTCGCCCCCCGGCCTTCGCCTGCGATGACTCACATCATGCAGATTGTCCAAGCGGTGGCGCTGAGATTAGAGGACGGCTTTCTTTCTCCTCTTCTGAGTCATTGGATTCGAGCGCCGCCTTTGTCTCTCCAAGTTCGCGCGCACGTCTTTATTCAGCGAGCTTCTGGAAAAGACGCTATTGCGGTGACACCTGAGCTGTGGAGGACAGAGAATCACAACATGAAAGCTAATTAGGGGCAAAAAAAACAAAAAAACTACAGTCAAGATATGATACAGAGGAGGTACAGTGTCCAGAGTGCTTAATCACGAAAAAGGGTGAAAGGGTGATGTATGAAAATGATAAATGTCCACACTGATGAGAGTCTGAAGAGGTGTAAAATGGGGCGCAGACAACTAGTACGCACATTAACATTCAAGCTTGAGGCTTAAACAGATGCATTGAAATCCTCCTTTAAAGTCCTCAGCCAGTCCAGCCTTGCTTGAACCAGTCTGTCCAGAACTCGTCACTATTAATTCATGAGGTGAAGAAAAAACAAATATCTGCCATTAACATTTAACACACCTCTGTGTTTCGTCGTCTCCTGCCAGGACACCTCGCACTTCACTTTTGAGTTGATGACACCAAATCTGCGTTGTTTTTAATAACGCAGATAACTTTTCTATAACTATCCTCATCTTAGTCGGTGATCACCAGGCCCCAAATCTCAGACTCCCCTCGGTGGTAGACAGACTGTTTGGCAAACATGACCTTTAGGAAATATTCACGGCATTCAGGGCTTTATTTCCACCTCTGGAATATTGATGCACTCTTATTAACAGCACCCTTCGCAGCGCTAATTCAGGACGTGCATGCACGTGCATGCAAAACAGAATGTATGTATGTATGCATAAGGCTGGAAATCATACAGAGCAAGACGTCGTCCATGGTCCACAAACCCTCGCTTTAAACCTTTCTGCAATTTGTAGACGGTAAACGTCGCATCATGAGTTGCATTGGTCAAGAGCAAACTAGTTTCACGCACCCTCATGCAATTTTTGGCAAAATATTCTTGTTACTGAAACATTTATATCGTAAAAAAAACTACTTTTTATTCAACAGATGTGCTATTTCATCTAAAACATCACAAACTTTTTAGATAATTTTTTTTTCTTCTTTTTCTCTGCACATTTTCTGCCAACATCAGTAAGAGAAAACACAACGGCCACTCCAGGTGCAACAAAATGAATAAGTCGTGCATCTAAATTCACAAAACATGAGACAAACATATCATCTACACCTAAACTGAGCACATGCATTGTCTACTGTTAACCATTAAACACATGCAGTTATTGTCACTTACGTTTTTGCTGCAGACTGTCTTTGTTTTTGAGACGCTATCTGACATAGAACACATATGGCATACGGCAAGATGAACTGCACTTACTTTAAAATTGCTCCTCCATGCTTGTCCAGTGCAGGAGCCAGAGATTTGTAAATCCCATGTCCGGGCTTCTCTTCTGCACCACCTGCTGTTTGGCCCAACCCTGTCTGGATATGAGAGGAGGGCGGGAGAGACAGAAAGGCAAGAGATGATCTGTCGCCCGTGGCTTGCCACTATGCTTCAGCAGACTCTCTGCCTCTTTCATTCCTAATTCATTTATTTTTTGCCCCCTCCCCCTTGTTTGTCATTCCACAGATTTGCAGATCAGAAACTGAACCAACTTGAAGAAAAGTTTGGACGGCAGATAAGTGCAGTGTGGAGTCCGCCCCGCGTGTGTTGTTATGGAAACCACTTATATTTTTGGCAGTGTTTGTTCACCTGGGTTGTCTTGTTCAGAGCCTTAAGGGCCCTGTTAACACACTGCCAGTGGCCACTTTTCCGTCAGTATATTTACAGAGGAGATCGATTCTTGATTTCCAGGTTAAAGATGTTTATCCTCGCTTATTTATTTATTTTTTTAAGGTTCATTGTCAATATCACATTGAGATGAGCCTTAAAAGAAACTGTGCGCCCTCACTCTCAATACGTTTGAAACAGAACAGGCCCTTTGCTCCTGGAGAAGGAGTCGTGGTAACACAGTGTAATTTCATTTATGTGCCTTTACTGTGACTATGGAGACCTATTTCATATGCTGCAGGCTGCTGTAGTGTCTTTTTGACAGCTGGGATGGATAAACTGCAGATGCAGACAATAACACACTAATCTTCTTCCTCAAGAGACCTATATACCTGTATATTAGTACTGAGCAGACACCACATTAAATTACATCTAAATAAAACCAAATAATATTAGATAACGCTATTGTTTTAACTATCCCCAGCATGATTTTTTATTTTTTTTGCCTAGTATTCTTAGCCTAGTATAATTACAGGCAAGAAGTTTTATTCACAAATGATCAGCAGGAAGTTTCAAAAACACCAGTGGCTAGGGAATATAACTTTGAAATCGTCGCATATAAGTGGAAAAGCTCATTAGAGGCTTCTGTGAAGGATTAAAGGAGAAGAGGAAACGTTCTGCAACGGCAAGAGTTTTCAGTCCAGACAGAATCTGACCCCGAGGTCCTCACAAGGAGGGGAGGGTCACTGTGGGTGGGAAAACAGGCCTAGAGGAGAGGGGAAGTCAAGGCCAAGGCTGGACCGTAGCCTGGAGGTGTGGGGTTGCAGTTCTCTTGGCAGGTCTGTGCACCAGCTCCGGGGCTTTGAATGTGATATGAGCAACTGCAGGCACCCAGTGGAGAGAGGGCAGGTCGTGGAGAGTCTCAGTGTCAGTGCCTCAGTTTACACCGAACGTTATGACATTAAAGCCACTGACAGGTGAAGCAAATAACACTAACCGTCTTGTGACAATTCAGTGTTCTGCTCAGAAACTTTTGGAACTAGTATTCATGTGGATGTTACTTAGACATGTAGCACCCACCTAGACCAGACCAGGCACCCCCACCCTATAGCAATGACACCCCTTGATAGTAGTAACCATCCCCAGCAGGATGCAGCCTGACTCAGGCAAAAACGGTTTAGGAACAACTAAAAAAACATGAAAAATGGAACAAGTGATAAGTGAAACTGATCAAGTATCTGAAGGATGATCCACAGAGGCCCCGCCCCTCAACACATAGGACCCAAAGGCCCTCACTAATAACATTCTGTTACCAGACACCACAGGACACCCTCAGAAGACCCATGTCCATTCTCTGATGAGTCCCAACTGTTTTGGAGGCACAAAGGAGACCTGCACAATATTAGGAAGGTGGTCATAATGTTATGCCTGATTGGTGTATGTCACTGAAAGAGAAAAAAAAACATAGAGTTAAGAGCTCTGTCAAACTTGCACCTCATGAGTGGATGCCTTGCCTTAGTCTAGTCCTGACTTATTTTATAATTAAAGCTGTCAGCACGTCACGGGTAGTCAAGTAAGGAGGGTAGAACCTGTGCGCTGATAGCACAGTCCGGGCAAGTGTTTTAATAATGCAATAGCAGCAAAAGTTAGTGAGTCAGTCAGCGTGAAGGGATTTGTGACAGATGGGCCCAGCTCTGGCTTCACCTCGGAGAAGAGTATCTATTCTCTTGCCATTTTGAGGTGCAGATGGCACCCAGCTTCATGTCTTGGAGAAGTGGATTTTAGTAATCGGTATACGGCGCAGCAGAGCAGCAGCAATAGTCTGGACGAGCAGACGGGGTCAGCGCGGCAGCTGCTAGCCCTGCTGCCGCAGACACGTTGGGGTATTTGACAAGAGAGAGGACAGCAGAGAGCGGAGTCCGCGGGTCAGTGGGAGAGGGTTTCAGCTGAAGGCTGAGCTGAAACGAAGAGCAAAGTGAGACGAGAAGTCGGGAGGTCACGCAAGTTGTGCGGTTGGCGCGTCTTCGCACGGGTAGGGAAAGAGAGGACGCAGGGGTGGAAGAGGTGCTGGAGACTGTCGGAGAGGTGACGAGGCAAGGAAGGAAAGTGTGCGTGTTAAGCAAAGATGATGATGTGAGATGAGATAAATAAATACAGTGACTCAGTACACTTTTCTGCAATGAGCGGTTAACTCCAGTGTTTGAAGGCCGGTAGAGAGCAGACTTGGTGCTTACGTCATCATAACCAAAAAAACACAATAAAAGACTTGTGACACTGACTGATTATAGGATGTCTTTGATGACTTTAAAGCTCTTCCAAGAAGCTGATTAGGTGAGATTAAACAGCTGGAGCCTCCTCTGGAAAACGTAGCTTCCAGAAAAAAAGGATTCTGCATGTGATGCGCTGAAGCGAGATGATTTACGGTGCCTGGTTCTGTTTTACGGCTCTCCCTGTCGTTTAAAAGGATGAAAACCCTCTGGATCGGTTTCACCTTTTGCCTTTTCTGGCTCTGACTTTAAACGCTTGGCTACATTGAATGTTGTGAGAGGGGGTGCACTTCCCGTTTGCTTCCACTGGGTGGCGCACTGGAGTAATGTTTGGTCAGATGTAAAAGACATGAACTGGTCTTCAGCACCGGCTTTACAGGAGTCATGCAAGTGACTGCTGTGTTTCTGTGGAGGATGGTTTAATACCAGCATGTTCTGCACCAAAACAAAGTTGAATTTCACCAGGGCAAATAATTCAACTGCACGGGGAATGATTTTTAAAAATACCACCATGGGCAAAGTTTGCAAAAAAACGTAGCACTGGTATCGTTTTTTTTTTCTCCCCGCATAAGAGAAAGAAGAGCAACACTCCCTCATGGTGACATCTGATGAACAGGACAACACTACCGTTGTCGTTAATGGGAAGTTGTGGGGTTTAACTGCCTGTGGTTGGAGGAGTGAAAGTGGGAGGTCTAGAGGAGGGAGGGTACAACACCCTCATCTGCCTCCACTTACCAGTCTGATGTGCTGCTGGCTCTATCCAGCATCTCCCACAGCCGCAACCGCAAACTCTGAATGGAACATCCTGCCAGTCCTGCTCCGTCACTGCTTCCAGGGGCCATTTTTGATATTTAGCTGATGCTGGGATTTTTTTTATGTTTTTTTTTATGTTTTTTTAATTTTTTTATTGTTAGTCTATTTTCTTTTTTTCAATCCTCTGAAGAGGGAAAGCAAAGAACGGGGATGGCAAGAAAGGAAGGGTGGGTTTGTTTTTCAAGCGTTTTCAGCCCTGATCCACTTGTCTCCCCCAGGGCTGCAGTGATGTGGTGGGTCAAAGAGGAAGGCTCCTTCCTGGAGCCTCTCTTCATGTCCTGCAGGATTCATTAGGGTGGGACGTTTCAGATGGGATTCATGGGAGGACGTTCTGGACGCAGGACAACAAGCTCGTACTTTGTCAGTTTTAATCTGTTTTGCTGTTCTTAGTCAATAACTTGCATAAGCGTTCTCTTCTTGTTTTTTGCACTGCATCACTTCACACTACTTCTTGCATGAACTTCCCACCTTATTCTCTTTATTTTCTTTCACATTATCACATGAATAAATCAGTCCCCGGGGATCTGACACTTCTGTTTTTTCCTTCTTGCTCGGCCGCCCACTTCGAGATTCATCGTCACCTCTGCCCTCTTTCTGACACCGTGCACCGCACCGTGGCACGCGCTTCCAAAACACCAGTCTGGGGCAGTCCCGTCCTTCCAGCGTACGGCCCAGGTTTTCAGCCGCATTAAGAAAAACAACGGCGGTCTAAGGTTGTGTGTGAAGCGTGGATGGCAGCCAAATAAAACGTTTAAAGCCGCGAGCCAAATGTTCTGTCTTCATAGGTGGTCCGGTGCTGCTCTGTGCTCGCCGTGTATGTGTGTGTGTGTAAGTGTGTGTGTGTGTGCGGCTGAAGCTGACCCTCATACTTTTCGGTTTGGCCGAACCTCTAAAGGGGAAAAACAACATTAAGACTAATGTAGCGCTTTAAAAAAACTGTGCGGTGTCAGCGTTCCCCCCCGTTTCCAGACGGATGCTTGTACGGTTAAGAGCTTATCCTGGTGCGCTCTGACGTTTTGCAGCACCAGGAGAACAGTGTGACACTTTTTGTGATTTGACGCGGTTTGTTGACACTGCACCCAGTTTTACTTTTGAAGAAAAAGGGGGTCTACCTCCTGTCTGTTGATGGAAATGAAAAACAAAGTGTTACAGGAACACATCTTATGCCCAGTTGGCTTCATGCACCTGCAGCCTTGTGGCAAGTGGAGCTGAGTGTTGCTTCCTGTTCTTTAAAACAGGAGATAAATAACTACATGCAGCTAAATAACAGACGTGTACTTTGTGCCGTGAGCCCCCTGAGACTCCCAATGTTTAATTCACTCCATTATCATATCATTTCCAGATGCAGTGCGCATAATTCAAGACCTCCCTCTCCTCCTGCCTGTTGTTTGCCTCGTCGCTTTGGCTCCCATGATGTTATTAATGCACGCACTATTGTGCAACACAATGCACGCTGTGATCACACTTCCCTGCATTGTGGCACCTCACCTCCGCCTGGTAAATTCTATCTGCAACACTTGTAATTATTCATTTTTTATTCAAATGTTATCAGATGTGCCCCATGCAACTTTTTTTTTTTTTTTTCCCCCATCGAGAATGGCAGCACTCTTCCTGTCAGACCCACAGAAGACAAAACAATTCCCAGAATGCCCGGAATGCTGCTGTTTTTCCGCAGTCTGTGTGCCGCGGTTGAAGGGTTCCTCCACAAGCCATCTGCTGTTAGCGGTGCGGTGAGCAGGAGGGGAGCTGCGGCATCTATCTTCACACCCACTCGAGCTCAGAGGGGACCGAGCAACCTGCACAATGCCCTGGCCTAATCCGGGTCCGAGCATTCGATATAAATAGCGCCTTGCTTGGGCTCGCAGACGAGAAAAAAGAAAAAGAAAAGTGGTATTTCAAAAAATATTTAGGTAAACAATTCCAAAGAATGACCTTGTGAAACATGTTATGTTTAGCTAACCCAAAAATGTTTGACATCAGTGTTAACAAACAACTATTAAGCAAGCAGTTGTTTCGACATATTTGTATCGTCTGGTCTAATTGTTCTAAGAAGGTCAGATCCATGTTAGTTTATTGTTTAATAAAGTCATAGTCTTTGACTCAGCTGACAGCAGAGTAGATTACTCACATAATCTAAATCTCTCAGACAATAATACTGTAATGCTGAAAGAGCACGGTGTCTCCCTGTTCTCATACAGTATATACACATTATTTTGTGTTGTACATAGACACTTGTGTACAGTCACAAAAGCATCACATCTGAATGAGGACCTTCAGAGGCTTTGCAGTTCGAGCAGCTAAAAGGCTCCTGCGCGCTCTCGACACACGAGACCTTCGGAGGCTTTTAAGCAAACCGAGAGATCACAATTTCTTAGCACTTGTGTGAGATTCGGGCCCCTCTGAAATAATAAACCAACTCGCGCGGCCGTCTGAGCTGGGTGCGATTCTCAGCTTTGATCGCGCTTCATTTTCCAGCTGTTAACGGCGCGCAGCCCGCCCGTGCGGCGAATGCTAATGGGAACCTCTGCAAGGGAGTTTCAAATCAGCGTAATGGGTGGAATTATGGTCGCGGCGAAGGAAAAGCGATCAGATCTTTGGGTTTCAGGTCAGACCCTCTGACTAGCACAAGCACATACGGGCTCCGAGCGATCTTGCAAAATATGGTATATATTTTGTAGGTCCAAATACTTTAGGCTTTAGTTGACTGGCCTCTATTGCAAAAAACAAACAAAGCAACCCAATGGAACCACGTTCAAGTGTCGTATAATGACAAAACTGGGAAACATTCAGTTCTATTAACTTTAATTTAAGCATAATTTCCTGCTTCAGACCATTACAAGCTTCCATTCAAACCCCCTTACAGTATCATGTGACCATGTACGTGCTGATGTTTGCTTTCCATTCCTAAATGAACGCTAAGCATTAGGACTTTGAACAGAGTTCAAATACTGATTAACTGTGTCACGATATGTACAAGGTTTTTATTGGGGCAGCAAGTACTGCAGAGCAAAATACTAACAGCCTCAGCTGCAAATATTTCCTACTGATTGACTGCAGATGCACATATTGAGGGCGGGGCTATGCAGTGAAAATCACATGTTGTACAATGATTCATCCCTCAAGTGTAGACATTCCTACATGGAAAATACTCAATGTGCAACTTAAGCTATACAGATGAAAAACATCAAGGTGTTGTTAGTACGTCTGGCAATCCTTCACATTTGACAGAGGACACATAATCATGGAAATATTCTAAAAAAAATAGCGAGTTATCATTAACATGATTGTTTATTTTAAATGTCTACAAACAAAAAATTGATTTCTTTTCAAGTGAATGCCCCACCTCGCCGGCGTATCTGTTGACAGGGTGATTAATAAACTGGCCGCATGAAACAAACTAATGCAGTGATGCAACGGACCTCATGCAAGAACAGGTGTTTATTTTATTTTATGGTCTCTTCACGTCTCACTAAGTGACAGGCAAAAAAAAAAAGAAAGCAGCTTCGCCATTAATGTGCAGAAGACCTTAATGCGTCTGAGCAGCATTGCCATTCTGTGTCAAACACCCGTTTCAGGCGTTTAGAAGGCAGGCCTTTTCATATTTTTAGGAAGGTTTTGGATATTACCTCCATAATGCTCCAATGAGTCTATATATTTCTCATAAGTGCTCATAAAATTTAGGGAATGTACACGCCACCTCCTCAGGGCCCTCTCCGTGACCCTGTGTGGACTTCACTGACCCCATGTCAGGCTCTGCACGCATAATTCAGAACAGAAACACAGCTTAGTAAATTCACGAGGCTCTCAGTTGATGTTATTGTGTTGAATGCAACTGCATATGGTTAACAGGTAATGTTATTTCAGCAGAGATCACAAGAGGTATACTGGTTATGTCTAAACCCTGAATACAAGCTTTATATTTGATTTTGTTTTGTGTGATATTGAAGTGGTGCGGACGTATACAGATTTATCTTAGGATAAGCTCTTCATGACTGTGAGTGGATCAAAACCTCAAAACATAATCTACAAAAGTGAAATGAGAACATGTCTTCATGCCAGTGCCTACACATAGCTACAGGGTAGAACTGGTATGGATAAACAGAACAGCTACGGCTTCTGTGAAAAGCACTTTAAAATGTGAAGAGTATTCAGTCAATAATGAGGAATCGACTGACAACACGTTTCAGTTCAAATATTCTCAATCAAGTGGCCAAGGCTTCTAGTTTGAGGGCAGCGCGCTGTGATATTCACTGGCAGTGTGTCGAGCTGACATTCATTAGCTGTGGTGGTGTGGTGTTGATACACCAGCAGCCATCCATCATTGGGGGCCGTGTCGAGTGTTTAGAAACAAATTACTTGGCTACACTTGAGAATTAAAGTGAATAGCTTATTGGTTCTGCTTGCGTGTTTGGGGGAGAATTGTGCTTTAAAGATTTAAAAATAAATCACATTTACACTTTGCAGTGAAATTTAGGCAGCCATGCATTAGGCACAACTTCCACACTGCTGGCAGAATGTCCTCAAAATAAAGCCACACCCACTACAACGGTGTTGTGCTGGGAAGTCGCTGGCTAACAGATTATTTTGTTAGCGCCCGTGGTAAACTCTAAGAAAATAAAGCACTGGGTAATTAGTGGATTATTTTGCCAAATGTACCACCCTTGAACTAGAAGCCCAAGTTTCTTGGTGGAGAGCTTTACACAGTGACAAAAAAGCAGCACTTAGTGGTTTTTGTCCGGTTTGTCCTCTCGTTGCAGAACTGAAGAGATCAGATCAAGTTCTGGAAGGTGACAGGAAATTCCACAGCTAGCTATGTCGCTCTTAACACAGTCCAGAGCAGTGATGGAGCCAAGTCGGTGCTGGCTCCGCATGAGGCGGCGTAAGTGTCGGCTAGGGCCAAGAGGTGGAAAGGGGGGAGTAGCAGGGGCATCTGTGCTCTCCCAGGGGTGACCTCACGTTACCACTTGCTGCACTGTTGAGCGTTCATGAGGGCAGGACTGATCTCGACAATGCAGCCTCCTGAGTAGTCGCTGAAGTTTGTTGGAGAAGTTCTTGTTCATCTGCCTGTACATGAGAGGCATTGCGAAGCTGCTAGAGAAAGCCAGCAGTTTAGACAAGCATCTCAAGAAGTAATAGGTAGGTAAGTAACGTGAATTGTTAATGTACCCCGGCGCACCAGCTACAGTGTGCACCAAGAGGGTCATGTAGTATGGGGTCCAAAGTACAAACTGCACACACACGGAGGCTAACAGCAGCCTGTGTATAGAAGGGTCTAAGCGGGCAGAGTCCTGATCCAGAGGCGTGGATTCCTTCCTAATGCGCAGAATGAGCACGAACGCATAAAGAACAGCCAAAGCCGGAACCACGTAGCCGATGAACATCATGATGGCGTCTGCTGCCTCCTCGTTCTGCATTTTAGAGCACTCAACCATCTTGGTGGAGATGTGGTTACACACATAGAAGAGCAGTGAAGAGAAGCTTGTGAGCACCGCGCCGCCCCAGATGAAACCACAGACATGTTTGGTGTTATACACACTGGACATGTATGTACGAGGCAGCGCCCGCTCTATGTAGTAGTCCAGACTGAGCAGTGTGGTGGAATACATGATGACCAGAGAAGAGATGTTGAACAGGATGAGTAGGGTGATGTAGATCTCGTTGTTGTACTCCCATACATGCCAGCGGGTGAAGGTGGAGCTCAGGAGCTCCACAGGAGCCACCAGGTTGAGAACAAGACCAGCGATGGCCATGTTGACAAAATAGACATCCGGCATGGTCATGGACACCTTGTTGGAGAGGTTCACCACGACCAGCAGCATGTTGTAGCACAGCCCCAGCGGAAAGCACACCAGGAGGTAGATGAGGGAGAAGACTGACAGGATGAGGCCGAAGTCCTGGCAGAGCCGGAAGTCCACACTGGTGTCCGTCTCATTGTGAACCATGCAGATCCACATCGCTGGGCTCTGACACTGGTCACGCACTCTCAACAGGTTGACTGCAGAAAGAGAGTTGAGGAGACAAGAGTTAGTAACTGCACTAATAATAGCAATGTGTACCTGTTTTCACCTTGTAAATATTACCTAGGATCAACTGTATATGCAGCTGATGATACAAGCGGCTAAATCAGTCGTAAACAAAATTTACCCTGCCAGCTCCCTACAACAAAGACAGTGTCATCTGAGCCCATTAGTGAAGGGGAACAGCAAAAGACATGTAGTTTATGATAAAACTGGGGACTGTTATGAATTTTCCATCGTGTCCTGACTCCCCTGGCATCCTGGCGCCAACGCCTCGCTTAAACTAAATGGAGTATTTCCAGTAGTGTGAACATCTCTGACACGGATCATCTCCTGCTGTCAGACAAAAGCGCAAAAGCAGCTTTTGTCACTTCATGTTTGTCTAATTCAGCCTTCTATAACATAATGTGATCACCTTGCAATATGTGTTCTGTATTTTGTCATAAAAATCAATTACTCTTTAAGTAAGAACAGAATTCCGCCCTCCATGTTTGGTTTCTGTGCTGGCTAGTGGAGCAGGCAAGTCCTTGACACAAAAACACGTCAGCCACTGCTATTATGTCCTGGGTAACACTGTTAACTTCACTTCACTGCATCTGACTGGCTGAATACAAATACATCACAATATGTTTCATTCGCTAGCTCAGCCTTGCAAACCCACAATGTCTCCCCACAGGCCGGAGCAATTGAGGCCCTTGTTCTGGTGGAAGGAATACAACACTGCATTTGTTTGACACCTTGGCAGGCTATCTCTCTCCTGCTCTGCCTCTCCTTGTCTGTCTATCAGAGTCACAAGCAAGGGAATAGATGGCTGTGCAGAGCTGCCCTTTTACTTTGCATATGTATATATAGTCAAGCAGCAACATATAGAGAAGGACAAGACAGATCTGGTGTGCCTAGTCTGAGTAGTCACATTCATCTTCTGTTCAAGTTACTACCAAGTTGACTGGGGGCTGGGCAAGTGGTGATGGGGAGGTTTATAAAGAGTGAAAGGTGAAGCGGGCTCTGGTAAAGGTTCAGTAAAGAACGAGTTGTGGGTTGAACTTCATGGAAAGGTAAATAAATAAATAATAAATTAGCAAGAGCATTTGGGCTGGAGCCTGGAAATAATCAAGATAGCTCCACAAGGCTCCAATGCATAATTAGCTAAATTATAAAAACATTATTCAAATAGATGCGTAAAAAGGAAGTGCACTGCGTTTATGTTTCCACTCACAAAACTTCTGTGAAAAAGAACAAAATGTGTGATGAAAACAAATGTGTGCTAATATGTGCAGAAAGCCCTCCCCTGCAAATACTCTGGAATAAAGTGCAAGAAGGCAGTTTCATTTTAAGGAGGATGAGTAACGATGCCAGTAAAAGGGAAACATTCTTCCATTCACTTACGTAACACCACTACAGAGGAGCTGTTTTGGCCTTAAGCTTCAGAAACACATACGCACACAAGAGCGAGGTCCCTCCTCTATACTACTTCAGCTGGCAGTAATGAGACTATAGTGGGGGCTGGAGCTCAGAGCCGGACTGGAAGTGGATCGGGAGGAAGAAAGTGTAGAGTTTCTCTTCACAAAAAAGAAAAAAGAAAGGCCATCACCAAGACACTAGCGCCGATCAGCCCTCTTGTACACACGGCTCTTAAAACTCCAGCAGCTGGATGACTCATTGACTTAAACTGGCCTTTGTCAAAAGCACATAATTAGCAGTGGTCCTCTGAATGTATTATCAACACAGCACACACGTGTCTACAGTTTGCTCATCCTTCACTCCTCAAGAAATCTCTAGTCACTTAAGGAGAAAATGACTTCAAAGGAAGTTAGCGATGATTAAAAAGCACTCCCTGCCTTCGTGGTAGTCCCCCTTCATTAGCACCTGCAGTATAAAGCCTTGCACCCTTTCATTCCAACACTGGCTCACTCTGCGGCTTCCGATACCTGCAGGGCACCACATAATGCAGCATAAAATGATGTCATTGTTTCATGTTCAATGGAAGTTTCTCATTTCAAACTGAGTTAGAAATGGTTCCAGTTTCCTTGCATTGTGTTGGACTATTTAGGAACTTCATCTAACACCCCAGCCTTTTTAATTCATACTGGATGGCGGGTACACAGTGGACACTGAAACCAAGTGAGGTCCAACAGTGAACTACAAGGACTGACATTGGGAGCCTTGGAATATTCATTTGCGAACTTCAAACCTTTTCTAAACCTAGCCCACATGTTATAAAAAGTGCCATTTCTTGGTTGTGCACATTCTTTGAAGGTTAAATACCATCAGAGATCCATCCTAAATTTACAACTTTGTTTAGGCGAAAGTAAAAATGGATATATTTCCTAGAGTATTTAATGATCTCATGCCTGGTGATAAGGTTAACACTTTCTGTATTTAGCCCTATAGTTTGCAGCTGCTACTGATGAAGTTTTGGGGACAGTTAACAAAAACTGTCACAATTTTATGATGTTATCTGGCTGAACTAATCAGGTATGTTTGTCATACAAATTTAGTTATTGCACATAGGTATAGAAAGAAATGTCAGTTACTAGTTTGTAACCTTCCTTTGCATATACTGAAGGTCACCGTAAACAAGGAAAACATTTCTGCTTTTCATATGAAGCCTGTAAACTTCCTTTTGACTGTCTGCACCTATTTACTCTGGGCTACGTCCACTATGGTGTTGTGAAAGTCATTGCACTTTAGCTCTGCACATTTTGCCAAAAGTCCATGATACTGAAATCTCTAGTTTTCCACTCTGAGAGAAAAACAGGCGCGGTGAAAGAAAAGGTCCACTCCTGACTTGAAGGCAGTGCTGCTTCAGGCTGTATGAGCTATGTCTGTTTTAATTCAGGGTAATGAGGACCATTTCAGAGTCTGTCATGACTACAGCTGGAAGTGATGTTAAGAAGTTCAGAGCTGACACAGCCCAGCGTAGCCAAGCTCAATTCTTATCAGAATAGTCTGGTAACACCACATTTGGATTTCAGTATTGCGTGTGTTTCAAGTAATACAGAGGGCACATTTGGAAAGTCCTACAACCAATCAGAGCTATTGTTGTAAACAAAATCAACTCCACGGCACTCAGAGGACGCGTATTACTACAACGCTGTAGCTCTTCTACAGATCATTGCATAAAGCCTGCCCAAACAATTTGGTTGGCCCAGCAGATATTTGCCACATCATAATCAGTTTCCAATGGACCAATTTTTCAATTTTGTCAGATCTTTCCTGCAAGAGTATACATGTCTCTATATGAGAGAATAGTAAAAAAGTACAAACATGGCTGAAAAATCTTTGTTTAAATCTTCTTGGTCAAGGCAGTTGCAGACTTGGCTAAGCCTGGTCTGAACTTTTTGCACTACCTCATGTCAAAAGTCGTTCAGTCAAATATTCCCAGAGGGTGGTAGGAGGGGGCGCTTTCAGCGTGCTTGAGCCCCACCAAACATGATCTCGTAACAGTGACGCACACGTGCTTGACGTCTCAGCGTTCTGAAGCCAAATCTCTCGGGCTGATGGGAGTAGTGTGACATACTAAGCCCACACCCCTCATATATCCTTACTGGAATTTACAGGCCCTTCTCAGAAAGTACTGAGTGATGTCACATGACTTCTCCTGTCCGCAGCTATTCCACAGAAGTACGAGAGAAAGAAAATAAGATAACATGACTGACTTTTAGACATGTTGTGGTTGAGGGGGAAGTGTCAGATGACACACATTATTTTCTAGCTAGTGACAGCGTATATTTCCAAGTAACTGCTCATAAAAATACCAAACTACTTTTTAGTGTGAGAGACCATGAAGATGGTTTATTTGAGAAGGTCCCTAATCTGTTCCTGCTCTAGTTTATTTCTCATCTGACTATTATTTTTGGAAACCAGTCCATTAACTGAGAGTATTAATGAGGGATCTGTCTTCAGGTGTATGCTAATGCTGCATAACATTTAGCAAATTAAAATTGCTAAGCTCTCAGAGGTTATTAAAATACTTTCTATGAACTCTGTTCCTGTGGAGAGGTTTTAAATCATTCTGAACATTTGCCCCCAAAGCCTTATCTGTTTTTGGTTGCCAAGACAGCTTGCAGTTTGAACGGATTCTTTGTCAACTACAGATGTTCTTACTAACTACTGTTAACAGTTAATCTTCAAGTCTTGATTTTGACGGACAGTGGATCAGTGGGCGATTTTCTTCGAAGAAAACAGCTTCTATCAAGTTCTAGCATAACAGCCTCTGGTCAAATACAGGTCACTGTCAGTCTGGACAGCCACCTCCTCTGCAACACGGTCCCAGGCATCAACAGAGTCGGAGTTCAATGGTCAGCACAAAGCAGGCTTACAGCCATTAAGCCACGGCACACACGCCCATGTCCCCTTTGGTCACATGGCCGAAGTTGAGGACAACAAGTGCACGGGCTAAATCTCAAGAAGCATTTAATTTGGTGGATTTATCTGCAAAGAGCTGGTTTGTGAGACGGTGGCAAGCCTTCAGTCTTCTGTCGTATAGCTGTCGTGCTATATGGTCAAATTAGTGTTAATGCATCATCCTTGTTAGCCACACAAACAGTTAATTTGGTATATAGTGTAAGGAAAGATGTGTTGGTGTCTACTAAATGGTAAATGATGTGGTATTTTCAAGCACTTTTTATTGCCTATTGGTACAACATAGTAATTAACATCTTTGATATCTCTTATCAAAACTAGAATGGCAATAATTTAGCAAACCTATGAAGGAAACTGTCTGATAATGAGAAATTGTTTGACCTTGTCACTGAATTTCTTCATGCAGGAACTATGCAGTAAAATTACCTGAACAAGAATCAATCAATCAGTTTAGAAAAAAAACTATGAAAAAAAATGTTTTATGACTGTGTGAAAATGAGGTATGTTGTTCCCACTAAATAAAAAGAAAACTTTACAGCTTTAAACAGTTCATGAGCTTGTACTTAAGATAACTTCACAATAATAACTGTAACTAAAAATAGCTAATAATGCAGTGGTGTTAACAGATTTAACGATACAGTATCAAAGTTGTCTGGATGTTATAAACACAACAGTTCTGGGTACAAACTTAAGATATCTACAAACAACAGCTGGGATATTAGGCATATAAAGAAAAGGTCGGCTCAGCTTTATACCAGAATTCATTGCTAATTAACAATTTTATTTTATTTTACCTGAGAGGCCGCTGATTAAAGTGCCACAACTCTTCCCCAGCACTAGAGAAAGCTGATCCCGTGAGAAACACCTTCAGGTGTTGGTTCCCAAATATAAACGCGTCATTAAAACCGCGGAGCCTCTGCAGCCGAACAAGGTTCAGAAAACAACAAATTACCGTGGCCTGTATTTATTCTGGCGGACGCCGTGTCATCACACATGATGAGGAAGATGAAAGCGCGGATAGCTGTCACGGCTTTTAACACTACTCCACTATTTCTGCGTCTATTTGCACAAATTAGGCTACTCACTCTCATATCTGTGTCTTCCGCAGCGGGGTAAATGTACTTCTAGTAACTTACAAATTAAAATGAGGAACCTACATTACTAGAGGGTAAAAAAAGATAACAGAAACGAAAAGACAACTCACCACAAACGTATAGGTTTGGATGGGTGACAAACCTACGGCGGCATTGGGTTTGGATGCAGCATTTCCATAGGCATTTCTTAGTCGTTTCATTTGGAAAAAAAGACGAAATAAAATGATTCCTCTGCTCTGCATGTGCTCTAAAAGCCGTGTGGTAGCGAAAAGACTCCTTTTCGGTTAAATTCTCTTCATCTATCAACTTTTCGGACGAGGCTTGCGCTGAAAAGGGGCCGACCGTTACAGACTTTACTACTGCTAGAGTGCCGCTGAGCCCTACAGTGTATACACACGTGACCCTCCCCCACTGTCTCCTCGCTCCTCTCTCCGCTGCTGCTCCACGGTCGCGAGGCCCGAATGGCTGTTCTCTGCTGTGATTGGACGGAGGGCGGGGAGGTGGGGCGCGAGGGAAACGGAGGGAGCACGCACACATTCAGACTCGTCGTGTTTCCATCACTTCAGAGGAAGCTACGTTCACTTAAGTTTGTTCAGGGCTTCCCCCTAGCATTAATTTCTCGATGATAGATAGGTCAGTTTGCCTTTTGTCCTCAAAAGCAGTCTAAAGACGGGAGAAGATTAATGCTATAAAATATGCAAATAATCAGACATAACATTATGACCACCGTTCTAATATTGTATGGATCTCCCTTGGGCCTTCTAAACATGGGTCTTTTGAGGGTGTCCTGTGGTGTCTGGCAACCTATGGGTTGAGAAGAGGGGGCTCTGTGGATGAGTCTTGTTCCAGTGCATCCCACAGATACTTGATCCGTTTGGGATCTAGTGAATTTGCCATGTTTTTTTGAGTTGTTCTTAAACCGTTTTGTGTGTGTCAGGCTGCATCATGCTAGGGATGGCTGCTGTCATCAAAGAGCGTCATTGCTATGGGATGGGGGTGCCTGGTCTGGTCTAGGTGGGTGGTACATTTCTAACATCCACACGAGCGTCGGGTCCAAAAGTTTCCCAGCAGAACATTGTATTGTTGCAAGATGGTCAATGTTATTTACTTCTCCTGTCAGTGGTTTTAATGTTGTGGCTGACCGGTGTAAACGGTGCTTTCAAATGTTTACATTGTTCAGCAGAAGGGTCCACATGGATGGATCCCTCTTGTTACATTCATTACCTCCAAAGTGGACATTTTACAAAAGCTCAGAGTTAAAAAGTTTATATTCCTTCATCTTCTCTCTATGACTTTGCATATTCTACATTACACAACCCTCTAGGCTCACTAAATTAGTTGTCTCTGTGGCTTGCTCTTCCCACCTTCAAGTGGGGTCTTGCTTACCATGTTCATGAAAAAAGTCCACAGGAACAGCCTCTTCTTGAACGTGGACATTTTCCACGAGGTCAGAGTTCAGGAGATGTGAGATGTTTGCTGCTTTTTTCAGACATGGTGGAGGTAAACAGTGACTTAATGCACTGCAATTTAGTTTTATTTGGTGTCTCCGAGGAAAATACTCACATTCCCAATGACCTCATCCTTTCATTATGCCTTTGCAATTCTTACATTAAGTTACGCTATGTGTTGCTAGCTTGACTAATTGGTGGCTTTACATATAGTTGCCTTGCAGCAGTGTTTTCAAGGTTTATGAACAATGTTACTGCCTGAACACAGAGCATTTTGTGTACACTACAAAGCAACAAATACATATACAAGATAAGCAGAAATTCTGCCCTATTTCATTAGACCAGTGATTGGTAGGTGGCTAATACAAAATGTATCAAAGAGGGGCTTCAGCTTTGACTAGTGCCTTGCATCTGTTGTTAGTGTGCACCAGCCAACATCTGGTAAAATATAAAGGAGGATTGGTTGGAGTTTAGATGTTGCACAGGCTCATCTTGTTTCATTTATGTTTAAGTGCTAAGCTATAGGTTTGTTTTTATAGAATTTTTGTTGTGCATTTGTCCAATTATTATTATGTTGCAGTCTGATTCCCCATTAACCAAACTTGGTTGAAATGCATAACTTTAACCAACTGTGACCCCATTATCCATACCCAACCAGTTAACTTTACCATATCAAAGTCATGTGTTTCAACTCTACATGAAAAAATAGATCTCTTATTTACTTGAATGAGACCAGCTCATCAGCATGGCTTCAGTATAATGGCCAGAAGTACAACCATTTCATTTCCAAAGTTCAGTGTATAATGCTAATGCTAATGTTGAAAACTGATCTGATAAATGGAAGCTGCATCGATTTTTGCTAGCTTGATGTTAACTACAGTATCTGGGCAAACTGGAAGAGGAATGATTCCAGATAATAGACTTGTGTTCAAATAGAAAATGCAATTCTTTTTGATTACATGTCCTATTAAACAGAAAGAAAAAAAGGAACCAAATTTTGCTTCTGTGAATAATGCTAATGATTATGTTGCAAATGTACCTGTTAGCTGCATCAGTTCTGCATTTTGAATTCTGACTTTGATTGTTTTCCACTTTACTCTGACCTGTAAAGGCGGCTTTACTACTTCTACAACTGGGCAAGCAACAACTGATGAGCGCAACACCACCATCTTTTGAATCACTGTAACATTTGATATTTTGGAGCCTATTCACAGACTTGTAATCAGGCAGCAATTGTGCGTCCCTCTTGCAATACTAGACCCTGCAGAGTATATTACACTGAGTACAAAGCCATCTGTTTTTCTTCACAACAATGTTTACCACAGTATCTGTGCAAACTGGAAGAGGAATGCTTCCAGATAATAGCCTTGTGTTCACATAGGAAATGCAATACTTCTTGATTACGTATCTTATTAAACAGAGAGAAAAAAAAAGGAAATGACATTATTGTTTTAAACAAAAGGTCATTCCTTGGCGGACAATTGCAGTCGAGGCAGCGGCACTGCCTCTTTTAAATGCAGAAAAAGGGCGAAAAGAAGAAAAGTTAAAATTACGTTTGAAACCCTAAAGTAAATGCGTCTTTCAAGTCTGATAGCCCAATGAGGAAAAAGTTGAAATGAAGCAAAGCTGATAATCGCTTTGGGAGCTATTATAATAAAGACAACATGTTGGAATGATGCAATGCCTTTGTGTTGTTTGCTAAGAAGATTAAGGATTATGTTGTAAATTCTTTGCAGTTTATAGTGCATATCATAATCCTGACATAGAATACAATACTGTACAGCTGGCAAATCTAAGTAATGAAAGTAAGTAATAAATATCCCTTGATTTAAACAAAAGATTATTTTTTCTCTAAATGTTGTACAATATAACGAGCTAAGCTAGAAACTCATTTGTTTCACCTAAAGGCAATAATGTTTTATGACCAAATATGCAAAACCATGGATCCTATTGAATTTTAATAGCTCAGATATATCACAATGATTTCTAAATCTCATTAAAACATATCACATTCATCACACCACAAATTGCATTTGGTGCAGATGAGTCATACTGAGACAGCAAGCAACACTAAGCTTCACCTGGTAGAGGGATGAATGCAGCATGGTAACATCAGGTATTAATCAGTGCTCCAGTGTGTACAGATCCTTCTCTTAATTTCCTGCTCAGCACCTGTGAGGAGGGAGGGATACGGCAACAAAGCCCTGAAGTGAAACACTGAATGTCCACAGTGTTAAAAGAAAGGAGGTGCATATTTCATTACACTTGCAAGAAATATCCGTGTGCCCCTCACGTCTCCATGCAAGCGATGGATTAGTTATAAGTCTGTGATAAAAATGAAAAACATTACAGAGAGAATTTGGGAAAACAAAATGCCTTGCCACGGCTCAGTGAGCACACTTTATGCACGCCCTGTGAGGGTGCTGAAATTAGTCTCCTGTGGCATTTAGAAAGAAATGAAGAATAAATGTTGGATGGGAATAATTCAACTGCGTCATATTTCACTAATATTATGGTTCAGCATTAGTGCACATTTGCTGGCTTCTTCCTCTGTCAGAGATAAGCGTAACCACACAGCGGTAGTATATCAGGATGCAACAACACCTCACACAGGAAGCCAATTAGATCGTAGAGCAGTGTGCTCTAAGAGTGAAACTAACAGCTGGATTCACTACCAAAATACAAGTTACAAGTTCAAAAATTTGAGCTCCTTCTTAGCGTCTTTATTTGCACGCTCAGCGTAGCCTGGCATTGTCAGACTAACTCATCTGAATATGAGTCTGGTGCTGTAACAATCCATTTGGATTTCATTTTGGGGCACGCTTCTACCCATACACAGAGAGAAAAAATAAAAACCTCTGCACTTAGTTGGATTGCTCTACAACCAATCTGTTGTAAACAAAATCAACTCCACAGTGCTCAAATGACATGTATGACTATGTTGCTGTTACTCTTCTGTCCATCCCCACATAAAAGATGATTTGATTGTCCTGGCAGATCTTTGATGGAGCTACCAGGATATACTTAATGTGTTGCACTGGGTGGCTTCAGTAAAAGCAAAGTTATGCATCATATTTTGTTGGTTTGGCTGATTTTGACAACTGTGAGTTTTTTTCATTGTGAGTAATATTAAAGGGGCCATAATAAGCCATTTTCTCCCTGAGCATCATAGTGTTTATTTGACGTTATTGAGGGGTGTTCACATGATTTACAGTTTTAACATTTGAAATTACTTTGCGGATCCCTTGACAAGTGTTAAGGATCCCTGGGGGTTCATAGTAGCCCTGCTTTTGTGTTATGATGCTAGGCTGTGACTGATCAGAAGAGACACGTCTTGAAAAATAATAACAGTGCAGTCTGACAACCACTTAGTGAAGTAGATGAAGATGAAGCATCATTTCAGTCCCCACAGTTCTCAGATTGATATGTTTCTAGTTTCTGGCCAACTGGCCTTGATCTATGTCCTTTATCTTTTATTTTCAGCTAATAGAGGCACAGCAGTGGAACAGCACACATGTTTGTACCTCTCGTGAAAGTATCACCCTGGAGACAGAGATGTTGTTCCAGTGATTACGCCGCTGACTGCGGCCATTTATCAGATAACACATTTTAACTGAAGGAGAGAGAGTGGATATTCATGAGTGAATCATTCCGGATCCTTCAAAAAACTGATCAAACAAATGAGAAATTGATATTTCCATAAAACATTTCAAATATCATGACTTCAGACTTTTTCTCTTGCCATGAAATTACATTAAATGGCAGATGTCAGGGGCTGTATGCAATGTTGTCTTTCTAAATGCTACTCATTGATGTCTCTTTATATATTCATAGATACAGTGTCAATACCTGCTGACGTTTGGAATCACCTATTTATGGATTTATGGATTTTTCTTTCACTTGTTGGTAAACTGATTTTTATGAAGTCGCTATCGTCAGTATCTTACTATATTGCTTTCGTTGTTGCGATATTTCCCTTGCAAATCACCTGCTGGATTTGACAGATGGTGTAAAGACTTCTGGACTACCCCTATTAGAAATAGCAGCCACATATACTGCTAAGATTTATTTAATACACTGTTGTATTAAGGAGCTACTTCAAACTCAGCCTTTTCTGAGCTACTTTTGACCATAGGATGTTCTGTGAATAAAGCCTACTAATGTTTTATACTGCGTGGAGATTCAAAAGTTTGCTTCTTTTTTTTTTTTTTTAAATTAAAAGATCTCATTATCAGGAGTAAATGGAAAGCGAATGCAAATTCTTCACCACGTACAGTGGCAGTTGCTTGGGTGAGAAGAGAAGGCTGGGTGTTAATGCAATAATCCTTCCCATTTAGTGTTCAGAGTTCCACTCCATTAGTCTAATTCGACTATATATGCTATATGTGTACTGCCTAAAGTTGCTTTAGCTTCCGTGGTGCATGCTACAAGGCACGCTGACCTCTTGAAATTCTACAGTATAATTCCAAATTGGATGCTTTCTTTTTGGTGCAGAATCTTAAAATTACAACAGAATACTATCATGAATACAGACGTGAAAAAGCACGACTGAACTTAATTTAACCTCTGAACCAGTTATCTGAATAACACAAGTTCCGTTTCATTCTTGATTGCAGGTTTGAACTGGAAACACATGCTGATTAATACTGGTTTCTGAGGCAATTTCTGCGATGTTGATGTTCACTGCAGCAGGGGAGAAAGTGAATGTTAGCGGCAGAGTGGGCCTTGGGTCTGAGGACTAAATCACAGTTTATCCCCAATCAAGCTCAGAAATCTGTTCCTATTCTAGGAAGCCTCGAAGCCCCTGTAACACTCTGGTCTGCATTTACTTTCACCTAGAGACTTTAGGTTGCATGACGACATGACGGCTTGTTTACAAAATGATAGTACGCTTAGCCCCGGTCTGCCCCGGATACGTGTCAGCTGTTTGCTCAGTCACATTGGCACCAGATGGTAATGTGACTCTAATGATATGAAAAAAACACAGTGTGTTTGTGCACGCTGAAATTTGTGCTACATTATATTGTGACTGCTGCAAACCAGACACCCCCAACCCATAGCAATGACACTCCCTGATGGAAGCAGTCATCCCCAGCAGGATGCAGCCTGACACAGACACACACAAAAATGGTTTAGGAACAACTACAAAAACATGAAGAACAGCACAAGATGTTGACCTGGCCTCCAAATTCACTAAATCCCAACCTGATCAAGTATCTATTCTGTGGGAATAGATAAGGCCCCCACTAACAACATTATGTAGCCAGACCACCACAGGACACCCTTAGAAAGCCCATGTCCAAGGGAGACCTACACAATATTAAGAAGGTGGTTGTAATGTAGTGGCCAGTGAATATAGGCAAACTGTACAGCACTGCATTACAGTGCATGTTGTGCACACGCCTTTAAGCTCAGTGGCCTGAGAGTGCACATTAAGCTCATTAAGTCTGTGGTGGAGATTATGGTGTGTTGAAGACCAGGCACCAGCGTCCACTGGCTTGGTTATCTCCTCATTTTCAGAGGGAAGGAAGGAAGTGGAAAGACCAGGAGGGAGGAACCTCCTCCTTTTCACTATCAAATAAACGTTTCCACATTAAACAGATGGCTGCCTGAAGCTCCTCGCTGATAAATGAAAATAGAAGGCAAACAATGGAAAGAATAATAATTGAAATTAAAAATACATGGGGAAAAAACTACTGGAAAATCGGTGTGAAATATCATGCATGATATGCACACACACACACACTGGCAAAAAACAAGTGCAATGGTTTGATTAATGTTGACATGTACAGCAAGATAGTGGACCCCGAGCCTTTGTGAGAATCCAAAACAAGCTCCTAATATCCACGTCTGTGTGGACCCTTCAGCTTGTTTTTGTTTTGCCATCACAACGGATTCGGCACCACAGGTTGATAGTCCTGTCGGGCAGCTTGCTGAAAAAAGGCCTCTGGTGTGGCAAGACATGTTTGTGTCATCAGTCAGTGTGTGTATGTGTGCCGTTCATGTGTGTCATACACTGCCTTTCTGTATATTGTAGTATTAAAATGTATAAATGCTTGACTAGGTAGGTGAACACATACAAATAATAGTGTTCCTGCTAAAAGAATGGCCTGTGCAGCCTGGATTAATATAACACTACATAAGCCTGTCACTTAAGCTGGTCTCTGTGTGTGTGTGTTACCCTGCTGGGACAAATTATGCTTTGGGAAGGTTTCTGACGACATTTTTTGGTAGTCCCCTCCCATCTGTCTGTGCTGTACCATTTCTCTCTAAATATTCATTAACCTTTATGCTTTGTGAATCAAATAATGTCAAGAACAGAGATTTCTTTTTCTTTGTGCTGGTTCATGCTCATGTTTGAGCAGTACTCCTTGGCAGAAAATGACACATCTGCTAAACTAGAGTAACCCCTTTCACTCTAGATAATGATGGAAGAGCTATAATAGCCATGGCGGATATGTTTGGGAGATTTTCAAAATTTCTTTACTGTAATTCATGTATGACCAGTTACAGTATGTACTTTAAGATATGAACACACACGCATGGACACAAAGACACAGTCCTGCAAATGATAAAATATTCTCTATATGTATCTACAGTGTATCAATATGTAGTACATAACAGTGCACTGTCTCCAAACACACAGTTGCTTTAATCATTTGTCACTGATAAAGCAGCTCTGCACAAATGAAAACCAAAAACAGCTAAACAGCTAAGTTTGGAGGAGGCGTGCCTCAGGGTTCCACTGTGGGCCCCATTCATTTTTATATTTTTCTTTTTAAATCATATTCATACTTCCTTGACCAGAAAATTAGTATTTAAATACACTGTATATAAAACTCTGCAGATAACTAAATGATCTAAATAATTCTAACTTGCATACAAAATAAAATTACAAAATGAAGACTTATTGTCCCACACCTGAAAGTGTGCCATAAGCCCTAAACATCTCTGGCCTTCACTCTGTACACTCTGTTTCATTTTGTGATGTTTGAAATTTGCTCAGCAACGTACTTCATAACATTTTGCAGGTCAGCCGGTAAAATAATGTTGTGTTGACTCTGCACGCATCAGTACGTAGATATTATGAAACAGCATGGCACATGGCTGTAGAGAGGCCTGCATAGCTTAGTAAAATTCTTGGCGTAAGTAAAGAGGACTAATGTTTTGATAGTGGGTGTGTTTGAAAAGGAGATGCAGGGTAATTGAGGTGCTTCTCAAGAGCAGGCAGAAAAACATGCAGACAGCTGCTTCCACCCACTGCTCAGCTGCTAGCTTGTCCCCAGTGAAAGAATGAGCACTGACCTGAGGTCAACCTTGTAATGTATCCTTTTCAATAACATCCACCTCAGCCGTGTGCTTTAACAGTAGTTTTACGGCACGTTCCTCAGATTTTCTTTGACTCTCAGGGGAAATTCATTTGTTGCCTTTTGTCGCAGAATAGGAGTCTAAATCAGGTCAGCGTGCATGAAGCTTTTAGTGTAAATAAAATCTGGAATATTGGGGTGACCTCTTTAATAATGTGAGTGATTAAATAGCCTCCTGGTCATGTTCACTGTCGCTAGCTGCCAAACTGATTATCCCACATTTTTACAAGGTACTCAACTGAATCATCCAGAGTACCTGCACATCAGCTTTGTCATTATCGTAGCTCGGAGCGATGCACACATCATTATGACCGTTTGTCTAATATTGCGTACGTCTTCTTTGTGCCTCCTAAACAGTTGTGCCTCATCAGAGAATGGACATGGGTCTTCTGAGGGTGTCCTGTGGTGTCTAGTTAGTGGGGGGCCTTTGGGTCCTCTGGGTCCTCTGGGTCCTTGGTTAGTTTGAGGCCTTTGGGGATGGCTGCTGCCATCAAGGAGTGTCATTACCAGGGGGTCCCTGGTCTGGTCTAGGTGGGTGGTACATTTTCAAGTAACATCCACACGAATTCCAGGTCTAAACGTTCCTCAACACTCACTTCACTTCTCCTGTCAGTGGTTTTTATGTTTTGGTGTTTATCACTTGTAATGTTGATGTCAGTGGGAGAGGCTGATTTACTGTTCATGAAAACATAGACCAAGACTTACTCTTCTAAATGGTTAAGGGTTAAGTCGCATTAAACTCTGCAGTCCCATTCAGCTGTTTGCTTTTATTAGAGCTGTTGAGTCTGGGGAGCATATGCAAATCCTCTTGCCCCTAATCTAGCTAAAATTACATTGGGTTTGAATGCTTCAATTGTATAACCACTTTTTTTTTTGCACCTTTTGCCATTGTTTTTCTTTTTAAGAATGCAGAAGAGATTAATAATTTGGGAATAGAATAGAATGCAATAGAATGTGTCGGATGAGATCTATTCACAACAACTGCCTTATAATCACTAAAACCTAAAATCCCAAAAATGGCTTCCCATTTCATGGTTTCTCTATTGGACAGAGAGGAGTGGTGGGGCAGCAAGAGATCCAGCAATGGCCCCCAGAACTCCCGCCTCACGGGGCCTCTGCTCCATTCTGCCATGGCCGTAAGCCAAGATTATTCCGCTGTTTGGTTCCACCAGATGCAGCAGCGCCACTGGATGGGCACTGTCTGCCCCTGATGAGCAGATCTAAGAGGGATTAGTGGGCTGTTGTGGTGGATCGGCAAGAACAGTGGGAGGCTGTCCACACACAGCTGTGTGTTTGTGTGTTTCATAATACCGTGGCCTCTGGTCTGTCTCTGGCTTTGGCTCGTACCCTGAACCACCTTTCCCTCCCACTGACCTCACAGTTCAGGGAGCTCTCGGACTGCAGACAGCAGGAACTCCTAAATTTCTGGAACAGCATGAAAGCTTTTAAGGAAACATGATTCTCCCTGAAGAATTGTGGGAGAGAAGTGCTCAGTCAAACACTATCGCCTGAAAGTGTTGTGTCGCAGACAGCGGCTTGCAATGTGCTTCACAAATATTTACCAAGAATTCAGAGTGCAATATCACGAGGAGAGATATGAGCAACTGTTGTGTTAATGCAACTTTATAGATGTTTGCTGAACAACGGGGTCAGTGAGAGTCTTGGCTACAATTGGCTAATCTTCTCATGCAGAAAGAAATCCTTGTTTGGGCACAAGAAACTCCTTTAGATGTACTCATAGCCCCCGCTGGCACAGATAATTGTTTCTGCGCAAGCGAAGGCCAAGTTGTGTTTATGCCCTTTCAGTGACTGTGGTCATATTTCAAGTCCTCATAGCAGCCAGTGTTAGCCGGTGACAGTTTCTATTTACAGAAAACAATCCTCACGGACAAAGAGTTGGCGGAAAATGTCAGATGATAAATGTGTCATGGAACAAAAAAGCATTAAAAACCCTCCTTGCGGTAATATATCTAACATAGTTCCACGTTTATGTTTGGCTTTGCAAGTGTTGGAAACTAGCATATTCCAAGTAGCTATTATGGAAAAGTTGTCAAAAACATTTGATCTGTTTTTAGGAGATATAAAGAGTCTAGTGATATGAGGAAATAACTACCTACACTTTTAAACCCCAGACGTGGTTCCTGAATACAAAAAAAAAAATTACCTCGGTGACTGCTAATTGAATCTGATTACCCACTGCTGCTGCTGCTTATATTTCATGTCATGAGACTCACACTAAGATCCAAAATCCAGGCACAATGTCACCTCAGAGACCGACTGATCTCATTCCGTTGGCGGGTTCTGGTTGTGACACGGTCTGCATTGTTTCCCCCGCCCCCCGCCCCTTTCCCCAAAACACTTTTCCTCAAAGACTTTCCCAATAAACTGGAAAGTGGAGCGCTCAGAAGGAACTGCCGTCTTTCTAAACTTGTTCTGGAAGGCCTTGGTCTGCGCACAACATTGCTAACAATTCCTTGGATTCAGTGTCTCTCTGCTCTCTGTGTGTGTGTCTGTCTGTGTGTTTGATGTCGTGGTTTGGCTGTCCTCTAAAGTGTTCATTTCAGAGTGGTTTCTTTGGGCCTCATTTTGACTCACTGGCTTTCTGCCTACACCCTGTGGTCTACCATCTACTACACAATTGCCTGTGTGTGTGTGAGTACAGTATTTCGTGTGCACCAGTACTGTAAATTCCACACTAAACTGTCTCTCCTATACACTGTATGTTCTATCTGCAAAATAGACTTGTTTAGTCTGGAAACGTGGGGTGAACCTTAAAGAAGAGCCCCTGGCTGTCAGCCAACCAACCTCCAGTCAGCTGATGTTTTTCATTCGGAATCATACAGTACATTGTAGTCATCTCATAAGCCCTCTGATGGAAGGATGAGGGGCCTACATACTTCATTACTGTTTAATGAAATCCATCACCTTTAGTCACAGTCATTCAAAAGCACTCTGCTTGTTTAAGTTCAGAGCTTATCTTATTCGGATTCACTTTGTCAGATAAAATAACTTCTGCTGCACTTCCCCACTGCCTTCCAGGAACAGATAAGCCACTGAAAAAAAGAGGACTCTTTAACAATCATTGTAGCTGCAACAGGAAATCCTTGAAAGGTGAGAAATGATAATTGAGGAGGTTATAGACAGCTGGAAAGCAAGCTATCAGTTTGCTTGTTCTTAACGTAGCAAGTCCATTCTCTGCTCCATCATTTGAATCCAGGGTGTAAGTGGAGGCAGGATCTCATGACTATCTCATATATGGCCTGAATGTATTTATTTGTAAGCTGTCATCTCTTCAAGCACCACTAAATTTAAGTTTTAATTTTCAAAATAGTGAGATATCTTTTCTAATGGATGCTACAGCTGCTCAACATAGCATGTATTCTTAGCCATTACCCTCCTCTCAAGCTGTTCCTGGGCCCAGAATTAACCTGTTTGTAATTATTTAAGGTTAATGCATTCTCTGGGTGACAATACAAGGAATCGTGCAGTTTCGTGATCCCTGTTTTAAGCTAGCAAGAAATTCCTGCAGGGGATAATTAGGTGCTCCACACAGCCCCTTCCACGGTCCACGGTGTGGAAGTCGCACTGAAGTGGTGCTCTGAACATATTTTATTCTGTATCATAACAAATTCACGACAAGAATCTCAAGACTGAATCACTTTCACATTTATACCAACTCCTCCATCTGTCTGAGGACGCAGGTGGCGACCACGCTCAGCTCAAGCGCCAGCGTTCAGTGCTGCTAATTTATGGCTTTCGCTTGAGAGTGGAAGACATAACTCATCGGCTGGATTCATCCATATTTTATGTTATGTTTCAGTATTCCATAACTCCAAGCAGGCTTAGATGAATACTGAAATCTCCAGCAACTTTTGTTGAATAATGTGAGCATGTATCCGTGAACAAGCTAGAACACAGTGCTGGTTATTATAAAAGCATGTTTTTTCTGACACTTTCTTTTTTCTGGCTTTCACCTTACTGGAGACAGGCATTGTTTTAAAACAAGAGCGTCTCTTTGTTTTTCACGTGCAGTGCTGTAAGGGTGTTCAGGACTGTTGCCTCGAAGTCATTTTTAGAAGCTGAGACAGACAGGAACTGAGGAGAATGCACAAGTGTCTGAGGATCTTTTTTTTAATGGAGAACAAAGAGCCCATGGACCTCTGTGTTCAGGACTCTTGATCTGCACATGGAGTTTGTCTCTGCTGCATGGCTGTTTGAGCTCCTGGCTGTGAATCAGGCCGGCCTCTGTGAGTGTGGAGAATTGAATTGGCGTGGATGTTTGTACAGGGGGAATGGAAGACAGCAGGGGAGGAAATGCTAATGATCTTTATGGGCAATAAACAAGACATATATCTTCAGGCTGATAGATGCACATGACCTTTGGTGTGATTTAGTTACACTGAGTGAGTGTCTGGGGAAGGCTGATGTCAAAAGGTCTTTTAGCGTTCTGGAGAAGCGTAGATGAGAAAAGGCAGAAGTTGAAAAGACCACGATCAGGAAGTGTTTTTTCCTGTTCTTTTCTTTTCAGGGACAAAATGTTTATGCATCACTTCCAGTCTAACAATTCTGCTCATGCAATAGTGACTCACTGTCTTTCAGCAGCTCAGTGACTTGCCAACACCAGTGTGTCCCATTCAGATTACATCCAAGTCTCTGTGTCATTAGCCGAGACATTATTGATCGTTCCTTTTTGTCCCAGTCGTTGACCCCTGTCCGTGTCTTTGTGTGTAGAAACATTTTAACTGCTCAGTGTTGTACTTTGTGATCAAAGGTGAGGACATTTTTAAGGCGAGGTGGTGTGGGGGATGTGGATACCTCCTGCTGCACGTCTTAATGGACCATATCATTCCCGCCCTTCTTCTTGTTGTTTTTTTCCTTCAACTCCCATAATCCCTTTCTGCCACTACCAAGCCTGATGGTCTTTGGACCCGTTACATCAGACAGCACAATGTCTACACTACCTTTATGGGAATGGGAACTAGTTGTACAAACATTTAATCAATATAAAAAAGTTAAAGTTGTTGGAAATATTTAGACACTCTTACAAAGTTTGAGTTTTAGTTATACTTTGTAAAATGTCACTTTCATGCCTGTATGCTAGATACATATGACTACCAGCAGTTAGCTTAAACATCAAGCACACTTTTTTTCCTACCAACATTTTTGCTTAGATTAAACTATGAACCTGCCAATGAATGGACTGTGGATGTGCTAATAGGCAGTTTTTAATTTCCTTTAGACCCACGATAGCTGCTGTAACCTATTTTTGGCATTAGATCTAAGCTAGCTACCAGGCTACTAGCTGTAGCGGTATATAGCTAAAGACAGACAAAGTGTAGCATCGGTTTGTTATTAAAGAATATTTCACAAGATTTCAAACTATACTTCCACTACTACTCTATATAACATAGGATAAAAATCATGTGTTACATGTGAAAATGTCCATGTTTTCAGAAGATATCAAAGATGTCAGTTATACATTAGCTTTCTGTCCATTATTAACTACTCAAACAAGACTGCTCGTGACCCCTGCAAATATCAGCAGTACACTGAAGGATTTCTGCACGGCACTACTTTATGTATTACCGTATTATATATGAGATCCACATGTATTGCAATCACACAATTCTCCGTGACCTCTTGTTGTGGTTATGGCTCATGTTGTAGCTTTACCACGCGATCAGGCGCAAGAACCACAATTTCTAAGAGATTTATCTTTCTACACGCTTGCGGTGAACCAAATGGCATCCAGCGGGGGGATCTAACTTCAACCAGCCATTTGTTGAAAATAAGGCCACAGAACAGGACCACATGTTGCACAGTCACATGAGGTATACGTCGACTTGTAAGTGTTTGAATAGCAACAGCTTGTAATGAGTTCTACATGGGCAAGCTGTACTGTACTCAACAGCGCATTAGTAGATGAACGCCATTATGGTCTGAAATTACTTATTTATGTCGCCTTTCTTTTCATTAACCCCAGTTAAACGCACTAATAAACTATTATTGTCGAGTTTCCAGATTGTATCCTTGGCTGAGTTCTTTTCCTCTCCCATACTACTTTTCTATATCAAGACACCCGAGCTTGCCTTTACTTGCCCGTGCTTGCCTGCACTCTCTTTTGCATAGATTTGATGCTGGGACTTTAAAGTAATCCTACACTGCCCCATTCATCCAACTGAAACCTAAGCAAGTCAGGCAGTAGCTGGTTTTCCAAATTCATTATTTCCAGATACTTCTCAAATCATAAGCCCAGATTTCTCATAGCGCAAATCATTCCAACTCCAAATGCTGATAATCCCGCATTAATGTCCCGCCAGAGTTCAAAGAGTGCCATTTCTCTCAGAGCTCAAATAATATGAAACTACAAGCGCATGAAGTCCATTGATCTTGCTCTGATGCAAATTACATGGCTGACTGGCCACATGAAATCTCTCAGTGCAGTAAAAAGTTAAAAGGCTGTATTAGTACACAAAAGACACCCAAATTAAAACATCTGCTGGCTGCATGACGTCTGGGTGGTTGTACCGCCTGTTCCAGTCTGACGTATAGGGCAGAGAACTATTGCATGCAGATGTTTTAGGATGTAAAAGTTGATTTGGTAGTCATTTCTGTGCATTTGACTTCATGTCTCTATTAATAGTGATGAGCGAAGGGGGCTTTAAACTGTGAAATCATGATTACAAACAATCTTAATAATCAGGCAAAACTAGGTGGGTGCAGCTTTCGTTTTGCTTCTTTTGAAAAGTATTTGAAAACTGCATTTGCAAATGCAAATTCTCTTCTTCTTTTTAGTTGCAACTCGCGACTGAAGACTGACAGAGTGTCAGAGGAGCTTAACACACAGGAGGAGACAAATCCTAATCATAACCTCCATGCATCAGCAATGTGATGAGCACCTTTACTCCAGAGGCGTAGGATCCAAATATATGTAAATACACCACAGCTGAGTTTTCGAGAGAAAGAGTGTATCTGCACAGCATCTTCAACAGTGTTTTAGGATGTTCATTCATTTAACTCAACCCAGGTTTCAGGGCCCAATCCCACAAGTAGTTGGTGAAATTAGTTGTTTTGGTGTTACACCATGACGGAATAACAAACTCTTGCAGCTGATCTATGAACTGAAATGTTGTTTTCAGAGTGGAGCTGTGTTCCTGCCTCTCTCTCTGTGCGGCTACGCTGTGGATCTTTCAGCCGCCCCTCTCAGGGCCCCCTTCCCCTCCAAAGCCCTCCTACTCCCTATTGTTCTTGCGCTTGGTGCTTTGTTTGAGACCCTCTCTTATCATGTGTGCAGGCACCAACAATCCTATTTATAAACAGATACAAATCCCCCTTCCCCTAACTCAGCTTACTGCCTGACCCTGTAAAAGTGCAATATCAAATATAACATTTAATTTTTGTTTTTTGCTAAGAGGCAAACTATGGGCCCTGCCTGTCTATCTCCATCACATGCCACCATCCTGTCTTTACTCCTGGGACATTCCCCACTCTTTGCCTGCCAACAGCCCTATTTATTGGCCCTTTAAATGCGTTGTGGGAGGTTTGTGTGGAGGTAGAGCTGAGGTGGCCGCCCTTGTCTGGATGGCTTGTTTTATGGGCGGTCTGCATTCACCGCACAGGATTTTCTGGAGACGTTGCAGAGTTTAGCAGATGACAGAGCGCAGGACATACCTACCTCGACTTCCCCCTCAGGAATGGAATCAGCACGTTTGTAGGAGCGTACTCCCATTGTTCTTAGCTTCATCGTCTGCACGTTATTTATGTGTGTAAGGTGGTAGAGGGATGAGTTGTGTTAGCAGAGTGAGGTTATATGGAGGTGGGACTCCGTGTTTATAGTGAACACATGGAGGACCTCTGAACCACAAGGGTGTCATTACACAGTTTTTCTTACATCAGCCACATTTCCTTCACACCCAAAAACACATGACTGTAGTGCAAACAAAGAACATGCCTCTGCTCTGTCTAGAAACACAAACCCTCACCACAAAGTTTAACTTCCCTTAACTCCTAGGCCTGTCTGGGCGACATCTTGAACCTGAGTCTGCAGCTGTGCAGGAGGACCAGACGTCAAGCTTAACCAGCTTGTATAAGAAAGCCTGAATAAATGCATGGGCCTCCCTGTGCTTTCAATCAGATAAGAGTAAGTCCAGGGAGCAGGCATGGACTTCCCTGAGCATTCCTATCCTGCTACACACAAGGCGGCTTTTGTCTTCCGTCCATATCTGTGGCCCCTTTTCCAGTGGCGGCGCAGGATGCATGCTGTTTATTAGATGTAGAAGCCTTTATTTGCTTGTACCTCACTGGATCACACAAAAAGATAATGTGATTAGAGCCTACATCAACCGAGCAAAATGGACCACCTGGCTGTAGTATGCAACTGGCTCTTTATGTTAAAGGAACATATCCTTTAACATGTTCATGTAACATATTCATCTTTGTCATCTATGTAGCTATGCTTAACCTGCTGCAACTTCTCCCTGACATGCACAAGAAACAACATTGGACAATATTCAGTGTGACACTAAGACAGTGTTCATGTTTCGCAAATAAACAGTCAACCGGAGCTTATAAGGAGTAAATGTTCTTTACGGGACACAGGGAGAAACAGTGTCATTATTTTTGCAGACCTCTGGGCCATTTCTGACGTTCTACACCTGGTCACATTAATTTCAAAGAGAGTATGCTGCACAGGAAGAAGCCACGCTACTGCCTGCAAACAGCTAAATAGCAATTCATGGCGTCTTTTAGCCTCCCAGGATGAAATATGAGCTGTGCTGCATCAGAGTTCTTAATTTGAGTAAAACAAAACAAACAAACAAAAAAAAACATAAAACTGTGGACCCTGTGTCTGAATGTCTGAATATTTTTACAAGCCTCTGACAAACTTGATTTATGCAGTCATCAAAGCTGTATTTTAAATTCAAATGCTAATGGGGATCTTGACTGACAGTGTAGAATAAAATCAAGCAACAACAAAACGGGTAAACTCCATGTGGATGTGTAAATTATGACTAAGTCATGTAAGTCTTTTGTGCTTTAGTTTTCAAAACTACAGGCAATGGAAAGCGACCGTGTGGCAACCTCAGCAGCAGATAAACAAGGCCAATGAAGCCCAAGCCCAAGTCACTTGATGCTGGTTCCAAAAGTGAGTCTGGTTCCCGTAGACTGTCATGTTAAAATACCCGACGTTACAGTGACGTCTACAGCCTGGTACAGAAAAACACCTTAAAATCCTTATATAACTCACCCATTAAAAATACACTGGGGCCTTAAAGGTACATGTAATTAAGGTAGTGACTGTTTTGGGTGACACGTGACCAAACTCTCAAGTTGCTAGCCATCTTCTTCCGCGTTTTTTGTGCCTGTTCGCTTCATCCCCACTCACGCTTTTCTTTGCCCATATTTGACCGAGGCAGCAGTGCCAAGGTCTGGCAAGGTAATGATGAGCTTCAAAACAGCTGCTCAGGAATCCCATAGGGGACACAGACCACATTCACATGGCGGTCACGTATAGTCAAGCTCAAATTTCAAATACAAAGTCATAAAGACAGTGAATTGGACAAAATGTTATAGTGTTGAAAACGTGAGTCTCAGTCTGTCCTGTTCATATCAGAAATGCTCTATTCTGATTACGGTTTTGAGGAATATAACACACATTTCTTTAACTCCTTGTAAAATGTTAAGCTGGAACTATAACTTGTGATTTGAATTGGGGAAGTTAATGTTGGTGTAACCATAGCTATCATGATATATAGCAAGGGAAGGAGGACCCATGTGCAGGATAATCAGCCCAGAGAGGAAGGCAAAGACGCTTGGAGGAAATTTAATGACAACTTAGAAAAGCAGGAACACAAGGTGCTGCAGGGTTGGCAGGGTATCCAAAAAAAAACCCAGGTGAAATCCAGGAGCACATGCAGGAGAGAATTCACAGAAGTAGCAGCACAGAGGAAAACAACTCGAGAAAGGGAAAGGGAGGACTATATGAGCACACACGGGCAGAGGGGCTGACGGGATACAGGTGAAACAAATGAGGGTGGAGCACACAAGGAGAAATCAATCAAACACTCAAAGAGGGAAAAATACAGGAAGTAAAACAAGACATGGAAACACCAAGGAGGAACATTACAAAATACAAAACAGGAAACACACAGGATTACAACAGGGGTACTGAAAACGCATGAAAAACCACTCAATAGACCAGTTCCTTTACTTGTGCGTGTGAGTGCTCGCATACATGTGGTGTTTTCCATTCTTCATTCGACTCATTTGACTTAAACCAGCTGATTTCCATATGTGGATTCAAGTTTGCAAAGCTTTCTCCCTCCCTGCAAACTGTTAATAGAGATACTGTACCTGGAAAAGTAGGTCAGAGGCACTTGCTTAGGATACCTGTTTGAGTCAAAAAGCACTTTATTTTTACTCATTTTAAACTAATCTTAGATTTGTTTTTGCGCCTGTGATTGTACTGACACATAATCTGGGTTTTAGATCAAATCGAATAGCATTTAAGAAAAGAAACAACAGCTTACCACTAACTCTAACTTCTATATCAATCATAACTCACCTCTTACACTCATGCATGTTAAAAAAATATGTATCATTTTCATCAGTACATGTGCATAATGCAATCGCCCTGAAATGATAAGTGGTGTGTGCTGGGGGTCACCGGAGATTTTTTCTTTTCCTAATGGGTTTAATGGGATAATGGGTTTTTGCTCTCATATGTATTGATGAGGTCGGGGAGTCCAGGAAATCCCAGAGGAGGGAGCTGCATGGTAGATTCATGGATGCATAATTACTCAGAGATTCTGGTGTCTTGAAATGAACTGTGATAATGAGTAGACATGTTGTACTGAAGCCGCGGCCTTCTGAGAGCTTTGTCTCTCAAGATATCAGGATGGCAAAGGGTTCAGAATGTTCCAGCGTCCGAGTGATAAGACCGCTGGTTACGTCAAGATACGTCGATAGGGACCGTAACTATGATTGTGGCTTGAGCCGTTCTTTAGTTTGTTGCAATGAATACACAACTTTGACAGTTTTCATGATGGATTGTATCTTCATGGAAAGAGTTTCCATCCCATTAATATCTAATGTCATTATGCTTTAATTTCTTTCTCCACAATTTGACCTTCCATAAATAATGCTTAATTATGCCTAATGGTCTATTTATCAGTTCTGGCTGGAGTTTGACATAATATTCTTTAAACCACTTTAAACTTTACATGTGATTCAGCCATAGCAGTGCTTCGAGATATATCCAGATGCAGAAAAAGCATACTGCGGAGTGCAAATGGTTGTATGCTGTAACTGCCTCAGTCAGACATAACATTATGACTACTTTCCTAATATTGTGTAGGTCTCCTTTGTGCCTCCAAAACAGTTGCGACTCATCACAGAATGGATATGGGCCTCCTGAGGGTGTCCTGTGGTGTCTGGCAACAGATTGTTGTTAGTGGGGGCCTTTGGGTCCTATGGGTTGAAGGGAGGGGCCTCTGTGGATCACCCCACAGATACTTGATCAGTTTGGGATCTAGTGAATTTATAGGCCAGGTCAACACCTTGTGCTGTTCTTCATGTTTTTTGAGTTGTTCCTAAACCGTTTTTGTGTGCATCCCTGTGTCAGGCTGCTTCCTGCTGGGGATGGCTGCTGCCATCAAGGAGTGTCATTGCTATGGGGTGGGGGCGTCTGGTCTGGTCTAGGTGTGTGCTACATGTCTAACATCCACATGAATGCCAGGTTCAAAAGTTCCCCAATATTGTATTGTTACAAGATGGTCAATGTTAGGGGTAGGGTTAGTTATTTACTTGTGTCAGTGGTTTTAATGTTGTGGCAGATTGGTGTAAGTATAAGGGATACTTGTGGAATATTAAAATCTTAGTTCTAGGGTACTCCATCGTTAAACACAGAGCAAGCCCACTGCACCCCCTGCCACTTGTTATCTGTCTGTAGACATCTGTTCCTGCACAAACAATGAAATAAATAATGGTGGAGGGTTTTTTAGATACACAGATAGATGGCTGAACGGGCAGACAGCACCGCTTCACAGCAGGGGTTCTTCCTGACACGCCATGAACCCACCGCTCCTCACTTCAAAGAGAGCAGTGCATTCTGGGTTAAACTGCAGGATTTTACCGTTGCGTAACAACCAAGGGGTGTTTCTAGGATTTGAGGGAAAGGGAGGCCGTGCGTGTTGGTGCGTCTGTCTGTCTGGGTTGAGATGTGTTGAGCGCGTGGGTGGGTGGGTGAATGCGCTTGATCTGATAAAGTGCAGTCTGTCTCCTGTCACGTTGATTATCAGATGAGGTGGCTCCATTGAGGCTTTTAGATGATACGCAAACAAACATTGATCCTTCAGTTTCTATACTTATTGCAATGCTTTTCTCGTTTTAGTGGCGCATATTCAGGGTTTTACTCATCATCGTTATGTCTTAAAAGTGAAGTTTTGAATCTATAAATGAGCAAGAACCCCCCTTAAACTGATTCATATTGTTTTGACTTGATTTTTGTAAAGGCTGTCAGATAACCACACCAGCAGGAACGACCACACTGAAGACAACAGAGGAGTCTTCTGCCATGTTGTTGGTGGAATCCAGTCAGGAGTATAGGATGAGACAGTGCTGGTGTTGCCAAATACAAGGCATCTGGATTGTGTTTCATCCTGCTGGGGCCTGGCCCTCAGCAGATGGTGCTAGGCAAACAAGCAACAGTGATTAGAACCAGAGGGGCGGCCCTCTCACTTACTTGCACTCATTTCATGCATGCCTGTCGAAAGGCCAGTTTTAATAACACGCACCAATGGGAGAAGAGTGCCTCCGCACTGCTCCAGAGCTTCATCTACTGTAAATGCTTTTTTCCTTCTGTGTTTAGTATGAATATGCAATTTCGATTTTAATTTTGGGCAGCCTCTCCGCTCAGAACAGAGGCTGCCAATTTGTCTGCATATTACAAAAAGAAACCGGGACAGATGGTGTTGTATAAACATTTCGGGTGAACCGCTCAGACGTCTTTTCATCAAATTTGCAGCTAAGAACAAACAAGCGCGAGGCGACGTAAGAGTGAGATGCCACGAAGCTCCAAGCTGGCACACAGACTCACAACATCCCCTTCTTTTCATCCAGGCTGAGCCCTCGATATTACCGCGCATTAGCTGTGGATGGCTGCTTTGCACAGGGAGGAGGGGGCTGTCGCCGGGCTACTGTTCCACTGTTCTACTTCTAATACATGATGGCAGGGTGTGTTTTTTTTTTTTTTTTTTTTGAAAATCTCACCACATGACGTCCACATGATACAAAAACACGCTGCAGCGCTTACCCACAATGGCAGCGGAGTTTACTGGCTGTGTGGGAGCTGATGCGAGTAGACTGCGCAGCTGCCATGGTGGTCCCCAGGACGACAACAACGACAACAGGCAGGCTCTGAGCAGACTAAAGAGGTTCAGTGTGGGACTAGCTAAAGTCTGGCTAAGTGAAGAGCCTTTTGGCACGTTGAGGGCCATATGGTTTACTTAGCTGTAAAATGTCGCCTACAATTCATTGGCCTCTTCCTGTAGCAACATCTCTGTTCCTCTATTATACTAACAATTGGGTACAACGGGGTCAGAGAGTAGAACCAACAAGGAGTTACGACAGTTTTCAAGTGGCTATGTGGTCAGACACGGTGGACTGATCAGCCACAACATTAAAACCACTGACAGGAGAAGTAAATAACATTGACCACCTTGTGACAACACAATGTTCTGCAGGGAAACCTTTGGACCCGCCATTTGTGGATGTTACTTAGACATGTACCACCCACCTAGACCAGACCAGGCACCCCCTCCTCATAGCAATGACACTCCTTGATGGCAGCGGCCATCCAGCAGGCCACAAAAAAGCTGTTTAGGAACAACCTGGCCTCCAAAATCACTAGATCCCAAACTGATCAAGTATCTGTGGGATGATCCTCAGAGGCCCCTCCCCCAAAGGCCCTCACTAACAACATTCTGTTGCCAGAAACCACAGGACACCCTCTGAAGGCCCATGTCCATTCTCAGTATTAGGAATACTGTGTAGGTCGTGGTCATAATGTTATGCCCGATCAGTGTGTGTTTGACTAAGCATGGTTATTCATTCTCAGGACAAATTCTGTTGGTCCCCACTTATATTTTGACTCATGTGAATTATTTGCCAAGGCTCTCACCTGCTCTGACAGTCTGCTGTGTCCATTTCTGTCTTCAAAAGTCAAAGTCAAGATCACAGTGGACAGGAAACAAAACACGGGACAGCTGAGCCAGTTGTGAAACACTGTGTGGCCGGACAGAGTGGTGGGACAACATTTTGACAGCTGCTCCTGTCCATGAAAAAACACACAACTTGAAAGTGCCAACAGCCCACCCCCCCCCCCCCCCCACCTCCCGCCACTCAGCCCAACACACCACCACCGCCACCACCGCCGAGGGAAAGTTGATGTGACTTATGCAAAGATCTGGGGGCATGAGAAATAGGCTGACATTATACACTGCTCTTCTGACTCGCATACCGTACCCACAGGCCCCCGAGACCACAGGGCCTTTCTTTAGATTTGTGTTTCTCCTCTCTTATTCTCCGTTGGGAGGATTCCTTCCGTCCATTCCCACAGCCTCAATGCAAGGGTCCAGTCAGGGTGAAGACAGAGAGCCCTACACAACTGTACCTCCCACCCTGTGAACTTTGACAGCCAAGTTTTAAGGGTGTTTCAGTCACATGAAATTTTTCTAGCTGTACACAGGGAAAAAAATCTAACCGTGGAAGGCGTTGTCCCGTCTGAAAAATGCTGGAGATTAAATTTTTTCTCCTTGTATTTCACCACATCCTTTGCACTACTCCTAAAACATCCAATTAATGCGTTCATTGAGAGAGGGCGTGATATCCTTCATGTGGACTGACTGGAAACTGAATTACTGGCACTGAAAAACTGTCAAGAGAGGAAGTTCTTTGTGCTGAGCTCTGCTCCGGCAGCCAGAGTTTCCCGCATGAATCATAACACCGGTTCCACAAAGGAGCAGCAACTGTCAGGTACAGAACGCGCTCCTCGTCCAACAGAGTCTGGGAAGTGTGAAAAGTCTGCTGACCTCGGGATGAACCAGGAGATTTTTAGCTGCAGTGACTGGCCACATTCTCGCTCTTTCACCACTGGTGGCCATGGATACAGTCGTCTTTGTTTGTCAGCGGCAGTCAAAGACTTCAAAGGCGGTGCCGGGCGCGCTCTAGCTCCGCGACTGACCACTTGACCCTCGGACGCCCCGCTCGTGGAGAGCCAGGATAGGAAATGAACTAAAGATTACTCTGACCACAATCAGTCATCGGATAAAGAGGGGGGGCTTCTCACCAGAGGATATTAGCCTTTGCAGCAAGAAAGGAGAAGAATACACTGGGCACTCAGAGATAAATACCAGGGTGGTGGTCCTTCAGATTCAATTAATAGTGACTTTGGGTGGCATGGCGGCTACTTTGAAGAATTCAGACTCAGGCTGTGGTTTTTTCTTGCCTCTGAAAAGGGCAGCGGTGACAAGAAATGAATACCAAGAGGACTAAACTGCTCCGGTCAAAATGTCACCGTTAATGTCACTGATCATTGATGGCAATTGTGGGCATGCTTTGATTAGCAGTGGATACAAACATGTCCCTCTTGATGCAATCTTCTTCTCGTGACCTTACTCTGACAGGAGATACGGGAACGAATATTTCTTTGAGGGAAGGAGTTGTTTTTGTTTTTTTCGTACGTCCAAAAAGTTTGCTTGTGGGGTCGTAGTAAAAGTAAGAGTGAGTCACGGCCCATTATGACTAACGGGATGGGGTTCAAACTGTTTCATCAACGCCAGACTTCCCGCACGATCCCTAAATACAGCTTTCCTCGAAGTCTGACATATCGCTCTCGCGGCGCCAAAGCAAACAGTGCAAAATAAAAGAGCACACTATGTGGAAATACTCTTTATTTATTTCTTTCTTTTGATTAATGGTACCAGCTAGGTTGAAGAAATGAGCCATCTGAAGCTGGTGGAACAAACAACACGCATTTAACGTCTTTGGGTGTAGCTTTTATAATAAACAGGCCGAAAATATGTTGTTATTTTTTTTTCCGCGCAGCTCGCCCCACTCTAAATATGGCCGTGAGTTATGCGCGCGCTCACGCCAACTTCTTTTTAATCTCGAACCTTTACGATTTCACATCTCCTCTTTGAGCCAAGAGCTCCCTGCTGAACATTAGGTTTTAGCACCCGCTTCCTGTTTGCTCGAGGAAATCTGCCGCTACTGAGGCCGGCCTTGCATGTAAAGTCCTGCCAGGTAGCAAGCAGCAAATTACGTTGGCCTCCTTTCAAAGTAAGGGTACGCTTTAACACCGGCAGCCAAGTTAGGAACATTTAGTCTCCCCGTAAAAGCGTATTAAACCGACTGCCAAGAGAAAATGAATGTGTATATCACACTTTCCATAGACAAAGGAAAATACCAGGGGGGCTGATGAATAGTGTGTAATCTCCAATCCTGTAATTACTGCAAAAACTTGTTTACAAAGATAAATTCCTCTGCAGACATGGGTGTCATCAGTGCAACATGAAACTAACACGAACAGGAATCATTTTTTCCCCCCCTCACTGTGGATTGTTTGCGAGCTCCGAGTGAGCGCACGCTGCTAGGGAGGGTGTTTTGTGCCGTTGCAGAAATAGCCGGGGATGGATGTGCGTGTTTGAGACCAACTGAGCGAACCGCAGTTGGTGCGCTCGCTCGACTGAGTGGATAAACAGAGGATTCATGTGGACATGCCTTGCCACAATAATGACATCTTCACAGAGCCCTCTGTGGGGAGAGAAACGGCTCTGTTTCTTTTTAAGTCCCAGAATGAACCGTCTTTCTCAGACATCAAAGCGGCCTCCTCTTTAAGCTCCTGCCTCCTGCTCATGTTTTTGTTGAACCAACCTCTCATTGTCCATTACCACCAGAGTAAATCAAAAACAACATGCGTAGTTATCTTGATAGAGTTAAGAATGATGAAATGATCACTGGCTTTAAAGGAATCAAAGAGCCTCCCCTGGGCTGTTGTTGGTAACAGCGACTGGAAAGAAATCAGATGCTGTTCATGTGACAGCCTCTTGGGTTATCCCCAGCTGAAAAGGACCATACTGTTCATTATGTACTGAGGCACTGCACATTTTTGCTGTACATAATCTACTTACTCTAGAATTGCCATGACTAATTATACAGCTCAGAGCGCCATTAACTGTGTCAACGACGTAAAGGCTGAAAACTGGACTGTGAGGGCATCTACAGATGAGTAGCTGATCAGGCATAACATTATGAACACCTGCCTAATATTGTGTAGATCTCCCTTGTGTCTCCTATGGATCCAAAGGCGGAGTCCAGTGCAAATTCCAGTGCATGGGATCTAGTGAATCCCCTTTGGAGGCCAGGCCAACACCTTGTGCTGTTCTTCATGTTTTTTGAGTTGTTCCTAAACCGTTATTGTGTCAGGTTGCATCCTGCTGGGGATGGCTGCTGCCATCAAGGAGTGTCATTGCTATGGGGTGGGGGTGCCTGCTCTAGTTTAGGTGGGTGGTACATGTCTAAATAACATCCACATGATTGCCATGAAATACCTCTGCAATGTTGTGGTATGCGTCGACACAATGTGCAATTACTGAAGCTAGATTATAATTCTGCTTTCTACATCTACATCTACATCGTAGAATGTACCATACATCACAGCCGGGATCGCAGTTACACAGATGGCAGGATCTGTGATCGGTCTAAAATTTCACCATCCAACACTCTCCATGGCCTGACAACTTCAGAACACTGAGGACACGCAGATGCACGGGCAGAGAATGCTTACAGCTTTGTACCACATGCGTGGGTTCTGCTTTAAATTCAGGATATGGCGTAAGGTACATATCTGAAACAGAAGCACAAATCCACCTTTAATTCAGCGATTGCAGAGCATTTGTATCCCTTCTTTGTAGAAGTCAGCGTCTTGTCCCTCTGGATAGTGGGATAAAGCCACATTGACATCATGATCTCTGCTGCTCTCCTTCTTCACCAGTCCACCATAGTGATACCACTGACCATTTAATAAGGCGACTGCAAAAAAGGACAGTGTCATGCAATGTGGACAGCTAACTAAAACAGATAAACCACAATATGTGTTATTAACTTCAAACTTTCAGCACCATCGCTCAAAAGCCTGAACTCTCTTTCACCCTCAGGGAAACACGCTTATCAGTCAGCCGTCTCACACAACTATGCTACAAATGTGCAAACAAGCCAAATCTAAATTCTCTGCCCACGTTGAAATCTGAAATAAATAAAAATCTGACATTAACAACATGCGAACGCAACACTGTCAGTTTATCACAGTTTATCTCCAAGTTTGTTGCAAACAGTTGTCCTGATCACAGTGTGCCGCCTTTTCGCTCAGTCTTGATCTCACAGATGTGAGGGAAACGTCCATCACTTCGGTCGCAAAATGTGACCGTATTGCTTTGTGTCTCAGTGCCCAGGTTTGCTCCTGAATCAAACAAAAGTGAAACTAACTGGCATAGCTGAAGGTGACTATAGACTCCTCCGTGGGTCCCAAGGAGCAATAAAAGTTCTTGCCAGAAGCAGTGAGAGCAACAAGTACTTAACCTAGAGTTAAGTACTTGTTGCTAGCGTTAACTCCAAGAAACTGACTTAAACATCATTTATTTAATTTCCAATGTTGTATTCACTTTTCAGCACACACACACAAACACTACAAACACAGCAAGTTTGGTTCTTCAAACTTGTACAAGGCCTCAAGCATAAAGATTGCTCTCTCCAGTTCCACTTTTTCACAAATGGAAAGAGCCCAGAGAGGATTTTTAAACTGACGTCACCCGCAAGCAAGCTCACAATAATATTGTGCATGGGCCCTAGACTAAGCACTCCATAATGAACCCAACAAAGGTATTCCTGTGGTCAGTAAAGCAAGGCTCCTGTTTTATATCTCCTTAAATGAGTGTTCAGGAAAAAAAAAAAGGGCTGTAGTTGGCTGGAATCAGATGAAAACATTAGAAAACTGTCATTGTTGGAAGAACATGCGGTGTTTCCTGCTTAGCTACGAACACTTGGCTTAAGCTCGTTCCTGCCAAATCTGGGGTCAGATCTGGGTTTTTGGTTTCCCCTCTCGTTCATGTTAGTAATACAGTCATGCTATGAATTGTGGGTAATTGTCTTCTGCACTGCAGTGTACTGTATCTGCATAACGGAGGAAGCTTCATAGTGGTGTACATGCTGACGGCCTGTGAATGAGCTGCACTCCATCTCTGTATTCTGATCAGATGTTTGGATTCTGCGTCAAGCTGAAGGGATCATTCTTGAAATGGTTCTGGTTAAAAGTCTCAGCAAGTCACTGGCTCTGGCCTAAACACTGTCCTATTTGCATTCCTCAAGGGCAAGCTGTCCAATATTATCTATACTCACTCCAACAGAGGCCCCAGAGGCCACAAAGGACTTGCTGTGTCGGCTTCTTCCCACATCGCTTTTGCAAGAGGGGAGAGGCCGACTTCAGAAGTGTTTAATTACGCCACAGTGAAGCACGCACCTGCAGACAACAGGTGTTTAAGTCTTTAAACTGAATGGGAGCCTTCCTTTATTCCAAAGAAAATGTCTCAGGCCCTGCCAGTGTCAGACATTTATTACCCGCTATCTCTGATGTCATCACATTTTCCCTGAAATCCCAAGGCAGAGCATGTCCGTGGAAGCGCATCAGAAGGATCCATTCCTTTCATTCTCTGAGCTGGAACTTTAAAAACACTTTGAATAACTTCGTGCATGCAAGCAAGCAAGCACACGCCGGTACGGAGGATCATGCACGATAGCCCGGCTTGGCTGAATTGATAATCTGCACCATCTCCCGCGGCAGATGCACGCGATCCAGTGTCGTGACTAAACATTTGGCGTCAGTCTACATAGGAAAGCCGCGCACTTCCGTGTCAGGGAGTCTGCAGGTGTTCAGTCTTGTGGGAGGAAAAAAAAATATATATATAGAGGAAGGAGTGCCCGCCCGCGTGGGGGATCCAGGTTGAGCCGTGGGAGTAAAAGGAGAGGAGGCGGCCTCTACAGTGTAATATTTCCACACAGAGGATTAGGGTTGTTTGAGGGATAGAGATAAGACATTGCAGGATCAGTGTGCTGTTAAATGTATCTGCGAGAGCCAGCAGAGGAGCAACGGCAATGCAGAGGCTCTGCCAACATTCCTGGTGATCAACCAGCTAACGCCCCCCCACCCCCCGCTGCCAAAAGTAAAACTGATAAGTGAAGCTCACTGTAGCTGCTCAGACCACTAAACCATCCAGCAAGTAGTTATGTGCCTTTATAGTGAGTTTAATCCGAACTCCAGTAATATAATGCTATTTTCATATTAATGCATCGCTATTGAATCAAAAAATATAATATCAAACATTTTCTTTTGCATGTGAGTACTTCAAACCCACTCAGTGGCACACTTTTACTTGCAATGTTGATTTGTTGCAGAGCAAACTGTCCCCACTGCTGGGAAACGTGGCACAACGTGACCATTTGAAGGCTCTCTGCAATCAGGGATATACCGCCCACGTTATGGAGGCGAATGACCGTGAGCCTCAAGAAAATATCAGGCCGTGCTGAAGTCTCAATTTCCAGCGGATGTTGCAAACAATCAAAGGACCTCATGCATTGTACCAGAAAGGCTCAGGCTGCTGAGCTGAGGGAAGAATATGTGAATTCACAAGGACATCTAGTGGCTGGAACTGGCATGATGAAGGGACGTACTGTACGTGTTAGCCGCACAAACACTGAAGATTGTATTTCAGTGTCAGCGGCAGATGAAAGAGAAGAGGTGAGAGCTGTAAATCTATAAAAGACTCCCAGCTGCACAGAGACATTAAAGGACCGCGGAGCAAGTGCAGGCGCGTACTACAGAGCGTGACGTCTACATTAGATGACAAGATCCTCTCCACACCTGAGCCAATCTTCTAATTTAAAAAGTATCGACGAGGATTCACAGGCACTCACCGGGCCCTTGTGTCCTCTAGCTGTGAGAAATCCTAATCTATCACAGCGGCTCTTTGAGAAAGGCGGACAGTGGAGTGATTGTGTGGCGCCGAGGCCCCTCTGGCCTCGTAATCTCACTTTGAGCGGAATGAACGCTCCTGTTCCTCTGCAGCATTGCCGCTGTGTTACAGGATGCGTTTGATCTGCTGCCGAAGGGAGGTAAAATATTAAAGGTCAAGGAAAGCCATGGAGACAAAGCGCTGAGGGCGGGAGCACGGGGGGATTGAAGCCAAGGATGATGACATTGGAGGGAGGATGAAATAGACAGGTCAGTGTCAGTCTAGTAAATACACAGAATTCAGGTAACAGTTTGAACTGTAACTCATATCTATGCCACATATTTAAAATGCTTCATATGCCAGTGAGCAGACAAAAACAAGTTCAAATTTAAATACAGTCTTTATTGGGGTCATAGACATCTCCCAAAGGTATAATCCAATAAACAGCAACACAGGCATTTACAATTCAAGGACGAATAATTCACTTGTACAATAACAAATTGAAAGATTTTGCCTCTTGCAGATATCCTTCCCCCACTGTTGCCCTTAAATCTGAATGGCAGACGTCAAACCAAGCACTCAATTCAACAATATTTCTAAAATCACTTTGAATAAAATATGCCAGCACCAACAATTTGTCATATTTTCCGGATGCCGTCGTCTTTTCTGGTCTCCGTTTTCTTTTTTTTTCTTTTTTATGTTTTGTTTTGTGTTTTTTTCATGACGGCCAGCAAGAACAACAGCTTTTGTAATACGCTCGGTAGGAAATTAACAGTTAATACGATTACTTCACAGAACATTTGAAGACTAAAAGGCTTTCTTTGAATTTCAAAACCCACCGGAATAAATCTCAGCTAATACTGACCAGACCGCCTGTTTTACGGGCAGGGTTTACAATACAACGCTGTAATAAGGGGGAGATGCTTTGCTTTACTCAAGCAGAGAATGTGGAAAAAGGAGGTTTTTAATTTTTTTTATTCAAAATTGCTCTTGTAAAAATTCATTACGTCGCCATTTAGAAATGTGTAAATTAACTCTGCATTGTGATGCTGTTATAGATTTAAATATACAATATAATATATGCTTTATTTCTCTATATAATGTTTGTGAGGTTGCATTTGTCTTTGTAAGTAGCTGGGCATAAGTCCTGGTTTGAAAATAACACAGGAAAATACAACTGTGAACTAAATATCACACTTTTGTCCTGCTTTATGATAACCTATAGAGTTTACAGAAGAGATTGTGGGAGGAATTCTTAAATAAATTAAGAGTTAAATAGCACTATGCTGGAAAAAATCTACCTGAAAACTCTCTAAAAGCACAACATAAAGGCAAGTGTGTTCAGATGGACTCAAAGGATTCTCCGCGCTTGAACGCCTGATTGATCGATCCTTCCAGTGCAGCACACTCTCCAGGCATAGATTTTTTTTTGTTTTTTTTTTATTTGCGTGCTTCATCCTCACAGCTCAACAGGCTAACAACAAAGCACTACACAAAAGCAGCTACTGTAAAGTTACGTCACGATCAGAATGCTGTCGGTGTGAAGATTTTGGTGCTAAGTTCTTGCTATTTGCTACAGAGTTTTTCAGCGTTTCTTCACGACACATGCACTTTTAACGCTTTGCAATCGAAAATAATAGTAGTTTCTGACATCCATTAGAGAATCCCAACATTTTGATTGCGTATCATCTTCTGTATATTCCTTTCAAGGCTAAAATCAATAAACGCCATCGTGTGGTTTGTGTTTTTACTTGTGATGAACCAAGTTGATCCAACATAGGTTGGCCTTGTCTTAAAGGGAAACTATAGTTTTTTACAATTTGGAACTTATTTCTGAGATAAAATTCAATCGTTTACTCACCCATATAAGTTTGGTGTCAATTGGATCCGTTCAGAAGATATTTAAATCCAGTGGAGTGCTGTGTATATCCACACAGTGGGAGTGACTGGGGCACCGAAACGAAGCCTCTAAATAACACATCATTGCCACAAAACTTGTTCATTTCATCAATATTTTGTTATGATAAGCTAATGCTGTTCCCCGTTGAGTCCAGATTGACCTGTTATCAACATCCGAGGTCTGTAGTTTGACCTACTAGCCTCTGACCTGGATGATATCATCTCTGAGCACCGCGCACATCCCGCACACCTTATTTATCTGTAATTTGCTACTGCTAGTTTTATGCAACATGGCTCAATATTTTTCCGATTCTGAGGTTGTGGACGACGACTTTGTTTATGATGGACGTCCTTTACGTTTTGAGCCAACGTATACGGATGAGGAGCTTCCTGAAAGGAGGATGCAGAGGCAGAGAGAGGAACAGCTAGCCAAACAACAAACCGCTGCACGTTCGCGAAAACAGGTAACTCTGGACTCAACGGGGAGTAGCACTAGCGTAACAAAATATTGGTAAAATGAACACGTTTCGTGGCAGATAATGCGTTATTTAGAGGCTGCATTTCGGTGCCCCAATCACTCCCACTATATGGATATACACGGCACTCCACTGGAGCTAAATCTCTTCCAAACGACTCCAAATGACACTGAAGTTAGGTGAGTGTTTTATGCCAGAAATAAGGTCCAGGTTTTAAAAAACAGTAATTCCTCTTTAATATAGGTTTACCACGTTTACACTTTAAGCTACATTTTAAACAGGAAGGGCCACAGACCTGTGGTAAAAATGTGTTAGTCTTTTAGCTTTCTCTTTCACTAAATTATGTTTTTTTTGTTTCATCATTCATGAGGATGGACCAGGTGACTGATATTATTCATTTTGGAGGTGAATGAATTCTCAATATGACTAACAGATGATTAAAAGTTAAGCCACACTTTCTTTTCCTAAAGCTTTATAAAGTTCTATACCCCCTGTGACCCTCTACAGGGTGAGCCGTCAGAGAAAATGAATGAATGAATGAATGAAAAGCCTCTTTCTAAAAACAGAGTTGAACTACTTTAGACTGAAATCAATGCTTTTTAAAGTTCAAACCCTTCAGACTAGGTATTATGACACCAAAAATAAATAATCCATGGTTTAGTAATGATCCCAGCCTTTCAGTGACTGACACAGCTTTGAGAGACTGGCTTGTGTTGAATTTTAACTTCCAGGTCAAGAGAGCTGCTGCAGGTAAGGAGCCTTTCCCCAGCCCAGGTTCACTGCACTTTTCTCTTTCCCTCAAGAGATTAAGCCCCACAGCATGACACAAACTCAAACGTGCACAATGCCTGTAATGAGCCGGCATCGATTCAGCGTTCGGATAACAAAGGCCGTGTCTGATGTTTGATGGTCGCCTTGATGCTGGCTACACAAGATCATTAGCCGCAATTAGCTCGGATTTCTCCTAATAAACGTTTCTGGAGCTCTACCATCTGGTCCTGAGGCCACCCACTGCGCTGCACTCTGTATTATCTTCGGGGATGTCAGGGGGATATTTTTTTTTTCCCCCGTTCAGTTATGAAACATCAGGGTTTCCCATCATCTCTCCATAACTATGAAAGCACGGACAATTCTTAATATAGTTCCTGTTGCTAGCAGAGCAGAAGGAGCAACAGCAATTAGTAATTTCACAGTTTAAATGTTCATCTCTATAAATAAAGCAATTTGTCAAATCTGTTCAGCTTTTTTAGCTGAATTATTATTATATTTTTGCTTACGTCAACATCCATGTTTGCTAAATGTGGACAAAATAGCTATCCAAATGAAAATAAATAAAAATCTAAAATAATTAATGCTTTAAAAATGACACCTAATAGCTTAATAAGCCTCCTGGAAAAAAATAAAATAACTTTTCAGGATTTTTCAGATTTTTAAATCCTTGCTCAGTTCGAGCTTTCCTCTAAAAGCAGTTCATTGTTCAGCACGTACCCCCCTCACATGACAGATGCATCTGCTTTTGTCAATCGCTAAACCGGTGTGAAGGTGTGTCTATAGCCTCTTCAATGACCCATCATGAGCTTTGTGAGGAGCAATTTGAAGGGCTGAATGAACCTGAACTGTGGCGATTCCCGCAGGGCAGTGATAAGCCTTCCTTCTGCTGAACTGCCTGACCGGCCTTAAGACACTTTAGTCTCACAGAGCACAGTTCCCCAAAGCTGTGTGTTGTGTCTCCATGATTCCTCTCATGATGTACCAATTCTTATTCAGAAATGTTTGTTGGCCTCTCTGTAAACTGGAAAAATAAATGCATGTTCAGGGTTTCGCATCCTGGATGAGCTTCCGTGCAATTTATCTACACGATGTCGGTGAAGAATGTGAGAAGTCTCGACACCTGTTAAACTCCCCTGCAACTAATGAGCATATCTGAGGTATAGATTTAGACTTTGAATACTATTAGCTATGTAAGCTACTTCCACAAAATAGTTCTGAAATCTATCATATCAAAGATTATACAACAAAGATAACATTTACTCCATTACAAAAAATATAGACTAGTAACATTTAGGATCAACTATCCATTCAATTCTAAAATATAGTTTAACTGAGACAGCATAGGGTTGCACAGTGACAGGATGTTCACCTCCCAGTCAGAAAACAGCAATAATCTTCCATTGTCTTCCTTACTTCTTTTCATTTTGGTATAATTACAGAACAAACAATAACATTGGAAATGAATTTAAATAGGCTATTGTAAACATTGTACCAGTACAAAAGCACATGTCGCAAGACGTGGTCCGAGAACACCAACACAGGCAGCGCTGACAGGGTTTACTCCTCCTCCATCGACTTCTCAATCTCCTTCAGCCTGCGGACAAACTCCTGAGCCTCCCTGTCTCCGATGCGGGCGTCCAGCATCCTCATGATTGGCTTCTCTGGAGGGCAGAGCAAACAGATGACAACTGTTTCTACACCTGACACAAATATGTCTAGATTAAATGGCTTTTCCTGTTGTATTGTGGAAGTAATTGGAAACCCAGGCCAACAGCCTCTGGTCTTCCAAGAAACCAATATCATGTTTGTGTAAAACAAACAGAAAAATACATGATCTAGCTTAGAGCTATATGTACCGCTGGGTTTACTGCGAGATAGGTGTAGGATGACAGGCTGGACGCTCTTGCCAGCCGCTGAGGCGTTTGGTCTTCCTGGCCAGCAGAAGTCGCTGAGAGGAGCGACGGCTTCGCCGGCGAAGTCGTTGGTGGACAGCCAGTCATAGTCCATCACAGTGAAGGTCAAGCAGGCAAACCTGTGTCTGTACTGTTCAGGGCTGACATGACTGGAAGACGACAGTACCAAACAAGTCAGGCTGTGTACAGATATACATTTAAGGCACGTTTGTCAGACTGGAGAACCATGTTCATAGTTCCTAGAACTAAAAAAGAACCACATTTTTGTGTGTGTCTGCAGGAACTCATAGTTCTTAGAACATAGGGTCTTTTCTTAGGTACTTGCCCTGCACAAAAGAGTGATGTAAGTGTATGATAACTGATTCTAATGCACAATAAAGGCTCATTTAAGGTACTGTGGGCAATAGATGGAGCCTATACGAGTAGCCTATGCTGGTGCAAGTCATTTACTGTATAAGTGCACCACCCAAACGCTAGTTGGTGCTGTGTCTTTTTTGCCAGTCGTGTAATTTTTGTCTCTACTTCCTGCTTCACTTTCAACATTGGCCACTGAAACTTCTGGAACGTGAGACACAGAGGTGCAAACGAACTGGCACGGAGAGGAGGACCAACACACACTAAATACAAGAGATAATGAGGAACAGGTGAAACCAATGAGGGCGGGGCAGACAATCAAAACTGGCAGGAACACAGGCAGGAAGTGAAGTGGTCTTAAGACAAATGATGAGATGCCTCAGCAGGTCAATCAAAGTATAAAAGCAGAGGTAAAGTGTTCACCTGCACAATATTAACTACTAACTAACATTAGCATTAGAAATGGAACAGAACACCGAGATATTGACTAATGGTGAAGCCAATTTGTGACATTGTTGTATATCGTTGTATATTCAAAAGAACTATGTGACGTTACCAACAGCCAACTGGCCATTACATCAAATGAGCATTTTCGTCGGCAGAGTGAATGGAAAAAAGCCCATAAAGGTAAGTGGTTCTCGGGGGGAAGCTTCCCAGTAAGTAGCTACCCTTAGAGGCCAGAGAACAGTTTGGTCCAAAAGCACCTAGTAAGTGAGACGAAGAGAGGGAAAAAGTACTTACAAGTAAAAGAGTTCATCGAATACTGGGTGAAGCGTCTTCAGTTTCACTTGTGTGCGTTGACTCTTTGCCATCGGAAAGAGGTGATGAGGACAGAGCTCAACTATGACGAAAGGGTCACTCAGGCCTGAAAAGAGAGTCTATAAAGTCAGTGAAAATTCAACCTGAAAAAAACATCCTGTATTCAGTTCAGACTGTTTCAAAGTTTTACCGTTAGCATCCAGTGCAATAATATCTGCAGCGTGTAGAATCTCCACTGTTAGTCTCTGCTCCGGAGCATCGTAGTAGCACTTGACGCTGATCCGGCCGTAACGTGTGTGTTTGAGTGTTTTCTGCAACATTGATACAATTAAAATGCAAAACTCAACCGATTTACCCACCAACACGAAGGAATCATTTTTATCAGACCTTTGATAAAAAATGGTAAAAACATGTCCACGTCAGTGTTGCATTACTTGATTGCGTTTTGTTTCTCAAGAGTTCAGGAGAAGGCCAATTTCCAATCAGAGGATAAAACAGTAAGGCAAAATAAGACAAAGCATTGCGCTGCCCAATCAATACTTCTCTTTCCACTTAAAGGGGCTAAAATTGGATTGTCAGTCTGGCAAATTGAAACGCACCTGGTGGGAAATCTTCTCCAGATAGTACTGTTCAATCAGCTCAAAGGAGGAACACTTATTCAGCCTGAGCTCATCATCTAGGACCTAAAGCAGCAGATGATGGCCAGAAACAGAAGGAGATAAAAGACACACGAGGACACAAATGTGACCTTCTCATCAGGAAACTTGGACTGCGAGACGCTCTACCTTGTACTCTCCGCTCTTCATGTCTTCCAGGAAAAGTCCTTCTCCTTTAGCATGGAAGAACTGCAGAAGGGTCTAATAGAATTTAAGGAGGAAAAAAAAGAAGCTACGACTCAGTTCATTTACGCGGCTAATTTAGATACACTGAAGTTTCAACATAGAGGGAGTTGTTGTTCACACAAACAGCATGAGACCTCTGGCAAGAAAACATGATAACCGTCTGCCAAGCTCGGCCCACTCGTGTGACATCCCATGACTTCTCATGCAAATCCATCAAGTCTCCTGCCAGCTGGTTACACTGGCGTTAGAATATACATCAGTTCCCACATCGTCACTTAGAAGAGAACAAACTTGAACTGAACTTCTGGCTTCATGTTCGTCTGATATATGCTAACGACTGCGCGACAGTAAGCATGCAGCGATAAGTAAAGAACGATGGCAACTGTAGTAATGATGATGATCTTGATGACTGAGCAGACACACGTCTTTTTAAGCAGACTACAATTCTCAATCAAGCCAAGCAATGGAAAAACACTGACTGACGCCGTAATCACTGACCTCCACTGTGTACTGGAAGCGGTTGTAGAACTCCACCTGAACACCCCTGTTTTCAGTGACCGTGTCCAGGATCATCCGAACGAGCAGCTCCCACATGCTCTGGAGAACTCTACCAGGCGCCAGACACAAAGAGACGCCCACACGTTTGTGTTTACCAGCTCTTCCAATTACACCCCTGTACCCTGAGCCACATGTACTGTATATTTTCACAGATAATAGCTTGGTAATGAATGCTTGTAAGTGGCGTAGGTGTTAAAGGTTATTATTAATGTTGCAAAGCTTGCATTCGTACAAAAATCACAGCGTTTGATTTGCTGAGCTGTCACTCACACCTGGTGCTTCTTATTAGAATGAGATCTCATTTAAGAAGTGGAATCCAAGGATATCTGGGTTTCTTTGACACATTTCACATCTCTTGCGCAGCCGGACTGAATGACGGGTCTGCCGAAACACCTTCAATCAAATGTATGCCGCATTATGCTCAGATATTTTATCATTAGCTGCTCAGGCACACTGGATAGAAATGATTAACGATTCAGAGAGTGGCACACTGTGACTCTGAAACCTTGAACATAATTTGTTGGGTTCTTATGATGTACTGAGGATGATTCCACACAAGTATAAGCCCCTATAAACAACGAAAACAGCAAGAAACTACCATTTTACTTTGTGTGAACTTACAAAGTAAGAGTTAAATGCTGCTGTAGATCTGGTTTTAGTTCTTCAAACCTGATTCAGAATCCTCTGACGGAATTGAAAATACCTTGTCTGAATTTTCTCTTGTCTTGACTAAAAAAGTCGTATTTACTAGAGGAGAAAAGAGTAATTACCTGGTCAAAGTTTCTTTCACAAGGTTTTCAACGAGGATGACCATGGTTTCTTGTAAGTACTTCATGAGAGGGGCCACGGCCTAGAAGAAAGTGCACACATTTAACACACAGTGAGACTGAAAACCACTGACACTGGAATGGAGACGGTGGACGGACAGTGTCACGTACCTCGTCGTTGTTGATGGAGTCTGGAGACAGGCTGATGTGCTGGATGTACCTCCGCAGCTCAGGCAGCATCTGCACAGGAACATTCACTTAGATCAAAGCAGACATGCATTCAAGTACATGCATATACATGTGCACTTGCGCCGTATGCCTGTACAAATGCAGGAAGTCGCACTAGGTTTGTGAGAAATTATAATTCTTCCTTCACGTTATCTGCAATCCCAGACCACACCATCCAAAAGATGAAGAAAAGAGCATGAAATTTATAGATTTATAAAGGTGTTGGAGTGTAAAAACCTTATTTTAGAAAACAGTTTCATGTTTAGTAATGGTGATAGTAATGAAGTCCATAGAAGCTTCATTCGGCAGAGATACAAAAGTGTTCACCTTGTCGGTGAGCAGCGCGATGAGACGTTTGGCTTCTCTCTGCAGGTCCAGGTCCATGTTAAACAGCTGTCCATTCAGAGCCTTGTAAACCTGCTCCTTGCCCTCTACCCCGCAGGACTCCTCCATGGCCCGCTCCACACCTTGCCAGTCCAGCTCACGGGGCAGGTTACCCAGGAAAACGCGCACGTGCTCTGTGTTGTTCAGGGCAATGCAGAGCTAGCGGGGGAAAGCGAGGAGGAGCGAAAGAGGAGAAACAGAGGGTGGAGGTGGAGAAAAAAAAGAAGGAAAAGAAGCAGGGCTACAGAGAAGTGGAGGGATGGGATGCAAGTGTAAAAGATTGATAACGACAGGAGGCATCTGCTTTGTATTTGTGTGTACACATGTCTGCTCTCCTGCTGAGCCCTTTGTGTTGCCAGGGAGAAAACTTCCTGACATTTTTGACGTCAATGCGTGCCCTACTCCGGGTCTGTCTTGCTACAGGCGTTACCTGCACTGTGAAGCTCTTGTGGTCTCGGCCCAGCTGGTTCCTCTCAATCTTGCGTGTGATCATCTCTGAGTAGCAGACAGCCTCGCTGCAGAAATTCTGCAGCAGATCAAATGAGCCTTGTTATAATAGCACAGTACCAAGTTTCCTTTTTCTGATTCTGCCTGGTAAAAGCTTTCATAAATCATATGTGTATAACTGCGTGTGCGCTCCTCTCAGTGTCATGTTTGTATGGGAACAGGATGTGAGTACGTGCGGCAACACAACAAGTGGCACTCACGTCTGTCAAACGAGTGACAAAGATGAAGGCCCCCGCAGAGTCTGGCCAGGCCAGCTGGTGCCAAATCTCTCGTACCTGGCTGAAGCAACTTGTCACTTCCACTGCGGAGGAGCTGTGTTTGGCTTGATGCACAGGTGCGAACTGTTCATAAAACATATTCAAGTTTTTGTAATGAGAAAGATTATGAAGATATTTCATTATTTCGACACCCATTTCTGGATCTTCAAAGTGGAAACTAGCAACATAGTCCTTATAACATGAATATATTTAGATATTTAATATTGAAAATGTCACTTGCTACCAGGTTTTAAAGAATCCCCACCTAAATTTCACTTCTTTAAGTCATTTTAAATGCATGCATTAAGATGGCCTGTAACGTTCCCCAATAAATTTGTCCATCACTGGTCTATACTGCATTTTAACTGCATCTCTTTAGAAAATCTTTTGACACAGTGGGCAGAGAACTACCCTCTAAAGAAGGACATCACTTTGTCTGCATTATTAATGCAGACAAAGTGATGTCCTTCTCTGTAAGGTTGTCTCTTTTTGTGCTCGTTTCTTTTGCGGGGTCCCCCAAGTGCCTGTTTTGGGTCCTCTCCTGTTCAGTTTGTATGCACTAACCTTGAGGCAGATCATCCTTGAACACGACACACATTTGTGGATGAATTTCCATGAATGCTAAAAACTTGTCTCCCGCACATGAATGACTTTAAATCAGAAGTGCTGGCCCCAGCACTAGCAGTATTAACAATTTCTCCTCTGCTTTATTTTTCCTCAGCAGACTTCGAACAGGTAGTCCATGCTTCTCTCACATCTTCTATACTTGACCATGCACTTAATTCTGGTGTTTATGAGACCATATCACCCTAATTCCCTAAAATCTCTTCACAAGGATCACATAAGGCTTATCCTTAATTGATGTTACTAAATTATTATGTTTTTTCGTATGTATTAGATTTTATTCTAAATCACTTTGTAACTTTGTCTTGAAAGGTGCTGTTTTATTAAGTTTATTATTACATAACAGCATTGCAGAAACCAGTTTACATTAATTTCATTTCATTATTTACCCGAAAGCATTTCAAAGGCAGACGCTTCTCACCTTATCTGTTTCCACTGCTTTACAGATCCTGTCACAGGATCTGTCGTGGACAATTTGCAGCCACTTATGAATGGAGGACTTGAACCAGTTATGAAATCCCGTCAAAGCCAGCATTTTAGCATCCCTGTTAGAGGAGAACACACAGCCTTTTAATGAACTACCGGCCACTAGTCAGATGCTTTCATGCTGCTATACGAAGAGTCATTAAAGCCAAACTGACTTGAGAGGCAGAAACTCCCGAAAGCCTTTGAGGATTTTCAAGGACATGAAGAGCTCAAAGATGGTCTCTCCCATTGTCTGAGTCAGTCTGGAGCTCTCCTGTTCGAGAGTCCCACACACCCTCTCCATCGCTACATTTACATCATCAGCTACCTGTCGGATGAAAGTATGCGACTGTGTTCAAGTACCAGTGCTGGAGTTAGCAGCAACAACAGAGGATGACTCAGAAAGGCTTTGTAAGACACGTTTGAAATGACTATTCACATCATTTGCAATAACACACCTGTTTTTCCAGCTGCCTGTACGATATGCTGAAGAAGTCTACCTTCACCGCACTGCGAGAACAAGCAAGCAAAAGATGAAATGATGCCACTCAAACAAACACATCTGTATGTCTGCACCAGGTAGCACAGCACTTCGACACTGTGTTTCTTAAGATGTACCCCTCTGCTGCTCACTTGCACAAACTTGATATTCACCTGTAGAAGAGTTTGTTGTAGATATTCTGGGCTCTCTGAACGTCTGCACACACAGCATCAATCACGTGGACCAGCTTCTTCAGCTGCTCCTCCAGAGTCTGCACGGTTTAAAACACATGAATACTCAAGTAAGGCGCCGCAAAATAAGATCTAATGATTTGTGTCATTAGGAGTTTTTCATTAAGCCATAACGCCTTACCCCGTCCTCTGGTTTATATCGCGCAATCAGGCCCTCGTACCATTCAGCCGTTCCTTTCTGTTGAAGTCATTAAACAGGGTATAAATGGGTTAAAGTAAAAGTTTCTTGTTGCGAATTACATGTTGTTTACATTCAGAATTTCTCATTAAAACACACGGTATGTATATTTAAAGCTGCAAGCTATTTCTGTTCCTGCTTTATTACCAACAATACCGAGTATATGCCATAGTATATAATACACAGCTTCACTATGTACCTGGACCATGAAAGACCTGTTGTCATGATGTACACGTGTGTTCTTGTGCTTATGCTACTTACTGCACGCAGCAGAGCATCTCAACCAAGTGATCAAGACGTTCATCTACGCTGTAGCACCTCTAGTGGTCAAAAACTCCATGTGTTGCCTTTAATTGAGTTTACAGTAAAGATAACATTCATTTTATTGCACTTTTACGGTTACCTTGACAGCAGTAGTGATGTCCAAATGCAGCTCATTTCGAAGGGGACATGCAGTCTTGAACGCCCGCATGTTTTGCATGTAGCCAAACCCCCTAGCATATACAAACAGGAGAAAACTATTACGATAAAAGACTGCTATCAACCCATCACATAGTAACACGTTGTGCTTTCAGTTTAGTAAGTAGGAAAGCTATAATCAAAGTAAATTATTTTCACTCTAATTTTATGCAGGATTGTGCATTATCCGCACAGAAGAAGAGAGATACAACTTTAGCTGTTAGGTGAGTCACTCTGTGTGAGCGTGCATCTCTGAGAGGTGTCGGAAAGATCTCCCTTGAGGTGCTGATCACTGGGCAGAACCTGACTTCCTACAGAATTAGTTTCTATTAAAAGACTCCCACAAAGAAGTCCACCACATGAAGTTGATAATTAGCTGATTTTACTGGCTGGCATTTATGTGAGATAGACTCTCACTTCCTTCTTTTGGTCGAGGCTAACGAGAAGTTCACGTCTGTTGTTTTGATCCGGAGCAAAGTTTCTGTTAAATTTTGCACGTCCAACGATCGCTGGATTTCTGGTTATGGTTCCCCCACGTTGAACACATTGCTCAGTGGCAATGCATAAATTAATCAGCGAAACAAAACATAAAAAGTACACTGTGCATATCGTGGTCTCCTGAAAAAGAATGCTTGTGATTTTGGTGAAATTCTGTGCAAATCTACATGCTTTCATATGCACATTAATTTCTGAAAGGGATGTAATCCTTTCAGATTTCAGGGAATTTGATCAGTGATTTCTTTTGTGGAATGGATAAGGGATACAATATGTTATGCAGAGATATGCTGGCATAAATATCTGGTAGTTTTCAGCTTTTATGCAACAAAATGTTGTGAGGAACAAAGAAAGGTTTAATATTTCCTTTGACATGAGTAATGGGAAATGACAAAGCTATTTCCGTCTGAGTAAGAAAGCCAAAACTGCTTCCTCCACAGAGTGTGACTGTAGTCTCTCTGTGTCTGTTGGGGTGAAAGGTTGGTTTGAAAGGCTGCTCTTGGTATGGGAGCACGGCTGAGTGCGTGATGTGATGGTGGTGTGACTTTACCTCAGCATGAGCTCGTAGCGTGTAATGGCAGCGGCGCTGGTGCAGGGGAAAACCTGACGCATGTTCTTCATCAGGCACAGGCAGTGCTCTGTGTACAGCCTGAAGCTGTCTGACAGCTGCCTCTCCTGGACACAGGAAGGGCCCTCAGTTATAGCTTCCACTGGCTGTGAGACATTTTTGGCTGAACCAAAAACCTTGATGAATGTCAGTGAAGAGCTGAGCTAATGAGGTGACTGCTCCTCGATGATGAAAGGTTTTTATTCCTACTGGGAGACCGATGATGGAGAACCTACCAGATCTCCACGAACAGCGGGAGGGTCCCACTCTGCATCGATGGTCCTCAGGAGGCGTAGCAGCAGGGAGTAGCACACCCTCTGAGTCCGATGGTGGCTGCTGTAGCACTGCCAGCGACTACGTTAAAAAATAAATAAAATAAAAGACGCACCTTCCACCTGACCCTAAAGCTTTTATATTTGATTTGGTCGATTTTTATGCCACCATTTAATACTCACATAATAGCCTGCTGGAGCGGTGAGAGATCAGTTTGCACAGCATGGTGAGTTAGCACAGTCCATGCTGGAGGAGAAACCTGCCCATTCCAATTATACGGCTCTCTCTATAATTAAACGTGGAACGCTTCAATGTCATATCAGTCCTACCAGCGTAAGAGGAATCAAAACACTGTGTTTTTTGTTTGCTAAAATGGCATACTATCATTAAAAATGATTATCATTTTGTAAACAAAATGCCTCAACCAACAGCTGGAGCAAGAGACTAAACTGAGCTAACTAAAGCTGTGAATTTTAAATCAACAGTCTGGAGGAGACTCACCTTCACATGAGCATGCTCATACTCCACAATCTGACTCAGCAGTTTCTTGTGAATAGAGACGTTTGTGTCCTTCTTGGACAGCGTTGTGTCTCTCTGAAGGTAAAATAAACATCGCAAGTTGCCCACGTCTTCATGCACACACAAGAAAGCATAGCGAAGAGCTGCTGAAGTACTCGAGTTGTACTTGAAATACCTGGCTGGTGAAGAGCTTCAGAATCAGGTGACATTCCCCCTGAACTTTAGACGCACTTGATCGGGGCTCTAGCTTAAACCAGGTGTCGTAGCCAACAACAGGGATCTCCTGCAAGAAGGAAACCATAATGGTTACACAGGTGCACCTTTAGAAATGTTCTTCATATCGAGTCATTTATATATTTTCGATTTGTCGCAGTAGCTCAGCACACTGACGAGAGAAACACTCACGTTCAGAGGAATATTGATGCATCCGAGGAAGTCATCTGCGTTCTCCTCAGAGCCTGAAGATGCAGATCCATTGGATCGCACTGACTTCGCTATCTGCTTAAAATACCTGACATGAAAAAGCAGTGTGCAGGGGGGAAAAAATGGTGAACTTACTCGCTTCCACAATTTTATGATCCTTCTGTCCATTGGCTATGATTGACATCCTTAAGGTTTCTCATTAGACTTTCCAGCTAGTTATAACCTTCTGAGACCTGGCTGAACTCCCTGTGTTCTCTGTGTGCACAGCTTTATTGGCACTGAGATTTTCTGTATGTCAGTCTATCAAAGGACAAATACCAAATGAGCCAGTAAAACTAACGAGCAGGCCCGGCTCGGCTTCGGCACAATTTAGCGGCAGGCTTCTTTATTCACAAACACCAACGTCTTGCTTCATTCGCATGGAAATGATCCACTGATTGACAGGTTTAATAACTCATCTCTGATGAATGAAACGCGTAGCTCAAGTTCTAAAATTGTGTCCAAAACCTTTCAATCAGTTGCTCATCAGAACAATAGAAAAATAAGCACGTCTTACCAAATATGATTCTATTTGCGTCATTACTTGAGTTGTAATCTGGAATTACACAGCAACCTGTACTTTATTCTACCTGCCCATTCCTCGAAGTCCGCTGACTTCATTGAGCTTTTTGCAGGCCTCGGCCACAGATACGTCATCGTCGTGATCCCTGAAGAGAAGGAGATAATTCAGATGTTAATACGATCTCTCATTTCCTCACCAAGCAGAAGGCGATTAAACACATCCTGATGTAATTCAAGAGCAGCGGCCCCCTTCTCAACTTTGATTAAGTCGGCTCTTAGAAATTTTCATTAGATGCAGAAAAGGTTTGTGTGGCATACGAATAATTAAAACATTCTAATTTAAAGCAGCTAATTCCTTCTACGTGTTGGTAATGTTCACACTGAAGGACTTAACATTAATGGCTATTCAGCACTTTCAAGTGTTACAACAACCAGAACAGGCTTCTGTCAATGAATATTTGATTAATCAAGTGATCTTACCATATGTCCAGATGTAAGAGGTCATTGTGAACATCATCTATTTCACTAAAAGACAAAAACAACAATAAACAAAGAAGAGATCAAATTATCAGTAAATGATCTTTCTCATGAGTAACATTTCCAAGGAACAGTTCATTCCTTTAGTGCTCCTTTCACAGAAATGATAATGTGTTGCTCTGGTCACGTAACTAACAGCTCTGGGCATTAGTGCGAAACAAACGAAACCGCGAATCCTGCAAGTGACACATACCGCCATGTGCTGTACTTTGAAAAAGGTTAAAGTTTGACTCGTTTGCACTCACAAGACAAAGTGCTCGTCCCACACCGGGTTGAGAGTCTCGGGCTTGACCTCGGTCACCTGGATGCACCGGGCGGGCAACACCTCCTTGGTGCTGGAGCGTTTCTCCAGCTTCTCCTTCCGCTTCCTGAAGCTGAATTTCCTCTCCTTCTTTTCCTCGGTCTCCCGGGGGCTCTGGCCCACCAGGATTCCCAGCATGCAGTAGGGGTCGCTGTACCCTGACGGGCCACAGGTGACGCAGAGAAGGAACAGCTAATCAAGTACTGTTTCACTGACATAGTTCATCTGTGTTAGGCCACATATACATCATTGAAACGTTTTTCATTAACATTTTGCAAAGAGTCAATCCAGCTCCATGTTATTTCACAGTTCTTTCATGCTGTAAGTTTCTCACCATTTGCATCCTTGGCCATCAGATTCTTTGCTTTCATGACAGAAACTCTCAAGGAAAAATTGGCTCGCTGTAGAAAAAAAAATGTATATCTCACTGAACGCAGTGAACACAATCAGGCACATTTTATTTGACATGACTCTCTTGCAACTCCATTTAAGCAAACCCCAGCATGCGCCGCAGAGGAAAAATGCAGGGAATCAATTTCTTGTTTGTGCTCACTGTGAAAGTCACGAATTAGAAACACTTGATGCACCACTGTTTCAAAAGAGCCTCCAGTTCTTAACAAGGATATTGGAAAGGTCCCTGGTGGTAAAGTAAAAGGTACAAAATCAAACAGAACGATGCTTTTGGGTGTCTCTGACGAAAACAAAACAGAACAAAAAGAAAAACATCTTCAAGGACATCAAGTCCAAGTGCAGCTCTCCGGGCCATGCTTTCACCTTATTACTACTGCAGAGCACGGACTATGAGCATGAGAAAACGGCAAGCGCATTAGAACGCCACCTGTGGCTGCACAACTAAGGGTTTAATGACGCCTCTAAACCTGCACTGTGACCTCCGAGGGAGTTGTTTCGGTTATGTGTTGTATTGAACTGAAAGGACTGCAACAGTGGTTACATAATGTTTCCTTTAGATTGCGCATAAGCATTATAGAAACAATGCTGTTGTGTTTTGTACAGTTTAAAGCACTCTTCGATCATCACTTATGTCTTTATTATAGTATTCTGCACACTACTTGAAGACAATTTAAATTTGCATGAGTCGTGCGTTATGGTCAGCGGGAGCTCTTCTTCAGAGTTAGGTTATTGTAAGCGGTGCGTTTTGTACGATCTTTCATAATTACAGTTTTACTGGAAACTGTCGGAGGAAATAAAAGCTGCCCAAAACAGTGGGGTCTGCCTCCATTTGGTTTTATTATTTTAGATCTTAAAGTTTTCAGTAATGTGGACCCAAACAGCATAATAACATGAACGGAACTTCTTTCTCGGATTTCTCTCGTTTTATGAAAAAAAGACTGTAACGGTACGCGGTATGGAAATGTCTCACCTTGGATTCTTGTACTTTCTGCAGAATGATGTCGTGCTCCTCCTCACCCATATCGAACACCTCGGAGAGAAGGACGGTGAATGAGAAAGTCATTTTAAGCAGCAATGACCTATCTTAAACTAGCTTAAGTGGCCGTTTCCGTGACTGGAACCAAACAGACACGAAATTTGCTTCTCCAAGCAGCAAAAACCCACATCGCTGAACTCCTTCTGCCAGGACATGACCTGCAGTGCAACACACCTTGAAAATAAGGCGCCCACTCAAGTAAAAAAACAAAAACCCTCATCTGAATGAATGTAATATGTAACAGCTGAATATCAGTACACAGTGTGACTGCATGGGCTTTGATGTTTAATCAGTTCTGAGCCAAGAGCATCTGCTCCGATTCTTACAGCCGGCTCACAACAAATAACACTCTCTATGAGGCTACCATCAGTGTTACTGACTGAGATTTAATGGAGCTCAAGGAATGCAGTCTGCTTTCTGATGTCCCTGAAATGAATTACACTATAGATAAATGGACGGATAGATAGATACCTTCAGCAGGTAAGCAAACAGCTCGTCGTCACTCTTCACGTGTTCTGATGAAGCCACTCCGACCCTGTTGACCACCGTGTACACAGCTTCCTCATAAAGCAGGTCCAGCTACATGAAAACACACTCTGTTTAATAACCACCTTTCAAAAATAAACACCTTCTGCTCGGCTGCACGTCAAAAGCAGGGATAAAAAGCCACTACTGTGTCGTTTCTGCGGGTTTTAAAATGCAATCCCTTCCGAAACATGGGAGAAATCGAAAAAGAAATGCTCATGATTCACCTCCGTCCTGCTGATTCTGTCGGGGATAAAGGCCTGGTCCACGTGTTCTTGGGGTGGCGGCACTGTGCAGGCGCCTCTTTGGCACTGTCGGGGGACAAAACCGGTTTAGCCAAAAGAAAACCAGCCTTCGATAAAGGTCGTGTTGATGCGTAAGCTGTGTTGAGTAAGAACTGGACTGAGGAGTAGTTGAGGTCATTGTAAGAGAAGCGACCTACAGTGATTTCCTTTAGTCTCCCTTCCAGTGCAAGAAGGAGTAGTTCAACTTGTCAACAAACCCCTGCATTCAAAACTGTACTGAAGTGAAAACTAGATTTCTTTTATTGATAGAACATTCATTTTAATAAAAAGCAAGGGGCGCTCAGGAGACTGTGAGACTGTGTGACAAGCAGAGAGCTTGAAACATCTCTCTGTGGCATCATGACTAGTCATATAGAACCAATCAGGTCATCAAATCTGCGTCCATAGAGAGTTTGATGCAAAAGGAAGTCTCTTAAGATTGCATCACGGCAGGTAACATTTCCAACTCTTGCTGTCAAATTGCGTGCTTCCACAGTTTGTGTACTATTCATCGAGACCGGGCCTTTAGGAATAAAGATTGACTTGTTTGGCCACACTAGCAGACTGAAATCAGCTTTTTCAGATGAAGGATCTCACACCAACGGTGAAGCGTGGTGGTGGGATTGTTATGGTGTGGCGATGCTTCATTGCCCCGGGGACCAGGCAGCTTGCAGTCACTCGACTATGAATTCTGCATATATATAAGAGATGCTTGAAGATAATGCGAAGCCATCTGTGCGGAAGCCGAAGCTGAAGCAGAATAATGATCCTGAGCGCACCAGCGAATTCACCCAGGAGTGGCTCAAAAGGAAGACATTTGACACAGGCGGTGCGCGCAAGAATCCTGAAGGAATTCTGCAAAGAGGAGCACTCAAACACTGCTGCAGGATGGCAGAGGACTAAAGGAGGCTGTACCAGCTTCTCCTGCATGAGCCGAATATTACTTCTACTGATATTTAAGAGGTTTAAAAGAAGTTTCTCCTTCAATAGTGTCAGTGAAGTCAAAGTTTTGCTTGTCTCTGTATTCCAGTTTTTAATGTTCACGTGTGTGTAAGTGAGAAAGTTAAAAGACAATAAACAAAGGTAGCCTTGGTAAAGATGTCACAAGATAAAGCTCAAGGTAAAGAGGAATAAAAGAGATTTTAATTCTTTTTCAACTGAGCCTCATTCCGAGAAGATATTAATGACTCGCTGCGCAGATATTCCTTACGCACAATCAACAGTTTGCTTTCTCTTTTACACGCCACTGACAAGTCATCGAGCCGAGCTCTCTCCGCAAACATGTTGATAAATCGGCGCCGCTCAGCTCCGCCAGTAGGAGGAACTGAACATAGCCGCCGACGGGCAGCTTGTCACAGCTGAGCTTCCAGTCTTCTGGGCACCCTCTCTAACCCAGTCCTTCTGTCAACAGACGTCACAGTGGCCATGGCGATGGGCTTGAAAGACGGCACTGTATATGTACTGTACGTTTGAGTGTGTAGAAGACCAAAAGGTCGAAGTTGGGCGGGGAGTTACCTCAGCCTGTGCGGCCCGCATCATGTTCTCCTGTTTCTGCAGGATGGCGTTCATACGCTCGAAGAACTCCACGCTCTCCTCTGAAATCCTGCCAAGAAGAGGGAGCAGATTGACAAACGATCATCATCTCTAAAAATAAAGATGGGGGGGAAAGGGTGGTGAAATGCATGTTGCACTGTATGGACACATCATCTGATCAGTTTAACTTCAGAATATGTTTGGACAGAAATGAAACCCAGCAGGATTCAGTGACATTGGTGGGATCGTGTTTACAGACATTTTGAAGGTGCGTCTGTCAGTAAAGATGATCCGCTACTCTATTCTATATCAAACACCATCTTGTGTCAAGCATTAAAAATATAAAATCAACATGTCTGCACTCCGCATGAACCATGTTAATCTAGTATGAAGAGCAGCGCTGTGTGCAAAATGCAAATTATGTTTTTCTGCTTCTTCCAGGTGTGAGTGAATCCCCGGACTCCCGCTGGCCCCAGTTGTCATGGTGATATGGGCACATTCAGGAAGAGAGTAGCTGGTTGAACACCTTGGGAATCCCCACCACCACCACCACCTCCTCCTCCTTCACCCCCCACATCCTCTTCTTTCCAGATCTCTCAAAGGGCGTCTTCCTCCCGGCCTGTATGGAAATTGCCGGCAGCTCTGATGTGAGCTGTAGCGGAACCATCGCCGTCAGCCGTGCTGTCTGCCTGTGAATCCTCGCCTCAGCCGCCGCCGCCATCCCCACCCTCCCAGCTTGAGCCTCTTCCATATCTTTCAGGCAACCCCATCGCATTATGCAGAAGAGCTGTCCACAGAGGCCCTGACACGTTCCTTTATTAGCGTCATCGCATCACAGCGGGCGTGTGGCAGCCCATCCCAGCACCCACTGACTCTCACCACGGTTGGGAAGCGGATGGCAAACCCATGAGCTATTGATGGAGACTAATGGCAGCCATGCTGGGAGGGTTGGTGGAGCTTTTCAGTGAGCACAGTCCAACTTAAAAGTGAGGTGCATTTTGGTTTGGAAGATGGAAGTCTTACATCAATGCCAGACTCTTCTGTAGAATTAACATTTTGTGATACATATATATATCAAAAATGACTGCTGGATTGCTTGTCCTGTCTAATCAAGAGTCTAAAACCCAAAGACATCAAGTTAATATCATAAAAATATTAAGAAATCCAGCAAAAATTCTTATTTATGAAACTATATGGTGGCTTTTAGGCGTATTAACTTCAAAAAATGCTAACTGTGTAAGTTAGCATTTTTGCATCAATGACTAGACTAACTCCCAGCCTCTTCTAAATCAAACTGATCTTTAACTCCTCAGTCAGCATTTGAAAGCCAGCCTCCACAAAGTGGGTCTACAATCTGTGAATGACTCCACAAACAAAGCCCGTGCCACTAACAAGGGATTGGAAGCTTTGCTTTTTGGAGCTTACAGTTTTCATTCGCACATTCGGAACAAATAAGCTCCGTTTCATGGAAAGACTTGTGCTTTGAGACACTCAGTTCTCCTCACATCCGTCTCCAAATCTCCAGGGCGTTCTCGTATCCAGAAATCTGTCCCATCTTCTGTCAGTCAGCTGGAGGATTTGTGCAGGCAGTCTGGGATCTTCCGTTTTTTTCTCTTTCGTTCTCTTTTTGAGCAGAAATAACACCCAAATGATTCAAATGATTTAAACAAGAAAGAAAAACAAAAACTACGCTAATATCCTTCAACCTTTCTCCCCCCCCTCTCTCTCTCTCTCTCCCTTTCTCTCTCTCTCACACGCCCGCAGAATAACAAACTGATTTGATGTTGCTAGGAAACAAGTCAACTCCTTTTATTCTAATTTATTTTTCAGAATTCATTCAAATGCCTCAATTATGTTGTCCTGTCTGGAGAGTAAATCAGACAGAAAACACAAACACAAACACTGAACTTTTTCTGTCTGTGTGGGGTGTTTAAACGTTGCCGACTGCGTGTGCGCGGGTGATGGCAGCCCCTCACTTCAATATAATATGGCAGCGCATACATAGTAATTAATATTGCAGACATCACTGTCATCTGCAGCGTGAAAAACAATGCGACGTCTGTACGCATTCTAATAAAATAAGATGATTTTTTTCTAATCTGACTCATGATGGTTGTCAATGCCTAATACGAGACTACGGCTGCTATAAGAAATAAAGATCTCCATGACAAGGATCCCTCTTAATGAATCACACAAGACTTCGTTTTACTCTAATTACACATTCGACTAAGCGACAAAACTAAACGCAGGTGGAAAGGCTTCGGCGTAAAGATGCAATCACCACGGCTCGGGTTCAATCGCTCCATTCAGTAACATGTGATGGAAACAACAGTCTTTCAGATAATAGCAGACAGAACAGCTGGATGGTGGGAAATTATTTCCAGGCTTCACAATTGTGTTTCGCAGTTGTGAGACGCACATTGAGACAGTGAGTGGGACAAAGGCCAATGGAGGATTCTAAGTCAAACCAAGGCCAGCTTTGACATGAACATCTTTCATGATTCCTAACTACAAGAGAAGAAATCAGATCGTATGTTGTGTTCCAGTATCTTTTATCTAACTCTACAGCTAAAGTATTGCTGAGTTAAAAAAAACAACAAAAAACTTCCTGGACACATATAGTGGCTTCTTCAGAGATCAAATGTGCAGTATATGTCTGATAATGACTAAATTGGCTTAAGGGAATGTGTGTTCCAAGGATAAAGGGGTGTAAGTACACAGAGCTTGTGCCACTAACAGTGATGGGGCAACAAGAGAGGAAATTCAAGGAGCTGTAGCGCTGATAGGCGCAAAAAAACTTTTGGCCAGGTGAAGTGGGCATGAACCAAGTGGAGCTAATCTCAACTCTGAGCGGACATGATCGAGTGGAAGAGCAATGGGGGCGTCTGAAAACCCCATCCACATATGAAGCATTTTATTGGTCCCCCATTGCTCTGTAGCTAGCAGTTGGTCATAGAAGACACATTCCACTCAGCATGGTGATTTAGGTGTTAGGAACCCAAGTCATGGACAGGTATTTCCTGCAGTAGGTGCAGGGGAAGCGTTTTTGTGTGCATCACAGGAAAATAATCTGTATCAGTTGCTCCCATTGGTTGTCTCCTCAACTGGTTCACCTCTAAAGTGAGATCAGTCAGCCTGGTTCCCTTGGAGCTACTTGAACTTCATTAATGTTTTATTGCTCCACTTCTCCACATAGCTGCTTGTCTCTTCATGTGTGTGCGTGCATCCCGTGATACGGTAGCATGACCTAAGCACGGACTTCCGTTTGCCGCAGGGAAACATTAGCTGCGACTTCTGATCCTGCTACCAGACGTCTGCATTTGTCTCTTTTTCTTTCCGTGTTTGGCTTATTTAACTCAGGACATCGGTGCTGCAAAAAATATAAAAGGATTGCCACAGCAACAAGAGATTCACTAGCGACAAACTGTCAGCTGCAAACGATGGCCGGGGATGTAGAGCACACACAGGACGATGTCAGATAGTAAAAACGTCACATATACACATGCTTCACATTCACTTGCTCCTAATGATAAGTATGAGATAAAACAACATGTGTGCTATCAGCAATCTACCTGTTAAGAGTACATTTAATAAGTGTTAAAAAAATAATAAAGTGGGACATAAGTGCATTTGTTGTTCTCCTATAAAGTGCCACTCATATAAAGCACTATAGCAAGTGCAAAGAGTGGACATTTTGCAGTTATTGCATAATGTATATAGAAAAAAATGCATGTAGACCAAAAAAACACAAGAGACAACACTGCCCTGTACGCCTTTTAGCAATCCAAGATGGCGCCACCTAATGGTCAATCAGCACTGACAGCACGGCCTAACCAGAAGCCATCTTTTAGTGACGAGACAAAAGATGACAACTACTTTTCACAAGTAAAAGTATCTTGTGAAAAGTGTGCCAACAATGTTACACGGCTGTCGGAGCTGAGTCTCTCAGAGCAGAGATTGGTACATGCTAACAACTTTTTACCTCTCTGTGTGTACTATTTGCTGCAGGGAAACACTATCCAAAACTTTCGATCCTGCCACCCACACACAGTGCTGATAGCGGGCTAGGAGCATCAGGTGATGGAGTGCCAGTGTTTTCATTTTTTTTCTTTTTTTCTTTTTGTGCTCAGTTTGTTTAACTCCAGACATTTGCGGTGTGAAACATACAACACAATTACCTCAGCAGGAACATTTGCTAGCGATAAAGTGTGAGCAACAACTGAAAACCAAAACTGGACTGATCCTGAGTATGGAGTAGACTTACCAGCTCAAAACGGTACTTTATTTAAGTGCTTGAGTAAAACGTACTTTGTTGCTTCCCACCCCTGGCTGTTCATTCCCACTTACACTGCTCTGCTGCTCTACTCTAAATGCTGCAAAAGTAACAATATAAATCTTATTTTCTGCACTATTTTCTGCACTAGGCTTCACAAAATATGAAGCCCACAGCTAGTGACAGAGAAGAACTCCCGAGCGAAATAAGCAAACAATAATAAGACCAAATTTACATTTATATATGAATTCCTGTTGATTATACTGTATACCCAGTCAAACTCATCCCTGAAAGAGTCTTGAGCACTTTCTGAGAATTAATAACCAGCACACAGAGAGGTAAAAACAGAATTTGCTCAGCTGGATTACAAGGTTCACCTCCAGTGTGCCAGTCTCTGCTCTGAGAGAGCTCTGATAGCTGTGTACACTACTGGGTCAACAACTGTGGATGGAGCAGCCCACATCTACCCAGTCATTTGCAAATTCTCCGTTAAATTGAGAGTGCAGGCAGGTCAGCAGCAGCAGTCTGAACGGATAACAAAGATCAGCAGCCTGCCTCTAATGATGAGTGCTCAGGGGATGTACATGGCTGAAGCCCAGTGGGAAGGATGTAGCACCTTGGAGCTAGCATGGTAAATGAGAAAAAGGTGAGATACTGATTCTGTTCAAATCACCCCTAAATGAAGAGAACACAAGAAGATCGGGTACCGAATTTTTTAAAGTCAGTAATATATACTGACACTGCATGCAATTATATTTACATTAAGTAAAATTAGATTGTGCAGTGTGCCAACAATTGCAGCGTTAGTCTTTTGAGTCCAGAACTGATCAGTCTCCAACACAGCAGAGGTTATCTGCCATGTTAAAAATAGACGCGGTTGTCACTACAAGTATAAGTTCACACTGTGGCAGCAGCCTGCATTCAGGTTGCTATAGAAACCTCAGGTTCATACTATTACGTTTGGCATCAGATGAAGCTTGAAAACAAGACAAAAAAAATAAATAAAATAAACACTTTCCAGTTCTTACCTGAGCCCCTTTTTGTGTGGCAATGAAAAGGTCAAAAGAAAATCTCCAGCTGCTCGTTCAGTGTTGAAGTGTATTCTTACTTACAGCCTGTAGCTACTAATTTGTAACTAAGTTGCATTAAGTGACAAATGTAATATCATTCCTTCAATGGCCATTTGCCTTCTTAGTCATGCTGGTTTTGGTTGTCTTTGCTAAAATGTCTTGGGAGACCTTTGTCCAAAAGGGAGCAGTAAAACAGCCCAGACTGAAAAAGGATTCAGTTTCTGTTGTCATCAGAGAGCTAACTGAGCAAAGGCACTACTGCTTGCTCAGTTTCTAGACACTAGCAAGGCTAATGCAGCTGTAGCCGCGGCCTATCTCCACTGGATTGCTTCTTACTCCCTTGCTGCTACTCTTTTTCTGTCGTTTTAAAGGATGGATTTGGCTAATAAAGCATAGTTTGTAATGGCTTGCTTGCATCGCAAACTAACTGTGTTTTACTGTAGTTCCAGGAAGAACAACGTGCATGCAATTCAAAACTAAAGATAGCTGACAACGGACAAAGTGGTCCTTTAAAAGACACATTTGGACATCAGAAGCATGTGATGTAAAACTAATATACAAGAAAACAACATTTGCGATCCCCTCAGAGCCTGTCTGTGCATGTAATAGCCTGGCGGATGTGTCCCTGGGGGAGCGCCAGCTTGTGAATGGCCTTCTCACCGCAAGTCATAACTCTCGAATAAATGCCACGCGATTAAAAAAAAAAACTGTGTTGACAAGAATTAATGACATGTGGCTGCTCGCTTGCATTACAAACTATGTTTTGTTGTGGTTCTTCAGAGAATCAGTGACATCACTGGTTCCAGGAAGAACAGCAGATTTTCAAGTTCAGGCCAAGACACACTCAGATCACTAACAAAAAACCTCATCACTATTCACGTAATTCAAATAAATAGACATAAAGCTGAAAATCTGCACAGTGGTCATTTACAAGAGGCATTAAGCCATCAGAAGAATGTGGCGTAAAACTGATGTACCAGACAGCAACATTTGTGATCTCCTCAGAGCCTGTCTGTGCATGTAATAGCGTGGCTGATGTGTCCCTCGGGGAGAGGCAGCTTGTGAATGGCCTTCTCACCACAAGTCATAACTCTTGAATAAATGCCTCACGATTAAAACAAAAAAACAAAAAACAAACTGCGCTGACAAGAAATGATGATCGGTGGCTTCGACCGCCACATCCAGGGGAAAGTAAATGCATAACAGACACAAATTATTGCTTTTGCCACTGTTTTGCAGAGGATGTAATTATCTTTCTGGGCTACCCTGACTGCACTTTAATTTTCTAAAAGAAGATTCTCATTATCAAACTTATAACTCGTTCCAAATCGCGTCAATCAAGCAAATTTCAACTGAATCCCATTTTCAGCACCACTTACCAACAGTTAAAAACCGGGTGAGTGCAAAGTATTTATAGACAAGAAATTCAAGATAATTCTGTCTGACACGTTAACAGTGAAACAGCACCAAAGTATCACCAAGTGTCTGAAAAATTTTATGGACGGCAATAAAAACCATCAGAACCGCATCCTGGTTAAAACCCATGAAGTCATTTGTGATTGTGTGCATGTGTGAACAGCAGTGACTCACCTGCGAGGTAAGGGGTCGGGACAGTGTGTGAGGGGGCTGCTGGCGGTCGGAGGCGGCTCCCTCCGGCTCCTCAGGGACTGGCTCCTCTGCACCTGCCTCAGCACACTACTCTTCAGGTCCAGCAGGGTTGTCATGATGTTTCACTGGCAGAGAGGACACAAAAGAGCAAACAGCAAGACACTGTCACTAAGCCGCAGCCCCCTGGATGATTGACAGCGTCCGTCTTAGTGAGGAATTCGCAAGCTGAATTCTAGGGAACACAGGACACATCTCGCTCCTGCTGTATTCATTAAACTATTTGTTTATAGAAATACAATTGGGATTCTTTTGGTTTAATCAGCTGCATAATCACCCTTGTGCATTTTAAACATGACTGTACTCAACGGTAGATGTGATCTATTTCTGTTTGCCGTGGTTGCAGGGCGTGCAATTTATCCTCCAGCTTTCAGTCTGGTCCGTTCAGAGTTAATCGGCCCCTATTTTTGGGACCTCACTTAGTCCAAAATATGCAAATGAAGAAGATTTGCTAAGCAGAGAAACGCGACAGCTGCATAATAGCGGTGTCACAAAAACAAAATGAATGAATAATGAACTGAGCGATAAGTAAAAGCTAACTTTAAAAAAGAACATTTTAATCTGAGACGGAGTCGATCGTCGTTTAAGATCTTTTTATATGCACAGTTGAGAAGTTTGCTAGTACTAGTAGACTAATTTAAGTACATCCAGTAATAGGTTTTGCTCCTGCGCGTGCAACAACACAACAAAAGTAGTTTTACTCTCCATAATTAAACCTGCAATAACTGTTACTGTTAATTGTACAATTTACATTTTAATCCTGTTAGTGAAACAGCAAACACGTAGCTGGCATTAATTACAAATTTGCCACGTTCGACCAAGTAATTTTAGAACATCTAGCGGCAGGGGAAACATGGGTGTTTTTTTAATTGTGTGGTTGGCTAAACATCAATGCTTCAACGACTGATACAATTAAAAGCTGAAAGCTCCCCTGAAACATTCGGGAGGCTGACAGGATTCTGAGGCACGTGTTAACCGCTTAATAAATCTCATAATAGATCTAACTTTACACATCTCACTGTTTGCCTCTTTGACAAAACATTTTCAGGTTACACTAGCCAAACAGACGGTCTAACAGATAATATATAATATATATTGTGAAATAAGTTAAGCAGCACCAGTTCTTCTATACACAGGTATGCTGCTTATAGGCTGTATGGGCTGTAGATCTTGGAGAACTTGCCACATCACTGTTGTTAATTTACAGTGTCTCTATACTTTCAATTTCTTCTGTAACGCTAGACTGACTGTGATTTCAACATCGGGGCTCTTAGGAACACACCTGTTTCAACACTTATCCTTCATATTGAATGACTGGTCTTGAATTTGATTGTATGTTTAGGGTCGTTAAGAGTGAGTTTGGGACCCATTAGACGCCCTGCTGATCGTATTATGCGAATAATAAATATAAAAATTTACATCTGATAAACAACTCTACAGTCTAAGGCCTTTGCAAATTTGTTTCTTCAACACTTTCAGAAATATGCTCAATTGAAATTTGTTTTCCAACCATAGATTATACAATGATGGACGGCGGAAACTGCTCCTCGAAAGTGAAGCCAAAGCAAGTAGAGCTCCCCCTGGTGTCTGGCTGCAGTATAGGTCTTAAGCTCCACCCCCTCCATGTTAGTGGATGGGACTAAGACACGAAAATACACGAAATAAACGTTGAATTGGGATGTTTTAGGTATTTTAGGTGGTTAATATAATACTGATACATATTCAAGTGTCCACAAGTGTCAAGTTGCCACGCCAACCAGTCTGTGAAGCCATCCTGTAGGGCTGTGAGAGTTGGAAACAAAATAATAAATAAGTGCAGTGTATAATCCCATATTTCCTTATAAGTGTTGGGGGTAGAGCAGAACGCAGTATTAATTATCACAGCTCCACATGGCTCCACTCTCTGACTGTACTGGAAGCGGGGACGCATTGTCCATTTTTACATACAGTCTATGGTTCCAACTCTCATGTCTTCACAGTGAATACTGTTTGTAGCTGGAGCCAGCAGGTTGCTCACTTAGCCAACAGACTGAAAACTAGATTGAATTAGTTGGTTTTTGAGCTCTATTGTTTGGAAAGATAAATGAACTACGGAGGTGCTGGTAGATTTTGTTTCCTCTAACAGGTTTTCCGATCCCTTTTTCTGGTCCTTGTTTATAGAAAAGTTAGCCAGCTGCAAACTCCGAGAGCGGTATCAATCTTCTCATCAAGCACATGCTTAATGAATTATGTATTTTGTTCAAATTCTGTGTTCACTAATTTACCTTTTAAAAATCTGGCTCACTTTGAGAGCATCAAACTGAAATATCACACTAGAACGTCAGAAAACTACCGTACGAGACACAGTCCACAGGCTTTACATTTAATGCACAGCATTTAGTTAAATCACCACTTTCTTACAGATTTCAGCACTTCAACAAGCAGCTTTTTCTGTCCTCTTGAACACATGCAGGTGTTATCTAAGCATCTGAAGAGAAAGGTATTCTTGAGTTGTCGTGACCATGAAATTTTGAAAAATGAGACTATCTAGCGACCTTTGGGATATTGGCACTGTGTTGCTAAGCAATTCACCGAGACTGAGTAGGTCGTTCTCAGAGCCACTTCACATAAAGTGAATTCTCATTTTGGCTTCATGGTGTCTTTAAAGTATAACTGGATTATGTGACCTCATAACTAATACTGTGCACCGTCATTGCTTGAGATAGATGAGGAGCCAAAGACTAAAACAACCCCTTGTGCACTAATGATTCCCAGAGCTGAGTCTGCAGGTTGTTTGCGCAACAATAACGAAGGCCACATGATTATTTCTAAGCGTAATGTCATTTTTGTGTCAAATAGAAACGTCATTACGTATTTGCAGAATCTACTTTTTATTAGGAGTTAATCCTTTTAATATCAACTTTTAATATTTAATATCAAGCAGACTTCTACAATATAGAAGTCGCTCCCTAAACCCTCACAGGAACACAATACATTTATTAGCTGCCACTTTTTTGAAGCAGAGCATCGACTCTCATCATCATGGCGTCAAGACTATTTACTGTGCGCATTTGATTTAGCATTTCAAGTCAAAAAGCATGACAATTGCACAGTTGGTAATTAATCACATACGTAAATGTCAGTAGCTCGTGCATTAAACACCCCATGTTGCTCACGCATCTGCCTAGCAACTGAGGAAGAGACAGAAGCTTGTTGTCAAACCGAGAGCCTCCTTAACTGCGTCCAATCACTTTTGTTCCTGCTTGTCCAATTTACTCCCTTTTAACTGCGATGTTCCTATATATGGAACTGTGATACAGTCTCCACCTGGGTGACTGGGGGGCGTTTGTGAGACTCGCAACAGTCACTGTGCCACGAACAGCAGTGAAAGGAGAGGAGACACTCCAAAATGATTAGAATGACAAGGACACAACGGAGAGACGGTTTGATTGACGGAGAAGTTGTTTCAGAGGAGAGTCAGACAGACTCTGAAAGTCAGACACTCTTTTCAATAGTTGACAGCCAATGTCTGCACGTCTATGTGAAGAAGAGGCAATGAACCTCGGGTTGAAAAGACTTTTCTAGCAGCAGAAGACACAATAGGGTCTTACTAGCAAGCTGTAATAGAGGACGATTAGTTTGGTGTTTTGTTGGAAAGAGATTCTGAGCTGATGCGGCTCAGTTTACTAGCAATGTTGATTTCTTTTTTCTTTTTTTTTTTGGATGGCACTATTAAAGGTTGCCCGTTTTGAATTACAGTGCTTAAACCAGCTGGATACAGAAAATGAAACGTACGTGCCTGTGTGACTGCCATCATTCAGAGCTCCAAGCCAACTGCACGCAGTCGACGTTCCAGCTCTGAGAGAAGCAGAAATTCATGGTACAAGTTGCATCATTAGCAGAGCCAGAGGACAGTATGCTATTGATCCAAGAGGCTGACATCTGTTATCCACTTGGAGTATCCCCACTTTACTCTTATTAGACTTAAGTGTCAATGCTCGTTCTCTGTCACATATCATCAATGTGTCATTTGCAAAGCACCCCAGAGTGAAACTCTCAAAATTTACTCTACATCCACTTCCCATATCGATTCTTAGATAAGGTGTAAACCTAGTTTTCTCAATCAAAGTTTGTGGATGCAAATAAACATTTCAGTGACTACTCTGAGTGCCTGTCTTTGCCCAAGTAGCTGCTTAGAAGATGGATTTATTTTTGTGTGATCTTTGAATGCCACAGCAGCAGTGTAGCTGGAAATATGTCACATACTTGAGGGTATATGTTTTGACACAGTTCTTACCTCTGGCACTGAAATATTAGGTTATATTTAAACTCCTGTCTGAGCAGAAGCCCTCTGATTTGCAAAATATGTCATAATCTTCCTAGCTGCTTGACACTTTATGACTTTTGATTTGTGTCTGTGATATAGATACCCAGAATCCCAAAACAAAATCTGTTTGGATTTGGTTTATGTCACTATCATAACACTTAGATTAAAATGATATAAGGAGTTGGACCTCTCTAGAGTTAACTTTCAAATGATTAATAAACTATGCATTTTTGGATATTGTAAGAATACTTTTTCAGTAATGGCATATTTGGTCGGCTCCTGTGCAATTTCTCAGGTGAGATAAATTGGCCGTGGTGTACAAGTGAGAGGATGTTAGATGCTCTCAATCATCTGATTCATCACATTTTAGGTTCTGCCATAGACTGTATATAAATATGGACAATGTGTCTCCACTTCCTTTCCCATTGATCAAAATGATGATACCACCTTTCGAATTTGAAGCCAGAGTTTGCGCAGTACGGTCCAAGAGTGGAGCCGCATTATCAATGACGCGTCCACACTTCCGCTAAACTTGCTTGCGTTTTTGTTTTTTTCGATTAATACTGTGCTCTGCTCTATGTCCACCAATTACAAAGAAGTCTTGGATCTCGCACTGTACTTATTTTGTTATTTATTTTTTCCTACTTTCACGGTCCTATGGGAGTGGCCGTCATGGCAGCTGTTAGTTATCATGATGTCACATCCTGTTTCTACAAATAACAAAGAAAAACAAAACTTGGACAAAAAATGGACACTTGAACCTGCATCAACATGATATTAACCACCTAATACGACAGTAACTATCCTTGGAAAAATTATTTTGACGTGTACTTGTGTTTTAGTTCGGCCCAAGTCCCGCCAACTAACATGGAGAGGGTGGAGCTTATGACCTATACTACTGCCTGCCACCAGGGGGTGCTCTATTTGCTTTTGCTTCACTTTCGTTGTCCTTTTTTTTTTTTTTAAAGCAAATCTAGAATAAAGCACAGTGGCACTGAGATGATGAATTAATGATTTAAAACTTCAATCGCATAAGAAAGATTGGAATTTTTGTCATCTCACTTTTAAAGCAACAAAACCTGACATATTCCTCACTATTTCCCCTTCTATGGAAAGCATTACCAGTGCATTAAGACATTCCGGACACATCCCATTTTCACAGGAATCGCTAGCTAACTGGCTGCCGCAGCAACCTAACAGGTCATGTACTGTATGCATGTACCTGCCTCAGTATGAGAATCTATGAGACCAATATGGACCATTTCCGGTGGTGGGCCAGCAGTGCCCCGTGGTACACAACTTGACACTGACAGGGCTATATTATTCACACAAGGACAACATCTCTACAACACTGTCAGTCCCTGATAGCCAAGAAAACATGGTGGTTGAATGAGTAAAATACATTTATTTTTCCCTGGAAAAAGAAAAATACCTGGAGCCAGAGCCATTGTTGACAAAACAGCAGTGATTTGGGGGAATTTGGGTAGCCAAATTCAAAATCTGTCTTTGAAAGGACACCAGAAAAAACAAAAACATGACAAACACAGGCAGCCACCTTACTGGAAACCTTAACAAAATAATTTGTCTGGGAAAGGAAGCACTCTATCCAGCTTAAAGCTACACTGAAGCTACATTCATGCATTTTGTCACTGTTTTATGTTCCATTGCGTGACTTCTATTTAGCAAGTGTTCTGTTCATGACATCTTCATGAGGCTGTGCAGCTCAAGTACCTGAGGCAGGTTTGTTCGCTGTGGTAAATTGGAAAAGAAATGTGTTCCAACTTTAAACCACGGTGTCACAGGCCGAATACCTGCTCAGGCATCATATCACATACTCTACAAGGAGGCTACAGAGATTCCACTGTTGACAGCTAACAGGCATCGCGGAGCAGCTGTCTCCCAGGTGAACTCATTTCAATTACAGGAGTGGATCTCTCCCAGCTGGATTTCACTCTGCCTCAGCCGTCAACCCATAGTGACAAAACGGGTCGACATGCCACCAATGGTGGGGCGCCGGCTGCCAAGGAAACACTGTCAGAGCCGAGTAAATGCCTTTCTCGCTACATCGGTGCCGAAGCCGTGCCAGGGAAACACTTGCTCACCAGCGTCTCTCTCCTGTGAGAGCCAATGAGCCCGGCAGCCAAAGGCGACTTGCTGATAGGGATGGAGTGTCTCTATGGTAACAGCAGAGGGAAAGGAGCTGATAAATACAGGTAAATGGAATTCTACAAAGGCTGCAAAAAAAATAAAAAAAGACCCTTGATGTTACAATGTTTCCGCCAAAATAAATACACAGTTCATAATGGCCATAATACGGTCAGTTCAACTTGTGTTACAACTGGAAAAGAGACAAATATATTTATCCATTGTGTCTTATTCTGCTGGTGTCAGTCATTGTTTGGCCTAATGGAATATTTCAGCATGACTCATGAGCTTGTACATCCAGACTATTGTTCGTACTTTTAATTTCTCTCTTATCTGATGTATAAGTCGGAAGGGAACAAAGATCACCACTTGACTGTTATCTGCTTCAAAAAGACACTTCAAGATTGTGTTTTGCGAGGTTCTCAACAACAAGCACATTGTCTTATTCGACAGGTCTCCTCTCTTAATCAACATTCTTAAGAGGACGCGTTAGATGTGTCGCATTCCTCCTGAAACCAAAGGGACATATTAACCGTCTCCTTTTTACGAGGCCTCCGACTGTTTATGAAATTAAACGAAACAAGGCGTGCACCTTTTGACCTCCACATCCTTCATGGCTTAATTTCATCACCGGAATCTCATTCAAATCATATCTCTAAGCAGATTATTCCGCTGTGTGGGTGATGTTAAGACAGAACCGAGAGCCTCATCGCTCACCATCAGTGATGCTATTTGACCGGCCGCGCAGCTAAACGGATCAAACTGCCAGGTCTGTGTCAAATCTTTAACAAGCTTTCCAGCGGAATGGGTGTGAAAAAGTATGTAACCGTCGCCTTGATCTATACTGTCCGCACCTGAAGATAACACATAATCTATAGACCAGCTAAAAGAGCATCCTGTTGTCCATTCCCAGAAGCTCCCGGGGTCTACGTTGTCAAGGCACATGACAGGCACTTCAGCTTGGGAAATTGATTGCCAGAGAAAATCCCGGGAAATGTCGGCCGGGAGCTTTTGTAAAGGGCGTCTGCAGCACTGCCAAGCCAAAGCAGCAGAAATCACTGACAGCCACGCAGTAGATATAAAACAATGGCACAAATCCTCGCTTATTACCCCCCCAGACAATACTGGTCTCCTGTAAAAAAACAAAACAAAAAAAAACACTCCAGCAGTAACGCTTGCGTCAAAAATAGCAGCCACTGAGACTTCTCGCAACACTGCCACCTCCGTAGTTTACGCAAAAACAGCAGTCTGCACATACAAGACGCTCTGAAGTCATAAAACTGTTCATGAATACGATATTTGTACAGCATTAACTTTATTTATCATGTCTCTTTGAATGTGCTGGAGCAAGTTATCAAGTTATCAGATCTGTTTTTGAGTAACAACCACAGAGCTGATGCATAATTAGAAGAGATTATGATAATAAATGATTGATTAATGACTAATGGACTCCTAATGATTAGTGTTTAAGGTGTGGCTATGACCTGCAGGTCACTTCCCGAGACAATAAGCGAACAAGATTCCACAGAGAGGAAGAAACTCCAGGCGAAACATGCAGATTTCAGACACTCTCAGTGATTTCGTTAGTCTGCAATTCCCTGCAGCCGATGAATAATGAAACATAATCCTTTTTATTACCCTTTTAATCTGCCGCATATGTAATCAATGTCAATATAAATAGCCCAGGCAGGTAAATTGCAGGCTCAGAATTGCCGAGGCTGTCACTGGGGGGAAATATTCTTTGACATGAGATGTCTGTGTGTATATGTGTGCGTGTGTGTGTGTGTGAAAGAGGGAGAGAGGGAAACGGAGAGAAAGAAACCCTCCACAAGCATCTCCACAGCAGCAGATTGATTTTGTATATGCAGCGAGAAGCTCAGGGAGCATTATAAGTCAACTGGCAAGGGGGTTCAAAATCACATAAAGATCATGGCATCTAATCGCAGCCTGCTGTTTCATTTTTGAGGACTTGCCAGAGGACAGCTTTAGACTGAAGTAGAACACTGAATCTGAAACGTTTCCGAGTGCATTTAAGGTGTTTGCGGCGAGTTAAATAGCACGTCTTCAGTTCCAACACGGTGCTTTGTGCAATGTGATCCTGCTCTGTTGCACATGTGTTGGTGCGTGTGTTTTGATTCTTGATGGGTGTGGGACTATTTTCTTTTCTTCGTCTAGCATTAAGTATGTGCACATTAATAGGCTTCATTTCCAAAAAGTACATTTACAAACACACAAATAGTAGAACAACAACCTGATATGGTAAAGCCAGCATTATGCAGCACGTATGTATCAATGCTGACTGACAACTTGAGCTACTGAGAAGGCTGTAAAATAATATGTGTAAGATCCTTAAGGTGAAGAAGAAGAAGAGGAACTTTTGACCACAGACAGATAGAGCAGCATCTCAGATGTGTTTTCTCACAAGAAAAGTCTGATTCATGTCTCATACATCCTCGTCATCTCCATCACAAACGCATTGCTTCAAAACTGCATCAATATAACTTTAGCACAAGAGAAAATTTCTAATATCTAATTATTTTCAACAACAGCAAATTCAAATCAACAGGTGCCAATCAGACATCCACATTACTAGTGGCAGTATGACTCAGTATACATGACTGTTTATTTTGCTTTAATTAGTCTGTAGACGTATTTTTTCATGCTGTTAAATTAATTAAATCCAGCTTACCTGCGTCTCTTGACAGTTTTCCAGTGTGAAATGTTTTTTGATATTATTGCTGCGTGGGTCAGAGTTGCTGTGAATCAAAGCTCTTGTCTGTGCAGCAGGAAGCCGCTTCCTCCCCTGAACGTGGCGCAGTTAACTTGTGTGAAAACAACGTTTGGGTTATTTTCTTGTGATAGTCGACGGACAAAAGCTCATTTTTGGTCCTCCGAAATGCTTACCGGGGCTCACGCGCCACCGATGCTCGTCCAAATATGGCCATAGGAAGTGGAGCGGTACTTCACAATCCCTGCGAGTGTCGGAGTTTTCGCAATTATGAGTTGACCGCGAAATTTTAGAAAACGAATGAACGTTACAAAACCTTAAAATGCCTGTTTGCTGCACAACCTGTTTGTACAGCTTGGCAGGTCAACATGGACTATTCCTAAATACATTTAATGGTGAAAAAAGTACTGAAGCTTAACTTGAAGCATTTAATTTGTTGAAGTTAATATATGCAGTGGCAGCATTAATAATTAAATATTACTGAAAGTACAAATAACGACATAGTAAATGTAATATGAATTAAAGATTACTAATGGACAAAAATTCACTTATCTGTATAATAATTATCTAAAAAAAACAATGAAACTATTTGGCTTTATCATAGCAAAGTACATACAAAGTGATACGAAATCTTTTTGGTGGGGCTTGTATGGATAATGACTTCTTTTACATTGTTTCACAATTTTTGTGCTTTCAGTTACGGTTAAGGTCACAACTAACCTGGCAATCACGCAAGAGAAGCCAAGCGCACCATGCATTTTTTCTTTTTTTTTCTTTTTCTTTTTTTATGTTTTAAAGAAAAATAATGGCAATGTTTTAAGATGTTTTGCTCAGCTCATATTGCAATTTCTACTTTGTAAGAATTTATTTTTTTATTTTTTTAAATGACAGTCATTTTGCAGTGTTCGTAATGAAGGCGCCACTGGAATGAAACACATCACAAGTTTACGGTGTGCACCTGAAGGCATCATTTGACTGTTGCTGAGGGATGTCGCCGAGAAAAATCATCTTAACGGGGGTCTAATGTACTCTTTCCTTTATTTATTTCTTTATTTCTTTATTTCCTGTTTCAACCTAATGAGTCAGAGTGCCGCGCAGGTGACCAAGAAGCTATCACATATTTCTTATACTATACATCTCTGTTCATCGTCCCAAGAAAACTAAGCAAAGACAACACAAAATTCATTGAATTGAGTGAAAATGTTCACGCCAACATTGACCAACAAAACATTTTAAGATCCACCAAATGCCATGTTATCTCACTACTAAGCATGTTGTAGTGACCAAACATTTTACCAGTGTAAACTTAAAACCCAGTACACACATATAAACACTGCCCATTGGAAACAGCCCATTTAAACCAGTCATTTTTCTATTAAAAGACAATTGACATAGGATTTAAGTGTAAAAAAAAGTCCTTTATGCTACTTTAAAACCTTGACACATGCCATCTGTTTTGACAATATCCATCGCCTGTGCTTCCCTAAATAATTAACTCACAGTAATATTTTCAATCTAGCACATAAGCAGTAGAAACAGAGGGCTCGAAAGCCACTACACTATAGGGAACGCTAGGCATTTTGTTAGCGTTTGCTTATAGGAGACATGAATGGAAAGGCACGTGCACAAATGCTTTAAATAGGCACAGGGACATTAATTATAGGCCTGCAGGAGAGAGGTGCCTCGTTTCAAGTGGAAAAGGTGTTGCACACATGGCTATTACAACAGAAGGTGCAAGCAAGCGTATTCTCATCAGACTGGAAACGCATCAACAAAGTCAGCGCTCATGTTACGAGGGAGTTTCTCAATCCCAGTTCACATTCAATAATCCACACAGGAGCCCATTTGGAAGTGTTAAATGTGCGACTAATACACATGAGAAGCATATTGCTTATATGTTCCTACAGAGGTACACAGATTTCCAATTGTAATTTATTTTTCCCTGTTGTTCTGTTTCTGTCGTTCCATATTTGCCTCGTTTTAGATGTCCAACGTGAAATCATAATTGATCAGCGGTAGTTGTTCCAAATCCCAGCAGCATTCGCCTGATTTCTCAAAAGGTTTCAAAGACAGTTTGGTGCCTCTCGACATTCCTGGGAAGGTCAAAACAGGGACCACAACACTAAACATGCGACATTCAAGTACATAATAGCTTTAGTTCAGTGTTTTAAACAAATGCTACCATAATAAATTTGCTGATTAAATTAACATGTGATCACTGGGCGAGTCATGGTTGAACAGTTGCTTATGACAAGTTCTCTATTTTATTTATTTAATGTAATTTATATATTATTATCTTGCAAACACATGCCAAGAGAAGTCATTTTCTCTCATGACTGATTGTGAGCGCCTCCTGAGCTGAGAACAGTGGTGAATAGCACAGAAACAAGCGGGCAAGAACATCAAAAGCCTCACCCAGTGAACTAATGAGGGGGAAAAAAAACACATAACGTAGACTTCTCCCTGATTTTGATATGTTTTGACATCGTTTTATAGTCTCAGCAAAGTGAAGCAGGAGGCTTTTCCTGTGTTGACTGACAAGACACATGTGACTCTTCGCCTTGTTTCCATGGACACGTCATTAGAGAACTTCCCCAGCTGGCTCCAACTGCATGAAGTGTTGATGGCAAATTACAAGTGAAGGATCTGGCTATAACAAAGACAGACACAGGAATTATTTCCAACACTCAAACGGAGAATAGTCCTACAGGTTGGACAGAATCCTGTGTATGATGGCTATATGTTTTAATATGCTCAATAACTATTATTTCAGCTCCATTGTTTATGAATACATTTTAATTGTGATATTGATAGAGACAAATCAGACCATGCAGCATCAATCCATGTCAAGCTGTTGGGACTTATTTGCTTTAAATTGCACAGACATAATCAGTTTCCTTTGTTCATTCAAAGGTGGTTCAGATTGTGGGAACATTAGTTTTTTCCCCATTTCATTACAGTCTCAACCAGATTGTTGTGCTAAAATACATTGATTAGCCATGACATTAAAACCTCTGACAGGAGAAGTAAATAACATTGACCATCTTGTGACAATTCATTGTTCTGCTGGGAAACTTTTGGACCTGGCATTCATTCATGTGGATGTTACTTAGACATGCAGCACCCACCTAGACCAGACCAGGCACAACCACCCCATAGCAATGACACTCCTTGATGGCAGCAGCCATCCCCAGCAGGATGCAGTCTGACACAGACACACACAAAAATAGTTTAGGAACGACTCAAAAAACATGAAGAACAGAACAACGTGTTGACCTGGTCTCCAAATTCACTAGATCTCAAAGTGATCAGATATCTATGGGATGGACTAGCTTTATCCACAGGCCCCTCTCCTCAACCCATAGGACCCAGAGGCCCCCATTAACAACATTCTGTTGCCAGACACCACAGGAGTCCCATGTCCATTCTCTGAAGGGTCACAACTGTTTTGTAGGCACAAGGGCCATACAGATCAGCAGCACATTCTGCTGATAACGTCAATTCAGTCAAAGCGCCCCAAAACCTGTGTACATGCTTTTGTATTGGTCCACTAGCAGCTGAATTGAGTAGTGAAAATGTTTTGTTGTCATCCAACTGATTCTAAATTGCATTTTCAGACCCTCTTCAGTCTGAACCCAAGCCAAAGTGAAGCTCATGTGAAACAGTATTTACCTTACGGACAAAGCTCTCTTCTACCTGTATGTAGGCTATCTGTGTCATTTTTACACAGAAATACTACTGGTGTCTTTTCCTATAGGAACATGTGCACCAGCAGACTTCACATGTATTTGCAGTAACAGTTGGAACCTATCCTTTCTTTTTCCCATGCTTCGTGTGCCTCCCTCAGGCAGAACAGTGTAAAGACAAAAAACGAATGACTAACTCTTAAATTTTTTTTTTGCCGTGTTTAATTAAACCTGGGACATTGCGTACTCTGCATTGTTCCACCAAGCATATCATCAGTTTATTCAAGACACAATCTTATTTGACAGCATAAAAGTGAATTTCTCTTAAAGGGGAAATCACTCCTGCTTCTGTTACTTCATGGTTGTGTAAGAGAAGGAACGCATAGCCCGTCCATGTAAAAATGTTCTATACTGAACAAGAAAGCACTCTCTGGATTAGGGGCGTAGGGTGAGTAGGGTAAAGCACACAGCCGACAAAGACAATCTTATAAGAAATGCAAAGGGAAAAAGCAGGCCTGCTTAGTTTATAAGATAAAATATGTTTTTTGTGGAAGTCAAGAAAAAAAATCTGGTGGAATTTAAACTATTATTGTAATTGAGTCTTTAAAGATGAGTGTTACAGTAGTCCAGTAAGCCATGACAGTAAGCCAGCATGCACATTAGCAGGACCTCAAGTGGAGTGATGCCACCACTAATGCACTTTAAGATTACTGCCTCTGCTACGTCTGTCAAACTGTCACGATGAGCGAGCAAGTGCTGTAGGTTTCCTTATTAAAAGTAATTTATCTGTCAACAGGGATTTCTTGTTTGCTTGTCAGTTAGTAAAATCGGATTATTAGCAATTTAAATGACTGACTACTTAAAAGAAAATGACAAAAGAACGTTTTATACTGTACTATTTTATATTGAGGCTGCGCCTCTAACTCTACTCCAGTAGGTGGCGGTAATGTCTCTGTAAACCTGGTTGTCTACTGCTCACTCAAAACACAAGAAGAAGTAGAAGAAGAAGAAGTAAAACGGTTCTGCTGTTTGGTAGCTTAGCCTGAATGTGCCTCCAAATGTGCTAGAAATGTGAGGTTTACGGAATTTCGTTCACACTCTCTGCTTTGAATGTCACTGCCTGCGCACCATGGCGGACTGCCAGTTGCTGTTGGAGGCTGACATCTCGACTGAAGAGGACTGTTGTCGTTTCTGCTGCTCTTGCTGCTCTTGTTATTGTAGCTAGCGCTAGCGTTAGCGAAATTGGCTAACGCTGCTGTTTTCACTTCAGCATAACAGATGTTGATACAGCGCTGCGGGCCACCAAACCGCAAAACCAAGGTAACCGTGGAGCAACTCGCGGGGATAAACAAATAACCTGAGCAATGTATAAGTTACATTTCTCAAAACAATAGGCAACTGGCCCAAGCCAGTGTTTAGGCAAGGTTGTAGTGCACGATATGCTAACGTTATTTGAAAAGTAAAACTGAGACATTCACTGGTGCATTCTTGGGGAAGATGGTTAAAATGTTACTTGCTAAGGTTAGCTAACACACCTAACGTTACCTGCAGACGAGCTGTAACGTTAACCGGTTGGTGTTATAGCTGGCTACATGTTTTATGAGATGGAGCAGCAAATAAACAGCGAGACGACTCTTGCGTTCCACGGCACATCTGTCTGAGTTGTACCTGTGAAGGGGAAATCATGTCTTGCAAAGCCGCAACCAAGGACAAGAAGTCGAGCTTCAGCAAGAAGCTGTTCAGGCGAGGCTCTGTGCGCTCGGTGGGCAGTTTTATGAGCAAATTCCTGCGGACACTGACAGCGTTGTCACACTTTGGATCTGAAGTGCAAACCGAGGATGACAAAGATGATGGAGGGTTTTCCACTTTCAAATCTGGAAGTAAAGATGTGCCCATGGAGGATGGGGACCTGGGGGCCTTCCTGTCTGGGGATAGGATCCCTGGAGTGTCAGGACTGAAAAATCACGGCAATACCTGCTTCATGAATGCAATTCTGCAGTGCCTCAGCAACACTGAACTCTTTGCCGAGTACCTCGTTTTGGAGCAGTATAAGGGCGAGGAGTTGGAAGAGGACAAACCAAAGACAAATGGCGTTCATTTGCAGAACAAGGGTCCTCTGGAAAAGGGAGAGGTTACGGAGCAGCTGTCAGGACTTGTGCGGGCTTTATGGACGTTTGAGTATACCCCCCAGCACAGTAGGGACTTCAAGGTAAGACATGAGTGAAGCAGATAATGATACAAGATAATGCACAAGACGTTGCATGTTGTTGTAGGATACTTTTATTTAAGAAATATGTGCATGTAAGAAACCATCAGGAATTGTGTTAAATTCCACTGTTCAATTCTTTCAACTATAGATTAATAATCAGAAATGAAGAAATGAACAAATTCAGGGACATTGATAGATCACCAAGGCTGTGGTTCACGCTGTAACTTTGGGCACTGCTTGCTTCATCTGGTTGCAGAATGCTGTGTCGAAAAATGCCATACAGTTTAAAGGGAACGCTCAGCACGACGCTCAAGAGTTTCTGCTGTGGCTGCTGGACAGAGTACACGAGGACCTCAACACAGTGAACCCCAACAGCAGGCCTGCTATAAAGGTGAACCATGAAAGTATCTGGGACACAGCAAGGTCATAGTTTCAACACTGGACGTCAGTGTCTGCTGATTTTTATACTAAGGTTTTGTTACATTTTATCATAACTCACAGGCGTCTAAAGTATTCTAGTCACTTAGTGTATATCGCTTTCTGACTAAGCTAAGCTTTCCTGGCCTGGCTTCCCCCTCTTTTCCAGTGACTGATCAATAAGCTCCTATAAAGGCTGGATGGCTTTCACAATTGCTTATGCACTCTGATAGAGCAGTATTATTTATGACATATACATCAGAATAAAACCGGTGTGTGTGTTTGTTCAGCCACCCATTGAAGAAGACGATCAGAGCATAGAGGGACCGTCTCCTCCTCTCTCTGCTGGGTCCTTTGTACAAGAACTCTTTCAGGCTCAGTACAGGTAGGCTTTATGACCATTAGAAGCTTTGTAGTTTGACAGTCTGGCTACACTGCCTCTGTATCATATTAAGAGATTTAATCCTCTCCCAACAGGTCTTCTCTTACCTGCCCTCATTGCCAAAAGCAGAGCAACACGTTTGATCCCTTTCTCTGCATTTCCTTACCAATCCCTCTGCCACACACACGGTGAGTCTCTGTCCTGTTCTCTGCTCTAGGACAGGGAGTGATCAGTTAACAATGCTCAGATGACAGGTTCTTACTTGTTCATGGCTAATAATTAGCCGTTTCCTAAGTTGTAAAACAATATCAGAAAACAAATTATATTTAAGGTCTTCAAAGGCATAATACTTTTTGACAGGCAAATTGTGTGTCTTTGTGTGTGTGTGGGAGGTTGTTGTCAAGTTTACGAGGGCATGAACCAAATGGTGTGTGTTTGTGTGGCTGCAGAAGGAAGAATGTAACCTGCTTTAAATGGCTGGGGGGTGGGTGCTGAAGGTGAGCGTTCAGAAAACAGGTGTGGAAGGAGCACGCGCTTTAGAATTTGAAATCAAAATAAGCATGATCAAAGTGTGATCCTTCAGATGATAAAAAAGCGGAAAGGGTTAGATGTTTTGTGGTTGCGGTGTAGAAAGTTAGACATTCTGGTTTAGCTTCATTTGGCATAAAACACTTTAACACTTCATAATAGCATCAGCTTTCATTTGAGTGTGTAAGTACTGGAAAAAAGTGTGTGGCATAAATCCCTCAGACACTGCAGCTGCATGTCTTTTCAACCTCCCTTCATGCACGAAAGAGCTCACTTGTGACTCAGCAATCAAAGCCATGTTTACACCTTCTGTGAACATGTTTGTGAAGGGTCTCAGTCATCCAGGTCATGGTATATCCAAAAAGCGAACATTAAAATCCTCCTTTAGCGATCCAGTATTAAGTGGACAGCTGAAAGTACAAAACTGAACGCAGCCATTGTCTGGGCCACATATGAAAACATTCCTTCTAACACATTCCTTCACATAGCAGGGAGAGCTTTCTAATATCCTTTATCTTACTGCTTTTATGTAATAAAAGTAAAGAAAAAATGGTTATTTGGTTATAAAAATTTCGTTTGCTAATTAGCCATGTGAAGTTAGGTTACATGTTTTCTTATTGTATTTTAGGTTAAAGTCCGACAGCAATGTTAAATTTTTATTACTGGGAGTTTGGCTACTAGGATGTTGATATCCTCCTGCTTAGTAAACCAGTGACAGTAGCAGTATTTTCTTTGTGTTACAATCTCTTTCGTCAGGCCCCTGTATGTGACAGTGGTGTATCAGGGGAAGTACTCTCACTGTATGAGGATTGGAGTTGCTGTTCCTCTCAACAGCACCGTCTATCGCCTCAGAGATGCTGTGTCACGCGAGACCAAGATCCCGATGGACCAGGTACTATTCCTGTCACTGTGTCAGGATCTGACACTGCGACGCAGTATTACAGGCTCAGAGTGTTAGCTCATGAAATCCAGTTCTACCTCTTCTACCTCAAAAGCTTTTTATAAACTCAGGGTTTTTATAGATGTACTTGGAAAGTTATACATAATTTCAATACATATGTTCTTGGTGCTACTAAAACGTTTTAACATTAATGACAGTAAATGACAGCTACAGCAGGTTAGGGTGTGTTATTGATATGGCTGTTGCTATGGAAATAACATTATAAACACAATACAAAAACCGATGACACATTTTTAAATGGGCTTCTGTTTTTCTCTTTTAGTTTGTACTGACTGAAATGTACTATGATGGCTTTCATCGATCATTTTGTGATGATGATGATGATCTTGACATTATTCAAGAGAGCGATTCCATCTTTGCCTTTGAGACACCAGAGACCTTCAAACTGGAAAACATACGCACAAAAAGAGGTAACCCAAATGCTGTATTTAATACTGACGTTCCTTTTTTTCTGACCACATTTCTTCCTCGAAGGCAGTAGTTCCCCACTATGCTTCCACTTTTTAATAATGCATTGGACAGTTCTTAACCCAACTTCTGCAATCTCTTTAGATGTTTTCTCTGCTTGATGAATGCCAGTGATTTGAAGCTTCTCAAACAGGCTAACATATTTTCCACGACCACAGGATGTGCCTTTCAACATGCTTGTTTAAGAAATGAGAAGCTACTCATTGCATCAGTTGGGGTTAAATAACTTGTTGCCAGCTGAAAGATAATCATCCATGTAGTAATTATCCAATAGGAGGCTCATGCCTATTTGCTTAGTTTAATCCAGGTAGCAACTTTTTTATTTTTTTGGCCAGGCAGTGTGTATTCAACCTTTGTCACGCTTACATTGACATGATGGGAATCACAAAGATATATCTTTCTGTCTTTTACAGGAAGTCTTCTGGCAAACCTGAATCATAACAACTTGAAGTACGGAACAGAAATCAGCAGGACTCCATCTTTCATGCAGGGGGCCATGACGCCTGTTACTGCATCACCCAATAAAAACCTGGGGCCTGAAAAAATCATCCTTTTGGTGTGTAATAGAGCCTGTACTGGCCACCAAGGAAAGAGGTACTGAATCTTCAGTCCTTTTTACTTCACAGTACATGTAGTGGTCTTACATTCTGTGTGTGGCAGACTATAATAGGTTATATTCTTTTTAGGTTTGGCCTGCCTTTTGTACTGTACATGGAGCGCACTGTGACCTGGGATGCTCTACAAAAAGAGATCCTGGAGAAAATGCGTCATCTTTTGAGACCTGGGGTCTACATTCAGGTAGGAAGGGTATCGATGAGTCGAACTCTTGTATTGACTGAAAGCTCAATAAATGACTGTGTTAGCTGTCAGTGGTAGAATTTGCTGCATGGATGGATTCATTCTCAAGGCTGTGAAATCAGTAAAATAATACCATAACTTAGTGAAGCATTTGAACTAACCACATAGATAAATTAACAGCGATAGCTTCATCTTTCACTGTGTAGGTTGGACCTTTCAGTCTTCGTGTGGTTGGCGTTGTTGGTATCACCTACCTCCTTCCCCAAGATGAGCGACCACTCTGTCATCCAACTGTTGAAAGGTCAGTCCGGAATTTCATAACTGCTTTATTAGAGATGAGAGCTGTAGCCTAAAATATATATAATGAAGTAGATCTTGAATATAATTTAATGTAAGTGATTTTATAAATCTTAGCCAGCTCACAGTGTGGTATCTAGTGCTGTTCATACTGAAAAGATGAAAAGTAATTCATGAGGCTAAATACACACAAGATAAAATTAATGTTTAACTCTTCTACGGCCCCTTTAAATGTGCATATTGGTTTCAGATCTCTTCACTTTTTAAAGGGATTTTACAATTCCTATGTTTATTCTACCTTTGCCTGAAACTCAAGCTCAGCTGGAGCCAGGCGAACATTTTGTTCAGTGGGATGCAGCCAAGGAAATGCAGTCCCCCCCATAAAAGATATTTAAAACCCATGTGTCTATATATTCTATACTGAAGCCTGAAGGTTTTCTCAGCATTAATGTCAGTCTGTGAAAGGGAGATGGCTTCAAGTCAAGGCCAACGCTGCTTTTCCATACGTGCACGGAGTTAAAGACCGGTATAATCTTGGGTAAATGGGGCGATGTCAAAATTACTTCAGCCTCCTCCTTTAATCTTGCCTTTGCACACATGCCCCATGAGTTCTACTCTAGTCTCACACACAAGACGACGACATGCCCTGACACGATTTAGTTGCTTGTACCAGTTTAGCCTGTTTTATAATCTACATATTTCCAGAATAGTAAACAAGTCGAGACATGGCTGCTCCATAAATGTGCATTTATCAAATCAAGACCAATGTTTGTTTTATTTGTTATCACTGTGAACAGTTGGCACTTGTGCATAATTACAGTAATAATAAGCATTGTGTCTGTAACAAACACAATTGCATAACCTCAATTAAAAGTGTTATAGCAGAGACATATTTAAATGATATCAAATGATGTCAGCTTTTAAATAATTTCATATATTCCAGTCATATTGGAGTATCTCTCATCCTCTGAAGAAATTAAAGATTGTCTAATTGTGGAAAAGCAACTATCTGATACACAACTTTAGCCAGAAAATGTTACAGTGCCCTAAAAATAAACAGCATTTAATTGATCAAAAACACCAGCCTAAACCACTGATTCTGTTCTTCTACTACAGAGCGTACAAGTCCTGTGGACAAGGGGGACCACCACATGTGAAGATTGTGGTTGAGTGGGACAAAGAGACCAAGGACTAGTGAGTGAACAAGATGATTATGTGTTGTGCTTCTGTGGCCTTTCTGACTTGACATTTGATTGCTGTAATTGGTGCTAGGAACTCCGAGTGATTTTCAAAATTACTTGTGACGTGCAAACGTTCACAAGACTTGTTGAACCAGCAACTGTAATAACACTCCTTGTAAACACAATATGCGTAACTTTATCGAGGGACATTCGTCATAGTTGTATTGAAGGCACAACTGAGACGGCAAAATGTTAATTCTGAAACAAAAAAAACATTGCATTAGTGTGTGTCAGTCATGACGTAGACAAGATGTTGCCTAAAAAGACAAAAAAAGTGTCACATATGTAACCAAAGGGTGACCTGACAATATATGATGGTCCCAACTGACAGCCAGAGGCGTTGCAGAATTTTGATCCATGATGGTTAACGGCTTAATGTGATTGACCACTGTCACATTAAAAATAACCTTACCAGACATCTCTGCAGCTTTAGCTGTCACTTTATAGGAATGGTTTCGCAGTTGGATGTGTGGCAGCATTTCAGGTTGATTGATAGTGACAGGCATTGTTTTTTGCCATCAGGTTCAGCAACACCTCAAACTTCACAAAGAGAATTTTATAAAGCTCTGCCTCTTTTAATCCCTTGGATGTCGGCACCTCCCGGTATTATTCCCTAACTGCTGCCCTTCACACTATTTGCTCTTTAAAAATAACCGTTCTTAATCTACCAACCCGAGTGCTTTATTTGAAGCAGTTGTGGTTTTCAACCAAGTAAATAGCCAAGTCTGAAGTTCCAGCCTGACAATCAGGCATGTTGGCTCTTATTTTCTCATTTAAGCCAAGTACTATGTCGTGCGGTTAAAATACACACGATCAAAGCTGGTCAGACTGAAGTCACAGCTTCGGCAGAAGTTCATTGACTGATTTTCATGTTGATTCTTGGTTGTTGGTGAAGTTTTCTTTGAATGACTCTTCTCAAGTTCTCATGTAGTTCGTGTTTGTACAAGTACTAATAGTGGAGCAGTTCAAAGGCTTTTCTTTGCTGCTGGGTGCAAATTACCTCAGCTAACCTGGATACGTAAAAGGTTACATGACAGGACTAAGTGTGACAATCCCTAACAATTCAGCAACTCACATTCACACTTTGGTTCTCACTTGCCTTTTAATGAAGACTGTGCTTTGTTTTCCCACAGTCTGTTTGGACACACCGAGGAGGAGTATATTCCAGATGCTGAGAGTGTCTATCTGCACAGAGAACAACACCATCAGCCGCAGGCCTGCACCCTTGCTCAGTGCTTTCAACTCTACACTAAGGAAGAGCAGGTAACAATCAGATTGCACATTGCATACGGTCAGCAGTTTGACACGAGAATATAAATCACCAGTTTGCCTTGGCATATGTCAAGCCCTAAGGGTTTATTATTCATCTTCTGAAGTTCAAAAAGCTTTTCTCCCACGACCAATTCACTGTGTACTGGATCTCCAGTGCTATGTTTGGATTAAACTAGAAATTCTGAGTCCAAGGACTTGCATATACATTGTGGTTTAACTTGCCTGCAACTGCACTGGAGGAGAATAAAGAGACTGTTGAGGAAAACCCTGGGCCCCATCCTGTTTGAGGCCTGTTTTATAAGCTGTGTGGTTGGAGTTCATTCTTGATGGCTTCTCCCTGGGATGTGTGTGTTTCAGCTGGCCCCGGACGATGCTTGGCGCTGCCCCCACTGTAAGCAGCTGCAGCAGGGCCGTATTAAGCTCAGCCTGTGGACGCTGCCGGATGTGCTCATACTGCATCTCAAGAGGTTCAGACAGGTATTTAAGCTCATCCAGATACTTTAATTGTTAAATGTGAAGTCAGTTAACAAAATCTTTATATTTGCACTATTCTGTTTCTCCTTATCCGTGTTTGTGGCTTTTGGACGCACAATGTCGGAACGGGGAAGAGGCTGGATATTAAATGTCAGTGCTGTGTTTGGTGCTGCCTGAAATGTGTTCTTAACAGTGGTCCAACTGTTGCCACTTTCAGACTAATGTATTTTGGCAGAGTTAAAACAGTGATGCTTTTGTTTATAATTTGAAAGCACTGGCTTTTACAGAACATTCGCCCACTTTAAGTAAAAAGATTCTGTTTTAAGCCATCTTCATTTTCAAGGACACTTTTATGTGAAAGCAATTTGTGTCCACAATAATGTTTCCTAGTTCTTTTTGTAGAGACTTGTCTTCGCACTGAAAGTTCTGAGTGAAAATTGATAAACCTCCTCTTCTTCTTTGCTCTGAATTGGCAAATGGCAAAACTGTACATCACATCACTGCCGACATTGTGTAATTAGTGAGACAAGACAGGTCAGGATAGAAACCGTTGACTGGCTAATGTAACTTGATAACAGATAATGTCCAAGGACATAAAGTTTGTTAAAATGTTTGTGCTGCAAACAGATGGTTCCTGTGACAGCCCATTACACCTCTGCTTAATGTCCTCCTGCTCTCTGTGGGTATAATGTGTTGTAAAGCAGCCAGACGCATAATACACTTGTTTTCAATTACATATCTTTCTGTTTATGTTGTAATAAAATCAACATTTACGCCAACTGGGACTGAATTTTAGTCTAGGTAGATGGGATAACAGTTAAAAACATGTTGTATATTGACATCAGGAGGGTGACCGGAGGGTGAAGATGCAGAACATGGTGAAGTTCCCTCTGATGGGGATGGACATGGCTCCTCACGTGGTCAAGAGGAGCCAAAGCAGCTGGAGTTTACCTTCCCACTGGTCGCCGTGGAGACGGTCCTATGGCCTGGGAAGAAATCCTGATGACTACCTGTACGACCTGTATGCTGTTTGCAACCATCATGGGAGTATGCACGGAGGCCACTACACAGGTATAAGCAGTTGTGTCAGTTTCTATGAAAATTAAGAATTTAGTGTATTTGTCATCCATTTTTAACCCTTTCATCCCCTTTCTTTGTCCTAACAGCCTACTGCAAAAATTCCATCGATGGTCAGTGGTACTGCTTTGATGACAGTGAGGTTTCACCTGTAGCTGACGATGATGTGTGTCAGCAGACAGCTTACATACTCTTCTATCAGAGGAGGACAGCTATTCCCTCCTGGTCAGCCAACAGCTCTGTTGCTGGTCAGTATTTCTTTTTATATATAAGAGGCCATAAAGGGGTCATATACAGTATTTGTTTTATTTACTTCTGTTTGTATGACTGTGTTCTGTGATTTTGTTAATTCAAATGAATCTTTCAGTATAATAATGGTATTTCTTAACTTTCTCAACATACATAGACACAATATAGGCACAATAGACAATGGACAAATCTTTTTGCACTACTACTTTGGCATGTCTGTCTACTCGGATACATGTGGTTGACTGTGTTTTGGTAGCTCTCATATTTAAAAAAATAAAATAAAATAAAAAATTCTACTTGTCACTTTATATTTTTACATATTTTATAGCTGTCTAAAGCATTTTATTCAATTTTTATTTTATTAATAAAGTATCTATCTATCTATCTATCTATCTATCTATCTATCTATCTATCTATCTATCTATCTATCTATCTACATATAAATACTGTGATGCAGTATGGAAGCATACATATGCAGCACATGGAATATTAATAGAGCAGTTTATTGGCCTTAATGATTGTTATGCAAACATATTTTTAGCCCTTAAATTCTACAAAGAGAAGCCAAATGTTGTCATATTTGAGAAAAAGTTTAGCTTTAGTAGCTTTAAAAGTCTAAACTGAATAAATTGTCTTCACAGGATCCACTAGTTCATCCTTGTGTGACCACTGGGTCAACAGACTGCCTGGCAGCAGGCCTGCTAGCTTGGCCTCCGGAGCCTCGTCAAGGCGCACCTCTCTGGCTTCACTGGCTGAGTCGGTCGAGTTTCCAGTAGAACGTAGTGAAGATGATGGTGAGACTATATTTAGATTTATCATCAAATTGTAACTCTTATATTTGGTAAGACAAAGATTTGTTTAGAAATTTGACTAATCCCTTTTTTTTTTGGTAATAGAGTAATATGTTGAAATCAAAATATACCATCAAGTTGTCCTGTTGTTGATTTAAATCAAAGTTGTTGTATAATGTGCAGTATGTTAATATAAATGTTGGCTCAGCATGACTCAGATTGCAGAATTGTAAGTTTTGGCTGGAGATCTGTTTCATAAAAATTATCTTTAAATGGTACAACAGTAAAGTAACACATAGCATAGCAAGTAGAAAGCTAAAATATGACCTAATTTAAGACTACTTCTGCTCTGGGCTGTTGATGTGCAGTTAACACAATAAGGCGTTAATCACAAAATGAATTTTAATGCCATGAAAAATATATTAAAAGGGTGTTTCCCCATTTTTAGGAGGATTCTCCGTCCGCCCTTTTGTGAGAAGCATTCAGCGTCAGAGCTTATCCTCCAGATCATCCATCGCTAGCCCCCTAGCCTTCAGTGACAGTGGGATAAAGCCGTCCTGGTCTCTCTCTGCCAAGCTGCACATGAGATCCAACTCGCCCTCACGTTTCTCCCTCGACTCTCGATGTTCCCCTCCTCTGGAGAGGATAGGAGAGGCGTGCGATGACAAGGTTTCCACGTCCTGTTTTGGCAGCTACAGTAGACACGAACGATACTTCGGCAGCAGGACACCCTCGTCTATGATGGAGAGCAGCTTCAGTGACCAGGACAACAACAAAAGGTTCTTAGACGTGATGTACTGCAGGGCTCCCACTCCAGTGGAAAAGAAGAGCGCCAAAAATGAGCCAACTGAAAACAACAACCAGATTACAGCTGTAGACCAAAACATACTACCCACCCAAGCTACTCCCTCCAAAGAACAGAAGCGTAAAAGTAGTATTGGAGGATTTGGCTTAAAGGCAGATAGCACAGGTTCCGGAAAGAGTTCCAACAAAGCAGAGCAAGAGAAAAGCTCCAAAAAACGATTATGCGCAACCCACAAGTCCTCCGCTTCTGAGACGTCTTCCAGTACACCTGTGAAAGGCAAAAAGCTGAGCAATACTAAAGAGAAGAGTGTGAATGCTAAGAAAAGCACCTCAACACCCAGTGGAACTCCCTCCAAAACAAAGGAGTCCACTCAACCTCTAGAGGCAACGCCACAACATAAGCCATGTGTCCGCTCCACTCCTCAGTCCTCAGCTTCTCCCTCACCAACTGCAAAGAAGAATTCCAGTGTCACTGAGAAAAGCACCACAAGCAGCCGGAAACGCCTGGTAGAAAGGAGCTACAGCCGAGATTCTATGCACACAAGCCCTCTGGTCGACAACCTCCGAGGCAGCTCAGTAGCTCGCTCTTCACTTTCAAAGAGTGGAGAAACCAACCGGCCCGAGAGGAGATCTGTGAGGAGCTCCAGCAGCAGTTCTTCTGTCACCAGTCTGCGCTCACCCAGTGTATCCACCCGAGACCTGCAGCGTAGCAGCAAATCTGAGGAGAAGGGGTTGTCGTTCTTCAAGAGTGCCCTCCGACAAAGGGAAAGCCGCCGGTCGGCTGATCTAGGAAAAAGCACCATGCTTACCAAAAAGGCCTCTGAGAGGACATGCAAGCAGAACGGACAAGCCAAGGAGGTCGCTGGTGATAACGGAAAGACGGGAGAGGCAGTTTCTTCGCAGACATCTGTCGAGAGTAACAGTGGCGAAACAAAGTCAGAGACAAAGGAGTCTTCCAAGCCCCCCAGCTCTCTCAGTCGCACTCTATTAGGCAAGTCCAAGTCTTCCACTTCTGACGTAAGTTGCAAGTCTCCTTCAAATGGGAAGAAGCCTCTCGAAAGAATGACATCTTCCCGAAAGCTGTCATCAAGCATGCAATCTCCTGCACGAACAACACAGAGGCCTCAATAATACATCGATAGTAGTTAAACATAATGCAGCTAATTTCTTTGTGCCTGAGTTTCAGTGAGCACCAGATGTATTTGAGACAGCTTATTTTGATGTTATGGTTTCGTTCACTGGCATTAGATGGATATGTTGGCTTTGAGATTTGAATACTGGTAGCCACATTATCTATACCTGGACACCAAACATCTGTGTGTGGTATACTGCCAATATTGGCACAATTAAAGTAGAGAATATTGTTACCTATTAAACCTTTAGGTAGGGTTTAGGTGTCATTTTGAGGTAAAGAAATGTAGTGTTGGCATTGTGGATCCATTAGTCTGTTCAACTACAACTCATGTGACTGTAAGATGGATTTTTCCTACTGGAATCCAACTTGATTTAAAACCCAGCAGCTTATACAATGCAAATTAAGGAATAGGAAATATTCACCTAGGATACACCAACAATGCCTTGTCTTATAGAAGAGCCTTTTAACTGATCTGGTTAACATGAAAACAGTTATTCTATAAGAATCTAAAACCTCGAAGAAAACAAAACCATAACATCAAAAATATCCTCTGTCTAATGCTGAAACAAAGCAGATGATTTCACGGACATGCGCGCGCACACACACACACACACACACACACACACACATACAAAGGAGTTTCATTCCGAAATATTTGTGTATTCATTTTCATTATTTTAAGCCTAGCAACTGAACCTATGTTTTTCAAAACACTTTTCCGTACACCTTCTGCGCTGGTCAACAAGGGTCTTACAAGGGTTGGGGTAAAAGGTATTGATTTACTATATGTGCTCATAAGTAACTTCACATTTTACTTCTTGAGCTGATATGTAGCAGCAGGTACAAACAAGTCTTTATGATAAATATTAAAAGAATAGTTGAGGAATACATAAATGGCAGCAGGGGCTGGACCAAAACGGAAAAGAAGGGGAAAGAATTACAGTCGGGCCTACAAAATTGAGAAAGACTTCCAATATTTTAAAAGTTTATTTTTTTTAATACTAGTACTTTTTGAAAGAAATGTATTTTATTAAACGTTTATTGAATTTAAGTACATTTTTCCTTAAAATGACGGTGTTTTTTGGAATGAAACCCTTTAAAATCAAAGTATATAAATATATGTAGATGTGTCTGTACAGATATTGACAGAAAGTATATGGTATATAACCCATTTTTTTTTTTTTTCCTCTCCATAAGCAAGATGAAAATAATCTTAAGCGCCTTCCAATGCTGTACATGGAAACAAGTAATTGCCTTTGGCAAAATAGTAGTCGTCTACTGTATGCATCACTGAGTAGGAATGTTGGTTTGTTCGCACTTTGTATAGATAAAGTACTAAGATAACAATTATGTAATTCTTTAAATAACTTCAAGACATATCGAAAAGTAGATTCAACAGGCCTTAGACTTGAAATGGTAAAAGGGTACATTCATCTCAATGTTTCAGGGGTCATTTTACAGTAAGAAGTCACTCCTTTATTACACCTGGTGCTTTAACAGGCCACTGCTCCACTGGCACTGATGTTTCTTAAATTACCATGTTCAGAACTGTGACCACACACTTCAGTGAACTAGAAACCTGTTGGCAGTGTTTATCATAACCTGTGGTACCTCATTGGAGAACACTATACTTTGCCATCCGCCTGATTCAGAATATTCATAATGAGCCATTTGATTGATGACAGAACTACATTTATACTGTCACGGAGCAATTGTAGTCCAAGTGAGGACCATGTATGTTGAGCTGTCTGGGCTGTCAGACGCTGCATGGTACATTAGTTTTTTGCAGTAAAACAAAAGCAGTGGCCAAATAATATCCCTGCACTTATCGTGAGGCTTGTTTTGAACAACTATATCATTGTACTTTCCCACCTGTAACGGCAATACTCATAGATTAGATACCAGCATAGTATATGTTTTCAATGGATGAATGTGGTTAAAATCAAATTGTAAAATAGTTTTTACTTCCAACATTAACATAATCCTCAAGTTTTCGATCTGCAGTGTTTCTTTTATTATTTTTCTGTAGTATTTATCAGGTTTACAGTGGTTCTCAGATGGTTTCCGAGGAAATGCCACTCAATTTAAACAACTGTGTGTTATTTAAAGGCCTGAACATCGCCTTGGAGTTGAAATGGAGTTGAAAATGGCTCTGATTGGTTGCAGGACTATCAAATCGCATGCAGAAGTATATATTTTTGCTCTGTATTGGTTGAACCTCGTCCTATAATGGAATCCAAATGGTGTCACAATTGAGTCTGGCTACGGCAGGCTATCACTGTGACACGACTCAAATTCTACATGGCATTGTTTCATCTATAGTGATGATAATAAGCCATGTCTTTAAGTATTTATTAAATAAACCTATTAAATATTTACAGTTTTGGTGGATAAAGGAAGCGAACCCGTATTCAGTAACCTTTGACAATCGAAAATCTCATTTTTTATCGCTTCTCCAATGACATACAAGTGTGCACTCCTTCTGCTTTGGCATAGAGTTGTACAAATATAAAGAGAGTGGTGATGGGACTATTACAGGTCATAGAAATAACACACAGCTGTTTAAAGGTGGTGGTGTTCCTGTAGCTGCTCTTTTCTACTTAACGTTGTGACCTATCAGGAATATGTGCATGGCACTTTGGATCAAAGCAGGACAGTTTATGTAACTCTGGCTTCTTTTCCTTTCTTTTGGTCTTTCTTTTTGTTGTGCCTGTGATTAAGATGTAGGGGCTAGGGGTGTTTCTGGAGCTGGATCATACCATTACACGTACTCGTGTATCATCTACTCCCTATAATCAGTTGACTGGATTAATCCATTCCTGTAGCCAAGCATTAGGATGGGTTGTCACTTTACTTTTCATATTGTAAACGTGGATCAGTAAGCAATATGAATCGAACTATATATATTGTTTGTAATATATAAACTTGGGTACCTTATCTCAAACAAAATTTTTTAATTTTAAAGTGAAACACTAATGCTGCAGTGTGTTCCTTTGTTTTCCAACTCTTTTTTAACCGGACAGACATTATTGTTAGATTTAGCAGATTAAGACGGAGTCTAAAACTAAAACTCTAAACTACAGAGTCAAAACTACTGTAGTACTCCTCTCCCCCATATTTTTCGGTTTATTTTGCTTTGACCATCATTACAGTGGCAATAGTCCACAAATCATGTGATTTCCGTAACTTTTTTACGTGTTACTTAAGTATATCTACCCATCCAAACATATATCTATTGAAACAGCGTATCACATGCAGTTCATAAGAAATCCAGCCACCATTTTTTACACGATTCCCCCTCTAGCTTTCTTCACTGCAGTTATTGTCTGTATTTTGTTGTAAACCTGTTGTTAATGTACAAAACTGAGAATGATTAAGGAATGCAGTATTGCATGAAAACGCTAATGCATGTCTTTTATTATCTATGCAAAAAAATCTGCAGCTGTGTCGAGTAGAAAACAAAGCATGGCTGGTATATCCCATCGCTTAATTTGCACACCATATCCCCATATTTAGAAACTAAAATAGAGAACATTTCATCCGTATTTAAAAGAATTAAACTTAAAAAAAAAAAAAAAATCTCGCCTCTATCAAATCGCTGCTTTTAGCATTCTACCATTTTTTCCACTTTTTTTATTTGAATTCTTTTCATCTGTGCTCTCTGGGTGCTCCCACAAAACCTGGTGGGTTATTGTCCTTGTTGTTTAATATTTCCTGTTGTACACCAGCAGAGACAACACTATGGATGCGATAATCTCTATGTGGTTACTAAGTAGACTCATCGTGTATATATGTATTGTGGTAAAAGCCTTCCATTAGTTCTCTTAAGTCCTAACAGGTTGGGAAACCGTGTTGCCATGTTCTCAACCGCATCAGAGATGTGATCAGTCAATAGAAAAACTCAAATAGATATATGTAGCTAAACGCAATAAAGAAATATTTATAGTTTTATAATAGAGTATGTACTGACGTTCAAATTTTCTGTTACGTTTTTTAATGTTTATGCCACATCAGTCATTTCAATCATGATGTGATTTTGTTTATTATTTAGTAATTCCAATCTGGCAGTTTAACAACAAACAATAACTTCTAGTGTTTTAAAGCTCTTGACTGGGGAAGTGGGTATAAAACATTAATGGCTGCAGTTGTTAAAATGCATAAAGGCATCCCTGCAATTAAGGTTAGAGAATCCTGCTTTGAGTTACTGTTGCGGTGCGGCTGTTTTGCTGTTGTTAATCAAGTCACAAAAAAAGTTTTTCAAGGTAACAATCAAAGTGAATCCTACACCCGACACGCTGGAGTACATTTTACCACCGAAGTAGAGTCGCAATAAAACTGAATTACTAAAATCCCACACTCGAGCCACAGACTTAATGCTCTGCAGATACTATAGTGCTTCAGTAATAGAGCTGCATGGGCTGAAGTGGTGTCCTTAATATGAAAGTCTTTAAGATGGTTTCGAGGGCTTTTTTTTCAAATGTAAACACTACAAATACTGAAACTTCCCAGAAGCGCCTTAAGCGGAACAAAATGTAACGGTTAGTTTGTTTCTTCAGATGATACAGAAACTTAAGGAGCAGTTTAATGAATGAATGTCACGAGTCTCATTTTTATTTTTTAAGCTATTAAAAAAAAACACTACAGTGCTAAATACGCATTTCTCATTTCTTTCACATTTTGTATAACTCATAGAACATTTTTGTAAAATACAGTATGTTGCATTTATTGAGATTTCTTTTTACTGTGTTCTTGTTGCACCGGGTATGATGAGGTTGTATTCTATTTGACACTAGAGCCTCTGTTCCAGCGTACGCCTGCTCATTTTTTATTTTCATTTGTTTTGTACGAGTGTATTGACATTCGAGTCGTTTCAAGTTCATTAGACTGTGTCAAAATCTCTTATGTTAATTTATTTGCTTTCTTTCTTATCATCATGTATGCACTTTTATTATTTTTTTCCTCTCCTAAAGGACAAATGTGTATATACTTTGTTGGTTTACCCATGCAAGTACAAAAAGAAAAATCTGATTAAAAATATAGAAACTGTTAACACTGGTTCCTTGTCGTTAAAGTGTGAGTTGTGGTTGTTTGGCCACCAGGGGGAGCCTTTCTCTAACAAATTAGCAGGACTCTACAACTTAGACAGTGGCTGTTGGATTTCATTGGTTAATAGAGATACACTGATAAAGCATTTAAAATAGACTTCCACGTCTAAATAGTCTGTCATCTATCTTTGAGCCAGAAAATAAACACTCAGCAAACACTTGTTGCAGATCTCAATCTACTGCCACAAAAGTGATTCTCACTTATCCCAAAATATACTGTGCCGTCATGAGACACATTTTGAAGGTGCTGTATTTAAACGTCCAGAGATCCCCCTTTTATCCAGTTTAGAAGCAGCTGGGTTCTGGGCACCGGAGCGTTACGGGCCGCACAGATCAGACCGCTTATTGTCTTGCTGCTGCTGCTGCTGCTGCAGAGGCTGTGTATTATATTAGATCTCAAGGCTGTGCAATACATGAGTGGCTCCAGATTTCTGGATGGGCTTAATATTCCAAACCTTTCCCGGCTGCAGAGCGTGGAGGTTGCAGCAGGAGCTATCACCTGTCATGACTTAACACCTTGAACTCTTGCAACTGGCTGTTCAGGTGGAAAGTGATGCTCGGTTAATGAGCGATATAAACTGCAGATCATGTTGCAAAAGCTAGATTACAAGATCTTTTTTGGTTTTTTTTTGGTCTGCAGATACTTTTATTTCCAAAAGTGAGCACACTGGCTTTGAGCCATCACGTATTTTTATTACATTAATTAATTTGTTGAGTGGACTGATCATTGTGCTTTGAAATTCAAGAAAAAGGGAAGAACAATGACACCTACCTGCATCGGAGACTGGATGTTTTGTTCTATTTTCATCTATAAATGAATAATGAGATCAGAGAAAAAAGAAGTGCATGCGCTTTCTGTCAGTGTTAACCAGTCTTCACAGTCATTAATACTCTACTACTAGTTTTTCTCTAATGTAAGCATTTATGCGTTTATAAGAAGAAGCCAGGGATGTATCTGTCATCATCTCCCGTCACTCTGTGGCTTTCCAGTTATTTTTCATATTCCCTCTATTTGATTATCATCAACCAACCTCTTAGTTTATGCTCTGAAACAGAAGTCACTGAGCTCTTGGCTGAGACCCGCCTCATGCATCGTTTGAGTTCCCCTCGTAAGCAGAGGATGCCATTTACTCCCTTGCTTTCAAATGGAGTCGAACCAGCATCTGACTCCCCTCTCCCGATAATATCAGTCTCCCGAGGTACAGTGGAGTTACTTTAGCAATTCGCCTGTGGTTTTATCTCCTCTGTCCCCTCTTTTGACTCCACCCGGGAGAGTGCAGGAAAATCGATAATAATTGATTTTAGAAGGCAGGAAAAGGAGGTTGGAATTCAAGGGAAGGACCGGGCGGAGACAGAGACGGAGAGGTACCGGCAGAGAGGTGCAAGATCCCGAGCATAATATGCATGTGCTGGCACAGATAAAGGTCACCAAACATGAACCTGTCTGTAACAACACATTATGACGTGTCTGGGGCTCACATATAAAAGAATAACGGGAGCTGCAAGCAGTTTGCTCTTAACGGAGAATAATTTTTCTTCAGTAAAGAGCGAGGTACGTTCTGCTCATCTAACTCTAGAGATTATTTGACAAAATCATATTACCTATATTTTAACCAGAGGCCATTCTACTGGGGCCCTTAGGCAAAAAATTCCAGTTAATACTCAATTAATATTTAAAAAAAAAAGTTTTGTCCAAATGAACTTATTTTACCTTCCATTATTCATTTATTCATTCATTACCTATGACCGCCTTTCCTAAAGGCTCTAGAGACGGCCCGGGTCGCGTGCGGGAGCCCGTTTCATCCGTCACCGGGCAAGAGGAGGGGTACACCCTGACAGGTCACCCGTCTGTCACTCACACATACACCTACGGCCAATTTAGAACCACTAATTAACCTAACATGTCATGCGTGTAGAGGGACGGAGTGTGCAGTCTGCGTTGTGTCCGGTGGGAGTTCTCCTACTGTCACTGATAACTCCGCACATGGCCACTGCTGGAGTTCCAGGCAGTTCCTTGTTTTCCATGCCCTGTTGACAAGCTACATCTCTGATTATGAGCTGTCTTCAGAGCCTAAACATTGAAAGATTTCGTTTTTGATGTTCAATTTGAGTGAAGCGACGCACCACATCAAATCTAAGAGCATTCATTTGTGGTGTTCCTCCTTACTGCAGCCAATTAGTGGCCCTTTTTTCTGTTTGTTTTTACTTTAATGCTGCTTGTCTGTTGTTCCTTCTTTTCTTTTTTTCCCTTGACCACTCAACCACCTCTCACAGGGTAATGTTCAAAGCAGGGCAAAGACGGCAACAGACTTTCACTACAGAGAGGAAGAGCTGTTTGATTTCTATTGCAGGATTCGTCTGGGGTCCGGCGGGTCAGCGGGGCTGACAGCTTGGAGATTGATAGTTGAGATCTTTCCCAGGCGGAACAGTGTTGGACAACATGAGCAGTGATCCAAGGCACCAGCGAAGCAGGAGGAGGAGGTGGGGCAGCTGCAGATGTGGCGTATCGCTCGGTGTGTGTGTGTGTGTGTGTGTGTGCGTGTATATACGTGTGTGTGGTCTTTTGGCTAGAGGCCACGTCCCCTCTCTCATCAGGGCTGCTGAATGGTGCTCAGTACCTGCACACTTAAATCCCTGCACCTGGGGACCCATCGCTGGCTGGTTCAAGACTGGTAAAATTTCAAAGAAAACTCTTTTTTTTTTTCTCCCCTTGTTTTATTTATTGAATTTTTTTTTATTATTCCCCGCTGTCATTTCCTTTCCCTCTTTATCTAATGCTTTCAGACAAAGCAAATACACCGAGATTAGCTGTGGGAGAAATCGTCACTCTTCCTGATTTCGATCGGAGCCATCAAAATGGCGATTTTAATATAGATGCGTGCACACATGGACGTCCAATCACAAAGTGGGTTACGGTGTTGGAGTGATTCTTTTTTTTCTCCTATGAACATTACATGCTTAGAAAAAATTCATTTGTACGACGTCACAATCGTGATTTTACGAGATGGCCAGTAGGGTTATGCGCGCAGTGATGAAAGGAGTGCGTAAAAAGTGTTTCATGGACTCTAGGTGCTTGGGATTAGGGTTGGGGGTTAGGATTTATGCTATTTGATAGATCAGAGACCCAACACCCCCACCCCATAGCAATGACACTCCTTGATGGCAGCAGCCATCCCCATAAGGATGCAGCCAGAAACAGGAACAAAATACAGTTTAGGAACAGCTGAAAAACCTGGCCTCCGAACTCACAAGATCCCGAACTGATCAAGTATCTGTGGGATGATCCACAGAGGCCCCTCCCCTCAACCCACAGGACCCAAAGGCCTCCACTAATAACATTCTGTTCCCAGACACAGTCGCAACTATTTTGGAGGTATATTTACTGTATATGTGTGTGTATATTCTATTTTTTTTTTTAAATGTGCATATCTGCATGTGAATCCCAAGGCGTTCACAGCTCTAGTACGCGTTATGTATGAATTATCACGTGCTTTTATTGCTGCATAACCAGAATTAGACAGGTGTAATGACCCTTTGTACGGCTCGGCAGATTTCCACTGACAGCGTTTTCTGTGTGCTCTGATACGGTTCGGCCGCATTAGCATCCGTGTGGGATAAAACATGCCTGAACCTGTCACTGAGCGTAGCTGTACCTGAGTGCTTTCATTTGCATATGCGCACGGACGCATTTGCATCGGGAACACAACATTTATCTGCTGAACCATTTCATGGAAAGTGGGGTGCAGCTGCACAGCTCCGCTCCCATCCTCGCCGGACAAAGTGCCTGCATGCGCAGGATGCACGTCCAGAGCTTTGGAATGTGGACTTCTGCAGAAAACTGTTGGGAAATGCAGCAACGACAAGAAGAAAACCCCAAAAATATGTTTTTTGGTTTTTTTTTGCAACAAATTGCATGTCTACTGCAGCAGAAATCCAAGAACTGCCCCAGTGACACAGTAAGCAGTCATAATGGGCCTTGCAGCTCTCCTACACCTGGTACGCCCTCCTGAAAAGCTGCTAGACGCCATTAGAAGTCGTTGCGCCGTCATTACCAGCCATCGTAGCTATACAGTATATTCATCTGTTGGGACAGTTAATGAGGACGACAGTAATGCTGATGGCTTGTCAAGTATGAAAGAGTTTCCACGCTCTGTCTGCGAGGTGAACCTTGTCCAACACTAACACGTCGTTTTCTCATCCCGACCTAAGACGCCTATTTAAATAGGCGCTGTGAAAACAAGCCGTTATTAGATTCGGAAAAGAAATATAACACCGCTCGTAATGTTATGCTTTTCTACGGCAACAGAAAGGCTTGAAGGAAGCATATTTTAAAGGGCCGTCGTGCTCATGAATCCTCTTCATCATGATACATGGTTTCATGAGCGCAGCAGAAGCTAATACGGATATAAAGCCAGATGCCCCCATAAGCTGTATCGCCATTATTTATTTATGAATGAATATTCTCCAACTGCACTAATATGTCCCTGGGCTTAGGGAAATGGTCTAATATATTTGTTAAGCTCGGCCTGGGATTCTTTATTGCCTGTCACATCTCTAAAAGTAACACTCCGTCATGCGGGTTTGTTTCCGTTTCTTTTTCAGCCCCTTATAACGCTGAGAGTCTGCACAATCTGACAGGCGATGACAAATAATGCAAATCAACGTTTTCATCGTTACCACTGCATTATAAAAAAACGGAATGCAAGTTTGACGATGGCTGTCACCAGCTCAAATGTTATTTAACGCACGTGGAGCCAGGTATGTCTGCGGATCCACCAAATGGTGCTTTAAATGTGAGGAAGATGGAGCGCCGCCGTGATGCTCTAAAGCAGAGAAGGAAAAAAAAAACGTCTGCATTTCTTAATGATGTAAACCCTCCGTCTCCACTCACACATTTACATCATAAATGTAACCCCGCGCGAAGGGGAGCGATCGGCCCCTTAATAGAGTATGAAGGGGATTTATTATCACGCTCGTGTGGCTTTATTTTTGCACATTTGGGAGAGGAGCGGCGTGGCTGACAGGAAGATCAATTCAAAACTGCTTTTCTTTACATAACAGCCTCCCGTGAATCGCGTGCGTTGGTTTAATGTGGACGAGCGCATGAAGAAAGCGCCTCCCGTGTACCGAGATGTGCTTGTTTATTCTGTTCCATTGCTTCCTTGTGTCCTTGAGACCCCTCAATTAAACACAGCCGTGAACATGCACTGAGGCGCCCAACGAGCCCGCAAGCACCGACTGCCTTGTTGCCTTTTCTCCTAAAACTTCGTGCAACATTTTCCCGGTGAAACGTAGCCGCGTGAAAGGAGATTGGGTTTCTGCAATATTGCAGTGAGTCAAATTCCCTGTGTCACCTAATGGCATTTTTTAAAACCCGCTCCGCTTTGCTAATTAACAGTAAGAAGAGACCCTATCACATTCCCCAGAGTCTCCTTTTTCACCAATGAGAATAACAATGAAGCGAGCGGAATGAATTATAGATTGCCCCACACTCTGAAGAATAATTCCAGCGCTTTAGTACGCAGTGAATTTGGGTGACCATTTAAAGCACTTTTAAGCTGTTTTCAGTGCCCACAGATACTGACTAATGAGTGTGCTGTAATGAGTCAGCCGGGTCTTTGCTTTAACCAGCTGCAACACCCTGAACCAGAGCCATGATGATGCTGCTGCTGCTGCTGCTGCTGTGTCTTCCTCCCCGAGTATCAGCGAGTCTCCGACTTGCCTTCCAAACAAGCTTTTCTCCGGCAGTTTAACTTCCGATGCTTAAAATGCAAGAAAAGCTCACCAACTTCACCTTTATACACACGGACGCCAAGATGAAAATGCATAATTGAGTGATTCATGGTTTGCCTTTAAACCAAAGCCTCATCCTCAATGGATGACATGAAACAGAATTTCCTGTATTTTCAAATCGGGGATACGGAAAATGTTCATTCCTAGTGATAAGTAACACAGTCTGCAGATTCCTGACCTCGATACCAAAGCTTCCATCTTCTCCATGGAGCCCGAATGTTCCTAAGAGTTCATTTAGCTGTTGCTGGAAGAGATGAGACGACGCTCGCAAGAGCTGAAGAACGTTCGCAGCAATCGGATCCCCGTGAAGCGAGACATGTCAGCACTGACTCCGAGTTGAGCTCTTTGCCGCCATAAAAAAAAACAAAAAAACATTAATGATAAAATATAGTAAACTGTGCCCTGAGTATGTATACTTGGAAACCCCACGGCGACTCATGAGTATCTTAAAACTCTTTCTTTCATGCATTTTTAATTGGTGGTGAAATGAAGGGAAGGGGAAAGAAAACAGACCAAAATGAACTCCACCAAAAGTCTTTACACGTAATGCAGAGGCAATTTACAGTAATTTAGTGTGGCTGAAGTCCCGCAGCCTCCTCGGGCGCCTCTTTTATTTTCATCGAGGACTCAGTGACAGTAATGAATCATAGTTAAGACCATACTGCAGTGTAAGCTTGCAGTTTATTAAACAGTCAGCAGCTCATTGCTTTTGATCCTCGGGAACGTCATGGTAATAGATTACAGTCCGCCATGTTGATAGTTCTCCCACCGACCCTTCTCCGGTATTCCTTCCCCATCACGTTCCTCGCTTCATGTGTCTCCGCGGTGGGTTCGGATGAAAAAACAACAACAACAAGCAAACAGATCCCAGGAGCCACGCTTTGGAATGCGAATGCATCGACCTTGGCTGGTGTCATCCTCTCGAATGTCGAGTTTCTCTGGCTAAAGGCGGGAATTTAATCATCGCGTTCTTTTGTCTCCGAATCGGGAGTTCGCTCTGACATTCCGGCGAAGGGCGAGATATGTTTGGAGGGACTTATCGGGTCTCACACAGAGGCAGAAGACTTTCACTTTCCCTTCACAGAACCGTTTGTCATCATGTGATTAATACGTACATCGGCCGCTGACGGAGAGTCGTTCTTCCTAATTCTTCTCAGCACCCGGCATTAGCGCCAGAGACGTGGGACGGAATGAGCTTACATTGTTGATTAGGGTGCACAAGAAAACTTCCTTAACATTTTGCCTGTAATAGCAAATTCAGAATACAACGGCAAGCAGGGATTCATGGAGCTGGCTATAAGAGAGGGGAGCAATCCATTTAAGAACACACGCTGGTAAACAAACCCAATATTAAATATTAAATGAATAAAAGACCTGGAGGTAAATTGTACTTTTTATATCTGAATGTATGAAAAAGGAAGGTGGAGAATGTGCTAAGGCTGTAGCCTTTATGTCTTCAGTTGGAGCTGTTGTTCTGCCAGGCAACCAGTCTTTGTCTGTGTCTTGAATAAATCAATGATGAGGAAAAACAGTTCTAGGTCATCCTTTGACAAGTGCTTGTTGTCATCTGCACAATACATCACAAGCACTGTGTAATGCATTGATATTACCTTCCATGTTGGATATTCATTCAAATGTAGACCCCCTTACACCGACTTCCCCCTTCTGACCCCTACAGTATTTCAGCGTACATGAGTAGCTGGTCCATGCTAATATAATATAATATCCCATACAAGGGATCATTTTCATCTGCACACATGCTCTTCCCCTTTGGCTCTGCAAGTTGACTAATCCTCTGTAATTTATTGATTGTCCTTTCACTGTTATAATCCTGCAAATGCATACCCAGATGTCTTTCACTGTGCTTCAAATCAGCTCCCCAAACAAATATCTGAGCTACAAAGCAAAGGTACACACAGGCAACGAGTGGAAACCAGGAGGAAAACCTTAAGAAATATATAAATGAGATGCAAATCAGCAGCTATTTATGAGCACACGGCGTCTGCAGATCCCTTTAATGTCTACACTAGTGAAGTGAGGATGAGTCCTACATGTTGGAGGTTTAGCAGGTTTATGCCTGTGACCTCTGATACACTTTCTGATGAAGATCTAAACCAATTGAGAACCTTGTTCAAATAGCTTAAGGCATAAAACCACAAATAATAGTCTAATATTCCATTAGGCATCTGAGCTTTTGTTACCAGATTATTGGATTTTCTCAAACCCTATAAAGCTGAAAACCAATAATCAAATAAGAAGATGTGAACGCTCGATACACAAGCACTGCTTTCAATTTCTAGGCCTTCACCCTGGAAAATAAACGCAGATAAGCACAGATCTTGTTCAAAATAGCTTCACCATGCACTAGCACAATAAAGTGCAGATGCATTTGGTCCTTTTGCCTTGATAGAAGCTTTAGACAAAACCATGCTTATTTTTATTTACTTCCATCTCTCACAAATGCGCTGCACCTTCTTCCCGCAAAACCGAATTTTATTCAGACTGTGTCAGATTCTGGCATGTGTGAAATACACTACGTTGCAGCCACCAGCTGCCCGTGCCTGCTTCCACCCTTGGCGAGAGGACGGAAACACAGTCCAGGACATGATGTGTCGCAGACTGCCAAGCACAACACACAGAGCGACACGGCGAACAATGAGGCGCCTGCGTTACACAACATAGCAGGTGCTACTCTTTCGTCTAGTACCCCTACAGCTCGCTCAGCATGAATTTTCCTCTGGTAATGTTCACAGCGGGGGACTGGGTGGCTGAGTCGGACCAAGTCGGTCAAAGCTTTTCCTCTAATACATGGAGGGCTTTTGAGGCTGATACTGTAATGGCTGCAAATGACAGTTAGTGGATGGTGTTACATGTGTTCACCTGCAAGGGAGAAAAACAGATATTGTACACACACAATTTTAGGTAAATTCAGTAGTAACAATACGAGCTGTAAACAGAAATCTGCTTTGAAGAAAATCTGCAGCAGATATGGTTCAATATAATTTCAAGACTAAATCTATAAAAGCACAAAGCGATACTGTTTCATTTCCGGGATCTTGTTTTATTCCTCAAGAACATAAAAATACCACCAGTAATGTTACTGAGTTTGGGATTTTCTTTGTTTTTCTAGTACATTACCATGAGATTCACTCTGGGTCATTTATTCAGTTTCACGTTTTGTTGCGCGTTCTCCTCAGTTTTGCACTTTGCCTACTTCCTGCATTACTCTGAAGAGTTCTATGTACCTGAGTCTTTCTGTTTCTGCCTCCTCTGTGACTGTGTTGTCCGCACTCATTAGCTTCACGTGTGTCTCATTTCCCAGTTAGTCCTTGCACACATGTAGGTCTGATTCTCCCTTCTTCCTTTGTCTGTTCGCTTGTGTTCTTCCCTGGATGTTTACCACGTGTCTTTCCTTAAGCTTCCTTGCCTGTGTTCCCTTGCAGTTTCTTGTCATTTTCTTTAGTTCTCTGTTATTTCACTTTTGGTCCCTTAGCAGACATGGCTTTGCCACTATTGGATGCTATGGAGGTTGAACACAGTCCCGGATGGTGCATTAATATGTACTTTGCCAGAAGGTTTTGTGTGTCTTCCAGCACAGCCTGAAGAGCATGGAGGAGATTCCAGGAGATGGGTAGTTACTCTAGGAGAGCTGGACAGGACTGTAGAAGGTCCTCAACCCATCAGCAGGACCAGTATCTGCTCCTTTGTGCAAAGAGAAGCAGGATGAGTACCACCAGAGCTCTACAAAATGAGCTCCAGCAGGCCACTGCTGTGAATGTCTCTGACCACACACTCAGAAACAGACTTCATGAGGCTGGCCTGAGGACCCCACGTCCTCCAGTAGGCCTTGTGCTCATTGCCAGGCACCGTGGAGCTCGACTGGCATTTGACCAAGAACACGTCACTGGCGCTTTCATAGGTGGGAGCAGTTTCACCCTGAGCACATGTGACAGACATGGAAAGGTTTGGAGAAGCAGTGGTGAACGTTATGCTGCCTGTAACATCGTTCAGCATAACTTGTTTGGTGGTGGGTCAGTAATGGTCTGAGAAGGCATATCCATGGAGGGACGCGCATACCTCTCTCTCTCTGCCTGAGTCAGGCTGGATCCTGCTGGTGATGGCTACTGTCATCAAGGAGTGTCATTGCTATGGGGTGGGGGTGCCTGGTCTGGTCTAGGGTCATCTGTGGTTAATGATTCTAGTGTGAAGCCAGGTGACTGTGAATGACACAATCAAAACATTTGACACTGTACAGGTCATGAGCTGAGGTCACTGGAACTTGTAGTGTTAAATGGGGTTAGTTAACCTTTAGTTTTTATCATTCAAACCAGTAAATATATGATATAACTAAACTGTTGCCATATGCCAAATATATGCAAAAATGGACGTGGAATGGAAATGTTTGTATTCAACCTAATAGACTGTAATTGTGTTACTTAGCACTACTCTGTGTGACTATGTTTACGAGAGGTTAGCACATCTACAAGGGAAATAATATACAGCATATGAAAGATTCATATTTAGTTTCAGACAGTAAACAATGTATTCTTCCTAGAAGATAGTACATTGTTGAGACTTTACGGGTGGAGAAATACTGATATGTAATATTTATTTTTGGTTTATTGTCAACATGATGCTTTATTATATCCTCAGAATATGGTGAACCTAATTAAGTCTGCAGTAGAGCTGCTTCATAGCAGAGGTCAGTGGCCTGAGTAACTCAGGAACTGGTGATGTTATTATCAGTGGTAGAATATTAAGTTCCTCTTTAATGGATAATCAGGTATTAAAATACTTTAGTATTTTTACCACATTGTTCTAGTGTACAATGACCACACCAGTGTTTGTGTACGTTCAGAATTCTGCCTTCTTCAGAATTCTGGCCTGTTGCCGTGACATCACTATGACATCACAGAGGTGCTCTAGAACACGTATCACTCTGATTCTATTTTTCAGCCCAACTGGACCAAAATCAGAATCAAGACAAGCATCTACAGCTAGGTTTACCAGAGACGAGGAGAGCAACGTACCGACGACCCTTATCTTCTAACCAATTCAACTCAACTCACTTTTAACGAAGTAAGTAGCTCTACTCCTCTGTATTATGCAGCAAACATTTTGGAGCTCCAGACAGACCTCCAATGTCCAAGCAGAGAAGCTCAGAAGAAACTATTACAATCTAATTTTTCTTATGTATTTTACTTCACCACTGTCAGATACTGGATGAAACACATAAGAAGCTCTCAGTGAAGCAGTTGTCTTATAAGTTGTTGAAGTGTACTTTATGAACTGTTGTTTGTTTTAAAACTGACAAGCATGTGGTAGTTTAATAATGTGTCCAGGTTTGATCCTGGCTGGATAACAAAAACCTACCAGTACCACTGTAACACACAGCTGCTTACTGTAGGGATATGCACCATGTGAGAACAATACAAAGTGACTACAGATAAAATGGATAAGATGTATTCATGACATGCACAGTTATACATAGTACATACCTGCAGCCAGGTATAACTGTTAAATGTATAACAGAGGGTGTAGCTCGTATATACCTGCAGATTATTTACAGTATTTTTTTTAAAAAGCAGCTGTGTCAAAGTGAAGGACAAACACCTTCAGTTTTTATGCTCTAAGCTTTAGGAACAGTCTGACTGAGGATCTGGAACTTTTTAAGACTTTTATGTCCTCCTGCTGGGGATGGCTACTGTCATCAAGGAGTGTCATTGCTATGGGGTGGGGGTGCCTGGTCTGGTCTAGGTGGTACATGTCTAAGTAATATCCACATGAATGCCAGGTCCTAACATTTCCCAGCAGAACATTAAATTGTCATAAAATATAGACAGAACACTTGGAACATTCATGCAAATGTCTTGGGTCATCTGTGGTTAATGATTCTAGGGTGAAGCCAGGTGACTGTGAATGACACAATCAAAACATTTGACACTGTACAGGTCATGAGCTGAGGTCACTGGAACTTAAAAAATGTAGTGTTAAATGGGGTTAGTTAACCTTAAGTTTTTATCATTCAAACCAGTAAATATATGATATAACTAAACTGTTGCCATATGGTATATACAAAATACATATACAAAAATGGCCGTGGAATGGAAATGTTTGTATTCAACCTAATAGACTGTAATTGTGTTACTTAGCACTACTCTGTGTGACTATGTTTACGAGTAGTTATAACATTTAGAAGGGAAATAATATACAGCATATGAAATATTCATATTTTGTCATTTCAGACAAGTTTCAGACAGTAAACAATGTATTCTTCCTAGAAGATAGTGCATTGTTGAGACTTTACGGGTGGAGAAATACTGATATGTAATATTTATTTTTGGTTTATTGTCAACATGATGCTTTATTATATCCTCAGAATATGGTGAACCTAATTAAGTCTGCAGTAGAGCTGCTTCATAGCAGAGGTCAGTGGCCTGAGTAACTCAGGAACTGGTGATGTTATTATCAGTGGTAGAATATTAAGTTCCTCTTTAATGGATAATCAGGTATTAAAATACTTTAGTACTTTTACCACATTGTTCTAGTGTACAATGACCACACCAGTGTTTGTGTACGTTCAGAATTCTGCCTTCTTCAGAATTCTGGCCTGTTGCCGTGACATCACTATGACATCACAGAGGTGCTCTAGAACACGTATCACTCTGATTCTATTTTTCAGCCCAACTGGACCAAAATCAGAATCAAGACAAGCATCTACAGCTAGGTTTATCAGAGACAAGGAGAGCAACGTACCGACGACCCTTATCTTCTAACCAATTCAACTCAACTCACTTTTAACGAAGTAAGTAGCTCTACTCCTCTGTATTATGCAGCAAACATTTTGGAGCTCCAGACAGACCTCCAATGTCCAAGCAGAGAAGCTCAGAAGAAACTATTACAATCTAATTTTTCTTATGTACAGTATTTTACTTCACCACTGTCAGATACTGGATGAAACACATAAGAAACTCTCAGTGAAGCAGTTGTCTTATAAGTTGTTGAAGTGTACTTTATGAACTGTTGTTTGTTTTAAAACTGACAAGCATGTGGTAGTTTAATAATGTGTCCAGGTTTGATCCTGGCTGGATAACAAAAACCTACCAGTACCACTGTAACACACAGCTGCTTACTGTAGGGATATGCACCATGTGAGAACAATACAAAGTGACTACAGATAAAATGGATAAGATGTATTCATGACATGCACAGTTATACATAGTACATACCTGCAGCCAGGTATAACTGTTAAATGCATAACAGAGGGTGTAGCTCGTATATACCTGCAGATTATTTACAGTATTTTTTTTAAAAAAAGCAGCTGTGTCAAAGTGAAGGACAAACACCTTCAGTTTTTATACTCTAAGCTTTAAGAACAGTCTGACTGAGGATCTGGAACTTTTTAAGACTTTCATGTCTTAAGTCTGTAGCCATATATCTGTGGTATAGTGCATTAGTGGTGCATATTCTTGTAGCTAGTTTATCAAATGTGTAGGAGTCATGTAGAGTCAAAATAATAATAATCCATTTGTCCATGTCTCTCTTCCAGAAAAATGTCCTACTCCGATTCTTCAGTGATTTGCTCCCTTGAAAGACACTTCAAATGCATCTTCCCAATCCCAGAGGGCTACAAGTTTGTGAAAGTCATGGGACAAGGCTGCTTTGGGGTAGTGCTGTTGTGTGTGGAAGAGGAAAGTGGAGAGTTTGTGGCAATAAAGGTTTTTACAGAGGCCACACATGCACAATGGGAGGTGAGTCACTGTTCATTTTGATTGCACATAGTCAGAACATGTTTAACAGGGGTTCAGGTTTCACAGGGGTCTGGACATGGTTGGAGAAGTATTGTTTACTTCTAAGTTTCATGTTTATTGACACCATACAATATTTTTCTAAATGTCATGTCTCCTTAGGCACATATCATGACAACCCTTATGCAGCACAATCTGGAGTCCTCCAACATCATCAGATATGAGGGGGCACATTCTGTTGCCCAAACAATAAGCCTGGTTTTTGAGGTGTTGGACATCAGCCTGCAGGACTATCTGAATATGGTAGGACCACCAATGCTACTGAAGGAGATCCGGATCATCATTCAACAGGTTTGATAAACTCTGTCTTGCACCTATCTTGTTCAATGGTATTATAATAGCCAGTTCAGCTGCTGTAAACACCATTGTACCTTTAGTTTGTGTTTTCATGTGACAATGGTTTCTTTAAGAAACAGTTCCTATAAATGGAGCATCAGTAACCATGTTGTTGTGACTGCTGTTACTTACAGATGGCCGTAGCTTTTGACGCCTTGAAGAGTGTTGGTGTAATCCACGGGGACCTGAAGTTAAACAACGTCATGATGGTGGATCACATTCAACAGCCTTTAAGGATTAAACTCATAGATTTTGGTTTAGCTGTTCACAGGTGGCGAGCAGTTCCAGGAAAGACTCTCCAGGCGACTCAATACAGGTGCTACTTCACTTCAGTGCTTCTTACATATTTTGTAATGATGGAGTTCTGTAGTTCTTGTTCAGTTTGTTTCAAATGTAACTCACTTCATTAATGTTTTTTTTTTCCCCCCACACAGAGCACCAGAAATCATACTGGGTCTGCTATTTTCAGAGGCCATCGACATCTGGTCGCTGGGCTGTATAATGGCATTCATGATGTTTGGTGTTAAACTCTTTCCAGCGAACACTGAATACTATGCAGTAAGTAATGTACGGTAAACTGATTAGGAGACGAGGCAACATCAGTCAGATCAGTGTTTTATATCTAATGTATTCTTTTAAGCAAATGAAATTAACTCTTGGTAGAATCTTGAAACTCTCAAGAGTTTCAAATGTCTTGACCTGAACAAAGTTTCATGACTAACATGATGATGTGCTCTGTGTGCAGCTGAGATTCATCACTGATCTCCTGGGTCCACCACCACAGCATCTACTTAACATTGGGAAGAAAACATCTTTGTTTTATAAGAAAATAGATGATCAGTGGGAGCTGAAGGTACAATACACAATCTGTGACTTTTTTGGCAGCTATTTTATCATTGACCTTTCTTTACCCAATGAGATAAAGGTTCTATAATTCAGTATTTATATTTTGACTGTCCTCTTCATTTAGACATCTGAGGAGTACTGCCCAGGCCGGGGCAATTATAATGCTACACTAAGCAACAGAATCTACAAGTTCAGAACACTGGACGAAACGAAAATGGTAAGTGTTAATGAAGCTGTACCCTCCAACTGAAAAGGGACGCATATTCATTGTCTATAGTTCATGCTTTTGGAAGGACTTGACCACAGTTGTGTTCTCCAAATATTTCCTAAACCAGGTGCGGCTGGAGAGATACAACCCGAGAGAGGCAGATGAGAGGAGGGAGTGTGTCGAGCTGCTGAAGGCCATGCTAAAGTGGGATGAGCAGGACAGGATCACCCCCAGTGGTATCCTCAACCATCCTTTTATAACCCAAAGCTACCTCAACGACACCTCCAACCTCAGTGGGCCCAGCAGGTGATATATTACTGATTTGGTTGATTGCATGTTTGTGTACTTTGCTTTTTGGTCATAAACTCAACAATGTGAGCTTTCTTTTTTTGTAGCAATGGACCTGAAGCCACCACCAACCAGAAACAGATAGATGTAGGGACTAAAGACATGTAAGTGTAATTTCATCCTTCATTAGGGTCATCATTCGACTTCTGCCTGTAAGTAACTAAGTATATGTTTTCAATAGAATAATCGAGGCACTGCCACCAAGTGTCATCTTGGTTCAGCCTGCAGACCCCGAGAACAGGATCCACTTGGGAGATGTGCCAAATGAAGTCCCTGACCAGAGGTAAAAATCTTTCTTCTAGAGAAATTTATGGTTCTACCAGATCAGACAAACTGAGCCCTAAACAGGACTAACATACAAACTCAGTGTTCATTTGTGTGTTTAGTCCACACCCTAGATTAGATTAGATTAGATAGTTGTCTCTACTGCAAGTGATTAATTGTATGCCTTCATTCAACAGCTCACATGAGGCTCTGCCACCAAGTGTCATCTTGGTTCAGCCTGCAGACCCCGAGAACAGGATCCACTTGGGAGACGTGCCAAATGAGGACTCTGACCAGAGGTAAAAATCTTTCTTCTAGAGAAATTTATGGCTCTACCAGAGGAGACAAACTGAGCCCTAAACAGGACTAACATACAAACTCAGTGTTCATTTGTGTGTTTAGTCCACACCCTAGATTAGATTAGATTAGATTAGATTCAATTCGATTAGATTAGATAGTTGTCTCTACTGCAAGTGATTAACTGTTTGCCTTCATTTAACAGTTCACATGAGGCTCTGCCACCAAGTGTCATCTTGGTTCAGCCTGCAGACCCCGAGAACAGGACCCACTTGGGAGACGTGTCTAGTGAGGACTCTGACCAGAGGTAAAAATCTTTCTTCTAGAGAAATTTATGGTTCTACCAGATCAGACAAACTGAGCCCTAAACAGGACTAACATACAAACTCAGTGTTCATTTGTGTGTTTAGTCCACACCCTAGATTAGATTAGATTAGATAGTTGTCTCTACTGCAAGTGATCAATTGTATGCCTTCATTCAACAGCTCACATGAGGCTCTGCCACCAAGTGTCATCTTGGTTCAGCCTGCAGACCCCGAGAACAGGACCCACTTGGGAGACGTGTCTAGTGAGGACTCTGACCAGAGGTAAAAAAATCTTTCTTCAAATATTATAGACATTCATCCATCAGAGGAGACAAACCTAGCTCTAAACAGGACTAAGATACTAACTCAGAGTTCATTTGTGTGTTCAGTTCACATTCTACACCAGATCCTGCTTCAACGGATGACACCATCAGCAACTATGTGGACACATACCTCCCGCGCATCACTTCAGGTGAGAACAATTCAAATTCATTTGTTTGTCTAACTGTTGAGATGATCCACATTGTGTTGTTGTTGTTTTTTTTAATTCTGAGCACAAGTTCAGTATTTCATGTTTGCTGTTTTTCAGATTACCGCGAAGCCCCAAAGAAGAAGAAGAAGAAGAACCGCTTCAGATGTTTCCTCTCTTGGTTGAACAAGACCTTCAGCTGCGTGGTGCTCGACACGATGGAGTGAGTAATGCTGCGAAGGGATCCATGGATCCTAGGATGAGCCACATGGTGGAACAATTGGCATGTTTCTCCCCATGTGTGCATGGGTTTTCCCCGGGTACTCCGGTTTCCTCCCATATTTAAATTAAATTAAATTAAATTAGATTAACATTGAAGGGGAACTACTGTTTTTTACAACCTGGACCTTATTTCTCTACTCTCCAGTATGACTTTTGTTTCATTTGCACTCGTTCAGGAGATAATTAGATTAGCGTATATCCATTTAGCGAGAGTGATCTAGGCACCGTAACGCAGCCTCTGGATACCCACGGTGGTCGGTTTGTTGAATGTGCTACTGCTAGTTTTTTACAACATGGCTGAATATTTTTCCGATTCTGAGGTTAAGGATGAACATTGCAGTAGTCAGGTGCGCGCGCAGCTCAGAGACGACATCGTTCAGGTCAGAAGACATCATTCGGGGTCTGTAGGTCAATCTACAGACCCCGTATGAGGATAACACGTAACTCCGGACTTAACGGGAAATAGCACTATTTCGAGTTTCGCGGTAGATAGATAATGCGTTATTTAGAGGCTGCGTTACAGTGCCTTGATCACTCTCGCTAAATGGATGTACGCTGATCTAATTATCTCCTGAACGAGTGCAAATGAAACAAAAGTCATATTGGTGAGTAAACTTTGTCTTCTCTATTTTATTTTTATTCTATCATATTTTTCTTGTATTGTTTCTTGTATATGTTTTCCTGTTGTTTCCTGCTGCTGTGACACCCTAATTTTTACAAGGGGGTGAATTAAGTCTTGTCTTATCTTAACGATGCTATTTTATGCTAGAAATCGGGTCCAAGTTGTAAAAAAAACGGTAGTTCCCCTTTAAAATTAAAATTAAAATCGATTCAATTTAATAAATCTTAAACCAAACCTTTGTGTCACGTGTTTTGCATTTTTTTACAGTAGCAACTGATTCATGATGTGTTTGATAGTTCAAGAATAATAGGGGTCTTTTAGTATGTTTAATCCATGTATCCATGATATGAAGAATCACATTACAATTAAGTAATTACAATTACTTAACATGTTTGTCTTTAACAGCATAAACTAAATCCTAATCATTTTGGAAGAGTTTCTTTTCTTTCCCTCTTAAGGGTTGACGACTGCTTTGAGACACAACTGAACTGGTGGTTTAATTTGAAACATATTCGAATGTAATGGATGTAGGGGTGCACGATAATTATCGCTGTGATCATTTTTAGTTTTTGTTTTTATGATGAGGTTGTTTGCACAAGTAATGAAATAATACTTGAGGATTTGTGACAGTTTGACTTCTCTGGCCTCAACAGCTGGTAAAAGAATAAAAATCCTGGTGAGGAACAGGCCATTCTTACATTTTAGACAAGATGCATCACAAAACACAAAAACACTGTTTTCATAAGTTTTTAATCAAGCTATGATACAACTATGGTCTCTGTCAAATAACATTACCTTTTAGCAGTGGTGGAATGTCAGGCCAGCAAAGCCTTCTCTGCTGGCCTTAATTTATCAAAATCACTGACTTACATTTTAATATTTTCCCACTCATTAAATTACTGACAGCATTCTCTTCATTGTATGGCTTGTCTGTCTCTGTGTTTCTGGCAGTGTAACTTTGCATTAGAGCTTTTATCCAGTCATATTTAAGCCATCATTTTTTGCCGGCTGAAGCCTTAAGTCCATTGTAATGATGCTGTTCCTTTAACCAATCACATTTCAAGTTCATATTCCTAGGCCTTCTCTATGGCCCATGGTTGCGTCAGCATTTTTGTGTCAGAGAGTCACTCCGTTTAAGCCAAGCTAGCAGTTCATGTTCATCTGTTGCGAGCTCACAAGCAAATTGTCCCCAAAAAACTTTTTCAGTTTTTCAGTTTTTTGAATTCATGATAGCGAATGAGGAAACACTGTCATGTCCTTCTGCCATGTTTTTCTGTCATGTGTTTCATTCTTAGTTTTTCGTTTCTGTCTTGGTTTCTGTTCTGTTTCCTGTTTTATTTTGCTAAGTTCTTGATTTCCTGTTTGCCTTGTTTCATGCCTTTTTTGATTAGCTCATTGGTTTCACCTGGTCTCGTTTGTTGATTTGCTTCACCTGTGTCTTGTCACTCTGGTCTTCGTGTGTGTGTATATATAGCCCTGCCTTCCCCTGTGTTCTTTGTCGCGTCATACTTGTTACTTCTTACTTCATGATACTACATGTTGCCTCTTGTTGCCTCTTGTTGCCTCTTGTTGCCTCTTGTTGCCTCTTGTTGCCTCTTGTTGCCTCTTGTTGCCTCTTGTTGCCATGCCAAGTCATAGTTTTGAGTTTTGCTTTGTTTTGGATAACCTGCCATGTCAGCGGCAACTTAAGTTTTTGTAGTTGCCTTTTTTGTTTATTAAAGAAACTCTTTTGCCAACTCCTGCCACAATCTCCTTCAAGTCCTGCACCTGGGTCCGAAATCCCAATCCCCAGTACCCCCGCTGTGACAAACACTGTTGATTTGGTTGGAGATCTTCTTAGAAAGACATTGTTGTGGCGGACTTTCCAGGAAAAGCTGGATACTGTGCGGTTACAGAAGATGAATGACTGAGAACCACGTTAGCCATTTTTGTGCTAAGCTAACCTGCTTCTTAGCTGTAGGCTTGTAACGCACGCATATGGGAGTGGAAGACATCGATCTTCTCATTTATTACTTGGCTTTACAGGAAAATGATTAGGCTAATTCACCAAAATGTTAAACAGCATCAATCGTACAACCACACTGACAAAATTTGCAGTCGGAAAATTACAGTCAGGCAAAGTAAGTTAACATGAAATAGGGCACAAATATACATCAAAACAACTGTCACATGGAGAATGAAAGAATCTAGGCTGAAAAATACAAGATAAGGAAGACAAATTAATAAAATATTTTTTGTAGGAGTGAAAATTCATGGCACAGGGTGAGATCTTTTATTTAGACACTGGGTTATTGATTTAAAGCAGTCAACATTCATTCTAAAGATTGAATTTTTAACCAACTGATTTATTAATTCACTGAATAAATTCATGCATTTCATATTTGACCGGAATTTTCCTCTGCATTGCATTGCCCATCACAACCCAGCGGTTGTTTTTGAAATGTGTGAACTGTTCTCTGCTTTGTGGAATTTAACCAAACTACAAGAAAAGGATGAGTGAGTGATGTGCAAACATGAATCATCTTTCTAACAAATACGTGCTAAGGGCGGAAAATGGTGCACCTTTAAAAGAAAAATCTATGAGTGTGCCGTCTTGGTAAATAAGAGAAAATCTGTTTTCCAAAAGCTCTGTTTGTGCGGGAAGAGCAGTCATTCAAGTCCGAATGACTTCATGCAATCCCTCAAAAACCTGAGAGAAGAGGTAAAAGACGTAACAAGGCTAATCTTTTCTCTTAGTCTTTGAAACGTGCACCGCCTAATGGCTCGTGGTTGGTGGAGACTTTTTATAGCTACGTACGAAAAACAAAGAATCAATCTGAAATGCATGACAAGTTAGACTACACGGGTTCTGAATGTTTGAGGATTGGTAATGTTTGCTGACATAACTGGGACTTACAGTGAGCTCCACTGGGATTGTCATCCTTTGTGTCTTAGAGCATCCAGTCGTTCCACTAGTAAATTATTCAAACTAGTCTATCGATGAATCTCAGTATGAAGCAATTCAGCTCTAAAACTTTTCTTAAATAAAAAGGCAATGAAAAGGCAGTCGTGTACAAAATTGGTGGTGGCCATACAGTTTAGACAGTGAAGCCATTCCATCATAAGGAGGAGCTGTGATCTTTAATTTGAAGATGTACTCAGCAAACTGAATGATTAAGCCTTTACAGAGAACTTTTTGAACTCCTCAACAAATAAATATGCAGAAAAGAAGAGAAACCTGAGCCCCGACAGAGCGGGAGCTTTGCACTGGATCTTCTTTAGATTTTTAGAATGTTACCACAGCACTCGCACAGATTTTAAATAAACACTCCCTGTGTTATCTGTAAGTGTTGAATGATGACTTACCACAGAGTGTCAAGAACGAGTGTGTGCAGTTCTGTTTGCTGCTGCTGTTTTTTTTATTTATTTTTTTATTTTCTGTGTCTTGAAGTCGTGCTGGCGCTTTGACACAGCCCAAAATCATTGCTTGACTTTGAAGTGAATGCCTCTCTTCTTTTAAGCCCTCCAACGCGTCCACGTTCCTTCAAGGAGCTGGAGCCGAAGGCTTTTTGAATGTCTTTCTTGTCTCACTCAGAATAAACTGCCTGGTGCTACATCTGGCTACAAGAATCCACACGAAACAATACTCTGACTCTGCTTCATATTCCAAGGACTAAACTCTACACACTTCTGTCATTTGGTCATTAAAGTGGAAATCATTAAGATAGATACTTCATTTATCTAGCAGGAAATTCAGTGTCCAGTAGCATCATTACATAGAAACAGATATGAAAGTTATTTAAGTTATATAATAGTATAAATATATAATTCAAAATATATATATATATATATATATATACAGTAGCGTCAGCAATGACTACAGTCCAGTTGTTTGCTTACAGGGGAGCGCTGTAGAGTCTTATGGCCTGAGGGACAAACAACCTCCTGAACCTGTCTGTGGAGCAGGATAGAGACAGCAGCATGTCACTGAATGAGCTTCTCTGCCTGAATATAGTGTTGTGAAGAGGGTGTCTCTCTTCTTAGTGCTGCGTCCCCAGCACACCACACCATAGAAGAGGGCACTGGCTGATAGTCTGATAGAAGATCTCCAGCAGCTTCCGTCAAATGTTAAACAACCTTAGCCTCCTTTATTGTATACTGCGTCTATGTTAGCTGACCAGTACAGTAGAACCAGGTACTTATAGGTCTGAAGCACCTGTACACACTCCCCGTTGATTTTTACAGGCTGCAGGTGGGGCCTGGTCCTCCAGAAATCCACTACCATCTCCTTGGTTTTAGCTGTATTGATCCGAAGGTGGTTCACTCCACACAATGAGACAAAGTTGTTGGCCAGCAACAAGTGAATTGGATCATTCCTTTGAGGAATCTTTTGACCGCCATTAAAACGAACTCTGCAGCCTGCTCTCAACACCACATCATCTGCTTCCTCATGGAGCTGATGCCAGGTTCCACCAAAGTTGCCTCTTAGGTTGTTTATTTGTTTCCTTGCATATTTCAAGTTGAATTTCTGAAGTTGACAATGAATAGACTGGCGACCTGTCCAGGGTGTACCCCACCTCTCGCCCAGTGATGGCTGGGATAGGCTCCAGCAGACCCCCGCGACCCTTAATAGGAATAAGCGGGTACAGAAGATGAATGAATGAATGAAAGTTGACAATGAGTGGGCTCAGGAGACACAACCAGATGTTTAACTGTAAATCACACCAGTGGGCGAAAAATATAGACCTGGAAATGTCTGATTTGTCCGCATTAATAAATCCAATGTCACAGTTTTTCTCTGGTGATGGGACTAGGTATACCACTTGACACGTTTTTAATATATGTCATTTATCTGTGGTTCTAACCCATATCCCCCAACGCACTGCTGTGGTGTGAACAGAAAATACAAAGAAGCCAAAGGAACACTGAAGTTCATAATACCTTTAAGCAATCATGTTGAAACGAGATTAGTGCTGAGCATGGGCACAAGCGTGCGTCGTCACCGAGACAACCCAGTGTTTTCTCTTTATCCTCCAGCTATGAACACATTAGAGCAAATAAAGGGAGGGTGATGTGGGTGAGCAGATATGATTCATGGGGCCAAGAAACACAGGATGTTCTAGCTGCTTGTTAAATGTTCTGAAAGTGGATAGTGGCCTTTCAAAAAAACCCCAGAACTCTGTCATGCATTCTTGCACCGGGGAGAGTTGAGCCTCTTTTCCAAAGACTCCCAAGACAAAACGATATGTCAGAACTGTGGCCCCACATGGTTCATCATGTAAAGGTCACACATACCGCTGCACGGAGGGTCTGATGAGCATTCGGAGGGGGCAACCACGCTAAGTCGACCGGGGATGCATTTTAACGTAGAGCTGCAGTTTGGTGCACATTAATACAGGACAGCTCTTGGTCTTAAAACCTTAGCAACCAGAAGCACACACACACCGTAATATACTGCTGTCAAAATGAGCTTAATTTCTCCATCTGGTGGCCTTGAATTAGCCTGTTAACTCAGTCACAGATAAAGTTTAAATCAGCATAAATGAGGTGTGACAAACTGAAATGCTGACATTGTCACACATAAGCGAGCAGTCATACAAATATAAAAGCATCCCATGAGGCAAAGGAGGCATGTCTGAAGGGTCCGCACACCCGATATATAAAGAACCTCTAAGCTAGACTGCGATAGTGTCTAATCATGGAGACAGTTTCTTTCTGCAGCAGAGATGTTTTCTGTCCCCTCTGCACAACTAACAGCAGTTTGCGCATAGTTTGTTTTTGTCCTTGAGTTATTTTAGTCGTCAGTGTCACTTCTGATTATCCACATATCTTATTAGGAGCGTTCCAAGAACAACTTTTTAACCACAGTTCATAATAATAATTGCCACCATTTATAGTCCCGCTTTAAAGTTTTTGTGCCCTTTAGAAATTATGAAATATCCGTGTAAAAATGAATCAAAACATGAGTGGATTTGCACACAAGTCCTGAAAGTAGACAAAGAGAAATGTGAAACTGAAATATTATGCTTCAGTATTAGAGCCAGTATTACATTCTGTGAGATGCAAAAGTAAGTGCACCTCTGAAGTTAATTTCAAGGCCAAACAGGCAAAGTTAGACAGACTGTGACCAAAAGAGATTTAAGACGACCGTTACCCTTCACAAAAGCGAGACACATAAGTAGTCCAGCTCTAAGGAACCGGCATAACTTCTGAACAAGTAAAGGCCTCTCACACATCGGCTAATGTTAATGTTCACAGAGTCCACTGTCAGGAGAACACTGAACAACCACAGCAGAGTGGAACGGATGAAGACACTGCTCTCCAGAAATAACATTTCTTCCCATCTGCAGTTTTCTAAACATCCCGGGGACAGGACAGAAGACTTTTGGGACAATGTTCTCTGAACAGAAAAGACCTATTAGTAGTAGTCTTACTTTAGTTAAAATAGAGGCTCATGTTTGGAGATGAAACAACACTACATCCCAGCATCAGAACCTCATCTAGTCTGCAAAACATGGGGGTGGTGATGTCCTTGTTTGTGCCTGTTTTGTTGCGTCTGGGCCAGGATAGCTTGTCACTGTTAATAGATTAATGAATGCTGACTTATACCAGTGAATTACACCAGGACATGTGTAACTCACACAGAATTGAGTCATGGAGCATGACAATGAGCCCAAGCACACACTGTTATACAATGGAAGAACAAAATTAATGTTTTGGAATGGCCAGTCTAACAGAAATGTTGTGGAATGGGCTAAAAAAACATGAAGAACAGCACAAGGTGTTGACCTGGCTTTCAAATTCACTAGATCCCAAACTCATCAACCATCTGTGGAATCATTGGAACAAGCCTGACCCACAGAGGCCCCTCCCAACCCATTACCCACTAACAACATGCTGTTGCCAGTCACCACAGGACACCGTCAGAAGGCCCATGTCCATTTTCTAATGAGTCGCAACTGTTCTGGAGGCACAAGGGAGACCTACACAATATTAGGATGTTACTACATAATGTTATGCCTGATCTGTGTATATTGTTGCTCAGTCACAAATGTATAAGGCACTGTGGATGGCTATATAAGAAACTCCCAGAGTGCAACTACAGTGTATGAGAAAGAACATGGCAGCCTCCTCAAGATGCCAAACTTGTATTATTCAAAGTAGATTAAGTGTGATAATGCACTGCAGGGGTTATGAAATGTCACTGAATCAGCAAATCAGAAGCCTTCAGCGGCACTGCCTTAAACTTCAAACGGAATCAGCGAAGCACTGTAGTTTTTGATCACTGGAGACAATTGATCTTTAGTGTTCAAAGAGTATTTATGCTTCAGGCTTCCCTGAGAAACTCTTCAAACGACCTGCCATGAAGTGGTGTGATTGTAATATCAATGCTAAGGAGAATTCAAATAACTGCCTGATTGTACAGGAGGCTACAGTATCTGCTGGGATTTTCCTGTTTTGCTAAAATTATTGCACAACAGTAGTTCCTGTTGAGCAGCAGTCAGTCTCAGAGGGTTTAACTGAATGCGTGTTTGCTGCTACAGTACAAATACAAGTTGTCCCATGAATCAGTGTGTCTTATCTACACAGATATATATGCATTTGGGACACACTTGGGGCCTTTAAAACTTAAATAATGTGGATAATTATGAAATATAGAGATAATTTTTAACAAATCTTCATACACAGGGCTCCTGGATCTTCAACATCGAGCAGGTTTCAGAAAATCTCCCCCTTTGACGCCAGTTACAAGACATTTGAACAGGAAGATTTTGAATGTGTGACAACTTAAGTGGAAATTAGAGAAAGGTATCCTTCCTCCTCACACGTCTCCTTCCTGCAGCACTTCTGCCAATAGCATTTGTATTTCGCTGTCACACCAAAAATGCGTGAAATCTATATAAGTTGGTGTGTGACACTTATTTTTAGAGCTCTTTGTAAGAGGAAATTTAGACTTTGCTCTAATCCATTACGGAATCACTGACAGTATTTTGATCTGAATGAATATTTTACGACGAAGAATCATACTCAGTCAGAGCAGAGAAAATAATTCCTCTCTCTGGTTGCCACAGAGCTTACAAGCTTGCTAAAGTGTCTGCATGTCGTTCCCGGTATGGAGATTAGTATGTGGACTAGAGGCTAAGTACCAGGAATTGTCAGCCGGTATCAAGGCCACTTTTTGTGCTCTCCGACCCGAGTGGGACCACACGGCGCATAACAAACCGTTGCGCGTGCTTCATTCACATCCTGTCCGTACTCTCATCCTCTGGGTTCTTCTGCGTGAGTTAGCACCTCAGCTTGAAGGATGCCAGTGATTTTGTTGAGGGCACAGCTGGCTGGAAAAAGAAACCCCCCCCCCCCCCACACAAAAAAAAAATTAAATTAAATAAATAACACATAACATGTATTCATCCTGTGCGCAGCAAGTCGCACCACTTGTGCAATCAGCGCAAGTGTGAAGCCAGTGCAAATGAGCAGCTTGCGTGTGGCTGGTGTGCAGTCGGGAAGCTGCAATCTGATTCCTACAGCAGAGCCTTGTGATTGTTCCTTCAAGCCAGTTTGTGTGACATATAAATATTCAACGTCCTTTTCAGATTCTGCATCCACCGCATATTCATTTTCAACCAAGTCCATGCTTCTTATGGATCAATATTTAAAATGAAAAGCTTTTGTGACCAAATCCAATACACGTTTTGTTTAATTCAGTTCACTAATTGAGCTAAATTACATCTGAGCTTTGGTCCTTAAACGTTTGGCTCAGATTCACATTTGGCTTGAGACTTTTTCATTCACACCGACCAGAGTGACAGTTTGGTGCACAGACCGCGGAGAGGATATGCAGCTCGTCCAGGCTGTCCCGTTTTCTGAACATGTTGAATGGTGACGATAAAGCTGTCAGGGAGTTTGCCAGAGCCTCTCTGTTTCCGGACATGAGGCGGCTCAAGAATCTCGCAGCCAGCCAGGTTTCCTGAGCCCCCAGAAGATACCCAACCCGCTGGCAGGATGGGCCAGTGTGACTGTGTGGGATTTGGTCAAACTGACCTGGCGTCAGTCATTTGTGTGGAGGAACTAGAGCTCTTTTCTGGACTGAGTAAAGTCAAACACTGACTGATTATGTAAATATGATGACTGACTTAGCAATGTCTGGGTGATTGTTTTACAAGATAATGCTGTAATATATATAGTGGTTATCAGATTCATTCATATAGCTGTTGGCAACTTAGCACTATTTAGATGCCAATATTCACAGAGACTTTCTCACGAGATACAATAATCAACTGTTACCTACATAAATAATTTATTAAATGTTTATACGCTGCTGTAAAATTGCAGGATGAGGCTTCTGTATAAAGAAGTTTAACATAAGCTGGAGAAGAAAACTGCTAGTGCTAGAAATAATAACAAATATTTCTTCAGTCCAGCCCTGCGATTGACTGGTGACCTGTCCAGACTGTACCCCACCTCTCGCCCAATGACAGCTGGGTTAGGCTCCAGCCCTCCCCCGACCCTTCACAGGACAAGTGGTCACAGAAGATGAACGAATGAATGAATTTCTCCAGTCCAACTAGTATGCCTCCTTTGAGACTACATCCATTGTTACTTGAGTTTTGCAATTATCAGAGACTAATGGTCATTATGGAGTTTAATTGACCAGTAAAGGGAGCAACACTGAAGCATTTCTGGTTTCGCAGTTGCTTCTTCTTTTAAATTCCTCAATTAGCCTCCCACTCATTCGCTCCTTTGCAAATTGCTACTCAGCAAATGGGCCGTGAAACTCCTTTATGTTCATTAGTAGAGATATTTATAAGCTAGAGTCAAATACTAAAGATGTAAGCCTGATGATCCAGTCATGTAGCATTTATAGGGAATGCATTCGATTGGCAGTCATAATTTAAATAGATACTAAGTATAAATGCAGCTGGAATATAGGATAGTTATCTACATAAGGTATATGTTAAAAGAACATACATTATGAGCTTACAACTACATTATAGTGCATTATAAAGCATGTATTAAAAGACTGCTGAATCTCTCTAACAAGGCATTAGTTGCTATGATGCATTTAAAGGCTCATTTAATAGCATTTTATTGAACAATTATTTTTTAGCATTCAGCTCAGGAAGCAATACCAGCAGGAACCACTAGATGGCTTTTATTTACCATTATTTATCATCAGCTTTAAAGTTAGCCCTTATATCATATGTAGGGTACATTTTGTTGCAGAATAATGAGCATTGCTCTGGCGCAGATAATATGCAATGAATTAAAACATTCAACCACTGCACTTATTACAGCCTTCGGTAAGTGCAGTTGCATAACTCTGTTCATAACTGTTTCACTTGCATTATTCACCGTGTCTTTCAAAGTGAAAAATGATTGGTTACCCTCTGACTTATATCCGACTATTTCCTTCTCCATGGAAAGCACGGTCAGTACATTCAGACATTCCTGACACTTAAATTTGATGACAAAAGCACAGCATGTTAATGTAAGCCCTCCAGGAGCTCACTCAGATTGCACAGAAGAATCTGTAATTTCAAAAAATCTCCTTAATATAAGAGTCTGTTAGAACGATCCTGGCAATTAGCTGCCATATTTTGTCATGGCTGGCCATGAAACCGGTCTTTACGCTGGTTGCTTTATACTTATATGCAGTGCCAGTCACTGACAGCTATCCGAATGTGCGGGTTGAATTTGGTGAAAAAATAAAATAAAAAATCACTTTCTTCCTCCCTTTTCGATTTTGAACTGTAAAAACATATGGACATCGTGGCAGCTCCTCAAAAGTGAAGCCAAAGCAAGTAGAGCTCCCCCTGGTGACTGGCTGCAGTATAGGTCACAAGCTCCACCTCCTCCATGTTAGTGGATGGGACCTGGCCCAAACTATAGTACATGTCAAATCATTTTATTATTATTTTTTCCAATGGTGGTTTCTGTCATTTTAGGTAGTTAATATAGATGCAGATGTATGTTCAAGTGTCCACTTGTCTGAGAAGTTTTGTTTTAGTTTAGATGCCAAGAAACTGGTTGAGTGAGACTAGTAGGGGCAGGTCATCGGTAATGCAACTCCACTCAGGGACAGTACTGTGCAGGGTGTACCCCACCTCTCTAGCTCCAAACTTCCAACCTAGCACCACCCGCATCCCCGGGATCCTAGCTTCAGTTTAACCACTGTTAGGAAATGGAGTGTTGTCCATATTTATATACAGTCTATGGTTGGGCCAATCTTTCCCATTGGATAAAATCACATCTTAAAAATAATTCAAGAATTTACCTGCACACTGATTTTAGAGAATGGAGCTCTACCATTGATCCTTTACTGCTTGGTTGTGGAAGAACCATGAGGTGTCAACCCTGTTGCTTCAGGCACACAAAGGTAGATCTTTGATGCACACTCTCTAATGGGAAGTAGTTAAAGCATATCATATACACCACAAATAATTACAATTCTGATAATACTTTGCTTCGGTATCCAGTTGCAGCAATTAGTGCAGATTAACTTGCATGGCTGCAGGCAGTGTGAATGATTTGACAATAATATCTCATAATTTAATATTAAAGACTGCAGCTGAGGCAAGAGCAGGAGATATTTATTTCTATTATGTCAAGTGATTGACTGCCACACCTCTCAGTTACTTGTCTGTTAGGGGTACGAATGAAAAACAAAACAAGAAAAACTTATTTCATCTGTGACATGTCTAGGGAACGCCAGCTGTCTGGTAAATAACATCTCCATCTGATCCACTGTTTGTTGGCGGGACGTGGACTGAAGCCAGACAGGTCACTGCCCTCGGATACAGTCAAGCGTATCTTCACCTCAGCTCTGTCAGTGGAAACTGAAAACAAGCGAGCCCCGAACAAAAAAAATGAGGCAAATGAGCAGTCTTAGGTGATCTGAATTCTTACCGAGAGCTTGTGTCCTATTATAACGCGGTGAGTGCAGGGTATTGTACGGAGGATTCTTTTGAACTGACGTGTCCAAGAGGAGCAGCTGCATGTCTTATATAATTTATTAGAAGTATAAACCGACTTGTTTGATGTTCGTAATAGCCTGCAGAGGGAGATTTACTTGTAAAACACAGCAGGACTGACTAATTGCTGAGTGTTTGCAGGGCCGAATATAGTCTGCTAATTACTGTCGATAGTAATTGATAGATTCATGATCATTACCTCTAATGACTGTCATTTTAACAAAGGACACGAGGTTAAGGCAACACATCAGCCAGCTGCAATGTGAAAAATTAGAGATTTAAACACATGGCGCAAGTAATTCGATTTTAAAGACACGTTCACCGAGTTCACTGGTTCAGTCCGACTCAGGTGTACTATTAAACACATTTGAAACAATATGCCAATAAAATATCAGTGGGCTGTAAAACGGGCTGTAAAATTTTTAAATGACACGATCTAGAGTATGATGATGTATTTTAATGAACCCGCAAAGAGAGAGAGAGCTTTTTGCTCCTTTCGAACCAGTCAAATTGGGAACAAGGCAGCACGCAGAAAATAATCGGATGTTTTCCGACAAACCAAAACAGTCGGAGGACAGAAGCTGCTTCGCTTTGAAATGATAAAAATGCTCCAGCCTCTGTTTGCAGAACGGAGAGGAGATCAATAACAATCAAGACTCTGATTAGACACAAGGGTCTATCTTGTTTAGACTGCCTTACATTAGCTCTTGAAGTATTCAGGCCTGTGTGTTACCAAATAAAACAAGATGTGCTGAATTTAAGTTAACAGCAACTAAGCTTTTCCTCTTACAGAAACCGGATTTTTCATCTTAAACCCATAAGGGAAGTGGCTGTTTCCATTTTAATTCCCCCTTTTTTTTTTTTTTGCTGCTGGAGTATAATATTTTATAAATCTGCCTCAGAGAGCGTGTGGGTAAAACTGCAGGCACCTCACACGCTCACCTGTCCTCTTTATTGCAGCAGAGAGCGAGGATCAGTTCATCCATAGCTGCTGAGCGAGGAATAGTCTCAGTGATCCAGAGCGACTTTAAAGATGGTGGCAGATCAGCCGAGAACTGCAGACGAGAGATGAAAGGAGGAGGTAGAGTTAGAGAGGGAGGACTGGAGAGGAGACAGGAAGGGAGAGGGGGTGAGGTGAGAAGTTAATATCTCCCGTACGACACATCCTGCGTATCCTCCAAGTGAAATAACAGCGAGTCCATCAATGCGAATATGCACAATTACCTTAAGTTTTGAGCTACTTTATATTTTAAACACGTCACAGGGATTTTCGGCATGAAGCTGAGACTGTGGCAGGAATCTGATAGCGCTGTCTTTGTGGGATAAGCCCAATAATCTTTGTAATATTAAAAGCGCACTCGTTATTCTGCATGGTGAAGCAGGTGGATGTGGTCTCAGTGAACATCTGACTCCCAGCTGAAATGGAAAGACACCCCTGCAGTCTTTCCGAAACTGTAGGAGAACTGCTGGGTGTATTTAGCATCTCATTAGCATTCCTTAGCGTCCCTTAAGCTGCGGGTCATCACATTAGACCCTACAGCACATTGTGTTCTTTAACATATTTAAATAAATAAACTGCGGCAATTAAACATAACCATGTTCGATTTCGGTTCTCGAGCTGTGTATTTCATCTGCTTGCCTCCCGCGTGAACAGAGAGCAGAGCACACATTAACATGTGCAGCCGTTTTGTTCTCATTAAAAAAAAAAAAAAATAACTGCCTAAGCTCTGTGTGCTTTGTGTCCTCTCAATGACAGGGTTTCAAATATATCTTAAGATGGGTGGTCAAATTTAATGTCGGTATAATAATAAAAATAAAATCGGATTACTGAAAAATTCCTGTAAAAGTATAGTGAATAAAAACCTGTTTGGAGAAGCAAACATGCGCGTAACATTGCCCCTAAAGCCATGCTCCTGTCGTCTCATGATGTGTTCTTTATATATGATAGTAATAACATCATTTACTGCCTCTATTGTGGTGATACTAATATATAAAAAAAAGGTGAACTTTAGGTAAACAATATAATAACATGTATTTGTATTGGCGACACACTGAACTATGGTGACAAAGGGATTTATTTAAATATGTGATGTGTTAGCAGCATGTCTTACACTAACTTACTGTCACTTCAGCATTCATCCAAGAATTTTTTTTTTTATCACACAGTTGTGTTACATTCCTCCTTTTCCCCTTATTAAAAGACTACAGTGAGGTCCAACCTGACAGCAGACCAATCTCTGAAGCTCCCATACAACACCTTCTCCTGCCACTTCCCGCCCCTAAATTAAGATTAATTACCGAAAAGGCCAATATGCTGAAATGGGAAATTATGTACCCCCAGGAACAGGGCTCTATAGATGCTCTGTCTCAGTTAGCGGAACAGCTTTTAGATTGCTTTTAGATATCCTTATGCTGAGCAAAGCAGGCGTGGGATTGAGTGTCTTGCTGTATTCTGTGGGTTTGATAATACCTGGCAGAGGGGGCTCAGGATATGATGACACTGATTAAAGCTGCTTTTATTGCATGTCAGGTGGGGGTTGAAGGCTCTTTATCGTTCTAATCAGTCGTTGTTCACGGTGAGACAATGCACCACACTTCTCTGGGTGTAATGCTGAATGAGCAGACATGACTGGCAGTGTTTAAAACTGCAGTATGGTGGTGGTCCCCGTATGCTGGACCCTGGATCGAAGCTAAACACATACAGACAGTAAATACACTGACTACTGACAGGTGATGTAAATAACATTGACCATCTCATGACAATTCATTTTCTGCTGGAAAACGTTTGGACCTGGCATTCATGTGGATGTTACTTACACATGTACCACCCACCTAGGCCAGACCAGACAACACCACCCCATAGCAATGACACTCCATGTTGGCAGCAGCCACCCTGAGCAGGATGCAGCCTGACACAGACACGCACACAAAGAGAGGTATGCGCGTCCCTCCATGGATATGCCTTCCCGGACCATCTCTGACCCACCACCAAACAGGTCATGCAGAACGATGTTACAGGCAGCATAACGTTCACCACTGCTTCTCCAAACCCTTTCACTTCTGTCACATGTGCTCAGGATGAACCTGCTCAAGCACAGGGTGCCAGTGACGGACTTGCCAATTCTGGTGTTATTGGGCAAATACCCGTCAAGCTCCATGGTGCCTGGCAATGAACACAAGGCCTACTAGAGGACGTGGTGTCCTCAGGCCAGCCTCATGGAGTATGTTTCTGAGTGTCTGAGTGTCAGTCACACCTTCGCCTCACCTCAAATCCAGCAGAAGCATCAATGTCGACCCAATAAAATGAAATAAATATACACAAAAGATGTCATTTAGTTTACTCACCAGAACTTAAGAAACAATTAAGCTCTGAGTTTTCCTCAGAGCCTGCCAGCCAAGGGTAGCACTCATAGTTGCTGTCCTGAAAGTTTTCAGGCTAGCTAGCTCCAGGGTTGGGTGTCCTTTCCTCACAGTATCCAGCTTTTCCTGGATAGTCTGCTGCAAAAATGTCTTTCTAAGAAGATCTCCAACCAAATCAACAGTGTTTCCTCCTTCGCATCATGAATTCAAAAAACTGAAAAACTCAAAAGTTAACGGGGACAATTTGCTTGTGCAGCTCGCAACAGATGAACATGAACTGCTAGCTTGGCTTAAACGGAGTGACTCTCTGACCCTCCAATCAGAGGACACGAAAACGGAAGGAACAGCATCATTACAATGGACTTAAGGCTTCAGCCGGCAAAAAATGATGGCTAAAATATGACTGGATAAAAGCTCTAATGCAAAGTTACACTGCCAGAAACACAGAGACAGACAAGCCATACAATGAAGAGAATACTGTCAGTAATTTAATGAGTGGGAAAATATTAAAATGTAAGGCACTGATTTTGATAAGTTTAGGCCAGCAGAGAAGGCTTTGCTGGCCCTGACATTCCACCACTGCTAAAAGGTAATGTTATTTGACAGAGACCATAGTTGGATCATAGCTTGATTAAAAACGTATGAAAACCCATGCACACATGGGGAGAAACATGCCAATTGTTCCACCATGTGGCCCATTCTAGGATCCTTGGATCCCCTCGCAGCATTCCTCACTCCATTGTGTCGAGCACCACGCAGCTGAAGGTCTTCTTCACCCAAGAGAAGAAACGTCTGAAGCAGTTCTTCTTCTTCTTCTTCTTCTTTGGGGCTTCGCTGTCATCTGAAAAACAGCAAACATGAAATACTTAACTAATGCTTAGAATAAAAAAAAAACAAAAAAAAAAACAACACAATGTGGAACGTCTTAACAGTTCGACAAACAAATGAATATGAATTGTTCTCACCTGAAGTAATGCGCGGGAGGTATGTGTCCACATAGTTGCTGATGGTGTCATCCGTTGAAGCAGGATCTGGTGTAGAATGTGAACTGAACGCACAAGTTAGTATCTCATTCCTGTTTAGAGCTATGTTTGTCTCCTCTGATGGATGAATGTCTCTATAACATTTGAAGAAAGATTTTTACCTCTGGTCAGAGTCCTCACTAGACACGTCTCCCAAGTGGGTCCTGTTCTCGGGGTCTGCAGGCTGAACCAAGATGACACTTGGTGGCAGAGCCTCATGTGAGCTGTTGAATGAAGGCATACAATTAATCACTTGCAGTAGAGACAACTATCTAATCTAATCTAATCTAATCTAGGGTGTGGACTAAACACACAAATGAACACTGAGTTTGTATGTAAGTCCTGTTTAGGGCTCAGTTTGTCTCCTCTGGTAGAGCCATAAATTTCTCTAGAAGAAAGATTTTTACCTCTGGTCAGGGACCTCATTTGGCACGTCTCCCAAGTGGATCCTGTTCTCGGGGTCTGCAGGCTCAACCAAGATGACACTTGGTGGCAGTGCCTCACTTATTCTATTGAAAACATATACTTAGTTACTTACAGGCAGCAATCTAATGCTGACCCTAATGAAGGATGAATTTACACTTACACGTCTTTAGTCCCTACATCCATCTGTTTCTGGTTGGTGGTGGCTTCAGGTCCATTGCTACAAAAAAGAAAGCTCACATTGTTGAGTTTATGACCAAAAAGCAAAGTACACAAACATGCAATCAGCCAAATGAGTAATATATCACCTGCTGGGCCCACTGAGGTTGGAATTCTGAACGTACACAAATACTGGTGTGGTCATTGTACACTAGAACAATGTGGTAAAAATACTAAAGTATTTTAATACCTGATTATCCATTAAAGAGGAACTTAATATTCTACCACTGATAATAACATCACCAGTTTCTGAGTTACTCAGGCCACTGACCTCTGCTATGAAGCAGCTCTACTGCAGACTTAATTAGGTTCACCATATTCTGAGGATATAATAAAGCATCATGTTGACAATAAACCAAAAATAAATATTACATATCAGTATTTCTCCACCCGTAAAGTCTCAACAATGTACTATCTTCTAGGAAGAATACATTGTTTACTGTCTGAAACTAAATATGAATATTTTATATACTGTATATTATTTCCCTTCTAAATGTTATAACTACTCGTAAACATAGTCACACAGAGTAGTGCTAAGTAACATGATTACACTCTATTAGGTTGAATACAAACATTTCCATTCCACGTCCATTTTTGCATATATTTGCCATATGGCAACAGTTTAGTTATATCATATATTTACTGGTTTGAATGATAAAAACTAAAGGTTAACTAACCCCATTTAACACTACATTTTCTAAGTTCCAGTGACCTCAGTTCATGACCTGTACAGTGTCAGATGGGGGGTTTCTGGATACGTGATGTCATTAAATATTTGTAGTTTGAAAGTGCCCTGGATTTTATGTATGATTTTATGACTGTAATATATTAGAATTGAGATAAAGAAATTATTGCCATATGGTAACATGCCATTGAGGGTTATAGAAGATACATTTTGCAAGTTTTGCAGGTTTGTGGCTGTAGAGTTGTGTGTAATGTGTTATGGTTCTGTTACTGTGTCTCTTGTGTTCATGTTTTGAGTTTTGTTGTCTCCCTGCTTCCTGTTTTACTTTGTTAAGTTTTCGATTTCCTGTGTTTCCTCTCCTTGTGTTTCGTGTTAATTAGTTCATTAGTGTCACCTGGTCTCTCTTGATTTCTGTCACCTGTGTCTCGTCACCCCTTGGTTCCTCGTGTGTGTATATATGGCCCTGGCTTCCCCTTTGTTCCTTTTGCGTCATTCCCTATGTTTGGTTCCCCAGTGTTTTTCGTTCCTCCGTGTTTTCTAGCATCTCAAGTGTTTTTGCCTTCAGTTTTTGTTGTTCCACCCCTACGGTTTTTCCTGCAGTCTTGCAGCGCCTTTTGTTCCCATTTTATTTGATTAAACATTCATTTCCCCTCCACTCGCCTCCTCTTGTATCCGTCCTACGTTTGGGTCCTACCTCACCCCGGACAATCCGTAACATAATGTTTTGATTGTGTCATTCACATTCACCTGGCTTCACCCTAGAATCATTAACCACAGATGACTCAAGACAGGCAAACGAACTGATCCATTTGCATGAATGTTCCAAGTGTTCTGTCTATATTTTATGACAATTAATTTTTCTGCTGGGAGCTGGCATTCATGTGGATGTTACTTACACATGTACCACCCACCTAGGCCAGACCAGACAACCCCACCCCATAGCAATGACACTCCTTGATGACAGTAGCCATCACCAGCAGGATCCAGCCTGACTCAGGCAGAGAGCGCATCCCTCCATGGATATGCCTTCCCGGACCATCTCTGACCCACCACCAAACAGGTCATGCTGAACGATGTTACAGGCAGCATAACGTTCACCACTGCTTCTCCAAACCCTTTCACGTCTGTCACATGCGCTCAGGGTGAACCTGCTCAAGCACAGGGTGCCAGTGACGGACTTGCCAAATCTGGTGTTATTGGGCAAATACCTGTCGAGCTCCATGGTGCCTGGCAATGAACACAAGGCCTACTAGAGGACGTGGGGTCCTCAGGCCAGCCTCATGAAGTCTGTTTCTGAGTGTCTGAGTGTCAGTCACACCTTCGCCTCACCTCAAATCCAGCAGAAGCATCAATGTCAACCAATAAAATGAAATAAATATACACAAAAGCTGTCATTTATTTAACTCACTAGAACTTACTAGAAACAATACAAGCTCTGAGTTTTCCTCAGAGCCTGCCTCCAAGGGTAGCACTCATAGTTGCTGTCCTGAAAGTTTTCAGGCTAGCGAGCCTATCTCAACTGTCACTGGGTGAGAGGCGGGGTACACCCTGGACAGGTTGCCAGTCTATCACAGGGCTAACACAGAGAGAATTTAGAATGACCATTGAACCTAACCAGCATATCTTTGTAAGGTGGGAGGAAGCCGGAGTACCCGGAGAGAACCCACGCAGACACAGGATGAACATGCAAACTCCACACAGAAAGGCCCAGTCAGCCCATGGAGTCCGGTACCTTCTTGGTGTGAGGCATCAGTGCTAATCACCCTTCCACTGTGCCGCAACGTAACATGGTCCTGTCAAAGATATGTATAAAAAAATTCTTCCTAGGAGCTCTTCTGGTGCCATGTAGGAAACATGTGCTGTCTGCCATGTTTTTCAGTACAAACCCAACAGTATAAAAGCCACTATTTGTGGTTTTCGGTAGAATTATGTACCAGACTGTTGCTCGACTTTCCCACACCTATAAGTCAAATTCCCAGTTTTTTCTGACACACAGTACAATGCTTACAGCAACATTTTATTCAACAGACACATACAAGAAAAGTGGCGAGATCTGGATCTAACTGCCAGAAACTGAATATTTCCCCGTGTCACACCATTCCTTGGACTTGTTATCGTTTGGACTTCGCAGCAGACTCTATTGTCAGAGTAAAGTTTGAGCATTTCATGCCTCCTTTTTCATCTCAAAATGAAAAAAGACGCAAACATACAGATCCCCTCTCCACACACAAAGAAATATACTGCTGACTCAAAGAGAAAAACTCCGTGAGGAAGACTCATCAGAGCAGAGAGCTGGCGGGAGAGAGCTGCAAATGTCTTGAAATATTTAATGCGCGGGCTGGGGGTGGAGGGTCTCTGAAAGGGGAGATGGTGAAAGATAAGAGAAGGAGTCAGACTGATACTGACTGAATGAGCCCATTTTCTCTGAAAGCATGGAAGTAATGACACAATGGAAATGCTTTAATAAGTCACATTACACTAAAGCAGAGCCAGTGTGACTGCAAAAAGCTTCGCTACGGTGATGATGATTTCCCTCTGAGAATCTATTCCAGGCAGGCGGAGGCAATCTCGGTGGCTTTGCATTCGCTCTGATTACTGTCTCCTGTTCTCCAAAAGTAAGGCCATTAGTTCCACAGTTACAGAGAGTTATATTCAAGAATGATTCACCCCCGCCCCCCCTCCGAAAAATGTCTACACATTAAGGATCAATGAGGCATTATATCAACAGAACACGTCCTCCAGCCATGTTTACGGCGCTGACGGCATTTTACTCACACCCGGAAAACAATCACGGCAGCTTTATGGTTCCATTTCATTTGAGATGCATCCATAAATCTCAGCCTTGCATTAATAATTACACCGAAACCCAAACATGCAGTATTGATTAAACAAGTCAGAGGGGCGCATAACTCTTGCAATACGGAACTGTAACTGAGGCTAATGGTTTTAAATAATGCTCACCTGTGCAAACCTTTGTTGATCTTATTCCAACAGTGGAATCATAGAGATATTTCTTTAATGTTCCTCGTTTACGTTCGCAGAGATTTAAGAGAACAGAGAGCACACATTACCTGTTTCACACAGTAAATGTACGACATAAACCAGAAATATATATATTGTAAATGTATGTAGAAACTCACCTTGAATCGACGCATTTTCACCAACGGGTTGCAGAGAGACAAAAGTGGTGAAAGTTTGAGTAAGCGGTGGACATTTGGCCGAGCTCCTTATTGTACTCCTGAACAGCCGCCAGGCACATTCGCTCGGCTGAATAAGGACTTAATTATCTAAGTTACAGACTCAGACTGGCTGCATTTATCAGGCATCCTGGAGAGGTTGTCTGTTATCACTCGTAGCCCTTCTTTTCCTTGGGGGTTCCCTTGGGCGCAGTCCTGTACACGGAATTGACTTCTGGTGTGATCCCACATTTAAATGGATGGCAGGCCAGCGGAGCGCAGTCCTCTGCCAGCACCGAACATTTGTTTGACTAGCGAAGCTGAAGCCTCTGTAACGGTTTGCATGTTATCATTTGTCCTCCGTAATTGATTGCTTTTCCCAACAAAGATGGCTTGGGAAGTTTGAAATATTGCAGAAGAGGGAAACTATTGTGGGAACAAAAAGAACTTACTGACAGAATTTAAAGATTAGAAACACCACTAGTCAGATCTGTTTAAAGAAATAGTTTGCAGCATCCAGAACATAAAAAATAACAAGATAATATAAATCAGATAGTTAGAACAAATACCACCCATTGGTTATATGGGAAAAGACCATGTTAAGAGATATTTGAAAGAGGACATTGAGGTCCTGTCACCTTTAGTGACCAGTCGAGATTTTGGAACCATCAACCAGATGGTTTCAGGTAGTGAATCATTCCTAAACTTGTAGGTTTAAACTTGACCAAGCATTTGAACTAAGTTTCAGTTCAATTTTATTTACACTGCGTCAATTCAGTTCAATTCAAATCACTTTATTTATCTCCAAGGGGCAATTTAAAAGGGCAGAAGTTGCTGAAAACAGACAATCACAATCAACAGACACACAAAGACATTAAAAACAGCACACACAATACAGCATATAACACTCCTGCATGAAGCCCCCAGAGCAGGAACAAATGTGAGGTGGCAACAGTAAGAAACTTTGATCGGAACCCACCTCATATCGATCGCCCCTCCCAAAAAGGGCTAACTCAATAAATAAACGCTCACAGGTAAAGTATACAGAACTTGTAACTTGTTATGGCATGGGAAGTTGTGTCCACACCAGTGCTAACATCGGGTTTCGACCAACATGAGGTGGGAGATTGAAGCCTTTATTAAGCTAGCTGAAACGCCTAACCTGGTTCTGTCCTAACGTGATACAAGTCGGCAGCTTTGAAGCTCATTAATCAAAATGTTGTATCACATCTGTTTCTTCGCCACATTTCTCCCCTGTGTAATACGAAATGTAATCCTGAATAATGTTTTTGGAAGCATTGTTTGCATTGTAGTTCTATGGATATGCAATTTCCGGGAGCTGGTACGCATCTTCCACCACTATTGCTTAATTAGTTGACTGTGTGCCTGGAGACCCATTCTGCACTTGACCTTTCTGAAGGTAAGGCAAGCAGCACGTGTTCAACAGACCAGAGGAAATGAGGTGAGGGGAAAGGTCCTCACATTGGTTAGTCGTGTGTTTGTGTGTGCATACATGCAGTAGGCGAATATGTGTGGCTGTGTTATTCCCTTTCCTTCCCCAAGAATGCATGGCTTCTTTAATGGGAAACTTTTCATTAGAGTGGCACAGAGCATGTCAGTCGTATTCCATCAAGCATGGTGAAATTGCGATATATCCTGAGAAAGTACCAACATGCATCTGCAGTGGAAATAAATCAATTTTTTGGTGCATGTTTTAATTTCGAGCAACATCTCGACATACTTGAAGATGCACAGTGATGGAACTGTGTTCCGGGAAAAACCTCAGGGAATGATGACATATTCAAAAGGTGCATTGATGCAGGTGGAGGTTAGCTCGCATACCATTTTAGTATTTAATGAGATTTCCTCTAGAGGGGTTTCTGGCTGCCAACTTTTATCTAAAAGGAAGTATGCTCTTCTCATTGTCCACTGGAGAAAAGGTACATCCTCATTATCCTCCATGGCTTTGGCTCATTAAGGGGGACAAGGATATGTCTCGATATAAATACCTCAACATTGTCCTCCAAACGGAAGAAGACTTCTTGGGGGAAACTGCACATTCCAGCAAAATGCTGCAAAATGCTGGCATTACACCTGGGAATGTCAAGTGACATCAGAAATATAACAGAAACCGTGGTATATTACACACAACAATGCCTGCACTTATTATAGCATGGGTTTACTTTTTTCCTACGGCTCTGCTTGAAAATTATTTATGTTATTGATTTTTTTTTTTTTTTTGAGGCACCCTACATGTACACAGCACATCCGCAGGTGTCTTTCTTTAGATATCCTCCCCGCAATGCAGAGATTACACGCCTAAGCTTGCAAAGAGTGTGCAGGGTCAGAGAGTCTGGAGAACTTCAATGGGTTTTCATAGCAGGAGTTATAAAAGCTCTTTACAGCTTTAGAGTCCACGATAGATGACTGACAGACACGCACCTGAATGCCACATTATTGTTGCTTTAATTAAATGAAAGGGGAAATGAATTGACTCTGTCGTAATGGATTGGGTGTGGGCATTTGTGATGAGTGGCAGAGCTATATTTTTACCTCAGAGTCTTTCAAAGTTCATGACATTTACAACGGATTCTTTGGTATTTGCTTTGAAGGTTAGAATGGTCAGTCAGACGGCTTTAAGTTACACAGCGAACCTTTGTTTCTTCATAATGAGGAGTTATTACAATATACGCATCGATGAACCGCGTGTTTTTATCCCAACAACTACATCGGTGACACTGCGGTACAGGCTGACTGTGATGGTTTAGGAAAAACGTAAAGTGGAGGCATGATATTCTACAAAAAGTTGAACGGACATCACATGGAAAGAAGCCATTGGTTTGGACTAGTAACACATCAAAGTTTTCACCGGGTGTCACACGGAGGCAACAGCGTGGGAGTTCTTCTCAGAGCCGTGCCATCAAGCCCTAAGCATTCTTGGGGAAAAGTTATAATTAACTGAGCTGAGATAAAGTCGAGCTTATTGCCTAAACTGGCGTGTCCGCTGATGGCTCGCTAAGTAGCAGGCGGCTGCAGACAGCATTGGCAGGTTAATCAAAAATTAATGGAGAATATCACAAATGACAGTTTAAACACTGCTGTTGGCCAGCGAACATGTACTGGAGGAGCACAGTCGGAATGCAAGTGAATGTCTAATTTCCTTAATATGGAAGGTCACATTGTCGCATTTGCACGTTAAGTCTAAGTGCGACTAGATAGCTGAATCCACCACTGCCCTGCAGGACAGGTTAGACAATGAAAGTGAAGTCCAATCATAGATGGAAATACGTGAAGCACTGTTCAGGGAAAGAACAGTGCTGACAGCATGGGATCATGGACATAAACCAATAAACTTTGTTTGCAGTAGCTTTGAACTAGAACTTCACATGTAAAGCTTCTCTGATATTCCATTAAATGGATGTCTCATGGGTGGACACAGCAATCCGACATTCGCCCATTTGGCCCATTTTCAGCCACCGGTGAGCGACTGTGGCCGTGGTTTTTGCAGCATTGTTGCCACTGGACAGCAGCTTTTCAACATGCTTTCAACCGTAGGTGAGAGAGAGCCTTCTGCGGGAGAAGTGTCTTCAGAGAGCACACACACTTCACCCTCATCTCATCTGAACAAATATTTTCACAACAACATGGTCGTCTAGAATGAACAAATCAACTGATCAGCATGATTCAGGGGATGACAGCTTCGTACGATGGTTTTATAGCACTTCCTAGCCTCCAAGCTAATGGTAGCCATTCTTGTCTCCCCTCATAAAACAATACAGATTACTGCAGGCTATGCACGGCCACATTACAGTCAGCCTTGTTGTTGGTAATACTTCGATATCAACTTAGTGTGTCTGGCACTTGAGTGACACGCATGAGTGACGCAATGTTTTTACTAAATGTTGAGCTTCAAACTATTCCATTTGAAAGATGAATACATTTGCCAAAGCTAATACAATGCCTCAGGTTACCAGTTCAAGGGACCCATTGAGTTTTTAAACTCTGAAAGAGTCTGGTAACCACACCAACCACAAAATCCATGAAGCAGAAAGTTGTGCTGGAGTCACACCGTCAGGAACCTATCTGGTAAAGATTTGCAGTTTTAACCACATTGTTTGGCCAGGCTTTTAAGGATAGAAGAGTAACAGAGATGTAGTCGTACATGTCATCTGGGGTCAGCAGTGGAGTCGAGTTTGTTAATAAGAAATGGCTCTGATTGATTGTTGGACTATCCAGTTGCATGCAGATATATGTTATGAATGTAATGAAATCCAAATGATTCTAGCTATGCCAGACTAGAAATATACAACAGTACTGGAATGTCTTATTGAAATCAGTCTGAAGCTGTATTAAGCATAAAAGGATTTTTTTGTATTTAAAATTTTATTTTATAGTGACTGATTTCGCTGCCACATTTCACAGAGAAATATTGCTATACCGTAAATCTGCACACAATTTGCATTACCATATTGTTATTACTTTTTGCAAAAATTCATTGTTTTTCTACACTTTTCCTTCTCTTTAGTCCTGAATATTTGGAGTCATCAGTGGAAATTATTAATGACAACTCTGATTGGCTTCAGGGTTTAAACCGGGGAGGTTAATATAGCTGCTTAGCATAAAGACCTATTCGGAGCAGGAGTAAAATCATATCCATCAAAAAAGGAATCTTGAAAGTTAATGAGATCAATGACATGAGTGGCAGCGCTTGGAAAGGAATATTTTATATTTCAACAGGCTCAGTGCAAACTTTTCAGGTTTCATATTTTCCGTGAAATGGGAGAAATGTTCGTCTCAAATGTGCAGGGAAATTCTGGAATCAAAAGCGGATCAGTATTGGGACAAGAATACACATGTTCCATATACAAGAATACACTCATCCCCACTAGACAACTTAAGAAATAACCGCTGTACAGCTCACTTTTACTCGTCCTTGCTGCGGGCAAGAAAATAATGAAAATGTCAGATACTTGAATTTGTCTTTTATTTCAATGATAACAACAGAAATACGAACACAGAACAGAGCTGAAGCAGAGTTCGACATATTGTAAACCTTTGTCACTGTTACAGCGCCTGCCTCACCCAAGCCGTTGCTTTTTATTCCCATTTACAGTACGTTTATTTCGTGCCGATGCAAACGAGGAGCTAACTTTCGGACTAATCGTCAGGCTGATTTTATTATTCATTTGACATTTCGTCGCGGCTTCACGTTGTGCGCTCATTTTAACTGGAAACTGGTGAATAAAGAAGCAATCTATGTAATGAATATTCAAGTGGTGTCATTACTGTATGCCTGGCGTGGGTTAAATGACAGGAAGGCATCGGGATGGTTGCCTCTCCCTGAATAAAATTGACTGATGGATTCAAATGGCATGTATATGGGAGGGAAATCAGGGTTTGTGTTTATTTTTGTATATATCGTAAAAGAAACGACACTTACGCGAGTGGAGTAAATGAGCAGCGCATTCCCCTCTGCGTCCATGACTAAGTGCCCTTGAGCAAGGCACCTGACCCCTTAACATCCTTGGGTGCTGCGTGGGTGCTGCTCCATGTGGGCTTATTACCTTGCGTGTGTGTGTAAGGATGGATGGATTAAATGCAGAAGACAAATTTTCATATATAGGACAATAAAACACTTTCTTTTCTGTGCTGACACTGGTTTCAGCATGAACTGAACCCATTTATATAATTAGTCTGTGATTCTATATTTACCTTGTCAATATATACATATACAGCTCAATAAACTTCTTGTTAAAGACGCTCTCATATTTTAATCATGTCTCTCGAGGTAACTATTTTAAAACAGCACTCTGCATGGTACATTCAATCCCACTTGAAGTCTTGTCCGACAGTTTCATAGAATTTGATATTAAACGGCCTATAAAACTCCCGAAGCTGCTCGATGACCTCCCGGTCGATCTGTACATGAGTCCTGCCCTTGGATTTGCCGAGGCACCGTGGCTGACTGCTGCTCTCCGGCTTCTTCAGACAGGGGAAGCCTTTGGTTCGATTAAAGTAGAAGTGCTTGTCCGTGATTATTCGCTTCAGCCCCAAAAAGTCCTGAACGCGGCCCATTTCCCCAGCCGGGTCCGTTATCAGCCGCTCGCCGCTCACAAAGTGCATCTGCGACAGGCGGAAGTACTGCAGCCAGTTCTCCAGGTGCAGAATGTACATCCCGATCCGAATGGCGTTCCAGGAAGTGTCAACAAGGCCTAAGCTTCTGTTTTTAAACGCCAGCTCCTCGAAAGTAGGGATGTCAGGCTTCTTGGAAAGAGTCTGTGTGTAGTCGGAGATGGCTCTGGTGACTGGGTTACGCACCACAACAATCAGCTTGGTCTCGTGGGACATGCTGGAGATGCGTCTGGGAGCCTCTCTGGTGACAAAGTAGCTGGGAGTCTTCTCTAATGTGATCTGGCTGTCTAGCGTTCGTGGCATTAGTCCCCTTGGGAAAGAAACACACATAAATGAGTCAGCCAGAACTGTTATTTTTCTGCCCAGGAACATTTTCACAAGCTTTTCTCTCTTATGGATGACAAATAAAAAAATAAATCTAACTATGGTGGATGTCTCAGGAGGAATGGGAACAATGCTGCCTGTCACTTATGCCACAAAAAAACCTAACAACCAGTGTTTGCAGAAAGATCTTCCTCAAATCATGCATTCAAAGATTTACCTAAATGAAAGTATTACCAGTTAGTATCATTAAAAGTACTCTTTATGTATTATAAAACACCACATATTACTTTATTACAGTCAGAGCTGCTTTATGCACTCACATGGCAATCTTAATCACCAGTCTTTTGTAATGCATTGGTATGCTGAGGCAAACATCCAAATAAACACAATGCAAATGTATTTGTTAAGATATTCAAAGGTGGCAGGGCAGCTTGTACAACCAAAACATACATCATTATTATTATCACCCTGCTGCCGAGATAATGGCTGTGCAAACCACAGTCAAATGATTGTATTTGTCATACTTGTCATGAGAGTTTTCCTTCCCAGCGTAATATGTCATTCTGCTTTGGCACTTTGGTTCAATAAAAGTTGATTAATTACCATCTGCTGTTGGCTGTTGAGACAATGACTGCCTCATTCACAATTCAGAGATCAGCCGTAATCCCTCATACATCCACGGCTCTCCGTCTCCTCTAGATTGAAAAGTGACTCCGCCGTGGAGATAATTCTTTTAAAATGGCTTTCTACATTTATGAATTTCTATTCACAGCGTGTGAATCAGTTTCTAGATTGACGCTACACAGTTCTGATGATAAATACCAAGCTTTCTTTATTATTACCTTAGGAAGGCTTCGATTAAAAGCTAACCTTTCTCAAAGCTTTCTCTCTCAAGGTAGGGGTAGCCATAGGTTACCTCTAAAGTCTTGGAAATATTGATCCATTTAGTTTTATTTATGAATCCGGAGTTGTTGGCTTGGGTGCCTCAGGGCCACCGGGGAACTATTAATCTTTTATGAGAACAGCACCTTTTCAAGCAAACAGCTTTGCTACACACTGGAAAAACTTGCAGCCATTTTCCGGGAGGTGCAGATTCTAAAAGAGATCTGCTGAGGGAACTGTCTTTGTTATCTGGCTTGTCAGTTCCATGCATTTTTACCATCCTCACAGCCTGAATGTTGTGCACGGGAGAGAAGTATCCAGCATGTGCTGGCTTGTCATATTACAAAACTGAACTGACAACATTAACACATATAGTGAAAGGGCACAGATGGTTCCGCTTAAAATAGTTCACACACAGCCACCTGACAGCAAGTATGCAGCTGTACACAGCACTTTTTTGTCGACATGTTTACTCATAAACCATGGGAAGAAGGTATAGGACTAAGGCAAACATGAAATATATTAAGATAGATTAAGAAGATATCTCACACTGAATTCGTTCCTTCATATTGGTTGTTGGGTTTGATACAGAATACAGACCTGCAAGTGAGCCTGTCAGATCTGCCAGCTTATCTCGAGTTATTGATTTTTAAAGATGTTCTGTTGGTTTACTCATGGTGAGCATCCTCCGAATCTGATAAATTACATGACTGTTACCCAGATGCTATACAACACCATAAAGACAGCCTGGCACTCTCACAGCAAGCAGCAGCCCGCAGTGCTCAGACAGCTTTTTCACTTCTATAAGCATCCTTTTGCCTCCCTGGCAGTGGGACGCCTTAAAGCTCTGGGTTATTTTTAAATAAATCGCACAGTGGCCAGAACTGAGATTAAGAGCAGGCTTATTAATAACAGGTGGAAATTAAAGTGTGTAGAGGTTACTGTTCTCGATGCGTCGTCAAATACATGGCACATATGTTTAAATCAGATGGACAAGGGGTCTGAATGTAAAATTCAGTTAATGAAAACATAGTGGGCGTATAGGATATTAATTTTTTCTTTTTGGATGACTCTTAGTAAACAGAGAAATAATTTGGGATCTGCAATAAAGGAAAAGTGCAGATATGAGCATCACATTCTTCGAGGGATCTAACAATGCACTCATTTATGAACCCAGTTAATTTCAGCAACCATCAACACAATCTGTCAGGTGCGGTGCAAATTAGCGCAGGCAATCAGATGTGATACCAACATAACGGGCACACCTTGTAGTATTCTGACAAAATGAGGGCTCATTTTAGGCAAGGAGAAAGTTTTACAAATGTGACAAGTGTATGCCTGTCAGGAAACAGGATGGCAAACACAAACCAAAGAGATTTCATTTTCATGACGTGAGGCAAAGGGGAACAGCCACGTCAAGCGTAAAACGGGGCAAAGACAACCCACCTCAAAGCTTTGTAACACGTTGCGCAATTAATTCAAATAATCTCCTCCCCACGGGGACGGTCTGATTTAGAATCCCCTCCGAATGTATACCGAGTAAGTCCGGCAAGCTGCCACAAAACAGTTGGCTCTTGGATCTCTCCCCTTGGCTCATTAAGCGAATGCGTACGTCCGAGCTCTGATGTTTCACCTGCGAGTTGCCCGTTCAAAGGATTGTTTAAATGGCTCCAGCCAAGGAGAAGAAGGTGCAATGCAATGATCAAAGACTGTTAGTCTTTATTTTTTTATTGAAATCAGGGTCATTTCTAAGGGATGCTTTCATGTCAGCGGGAGTAGCCCGGACCACTATGCTGCAAGTTGCCTGTCTTGGAGTGATGTTAATGAGGAATACTGGAGGGGGGGCTGTAATATCTACAAACATTTTTTTGATCTCACTTTTTGTATTTGGGGGCTCATATTCCCATATTCTGGTTGTTTGGTTACCACAAAATTAACATCCACATGTGAGCTGTCTGTGCTATGACTGATTTTAATGGCTGCATATGAAACTGCAGCAGCCATATGTCTCTTTTTAAGAGATGAAACAAACAGAAGGTTTATTTTTAATGAATTATACACCTGTGCTCATTGGAACACACGGCAGCAGCAGCAGCCTCATTTCCTCATTCGGGTGTCTGCTTGCTTTGACCTGAGAACATGTGATACACGATGAAGGGGGTGTCTGAACCCATCAGATTGTTTCTCTCTCGCTCTCTCTCTCACCATGCCCTGAAGAAACTATCAACACTGAAATGAAAAGATAAAACTGAGGGTCCCCACTGCAGCGGGGGCCGACGTGCTTTTACAAAAAGCTGCTCAGTCCTCAGAGGATAATAATTATTTGCAATTAGAAAATCCACACGATTTTAATTCCGCTGGAATTGCTTCGAGGGTAATCGCCGCTTTCGGAAACTCAGAAAACTCTAAAATAGGCTTCAGCACTCTTTTGAACATCTTGGCTTTTTGGGCAGACACATGTGTGAACATGCACGGCGCACCTTGATTAACTGACATTTTGAGTGAAGTGCCTTGATTGATTACCGCCTTCTCACTCAGAATCAACAGCAAATTCTTTGGGGTAATTTACAATCTCTTCCACAATTCTTGGTCAAACTTTACGTCGGGATGCATTACAGGCTAGGCGGTGACATTTTAATCACTGCGGGAAAATGAACTCAGGTGTGAAAGATCTGCTCAATACTGTAAATGAGACCCGGAGAGCGCGGTTGAAAGCTAATTTGTTCTGGAAGCTTCCGCCGTGCGTCGGATGCTGAAGCGTTATTTTTTTTTTTCCTCTCTATTTCACTAGAATAACAGCAAATTTAACTTTCTTTCGTTATAAGTGTACCTTTGATTTATTATTAGAAATGACTTCTTCTTCTTTCTCACCAAATAGCACGTGTCTTAACCAGGAAGAGGAGGTGCAAGCTCAATCTGGTCAAACACAAGGAACATCACAGGAAGTCGCTGAAAATTGGTGTGAGGCTGCTAATGGATATGTTGCTGCTGTACTGTAAAGTTCTTGATTCAGGCCCCTTTGTGCAAACCCATTTTAAATATTACCCATCGAATTAGGGCTCTGAAATTAGACCTTTTAATTAATTTTAAATGTACTTTTTAGTTTGCTAACAAATCTAGCTGAACGTCCCTCGACGACACTAACAGGTTTGTTGCTGTCGACCGCGGAAAGTGCGCCGGCCTTTTTCTCCCGTTAATGAACTGCAGTGTGCTGGAAGCTAGTCTACATACAGCAGTGGATGTGAAAGAGCCTGCTGGCTATCTCGCCGAACGATTTATCTCTGCTGGCGCGATGGAAAGCAGGAGGTCTGGAGTTCACCATTAGCTCCCTCTGGACGCTGCCACAATCATTATGGAATGAATAAGCCACAAACACGGATGTCTTTATTTCAAAGTACCAAGGGTTCCCATTAAACCCACATACACCATTCTCTTGCAGCGCGCATTTCCACCGGGAGAACACTTTCTACAGCGGCAAAGTCGATGCAGTTCAACAATTAGACTATTACAGTTTAGCCGAAGGGTAAACCTCAACACAACACTGATATTAGGCTAAGAGTTAAGAATGAAAATGAAGGCTAGGCTATTTAAGGGCATGCAAACCCACCAGTAATAAATCTGCATACAAATCCATATAGCATTTACGTATACAGACCAGTTATATCTGTAAATAGTCCTGCTGTTCTATTACACTGAGGTTTGTCTTCTCATAGGGCTCTAATGGTGTAGGAAATATGAATGCGAGGCATCGGCTCAATAAGCTAACATTAGCATGCAAGGTGGTTCTGAAGTCTGTTGTGTGATGGGTATGGATGTATTGTGTAATTACCTTTTGTGTTAGCTATTGTTTGTGAGTTAGACAGGCAGATGACCTGGCTACCGAAGACATACACGGCCGAGTGTTTGTCTGTAACTTGAGTTCTGCTGAGATGCATCACAGGAGCACAGGAAGAAATATATATATATATATATAAACTTGTCTCACAGAGGTCACAAATACGTTTTCCATGATCCAAATGTGAAAACATGATATTCACAACGATTTGTGTGTGAATTTGGGGGTGTCACAAATGACTACAGGGCAATGTGAACGTGTGAGACTGTATTGGAAATTCACAAATCTGATCGTTCCAACTTCACAAAGCCCATCATTTTTGTTTTTAAGACTTCCTGTGCTTGCACGTGTACATGCAGTACAATGCATGCAATACATGTTTCACGTATGGAACAGAAATCCCACTGAATTTGCTAAACACAAGCATTCATCCTCCGGGGAACATGCTCTGTAACGCTTACGGCAGCCTGGCTATTAACTTTGGATTTTCATTTATTCATTACCTATTTTCGCTTGTTCTCTAGACGGTCGTGGGGGTGGGGGGGTGGAGCCTATCCCTGCTGTCACTGGACAACGGGCAGGGTACACCTGGGACAGGTCGCCAGTTTTGTGCCAATTATGCCAAATTAGAATCACCAGTTAACCTAACAAGCTTGTCTTTGGACTGTGGGTGGAAGCTGGAGAAAACCCACGTAAGCACAGGGACAACTTGCAAAATCCACATGGTGCACATTAAAGTCAGTGGCAATCCTAGGTTCTGGGGCAGACCTAGGTAAAGTTAAAAATGTGCTATCCCCAAGTCCAAAACAACAAATATAGGGTAGATATAATTGTGCTAGGAGGTTGTGTCACATTGTCAATGCATTGTATGGTAATTTTTTTGGTTTGGTTTGCCTATTTCCTCTGATTAAAGTGGTTAATCTGAATCAGAATGATTGCTAATCCTTTCTGGGAACTTCTTCATTGTTCCCACATTGCTGTCCAGTATTAAGGCACACAGAATACATATATAATAAACTGTATTTAAAAACTATGTAGCTGCAAATTGCTACCTCCCTTCCAAGTTAAGCAAATGCAGAGAAACAGAGAAACTCTTCAGCTCCAGACAAGGGTTTCTTATTGAAGAACTTCTAAAGAGCAGTGCTTGGTTCATCAGGGATGCAGGCCGTCAGAACACGTAAAGGTCAGCTTTGAATCAGCTCCTTGTGAACAATCAATGAACTCAGAATTTATTACTGTCGTTTCACTTTGGTTTGAACTTAAAACAGACTCTTGCCTATTGTCAGTCCAAGATGAGTTCGCTGTACATTTTTTTCTGTATGAATGAAAAAAACTGTCAGATGCAAAACAGAAGGCCCTTATGAGACACACGCCGACACAGAGAGATAACCGGTGAATTCATCAAAAGCATTGAAGTGTGATTAGCTATATTGCTTAATTACACACAATGCTATTTTACACATAAAATATCACGTCACAGACACCACACATAAAAGCAAGAGATCTTTATTTATTTTAGTAACAAACAGATGTTCTCCTTCAACCTGTCAAGTTTACTCATTATTATACAATTCCACTATATTTTTCTTTAAAGCTGCAGTGTAAAGTTTTTGTCTCCTCCTAGTGTAAGTGAGAGGAATTACACAAACCTGTGTTGCCAGATTTACCATAATTATCATATTTACATGATAGGTCCAAGGCCTATGGAATATAAAAGGGGCAAATATAACACATAGGCCCTGAACCTGTCGTATAAAGGGCAAATATACGATAGTTTGCCATTTGACTGACAATGAATAAAGTAGTTGTTTCATTCAAATGGCTAGGCCTCCGTGTTTATTCCTTAGGTTATTGCAGCTCCATACACATAGAATTACTTTAAATTTTAAAAGCTCTGTCGTAGTGTGTGATTTGTTTCAAGTTGTTTTAGTACATGCAACAGTTTGGGTCACAATACGATAATTGTAAAAGTGACAGTACGATATTTCTTCATTTCCCATCTGGCAACACTGTCGTCTACAGTCCTTCATTCCCTTCTCTTCTTTCTCCCACTCGGAAAATCCACACCAACGGTAATCTGTTTGTCCTTGCCATCAATCGTTTTCGTTATTAAACTCTAATCCTTCCTCTGAATGCAACGTTTCTTATTAACTACAACCCAACTGACAGAGATATTGAATTTACAGAATCTCAGTTACATTGGTGTCTCATTTCATTTCATCAACGGGCTCTGCCGTGATTATAGCTGCCGTTGCACACTCCGTCTCCATCGCGATGGTTGCTTCCCCCTTGCAGATTAACCTAGTCAGCATAGTTTGAGCTCGTTTATCAAGGGCTTCATTCATTCATTCATCTTCTGAAACCGCTTGTCCTATGATGGGTCATGGGGGGGGGCTATCCCAGCTGTCATCGGGCGAGAGGTGGATTACATCCTGGACAGGTCGCTAGTCTATCGCAGGGCTAACACATAGAGACAGACAACCATTCACACTCACATGCGCACCTATGGCTAATTTAGAATCACCAGTTACCCTAATGACTGTCTTTGCACAGTGGGAAGAAGCTGGAGTACCCAGAGAGAACCCACGTTGACACAAGCAGAACAAACTCCACACAGAAAGGCTCAAGAGCTTCAGTGTAATAATAGTTAATTTACTATAGATGTAAAAGTTCTGCACTATAGCTTTAAATACCTCCTGAGGGCTGAATCATACACAAGAGTTTACTTTTACTGGGCTCCATATTTGTAAGGCAAACACAGCCATGATACATTTTGGCTTGAGCTTACCAAACCAAACTGTTATTATTATAACCAATTTGTTATTTCCAGACGTCCACACTCGAAAGTTGAAAGGTGTGCTACTTCCGAGGGTCCCGCAAATTTGCAGCAATCATGCCAATGTGTCTGGGTGTTTGCCCTTGCACCAAAAAAAAAAAAAAGAAGAAGACAAAAAAGGGCCCTTTGAATTGATTAGGCTTTGTTGGACCGATTTAAAATCCTAGAGTGGACCTTCAAAATGTTTTTCATGTCTGCCTGCTTTTTTCTATTACACTGGTGTTTCTGCAATGTGAAACTGCATTTTATTTCAGTAGTTCAAATGTAGGGACAATTAAATATCTTACACGTGAAATTAAATTAGTGCATTACAAGTTTTCAAATATTATATTTTTAATAGTAACTCCATGCAGTCAACATTATGTTTGTGTGGTGAGGAGACAAGCTCCTTAGAATGTGTGGTTTCAACTGGAAACAAGCCAGTGTCTCATGCGTATCATGCTTCCCATCACTTTTAATCAATCAAGGCATTGTGGATCCAGACAATAACTTATAAAACAGTTTAATGAGTTGCAGGATATCAGGCCAACACAGATCTGTTTGGGATTATACTTAGAAACCATTAATCACAAGGTGGAGTGCTTCTTCAGGGGCAGTGACAGAAAGATTTAGTGAAAGGCCTTTACCTCCCGTCGGAACACAAATATTTGTGATTACGAAGACTAATAATGAACCCTGCCCATTAAACAATATGCAGCCTCACAGGCTTGACCACGGAGAGAGTGCCGAATCAAAGTATCCATTATAGTCTGTGTTTGCCCCGTCTCTAGAGTAATTTAACAAAACAGTCGCACAGTAAATTATAAGAAAACGCCTCTTGGGCGCACATCGTGTGCTGTTTACTCTGATAACACATTGGCAGAGAAATGATGGTCAGAGTCTTTGGCGAGGCACAAAAAGCTCTGGTGTCATTTTTTTTTAATGACAAATGGTCTTTATGTGCCATGGTTTTTGGCAAAACAAAAGCAAAAAAATAAAATAAAACAGCTTTCAGCACCCCCTAGAGGTCAAAAGCTGGTGGACCGTGTCATGATGTCATTCCATTTGCCTGGCTAAGTTTCAGTGATTTTTCTAACAGTAACACTTGGCCATTAACTTTGACGTCACACTGCTAGCATACTATGTCCAAAAGTAAATTACACATGCATCTGCAGTCATCAATTCCACATTTGTCCACACTTGATAAAGTCAGTTGTTTAGTCTTTTCCATTTATTAACATTTCCATAAACTGTGCAGATAATTGCTTAAACGGGGATGCTGTATGGTATTTTCTAATATAAATTTGTAACTGATGACAGCCCTTGAATGTAACATACCTTACATACATGAGTTGTTGGGTTTTTTTGGAAGTACTGTAAAGTTTGACGTGACATTTCTGTGGATTTTTTAAATGTTGAGGTCTAGTTAGAGAGAAGTTGGCATTTCTAATTCGTCTCAGGAATTTGCAACTGTCCTGAGAGGCTGTTTCCAGGTAATTGCTTTTTTCCGGACACAACAGTTCGCTTTCAAATAAAGCTTTCAAGTATTAGCAATACACAAGCATTTAACTATTAACCAGTTGAATTTGCTTCTTTTTTACTAGTACTTGTTTTTTTGTAAGTTTCTGTTCCGTATTGACTTGAGGAATTGTACAAATCATTTGTCCTGAAATGTCCTGAAAAGCCAATAACTCACACAGACCTGCTCCCTGCTGTCCAAACCCATTAACAGTTTGTATTACGCAGGTAGACAGTGCAGAGAAAATGTTCTTATGCTGCGTGACTCCCATAATGTTTGTGCCACTGCACTTCCTAAAAATGGCATTTTCCTCTTTCCAGAGATGACAGTGTAGAGCCACATTCTGCCGGCGAGGCCGCTCCATTATTAAACTATCACTCACTTAGATTACAACTGTGATGACATCTGATCATTAATCACCAGCAACAGAAGCCTGCCACCCTGGAAAGTCTATTAAGAGTTAACATAGAGCAGTCCGGGCGATTACAGCAGTGCTGTGGCCAAATCTGCTAGGTGAGGAACAGAGGTGAATAACAATCCCAGTGTCCTGAGAATCAAGAATCTATTTCTCTAATTTAATCGGAGATGCACTGGCTGAAAATAGCAAACTGACTGAGCCATACCTATTGCAGTAGAGGGTCTTTCTGACGCCAGTCATATCCTCAGCTATATAATAGAATCAAAACATATTATAGTAGGACAATGCATTCAAGAGGCAGTGTAAAAAAATTACATAAAATATTCAACTTTGAACAAAATCCTATTCAACTGCTGTCATTTCAGCTCAAGGCTCTTGTTTTTCTTGGAATAACAATTATTCATGGTTTGGCCTGCAGAGGGAAATGACTGACAATTGCACTCCTTGAGCAATAACACGTTCAATTGAACTAGGCTATGAGCTGTCACATTAACATGTGGCAAGGCGTCGGACACTGAAATGAAGACACTCAAGACAGGAAAGAAAGCCTCTGAAATCCTAAACGGCACACTGTCACACCAGGATAATGCTCCGCTGCGTATTTTGTGTAATTTTTGGGTGCTGGGCTGCAACTGATGGACTCATATACAGTAATATCAAGTATATGTAAAGGCTTTCTGCAGCGGTGTAGTATTGTTTGTGCGGCAAATGTTTCCTCACTTTCATAATTCACATTAAATGCCCTTCACTGCGACATTGTCAACAACATAATCTGCGATGAGTACATTACATTTTGTACCTCATTTCCCTTGAATTACCCACCTATTTGTGCAGCTTTGCAGCAGCTTCGCCGCTGCAGCCCGGGTTTACAGTATAGCCTCTAGCAATGTGACAGTCAAGGATATTTATAAACGGAGTGCAGACACATTGCACACCTTTAGAAGTTTTCGGTCTTTACTTAGATGGTAGGAAAGTACAAAAGAAGACGGAGAGGAGAGACAGAAGAGGGGAAGCTCAGACAAGATTTGATCCCTGCAGGTCAGCTGGGACGCATTGTCTTTGCCATTAGGGGAAAGTTAACAAGCTGACAATCTCTAAATGTGAGCTCAGGATTGCTGACTGCCAGATATCTCCACCGCTGCAATGTCTGTAAAATGACAGTACCATTTGCTGGAGAGACTACGAAAGCCCAATTTTTTTTTTTGTTTTGTCTATTTTCATGCTCAAGTGGCAGACAACTGTCATCAGTCATGTTTTGTTTGACCTACTACACATTTTGGGACTAGAAATACAATATCACTCATGATTTCTTTAGAAAACTTGTTTCCTAGATGCTCGATCTATATTCTCCTAACAGTTTGGATACACGGACACACACTGAATTTAAACGTGCCTGCATCATGTTTGGCAGCAACATTATCTTTTACTTTGTGCTGTTTTTTTGTTTTGTTTTTTTGTGCAGGAGTCTTTAGGGTAAAAGATGGGTGCACAAAGCATCTTGAATCTTGACTGTCTTGGGTTTTGGTTACATATACTGTAGGTTGAGCTTAAGAAAAGCTTGATTTTAAGAATATTTAAAATGTCCCTGCATCCTGCACATCAACAAAAAAAAAAATATTATTCTCCTGTAGACTGTTTTCTGATCTTACATAACAGGCTTTCAAACACATTTTGAGGCGACATTAGTATGTTTCTGTCAAAATATATCAGTGTTTCAAACAGTAGTTTAGGAGACAGGTGTTGTTTTGAAAAAATATTAGAGTTAGTCATTCCATAGCAAATTAAAAGGAATTAAATGCATTTTACACATGGCTGGAAATTATCCAGTGCATTTAACCTGATCGAGAGCCGTGGTGGGAGTCATTACGTTAGGTCAACAGATTCTTTAAAAACATAATTAAAGGAACCAGTGTGTGAGGAAAACAAAATAGCGCTAGTATAGTAGTCAAGGGTTTCACAGATGAGCTTAAATGCTTGCAGCTCCTACGAAACACTTCAGCAAACTCACGTTTCCTCTCAGTGCTAACAACAGCTTGACCTGCTTCGCAAGTGTGCTTTTCATCATGTTAGTTCAGCATGTTAACATGCTACGTGACAAACTGGAAGAACTGATTAAAAGAACAATTTTAAAGAACAACTTTGGTATGTTTAAACCTGGACATTATGTTCCTGTGTATTTCAGTATAAGTGGTTGATGGCAATAAAAACTCTTTGCAATCAGTCCACTATTGAGCAAGAAAAGTACATATATCGTCACTGTGCCGAGTACAGAAAGAGCCAAGTGGAAAGAAGGTATTACACTTTTACAGAAAGTGCAGTCATGCACAGTGGCTGTACTAGCGCTTAAGTGGTGTCATTTTGTGCTTGTGCAAGAGCTGAGGCTCCTGGAACGCCTGCCTGATGATAGCAGGGCCAAAAAGTCCATGTTTGGGAGCATTCTTGATAATGTCCTTCACCCTGCTTAAGCGGCGTTTGATGAAATAGGACCTTAGCAAAAAGCAACTGGATACCATAGACGTGCTGGGCAGTTCTCAAAGCCAGCTGCGTTCTGCTATCCAAAGCAGAGCAACTGTACAGCGATGGTGCAGCGGTAAAGGTCCACCAATATCTTGGGACGAAGGTCTAAATATTTTAAGGCTCCAGGAAAGAACTTTACAAAGTAGGAGTACAGAAAACACAGCTAGCTGATACACTGCTTTGTGTGTTTCTGAATTGTGCTAGTAAAATCAGTTCTACATTCTTCAAAGCTTTCACAGACTGCAAGACAGGGACACGCTGAAGTTGGCAAGTTGAGCCGTATGCAAGCGGATGACAAATGGACACCGTGCCTTGATATGGTAGTGACCATTTTGACCAAGACGATTGCTTCCAGCCAAATAGAGTAAGAAATGCTACACTGAAGTGCCTCTACCTGAAGAAAATGACTGTTTCAAGAGCTGAAAACCCTACTACAGATAGAGTTATTTTGTTGCCGTGGCATCTGTACACCAAGGGAAAGCATAGCAGGGTAACAGCAAATGCGGCCACTCCGTAAGCCTGCAGTATTGTATGTGCAAAGTATCAATTTAGTGAATATGTGCCAAAAAATATGCAGTTTTTTGTAATCGCAATAGTGGATTCAATACAAAGATACTTTGAGGTAAAAATTAAGTTAGAATTTATCTGAAGGACTCAAAATCACGAATCTCAACCTTACTGTGAAACTAAACTCATCATGAATGCGTGTTAAAGTTTCACTTCCATCTAATAGTTGTTATTTCAATCTGGACCAAAGTGGGACTGATTACTGACTAATAAATAAGCAAGCGAAGCAAAATGAGATGGATTTATACATGTCAAATTAGCACTCTTGCCACTTTCAGAGTTACCAGATTGAACTGTTAATTGCCCACACAAAAGCTTTAGCGTGATTGGTCCCCAACGTTCGGCATGATTAGATGATTTCCCAAAGTATGACGGAATCGGAATAAAAGCACAACCTCTCTCAGACTGGTCTCAACGGCGAGACGTCTCAAAAAGAGTTGTTTTGTAATTAATGTTAAGCAGTACGTCTCTGAGCTGCGCTAGAATGAAGACAGCTCATTAATAATTCAGAGTGAGGCCTAGCCATCGCTCGCTCTGTAATGTGTAGTTTTCTGTGTTAAATGAGAACCATCTAACTTTGTGTCCTCATCAACCTTTCTGATGATACTGTTCCAGAGCTCCCTGCCTCCCCGACGTCGAAGGTAGAACTAACGTGCGTGGCTTAACATTCTAGTCGGACCTTTTAGTGCGCTGCACCATTGAAAAAACTAGCGCGAACCATAACACGAGCCTGAAGCAGTCGGAAGATTACAACGAACAACGACGAACGATCTTACACTGTCAAGGTAAGACTTCTGGTAAAGAAATGTTGTTTGCTAACTTTATGAATTATAATAGCATCCTGCCAGAACACCAGGTGTTAATGTCAGCTTAAGTTGATTGTATGGTTCTAGCTAACGTTAGTTACTATTCTTAACGTACGTTATCACAACACAAAACCAAGCAAGCCCGCAATAGTAGGATTGCTGAAGTGTAATTCCTCTTAATTGCTTTTTGTCTGTAGTGAAAAATGAAGAGAAAAAAGGACATTACGTCCTATTTCTACAAGAAAAAGACACAAAATGATGCAGACATTGAGACAGAGTCAGATGATGGTGGTGAGAGAGCTGAAGAGGAGCAAGTTGAGAGCGCCACAGAAGGAGAGTCAGGGGACATAGGAGACGTTGATTTTCAGAGAGAGGGCCCAGAGCAGCAGAGAGAGACAGATGAAGATCCTGAGGGTGAGGAAGCTGAGACTGAGATAGAGGTGGAGTGTGAGACACAGACAGAAAATATTTGTGCATCTACAAGCACTGGACCATCAGGTATGTGATGTTGAAAAGAACACTATGTTTTGTGGCCCTGGTCAGGCTTTAGAATATATTAATTTATATTTACTGAATGCAATAAAAAATGAATTAATTCATACAATTGATAAATAGCATTAATAAATAAATACAGTTTAGACAATTGTGTGTGTCTGAGTGCCTAAGCAGTGTTAAGTATAGCAGTTTAGTCTATATGCTGTGTCCATGCAGAATTTATGTTTGACTACATATGTTCGGTTTATCTTTCTCCACAGACATCAGCAAAGGTAAACAAGACCCACCAATGCAGCCGGACCTAAAGATTTTTCCAAGGACCCTGATGGGGGACAGGAGGAGGAGCTTCAAGGCAGCCTGGTACCACATCCACCCCTGGCTTGAATATTCAAAACAGTTGGACTCTGCGTATTGTTACGCTTGCAGACATTTTAGCCCTCCTAATAGCCAAGACACAGTCTTTGACTCACCAGTTGGCTTCAAAAACTGGAAGAAAGCATGTTACAAAACAGGAGGGTTTGCATTGCATGCAAGGTCTGAGCGGCACAAGCAAGCCATGGTTACGTGGAGGGACTATCAGAGAGCTGCAGCAGCTAATGCAACCCTGGCCAATGCCTTAAATAAGGAGCACAACAGACAGATCAACGAAAATCGGGCATACATAAAAACAATAGGGGAAGTGTTGTTACTCACTGCCACTCAAAACATGGCTCAAAGAGGTCATGATGAGTCTGCAGACTCGGATAATAAAGGGAATTTTAAAGCAATTCTCGACACAATCGCAAACCATGACAAAGCTGTTAAGAAAAGGTTGACCTCAATTCATAATGCAAAATACACAAGCAAAATGATTCAGAATGAGGTTCTGGGTTGTTTAGCAGACATGGTTCGAACTGAAATTACAGAAGAAGTGAAAAACAGTGAAGTTTTCAGCATCATAGCAGACGAAACAAAAGATGTGAAGAAAAAAGAACAGATCTCAATCGTACTAAGGTACTACTACAGTGGAGCTATCCAGGAAAGTTTCCTCCATTTTGAATCCACAGAGAAGCTCGATGCAGCAGGGCTTAGTGAGAAAATAATCCACATTCTGGAAAATCATGGTCTAGAGTACAAAAAGAACCTTGTAGGCCAAGCTTATGACGGGGCTTCTGTTATGAGTGGGAAGCATTCCGGGGTACAGGCGAGAATCAGAGAGAGAGCAAAATATGCCTTCTACATCCATTGCACTGCCCACTGTCTAAATTTAGTTCTAGTAGATACAGTCAAAGCTATCCCAGAAGTAGAGGAGTTTTTCTACTTACTAGAAAAACTGTATGTGTTCACATCTGGATCAGCTGTCCATCCTAAATGGCTGGCCATACAAAGAGAGATGTACAAAGGTGCACCAAGAGAGCTCCAGCGTTTAAGTGACACTCGTTGGGCATGTCGATTTATAGCTCTACGTAACATTATGGATCGACTGCCTGCCCTTAAGCGACTCCTGCAAGAGATAGCTCAAGAACGTAATGGTGAAAAATCTGTTGAGGCTCGAGGTCTGTTGGCACAGATAGATTTTGAATTCACAGTGCACCTTGTTACGCTTCGTAAAGTGTTTGGAGAAACAAAACTTCTCTCTGATATGCTACAGTCTTCAACACTTGACATTTCAAAAGCTGTAGATTTAGTTGAAGCTTTAGTTAAGACATTGAATGATTTCAGGCAGGAGTCGTTTTTTGATGATGTGTGGGATGAAGTGTTAAATGTTTTTGAACAGTGTGATCCAACACCACCAGCTGCAAAACGACAAAAAACGCTAAGCTCTAAACTCAGCCAGCACTGTATACTTACCACTCTTGGGCAGAGAGAGTCCGAAAGAGATAAAGATGGGTTCCGTACAAACTTTTTCTACCCTGTCATTGATCTTATGCTCAGTGAGCTTCAAAGACGATTTTCAAGTAAAAACTGTGAAATCATGAATAGCATTCCAGCTCTAAATCCACAAAAAGACACCTTCCTTAAAGAGAAAGATCTATTTTCATTTGCACAACTGTATGATTCAAATATTGATGACCTGGGGCATGAGCTACATCAGTTCAAAAGAATCTTGGAAAGAAAAATCCAGGCTGGGATGCAGAGACCCTCGAGTACAGTACAGCTTGTACAGTTCATTGAGCCATACAAAGAAGTTTTTTTTGAGCTCTACAGACTCTGTAAAATAGCGGTCGCAATCCCAGTAAGCACTGCTGCTTGTGAACGGAGTTTTTCCACATTAAAGCTTGTGAAAACCTACCTCAGATCCACTATGAATGACGACAGATTAAGCAATCTGGGTGTCCTTAGCATCGACAAGGCCAATTAATGTGGACCTGGAGAATATTCGTAGCCGCAGCCTCTCATACAATTTCAACGCTTCTCAGAGAAGCAACTGGAAGTGCTTCTGACTCCTGTGAAATCAATAGAGCTGAGATGCCCTTTTAAGTCTTGATGGTGCATAGCAACGTGTTTTTGTTTGATCTTTATGATTCTGTGGAGAATGGAAAAAGTGGCGAGTAAAGTGTGAGGAAATTGGCGGCAGGGAAATGCCTTTTTTCATCAGGTCCTGCATGGTTATGCGAATACCCTCACACAAAATAAATGGGGCCGTGTGTGTGTTCTGTTCAGGAGGCACGGTAATGAACACTGCACCATTTTTCTTCTGAGCCTAAATGGCCTGTCACATGCTTAATGTAACAAGACAGACCGTGCAGAACAACTGGCCAGTACACTGAAACTTAGGAGAGTTAATTTGGAGTCACATGTTGCACGGTGGTGACGGTTCAGCTGATATAAGCTGCAGAGAATTAGTAAAAATGTGAGTAAAAAGTGGTCGCTAGGTTTGATTAGACAGCATAAATTAGTGATGAAAATGAACCGTTAATTAGTCGATACCACCTTGCGCTAATGAAGACTGTAAAAAATGTATTCTGACGGGCATCTAAAGGTAAGTAATAAACTTCAATACGCAAATGCATTAAGCTTGTTTCAAACTCCACAAGAACAAAGTAAATTACATCATTCTCTTCTTGCAGACCTCGTTTTGGAGTTCTCACATCTTGTTCTCCACACATCATCTGGGCAAAACTTTTTTCTCGTCCAACAGCTATTCTCTGATTGGTCGGAAAATGGAAGTGGCCGTGGTTAATGCAGACAAACGGAAAAATGCTGCAGGAGTTCTGCACTTGAGTTCCTCATGAATTATAAAGGATCCGGCCAGAAAGAACTTTGTTCTTGTTCTTGCCACCTCAAATTTCTCTGTTCTTGCAGGAAACAGCCTTTAGTCAAATCAACAGACTATCAATCAATAACCATTTAGGTCTTTGATCTCAGCTTCTGATTTCAGACTGATGCGAATAAAGTCAATAGTTTTACAGATAATGTCATGAAACTGAAGTTGGCAGGACAACATGAAAGACCGGAGATCGATAGAACATTTAGGATTCGTCTTCTGGGGAGTCTGTTCCACATTTATGGCAAACCACACCACTCATAATAGGCAAATGTACTGAACGTCCTGATTTTGTGATTCATTTGTTATCAAATATCATATGGTTTCATAAAACTGAAAAAAATGACCTTACCAACAATGACCTAAGTTCTATGGTGGCATTAAACCCAGATATACCCAAATATACAAAAGCATCACAGTACAGTTTTTGCATTTTACTTCTTTTTACTGCTTATTGTTACTTTCATGGGTTTGTACATTATGTTCTGATTGTAAATCAGTTGCTTTTTTCATCGTTTGGACACTAAAACTTCGTTTAATGAACAATGCCTCTTTTAAATCCTAACTTTAGATTTCACAGTCAACCACCGGAACCAACTGTTATTTAAAATCCACTGAAACATGCAAACTGATAAATTGGGCCTGTCCATATCGCTCATTGCAGCAGAGTAGGGCAGCACATGTGGACTGTATAAATACATTATGTCACTTGCCTATAGAACGAAATGCCACCGTTAAATGAAATGGAAAGATATGTGACATGCTGCCAACAGCCCAAACCCTGTGACAGATAATCACTGCGGGCCCAGTCTTAGACTATGAACGTCTCTCAGAGACTTGTCAGGTTGAATAACAGTTGTTTCAGCCTCAATTAAGTCAGCCTGAGTCTAAGGTTTTGTTTAAGTGTACTATATATCTTGAATCTATGAACTGTCAGCTTGTGACAAGTGAGCAATATTTCAGCTTTGTAATTTTCCACCAGCGACATCATATCAGCTCTATCTGCCTAAATTTAGAGTGCCTCAGTATATAGATTGTAAAATCTGGCACAGTAGGGTTGCTGTTAGACATTAAGCTGTACTAAATTGGTAGATATGAAAAAGTCCTGAAAAAGTGAACCGACAATTGGTGGCAACAGGATAAATTTTAATGAGTTACCATTAACTGTATAGAAAGATGGATGGACCTTCCATGACAGCACCCGTGGGATTCCTGAAGAGTGGTTTTGAAGCTCTACGTGGGCGTGACCGGGCCAGTGGCGTCTTGGCATTTCCTGGCTCGGCCCTGCTCCCAGCAAATTCAAAAATGGGCTAAGAGGTTGAGCGTGAGCATGGCTGAGGAGGACAGGGTGACACCAGAGGAAGACCTGCCGGCAACCTGAGATGACACCCACCTGTCACTCACGGCAGCCGCATTTTAATTATTCAATTATTCTTTTAAACAGGTAAATTATATATAAAAAATCCTCCCCTGTATATATTCACCACAAACAGGTAAATTAGCGTGAACATTTTTGTATGGGGCTATGCACATGTGGATTAACTCACTTCTGCAGACTGTATCGTGCTGGCTTCTCTTTTTTAGCCCTAGAGGTTGAGACTTCTGCTTTGTGCTCACTATTAGGTTGCATTTTAGCACTATGAACGTACTTTTTCGTCAGTACGACTCTTTTTGACGCACTGGTCAGTGTGCAGCTATCACATCACTTCCTGAGAACCTCCCTCCTTGTCAGTTGTAGGCTTGTAACCGTGGTAACACCATCCCCATCTCTCCAGCATTGCACTGTGGAATATTTATGCCAGCGTAGGGTCCAGCTCCGGCACGCTGTAATATTTTCCGAGGAAAAAAAGTATCCACTTCACGTACGATTGGTTTCCAACTCGCTGTAACATCCCGCATACGGTTGTGGTGTACTAAATAGCATGTTAGGATGGAATTTAGGATGCAGCGCTGGTCTGTTGGAGAGGCAGAAGAAAACCCTTTCTTTCTGTGCACTCAGAGTTCTGTCTTAAGATATTTCTTTTTTATTAAACAACCTATAACTACACCTTGATCAGGACAGTTTTATAGATTTGCTCATGTGTGCGTTTTCAAAATTAGCAGAGAGAGGAGACATATCCTCTGAGATATATCTGCTGAACTACTGAACTGGCTTTCCAGCTTTTTACTGTTAATTGTTACTAAAATGGACAACTTTTTTTGTTTTTGAATGCACCGTTTATCAAATGAGTTTAATTTCTGAAATCCACACAGCAATAAAATACTCAATGGCTGCCAATTAGTCCCTTATGTCTTTTAATTTTATTGTTCCTTGAATTCAAATTAAATGGCTGATCACCAAGTGCTATGAATGGAAAATTAAGATTAATATAAGAAAGCACAAAAGCATGGAAATGCCTGCAGTATTTGCTTCTTTAACTTCCCTGCCAGGGGACTCTGGAGCATGTCTTACATGCGTTTGTGTAAAATTATATGGCTGATTAGTTTAGGGATGAAAAGGGCAAATTCTCTTTTTGTAATAAGTTCATTGCATTACCAATATTTACGTGGCAGATTTCACAAGTTCTGCATTTGCATGAGTGGTCTGCATTTGCATACTGGCAGTATCAAGAAAGCATTTTTTATACAGTAGATTAATCTGATTAGCTGTGTCTACTCCACATACTATTAAATAAATAAATAAAAACAATGAAAGAAAACTCTTTTAACTGCTTTAAGGACTACATCATTTCTTCAGGAATCGTAATCTGATCCAAATTGGGCCCTGAAACAAGAAGGATCGAAGAGGTTCAATGACTTTCATTAAAGCAGACTCATGTTTTTCATAACATCACTCGATTATTTAATTAACTTGCAGAGATGTGCAATGTCTGTAAGCGCACAAGCACTCTTGCCATTTTGCCGACTGATCAGTACAGTGGTAATAACTGTTAAATCCCAATATAACACACTGGATGTTCAGACTTTTAACAGTCACATATTGAAAAGGTGTCAAATCAGGCTGCTAAAATCCATGGTTAAATAAAAACCACCTCATTGTGTACATGGAGATCAGACCGAGCCATCAGCTGAGCCGTGATGGACAGGCACTCATATACATGATAATTTGCTGCAGCCTCTGCTGCTCATTCCTGCAGTGCAGCCAGAGAACAGACTTCCTCACTTGTTTTGGAAGCAGGGCCACAGACCACACTGATTGCACCGTGGGAGTGGAAAGCTCCAGCTATCAGATGTAACGGAACACAACGCCATTTAAATCTTTTTTAGGAGAATGTTTGAAGACTTGAGAGAAGCATGTTTTAGCGCCTGGAGTCAGTGGGTAACCACTTAATATGTTTTTATTGATGGAAACCTTTCTACTTTGTGCTTTATTTTAGTTGTTTGAATCCACGTCTTGCTAGAGACAAACAAAAAGATTCAGAAATAGATTCACGGGGGGCCTGAAAGAAAGGAAACTGTAGGGGTAGAAGACTGTGCGAGTGCCAACACAAGAACACACCGTGCACCGTGCAGCCCGTTTGAAGCAGCTGGTAACCTGGGGGCTGCCTTTGTCATCTGTGGTGTCGGCTGTGGTTTTTATTTATTTATTTATTTATTTCTCTTGTGAACTGCATCAGCTTCCATCAGCCTCGGTGGTGCCGAGCAGACAGCACCGTGGAGCTCTGCTGGCGGCTGAGAAAAACAGCTCCGTGCAGAATAAAAAGTAGATTAAACTTTTGATCTCAGTCTTGACAGGATACTTGTGTACTTGTGCACGGGTGTACGTATACTGGCTCATGTATGGGATATGTGTGTGCCTGCTCCAAATAGTGTACCTAAATAATGCAGCTCTGTGCCCATTAAAATGAATTAAAGGCTACTAAGAGATCAGGACTGGAGAGTCTGAGAACAGACTTAGATGCATGCTTCTCAGAAAAGAAGTTAAATGAGCATATGACTTTTAAACAAACGCCTCTCATGTCTCAGGAGTCCCCTGTCACTCCGAGCAGAGAGTGACTGAACTGCACTGTAACCTAAGTAAAAAAAATAATAAAGTAGTGTTGCATTTTACTGTGCAGAAAGATGATGCAAATGCGCCTGCCTCTGTGAAATAACAAGTTAGTATCTCAGTGTTTGCTTCATATTCTCCTCACCTGTACCAATCCAGCCCCCTGTCATAGTTCCTGTCGAAAAAGTGCGGCTCAGTTCCGAGTGCGCGTACGTCTGGATGTATCCGGATGAACTCCAGCACCGCCCTGGTTCCTCCTTTCTTTACACCCACTATTAACGCATTGGGCAGCTTCTTATTCCCATATTTCTGCGCGACACTCATGTTTCTCAACTTCATGTCAGCCCAGTGGCCGCCGGGCGCGGCGGTGGCTTTACTTTGTTCCCGGAGATCACTCGATGCGCGCTGGGCGACGGACTCGTGCAGCGCGGACCTGACTTCCAGCGAAGCGCAATTGTCTAATTTCCCAAGAAGTTTCTTCCCTCCTGCGTTCTTGCTCGGCGGGCACCGCTTCCCCTCGTAGCCCTGGTTTGTCATGATTGTCCCGCGATAGAATATAATACTATAGCACAAATAGGTGCAAGACAGTGACACGGTGAATATGAAGGCGAATCTGGCGCTGAATCTGTTCGCCGATGAGAGGAACCTATGTGCCATGTCTCCATGGGTTCAAAGTGCTGCATGTTTTTCCATCGGAGTCTTTCCCTTTCTCTGTTGGTCCGCGGTCTGGCAGTGATATAGGTTCCAAAGTCAGACAGACTGGCATGTGAGGATAGGGGTGGCTTCTCGGAGGCATCAGCTGCGCACAAGTCGCGTTATTTCTTTTCATAGGCTGCTCAAGTGTGAGAGAAAACTTGGGAGCTGAATACGATTACAGCTGAGAAATTGGGTCAGTCCTCCTTTAAACAAGTTCTCCTCAAGTAGTTTGGAGTGAGTCATTTGGTCCGGCTACTGATGCCACCGTCTTGAGACGCACCGCAGAGGACTTTGACGCCCATCCTTATCCCCCGTCTCTTTGTTGTGGGGTCGACTGTGAGAGGGAAGGAAAAAGTCCGACGCGTCCTCAGATCAGTGTCCCCAGAACTCTGAGCAGCTCCGTGGTTCTGATCATCCTCCGACGGGATTTCGACGCACAGCCTACCTCTGCCTTTCAAATTGAAGTTGTGAAGATATATGCACTAAGGCTACCAGCTATAAATATTTAAGCAACCCGCTGACGTCATGCACATGATCATAATTCTTTATGCGTTTATCCTTTAAAGGAGCAACCCCGAGATTTTAGGTAGCTGTATGTGGACACTCCAAGGTGCAAATACGGGATTGGTGAGCGCCTACTTCTCCAGGGAATTAATTTGATTCCTTCGCGTGCAAAGTCTGACTGTGCTCCATGTATAATGACATGAAGTTTCATATTGGCACTGAAAGTTCAACATCTCTCAGCAAGTCAAGACATTTCCAACACGCACACACACACACAAAAAAAGGCACAAAGTGAGAAAACACAGACTACCACAGCTGAACATAACTGGGATAGACTTGTTGCAGCCATGGTGAGTCATAAATAAATTCAGTCCAATATCAGGAAAAATAAAAATATGTATTTTTCTTTGTTTAGTCTGATCTGCTGCTCAGTGTTTTTATTTCGTTGGGTTTTTCATTAAGCTACGTGCTCTTGTGTGTTCAGAGTTGTGCAGTGTGAGCTTTTCTTAATTATCTTGCCTTTTTGTTTTCTCAGGTCGCAGGCATCAAGCTCTCAGGGCCACCTTAATTGTATCCCATTTTTCAGACAGCCGAGAAGAAGCCAAAGCACTCTGATCCTGAAAGCGTCTTTGTAATCCGCGTGCGCCGCGTAAAACATGTTATTTTTTCACTTGAGACAGAATGATTCATCAAGGATGAGTGCTATTCTCTACATGTTGAGTATTTTTCCCCCCCGTGCCCACACCTGGGCATCAGAAGCCTCTGAAAGCCGAGATCACACCGGATCCTCTGTGTTGCTGTGATTCAAGCTGGAAGCCGACTGGAATGCAAAGTTTTTTTGGCTCTTACGGTGTCATGGTTAAAGTCTGTTTAATTATAGAAGAGTGAACAGCTTTTTTTTTCGGCATCTGGGTAAACAGCAGCTGCAATATTCATATTCCTCCACTTTTAAATGTAAAATATATATAGTAAATTGCTATACAGTTTCTGTCCTCGACCCTGTGTGGAAACATGCCTGCGTCTTCCTCTTTTTTAAGACCCTCTCATTGGTTGTGTGAATTCGGAAGCGTCTTATAGGCAGCAACAATGTTGTGAAGCAGCTGGAATTGAAAAAAACTCAAAGGGAGAGGTATGTGGCGGTATAGACTGGCTGCTTCAAGGCAACGAGCTCATACAAAAGAGTAAAGCGAAAAGCAGTCAGTGTTAATGGTTTGGAATGATAAAAGTGAACTTACACTGTATTAGCAAAAAAATAAAAATAAAAAGTCAATAACCATGCCACCGTTTAAATTTCAGCACAAATCACATTGATATACTGCACAGACTGTACAGTTGCTAATGTTGTTATTCCCTTTGTGGATCATTAACTTGTGTTTATTATATATTAAAGAGGGATGGGAAGTTTGTCACATTATACTGTAAAGTATCAGAGATGCTTCTCAAACAGACAGCAGTGAGGGTTTGCTCCTCTGGGTTTTCCACCATCCTGTATTCCTGGAAGTAGAAGTGGATCTTTTCTTTCTTTTTACGCTTTTTAATAAAATCATCTGTCAGGACTGTAGAGCCGTCAACCAGACAGCATCAGTTCACCTGCAGCTCATGTCAGTGATGCCCAAAAATATAACCGCCTCCAAAAGGCTTTATTGCCATGTTGACAATAGCAATCCATGCAGCGGGATTCCACTTCAAAGTTAGCCTTAGGAGCCAGCCCGCCCACAAAATGTTTGCGGTCTGGGGGGGTCACTCCGTTGGGAACTAATTATGCCGGGCTAATCCGATCATATGGGTGGACAGAGAGGAGGACAGTGAAGAGTCATAAGCGTCTGAGTTGCATTTGCTAAAAACTAAATGGTTCTGACTGGTTATAGGACCATCCAAACGGTGCAGGTTCATTTTCTTTTACTCTATACTGGTTTAATCACGCCCCATAATGAAATCCAAACGGTGAGTTCAAAGCACTAAAACTGAGCACACAATACGCTTAAGTAAGATTATATAACCAGTTCAAACACTAGCTGTCACTCAGAACTGTATACTCAAAGATCGGCCCCGGTCTGCAGGGACGCTCATTTCTGTGGCTGGTATGAAAGAGTGTGTTCCCTGAAATGAAATTCAAGGGCGAGACAGCCAGGGGAGGATTTTAAAATCTGCGTTTAGTCTTGTGCTGCCAAAATTTTCCTAAAAGCTCTGGCTTGGGCTGAATACATGGCAGAGGGTTCACATGTTTGTGTCAGGCTCCTTTAGAAACAGCACTAATGTGTCGTTAATGGTTAAAGTTGCACAGAATAAGTTGTTGAGTTGGTTGTTTTCACCCCCAAAAATAAATATGAAAACTACATTGCCTACACTGCATTATAAAGTTAAAGCTTTATCCTTGATCCTCACACATACACACAGACACACACACAAGCGAATACACTGGAAAACAACGTCACCTTCACCTATTTAAAGTGTGTTCACGCAGAAAAGACTTTGTTCATACTGATCCTGCAAGAGCATCAGCCACATATAGATTTTCCTCAAATGCAAGGTTGAATTGAAAGGCTCTTTTCCACTTGTGTCAGAACATGGCACTTCTTTCCACGCCCTTCATACATTAAGATTAAACTCCTTCGGCATCTCAGGGCAGTAGACTGTAAACTGATACCGGATAAATATAGTACATAGAAAAAAAATCTTTTTTTCTTATCACAAATCCCTATTCACACGGAAACCAACTTACCTGAAGTTGATAGTCAGCTAACGATGTTAAAAACCGCCTTAAGAATATCGATGAAGGAGCTTTTTGAATTATGTGCAAATGTCTGCAATTCCAGTGAGTAATGGGGCCGAATGAAACATTTGTTCTGATATTCCACAAATTGCTCCAAAATTACAAGCGGCTGCAGTGATACTCTTCTGTGCAGCGAGTTTTCCGAAAAGATGACATTTGTAGGGCAGCATTCTGTCTTTGATGCCTTCTTGTACTTTTGTTCATACTGATCCAGCAAGAGCAACAGCCACATACTAGTTTCCCTCAGATGCGAGCCGTGTTGAATTAATATTATTTCAACACAGCAATCACTTGCTGCTATGTCCCTGTTAACCTTGCATAGTATCTCTTAGCCGCTATATTAATGCTGCTAAACTGCCCGCTGTGCCCTGGCTGAAGCTCATGTTTCCTGCAGAGAATATTGTCCCAGGGGGTTCAAACAGTCTTTCCCTTTTAAGTTGATTTAAACAACTGAGAATAAGCAACCTTGCCAAGCCTCTGCAAAGCAGCACAGGAGAGCGCCCTGCGATAATGAAACACATTCCCTTTATTTTTCCCCCCATCCTCCTGCAATGCCAAGGATATCAGGATATCTTGCTTTCATTTAGTTTCTTGCTATTCAGAGATTATAGGATCAGAGTATCAGTGTGACATCAGGAGTTGATGGCATTAAGTTATTCCACCCACTCCATGTGGAAAATATAATATTATACGGGCAAATTATGTGACAACCTGTAGGCTGCAGTTCTGTAGATAAACTTGAAAAAGATGCCAGTATAAGTAGTGATTCTTAAAAAAAAAAAAAAAAAGTTTGACAGGAATGTTGAGTTTCAGAATTCAGGTTGTACGGTAAAAAGTGGCACTTAATTTGTGGTTAACACCCACTCAGTGCGTCCAACATGTTCCTATCTGTCTGGTGGCAAATCCAATTGAGAGTCAACTTGGGCTTCACAATCCTTCTTCAGACAAATACAAATCCAAGTCACAAATACACCATCTTGAAATTAAGATGCATGGTCGGCAACATCAAACAGTCAAATAAAATCTTACTTTTGTCGTGTTTCTTTGGCAACAACTCACATAAATTAAAATAAAGACATCTATCAGCCACAAGAAAACACAGGAAGGACCACTTATGAAACTGTGCAGTTACAATAATTAAATAAAAGAATAACAAATTTTATGAAGAATTAGTCTTACATATTTAAAAGGTTTATGTCTGTCGTCAAAATTGAGCTGACTTTTAGCTTGAACTACTCACAAAAAATGTTTTTTAGGGAAGTAATGTAACTGGAAGGAGCAGCCATAGTGAGCTATTAGATGAAGGGCTGCAGGCAACAGGATATACACCTCCAGGTAACCAATTAGTTTCACTGTATCTTTTACATTATTTTTTTTAAAACAGTATTTTTATTCTTGCAATCAGCTGGATGCAGACTGAAATCAGATATCCCTCTGTCTAATCTCAAACTTGCAAAAATATTACAGGCTATTGTGTATTACATTATTGTACCAGTAGTATGAGAACTTGCCTTAAATCTATTGAGCTACACTCCAGTCTGGTAGATAGCAGTAATAGATATTTAGATAGTTAGCCAATCACTAAATGAACCAATAGAAGAAGCAAGAAAAGGAACTAGCTGTAGTGGATGTGTAAATACCTCACATTGGCAAATAATCTTAGATGAACCTCGGTACTGTGGAAGGTCCAGACTGGATTTCTCTATTGCCTGGAGTCTGGAGGAGTAGCCTGGAAGCCAGACCAGCTGACCAATTGGGAATTGTTTGTGCTCCAGCAAAGACCAAATTATGCCAGCCAAATGATTTTGGACAGGCTTTTTGTATGGATGATGGACAGAATAGTAAGAGAGACCTAGGATCTTTATCAGTGTGTTCTTGTCTGTACTTGGCTTCTCATGAAATGCCATCACTGTTGCATTTCCAAAGTCACATGTGAACAAGTAACTTGAGTAACAGCCAGGTATCCTAGAATGCACTCCCAAGATTAATGTCCTGCATCCTCCCATCCTCCAGAGACCCTAATCCTGAAATGAACTTGTCATGTCCCAACAATGGAGTATGCAACTTTGAAATTTGCGTATTTGTATTGATAAATGTTCCTATTCTTTCCTGAGTGCTGTGCATTTGAAGTAGTTTACAACAGATAATGGCTGGTTGTAGAACCATCTGAATTCAGGGTTAAATCGCACTGAAACCTGTGTAGACTGACCCCACATAAATCACCCAGGCCTGAAGTCTTTTTAAGTAATTAAACTGGACTGACAGCAACACTAAGAGGGCTGTTTCCACACCAGTGAACCTCTTTCACTACCATTTTACCATTATACTGTGTCATCGTCTGGGAGAAAGGTATTCATGATTAACATGAGAGAAAAAAAATGCTGACTAGCTCAGACCACTAAAGATACCGTATGCAATTAAATTATGTCACTTCCACCACAATGCCTGGTGTATGTGTGCAGACTGAGCTTTAGAAACACGCTGTAACTAAAAGCATGGTGCAGTCAAAACTCCATATTTTGTGTAAAATTTATCAGGCACCATGAGCTTTTGCATCAAACAGGCTTTGACTGTGCAACTTGTGCTTGCACAAATTCTCCATGGTGCAACTTCTCTCATAACTCTCTCTCTCTAATTCTCTCATTCTCTTTTCTTCAGATTTGTTTCAAAAGAACATTATTTTTTTGTACTGCAATGCAAAACCTGCTCAAACTGCCACAACAACCACTATTCTCACCAATATATATATATATTTTTCTTGCTTTGTGCTTTTCTTCCTCTTCCTGTGCATTTGTTGCCGATCTACAGAGAAAAGACAACAAGAACAAAAGCCAAGCGCTGACTAAAGGCCGTTGAACAGCGGGTTAGCTCTCTCCCCGTCAACCGCGGTGTCAGCTAATTGCTGCTGACATTTTGCCCCTGTTGTTTAAATCAAAACCGTTCTGATGCTTCACCGTCTTTTGTCTCTTCACAAAAAAGGGACCGCGGTTTAGAAATGCCACATCTTCGTGTGCCGTCCGCCGAGCACCTCAATACCTGACAAAATCTCCTAATTATCACACCGTTTGACAGGCGTGAGCGGCAAGTATTTCTCATCCTCTCAAACGGAGAGTAAAGTCAACACCCACAGATCCAGATGCCGGCAGGTGAAAGACAGACTCTCAACAATTTGGAGGATCCTTAAAACTCACATCAGTGGCATCTAGCAAAACAATACTAGAAATACAGGAGCCTGCTTGCTGTGATCTCTCCACTTTTAATTTGTTTTGTCACAGTTGGAGGAATAATGCCTGAATCTGCTGCACATTTGAGATAATAAGAAACATTGATTCAAAGCACTTGCATTTGTGACTACGTCTCAGGATTGTGCGAGTTTACAAATGGATGTAATCAGTTAAATATCTGACATGCTATTAATAAAGTAGTTTAAGGACACAGAGGCTACTTGGTTTTATAAATAACCAAGTGTCTCTGTATCTATTCTGATACTGATGGACATTAGTGCTGTTAGAACTGAAGCCATCTATTCTGTCTGGGCACTTCTGAACATATTGATTTGGACAAACCACATGTCTGATGGATTTAGTTTGTTTTATTTGGGTCTCAGTGACACAGACAAAGGGTCGCTTTGGTGAATGATTGATTACCGTGTATACAAGGCTGCACCCTTGTTTCTGTTGCCCAAATGCGACAAGAGCCTATTGACGGCTTGGGTGGGTGGGTTTGGATGTCCTTTCAGCGCTTCTCAGATTTGTATTCTTTCACGGCCTCGCAGCATCTTTACTCTGGGTGGCTAGCATCCTGTGAAAGAGCACACACAGACAGGGAGGACCTAATCCCTGCTGTTATTCTGAGGCTCAGCAACCCTGAATCCTGACAAAATGAGAACCGTCTCTCAGCGGGCTGCTCTATCACGGACTCTTGACAATGACTCAGGACACAATAAGTCTGTGCAAACAAGCCTGTTGCTATTACTGACGTGTTTTTGTTAGGCTCTGATATGAGCCAATATAAAGTCTGTATGTTCATTTAATCCAATCGATATATAATACACCAATCAGGCATAACATTATGACTACCTTCCTAATACTGTGTAGTGTGTAATTGTGACTCATCAGAGAATGGACATGGGCCTTCTGAGGGTGTCCTGTGGTGTCTGGCAACAGAATGTTGTTAGTGGGGGCCTTCAGGTCCTATGGGTTGAGGGGAGGGGCCTCTGTGATCAGATACAGTTTGGGATCTAGTGAATTTGGAGGCCAGGTCAACACCTTGTGCTGTTTTTCATGTTTGAGTTGTTCCTAAACTGTTTGTGTGTGTCTGTGTCAGGCTGCATCCTGCTGGGGATGGCTGCTGTCATAAAAGTTTCCCAGCAGAACATTGGATTGCCACATGATGGTCACTTTTATTCACTTCTCCTGTCAGTGGTCATAATGTTATGAACGATCGGTACATCTCTGTTGAAGTCAAGTACAAATGCTGTCAATTTGATTCAGCAAAGTTAACAAGTGCTTTAGTTTACCCCAGTCACTTGTCGCCAACATCCCACGTTCCATTTTTAGTCGTCTCATTTACGACTTTTAGGAGAGAATTGACACTGACAAACATTGATTGGAATGTCCTGTGGCGTCTTGTGTTTGACAGAGATGGGAATATTTAATTCGGCGATATTCTGCTTCAAGGGAGACTGTAGATTGCTTAATTTTCACACAGGCTGGTGTGACCACATGCACAGAATATTATGTGAAGTATTTAAAAATCCTTCACTAATTTCAGTTATGGTGTCTCCGCCAAATGAGCATACGGCAAAGGAAGACTGAGACCGTGCTCAAAATGACGACTTCAACGTGAAAATTAGGTGATAGAAAAAACTAAAAAACATGCTGGTATTTAATGTTATTTTAAGTGGGGTGGTGTTTCTAAATCAGCCATGTCTGGAGTGTATGTTTGAGTGAGTGAATGAAAGAACAGAAGAACACAAGTTAACCCAAAGTTCAACCAAACCAAAGCACAACTCAAGCAAAGCAAAGCAGAGGGAAGGATTCATTGTATTGTATTTTGATTTGCTTTGGCAATATTGTTTTGTTAAGAAACTTTCATGCCAATAAAGCCCACTTTGAATTTGAATTTGAATTTGACTGCTTAACACCTACAGATATAGGTTAGCAATCACATCAATCCAGGTGTCAGCCATCAGTATTAATGGACCACTCTCCAAACATCAGTGAGGAAGTAGGTCTTGAAGCCTTCATGGGTCATACAACTGATTTATGATGAAGATAAACCAGAAACACTGTAGGGTTACGGTTTATGTATCAGGCCAGTGCAAACTTGTTGATCTGGAATGATGATTACTTTATACTTTCACATGACTTCTACTCATAGAAGTCAATAAATGATTTAGTGCATGCCATTTTTAAGGCCACATTTAGTCATAAACAGTTGAATGGAAGCCATTAGAACACTGATTAAAATAAATGTGATCCTATTCATGTTTTTCTGGGAGTACATACCTCATTGATTATTAGGAAAATCACCCATATGCCATGTATTACTTTTATATTGCTTGTCTTTAAAGCAAATTATTCAAATTAAAATTGCAGTACCACTCAAAAATTTGGACAAACCTCCTCACTCAACAGTTTTTTTCTTTATCTTTTGTAGATTAATACTAAAGACATCAAAACTATGAAGAAACTCATGGATTTATGGAGCGAACAAAAAAGTATCTAACAAACCAGGATACGTGTTATATTTTAGATGCTCCTAAGTGACCGCTTTTTGCTTTGATGGCAGCTTTGTACACTCTTGGCATTCCCTCAATCAGCTTCTTGGTCGAACTGCTACAAAGAAGCCACTTCTGAGGAAGAACATCGAGAAGAAGAAGAGAATTGCTTGGACCGAACAACACAAGGAATGGACTTTACAGTAGACCAGCGGAAATCTGCGCTCTGGTCTGATGAGATTTTTGGATTCCACCTGACATGTCTACGTGAGATGCGCAAAAGGTTAGTGGGTGGTTTCTGCATGTGTGGTTCCCGCTGTGAAGCATGGAGGAGGAGGTGTGATGGTGAAGGGGTTCTTTACTGGTGACTCCGTTGGTGATTTATTTAAAATTCAAGGCACGTTTAACCGCCATGGTCGCCATCCCATCTGGTTTTTACACTTAGTGGGACCATCAAATGTTTTTCAGCAGGGCAATGACCCCAAACACACCTTCAGACAACGTGAAGGCTATTTGTCAAAGAAGGACAGTGACGATGACCTGACCTCCACAATCACCTGAGATGTTTAGGATGAGTTGGACCACAGAGTGAAGGTATGTCATGAGAATGCCAGAGTGTGCAACGTTGTCATCAAAGCAGAAGGTGGCTACTTTTTTATATTAATATGTTAAGGGAAAAATCATATTTTTTCATTACTCTTGCATTCAGTAAATTTCTCAATAGCTTCCACATCATGTTACCCACTTAAACCAAATTTATGAACAAAAAGGACATACCTATTTATATTGGATTCAACTGCTTCTTCTGTTTTAAATTAGTATTATAGGAAAAATCATAATTATTACTGTTTCATTGGAAACTCATTAGTTTTCTCAGTGGCTTCCACGTCATGTGAGCCACTGACTCCAAACTTAAGCCAAATTGTTCTACTACACTGGACAAATAAGACACACCTGTTTATATGGAGTTCAGAGCTTATTCGTATTTCTCTTAACATTTTTATGGAGAAAAAAATCTTCAACCTTACAAGGATCTGCCAATGTCACTTTCTTTCACACTTGGTTCCACACAGCCATCTCCAGAAACCCTTCTTCTTCTTCTTTTCTTTCTTCTTTGACTCTGTGGAGTCTTTCTCCTCGGTCTCTATTTCATTCTTTACCTCAACCTCTTCCAGAGTAGCATTTCTCTTCTCCATTTCTTTCTTATCCTCTTCCGCTTCTCTGGTCTTTGCCTTCATTTCCATGTATTTTTCCTCTATTTCTCTCTTCTTCTCCCTCAGTTCTTTGTTTTTCTCCATTTCTATCTTGTTCTCCCTCGGTTCTTTATTTCTCAGCAGTAATTCATTATTCCTCTTCCTCAGGTCTTGAATTTTCTCCTCCATTTCTCGATTCCTCTCCTCCACTTTTGTCTTCTCTTGCTCTAAATCTCCATTCTACTTCTTTAGCTTGTTGTTGTTCTCTTGAATTTCTTTCATACCCTCCTCCAGATGTGTGTTGTTTTTCTCTTTCAGGATTTTACATGTCTCCTGCATTTTCTCTTCTTCTCCTCCAGTTCTTTATTTTTCTCCGTCAGCTCTATCTTCCCTCTGAAAAATAAGTTCAAAGACTTAATTCTTTGAACTTATTTTTCAGTTCTTCAGTTTTCTCCACCATTGCTTTACTCTTTGTCTCCAGATTGTTCTTCTCGTTCTCCAGCTCTGCGTTCTTCTCTGTCAGCATTTCACTTCTTTTCTCCATTTCTTTCATGGTCTCCTCCAGATGTTTAACATTTTCTACCAGTATGATGTTTTCTTGCTTCACTTCTTCACTCTGGGTTTTCAGATCTTTAGTTTTTTGACCATTTCTCTCTTAGTTTCCTCCAGATGTTTGTTTTTCTTCTGGAGGTCTGTCATCTGTTTTTCCATTTCAGTGTTCTTCTCCCTAAGTTCTCGTCTGCTGTCTTTCTTGGTCTCCTCCAGCTCTTTAATCCTCTCCTCCATTTCTTTATTCTTGTCTTCCAGTTTTGTCTTTTTCATCATTTGTTTGTTTCTGTCCTGTGTGTTTTCTTGCACCACAACTTCACTCTGGTCTTTCAGAGCTTCAGTTTTGTTCACTATTTCTCTCTGAGTCTCCTCCAGATGTTTGTTTGTCTTCTGCAGTTCTGTCATCTGTTTTTCCTTTTCAGTGTCACTCACTCAGTTCTTGTCTGCTTTTTGACGCTTCTTTTATTCTTCTGAGTTCAAAACCATGGGTCATGTCTGCGTGGGTTCTCTCTGGGTACTCCAGCTTCCTCCCACCGTCCAAAGACATGCTCATTAGGCCAACTTGCAAATGTCATTTATGTAGAGTATAAATAGTTTTGGACCTAATACTGACCCCTGTGGAACGCCACAAGCAATGTCCAAGCATGACGATGAATGTTCCCCCAAATTCACAAATTGTGTTCTGTTACTTAAATAACATCTCACCCAGTACAATACTAACTCCCTGATCCTGTACTGTTCAAGTTTATTGATTAATATATTATGTTCAGTTGGAGATCTATGAATAATCCACGCATTTGATTTGTGATGAAGGACTCTTTTTATGGGCTTTTTTCCCCTTTAAAAACAATAAATTGCTTTTGACATCCCCTTACATCCACATTATGACGTCTGTATTCATATCCTCTGCCTTTCTTTACTTATGGTGTGCTATAGAGTTTTGGTAATTCAGTTGGAGGTTTCTTGTTCCTGATTCTGTTGCCTGTGTGATTGTTTGCTCCTCCCTCATTGGTTTCACCTGTGTCTCATTTCCCCATCAGTTCCCTGTGTATATATAGCCCTGTCTTTCTCCAGACCTCTGTTTAATTGTCTGCCATGCTTACCTGATGTATCTGTGTTTGCCCCTGGGTGTTCTCTTGCCTGTTTTCCTTGTGTGTCCTTGTTCTTTGTGTTTTCAGTTGTTGGACGAATGCTGATCGGTCATTCAGTTGGATTGAGTTTTGTTTGAACTTTGTTTGGGAACCTTATGGCTTATCTAATGCCCTGCCTTATCATTGCAGCACCTTTTGTTATAAACCAGTTTATTCCATTCTGTCTCTCCTTTGTCTCTTCTTTGTCTTGCGGAGGGTCCTCCCTTCCTATACTACATCCTGACACAATGCAAATAAAATAGTTAAGTTTTTGTATTATTGTTGTTTTCTCAGGCATGGCCTATGAACCATTTATCAAACCTTAAATTTCAGAAAGCGAAATATAATTACTACTCTTTGGTAGCATGAAAGCAACCCATTTGTGCACTAAACAGATTTGATTTGTGTTGCATTCAAAACAAAAAATGCTTGTAAGGTCATTTCAGTTTACAATATTTCATACTAGTCAGAGGTTTAACTTAGTACAAACTTTTTGTTTTTCTCTGGTTGTGGCTCACACACGTTTTTCCCTAACATGTTACAGTGCAAACACTGGTGAGCCTTGTGGACCTAAACAATATAAATAGCATGTCTCTGTCCTGTTGTTTAGCTCATCAGTAATGATTAATATAACACCAAATTTCATATTTGATATGTGTTTTTGAGGCCTCTGCATCACCCGATCAATACCTGCTTAAATCACTGTTATCATTTGATACTATCCTGGTAGATTTATCCATGCTCTGCAGTCAATAGGAGGCTTTTGGCAGCCATTTCCAAAATGGCTGCTTTCATGACTCAATGTTTAATTATTTCGCAGGGAAATCTTGACTAATTTGGATCAGTTATATTGTTACTGATATTTCAGTATGAATATTTGGTTTATTAAAGCAACCTATACCTACTTTATCAAAATCAAGTTGAAAAGAACTGTTGAAAAGTTGTGCATCAAATATGATACAGCAGGTGTATATGGCAATGTACTTAAGCCATTACTGTAATGCATTTCACTATGCAATCTTCCTTATGCCGGCCACAATGGGAATTTTTAAGTGTATCTTATAATATATCTACCTAATGTTTCAGAGGTTCTCTTAGTGATTGTCATTTGTCTCCCCGGTTTTCCATAAAACAATTAAATGACTGATCATAACCTATAACTTAACTAATATGGGTAACTGTACCAGTATACAAACATTCGCTTTTAAGTCTTTTTAAGCCAAGGACAGAACCTTTTTTTCTTTTCTTTTTATGTGGTCAATAAATTGCAATAAATAGGATACAAAACCGAAATCACGTGAAAGTAGTTATATATATATATATTTTTTTTTTATTTAAGGTAGGAGTATTAATATGTCGGGATTCACAGGGTTAAAGGGACCAGGCCAAGAGATTTGCAAGAAGTTTGACAGAAGTATGAAGAGGTGTAGAAAATATATGTGAGGTGGAGACTTGTGAAAAAGATCTACCAGTAAGCTTCCATCGAAAATGCTGTGCATTTCAACTGTTCTGACTGAGGTGACTGAGATGGGCAGCTATCTGCCAGTATCCATGCATTCATTTTTAATGATGCCTGACAGTGGCTCAGCTATAGCAGACTCTTTCTTGAACAGTATTTTTTTTTTTTTTGTGATTTTCCAGAGAAGCCTTGCCGTTCATCATATGTCTCAGCACATAAGTGCTGTCAGTGCAGGAGGAAGCAGCTCTGCTCTTGCCCGGCACCCCACAGCTAAAACAGAAGTGAGAACAGAAGGTGTTTGTAAAAAGTGATTGTGTATTAAAAATGCGTAAATCCAGCAATCACACAAAGGCGTAAGATGCAATGCAGTGAAAAATCCACGGTCAACATCTAAAATATATATATATATATATATATATATATTTAGAACCGTTAGAATTAGAAGAAGCTAAAATGTCTGAGGAAGAAAACAAGTGAATTTTCTCTCCAATAATCTAGTCAAATATGTTCCAACTAAAACAAAACTTCTCAGAAAAAAATTGACACTTGAATATGCATCAACATTATATTAACTACCTAAAATGACAGAAACCATTGTGGAAATAAAATGTATACTTTCGTGTTTTAATTCGGTCCAAGTCCCATCCACTAACATGGAGGACGAGGACCCTATGACCTATACTGCAGCCAGTCACCAGGGGGCGCTCTACTTGCTTTGGTTTCACTTTTGAAGGAGCTGTTCTGTCGTCCATCTTTATACAGTCTATGTTAGAAACACATGCGGTGTGACATACTGTAACTATCTGTATTGAGAATACAGCATGGTCAGTTTACAAAGGAACAAAGACATCCTCAATGTATAAATATAGATTCCATATGAAATGGCAAAGCATGAAACCATATCTATTATTCAACTATGTGAGAATTTTTAGCACTCAGAATTTCTACCGTATTCATAATTTATGTTTAAATCTCCTCTACATATTCAGATCTCATTTACTGTCATGCGTGCAGACTTATAACCTTTATCCTCGAGGAATCCATTCTCAATTAATGTTCCTATTGGGATTTAGGGGATCATATCAAATTATAGGTGCTTGTTCTTATTTTGTGCAGCATTGCTTTGAATTGGCAGTATTTATTTATTTATTTATTTGTTTTTTTACTATGAATGGGATCATACTGTGTTCAGCTATTTAAAGCCCTGTATGTTTATCCCAGCTTGCGTGGATATGGAACTGCATGGACAACGTGAAGAGAACACTTTAGAATCACTGCATAAATATTTCAACAACTTTTAAATAAACTGGTTGTTGCAAATACTGATGGAGGTGTCCAATTTTCTGCCTAGTTTGTCTTTTCACAGAGGACTGACTCTGTATCCATAACATTCATGCGCCGCTCAGGGGAGACTCCACACACATACACACACACACAGCCAGTGTCTGTCAGAGGAGATAGTGGAGCCACCACTCCACAGAAGAATGGAAAAAAATAGGTGGGAGGGTAGGTGACTTCAATCATTCATCTCCTCTCGCGGCACCAGTGTCACAGGGGTGGAGTTTCAGAATACAAAGAGCGAGGTTCAGGGATGCTAAAACTGCAGAAAGAGAATGGGATGTTTTGGACTGTTTGTCATGCTATGCATGGTAGACAGAACTGAAGCGCAACAGCTTAGGCTCTGGGAAAGCTCTTTCAAGACTATAAGTTCAGAAATGTCGATTTATTTCTAGCTGCTTGCTTGGTTTCTTCTCTGAAGTACAAGATTTCTAGTTTTCTATAAGGTCACTTAAATGAAATAGCTCAGAGTAATGTGAAATATTTAACAATGGCAAATGTTACACAATAAACTCAATTATAGACACAGCTGAATGCATACATTTTTTCTTTTTTTTTCTTTGCTTTCTCTGGGTTCCTCCTGATAAAGTTGTGACACATGCTAGCAGTCCTTCTTGAAATGACCAGTCACATTAGCACTGTCTATCATACAGTATTCTACCGCAAGAACCAGAGTTTACATTCCCTGAACATAACTGTCAGGACACATCCCCTCACAATCCCTCTTATAGGAAGGACAGGCACACACATTATTGAAGTGCTATGGGTTATACTGTGTGGTCTGCATAACATTATACGGTTCTGTCTTCCTGTTGTCTTCCTAGTTAATTGTTAAAATTATAATCTGAGGAGGACTGATACCAAAAATACCAGATTCATTCATTTCACACCTGAAATCATTGATCCTATATGTCAAGGATGAAACAGTTGTTCATGAACTACAGAGGACACTCAGAGTGTATGTCTTATCAAAACCACATATGTCTATTTGGTTGTGTAATGCTATCAAGCAGGCCTACTTTGTGGCATGAGCCTTGCCTACTCCACAAAAGCTTTATCCTCCTCCACAGCCCTCCTCAGAGGGATGACGGTGGCAGACATCTGCATCATTGTCTTCACTGAGTGCTAAGGTAAGTGGCACATTTGGCCTCTCCATGACCCTTCATATGTTGCTATCTGCACAATGTATCTAAAGTAATTACAGAGAGCTGGTTGCCAAAGTCTCTCTGGCTCACTCGCTTTTAAGCGTGCTAAACGGTGGATGATATACTGTCGGATATCATCAGACACTGTTCCGTGTGTGCCAAGAGGGTTTTTTGTAATCTCATCATCATTTAATGATCTGCATAAAGACCATCAAGGTGTGTAACGTCTTCTGTAGCAATAATGCTGTATGTGAAGTGTCGTGATCTGGTTATCTGCGTATGGGACTTTGGTGCGCCAGGGGTGCACATTAAGCCATATCTTAAAACCAACTTCAATACACTGCCAGACTAGAGGTCACATACTATACTAATATTTCATTGGACCACCATTAGCTTTGATTACAGCACGCATTCACCATGGCATTGTTTTGATGAGCTTGTGTAATGTCACAACATTTCTTTCCATCTAGTGTTGCATTCATTTTTCACCAAGATCTTGTATTGATGATGGGAGAGTCTGACCACTGCACAAAGCCTTCTCCAGCACATCCCAAAGATTCTCAATGGGTTAAGGTCTGGGCTCTGGGCTGGCCAATCCATGTGTTAAAATTATGTCTCATGCACTCTTAACCACCCATTGTCATCTTGGAATATGCCCATACCATCAGGAAAATCCACTGGTGGAATAACCTGGTCATTCAGTATATTCAGGTAGTCAACTGATTCTCATTTTTTGAGCACATAATGTTGCTGAACCTAGACCTGACCAAACCCCAAATCATATGAATCAAATGAGTTGAACAGTTTTTGATCCAATTTTAGAAGTTTCTTCAATCTCCTTAGATGTTTTCTCTGCTTGATGCATGCCAGTGATTTGATCCTACTCCAACAGACCACCATCTTTTCAACGACCACAGGATGTGTCTTTCAACATGGTTGTCTAACCAATGGGAGGCTTGTACCTATTTGCCTAGTTAAATCCAGGTGGCGACTTTTGGTGGAGACATTTGGTTATTTAGGTCATATGTTGTTGTTGTCCATTGTCTTCAGGACTGATACTCGAAGAGATCAACCTAATAGTGACAGCTCTACAGTTCTGCACATACTCAGAATCAGGCATTACAGTATGTAACCAGCATGATAATTGTTATTTCCATGTGAAGTGTACAGGACTTGAGGAATTGTGGTACATGTCTCTTGAGTATTTTTTGAGTGAACAATAAAGAAAATAAGTACATGCACATACACAAGTACAAAGGTTCAAAAGCAAGATCCCTGTATTGATTACTTATCAAGACACACTGCCAATTTGTTTTTATTAAGACACAGTTCTCTGGGGGCTATTGGCCAGGTTGTGTGTGCGTGTGTGTGTGTGTGTGTATGCAACAATTAACACAACTTACTAAGAGCCTGCAAGGTCATCCTCTGTGAAGGAGATTCATGAGAGGAGTTTGTACGCTGTACACTCCACAACACAGAGGTTAACTAGATATTTACCAGCAGAAAGTTTGGGGGATTTGTGCTCAGTGGAATTACAATAAGCGCTCTGGATGCAGTTATATATGGTGGAGCTCATACAGCTGGACAGTATGGTAAAGTGTGCTATAGGCAGGGTTTTTAGTAAACTAACTTCAGAGAAAGAAGTGATTCATGCTATTAGATTTTCAATGGGTTAAATGTGTCTCAAATGTAATAATAACTTAACTCATAATCAATACAGCTAAATCCTTCATCAAATACATGTACCTTCCTTATCCTGTAGAACGTCAAAGGTGGCTGGTGCCTATGAGCAAGAGGCCAGGTACAACCTGAATGGGTAGCTAACCAAAAGCAACAGGCAACCATTCATTCTCACATGCACACCAACAGAAGAATTGGCATTTAACCTAATATAGTTTGGGAAGAAGCTGGGGAAAACCAAGAGAGAACCCCCACACTAGCCTGAAGGTCCACCCATGAAGTTATCATGGGGGAAAGCTGGTCTGGAGTTGTTCTGTAGAGGACTTATGCCCCAGCTAAGATCTGCCAAACCAATCAAGTTGTTGGACGGCTTTTTGTGGTGGATAGAAGAGTAACAGTGACAGTCATCCACGTCATTTGAGTGCCACAGACTTGACTTAGTTCAAGGCTCTCATTAGTTGTAGGAATTTCCAATTCATATTCTGATAAGAATTGAGACTGGCTACCCACATATAGGAAGAATGCACAAACTCCAGAAAGAAAGCTCCCATCCGATCAACAGTTTCAAGCCCAGAACGTTTGCTGTGAGGTGACACCGCTGTCCATTGTGACCATTCTCATTAATCTACAGTGCTTTCTTCTCATTGTTTAGCTATCTAAACTCTCTGATAAACAGTCACAGACAATAAACTTTGCTTCTTCAGGCACTGCTTGGCGGGTCATGGTGATAACTCTGAGTTGCTAGTTGCATGTCTATGCCGACAGTATTGGTTTGTCCTTGGGCCAGTCATTGCCAGTTGACGTAAGACGCATCTTTACTGGAGTGGCAGCAACATTTCCACAGATTCCATATTTAAACCTCTTGTATACTGGGAAATACAGGGACCTGCCTCTAATATGCTTGTAGAGCATGTGTATAACTGATGTTCATTTATCTGTAAAAGCCATTTCAGGTCTTACAGTGAGATAAACTTCTATTGTAGTTTCCACCAATATCATTAATGCAACTAAAGTATGCTGTTTGTATATTCTGTCTTTTTTTCATTTGCCAAGAAAATAATAACTGTATGAGTGGCTATGAATATTGGCTAATGCATGAAACACAGTACATCATAAATCACTTTTCTGTTTTGAAACTTCAGAGAAACTAATATTACTCTATGAGCTTACAGCTACTAGACCTTACATTAAGGTGCTGTGTTCTGGAGCACTGTCCTCTGAGATGTACTATAGATGTATGGTACATGAAGAAGTTTTTTTTTTTTCTATAAAAGGGAATCCAGTGAAGTGCATGTGATGGAAGTTCTTCACTGAGCACTGACTGAGCACTCTTGATGTCCTAATGCAGAGACGGAAATGCAGTTCTCAACTCCCTATCTCAGTCAAGCCGAACACATCCTGTTTGAAGAAGATGGTGACTAAGAGGATCCAGATGACGGCGCTGACACATCTGGAGAGTGCACGCTGTGATGCGACCGTACGGAAGCTTGAATTATTATTATTTATTTTTTTTTGCCACACTATCAGCGTAAGGCTGCTTTTGAAGTGAGTTGAAAGAACCCAAATCGGACGACAACTGGGTGCATTTCCTCACATGGCAGAGCGGGTACGCAGAAAACCTAATGAAGATGCACATTTATTTATTTATTTATTTTTCGCTTTCCCACCAAAACTTAAAGACCGATACTGATTATTTTTAATCATACTACTGGAGTAGGAATACTGTATTATTATTGTATAATGCAACCTTAACTTATACAAAAAAGAAGATTAAATATAATTACTTTCAACCCAACCCCATATCAGTCTTTATACACTGGACAGAACTGCACTTAATTTACTTTCTGAGACAGTATTCAACCTGATGGCTGATAACTGATCCCAGATGGAGCCAGATGTGTCTGTCAAGTACAGAGTGAACAAAAGAGCAATAACATTACTCTGGCTCGGGAAGACAAAAGAAAAAAAGCTAATCGCACACTCATTATGCATCCGGCGAGGAAATGAAAGTTACCCTGGTAGTCATCAAATCACATCATCTTGCTATTTTTATGTTGTTCGGGATATGCCTATATTTCCACATCATCATTCAAGGACTTTTTATTTTTGTATTCAAAGCAGACTTTAGCTTGCAACAGTCCTTCTTCCTACTGTTCTTTGCCTTACAAGTAACTTTTATGTGACAACCTTGTGCCTCTTTCTGCGACCTCTATCCATTTTAAAAGAGTTGTTCATTCACACAGATGCTGAATGGACTGCCCATGGCTTGGGGAAGGCCAAACCGTATGTGTTTCATCTTTAAACAGTCTGGTTTCTGATTACAAAGGCTGTCCTAGAGACCACCACAGACACAATCTAGAACCAAACGTGTTAAACTTGAACACCTTTGGGGGAGTTTAGGATACACTGTGCTTGAATAGTACTTGCCATTTGTGCATTTCTTGGATTCTGCTTTCCATGTGCAAAGACCGCTCCCTCAAATGTAAGACTATACCCCCCATCCCATCCATTTCTAACATCTAATGCAATGTCTTGGAACAGCTGATGTCCGCGTTTTTAGATGTCATAGCTCTTCAGTTTTCTGAATGTGTAATTTTCCTTAAGTAACATTTGTCTCAGATAAAGGATGAGTTTTGTGCTTGCTTTGTATATGTGCTGAGGATGAAAGAAGATGCAGGGCAAAGGAGCAAGGAAGGAGTTTGGAAGGCAGAGTGCAGGAGCAGCACCACAGACAGCTGAGAGTCAGTGGTGCTAATGTGGGGTCTGAGTGTGTAACCTCACTCTCAGTGTGCTCTGATTAAAGAATGATTTATAGGCCTGCTGGAGAGCCCTCTCAGCAATCCGTCTCCTCAATGAGATTTTTTTCCCTTTCGAGGGGTTTGGTAAATCAAGCCATCTTTGAGAGGAGCTCCGCCGGACAATGTCAATGTGTTAGTGAGAGGGAGCCATTAAATGCAATAATCATGAAAGCACGGGTGGGTCCACATGTGGATACGTACACTTATTTGTGACATATAGCGTTGGTTCCGACTCCTCCAGCAGAATAAATCAACCTACAGAGACACGCACGCATTTATCATTTTCCACAGATGGATCATCGGACTAATTTTAGTCTCTCAGATCCAGGGTTCATTTCCATGTGAAGATGTGAGATGTGTTTGGTAATGACTGCGTTGGAATATATTATATGGCCCTCCTACATATTAATTTTACATTACAGTTTTACAGTGCACACTGATTGTCCAGAAATAAACGCATACTCTTTGACTGGACAGTTATGAAACAAGTATACGTTGCCAAGTACTCCACTTTATGAAGGCAGTTTTGTCTGCTATTGAGATCTGCTGTGTATTGCTAACATGTTCAAAAAGCAAATGCTAACACGATGATGTCTAAAATTTTTTGATATACCATCTTAGTTTGTTCTGTGAGCATGATAACATTTGCCAACAACCACAAACTCAAAGTATAGCTAATCGAATTATTGGAACATCACGTAGAACCAATGGAAAATTTGATCTGATGATGGTCTTATAAGATCATTCAATTGGCCAGAATATAAATATGTTATCTAGTTTCATGATAGGAGTCTAGACATTTCAACTTTGTGACTCTAGTAAAAGTCTGGGTATCACAAGGATCTGCCTTATAAGAGCATCACAAAAGAGACCTACATAATATTAGGTGCATATTAGGTGGTCATAATGTTATGCCTGATCGGTGTAAATCCACTCGGTACACATGGGTTTTTAGCTCCATTTGTAAGTGTAAAAAGAATCTCTTTGCCAAGCATTTTTTAGAATGAGTATCCAGAATCTTGAAAGACAACAGAATAAGAAACTCTTCCATTATATTGTTTTCAGAAAATAATATATAAAGGACTTAATAGTTGTCAAAAAACATTGGCTAAGAAATTGCACTTCGAGTGTAGAGTCCTTTCGCACAACAACGGAACAATGGCAGGATTTATGATGTGAAGTCACTGCGGAAACCTCTGACATGCCCATTCATCATTAACAAATCATCCGCACCCTGAATCCTATCTATCAGATGGTGTCACGGTGCCATTTGTCCAAAGTGTGCCAAATGAAACCGAATCACAAATCCAACAGTTATTGGAACAATGAATAGCTTTTCATTTCCATATTATCTCCAAAGAATACGTGCGTCTGAACCGGGTCACAATATTAAATTCCAGGTACCTTGCTTATGATTATGCCGCATTAAAGATTGCATTCCACAGCCGTGACTCTTTTATTAACCAAAGCACACTGCCTCTCTGCGTGATGTTTCCCAATTATCTCTTCTTGTTTACCCAATTACATTAATTAGAATGCATCATATTTACATAACCCAGAACAAATAAGCCATTGAGCTAAACCTATTACTAAGCTTGTGTGAAAATAATTACTTCACCTTGTGTTGCCATTGTTATACTGTAGCTACATTCAGGAACGCAGTGTTACGGGCTTACTTACGAGAGAAAAGGTGTTTATTGTCACAAATCTGAGCTAATTGTTAGAGCTCAGTGTAGCAAAACCAAATGTAAAATGAAAGCGCTGGGTTATATTTGATAGGAAAAAGGTCCTTCACCAAAGTAAAAATACCAATACAATAAGGAATTAGGCCTTGCAGGTAAAAGGCACATTAAATTACCTTTAATTCTAGATATATGCTATATACAGTGGTGTGAAAATATGTTATAAGACAAAGATAACACAAGTAAACACAAAATTGTAAAGGTTTTTATTATTAAAGGGGAAAAAAAACAAAGACCAAAATGACCAACAGAGTCCAGCGACGTCTCAACCAAGGGGTCACAAAAGACCCCACAACAACATCCAAAGAACCTCAGGTCAGTGTTCATGACTCCACCATAAGAAAGAGACTGGGCTAAAATGGCCAGCGTGGCAGAGTTCCAAAACGAAAACCACTGCGGAGCAAAAAGACCGTAAAGGGTCTCCTCAGTTTTGCCACAAAACCCCAAGACTTTTGGGAAAACACTCTGTGGACTGACGAGACAAAAGCTGAACATTTTGGAAGGTGTGCGTCTGGTGTAAAAGTAACCCCGCGTTTCAAAAAAGGAACATCATACCAACAGTAAAATACGGTGGTGGTAGTGTGATGGTCTGGGGCTGTTTTGCTGCTTCAGGACCTCGAAGACTTGCTGTGATAAATGGAACCATGAATTCTGCTGTCTACCAAAAAATCCTGAATGAGAATGCCCGGCCATCTGTTTCTCACCTCAAGCTGAAGAGAACTTGCTTTCTTCAGCAGGACAACGATCCAAAACAAGCTCCACCTTTGAATGGCTGAAGAAACCCTAGTGTGGCCGAGTCTAAGTCCTGACATGAATCCTATTGAGATGCTGCGGCATGACCTTTAAAAATGTGGTTCATGCTCAAAACCCCTCCAATGTGGCTGAATTCTTCTAAGATGAGTGGTCCAGAGGCTCATTGTGAGTTATCATAAACGCTTGATTGCGGTTGTTGTTGCTGCTATGGGTGGCCCAACCAGTTATTAGGTTTAGGGGGCAATCACTTTTTCACATGGGGCCATGTAGGTTTGGATTTAGTTTTCACTTAATAATAAAAACCATTCATTTAACCTGACTAATATTTAAATTAGTTTCGGAAGGGGCCAACACTTTTTCACACCACTGTATATCTGTATTTATTTTTCCTTACTCATGTAAGAAAATGATTGCAAGAATTTAAAGATGTCTGCAATGTGAAAGTCCTGAATTCACAATTTTAGTTTTGAAAGGGGTCACAAAGTTCAACATAGTTGTTTAGTTTATTGTACAAAAGAGTAATCCGTTAGCTGTCAAATAAATGTACAAGAGGGTGCATTAGGATTAATGATATTTTCATCTGAATGAACCAGATGAGAAGTGCCTTTAAAGTAGCACAGAACTTGAGTAAATATAATTATTCCTGCCACAAATGACTTCTGAAGATTAAAAAGAATATTTATATAGTGTATTGGCATACTAGCTCCTTTAAAAATGATTTGAGCTCTTTCATCTTACAAATATTACGCAAGTCTTTACAGGGGTGCCATTAATCTAAAACCGTCCTTCAATAAAAAAATGAAATAAATCAGACAGTCCCAGTCTTTGATCCAGTCAATAACAATGTAACCAGAACCAGAGGAGAGACAAGATGTTTCCACTGTCTGCTTCACTTTGTGTGTTCAGATTTGGCCTTTAACTATGTAGCCCACGTACGAAGCTAACCTGCCTGAATAACAGTGATTAAACTGGGCAAACAGCTCGCTCATCATTATGGCACAAGGAGAGGGCAGTCAGAGAGCACTCGAAGGTGCTTAACAGTCAGAGAACACAATATTTTTCTCCGCTGATTAGCTTACACGGAGCGGGGAGAGCAAGGGTGATGATTATTCCCGAAGATGACAGAAGCAACATTTTGAAATGCGACAGGGCCGCGATGACTCTGTAATGTCAGGGTAAGCATCGCAACTCGGGCTTTTTGCCACCATTTACCTTGTCGCGCGTTGCAGCGGAAGTGGATTCACGGTTTAGCCGAAAAGGTTTCTCTACGTTTGCGTCGCGGTAGCTCGTTTGGTCAGTCACGGCGCCGTATTGCGCCTGTTTGATTAACCAGGTATCCATCTTGGACTGATATGACAGGCCTGCAAACATTATGTCCTGAATATGTAACAGGTTGTAGAGTGTGTGTGTGTGTGTGTGTGTGTGTGTGTGTGTGTTCCTCCTTGAAACAGAGCTGTCTCCCTGGAAAAAGTGCCAATTATAATATTAAAGCTGTCTCTACCAGTGACCTTTTTGCATTTGCTCTGTATGCTATTACACTCAATCAAGAAAGGTCAGTGGTGGACGTGGGCCCCATGCAAAAACCATTTTTTTTCATATTGTGTTGGCTGTTTGTGCAGTTGGACTCCATCGCTGCACTGCACAAACATGCAGAATTTCATGTGATATTGCGCCAAGTTACACTGATGCATATGATTTGAATGATAACATGTGCTCTATGTATTCTGTCATCTACAGTACTCTGTGTGTGTATAAAATTCTGATTATAATTTATCAAAAGTGTCAAGATACATAAAGTTTGGGAAAGCATGTAAACTAAAATAATAAAAAAATAATAATAATTGAACCTGCTTTACATATGAGTGTTTGAGGAGGGAGCCCCTTAGTGGGCAAACTCTGAATTTCTCCCTCAGCCTCTCTGTCCTTTTTATATCCTTGCAAAAAACATATTGTACAAACATTCACATGCAAAACATATAAATCATGTTCATATACAGCACATGCCATTCCATTTTTCACATTAGATGACTCATCATTTATTGTGCTGTGCATCAAGTATCAAGTATCCCTGTATCTGACAGTGATCGGTGAATGACAAGACTTAAAACTGTGCGTTCTTACCCAGAGAAACTTCATTTTTATTTTGTCCACTGTAGTAAAAAGCCTTACAAACATTGTACTGCTTGACCATTTGGAAGCCCCGGTGTGGCTGGAAATCGAACAGATCAGTCTCGTATCCGATTCAAGGCGCCGAGAATGTGCATCTGCTGATTTTAAAGATGTATGAGGGGGTAAAAAAAAAAATTATAACAACGCATCAATATTTGTGCATCGTGCATGTTTAAAATTTAAAAGTACCACACTCGAAAACATAGTTTTGCATATAATAAAGCATTTGCCAGTTAGTTTGAACAATATGTGTAAATGCATGTGTCATATGCATTAAAATAACATAATAAGTAAATATTATTGTGCATAGTATAATAATCATGACTACATCCCATCTCCTGAAATACACTATCTTGCCAAACGTATTCACTCACCCTCCAAATAACTATTCAGGTGTTCCAATCACTTCCATGGTCACAGGTGTATAAAATTAAACACCTAGGCATGCACACTGCTTCTACAAACATTTGTGAAAGAATGGGTTGCTCTAAGAAGCTCAGAGAATTCCAGCGTGGTACTGTGACAGGATGCAACCTGTGCAACAAGTCCAGTCATGAAATTTGTACTAAATATTCCACAGTCCTACTGTCAGTGGTATTATAACAAAGTGGGAGCGATTGGGAACGACAGCAACTCAGCCACGAAGGGATTCAGCCACGTAAAATGACAGAGCGGGGTCAGAGGATGCTGAGGCGCATAGTGCGCAGTTTCTGCTGAGTCAATCGCTACCGACCTCCAAACTTCATGTGGCCTTCAGATTAGCTCAAGAACAGCGTGTAGGGAGCTTCATGGAATGGGTTTCCATGCCAAGCAGCTGTATCCAAGACATCACCAAGTGCAATGCAAAGCGTTGGATGCAGAGGTGTGAGGCACGCCTCTACTGGTCTCTAGAGAAGTGGAGACGCAATCTCTGGAGTGATGAATCACGCTTCTCCATCTGGCTATCTGATGGGTGAATCTGGGTTTGGCGGTTGCCAGGAAAATGGTACTTGTCTGACTGCATAGTTCCAAGTGTGAAGTTTGGTGGAGGGGGATTATGGTGTGGGGTTGTTTCTCAGGAGCTGGGCTTGGCAGCTTAGTTCCAGTGCAAGGAACTCTGAATGTTTCAGCATACCAAGAGATTTTAGACAATTCCATGCTCCCAACTTCGTGGGAACAGTGTGGGGATGGCCCCTTCCTGTTCCAACATGATTGCGCACCACTGCACAATGCAAGGTCCATAAAGACATGGATGATGAGTCTGGTGTGGAAGAAGTTGACTGGCCTGCACAGAGGCCTGACCTCAGAACAACTTTAGGAGCCTTTTGAGAATGAAGACTGCAAGCCAGGCCTTCTTGTCCAGCATCACTGTCTGACCTCACAAACGCTGGAAGAATGGTCAAAAATCCCCATAAACACACTCCTAAACCTTGTGGAAAGCCTTCCCAGAAGAGTAGAAGTCATTAAAGCTACAAAGGGTTGACTGGATAGATTAAGAATGGGATGTCACTCAAATTCATATGCGTGTAAAGGTATTATAGTGTATTTATATGAACAGCAGTCACCATGGAATATTTTATACTGAGATTAAGCAGTTAAACTAATTTACTGCACATGTGCTTTTATTAATGTACCAGAATCAAATTTAAACAACTGTGCATGACAAATAAACCTGGCCTCTTATTTTTTTGATTCAAGTTTAATCAAATCAGTTGATATGTTTGGCACAAGTCTTGGTTGCAGAAGCATCAGTTTACACAGTCCACGCTCTCTGATTATTATAATTTCCTCCCAGTAAGATTTGATTCCTGGCCTGAGCATTGTGCTTACAGTTACACTGTAAGTACCACTGAATATACTGTATATTGCAGCACTGGAGAAAAAGTTTCATCTGCGAACATTTGGGCTCATTCGATCCATTTGTCGCTTGCGGTTACGTTATATTTCTCTCTTTTGAGGGCACATTTAGTTAGCGAGCAGAGTTGGCGGCGCACTCACTTTCTGTGCAGACAGAGTGTTACATTTTGATTCATCATTTCCACTGGCATACATAGCATTTCATTTTAATAAAAAGGATGAATCCATTGGTCTCAGTGGGAAAGAGACATCTGTGCTAATGTGCTGTTTCACACATTAAGCCACTATCACAAGAACACTCAGGCAAAATCTAGAAATGCTCCTGTCATGTACTTACATTGAATTATAAGCAGGTGATACCACTGAATCCATTTATATTAAAGTCACATAAAAAGGTGTGCCGCAAATGCCGAAAAAGAAAGAACAGAATAATTATTGACAGAAGCATTTGAATCAGACTAGCACGGCTTCTCTAAGCGATGGATGAAAGTTTGCTTGTTCGCTTCTCAGCGGGTTAAACCTTCAGCTACGAGATCAAAGATGTGACAAACTTTATTTCGGCAGCCACGCAGGAAAAAAAAAAAAAAAAAAAAACCAAAAAAAATCAATAGTTTAATAATATCATAATCCTATAATGCAGTGCACCAGGCAGAGGTAAACCCACACCTTTAGGAAGTCAGGGGAACAATCCTTTTCTTCGTTGAAATATATGAGCCAATACTGGCTTTATTTGTTGTTTTCAGACTCAATGTGCATTTTTTTTTGTGTTCTGCAATATTTCTCTGCAGTCTTTTACAATTTTCCATCCACCATTTACAACCTGGACCTTATTTCTGCCATAAACTACAATTGTTTACTCACCTATATAACTTTGGTGTAATTTGGAACAGTGGGAGTGAATGGGGCACCGAAACACAGCCTCTAAATAACGCATTATCTGCCACAAAATGCATTAATTTCACCAATATTTTGTTATGATATGCTAGTGCTATTTCCATATTATAAATTATTGGTGAAATTAACAAGTTTCGCGGCAGATAATGTGTTATTTAGAGGCTGCGTTTGGGTGCCCCATTCACTCCCACTGTGTAGATATACGCGGCCGTAAATATCTGACAAACGAGTTCAAATAACAGCGATGTATTTTAGTCAGCTATAACACATAATAAAAACTAAATTATCTTACAGCCACAAGATACTACGGACACCTTGACTTTATTCAGTTTGTGCAATGACTTCTTGTTATTATGGTCTGTTGAAGGTAGACTGACAATAAGGCCACTGTATCCATCGAACTGTGAAGTCTGAATCTAAATCTGAATACACTTTTTACCTTCGAAATTGTATGCAGAGTGTCTAAGACTTGTGTTCTGACTGTATATTGTATATACTAGACTGTATATTGAATATATTGAAAAGAGTTTGTACCAAGCTTAGACATTTGTGCTGTTTTTTATATCTTTGAGAATTAAATTGGATCACAGAAGGTCTTTCACAAACGAAACAAAAAAAACCACACATTGACAGGTACGGTACACCGACATTAACTCACGGCTCAAAATAGGCTATGGAGGGTGACGAACATTCACTACGGCTGTTAAATGCCATGGTCTACCTTGACTGGCTCAACAAAAGTGCGTCCTTTTGTGCTGTTGAATCGTTTATCAATGTTTCTACACTGCCGAGGTTTATTTTGCGTTCTTTTCCAATGTGTCCGTGAAATCCATAAATGCTTTTAATTACATGTCTTCCAGGCTGTCGCGGTTCATTAGTTACCTTCATAAATGTTTACGTGCAATATATATTTGAATACTAGCAGGGAAGACGTCAATGAACTTCAATAAAACAAGACGGCAGCAAGTAGACCAGCATTTATGTATAAATACACGCTGAGATGTGAGAAAACGGCACAGAATGTGTGAGCAGCCGCAGAGATGTATCAGACTGTATTAGCAGGAACTGCTGTCCAGTGCTGTGTTGTATAACTATAGTGAACACAGCTAGAACACGACTTCACGTGATAAGTTCTGTCCTTAAATCAGCCCAGAGCTGCACCATTCTGGCCTCTGTTTGGAGCACGGCCGAGAGTGATGCGCTGGAAGCATAATTGTCCTTGTTCTCCTCGTGTTGATTTCAGTGACCTCTGCGGGGATTCATTCACGTCTAATCAATTCACCGATCAGAGCGAGCTGGGCTCGAAATAACCCCTGAAACCACATCCCAGGACCTCGCATTCCTTCAAACAGATGTCAATATGAATAAATGGTCACAGAAACCTCTCCAGTCATCGCTGTATTGGGCTGCTGTTTACTTCCGTGTGCAGAGACTGTGAGAGACTGTGGATCCAGCTTACTGCATGCTAATGCCCCATTGATAAACATTTTCACAATGTTGCTGATTGCATTGCACAATGAAGACACTACAGCAGCTGACAGCTTTAACCCTGAGCGGTATTTCTTTCACACATATTTGTTATCAGTGCAAACATTTAACTGATTAATAATGTGATAATTATGTCACAATAAAATAATCTATTTATTCCCCCTTTCTATCTAGAGAATAGCAGGTCATAAGCTGAGGGGATGATTACAGTTCAGGGTCCTCCTCAGAAGCAGGAGCTTGCAGCTACAGCGTGAACACAGGAAAGTTCTCTGTTGCCTTTAGATCCTAATGAAAAATTATAGCAGCCTCGACATCAACCACGCTTTGAGCCATTAGACATTTTAAATTATCGGATGCAAAGTGGCCTAATGGAGTGCTTGATTGATTTTTTATTTTTTATTTTATGAGCCACCGTACAACACACTTTACAATCGTTGTCAGACAAACAGCGGACGGAGGAATCGCTGCACACTGCCATGCTTCCCATCATATCTATTTGTTTTGATGTAGTGCCACCCATAGACAGGTCAATATATTGCATCTTCACATCACACAAACCCCCGACATTAGAGATATTAGCAGCTGCACTGTGCCGGCAAGCTTCTCATGCAGGGGATGAAACGTAAGTGAGTGAATTAACCATGAGATGCATGCAACAGAATTGCATCAGCGTAACGGATCAAAATCACTGACGCAAGCCGTACTGGAACGTGTCTGTTCTGTTGTGTGTTCATTAGAATTACTGTATATTTAGGCTTGTTCTTTGACCAAAACAAATCAATAAATGAATACTCATGCATCCATGCAAGTATTATAGAATACCTGCATTATTAGCGTTTGAAGTTGGGTGATTTTTTTTTTTATGGAAATAGAATAAAAGAATAAAAGTATTCTGGGATGCACTTTTACTTGAGTCATTTGAGTGAAAGCACCCATCAGATGAGATTCTTTGACCTTCAGTGAAGCTCATATTCAACCTGATGCCATTTGCCAAGAGTGATGTATTATATAAAATAAAACTAATCAGACTTTTCTCTTCCACTCAACAAACAACATTTTTCTGCTGCAAATCCTTATTTATACTTTTTTTAAATTTATTTTTTACCTCCCCAACAGCTGAAATCCAAACATAGCACATTTACTATATTAAAACTACGGGTCAAGATGTTTTAAAGAATGGATTGACTATTTTTCTTTCTTCATTGATCCCTCATTCATTTATTCCCAGCCTTGTGTGCACCCGGAGCAGAGGTTTGCCACCTCTGGGGTGCCCGGGGAGCAGTTTAGGGATTAGGATCTTGCTCAAGCCACTGCAGCCATGGACAAGCCACTTCTCTTACCACTACTCCACGCTTCCCCCTCATGGCTGCAATTAGGAAAACCTGCTGAAGGGAGGAAGAATGATTTGTATTTTGTTTTTGTTTTTCTACCACATTTAACTACATTGTCTCTTGCACTGGGATTAAAAGTTAGCCGGTGATCCTGCAAAGTGCATTGTGTCGGGGGCATATAAATGCACTGGCCATGCTTTCCATGGAGAGAGAGTGAGGGTGACTGATAATATTCTTGCCTTGACAGAGAGAGGAAAGTTTAAATACAGGGCATTAATGTAATATCAGCAGTCTGTTATGTGATTGCACTTATTGTACAGTAATTGTTTGAATTAACTCACTTTTCATTTACTGCGCTTTTTAAACAATAAATGCTTGATCCTGCAGTGGCTACTGGTGGATTTTCAAAAAAACTAAATACAATTCCATGACTTGTGATAACATCTAGTTAGCCCGCTGAACAGGTCACCTTAGCTATCACTGCAAGATCGCCCGACGTTACCAGCATTTCCCCCTCCGAGAGATTTGGCAGTAGCTGCCGGTGATGAACAGAGCAGAGCTGCATTAAATATTCTCATTTACGCAATAATAAGACAGCTGATAGGCAAAGTTCCCACAACGTTATTGCTTTAAACATATTTCAGATCATTAGAGAGGACCACAATGTAACAGGATAATAATTAGTCCCTGCCTAATTGTGTCTGGCGTATAGTGAATAAATGCAGAATCCTACATCAGAGCCACGTCATTACAGACATGCCCTCCTTATGAGATGGTAGTGTGTTAGACAACACACCTAAACAAATTTCCACTACACAGCATCCTCTCCTAGAAACATAAATATGTATTGTCAATTGTCAGCACGGCCTCCGTAGTGGCTGTGGATTGATCTGTTGCTGCAGTAATGGGGGAGAATTCACTGTCAGCCTGCAGACGGTCTGTGGGTTCCACCACATTGGTTTTGCTTGATGGTAGATGTCAGCGAGACCACAGAACAAAATAGTTTTTGAATGAATGCTGGCAAATTGAATTCCTTCCCCATTTGTCGGATGCCACTGTAAATGGATGCTTATTGACATCCATACTGCCGAGGCCAAGATGACCAGGCCTCCACATCATAGATCGATAATATTAACTGAGACGTCTCCACGGTGAGCCTGTGTGGATAAACAACAGTAGGGAAAAGCAAATGTAGGGGGGGGAGAAAAAAAGGTACACGTAATATGAAATGTGATTGTCCAGGATGATCACCCACATGGACTCCTGCAGCCGGTGCCATTCCGTCACCTTGTTTATTAAGCCATCTTTTTTTCACCTATTCATCTTTGTCATCTCGCCGACATTGCCCATCGATCAATAACCACGGAGCAAAGTAGTCAAAATGAATAATGTGCCAAATTAGGATGTTTAGCAGTTATTGATTATGAATTCGCCCCTGCCCTTGAACTCCTCCAAACCACTGTGCTGGTTTATATGCAAAGAGAGCTTTATGTCCTTTCATCACGACAAGAGAAACGTTCAGTATAGGTCAAGCGCTACACTGTTCCATCTATTTTCGGGCGCTGCAGATTGTGCGCACGTCTTCGCAGTGAGGCATCTTTAAGCACTGCCCTTTTAAAAATGGGGATGCGAGTAAAGCATACAAAGCCGCCATGATTATGGCCATCCTTTACCCCGGTGGTGAATGCAAACCCGCGGCGTGCCAGAGAAAAAGGCCTGATCAGCCCAGAACATTTTGTAGAAAACTGGCTCAGCGGCAATCGTGGCATGAAGCTCCGGCGAAACGCGGCCAGAGACATGCAGTCAGAAATTATGTCTCTGTCTACCAGAGTAAACAAGCCAGCACACATTCATTAAAGAGCTCTTGACTGGACCTCAAATGTGTATTGACCAGCTGGGGACAAATGGGAACCATTTCCCTGTATGAATTGAAGCCATTTGTTACAGTTTAAGATTGATTCTTTGTCATGGCAACCAGCAATGTGTGGCCATGAAATAAGAAATTGCATTATCTCAACTGAAATTGATTTAAGATAAAGGGAAACGGTTGCGTTTTGACAGAGCGAATGACCTCATCAAGATGTGACCCACCAAGGTACACCAAGGTGCTCTTGTTCTTTGCCAATTATTTTATCGTCTTCTTCAGATATTTTATCCATCTTACTGTTCAGAAATATTTATAATTCCCCAGAAAGCTGGGACACAGCAAGCTCAACTTTCATCTAGAAGCTTCCAATGATTCTCTCCCAGATTTGGGAATTGACAGGGACTATCAATACCTGAATATCATCCATACATTCACCTATTAAGCAGACTTGCTTTTCCTTGAGGGTCACAGGGGACTAGAGGCTATCCAGGCTGCTATGTGAAACCATATCCTGAGGTATATTTCCTGGACAAGTCACCAATCAATCACAATCTGACACATGGAGACAGCACATTCACACCCACAGGCAATCTTAAGTCCCCAGTGAACCCAACTTGTTTTGGACTGTATGAGGAAACCAAAGTACCCTGAGGAAATCCCAGTGGGCAGTGGGACAGCATGTAGATTCGACCCCGTTTTTTTTTCTTTTTTACAAAAGATAAATGCGATTAAATCTCATTTTCTGCTGATTAGACTTGTCTGATTAAATGTTCTTTCGTACCCCGATATTCAAGCAGGAGATGAACGCACGAACGAGGCATTCGGCAGATGTGCGTGCATAAATCCGCACAGTGTTTTCATACAGGCTGTGACAGAAACAGATGTTCACTGCTCACTTGCCGCCTTACTGGCGTAGAGCGAACACAAGGAGCCCAAATCCGCGCAAAATGTCGGTAATAAGGGTGAAAGCTTTATTTAGAAGGGGTGTGTGGGATGTAGCGAGCCCCTCCCCCCAACCACCCCAATTACCCAGCATTCCAAAAGACAAAACCTGCACAACCCTTCAGGAGAGGATACTGCAGAGGAGGTGTTACTGTAGTTCTGACAAGATGCCAAGAACCTAATAGCTGCAAGACACGGGTCTAAATATAAACATGTAATCCTTACCTCTTACTTTTTCTTTTTTTTTTCTCTCCAATCTAAATTTACGTTTGATATTAACACAGCTGAAACTGAGCATCTCTAAATTAGGAAAACCTAAAAATACTGCACGCTCGGGCTGAGCAAAAGTGCTGACTATATTCGCCACTGGGTATAAAAGAGAGAAAATACATAAAGTACTGTATATAACATGGGCTAACGGCTAAGGTACAGCCCAAAGACATTTAAAAATGCAATAATCCAGACGCCTGCAGGTGAAATATCTGTTCTCCTTTCTGCCATTCGCCGTGTTATCCTATGCTATCAGCCATTCTGCCGCGCAGCATAAACTACGGCGACATTTGTGAGGCCCTTGTCGACCCAGAATTGAAGCGACCTCAGCTGGAGCCCTAAATGTACCATGCATGGCACTCTCCTCCTTCAATACACTAGACGGAGTTCTCCGACAAAGCAACACTGACACGGAATCAGTATTACATTTAACTCTGGTTTGAGAAGCCATTACCTTGGCACAGACTAGACAGCTTTATTTAATCTACAAGCTGCCAGCTCCGTCCCCTTCCCAGGCTCACGCAGCAGGTGCTTGTTCATTCAATCTGTAGGGCCTGGCATGAGGTGGGGGAATTTGATTATATCTGGGTGCCTGAAAAAAAAAAAAAAAGCTGGCAAAGAGCAAAGTTCAAACTGAGCCTATCTGCACAATCAGTGCTTTGGTTCATTCATGCATGGAATAAATGAAAGACTGTGTTTTTAGAAATTTGCATTAAACAAGTTCAATTGTAGCCATTTGAGGTTGTTGTTAATGAAAAAAAAAAGACACTCACGCCCCTTAGATTTATTGTACCTTTTTCTTCATATATTTCTTTCTGCACCTCCTCTCCCTATCAATTTGTCCAGATGCTAGAAATATGTAGGTTATTCCAGCGTCGGCAAGCCAATGAATAACATAGATGCTATCTTTGCGGCGCGCCGGCCGCGTCTGACCGCTCACCTCGAGGATTCAAGTGGCATTTTTATTTTTTCGGGTTTAAACGGGTGTAAAATGTGAAGGTGCCAGAAGCACATGTGCGGCGCGCACGGGAGGTCGGAGGTCGGTAAACTGTGTGTGCAGCCTGGGATTGGGGGATAAGGGAGCACATCCAGGATAGAGGCTTTAAATCCCCGCCACAAACACCATGTAGCGATGTGTACTACAGATTTCTCGGGTTTAGATGAAGGAACCGTGGCAGTGGTTTTTCAGAGTGTGCCGCACGAGGGGACATGCTGCACAGCGCTAATTTCCAATGATTTGAGGAGATAACCAAAGGCGCACGGCTATTAAATGTTTTAATGACCTTTTAATCCCCCTCGAAAAAAAGTCCCGTTTGTTTTGTGAACTCATTCGTATGCCGAGCGCAACAAGGTTTCGCTATTGCTACAACAACGGCGAGCGGAGTTATCAAGGTCATTAAAGAGCTAGTATAAGTGGGAGGTTTGGCAATAAAGCAGAGGATTCTGCTTTAGCACGTAGAGAGAGGCGCGCATACACAGACGAATACAATGAATATTTTTAGACTCTTTGGGTTTCACACAGACAGACATTCTGATCCGTGTGTCTTCACAGCATTGCCACTGTGGGCCCCATTTTAGTGATAGACAGAATATAAATTGAAAATTTATATTGTCTTCTCCTTTAGATTCTGATTTGGGAAAAGAGACATTTCTTTTGAGCTCTTGAAAGAAAAAAGAAAATAAAATACAAATAACGGTATTGTCATTTGTCGGCCATGCTTTTGAATATTTTCGCCCCATGAATAAACATCCCTAGTTTTTTCTTTTCCGGCAGCATTTTAGCAGGCAGCGAAGTTGTTTCTCAATGAGCTGCCCTTCTTCCACCATAACAGGTCATGTCTGTTCTCATTCTGTTCGCGCTAACAAATTACGCTGCCCTGGCACAGTAAATAGACATAATAAGGACTGTTTGTTTTCGGCGTCCTCTCCTAGACAAAGTCAAAGCTAAACGTCTGTTGTGGAAGGTATTTCTCCACAGACTATGCCTGAGGTCTGTTTAGTTTTGGGCTGTAATTATTCTGCTCTATATTTCATGCTCGTTGGCCCTGCGTGCAGTAGAAGCTGATCACTGAGCCACTGCACATTTCCCGGAGCTGTAATTGAATAGTGGAAGGCAGAGAGCGGGGAGGCGGCTGTGACCGCGGCGTACTGCAGATGGCAGTAGCTGAACGGGCACGAGCAGGTGCAGCCACGCTGTGGCTTTTCGTCTCGAATGTTAACTCCTCCACAGGTGACAGATGAGAAAACAGAGCTTCCCCAACAGTGTCGTAGTACTTTTAATCTAGTTCAGATTTATGATGTCAACAGCGGGAAAATTCTCCCTTGCTTCTTGTCTAGGGTGAAATGGAGCGGCTGCGCATGCCATTAAATAAAGAGGAGGGTGTTTTGGCGGTTGGGAAAAAAAAAAGTTTGCCTCGTATTCAGCTAACTCAGTGCCCCATGTGATTCATCCCACAACCTTTTTAGATGTCTGACTGAAGGAAGGCATGAGTTGAACTGATAACCAAGCGGTACATCAGACAGAAATGAATTGAAAGACAAAGTGTAAATTGCTGCAACTCCAGGAGAGATGAAAGGCAGAGCTGAAGAAAGTTCAAATTGGAACTTAAAACAGGGCCGAAGAAAAAAAAAGATGATGAACAGCCAATATACATTGACTCTATCTAGCGCCTCATTCAACATGTACACCCTGTGGCTGTGGTTCCTCATTTCCATAAAAGTCTAGGCCTTCATCTGACAAGAGGAGAGGAGGGGAGAAAAAAAAAAAAAAACACTTGCTGCTGCTTCGAGAGAACACAAAGCCTGAAGAATATTGCATCATGGCTTTATCCCGCAGACACTCCTATGTGGTTCCACTTGACATATCCATTCATGCATTAATGTGTTATGTAAGGACAATTCCATAAAACATTTAAACGCGTGAAGTCGATCCCTGCGCTGTTGCAATACAAAGCAAAGCCAATTATGTTCAGGAATGAGAAGCCAATCATCCAAGTCGGCCACAAATGACGGGTCAGCCTCGATTTAAAAAAGAAAAAAAAAAAAAAGCCACCGTATAAAAGATTTATAGGAAGCCACACCCAAGATTTACAATCCTGTCAAGGCTCAAAGTTTTGTCTGCCTTGTCAGATGCACCACAGCTAAATTTGTCACGATGAAACATAGCTGTGTCATACTGCCGACACCAATTGTTTGTTGCGTCTCCCAGATCTGAGCCTGACCTTAATGATCTGTGGAACACTGAGTGTTGGATTACCTAGTTACCTGAGCCAGCCACTGAAAGACATGCCGCATGTTATATTTTGATTGTGTGGGCAGGAGCTGATACCCCCACTGCCCTCCCCGTATGGTAACTGACGCCAGCAGCAGGACACTCGAGGGAGGCTTCAGCAGGACGAGGCATTCAGCCAAATGGCGACGCCACACAGCTCTGCAATTTGTCTTCCTCCTCCTCTGGACACACCTCATGAAAACAAATGAACTCTCACCTTTGCTGCTACCGCCAGGAGCAACGCAACATCGTTAGAGGCAACAGTTCATCGTGTGATGCCAGGGTTGTTATGGGTTCTTGAGCACCTCTCCCTTAGGGGTGAATCCAGACTTTTCAACACTTGTGATTGGACTCTGCAAAAAAAATTGGCCAAGGTGAAATAAATAAATAAAAGTGAGCGATACTTACTGACCCCTGATGTCCAGTGATGTTAGGCCTTCAGGGTTTGTGGACGAGATAAAAGACAGTAACAGAAAGCAAGTGTTGGAAATTCACTTTCGGGTCAGAGGCCAGATGCTGCATAAGCACTCCTGCTGCACAAAGATCATAAAGCTGTGGGTGGCCTATTGATTTCAGAGTCGTTATCAGTGTTTCCATGTGGCCAGTGGCTGAAACACTGTGGGATAGACATGTCTGTCATCTTTATGTGAACATTTACACTGCCCAGGAGAAACAATGAGTGTTAGAGTCTCATCTATTGTTTTCTGTCAAGTGAGGCGAAAACTGCCCTTTTTGTTTGTGTTTTCTTCACCAGCGACAGCATATGAGGCTTTTCTTCATGGTCGCTAGCAGCAGCAATATAAAGTTAGAAATTGCTGTAAATCAATTTACATTCCGCTGAGCAAAACGACAAAGTTGCAGAAGGTATGTTGACTGGAGTAAAGAAGGAGTCAGGTGATGCGTTTTGGAACAGAGTGTCCACGTTGTGAGGATGGGAGGTTGGGGCGGATGGATGGGTGAACAAACGCAGAATTTTAATATGCGAATATATCTTTCCTTGTCATTCTCTTGCAAGCTTTAAGCAAACTTTGCTTTTTATAAAAAGGCAAATGCCTCTAAATAATGCATTATGTTGTGTGAAACTCAACAAGCTATCAATCTACAGACCCCGGATGATGATAACAAGTAAATCCGGACTCAACGGAAAATAGCACTAGCGTATCATAGCAAAATATTGGTGAAATGAACAAGTTTTGAGGAAGATAATGTGTTATTTAGAGATTTTCGGTGCCCCATTCACTCCCACTATATGGATATACGCGGAGCTAAATATCTGACTACTCCAAATAACACCAAAGTTATATGGGTGAGTAAATGATCATATTTTATGCCAGAAATAAGGTCCACATTGTAAAAAACAGTAGTTCCCCTTTAAAGATGAAATTAATTTAGCATCTATGCCTGCAAAATTAGAATTAGCATGCAGTTGTGTGGGAATACACACATTAGGCTAAATAACATATAAACCCTGAGTTCAACGACCTCAGTTATACACAGACTAATTACATCTGCGTCTGTAAATAAATGGTTAGCAGCAGGTTGTGGCCTCCATAACCTGTGGTGGCTGCTCCTTCTCACCATGATTGACTTCCTTTGTAGGCTTTGGGGATTACGGTCACCGAGCAGACGACTGGATCGGCTCTTTCTGTGTACTCCAGTGGTGTAATTACGGGGTGAACATCCTGGCTCAGTTTATTTCGTACGCCATAACTTGATTCAGAAGTTAACTATCGTGACTTCTTTTCTCTCTGTCAGCCCTACCATCAAATGATGTCCGATCTGAATCATCTCGCAGTTTCCTTTCACTACTATAAGAATGGAAAGGATTATAAACACCATTATTTTGGTGGTCATTTTTATGTAAAATGCACTAAATAATGCCACTCAGAACAGTATGATCTATGTGTTAAACCAGTTCACCTCAGCCTTGTTTCTTACTTAAGAACTTTTTTCCAAATCCTCCTAATATGTTTTTTCTCCTCATCTGTTTTGCCTTTTATAGTATTTTTCAAAACTTGGGGCAATGATTTGAAGACCATTACCGCCCCATTAATCTCTTAGACTTAATCACTACATCTCTCTTGTCTTGGGTGTAAGCCAGTCCTCATGGTTTCATCAGTAGATTTGCAGGATGCCGCTACAAGACTTTTAACTGGTAGAAAAAGAGAAGTTTCAAGCATCGCCCAAACGGCTGCCTGTCAAACACGGAATTGATTTGTTTGTTGATAAATGATCTAAGTGCATTTCAGAAAGAAATCTTCGCTTATCCAACCTGTAGACCTTATTACATCTTCACAGCATTTTCGACTAACTGTTCAACGCTTGAGGCTTCTCGGTAAGGGAGGTCGAGCCTCTTCAGCAGGATCCAATGAGCCGCCTTCCTCTTGCAATTGGCTGTTACCTCCCGACTGACACTTTTGAGAAAGGACGTGCATGTTTGCAGTTTAATAGAGACCAAATTCTAAGTCAAAATGCACCACAGCAACATAATTATGTGGCTGGTCTAGATTCCTTACATAGATCTTTTGTGATAGCAGTCTCCATGACCCTTTATGAGTAATGGATTTGCTCTTCTTTCTGTTAAGATGGTTGATAAGGTACTTGATGCCAGTGAGTGTAGACCGCTAACAGACTTTAATCCTCTTGTCCACTCACTGTAAGGTAGCTAAACGGGCTGACGTAAGATTCTTCAACTTCCAATAGAATAAATCCAATGGAGCGTGGCGTCCCTTTGAAATTTCTTTTTAAAAATTTCCTCTAGCATTTTAACTGCGGCTTGGCTGTAGCTCTTTTCTCCTTCATCAAAATCAACTGCAATTACATTTTTGCATGTTATCATGTTTGCTGATGTATCTTCATGGAAATGTTGGGGAAAAAAAGCAATTTCAGTTTTCTTGGCACCTTAGGAAAAAGAGAAAATACAGGGCCCCGCTGTTGTTTTTCTTATCATATAGCCTTGATTATAGGAATAGGTATCTTGCAGTGTTCAGATAATTTCAGTCGTTATCCCTGCTGTTCAATCTGCGTGTTGACTGAAACAATGCTATTTGAGTTTCTATGATTTACAAGTAATCATCACTTTGCAGTCAATGGGTATTTTAAACAGCTATGATTTTGCATGAGAGGAAAAAAAAAAACAGTTTCTGTTCTTGTGAGTAACACTGGCGTGAAAAGAGCACCTATAGTAAAACGCGTATGCAAATATTTAGCTTCGCTCTGTCTCCTCCGCTCGCCTTGGAGTCAGAATAAATGGGATTGAATACGAAGGAGTGGAAGGTCAGTGGTAGTGAGTGTGCAGGTGTGCATGTGTCAGAAGTTAATAGAGGCAGCGGTGGCTCGGTAACAGATTACAGCAGCTCTGTCAAAGGAAGAAGGGAGGCAAGGCCTGCAGCCCATTCATCACCGGTCCTGTCTTTTCCTCAGCCTCAGTCTCCTTAAGCCATGTGATAAAGGTGCATGTCAGCTCCTCTCGGCTGCTCAACTGCATCCAGTCCCCGCAGAATCCATACACGGAGGATCAGATGCCTTCTCAGCTTGACACAGCAGCCACAGCAATGCCAACGCCACCGGCTGCCTGATAATACGAGTCATATATAGAACACGACTTCTTCATACGTGTGATTTTACCTCTCTGAAGTACTTTAAACGTGGAGGTACCTTGAAGTCCAAGCCAAATCTGTGAAGACATGTGTACACACTGCCTACTGTGTAAGCGAGTGCTCTGCATTTTCTCTATAGGAGATTATATAAAGTTTTGAAAATCCCCAATAAGCTTGACTGCTCAGGGTATTAATCTCGCCTGAAATAGACAGACAGTGTCTCTCTCTGCGTGGCGCTCTTCTTACGCCGTTAAAATCAGAATGATAACTTCATTCAGAGTAACAAGCACTTAGAAGCCATTCCTGTTTGACCTAGATTACAACATCAGGGGATATTTTCCCCCCATTAGTGACACAGGCTTATGTTTGCTCTCGACTGCATGTGTAGGTGGCTGTTTCTTGAGTCATTTTTTATGAAGGGATAAGCCATTCAATCACACCATGTTTCAATGGAAGAGTTACATTTCCACATTTTAAGTAAAGATTGAAAAGTGACGATTGTAACTGTTACATATCAAAAATTTATTAAAACCTGAGAACAAATCAAATTCTGTTTGTTTTGCACCACATACTTATTTTATACATCAAAAACTTGATTTCATTACGTGCACTGTGCACCTCATGACTTCCCCATTATTATCTGCCAAAAAAAGGAGACACATATTGGCTTGCTGCATTCAAGAGCTGCTTATCTTTTTTTTTTTTTTGTAAAAGGTTTCAAGATGAAACCCTTTCATAACAAATAAACCACTTAAGGAGTGCAGTTCGAGAGCAGCTGAGAGGACATGTACAGATGCTTAGTTGCTGAACAACCATCGGGTCATTCGGAGTTCAGAGTGCTCCGCGGCACCGATGGAGGAAGACGAAAAGCCCCGTGCAACAACCGCTCCAAACGGGTTTATATTTAAACACATTTTCGCTTATAAGAAAATAAAAAAATAAAAAATCTTCACTTGAAAAAGAAACTTCAGTACGTTTTAAGGTTTAACAGTGATGATTTTACAAAAAACCTTGTTCCGAATCTAAGCCCTCACTCAATAATTTCTACATGTTGACATGAATGTTAATGTGTTTTATTGCTGTATAATTTATTGTGCAGACTGCACTGACCAGACATAACATTATGACCTCCTTCCTAATATTGTGTAGGTCTCCCTTGTGCCTCCAAAACAGTTGTGGGTCTTCTGAGGGTGACCTGTGGTGTGTGGTAACAGAATGTTGTTAGTGGGGGCCTTTGGGTCCTATGGGTTGAGGGGAGGGGCCTCTGTGGATCATCCCACAGATACTTGATCAGTTTAGGATCTAGTGAATTTGGAGGCCAGGTCAACACCTTGTGCTGTTCTTCATGTTTTTTGTTTTTTTTAGTTGTTCCTAAAACATTTTTTTGTGCATGTCTGTGTCACGTTGCATCCTGCTGGGGGTGGCTGCTCCCATCAAGGAGTGTCATTGCTATGGGGTGGGGGTGCCTGGTCTGGTGTAGGTGGGTGATACATGTCTAACTAACATCCACATGAATGTCAGGTTCTCTTCAGAACATTGAATTGTCACAAGATGGTCTCCTGTCAGTGTTTTTTTTTAAGATATGAAATATAAATTATAATAAACCATACTAAATATTCTTTGAAGCTGAATTAAATCCACAACTATAAAAAAAATCAAGATGTCCTGGAGTATGTACGGTCACAAAAATATTAACAGCCATTGATTAGCACTTACATTAGCTCCATAATTGCTGGTTCTCCTTAAAGACTCACACGTTGGGCCTCTATTTCACACGTTGCCAGAGAGTTTAAATTCCTCTGTGCTTTGATTAAGTGCATGCAGCAGCAATCAATAGTGTCACGCTTTGCCGTTTAAAAATTGAGATCACCCAATCTGACACATAATTTCCTCCGTTGTTTATAGACCTAGGCCTGAAATGATTACTGGATGACCAATATGCAGCAGACCGTGGTTGGACTGCGTTATAAATGCATCTATTTGTTTTAATGCTTCGTCTTTCCATAGACATTAGGCTCGCTGCATGTCAATAGCAAGAACCGACGGGTGTCGTTCAGTGCACACAGGTCATACATTATAGGCACTGAATTAATTTGCATGGAATAATGAAGGGGTGCCATACTAAGAGGATAAAGATGGCTTCTTACACACTAGCACCCGGACAGGAATAGAAGTATAATCTAACAAAGGTGTAAGAGTGTCTGGCATAAAGGCGGGCTGCTATATGACGCTCACCTCTTAATAATACTTTACTTTTCATTCTACAGTCCATTTCATTTCCCCCCTCCACTATGTCCGGGGTACTTGAAGTTCACTAGAAGAAATGTTCCCCCAGAGTGAATAAATGTCATGTAGAAACCTGGTTAGGCTTGCGTTCATTTTGCAGTCAGCTCCCTTCTGTGCCTCCAACACAAGAAGGGCACTTCTGTTAACAACTCTGGCAGCTGAAATCTAATCCAGCTACTTGAAGTCTGCTCTGAAATGATATTCCCTCCTCCACCTAACAACACATGGTCTTGGAAACGCAGCACATATCAAAGTAGCGTGCGCAACAGAGACATTAGAGGCGAGGCGAGGCGAGGTGTACCGTCCCCCCCGGAGACGGCAATTTTTGGACTGATGAGGGTTAAGCTAGAGGAAACTATTTCTATGATGATGGGGATCAAACGGATCACATGAATTATTAATTGCGAGCATTTTGTCCCCGATACCCCGAGGAAAGCGCAGCCAGTGCTAACACAATCCACATCTCATTTATTTTATGGAAAGTTGTTAAAGTATATACTTGAAATCAAACTGTTGCTGCACGGAGCAAAACAAGAAAATAATGAATGTCGTAGCCTCTGTGAGAAAACAGAGATTTACTGCTAACCTTTGGCATAAACTACAAAAATAATAGAAAACGAAATAAGCCCCAGCTCCCCTTTTTATGAAATACTAAAACTGTTTCATCCATAGCTTCATACAAGGACCTTTGGTCTGTTTGGTCTTAATAGAGGCAATAGAAGGGACTCAAATCTGGATGAAAAAACACGTTCTGTTGCCAGACGCCACAGGACACCCTCAGAAGGCCCATGTCCATTCTTTGATGAGTCAGAACTGTTTTGTAGGCACAAGGGAGACCCACACAATATTAGGAAGGTGGTCATAATGTTATGTCTGATCGGTGTATGCCACACAGTAGTGGTTAGCACCGATGTCTCACAGCACAGCTCCGCACAGCAAGGCCCCAGCAGGATGTTTGCATGTTCTCCCTGCGCCTGTGTGGGTTTTCTCTGGGTGCTCTGGCTTGATCCCACATTCCAAAGACATGCCTGTTGGGTAGACTGGTGAGTCAGAGTTGTCTGTAGGTGTGCGTGTGAGTGTGAACGGTTGTTTGTCTTTCTGTGTTAGCCCTGTAGTAGACTGGTGACTTGTCCAGGGTCCAGTAACAGCCAAGACTGGACCGTCTAGACCAGGGGTGCCCACACTGTTCTGGCTTGCCAACTACTTTTTCAATGACCAATTCAAAATGATGCACCGACATAAAAAATGATATGTTCAGTATATATGGGAAATATGTTGGCACACCCTGCATAACTGCATGAACCCTTATGATGCAACACAATCCAACACATTCCTTACATTCTGTATGGAAGTGGTACATTTTTGGTTTCTTACTTGGTCCAGCACTTCTCTTCATTTTTATACCCCTTTTTAGACTATATAACTTGGAAGGCTAAACAATTAGCTCCATGGAGTTTTTGTGTGAGGAGAACCCAGACTGGCCGCCTGTCAATCCGCCTTGATTTACGTGCGCTATCTTAGCAATATATCTTGGTCAATCGACCCTGCTCTGGAGGATAAAAGGTACCAGATAATGGATGAATGATGATGAAGATGCTGAAAATTTAGCTGATGCTAAGTGGCAACGTCTGCAGTTCCTCAAATGACCCATAGACCTTCATGTTAAAATACCCAACTTACAATGGAAATAAACACGCGTACAGCCTGGTACAAAAAATAGTTTTGCTCTCTACTGCTAGTTCCTTAATTCATGACCACTCCACGGTGTGTTTATTTCTTCATAACTCACCCATATATATTATATCTAGTATGCATAATTAAGGGAGTTCCACCCATAGCTCCACTCAGAGAGTAGCGCTACGGCCCCTTTTAAAAAAAAATTACTATGTCTGTAAGGGTTCTCAGTCATCCAGGTCATGGTATTTCCAGAAAGTCAAATGGACTTACGTACAGTTTTTCCAAGTAGCTTCTTAAGTTCTTAGGGACTGTAGGAAGTTGGAGGTTTAAATAGGAAACTCTGTGGATGACCTGTCAGCAACTTACTTGTTATTGTTTCTGTTATTTTTTTAGTTAGCAGGGAGTCAGGAGCTAGCAATAACTGCCACTGAGGATTCCTAAAGGTAATGTTGTTGGGGGTTCATCCATCTTTATATACGGTCAGTGGAATACAACAAACTATAAACATCTGTACCTACTTTTGTTTCAATGAATCTTATGCAGATAATTCACTGGAAACCTGTGAACTTTGACCTTCTGGTTGCTCCACATGACAGCCTTTTTTAAATATATTTCTCACTAGTTTGCTAACAAGATTAAGTTCAAGACAAGAAAATGTCGATATGAGTTACACATTCCCACACTGTGCGATAAATAAAGGATTATAGGCGGTATAGACTTCTGCATTAACTTGACACAGAGGCTATGGTGATAAGCAGACGCCTATGCAGGCTGTGACTGGTCCGCTTGGTAGTAACTTATTTCGTAGTGTATTCCTTTTCCATATTTCTGGCTGCTTCTCTGCAATTTATGAATTGATTGTTTTGGATCAAGAAACATGGAGCACGTCGAGGAAAGGCTAACTGAGGAGGTTCAGAGATATACATTTGTCGAAATTTGAATGACTGATAAAACCTCGCTGGATAAAACATGGTTGATGTTTCAGTCAAAACATAATTCGCAATACCTAACTGCAATATAAAAAAACACGTGGCAGGCAGGGTCTTAGAGTCAGAACGTTAAAGTTCTTATGATTAACACATGCGCCAGAGGAAAATTCAGCAGATCAGCAATGTCAGCAGAGATCATGAATGTCATTTTGGGTAACTAAGAGGAATATTTTCCAATCCATGCACAAAAGAGTAAGCAACCCAGATAACTTCACAGTGTTGTTACCAAAAAAGCAGCATTTGCCTCCGTTGATGCAGGTTCTCTCCTGAGAACCGGTGTTGTTTTCAGTATCTTTGCTATTGCTGTTATTACTGCATTTTAACTAGATCCACACTTATTCCGATTGTTAAAAAAATAACCCAAAGCATGTGCGTAAACCTTCACGGCACCGCGGAGTGCTGCAGAACATCTCTGAAAACCATTAAATCAAATTGCTGCTGTCTTGCTGAATTATCGTCACCCTGCATTAACTGTGTGGAACTACACGGAGCCTGTGTTTTTCTTCCATATTCATTAATATAACAGCCTTGAGAGAAATATTAATGTGAACCAAACATCCAATCATAGTGGCCCAGCTTGCTTATGTTGATAAAAGCCTGTGCCACGTTACAGCAGCGTGATGTAAACTCGCTGCAATCAAATTTAGTTTTTTCTACCTCAACGGCCGTGGGCACTTGGGCCTAAATTTTGCCAAGGAAACATCACTACAATTCAAAGCTGTGCGCTCCGGAGTAGAGAGCTGTTTTCTGTCTGCTACATAGTTTTGTGTTTCCCCCTGTAGTGAGGCTGTGGACGGCGCCCTCAGCCCTCGTCTGAGATGGGTAGAGCTGATGAAGAAGTACAATGCCATGGCCAGCGGTCAGCAGTGTTTATGAGGAGTGTCATCACGGCTGACAGCCTTCCTGCTCCGTGATTTATACACTTCCAATCGCAACAGGCACCTGCCGAGAAGTAACAACTCGCCCGCGGGGGAGTGCGTAACTGTTTCAAGCGGGAGGCGTCCTTGATGCCGGCAGACGTAATGACACTGTTTGATATTTGAAATTCAGCGGCTGGAATGCTGCGCAAACATTCGCAGGGGCACATTTTCAGACGTGTCCATCATCCGATGGAGAGGCAGTCTTATTTACAGTGGCCCATTCTGCTTCAGTCACTTTTTATTACGGTTACAGTGCCGTAACTCATGAAAACATTTACCTCTTCTTCTGTTGGCTTCAATACTCCTGAATGATACATCTATCAGGACACGCCGAAAATAAATTCATCTGGATTTTTTAAAATTTCAGCTGAGATTAAACCAAAAACTATGAATCATCTCCTCTGTGTTGTGCCGCCCCTTATGAGGTTGATTCATCTCCGCGTTTCACTCACTCTCACCTGCAGTTTGATGCACTATTAAGGATTAAATAACAGAGCCACTGACTGACTATTAGACAGAATAGACTTTCGCTCTTGAAAGCCGTACTTAATTGAAATCCTCATTCGTCATTTTGGCTACAATCACCCATGGGACCCCATAAAACAGGCAGTGACACAAGTAGAGCTTTGAAATGATTACATAATTAGCTATTAAATAGGTGATATATTCAGTTCTTGATTCTTCAGACAGTTACAGTCGCACGTTTTTATCACATTTTTTCTATTAGGTGACACATTTTTGTTCTTGCCAAGCACAGATAAGACTAATTGGACAGTTGAGAGTTGCGTGAATTGATGGTATGGCTTGAGTTGCTTTTCATTCAAAACGTGGCATGAATTCAGAAGGGTCCCTCTGCAGCGTCTCTGTTCCCCGTGACCTTCACTGTTTTCTTCAGAATAACGTATTTGTTTAGCTTCTTTAGCTCTTTTAATTTATATTACTAATAAAAAAAAATCTTTGTTCATGTCACTCACATCTGTACTTAATATATTTTTGTATAAAAAAAATAATCCTGTGGTATATCTTGCTAAGGACTAAATGGAGACAGTGATGGATCAAAATGTAATAGCACTTAAATGAACTGTAATATATACTTTCTGTATCAGAATGATGCCTGAATTATGATTTGACAAGTGCATCCTCGTTCTCCTTATTCACTCCATACGACTTCCTTTTAATGTGTTCTCGCCTTTAATTCTAGGATGCGTGTGCGTTTCCAATAGAAAATGTGTCATTTGAGGCATGAGTGCAACAGCTGGTTTCTTAAAGTGAATCTCTGAATGCTCAGCCTGGAAACAAATAAAAAAATAAAAAAATAAAAAATTTAAATGCCATGCAAATGTATGCAAATTGTACACGTATTACGCATTTCTTTACATTTTAATTAAAGCCTCACTCTCGGCTATTGCAGATACATGTAAAGTGTTTGGAGCATAAATAAAGAACAGTTTTTACACGTTCTGTGTCTGTTTGTCATAATTAAGTCGCTGCAGCAGTCCTCTCAGTTGAAAGGAAATACATGGGAATACTGTAGTGAAAAAAAAATACATATATTGTACATCCATTTTTTTATGTTTCATAACTCAAAATGATCTTATAATAATCACTATGTAATCACTACTGCCTTTACAGCGCTGTTCCAACAACTTATGGCTGTTCTTCTGTTTTTCCACCATGTCACACTCTAGTGATAAGGACTCAGTGTATCCGGGAAGAAATGGAAAAACCAAACCTGAATCGTTATCTCTGGACATAGTGGATAAACTTAACCTCTGCCTGGGTGTTATCAAACGTCAGCGAGCAGGGGCCATAATTCTTGCCCATGTGAACATTTACCCTCTGGTCTTCTCTGAATGGAACGGTACAGTATATCCTGAATCTCCCGTGTGGACAAATGTTCTCTTTGCACCCAGCATGCCTCGCCTATGATAAATCCTTTAAATTACTCCGTGCGTGTTCAAAGGAAGAAACATGACATCTCTTTTTTTCATTTATTTTTTTTCTTCGCTCCTCTCCCACCGCCCGAGTAAGGGGATATGATTTATACGGAACAAATTGAGGTGCGAAACACGCATCCAAACAGCCTGATTTCAGGATGCACGACGCATCTGCTAAATATTTCACTGCAAACTAATCGAAACTGAAAAATTAGTGGCTCTAATTGAGCATTGGATTCAAGAAATGTTTAAAGTCATTGCTCTAAACTGGAGAAAGGATACAGGCTTTCAAATGCCAGCAGCGTAATTAAGACGTAAGGGTTAAACGTCAGGGTGAAAAAGGATATGTAAGAGGCTGGAAAACTGTACAAATTAGAAAAGGGTTAAGGAACTGTTGACCACTGGCTGATCTGATACTTTGGGGACAGCTTTTCTATTAAACAGTCTCAGGGCTGCCACAATTAAAGCTTCAGCACTCATCAGTCTTAACCAGCATGGTGGGGGGAAACAGAGCACAGTGGCTTGGACTTAAACCTCTCACTGAGATATAATGTGAAGCTACGTACATACCGTGCACACAGAAAGTAAAATGATTTTGCGTATCTGATGCTCAGCAACACCATATTACACGGAGGAATGTCTGTGGAAAGGCGGAGGACGTGTCGAGGAAGACATTCAGATTTGGAATTCACCCAAAAGGAAACTTGAACTATACTGTTTGTTTGTTTTTTTGTTTTGTTTTTTTGATCTACTGATGCCTGCAATGAACACTGACCCTTGTGTTTTTCTGACATCTGATGCAGTGTGTGAAACTAAATCCCAGCCCACCAGAGCGGAACAATCGCGGAAACCCGCTATGCATGTCAGTTATTGGTAAATCAGGTGGAGAATCAAAGACAGCTGCCTCCACTGTTCTTGCTGCGCATGGAAATGCGTGGCGGCCGATCTGGACCTGTGACGGTCGGAAAAGCACAGACTGGTTTGACCAAATCAGAGGACTGTTTCCATGACCAAGTCAAAGTGATCCACCTACATATGATATATATCTATACGTATAAAGGCTATTGATATATACGCATAGGCCTATATACCCTACCCTAAGTTATATTTATTGTTGCTTCAGTATCAATGCAGTATTTGATATGAAGCACCTGACCTGCACCTATTACAGTAGAAAGGTTAATACCATTGTGCTTTAAGTCGTCTGTTTGTTGAATACCGGGCTAGATGCTAAATTATACGGAATAAGCAGAATGCACAATGCTATATCTATATATAAAAAGTCACATGTAAAATTGATTTATTTAAATTCTTATTGCAGAAACAGCTATCTAAACAAAGTGGAGTTTATGTCTGCAGAAACTTCAGTTATGAGGTTTAATTGTTGTGGTGATTGCTTCCTGCAGTTTCCTTGTTGTGCTTATGTCTGGCAGCAGCAATACCAACCATTGCAAACACCTAAACCCATCTAACTATATAAAATAGAATTTCACTTAACGGCACCTTTCAAAATCTTCACAATCTTCTTTGCACAAGAATAATTGCTAGGGTTATTGGCCAAGTAGCCTGGCCCTTCGTAAGTCATTACTATGTGAAGGGGAGGGGAAAAAAAAGATTTACATATGCATAACCAGCAGAATGCAGATGCATTTTTCTGCCAGCGCTATTAGGAGCGTTCTCCATTCACTGCACATGGCGCGTGAACAGTATGGAATTCTAATTTGGCCATTTCAGAGGCACGGTGCAAACTCGTGTGCAGCCCGAGCCCCGGAGTCAGACTCAACATGTCTCATCTACCGCGGGAGTCGAGGCCACGAGAATAATTTGTTTGTGAAGCCCATCATAAAATCAACTGAATGTAACATCTCACGCTGACTTATCTCTCGGCGGGTCACTTTATCTTTCGGCTCGAAGGAGTGATAGAAACATATGGTGTCATTCCGCGGCTGCTCGGGCGTCTTCCTTAAAATGAAATTAGGGTCAGCGCGGGAAGGGAGGCGTGCGGTTGCCCTGCGGCTTGAGCGACTCCGCGGTCATAGTTTGCAGATGGTGTGCATTAACAAAGAGTCGGGGAACAGGTGTAGGAGTGGCACAGCCGTGCAGCGGTGTGAGCTGTGAGTGGAAGCAGGAGAGATTTGCCCACTTTCACAGCTTTTTAATCATCAATATTGGTTAATTGCAAAATCAATCCTGTTATATTACATTGTTTTGTTTAACTCAACCACGAGCCCAAGAATCCTTAGACTTCCTATCTAACTACCAAACAATGTGGCCAGCATCCACATGGCACTCACCCATGCACCCACACAGGCACAGAAAAATAAATGTAGCCACACAGCGAGGACCTTCACTAAACATAGCTGCCCACTCTGATCCAATGGGTTTGTATCTTTTAGCATACCTCCTCGTAATTACATATATTTGAGTCACAAAATATGCAAATGCCTCATATTGGAAGGTCTCTTAATGCCGGAGGAAGACATTTTGGCTCGAGGCCAGCTCAAAAACCCAGTAGTCTCTCGTTTCTTTTTATAAAGTCTCTAGTCATTTTTACGGATCATTCAGATATTTTGAAAGTACAAGCTGCAAAATGTTACGTTTTGTAAGTATTCATGCTGTGCCAAGTTTCTGATGTGCTCTGCTGCGTATTTGTTTATATCTTGGAAACAGAATATGTGATTTATAGTTAGACTGGTGGGGGTGGCAGCAAGGGAAGCTGTTATGTTCTTCCTTTGCTGCTTGTCGTGCGCCGCTGCTGTTCTCTCCAGCTTGCTGTACGTTCACCCCGATATGCACCCTCAGGCGGTATGCCTTTCATTATTTCTTTTGAAACTTTCATCTGAAGTCTCTGAGGGATTAGCCCTCTTGATTCCTGACACAGTCAATGAAAAACAAGCCTCATATACAGGGAGGCTTACAGCCAGAGAAGCCGCGCTCAGCCCTCCCCTCGTCTCTCAGTGTGAAACTGCATAATGGTTTACACAACAAGTGGAGTCTCCTCTCATTTTTGGATGTTTCAACACGATCAGATTTGTGTTTTGGATTTTTTTATGCAAGTGTGGTTTTACAGAATTCCATATTGTACAAGGAGAATCGTTTATTTTTTATCTCTGTAGACGCTAAATCAAGTAACTGTGATGTAATAAGATGCGGCTTCTTGTGCTAAACAAGAATAAAAAGCGCCAGCGCACTGCAAGTTTTAGCTGCTTTTAGGTGGCTGGGCACAACAAATCCACTCTAGGGTGCTACTGGACCTGTTTGCTGAACATTTTTAATAGGATATATTATATGCTAACATTCTAGCAACATACATTTAGAGACATATTTGGATAATTAAACTGAGCAATAATATCAAACGTCAATGGGAAAACACTGGAATGATGTGGAAGTCATTGTTTCTAGCGAAGCACCAAGTGTCACGTGGCCTCATGGAGCTTTATTCTGAGGCTGAGTTCATTGTTTTGCTGTCTGACTTGCAAATTTACGGCAAATTGATCCCGCTGTACACTACGTGCTCAGCTCCAAATAAGAGACGGACACAGTTATCTGGTGGGCGAATCGCAGCGTGTAGCAGCTGCAGAGTCTGATGTTTTCTGCAGAAGTTTGTAGAGACTATAAACAGAGGCAAATGATCAAATGTTAGAATTGCATACACCGATCGGGCATTACATTAAAACCACTGACAAGAGGAGTAAATAACATTGACCATCTTGTGACAATCCAATGTTCTGCTGGGAAACTTTTGGACCTGGCATTCATGTGGATGTTACTTAGACATGTACCACCCACCTAGACCAGACCAGGCACCCCCACCCCATAGCAATGACACTCCTTGATGGCAGCAGGCTGCAGCCTGACACAGGCACACACACAAAGCGGTAGGACCCAAAGGCCCCCACTAACATTCTGTTGTCAGACACCATGGGACACCCTCAGAAGACCCATGTCCATTCTCTGATGAGTCACAACTGTTTTGGAGGGACCTAACACAATATTAAGATGTGGTCATAATGTTATGACTGATCTGTGTTTGTCAAGTGCCCAGAAATGAAGTTCCAAGTGCATTCTAAAGTTGCTCCATGACTGCTATATAAAAGCTAGCCCTTCTAACTTAAAAGAGATTTCATTTGTCAAGTTAAATTTAAAAATAGAAACAGAAATTGCATTGAGACCAGAGCCTGTCTTGTTTTTTGTTGTGACCTAATACCAGGAACCATTCTCTGTTTGCACAAAAAGATGAAAATAGATATTTTTTTTGGTTTTTATTAAGTTGAACTACATGCAGGAGGCCCCTTTTTGTTCTGATGAAATTTAGATCCTGATGCCGTTCCAGTGATTTCTCAGTTAGCAGTCTCAAAGTTAATATTTTGCAACTGTCAGATTTGTATCAGTGTTAATTTCCTCCAGCGGCTACCGGGATGGAAGGTGATACTCATTTCAAGCTCTTTTTTAAAAGTGATGACACCTGATTATCAGCAGCATTAGTATTAGCTAAACTGTGCATGAATGGTGAAATGTTGCAATCTTGACTGCGTACGCTGTAAAAACTCTGAGTTATTAAACAGAGGATCTGAGTCCCTTAGGATTTACATGCTGTGTAATGACCCCCTCCCTCCTTGTTCTCCTTTGAGCTTACTTTTGTCAGCACTTTCATTACTTTGCACTTTGCTACGAAGCAGGTGGGGCTAATCTATCTGCTTTGCCCTTCAGTTATGGTTTACTGTCCAGGGGACGGGACACAAGTGTCTCCAATAATCCCTTAATTAGGCAATGATGGACTATTCATTTAGTATGCAAAGCTGCAGATCTCCCCATCCACTGAGCGGACCCCTCTGCAGTCATACGGAGGCCACCGCTAATGATCTCAGCAAGTGGCAGCAATCCATTGGAGCGCCGCAGCAAGTGCACATTAATCTTGCGGGTGATCCAGTTGATGAATGACCCCGGCCCAGAAGCCCTGGCAGATCCCACCTTAATTATGCTGAGGGAGCCACACCTGGGAGGCACCGGGGGGGACGTAGCTAACTCAGGAACAACGACTCAGGAGAAGGCCCGAGGTCCAAGAGCAGCTCATTCCATGCAGATCCCATCGAAGCATCTCTGTATCGCCTTGGGAAAAGAGAGTCTTTACAGAAACTCCATGGAGGACATTATAGCCGGGATTGACTTTCAAAGCACAAGGTGTCTAAAGGCCAAACAGATGTCATCAGTTTAAGACACCTTCCGCAGATAGATCATTAGGGAAAGTGATTTTTTTAGGACAGAACCCAAAAGAAACTCATTCAAGATGATGCTTTTTCTAAGAGAACTTTTTCACCTCTACTCTAATTGTACCCAATTATCTGGCTGTGCTCTGACATGTTTGGAAAAATAAAGCACGGCAGGCCAAATGTTGCATCAGTCTAACATCAACACCCTGAAGATAGCATGCTGGCACAATGGGAGGATGAGTAACAAAGAAAATGTTTTCAAAAAGCATGAGTAAACAACGCGAGGAAAGGGGAGAAAACCACTAAATCCTGTAGAAAGTATTTGATTAGATATTTCAAAGAAACACACGGACACCAGCTTCCAAACTTGTGATCTTCACCAGTATATAAATACTAGACATTCATTCAGTATGTTTAAACATGCATTATTTTATTTTTTTATTCAAGATATTCAAACATTGATTTAAATTTAATAACCCATCTCAGGCCTGCTTGTCTTGTAAGACCACTTTCCCCCACAAGAGGCGACGGTGAGTCACAGCTGCAGCCAGTCTGCCATCAATTCAACATGAGAAGTAGAAGTATCTCTACCTAGAGGGGGTATGCTAACCTGTTGTCAATAATGCTGAAGGACAGGTGTTTAGTAAATGGAGCAGCTAATGCAACATGGCTGAATCATGGGAAGGGATCATTATCACCATCAGCACTGGCACCCACCATGTTTTTGGGGTAAGTACATAGCCCAGTTAGCATTGGCTATGTGGTATATATGTTGGGTAAGGTAAATGTTTGTTCACACCAAAATGACTGACTGAATGTGTATTGCTCATTCAGCTTGTCGTTTTGCTGTCTATCAAGATTGAAGCTAGTTTAGGTAGTAAATTAACCAGGCGTACTTACCTTATTTGGACTATAGGAGCCATAATACATATAATATTTGAAGATATTCAGTATAAGGTCTAACTGAAAGGGTGTGGCTATACATACAGTAGGAACCTATACTTACCTGGTCTTGGTTGGTTTTTCCACCTGGAAGAGAAACAGTTTTGGGTATATAATAAATACATATAATTATATGTTTGAGTTATACTGAGACACGTTTTAGTAAAGAATAAATGCATCGATCTATCAATGTAAAGAAGTCTCAGACAAGGGTCTGAGCTCATGGACTTTTCAAAACTAATAATTATTGCAGGTTTTGATGACACACAAGTGTTGTTTAAATATGCTTTTGCTGTGTCCATACACACAACACAAGTTTCTGGTAATATGGTGTCCCAACCTTCGATAAAAATCTGATTTGGGTTTACCTCTCTGGCCTGAGAAAAAAATAATATATATATTTTCACTCTACTGTTGACAATGTGATGGGAAGAAGTTTTTTTTCTTACCTTTAGCCCTAGCCCTAGCCTAGCCCTAGACCTAGCCCTAACCGCTTGCTGCTTGTTTTGTGTTGTTGGAGATCAAAAGTCTTGCCTTTGCCGATGGAAGATAAAAACCATTACATCGAATATGCTTCATATTTCCAAAACTTAGACAGGGGACACCTTGGACATTACCTTGATGGTGAAAAAAAAAATCTAATCTAAATCAAAATACGCTGCTGCAGTTTAAGGGCCTTCTAGTCACCTCGCACTGATCCTGCTGGGAATTCCCGGTCTATGTGATTTACACCTTCTTCATTTTCCCTCCAGTAATGGATGACTGGTCCTCATGTCCTCATAGGATGCTATCGAGCATATGACCCGTTCGAGGAGGTTATTGGATTCTCTGACAACGACAAACTCCAGTAGGGATAATTTGTCCTTTTCCGTGCAGCAAACCTACTTTGACTTATATGGGAGCAAATTTGTGAAGTTGCATTATCATGTTTTTTGACGTGATCAACCACGAGGGTTTATCTATCTATCTATCTATCTATCTATCTATCTATCTATCTATCTATCTATCTATCTATCTATGAATCAATGCACACAGGCCAACTGCTGAATCACAAACATCCAACAAATTGATATAACTGCATCCATGTACAATAAAGTTTGGATCCAAAAGGTCAGCTGGAAATGGGACAAAGCCCAAAGGAGTTCTATCTTAAGGGCCAGCTGAATTTAATACACATCCATCACTTTTTATCATCTAATTAGTCCACTGTGTGGCAGCTTGGTCAACATAGGAAGGAGGCAGAATTATTGATCAAGTAAAGGATAGTATCTATCATTTCCCCCCTGCATTGACTCCCCTGGCCGTTTGAAAACAAGAGAAGACAATACCCTTGGAGCAACGTGGGATGAGAATCTCCAATGCCGTTCACAGCACAGGCAATTAGTTTGTTCTCCTCAACTGGGCCTCTGGTTAATAGACTTGTTGTACCGACTCTACAGTGAAGCAGCTAGTGGGATACATAAAAATCCCAAGCTGTACAAAAATAAATAACAATATTCTTCTTTCACTTTGCAAAAGTTGTGCTGTGCTGTAGCTAACTCCGGCTAAATACTGTACCTCACTTTAAATGAATTATGCTGTGTCACGCACAGGTTGGATCATAGCGGAATTGCACCAAAGTCTGAAAAATTAAAAGTCTCTGGGGTTATTTATAACTATCATCTATACAGAACTAATAAGAAATGTCTTTATTATCGCAATGAATAAAGGTTTTGCCATTATTCTATATTACACAGCCTGGCAGTTTTTATTATAGCAGCACTGCGAGACATAAATCATAAAATGATGTTTTGTTTTAAGCAATAGTTTTTGTGAGGGTTATTTATGAGTAGAGGTATTAGAGTGGTAATAAATACTAACCTGGGAAATATTTCGGTGTAGATCCAAACTTCAAGTTTTTAACATTTGAGTATCTGAAATCAAAAATCAGGACTTAAAATCAGGCGCTCAAGTAATTTCAACACATTTGATGTTGGTCATGTTCCTTTCCTGCTATACTAGATTCATAGCAAAAGTAAATACACAGCAGTGATATTACGCTTTTCTACACATGCACTCAGACAAGAATGGTGGAGGCTGCCATACAAGGTTGCCTGCCATTGGGAGCAGCTTCTGGTTCAATGTCTTTTCCAAGGACGCTTCGGCTGGCCTTCAGTTGGCCAGGGATTGAAAAACCAGCTCTGAAATTAGTGGGGAACCTGCTCTACCACCTGAGCCATAGTTCATAATCTGAGCTGAGAAAATGTAGCAACTAGCTAGATCCGTAAAATTCAACTTTCTCTTCCTTGCACAATCTAAAGACAAGGTTGTTAGATTTACTAGTGATTGTAAATTGGCTGAAGTTGTGGGTGTAATGCATGGCTTATACATCAGCCCAGACCCTACGTTGACCATAACGCCATAGCCCGATGTGCACCTCCCCAGAAATGTAAATATGCGCCACAGTGACGCAGACCGAGGGGTGATTGATCGACTTGGTAGTACCATATTTCCACATTAGTATTTCCTGCTGCTTCGCCATGTCTACAATTTTCAAATTGATCAGTATTTGAGGTTTACACTGTAAATGACGCAACCAAACACAAATACCAGGTAAACATCATGAGGCTAATTCTCTCCAACATTCCGGTGTATGCAGCATATCCTTAGACAATTAAGTACCATGGATTATGTGCCCTCAAAATTTAGAACAAGCTTGCCTTTCCATGGATTACTAAAATAGGACAGGCCACAGTTTTGATGTATTTGCTTTTTTAAATGTGACTTTCCGAAAGAGGCAGCTCCTGAACTGGGACACGGCTTCAATCATCTTCACTGTAACGTTAGAACAAACAAATCAATACTGTCAATTAGTCACTCTGACTGTTGGCCTTGTTGAGTTGTGCAGAGCCATTCAGTAATTCAAAGACGGCTTTCTTGCAGCACAAATAGGTTACACTGACATCTAACTTATCTGTTTATTTCAAACGGCCCACACAGGAATTCAGAGTTTTTGCAGCTGTATCAAGGATTGCAGCCAGAGGACAGAAGGCATTGTGGCTATCCCGTGAGTGCAGGCAAATGCACTGGATCAGAGGACTTGTGAGTATATGAATGTTTGGATGACCAGTGAAGACCAGCTTAAAATATCGAATCAGTGCAAAAGCATCATTATGAATCACACTCACGCAAAATTGTACATTACAAAGATATATGGTTCAATTGTTGTTCCTTTTCTCAGCCTGCAATTTTTAACTGCATTCCTTCTTTGTCAACTGAATGCACTTATATCTGTACAAGACATCAACACATAACGATATGTTCATTAGAGGTGGGTCCTCAGAAAAATGTGGTCGAATGTGGAACGTAGCTTCTCCTGATTAGTTAGCCAGGAAACAGGAATGAGGTCTAGACTCAATTTATTTCCAGACGTCCTATTATCTGAGAGCCACTAATAGTTTTTTATAAAATAAAAATAACAGAACATGGCAACAGTTATTCCTGTGCATGCAGAAATATAACAACTTTACTATTGGGGTTGATGATATATGCATATGGAATTTTCACTGAATGTGTTATGTTAAGCTTTATGTCGGAGATGTGACCCATCTAAACCAACCAACCTGTGCGGATAAATCAAAAGCAGCTCACCCCCTCCTTGACATTCACCATTATTACGGCGGCTGCATTAAAACTCAATCAGTGAATTTGACCTTCTTAATTGAATTATGGCGCCTGCACGTTCCTTGGCGCGCTATGGGACGAGCTGGGTGGAGAAGGAGACCTCTTTACAATGCCGACCGTGAGATCAGGTGGTGATGTTTTGTTCCAGCGGGGCGATGACCTAAGCATACTGGGGCTGCAGCCCGGTGTTATAGAATGAAAGCGCTGAATGAATCCGTACTCTTGCCTCCATTTTCTTCCATTCAGTCACTGCCAGTGCTATTCACTCGCTTCCTTTGTTCACACGTGTGCTGTATGTATCTCACAGAGAGATTTCTGAAACATGCAGCCTATGTTGTCATTATGTCGCCTTACTCCACTGTTGTATGTGGCTAGCAGACACTGTGAACACGAAAAGCCCTTCTTAAGCATATTTGTCCTGTGCACCAGGTTCCAGTGCTTTCATTAGGCAAACTCTGTCATTGCTGACATTCAGAACGCGCAAATTCCCATCAAACAGTACAGTGCACACACACGGTGATGCAGCTGCAGAGTGGAACCCATATTTGCACGCGGTGTTTATACATCCCAAGTTCTGTTTATATGCAGGGCCCCGGGCTTCAGGTCTCACGGAATGCACGTCTTTGCTTGGCCCATTTTTTTGTCGTTTAGCTCGCCTTCGCGTACGCGTTAACCAGATTTCTGCTCATATTTGCTTTGAAAACCAAATGCCTTCCGCAGCGGTTCGTGTGATACTGGTCCAAATGCATTTGCCAGGCCCAGAAATAAAGCGCGGGACGTCTCACATCTCTGGCAGAATGTGCAGGTGATTTGTTGCAAGAAATGTGTCATTCCCGTTTGGAGTTTCAAGAGAAATGTCTTCTTTTCTCGGGAGTCTGACATTCTGTGCTTCACAATGTTGTGCTTGCAGCAGTTCTGTTGCCCCTAATCCAAATATAAGGAATCATTATTTTTCCAATCTTCCCGCAGAAAGGTTCTACAAAGGGAATCCATGAGGGAAAATGCCTTCAAGTATCACTCAAAGGCTTTCCCTCATGAATTGTGTTATCTTCATTAAATGCAATCAGCAAGACTGTAGCTTCTACTGAACCTGAGCCAGCACTATTCAGTGAAGAGTGCTGCTAAGGTTCCTTGTACACAGATTCATTTCACACTTTGTTCCTCCATAAGAATGGAACATGTGCAGGCTACGTATTATGGTTGTGATGCCAGTAATTAATTCAGGGATTGCATGAACAAGAGAGAAATAAAGGTTTTGTAAATATCAATCCACAGTTAGATTATACTGCATTCTGTGCCAAAGCTAGTTTCTTCTGTGGTATTTTCTGCACTCTCTCTTATTATTATCCAGGCTGGACAGTTGGTTTTAACTGTGGCGCTGGTCTCTAGTATCACCTCTATCATTCCCTGTCTATTTGCAGCTTGATAAACCAGGAACCAGCCCCGGTGGAACAACAGGGTGTGGTTCTGCTAGCCTGGCCACAGCACTCTGACTTAAATTACACTGAGAACTGTAACAGTTTGCACATCTGTACCTGCCAAACCCTCCCCACAATAGCCGTTCATCTGGGCTCCGGCAGACAAGCTCAGACTGTGGGGTTCAGAATCAGGTCATTTCATATTAGAAGACCCAAATCTCAAAGGTGGTGCAGCAGCTCCTGAGCTGTAACTATATTGAGAAAGTGCCAGAGGCCTGATGTATTTTCCACTGACAGCACAGGGACTTCACGTGTGTCGCAATCTACAAAATTGGACAGGGATTATTTTATAGTCTTCGGGGTTTAAACATGCAATAGTCTCCGGACTCATTTGTATTGTGCCTTCTGATGCTCAATCAGACAGCGTAGGGACCCTGTTGCCACATTAATTCACCGCAGAAGCGATGCTAGGTGTCGTGTTAGATGCTAACTGCCTCCAGGCTAACAAGGCTGCATCCCCAGCACACCACCAAAAAACAATAAGTGTCGTAAAAGCTAATCGGTTTGGATTTTAAAAGCTAAAAGATCAGGAATAACTCTCATGATTGGTGCCAAAATGTATAAAAGAAATATTAATCCTAAGAATGCTTGTTCGGTTCTAATTTCATGCAAATGAAACGAAATGGTTTAAGACACTATGTGCCTTATCTGTCAAATGTGTATGAAAGACGTATGCCATGCTCAAAAGTAGACTCACTGCATACACCTCCTCCTCTAAACCCCGAGAGATGATATTAATAACAGGTTTATTTATATTAGATGAATAATTGTGCATTTACCGTGAGTGGATATTGTCAGGAGTGAAAATCATAATTGCGGTGGAACTGCAGGCACGTCGGAAAGCTGAGGCACATTTTAATTCCAGGTGAAAATGTAATATGGATAATTCATATCAGAATACAATCTAGACACGAGGCGAATGTTAATGGGAGCTGCAAATAGGGCCGATGCTTTGTGAGGCTCCGAGTCTAATCCTGATGAACGCCGGATACTGGCTGGTAGATTGGGAGAGAAGCTAACTCGTGCCCCGGTTGCGTGTAATAAGGAGATAGGAGGGCTCCGGGTTGAGCGAGAATGCTGGTGGCTAACTTGGAGGGACAAACAGCCGCGCTTTAAAAATCTTCGTGGAGATCTGTTGCGCGGGACGGCAGAAACTATTCATTTGATATTGACCTTTTGCCACAAACAATAGATTCGTTTTGCAACAAAGCCGCTGTCTAGACCTGGCCTAAATTTCAATAAGCAGCATTTCTCCTGATTGACTGCTTATTTGTGAATGCAAATAGACGCAACGCGAGCACTCGCCTTCCACAGGGGGAAGATACTGTCTGAGCGATTTATGAATGGCTCAGATAACGGACACAACAAAGGGGAGATAAAACGGCTCAATAGATTTTCTCTTGTGCCCACATAATAATCTATCATCGGCGCCGAGGAGCACCAGCCGTCTTAATACCACTTCACTTGTGTTGTTAACACACGAAACATTCTGCTGCAAACCCGCTCCACGCACAGACCGTCTGAGCATGCTCGGGGAAGTCTCTGGCAGGGTGGCTCTTAGACAGGTAGGTAGGTCTGATGGCGGTGGGAATTCACAAACAGGGCAGTTGGTTTTAGAGAGCTCTCCGCTTCTCCGAGTGGCAATTTACGAATACAACAATTTCAACAAACCCATTGAGCTCTCCTACGCTCTCTTGACTGCCCAAACACCCGGTAACCATTGTGCTCCAAGCACTTGCCCATGCTTTCCTCCCACTCACCCAATCACCTGCATTGCTTACACGTAGTGCCGGTGTGCCAGTTACTTTATATTCCGAGCTGACGCATGCAGTTGGAACTAAAATCAGAACTGAGATGTTTTTTTTATTCCAACTGTTTTAATAAGGTTCACAATAACAGCTGCTTACTTACATATCCGCCCGCTGATGAAGTCCAACATCCGCTCTCTTTTTGCTCACTTTTTGGTCTCTACCAACCCCTGAAGGGAACGTTTTGATCCTTTAGCTGCTAAATGCACCGCGACATTCGCCAGTCACTGATTGCACACATCCGCCTTTCGCAAACGAGCAGAGTGGTGACGCTTTTTTTATTTTTTTATTTTCTAAGAGCTCAAAGCCTGACAGCAGTGGCACGTTACGACCAAAAATAAGTCCAGTAAGACTCAGCCAAATTAGTACATTTGTGGGTCAGGCACTTGAACGGCGAGCCGAATCTCTTAAAACTCCCTCTGGCTCTGCTAAACTGCAGATTTGGGTGATAATTCTCGGGAAGTTCATCACTGTGAGCGACCCCTTTTACATTATCTCGTCGCTTTCCGACCCACTCTCACCGTCATTTGTGGATTCTAACAGCCGTAGCTATTGTTTTAATCATTTCTGACCGTATATTCAGAAAGCGGTAATGTATTTTCTCTTTGTAGCCCAACAGTAGCTGTTAGGATGATGGAGATTTTCAGATCTGGTGAAAACAGCCTGGCTGAACTCTTACTTTGGTATTCTCCCATACATTCCTAACACTAAACCGATGTGGTATTACCTCCCCAGCCAGCTATAGGCACTTAAAAAGACGACAAGTTAGGTCAAGCATCATATACACAGATATATTTCCTCCATTTAAACACACATGAATTCAAATCCTCGCCGCTCTGAGAGCCGGGCCTCGCAAATTATTTGTGACCCAGTACTTATTGTGAGGATGGCCCGCCTGGCGTGTTGGTAGGTGTGTGATGAATGAGATTCCCTAATACGGGGAGACGTTTTGGTGGCGTGCAATTTTAGATCCTCGTATGGCGGCAACAAAGTGTGCAAGTTGAGGTCTGCTGAATATTCCCACTGGTAATTACAGTCTGCGCCAGTATATAATGAATCCAGTGCATGGGCTAATATGTCTGAGAGGCGTCCCTGCTCTCGGCTCACTGCAGAACATGGGATCCTGCGTGTGCATTGTCCGTTTAGAAATGCCTGAAGGAGAAACAACCCCCACCCCTCCTTGACTCATCGGTTTAATTTAAAATCATTATCCACGTTGACTCATATCATGATAAACTTCTTCCCTCTTTTTTTTCTTTCTATAAATTAACCAATGTAATGCTCCACAAAGGAACCAGCAGGGTGCAGACATGAGCTTTCTGTAAAAAATAATCTCGAATAATATAATCTCTTTGAGATTGAGTGAACTTTAAACAATATGAAGCAACAGAAATTGGAATAAACTCTGGTGTGTGCCAGCAAAGCGAGGAGTCCCTCCTGTGCGAGCAGTCACGGGGGATGTGGGGAAGCTGCTCTCCACACAGCTATCTCAGATTAGGAAATCTGACGTTTATAGCCCCATACTTGCGCACGGACAGAGGGAGAGAAAAAAAAAAAAAAAAAAAGTGGGTGTACACACTAGTTGTGCTGTGTGGCTCCACAGTGCTTCGGCTCAGATGAGCTCGCCCAGCCGATGCGCACATCGTAGGATCCTACCAATGTGAGAAGGCGCAAAGGACGGCGAGCAGCAGCCTGGTCAGTGGGAAGTGTGGACGCTTTTGTGCAAAGGCTGCCGAGTTTCCAGTGCAGAAAGTGGATAGAGAGAAGCGTAAAGGATTGCGCGCCTCTTTGTCTCATGTTGGGAATATTTAGTGGATTTGTAGTGTGTCTGGATGGATGGAAATCCACTCTTTTCATTGCAGACGGGACTGGACTTCGGGCTGAGCGGCTGATGATAAGATTCCTACTTTAACCACTCAGCTGTTCATTTTCTTTTCCCTCCCTCTCTTAAAATGCCAGGATTTCGCTCATCATACACTGTCCAGTTCTTACCAGGCTGCTCATTTGGAAGGACGCCAGACCTCCAGCTTCTCAAATCTGCAAGTTCAGTCCAATAAATTGTGACATTGTCTGTCAGCCTTGGAATAAGAAATCGATACTCGAGAAAAGGGACGCGATATTCTTCCGGAATTTTAACGATCCGCTTCCCCGCTGTTCTTATAAATATGTGATCTGGTTGGATTAGGATGGTTTGGTCCAGCTTCACGCTTTTTTCAGCTGGAGCAGCTCTGATAGTGACTGATTATTGCTGTTGATTTTGTCCATGCAAGACTCTGGGTGGAAACATGTCTGGCCACTTCTTTGAAAGGATCACTGCTATCAGAGATGGCATTTTGGTCCAGCACTTCGGTTTTCACCTCTAAAGTGCCCCGGAAAATCTTATTCATGTTCACCCTCTCCCTCTCTGTCACCTACTTGTTCTATAGCTTGATGAGCTGCTACAACTCGCTGCAGTTCCCGCTGCAAGAGAACTATGTGTATCAGGGGAGGCTGGTGACAGAGGAGACAACTTTTGTGACATTGAGGGAGAAACTTTATTCCGCCTCCCAGGCTTTTACAGAATTCACCGAAGCCGAGAGAACGACCTCGGCTTCCACCGAGAAGGCGCACGCCGAGGCCGAACAAAGGACAGTGGAGTGGATTAGGACTCAGGCGTCTCCGACTAAATCGGCGGCGGCGTATCACACCACCGCGCTGGAGAGGGAGCACCAGGAATTCAGCACCACGGACAGCGAACTCAGGGTGAACTGCACCTCGGATTATGGAGAGAAGAAACTTCCCCAAGCCATCATCATCGGGGTGAAGAAGGGGGGGACCAGAGCGCTGCTGGAGGCTCTCAGGGTGCACCCGGACGTCAGAGCCGTTGGGAATGAGCCACATTTCTTTGATAGAAACTATGAGAAGGGGCTGGACTGGTACAGGTGAGTTAACGTCACGTTTTTTGTTTGTTTTGTTTTTTTTGTCGCCGAAGAATAGCGTGTCAGTGCTTTCCTCTTCTTCAAGATTCAGAAACCAGCATCCCAGAGGAAGAACTGACATGCAATCCGTCACATTTCTGTCCTCAGGGGGGTTAAAGTTAGTGTGTTGTCGCGTTCTAGCGCCAACTTTTCCACATCAGTTAAAAGGCAGAATAAAATAAAAGAGAATGAAATAAAAAAAAGCCCCTGTCATATATATCTCTAGTCGTTTTTTTCAGACATTTGAATGGAAGATGGTGGCAGCGAGAAAAAAATAATAGTAATATCACAGTTTGGGTTAAGCCGTGGGCAACACACTGTTATAGTAATTAAAACTCTATATCACAGCCCTTTAAGAGACAGTAATCATGGGGACCATTTGAGCCTTTAGTTGTGTATTTAGTTCAATTACCAAACAGGAACTGGCTTATAGTTGTTGCACTTGTCTTCATCGCGGGGTCCAGCCACATTTAGAGTCCCACAGCAGTCTTAAACATCAATATATCTGTGAAGATTATGACGAGATGCCAGTAAACACCTTCATACATGGGAATGTGTTCTCTCACACAGCAGGTTGAAGTTTAGACACAGGCTAAATGGAGGCGCGCACACACAGAGGAGTGCCACTTCTGAAGCCTCTGTAATGCCTGGGTCAGGGTTTTATATCGGCCGTGTCAGAATCGTATTAAGTTGAGTTTAATTAGATTATTTTGATTTGAAAAAAATGAAATACACAACACCTAGGAGGAGACGAATCATTGCCTCCTTTAAAGGATTAAAGCGTTGATGTGTTGTAATCCATTTCCTGTTGTTTAACACTGACAACAAAAGCCGTTTTATTCACTCCATTAGTTCTCTGGTTTAGTTTTCCTTCTACAGTCACGTACACAAATGCATAGCAACGGTTACAGATTAAGAAGGAGCATCTTTTTTTTTAAATTTTCTTTTTACACTCTTTCATATGACACATATTGCAGTGACACACAAGCCTCCCGTTAATGCTCAAATACATGTCAAATGTCTTTAAAATGGTCAGTACGTGGCACAACTGTTCTGAACGTCCGAGCATTTGAAGGAGATGGTGGAGCTACGTTTTTTCATTTTCACGAATCAGTCACTATGCGCCTTAAAATACCCCAGCTTACCACCGGCTTTGCATAGCGCACAAAATCTAAATATGCAAATTCTCAAACGCCTGACTCTGCTTTGCGGCTCGTTCCCGAAACGCGCGTGCAGTGTTTACACCGCCTTTCATGTCTGTGATGTCTGACATTCACTTTGACTCCTGCTTTATTACCCAGAGAAGAACCCGTGTGTCACCCAACCCACGTTTATGTGAGAGAGAAAAATCAATCCCAGGGTTCATCCATGGTCACTTGGTCGTGGCTTAGTTAGCTGCTGTTGTCACATAATAATGTTTGACCAGGGGAATCTTTTTTTTTTTTTTTTAAATGGAGTCAATGAGCTGATGAGAATGACGCTGACTCAAAGTCCCTTCTGTTCCTCCGTAGAAGTGAGCCTGTTACGCTGGTGTTTGGGTTGTGGAACATCTGCTTTCATCTCTCCGCGTAGACTTGGGAGCTCTCGGCTGTTCATTTAGCCTGTGTTAATGCAAGCTGTTTCATTATGCTCGCGGTGAAAGGCTCATTAGACAGGAGGATGACATGCTTACATAAATAATAATAAACATGCTTGTGTCTTTTGGAGCCCCTGAGCCAAATCATTTCTGAAGGAGGACTGGTTTTGCACCCGGCATCGTCCCGTTCAGAATGACACACTACACACATGACATTTCTGGATTGTATTAATGGTCAAAGTAAATAGTTAAGCTGTTAAAAATATTCACGAGTCGAGTTGGCATTTCTCACTGATGTGAAAATCACACAACTTTTGTTCCTTCCTAAACGATGCACTGCGCCGCACCTCTCTTCTGTGTCGGCGATGCTCCGGCTAATGTGCACTTAATGGATGTGAAATTATGATCACTTACAGATGTTTGCAAGCATTTGACGTCGGCGTAGTTGAACGAGGCCGGTAATCTCGTGAAACGTGGTTTATAAATCCGGGGCCTGTCTGACTAACACCTGCTCCACAATTTGATGGATGTGCTAGAAAAGCTATAGGGAGCGTAGCACAAAGGCGTCACTTTGAGGGACTTGCGTGTAGTCGAATGTCTGTGCAGCACTCTTGGACAGTTCCTCCAGTGTGTTTTGGGCTTACTTGAACAAGCAATTTGCAATGTAGTGGCATCATTACCGCACATAGAGGACTTTCATCAGCCAATTGGCACTCCTAATGTCGCAGCTATTTCTGAGCAAAGAGGACGAGCCGTCACTGCGAGGATTTAACTTATCTGTTCTCTTGAGTTCCCCTCGACCTGGTGCAAAAAATGCCCATGCCGGAGTAGGAATTATTTGATGCACGATGGTCAGCTCAAAACCTCTTATCTCCTGCTAGTTTTTTCGTGGACGGTGGAAAGATAATGTGCCTCATAAATTGTGCTGAAGAATGTCATTGATTATCAGTCGCATGCGGAGGTCTGCGTCTGCGTCGTCGGTGTCAGCAGGAATTTGCACTCTTTACACCGACTTAATGAGGAGCCATTAGTGAGGCTGACTGTTTGGTATTTTCGACACTTTCTCGAAATGTCAAACAACAGCGTATGGAGTAGTGAAAGGATTGTAAGAGCAAGAATCTACACACAACTGGAGACGGAAATCTGCCACATTTCAGTCTTTAAAAGGTAGAAGCAGATCAGTTGTTGTTTATATTACAAATTTTGCAAGAAAAAGTTTATTTTTAATTTTTTTTTATCAAGTGCTTTAACTGGAAGATTAACAATGCACGTATCAGGCTGCCACATTGTTAAAAATAACATCACAGTGTGTCAGATTGTCCGTTTTAGATTAATTCCAGTTGAAAAGCGCAGATCAAATAATACAGCAGGAGGCATGAGGTTTCTCATCTATTGAGGCTCAATGGAATTCTGCTCTGCATTGATGTGTGCACTGGACAGTCAGCAAAGTTATATTAGTCTTTTCACGAGGAGTAAGAATGGCTTTCTGCGCCCAGAAGGAACGCAGTGTGGGATAATTGTGCTGAAAAATACACTGGAATTATGTAATAAATATGTAATTATGTAATGTTAAATGAAAATGCAAATCCGGGATTCACGGTAACGAGAGAGCATGTCACGCTACAGGTGTTGGGAGTCTGTCTTCACGCTACGGCCCTTATCTGTCAGGAGTTTGAAGTTGAAGTGATACCTATCAAAAAAAAATCGATGCAAGAGTCGGAGATAAAGCCACACCGACACGGAACCGCGGATCCGAACCAAATTCAGTGTGAATTTCATCAAAAATCAATACGGCCGCGGAACAGCGGTTCGAGGATAACTCTCCGTCTGTGTCCTTGTGCCTCCGGCCCGTGTATGCACATGCCTTTCTCCCACCGATCTCTCGCTTTAAAACATCCACTTCCTGAAAACAATCCTATAGATATCTGTCTGCACCTCATGTTGTGTTCTATTGAATCCAAATGATGCATATTTTGGTATCAGATCAATACAATTTGAATCATCTGAGACAAGCACCCACCCCTACTACTGACAATCACACACATTTTAGCTTTAGAAACGTCCATCTTTTGATAGAAACTACTGATACCCTTAATGCTACTGCGAAAAAAAAAAAAAACTCAGTGAACCAGGAATGATGAGGAGTAGAACTGAAACTCTTGGAAAAAACAAGGCTTCAACAACAAGCGGGACACTCGGAGGTAACTTCACAGGCATAACTCAACGGTGGTGACTCCACAGACCATTTGACAAGATATATATCTATATATATCACACACACGGGCTGAGGAGGTGAAGAGACACAGGCGAAATGCAAGGAGAAACCAATCATAATCAGAGACAGACAGGAAGTGAAGCAAGGACACGAAACACCAAAGAAGAAGCTTGTGAAATAAAACAGGAAACACGAGAAAAACCACACAGGGTCACGGAAAATATTCAAAATTTGATCTCATGAACAGTTTTACACTCACATCCGGTCCCACAATAACTGACCAAAGCCTATAAATTATCCTTCACTCGTTAGGCTAACACGTAATAGCATATAAAATCAATTTATGTGCTGAGCCTCATCAAATAGGCGGTGGAAGAATGACCCAACGGTCCAAGTTAATAGTAGCCAAAAAATAAATAATAATCACGGTAACAGGGAAGAGGATCCTGTATATAAAATTAGAAAATATATAAGAAATACATAAGAATATACAAAGGCCAACAAAGCCTGCACCAACTGTCTCCTGCAAAATAAAATATATACATTTATATATTGATAAATCGGCTACCCGTGAACCAGAACCAAAGATTCTCTAAGGTTTGCAAGCTAATATCTCTGTGTTATTAAAATGACACTTTCACCCACTTTGCAATAAAAGCTAAGAGAATGTTCTCATAAATCTTCGGAGGCGGTGTTCTTCCTCTTTCAGGGCTGCGTCCCTTTGCTGAGAAAAAGAGTCGGCAAGAGCTCCACAATGATTAGTCCCGGGAGACACTTGTTTTATTCGGAAAGAATTTTACTTTTGTTATTGCGCCTTTTTTTCATCTTTCATCATCTTTCTTTTATAACGCGTTTTTTTTTTTTTAAGAAGGATGTCAGAGAATGAGCCTTGCTGTTTTCAAGGACTTCGTCCTTTGTGTTGAGTTGTGAGGTGGTCTAATCAATAGATCCTACAAACTTTTCCCTCTACCAAGGCCGCACAATAGAGCGCGTTCGCTCCTCGTCTCACCTTATCAGAGGAACAGATCCTTTCTTTGCACTGTATTGTGAGAAATAATCACATCTCTTTTTGAAATATTAAAGTCTATTCAAGCTGGCAGCGTGAGTGTATCATGTCAGATTTAGCTGCTGTGAGACTTTGAGGAAACGGTGTGTAATACAGAACGGGCTTTACTGTACCTGCAACCTTCGGCCATAAGATAGGCCCCTGTGACAGGAAGTGTGTAATGGAGACGTGGATCTATGGCAAAGTGCCTCAGCAGAAAGTCTAAATCCAGCGTTTATCCCTTGTTTAGCCCTGCTTTCCCTCTTTCAGCTGCTCCGTGGGCAGCTTAGCCCCTGACTCTTGCCACCTGACTGGGAGCCCGTGACTCCACTCAGAGGGGAGATGGGGAAAGAGCAAGGTGGGCCAGATCCCCGAGCAGGCAGGGTGCCATCCCTTCCAGCTGGGCCTGTGTGCTGCTGCAGTGCCTCCCTGCCCCACGCCTTCCCAACATGGCAGAATCTGCCTACGCCTGATAAGACGTCGCCAAGACTCACAAGGACGCACCTCCGAGTGCTCCGATGCCAGCACTGCAGTTGTGGAATTAAACTTTTTAATTAGCAGCATACCCCTGCGCCGTCAAGAGAGTGGACCGCTCCGCTCGGGTCTTTCTCATGGCCCACCCTATTTCTACTTGATTAAAAGCGCAAGCATCACAGAGCTTCCAGGTACCACGGGAGCAACCATGCTCATTTCTTGTTTGGGAATCTCTTCAGATGCAGCGAAAATGACTCATTATATCCTATACAGTTTGAAAGGACGGCCTTGTTCCCATGGCTTGCTGCATAACTTGTGAGCCTTGTGTCTTGAACAGTGGGGCTGGTAGGGTATATTCCACATTTTTGCTCTCCACCTTGTTGAATCAACACCAATTCTACTAATTTCTGAGTTAAAAAGGACTTCTTATTGTTAAAGGGCACTTCTTGGAGGTTAGAAAAACATGAGTCTTATTGCCTGTGTAGTCTACACTGATCATTATGACCACCTTCCTAATATTGCGTAGGTCTCCCTTGTGCTTCCGAAACAGTTGTGACTCATAGGACCCATAGGCCCCCAGAGGCAATGGGTCCTATGTGTTGAGGGGATGGGCCTGTGGATCATACCACAGATACTTGATCAGTTTGAATTTGGAGACCAGGTCAACACCTTGTGCTGTTCTTAGTGGGTTTGAGTTGTTCCTGGCTGGATCCTGCTGGGGATGGCTGCTGCCATCAAGGAGTGTCATTGCTATGGGGTGGGGGTGCCTGGTCTGGTCTAGGTGGGTGCTACAGGTGGGTGCTACATGTCTAAGTAACATCCACATGAATGCCAGGTCTAAAAGTCTCCCAGCAGAACATTGAATTGTCACAAGATGGTCAATGTTATTTAGTTCTTCTGTCAGTGGTCACAATGTTGTGGCTGATCGTTGTGCTTTATGTCTAGAAATATGTTCAATTGCATTATCCTGATGTCCTTACATGTAAGGTTGATATCTGTGCCAACCTGTGGCATCATAACAGCATGTTTAACATCGTCATAGTTATGTTCAAGTATTCTTGTTAAACATCAGGTAAAAGATTTTCAAAACTGAACGCTGCTCATTTACGGTTATATCACAAGATAACACGAAGTCTGCTTTTTTATATATATATATATACATTTTTCCAAATCCATGAACTTTTGCACAGAACATTAAATTAGCTAGCATGAACATTTTGCAAAAACTTCTCGCTAATGTGTGAAATTATGCAGCCCACCATCGGCTTGTGAATTCTTTGAAGCGCAGGTGAAACCTCGTACTTTAACAAGTACAGCGTTAGCGTTAATTAGCGCAGCCCTCGCATCGGTCCGTTCCCCGGTCGCGGATCCTCTGGAGCAGATACCCTGCACCAAAGCATAGTGCAAAATTACCTTTCAGGAGGGCTTTCCTTTCACCAGTGATGTGTTTTGTCTGAGTGGAGGCTCCTTTCATTCCAGGATTACAGATAGATTTGATCTTATTCTAGTGAGCTGTATTGTAACGTGAGAATTATGGAAGAAGTGATAACTCTCCATCCTTTTTGCATATGGAGAAAGAAAAAAAAAACGCTTGTGAGCCGTTAATGGGCATAGCCAATTTCATCCTGCCTTCAGTCCTGTTCAGAATTCATACACATTCCTCCTCCTCTCTCACACACATTTGTCTCTTTCTCTTGCCTCGCTGTAGCTACACTCCAATGCTTTCAAGTGGAAGTCTATTTTACTTATGGGTTAGCATTTGATTCACCCCCCCACCCCTCACCCCTTCCATTTCTATAAACTGGCCGTGGGTTATGGTTCACCATCAAGGCTCATATTCACATTTTTTATTTTTTTTATTTTTTGTTTCCATCTTAAGAGCTAGATAAAATTCAGAGCATCCTCGTCCTCTGTTGCGGGGATAGAAGGAAGGACTCAGGCTTCATAGTTTCTGTTCCACAACACGGACAGATTGTCTGAGAATGAAAGACGTAGCTTCATCTGTTAAATTATTTATTTTGGACCCAAAATAAAGTATAAGCTGAAGTCATTTTATGCTCAGAGGGATTCATTTCTCCCAAAAGATTATTTGCATGCGACTGAATTGCCCGTGATGTGCTTCTAGTCTGGAGGAACAATGACTCTGTTCGGCAGAATGCTGGTTTGCAGACGTCTTTAAATCTCTGCAAATAAGACTACCTTGGGACAAATACGCATGTCAATCATACTTGTCAGGATTCCAATTTCCCTTCCACATCTCCTGGAGCACTTGTGCCATTCGTGCTCCTTATTGGCTGCGAGGGATGTGGTCTCATGACACAAGCTGATGCATTTGTTCAGTCAAAGGGAAAACCCTGACAGGAATGGTCATGGAGCCAAGATACAGGGACTGCTGGGAGTATGTTTCAAATGTGTGTCCAGGAGCTGATAGGTGCTTCCATAGTATGTTATGCTGAAAGATTGGGGCGGGGAGAAAATTGAAAATGTTGGCTTCTCCCTCTGGTAGAGGCAGCATTATCATATAAGTGTGACGCCGCAGCGTTTCCAACAATGTGCAGCATATGGCTTGGCCATTTTGTGAAGATAATAGACATAAATCAACATCTAACTCTAGCTGCTGAACACAGATGCCATTTTTCAGGATTCTCATTTTCACCACTTACCTTTTTTTTTTTTTTTTCAAAGCTTTGATGAAAATGAAAAGTCCTGACCGTTTTTAGACGTAGCCTTCGGAGCCAAGCGCGTCTCGTGCTCCTCAGAACATCTACAGTTCAGCAGCAACCCGACAGACCTAATTCAATTATGGCTGTGTGATGTGTTGAGACTCCGGAGGTGTGAGCTAATTCCTCTGTTTACACCCCTGAGTCACTGTCACAAACAAAGACAAACACATTCATTGGCTTCCAGGATCTTGTTTGCTGTGATTGTCCCATCGCCTTTGAAGTTTCTCATCGCTTTATGTTGTTTACTTATTCATGCTCTTTCTTTCCCTCAGATCACCATGGGGTATTCCGTTAGAATAATTTTAGCACAGTGTGAAACAATGTATGAGCCGAGTATTGGATGCGTAAACTGCACTCAACACGCTCCTTACATACAGTAGAGATGCTGCAGTGCCGGATTGACTTTGAAAAGGGGAATCTTCTCAGTGCAGCCCAGATTTCATAACTCTGTGATGAGACATGCTGCTGACGTCTTTGCCACCAGCACTCTCGGCTGGTACGGTGGAAGTTATTAACGCAAGCTGTGGCATTGGCCAAACTCCCCCGAGACTTGGATTAAGCCAATGAAATGCAAAAGGATGCTTTTAGGGATTATGCTAATTGCTAATAGCTGTATCAGGAAGTGATTGTTTTTCCTGGGTAATTTGGATTATTGGCATTAGAGATTTAGGAGGAAGCTGACGTGTACTGCCTTCCTAATAGGCTTGTTACCTGCTCTCAGCCATGAAGTCAACTCTTCCCATGTGGCACTCTTGATATATGTGATATACACCGATCAGCCACAGCATTAAAACCACTGACAGGAGAAGTAAATAACATTGACCGTCCTGTGACAATACAATGTTCTGCAGGGAAACTTCTGGACCTGGCATTCATATGGCTGTTACTTAGACACGTATCACCCACCCAGACCAGACCAGGCACCCCCACCCCATAACAAAGACATATAGTTTAGACACAACTCAAAAAACATGAAGAACAGCACAAGGTATTGACCTGGCCTCCAAATTCACTAGATCCCAAACTGATCATGTATCTGTGGGATGATCCACAGAGGCCCCTCCCCTTTGAAAGACCCCCACTAACAACATTCTGTTGCCAGACACCACAGGACACCCTCAGAAGGTCCACTTCCATTCTCTGATGACTCACAACTGTTTTGGAGGCACAAGGGAGACCTGCACAATATTAGGAAGGAAATCATAATGTTCCGCCTGATCGGTTTATTTTGTGCTATATAATTCACAAAACCACACACAATAAAGTCTACAGTACCTCACACTTCAGACACAAAGAGAGAACTGGAAACACTTTAAATACAAATGATACAGCATCGGCGTCGCCCCAGGGCTAATGGGGGAATTCATCTGGGCCCTCTCTGCCTCTTGTTTTTCTGCTGTTGTTTGCGTAGTTAACATTCACAAGTCATGTTTATTGCAGCACTTTTGAAGTGTGTAAAAAATTTAGGCACATTTAGAACGGTATGGTAATTTTTCAGACGCTACGGGCTTCTCGGGTAGCCACGTTATGCCAGCGCATCTGAGCAGATGGTTCGTGGGAGGCAGAACGAGCGAGTATTTTCTCGTCCGGCCAATGAGACACGTGAACGGGGAAATTTGGATTTTGAACCAGTCACAGTGGACGTGACATAGGAATCGTGAATCTGGTTCTAGGCCCTGTTCACATTTGGTAGCGCATCTGCATCTGGAATTGAAATGTATCTCCACGTGTGTCTCGAGTGATCACTTGTCATCACATCACAGCTGCATGGTCTGTACATGCAAGTGGCATCATGTTAGCTGTAAGCTATCATTTATTTATTTGTCTCCATCCCTGGTGATATATTCCAGACCTGCACAAAGATCTGATATAAACCCCTTTAACCACGAGGGTGATCTTTTTATAATCCAAGCAAGTAGTTTCAGTGCCGCACTGATTAAGCGTTGCATTTCTTCCATCAGACACATGATGGACAGTAAAATTGCATAGCTCTGGAGCAGTGTTATGTGTTTGCAAGACAATAGACCCTTTCACAAAGCCTGTTCAAGGCTCCGTTGCAGATTGAATGGGTGCAGCATTGTTGTTGAGCCTTTTAGCCAGAAGTTGAATTTGTCACAGACTCAAATCAGTGTCCCCGAATTCAGAGGAGGGGTTTTATGACTCTCAGACTTGCCAGTAGAGCACATCACGGCGTGTCTGAAAATGCTGAGGACAATGCCAGCATGCATCAGGTGGCAGATTTTGAAACGGCTGGCGATGCTAACCCCGAATATACTGATTTCCTTTCATCTCCATCGTGTCATCTGTTGAAATGCTCATCAAACTGCATTAAAATTCTTTGCGTTATTGGAGAACAGAGCCTTATAACAAAATCTTCCACTAAATTAGTTTTTTCTTTGTGCTAAGTCTTGAGTGAATACACGGCCGTGCTGGCAGGAAAAGTAATGCACTTCTTCCAACTCATCTACACCTGTCTACCAACTGCACTCATCATCAACTCCGAAAACAAGAGAAACACCTGCATGATGTTATTCACAGTGTTCTTTTTAGATTCTAATTTTGATACGTGTCTGCATAGCAGCTTAGCAAATACTAGGTGGAGAGGGCATCTGTGCTCCATCCTGTCAGTCGACGCCGTGGCAGTGCAGCCAGTTCCAGCTGTCTGACTACAGACTACTTGGTGAACTGTCAAATTTAGTTTTGTTTTCACCACTGCCTCCTTTTTGCTGGTCAAAGGAAATTTGTGCTGCTCATTTGTGGTTGTATGAATGCAAGGCTCTCCAAAGTGCACATAAAAGGAAATATAATGTGTAATTGGAGGTCTGCATGTCCACAGATACTGTATAAACCAGTTGTTAGCACAACTATGTAAGTGTTTTCTATATACACCAATCAGACCCCCGGTGGCTGCATTATCAACAGTGTGAAGGACATAGAAGGTGTAACCTACGCATGTAGCCTAGGCCGATGCGAGTCATTTATACTTGTTGTGAGTCTGACTCACTCTGTAAAAACACCACCCAAACACTAGTCAGGGCTGTGTCTTTTTTCGGGTTAATTTTTGTTTCTACTTCCTGCTTCGGAATGCTTCTTTCAATATGACAAACTTTCACGAAAACTTCGCCGAAGACGAGTCGTACACGTTTGTATCTCTGAACCCCCTAAGTTAACCTTTAATCGATGTGTTCCATCTTTATTGATCCACAACAATCAGTTTACCAGGACCTTAAGCGTAATAAGCTAGCTAGGACTAGCTTAGCCTCTAGCAGCTAGTCTCAAGCAGAGATCGGACAACTGAGGTTTGAGGAACTGTCCGATGTGGAATCCCAGCAAACATATCGGATCTAGTGCAGCAATGCTTCTCATCGTCTGTATTCTGACGCTGAATGGTGAAATGTGGCACCACTTTTTTATTGCATGGTAATTTATTTTCTCTAATTTACAATAAGTTTCAAATTACAGATTTCTTGGGCAGTTGTATTTTTTTTTTTTTTTTTTGCCTCTCTAGCCAAAACATTCCCTGCAGTAATCAATTAACAGTGTAGACAAAGGGTGATGCTGAAAATCTACAAAATAAACAATTAGTATTAATTAGTAACTGCATCTGCCAGTTTTTGTGTATTTCTAATTCACAAAAACAGAAGCCAGCCAGTTAAATAAAAACATTTTGAAACCGTGACCACCTTTCAGTGAAACATTGGTGAAAATTCACTTTGTGTTTTATTGGATTCAACTGCCAGGCTAAAAGTGAAAAACATATCAGTCTGCTCTAAGGCTGTTGGATTAGGATCCTGGACTTCTTTCTGGGCTTTTTCCTTTTCTTATGCTATTCAAACTGCACTTGGTTATTCATTCCATGCATTTTAAGCATGCCCCGGGTGAAACTCCCAGTAGTCACTTTCTACTCTAATCGACCTCTGGTTTGTTTCATGTCTACAAGACAGGAGGAGACAGAATCCTAAGTATGAATTGATTTTTGAATGAGCATACATTTACTTTTAAACACCTGCAAAACACACTGCGCTTGTGCTGTGCTGCAAACACGCGGTCTTAATTGATTTGAGTAATGAACAAGGACATGCATTCTGTTTTTTTTTTTGTTTGGACCCAAGGTCACTTTGTCATCGCAGTCAGTTTTAAGCTGTGTCCTCTGGTCTTTATAAAGGACCAACTTACCATGAAAGTGTATCTGGGCCGAGGTGAGAAGGTAGCGGCCGTAACTAATGGGTTTATTTAATTCAATTTATTGCTTCGCCTGCTGCATCATATGAGACATGCTGGTCACTGTAAGATTGAGGTTTCTTCATGAAAGAAAGAGAGATTAACCCCCTTTTCGAAAGGGCAGAATACACTCTCATGTCATGCTGGATTTTCCTGCCTAGATAGCTGGATGTATAAATCTGCAGAACTAAATGAATATAGGTTTGTGGTGAAATGGGGCTCTCAGGCTTATTTTGTACAAGCTTTCTAATCAGCGTCACGCTGGGGGTATGCTTGCTGGGCTGGGAATCTGTAATAAATGAGAGCTTTGTCAACATGTCCACTGTTGGATGCTGGGAAGCAGTGTCTTTTGATTCAAGGCACTCCGCCATATTTGTTCAGGCAGATCTTTAGCATTCACTGTTATCCTGTTTCATCTATTATGTATTTCTATGGATTGACGATGGCAATGTTTTTTTTCCCCCCCTTAGCACACTGGCATAATTAATTCACCCTTAATACTATTATGTTGGCTATACGTCGGACCATATCTGACTCTTAACACGTTTGTTTCCAATTAACATTTCCCAAATTTCTGATACAATCTGCAGAATACAAATGAAGCAACCCCAGCAGCTGCCTGGCTCCGTGTCGTCTCGGCACAGAGCAAACGGCTTTCCCTTAAACTTGTTTCGTAGTGCACCTCGTTTTGCAGGAATAAACACGTATGCTCTGCACATTGGGTAAACTCAACAAAGGCTTCAGGGTTTCGAAAAATTTATGCACCATGGTAATTCGTTAAGCAATGGAGCAATGCCAGAGGAAGGAATTTCACACCTTGAGTTTAATAGTACATATTGTAATTTTCCTTGGTTGGAATGTGAATGTGTTTCCTCCTGTTATTAGTCGCAGTATTCCGTAATAATCACATTCTGCTACAAGAGCAGCTTCTTATTTTGCATCATCTTTGTTTGTGAAGAGATTTTAGTGTATACCTGCGAACGCCGTGCCTCTGCACCGCACATGCAAATACAGCATGTTTGCATTGATTTTACCTCCATACTTATTTGCAGGACATGTGTACCTGTATCCTCTTGTGGTTGAATGCATGCATACTTCATGGTTGAAGTCCTTGGTATACATATTGCAGCTTAAAAAAATAAATAAAATAATTAATTATGCAAAAGCAACAGAAAACATCTAGTAATGAGACGTCCAGTGGAACACTGCTTTTCAAAGTGAAGCCGTTTGTGCATCTTGAGCACTGCTGAATGCAGCTCGGAGAACCCCGAGCACCGCTTCCTTCTATCCTGCCAACTACTTGATTGCAGGTAATTGCCTTCACCTGCCGTCCCAGGTGTAAACCACTTCCTGATTACATTTTCAGAGTGAAAGCCAGCGGGCCTTTAGGTCCAGAGGACTTGGAAAGAGGACCTAAACACTCAACTACTTCCAAAAACCATCCGTTCTAATTGCGCTCGTGCGTTTCACTGAATGTTTCCTTTTTCAGAAGCCTAACATTTCTTAATGTATGAGAGGTGGAACAATGTAAAAAACATATATATAAAAAAAATATATGGATTTTTTATTTATTTTTTTGAGGTTTGCAGTTTTTTACTTCACAGAGGAATGTCTGTAGCGCTGCAGTGGCAAATTATTCTGATGTATAATGAGACGGTGGGTTGCTCAGACACTTTGACATCAGAAAGGCTATGCCCCCTGCCCTGTGTAAGTGCTAACCCACAGAGTCAGGCATGACTCTTTTCCTCGATGAATTCATTACTTTTTGTTCATGGAGCCTTTTTTTCTCTCTTACTTTTGAAAGCTCAAAATTCTGAAAAGCACAACAATGTCCATCGCACGTTCTGTCACTTTCTGAAAGAAATCGCCGGAGAAATCATGCAGCGAAAATGAATGCAATCATCCAGCTCCCATTGTTTTGACGCAATTCCGAAAAGAAAACGTCGAAGTCTTGGAGCTCCGAGTGTGTAAAACAGTGAAAGATCTATCACGGCCAATTCATGTACTGTATATGGTATAATATCTTTGACTGGCAGCGCTTCAGTGAATAATAAGCACAGAGGTTGAAAGATCGTTGTTCTGTGACAAAACAAAGATAGTGTTATGTTTGTATTTGCAGTATGTTCACAGTCCAATTTATGTCCTGTAGACCACAGTGGAATAACATAAATTCTCATCTGCTGTAGACAACACCACACCAGAGACTCAGCCTATATTTAAAATGTGAGCGAATGATGAGTGGCACTTAAACTCTGACACTGACCCTGACATATCAGATTAGACTGTCTAACGCAAACACAAAACATTTATTTTAAATGTCTGTCACGTTTCGCAATTCACGTTGAGAAAGCTGGTGCCGATTATTATGGGCAGCCAAAGCTGAGGACAAATACATGCTAACAAGATGAGATAATACTGAAAACACCAAATACTAAAACAACTAGCGTGGACAGTATAATTCTTAAACAGCATTGTGTTCTCCAAGCCTTAGTCGTGTTTAATTTTTTTTTGTCCTGACAGTTGGTTTTATCTTGAGGAAGTTAACGTATCAGATTTCCCTACACGCAGTATTAATATAGACATCTTCGCCATGATGCACACGGATAAATGAGAGGGCAGCAGGAATCTATCACCGAGGGCAATAAATCATCCAAATGATGGCACCAGGAGGCAATGTACTAAACGTATTGGCACAATGACTAAGTCTAATGCGTATAATCATTGCGGGTTGTCAGACAGATTGTGTAGATATGAGTAGAAGTCAAGAGACCATTTGGAGTGGAGTGGAGTGGATAGTTGCTGAGTTCTGGGGAACTTCTGGGGTTTGACAATGGTGCACACTAAACTCTCCAGTGTTGCAGTTGATGTAACTGATACTTTGGAGAAATTTGACTAACTTTCTTTCTAAATAGCTTTCCTGAACTCCTCCCTCCTAAAAATTTGGTCTGGGAGTCATTCCGTTGGGAACTGACTATGACCCTGCAAATTCTCCCAAACCAATCAAATCATTTTGCTGGACTCCATGCAGTGATAAAAAAATATATATAAATAAATAATAATTACAAGTCGTACAAGTCAGGTGCCATTGAGTTGAATTTGTGTACAACAAAATGGCTGTGCTTGTTTGTAGACAGTATTTTTTATTTTGACTTGGCCATTAATGAAATCCCGTTACCGTGTTACCAGTCTCATATTCTGATTCTGTTAACTCTGAGTGTGTCATCAGTCTTACATAAATGGAAACTACTGTTTTTTTGTTTTTTTAACACCTGAACCTTATTTCTGGCATAAAAGACAATCATTTACTCCCCCATATAACTTTGATGTAATTTGTAGCCAGTCGGGAGATATTTAGCTCAGCATATATCCACATAGTGGGAGTGACTGGGACACCGAAACGCAGCCTCTAAATAACACATTATCTGCCTCGAAACTCGTTCATTTACGTACTAATATTTTGTTATCGTACGCTAGTGCTAATCACAGTTGAGTCCGGAGTTAACCTGTTATCATCATCCAGGGCCTGTAGATTGACCCCAGATGATGTCTTCTGACCTGGATGATGTCATCTCTGAGCGCCGTGCACACCCACAATGGTTGGCTTGTTTACATGTAATTTGCTACTGCTATAGTTGGTTCACAATCTCAGAATCCGGTAAATATTCATCCATATTGCAAAAAAATAGCATCCCAAGATCCAAAACCAAATGGTGAACGTGGAAAACATTATACCTGCTGAACACACAGTAATGAGAGCCAGAACATATAGATATATACTATCCCAAAAATATTTAGATCCGTTTACACTTGTTAACAGTTTTATGAGAGAATGCAAGATGTAATTCCATGTCTACAATAATGACGGCAAGATATACTGTTGAGTTACCAAAACAAGAAGAAAGCATTTCTTTTTAACATAATGCCGTATCTCACAACACTTAAGAATGATTAGACGTCATCGGCTGCTGCCTGGCTGATGCCACGTCGGCTCCTCTCATACAGAGAAGTATGAGATGAGCCTCTGGGTGTGATTTCAGCCTGCTCTAAGCTAGTGTTGTGGTTTGTTTGTTTTAGAGTGGGTTCAGTGACTCGCCCGGCCTCTTTATTACTGAATTCCCTAATGCCTTGATTTAATGCACTCTCAGAGGTCAGATATTTTGCTGGCAGCCACAGGCCGCTTCCTTCAACACGGCCCCATTAATAACTGGAAATAAATCAGGGCACTCTGTGAATTTCCTCACTTGCATATTGGACCTGTGCTAGAGTGCCGTAGACTCGGCTTTATGAGGAGGTATGGTGCCAAATCAGTTTACACTTAGGTCCCAGGTCCAAAGCATGTGATCCGTGTCCAAATTAATTACAGATAGCATTCCCTGTAGGATGCTTACATTTGAATTTCATTTGAAAAATCCTCTGAGGGTAGGTTTATCTGTGGAAGAGGTAACCTTCATTTAGTCAGCGAACTCTTCCAACACAGTATGGATACAAAAAATCTAAATTAAGATTCTTTGAAAGTATGCAGGCAAAAGTACACACAGTATCAAGCATTTAATGTGCAATTTAATCACAGACTAACAGCATGATTGTGAATTTGCTTGTGTATAGCCCCGCATGAGCACACAGGATTTGCAACTAACCTGTTTGAAATGAAACAAAGGGGTAAAATGAGTCACTCCCAGGCAGCAGTGCCAGAGATTTGCCTTCGCGGCAGACTGCTTTCTTCACATAACATATCAGATTTCGTTTATCATCCAATGATACGGATGTGGTCAGACAGAAGAATTATTATTGTTGTCAGCATGTGTTTATCTTGATTGAGGCTTGTATAATCAACTCTACCCAGCACGCACCTTTTGTTTTATTCAAGTGCAAATGTGTCCTGAAAAACCCATGCGTGTCTCGAGATTAAACTTTGAATAATGCCAAAACATCCCCTCCTGTTTTTCATGCAAATTGCGTTTAAATCCCTGTATGGAAATGCTGTGTTTAAACGACTAAAATAAATGAAAATAGGCCACCAGGCATCTGAAATGAGAAACGGCTCAATAACTCAAGATGTTCACCGTTTTCCAAACTTACATCCGAGTGACTCATGCTTGGCCGGCGAACCGCGGGTTTGGACCGGTTCTGTCTACGGTCTTAAAGCCCAGCCTGCTGCGGAAACGTATAGCAAAGCTGGACTCAGGGAAGGGAAGGGAAGCTTGTGCAAATGTGGGATGCATCGGGGACGTAAACCTCTCGGCAAGGTTCCTGTCATGGCTCGTGCTTTACAGAATTGCCAGAGACTGACTAAATAAATGAATGCATAACGATAAAAAAAAAAAAAAAAAGGACACTGGTTCTGTGCTTACACGGTCATCTATATTGTTTATGTACCATTAATCTCCCACCGCATTCTCCCCTTCACTTTTCACATGAAAGCATAAATTGCTCCAGGCTACTCTCAAGCTCATACTGTCCGCGCTGTAACGGAGAAAAGCAGGGACCATATTCATGCAATACTCCCCGAGAGGAAAAGAAAAACAACACTATTGTTCATGGTTGGAGAGATTTTATTGAATATAATTATGATGTTGTGGAAATGCGTTTTGCCGAAGGTAGAATATTAATTTCAACCTCTTCCAGAAATTAAGTCGGAGTAATCAAAGACTCTGCATTAATTACATAAATGAACAAAGGAATCTTGTTAATGGTGATAAACACCATCAAAGTTACAGAAGGAAACTTAATGCAAATGGGATCCTTGGAGAATTACTGTGTGCGCATGTGTGTTGCCACGAGGACTTCAGCGTGGAAAGTCTGCGATGAGGATCTTCTCTCAGGGAAAACCAACATAATTAGCCATTCTATTTTTTATTTTTTCCCTCTCTCTTCATTATTAAACATGAACAAACCCGCTATAGGTGCAAGCCTTGGAAGCAGCTGGGACTTTGTCTTGGTTCACACAGCAGCCAATGAAATACCTTAGAGTGGGTGGGCATTCTCTCAGATGTTTAGATTTATGAATTATGCAGTCAGATGCTATTCCAATATTTATCATTAGACATGATACTGCTTTATTGCGTAGAGGGAAGCGAGCGGTCTTGACATGCCGTATGTTCGGATTTCCTCATTGTTGACGTTGCAAACATTTCAATGACAAAAACAGTGTCCAATTATCTGTTTTACAGTTGTTCAACCGCAGTGATCTCATTACAACTCCGCTGTGAACTTAAGTGGATGCTAAAGAATACAACTGGGAGAGTGAGACTGAATGGATCCTGTGTTTTCACTTCACATGCACAGCTAAATTATGCACCGGAGCATTGTTTATCCATCAAACGAGGCCCTGTTCCAGCAATCCACTCTCAAAGAAATTCAGAATTAATTGGCAACACCAAAGTCGAGACACAGCAAACAGACAAGTTTCCATGTCTGTGATGCAAATATTATCCAGTGAGCGGGGGAGAAAGAGAGAGAGAGAAAAAAAATAGCAGAGCTGTCCGTGTTTTTATGTCTCATCCCCTCTTGCTGCTCCGTGGGATGCTTAACCTCTCCACCCCTTGTTCCCCAAGGCTCCAGAAGGAACATCCCGGCTAAAATGAATTTAGTATAGAGAGCAGCGAATGAGAAGGTAAATGAAGGATTGTGAATGACGGTCTGATAATTGGAGTCTGCTGCTGCTCTCAGTCCTCTCTCTGATATGGGGACAGGAAGGGAATGGCAGTCGAGGAGGAGAAAAGCAGCAGGGCTTACTCAGCAGAAGAACCCATTTGAAGTAGGGACATGCGACCCCTTCTACCTTTTACTCTTATAATAGCCCTTTGGAAAACTCTTAAGTGACTTGCTTGGATATACTGTGTCCTGTTTTAAAAGTTCCTGTGCTATCGGTGGCCTTCGCGGAGAGCACCGTTCATACTTGAGGGAAGCGGGCTGCTAAGTGGCGCGCAGTGGCGGGAGCAGTGTTTACCTACAGTACGAGCCACTCAGCATGGTGACACATGCTTTCACTTTGACTAATAAATCATTGAGGGTCTGATGTGCATCGATGGGAATGCAGCGTCAGTTTTGATACTTGATTAGCATTTCTGTCACTTCGCCTTACGCTTAACATAACTCCAGCTGCGCGGCTCGATTCTCGCTGCCCATGGGCATGACTATGACGAGCCATTCCTCAAAGTGGCAGCCGGTCGGTAACAACACGTCGGCGAATGTGTGATGTCACTGAATATTTGGAAACAGATAAAATGGGAATTTGCATGCTTTTACAGTTAGAACAGGAGTTTACACATGTACAATATATCATTTGTAGATGTGTATGCACGCGACCACCACTTCTTAATTTTACCTTTTGGAGTCACGAGTTTTCCTGTCGTAATGGGAGTTCTCAATGAAGTCTGAACCCTCTCCTGTCGATTCATAACGGCACTTAAACAATCAACCCTCACCCAGAGGGCACTAAGTGTTGCTAGCCTGTTATGCATCGCATGTTCTGTTGCAAATTAACTTGATGTTGGTCTGCCTTCAAAAAGGCACAAAGAATATAAGGACTGGAAAGGAGTTGGATGATGATATTCGTGATGGGAAACATCAAAGAGAATCAGGTTTTGAGTCATTGAGTCAGTCACTCCATAAAATCCGTATGCACCCACAAACTCCGCCCAATCCCCTCTGATTTATATTGCTAAAACCACTTATTTGAAATAGGATAATTATCAATTTCATTTATTTTATTTTTTTTTAAAAAAGGAGGCAAAGATCAAGAATTCTCAAAGGAGAAATATTTATTTTTCTCTCTCTAATTCACATGAAGTTGAGGTGTTAAGGCCACATCTATGTAATATGCTAACCACAAATAGAGATGTAACACTATTTCATCAAGACAATGGGCAAAAAAATATATATATAATAATTTTCATAAGAATGTTCTTATTTCTAACAATTTTTTTCACATGCTGTCAAAAATCAATTTTCTAAAGTCAATGAATGATGTCAAAAGGGCAGGACTCAATAGTGAGGGTGCAGCAGCACGTAAACTACGAGTAGTAGTGTAGTTTATCTTCAGAATAGACAGTGGAACTGGCTGAACATTATTATTTCTTATTTAGCCTACTGATCAACTTTGCAAGACCAAAATAATAGAATGATTTCTTTCTACGCCATCACTCAGAGAGTACCAGAGCAAAGAAACAGACTTTCAACTCAGGTAGGGGAGTGGCTCTCCCAGCAGTAAGAGAGTGCGAGTGAGCTGGTGCTAGGAGGGAAGCCAGCAACTGAGTGATTCGTTCGTTCGCACCTCACAGCAAGGAGGGAAAGAGGGAGATGAGTTGAAACAAGAAATCAGAGCTGTTGCTTCTCCCACAGGGCTAATACAGCAATTCACTTGAATATTAATACAAATGTAGTGAGAATAGCAGATGGACGATAGTGACATACTGTCTGGTCTCTTTTTTGCAGTCAGCTTGCTAGTGGTAGAAGGGACAAGTTTGTAAACAAGTAAATAGTGACGAGGTATCATGAGATGTCAGTGATTCCTGTAAGTTTTGAACGATTCGTTCAGGACTCGCACATCACTAGATGACAGCTTCAGTTTAACCACCCATCTCAATTGCTATGTCCAGCAATTGAAATAAGATTTTTTTCCACCCTAGCGCTGTACGTTTAGTTATTGCATTAATAGTAATGAAAATTAGTGATGTGTCATCCATGAATGAGACAGTTTTAAGAGCCGATTCATTGACGCGAACAAGATGAGCCGATTCCTGCTCCGAGACAGCGATAGTAGTGGTGGGGGCCAGGTGTACACAGAGCGAAAGAGAGATTTAAATGCAAGCATGTCGGGGAAAAAGTGAAAAAATTGTCAAATCTGGACATCCAAGCTGAGACATCTGGTATTTCTGAACGCCATCCTGCTCTAACTAAATTAAGAGACATTTGGGAGCCGTAAGAGCCGGTTCTTCTACATGAGCCGAGCCATAGCGCTTTGAAATGTGCCGGACTACCCATCAATAATGACAATGTGCTATGCTAATATAACTCTAATAGGAATTTGAATACATCACACAGGAGGAATGTAATTATGTTCAACAAAGAATAATAACTTCACACTACGTGTTAGGCTACAATACATTATTCTATCCTTAAGTGCCAATTTCAAGCAGGTGAGTTTGCAATGAAAGTAATAGAATTCATTCAAACATAAAAAGCAATCTCCAAATATAAAAATGTTTGAGGTAAGACACAAGGATTACAGTAAAGACAGTCGCTAGCCCGGTGTACTTAAGAAGACATCAGCTGAGAACAGATAGTGTATCTAGGACTGAAGAGACCCTGCAGATATTTCAAGGATTTAGCAATGTCTTTTGAATGCACCACGCTGTTCTGCAGATTTTTGGCAGAAAAAGTTGAAACGCATTCCATCTCATCTGAGTTGCTCTGTTGGGTTTATCTGACAACTGTAAGGACAGCTGGAGTAAAGTAAAGTCACATTCATGTTAGCATTTCAAGGCAGCAGCGTGCCGCCCTATTTTAAGTACCTTTCCAAAGCGGTACACGTGGCCTTTTATAGAATCTATACTGTCAGCAACAATGCTTAGGGTGTTCATACTACAGAGGCTGGCCACACCAAAGCATTCCCTGCACCGCTTCCTACATCTCCCTGCCCTGACAGCATGTTTATTTTAGTTTATCACACCATTCTGAGTTAAGTTTCGACACTACCATTTGCCAGAATCCCTGAAGATTAGCTGTTTGCGAGACTCCGGCACCAACGCTCATGACACGTTAAAAGTTTCAGTCACACTTCCTGCCCGTTGGAGCGTTTCGATGAACAGTAGCTGAGCCTTTTAACCCCATCTGCATGCTTTATTTATATACTGTATGACTCACTGATTAAAGTGACCCGTTTTGCCTACCACCTACTGTAGAAACTGTCGAATATATAACATGTAGCGTGCAGTGTGTGGTGCACAACTCCCCTTATTATGTAAACAGTGTGCGTCTGTGCTGATATGGGATTTAGCTCCCTGCCTTAGCGTATGTTAACCTACACTCGGCTCAGATCTTCCATCTGTCCAACTCTGCCATTCAAAACAGTGAAGGGCACAATCTGTCTGTGACGCTGCCTGTGCCGCAAAATGATTGAAACATCAACGGTCCTATTTAAGTTGTTACGGCCCTAATAATATGACAACTTCTGTTCACAAGAAGAATCTTGATACATTAATATGTTTTTTGGTCTATACTAACATCTATTATCTGAAAAAAAAGGCTCCTGCTCTCAGGTTAAACATAAAACATGAGAAAATTATTATTTGCGTATCACGTTGTTCTCAATTATTTTGACTTTTTCGAGGGATTACAGGTAATGTATCGGTGACCTTGGAATTCAACCGTAATTTAATTGAGGTAAGTGCTTGGGCCACATTTTAATGCACACTGTTAATATGGTAATGAGGGGATATGTTAATATCCACCTTCATTCTTGTCCTCATTCATCCCGGCCGTAGTGATACCTGTCCGAGGTAATGCCGGCCGCATCCCTCCTGATAGAGGCTTGGCCTGCGCGGCCGCTGTTAACAGTAATGCCGTCAGGTCGGAGCCAGAGGTGGGACGCACTTAACCCTTCCCTGCACAGAACTGGCCTACAGTTTCCTTTTAAAAGTTAATATACCAGCGTGTAATCATTCAGTCATTCACTGGAGGGTTATCCAGTCAGTGGCCTGTGCACCAAACATAAGTAGTTCCAAAGCATATGTACTCGCTTTTTAATGAAATATTTGCAGAGGCGTTGCCACACATGTATAATGTATGACTAAATTAGAAAGCGTAGACCCGTTTATCTGTGGTGTGCAAGAACTGTATCAGTAATCAAGCACTGGAATTACATTCATGGGAGTCTGCACGAACTGAAACTGTGTCCCCCCCTTGTGCAACACTGTGAGATTTTCTGCCACAGTTCTTAAAGCTGTCATTATACCCCGAGCGGAAGACAAAGGTGGAAAGCCTTCCTACTTTGGCCCTTACAGTGAGAAAGGATTACAGAGCGTTTCGTAATGAAAAGAAACTCGCATGAGGAAATGTAAGACGGCTTTATTGAAATGGCTCCTTTCAAACGCGCAGGCAATTCAGATACTTTGCACGGGCACAGAGAAGCAATGCAAAATACAAACAGAGAACGACGCAGTTGTTCCCACATAAGTCGAAAACACAAAAAATGAATTTACATTTTAGATCTGTAACAGTCGGAGATCATTTAACAACTGTCACCCTGTCTTTATCCGTACATGCTGTTCAAAATACTTGGATGACAAACAATTTTTGAGCATTTAATTGTGCGCCAGGTTGTCGTACTATGGATTCTTCTAACGTTGTTTTACATCTTCAAAAACTTTGAACTCCTGGCCCCCCTCTTGGTCGTGTAGTTCCACTAATCCACGGACTGTGCCGGCCCTATATCTTAGTCAGCTATCCTAGATCAAGAACAACCTAAAGTGTAACCATGATGATAAAGTATGGCATTGCACATACTAAATAATAAATGTCAGAGTGTCATTAATCTTGTATATGTTCTGCTACTCATTGTTTTATGCACTGACCTAACAGTGAATGAACACTTTTGTTTTTTTAAAGGGAATTCTTGGTCTCTTCCTGTTTTGATAACGGCGATTACTCTGATTGGGAATCGTTTGAACTTCAGTGGAGCAAAGTCTTTTTTTTTTTTTAATGCTGAGATAATCAGTGCGTGAAGCGCAGTTTTCGTTGGCAACAATAAACTGACCCCCACCGCCACCTCCTCTGCTAGCCGTCTAATCAAAATCAGCTCTTGACACTGCACAGCAGATTAGCGAAGGAACTACCCTTGAATCAAGGAAAGTGACGAGTCTCACTGCTTGCGACATGATGCAGCTTGAGAACGTTCGTGTAATTTGCCCCTCTCTGATGGCGGGTAAATAGTGCTGCCTATAAATGCATAATGCGCCGGAAATCTCAGAAATTTCCTCTATTGTACTCTCAACTGACTACAGGAGTGGACTGCTGTGGAGTTCAGTGAAATAGTGCAACCGGTGAAGGACGACTTTCATCAGGAATCAGCACTCATGCTCAGTTGTAGAAGATTTTTAAATGTGGTCAAAACCAAGTGACTACTGTTGTTTTCCAAAAGTCAAGTAAGAACCGTGAATAATCTTCTCCTAGAAACTGGTTGTAGCAGTATTGCAGAAAACAGTGAAAGTGAGTGTTTGGTAAAAACACAAATATTCCAAATGGTCTGACATCAAGACAGCTCAGCATCTGCCATAACAGGCTTTTTAAAAACTTAGATGAATCCGCCTGGATGCTAGTTTCATCGTACAGGCTGCCGTCGACACGTGTCGCCTGCAACCCTGTTCTTTTTTTCGGTCGTGCGTTTCATTTGAGTCCGACCGAACAGAGAGGCTTTGGTTTCGATCGATACACCTGTGCGAGCCACCATTTTTAAGCTGTTTTCTTCCGTCTTATGTGTGTAACTACATTGATTTTTGTTCCGGGCACAAAGAGTCTGAGCCCACAGGAGAGCCCACGGCGGAACACTTCCAGTGTAGATAATAACCCAGGGCTGAAGCTGCAGCCGGCACGATGCTTTTATTCCTGGAAATAATGCCCGTGATGGAGCGTCCAATCAGGAGAGCCCTGTGACTCACATTCAATTTAAATTTCACAGCAACATGACATTAAATTTCACAATTTCAGACTCATTTTCAAAATATTTGGATCAAAACATGGGTGCAAACTTCCCTCTTTATGATTTTCACAAGACTTTCACAACAATTGAAACTCTCTTCTCGTTAAATGTAAACAACATTAATCCTTATAGGATTAACATGTTGCATAGATTATAGTAACAAAACATGCATGTATAAATGTGGCGATGCATCAACATGTATCTAAATGAAGATTTAGCAAATACCTTCAGCTTAGAAATAGACTGACATAGTTTTCAGTAATTTCTTACCAAATAATAGAGAATTAAGACCAACCCACAGCTGAGAAGAAACCTGTTTATCACTCTGCTCTGTATCTGTTAGGTAGTGGTTGCTCTGCAGGCTTCATGCCAGGTTCAGTAAAGCGTCTTGAGGCATTTTGTATTGTTACTGACGCTATATAAATGAAATTGAATTGAACTGAATTGTATCTGTCTGCTAGCAAAAGACTAAAACTGCCAAAAGGCTGCTGTGTGGAGGAAACTTCTAACAAAAAAAGTTAAGAACGGAAACACTGAGCCTTTAAGGAGACTACAGAGAATACAGGGGAGTGAAAGTTGAGGCATCAGCAGGACGACTGAGAAAGCTAGATGTGCAGCAAGCAAGCAAGTCATTGACAAGACATATATCTAAATGTCAGTGTTTCATGCCCGTCTAGATGGGTTGTTAAACTGAAGCTGTTAGCATTATATATATATACGTATTTCTTCTTCATTTTGACCCTTCAATATTGAGGTTTTAGTTGCATATGTATGGTGGCCGAGGGAGTGCAACACACTGCAGCTCATGAAAACACATGCAAATGAACAAAACACAAGCAAATTCAGAAAACATATTCATCCATATGGCAAGGGGTGCGCTGCAAATACTCCCAACACCAGCAAACACAAAAATGCGCTGCAAGAACAACAGTGGAATTGTTCCCAGGACCTGGGACTAGACGCACTTGTTGTTCAAAGCTTTATTACTTCTGGAGTTGTTGAAATTTGCTACTGGTGAGTGGTACCAACACAAGCTGGTTTTCTGCTTAATATTATCACCATTTTAAATTTAATTATTCTGACAAAATACACTCAATATACACAAAATCCAAATCCAAAGTTATTCTAACATTACCTTAGCTGTCTGTTACTTTAATAGGTACCTTCATACCCATTGGTAAACTACCAGAATGTTTTGTTGACATGACATCACTTTGGTCCAATTTTAATTTGTTATCAGTCAAAATAAGTTTGACTACAGGGCAGGAACACCAGTTAACGCCCCGTTGTATGTAGCTGCCTATAATGTTATTAAGGATTTGTGGCAAACATGTTAGAGAAAATGGCCAGTTATTTGAATCGAGTTTAGTATTTACGGTTTTTGTAGTGCACCAGTTGGTCAAATGGATGAAAATGTTTTCTTAGTTTGCTTGTGTTTCTTCTATTTCCATGTGCGTTGAGCTCTCGGCCACCATTTGCCTCCACTAGGCAATAGGTTTTGAAAGAGTCTATACCAGAACTTTTGAACTACTGTGAGACTCTTTGATGATGGCCATATTGATGTGATAAAGTTGTGTAATTAGCTTTATTAGTATCTAATGTTGTACACAAGTAAGTGGTGCAGACGCCAGTGTTTCTCAACTGGCGCGCTGCACGTCCAACCCATGCCGTGGACAAGATAAGTATCACAATACTATAAAAATTGCAACAACACTAACAATGTTTGAATTATTTAGGGAAATCAATTAACTTCTGAGCAAGATCCTAAAGGAGAGAAACGCCGGAAAGAGGATTCATTTCTTACATAACAGAAGCATGTAATTGTTTGTGCTCACTCAGGGATTTGTTTGTTTCACCACTGCGTGTAACAACAGTAGACAGTTTAAAAACCCCACCACATGAGTGTGGGTTTGGTGTTTTTCTCTTCTTCTCTTCCAGACTCGGTCAGAGAATACTCTGGGGCTTGACCCTTGCTTTAAGGCTTATGGCCTACATTGTATTGAACAAAGTAAATCTTCTTTGCTTCCCCCTCTGAGGATCTCTGAATCAGAACATAATGGATACAAAAAGAAATGGTAGAAGAGGATGCTCTTGGGTATGTCCTCTTGGTGTTGCTTCTGCCTGAATGCTAATTATATCTTAGTGTGTCCTTGTTTTGGACATGGGGATGGAGCTATACAATAAAACACTTACACTCTAGCTGTATTCACAGAGAGCAGCCTGTGAAGTCAGTCGGCCTGAGATGAAAGCGTGACATAGCTTTCAAATCTTCTCATCTGTACAACAAAGACACATCCTACCGCAACGCAGAAGTCTCCAGTTGGTGGTAAACCTGACATTCTTTATATATACAGTATGTAACTGGAACTTGTACCAGCCGAACTTTGAACATACAGTCGTCACATCATCACACTGGCGTATTTTTTTTTTTTTAATTCATCGCAACATAATAAGATGGTGACCAAATTCAACATTTCCCATTAAAATGTCACAACATAAAGAGTCCGTCGACATGGTCAGTGATGGAAAATCTACTTTTCAACCATCGGGTGCATGAATCAGTCTTTATTTGTGACTATTTTTGTATGGCTTTTGAGTGTGGGGCCCAGTAATAGCATTTTTAGAGCCAGCAGCTGTACATCTGCACTGCTGTTACAGGCTCTGACAGGTTTAGTGGCGCGACTGCATTAACCCAATACTCAAGGAAAGAGCTGAGTCCGCCAGTCCACAGTCCCATTTTCACAGACTGATCTCGCACCGGACAAAGCCTCACACTTTGATCTGTTGGGCGAGTTCTGCCGGAACGTCTTAACTGCCTCTGACTTTCCTCCTCAAGTGTGCTCTGCAGCTCAGACATGTGCTTGTTTTTTTTAAAAAACAAAAAACAACAACAAGAGAAACAGAAGGGCTTAGGTTGGCTCTGCCAGTGCAGGCAAAATGTCAGTTTGCAGTTCACATGCACGATTATTAGTAGTGGTGTAAATTAAGTTCTTTGATTTCTGAAGGTGTGAAACTAGGTTGTGATTTAAGTCAGAACTAAGTGCACCAAGAGTGTAAAGTCTCTGGTGGTGCAGACATTATCTTTAGCCCTGTCGTCACTTGAGATTAAACTTTAACACCTGAACTTTTCGTGCTGTGCAACGTAGCTTGCACCCTCTCCCACAGTGCCACATTAATGCCAATTACTTAAGTTAACTCATCTCCGCTTCTGTAGGGCTGGCTTCTTTTGTAATAAACCCCCTATTTTATTTTCTATTTTTAATTTGTGAAAAAAGAAAGAAAAAAAAAGAAAAGCGAGCTAGTCCGGCAAAATGAGAGCAAAGTCAATGAGGTGAAAATTGAAAGGAAAGAAGCTCCCATTTCCCTTCATCTCCGCATTTTGCCCTTTATCATTTTTAATGGAGTGTAATTTCATTATTCAATAATTTCTTCCTAAGGACACCATAACTATAGAGGCGCAATGGCAATTTGGTTACTGTTAACAGCACTGAAGGTCATATATTTGGAGTAATTGTTACTTAAAGGCTGTGTAATTATATAGTTGAATAGCCAATTAAAATCCTTGTTAGAGGTTGAGATATTCTTTTATTTACCTTCTCTCTGTGGACTGACTTGCTCTTGTCAGTCCTGCCAGCTTTGCATGAGTACACCCCTTTGCGCGCACACACACACACACACACATACATACCCCACCATCCCTGCTCCCACGTCTGCTCTTGTCATGCTGGTTGAATAAGAGATAGCACGGAATTAGAGAAAAGACAATACAGGGTGTTTGCACTCCCCCATACTGAGGTTATGGTCTGGGGAAGCTGATTAAATACCATGGGAGCTTCTGTCCAACCAGCTTAATCGGCCAATGCAGAGTGTGGGTGAACACCATCCCATAGCGTTCACACCCGCCTATACTGAAGAATGAAATAAGCCACACATCCCACACCCTCAAGTCTTCACTTTCTTTACGTATTTTCGGTCGGTAATTTTACCGGCGGAAGAAAGCCTCGTCTGTTAGCATCGAACTTTGTGTTATTTAGAGGAAGCGCAGGCACCAGACACTTAAAGCTACAAGAAGACTCCTCCAAATGCATCACCGCCTGCACACACAGTTGTATCAGAACTGAAAATCCCAGGTGGAAATGAGAGAAGGTGGGGGTGGATCTTAAAATACATCTATTGATGAGTGAAAAGAAAAAAAAAAAGTCTGAACAAATGTGAACGTATCACTGAATATATGTGACTTATACGTGAACGAATGGGAAAATGCAATTGTTCTCATTTAGCTGTGTAATATTTACCTTGAAGATTATTTGATATTTAAATTAAGTGAAAATACTGCCATAAAAAAAAGGAATCAATTGGCTCACAATAGGCCAAAAAACAATTTGAAATGTATGATGTTCAGTTCAATTTTATTTATATAGAGCCGATTACAATCCACACTGTCTCACGATGCTTTACAAAACCCAGAACCTGAAACCTCCAGAGCAAGCTCTAAAGGTGCAAACACACCAAACTGACATCAAAGAATTATGAGCATTGATTCAAGGTGCGTTTGAACTCAGTGCAACGACTACAACCATGTATCTGTGTGTAGGGAAATCATACTTGATACCAGCAGGTGGCAGTAGTCTGTAATCGTCATTCAAAAGGAGGAAGTGGAGGCGCTACTGTTAGCAGGCAGGCTAGGAACAGCTACGGATGGTCATACAGAGCTCGTCTGTCCTCAGTCGTGCTGATCAGCTGGTGTATTGTTAATCTTTCTAGATTTCCATGTACACGGTATTTGTCTATCATGTACACGGTATTTGCGTATTTTAAAATTCAGATTAGATTAAGAACGGCCAATTAGAGTGGTCTCCCTGACTGGCTTGTTGCGCCGCCAAGTCAAGTTGCCGAAGCCGGCTGGGAAACGTTGTCCAAACTACCACAGACACAACTACCAGTCACTGGCCAATGCTTTACTGCCAGCTTGGTGTGGCAAGGCATAAAGAAGAAACTTTGAGCTAACATTATGACCAGGAGAAGTTGATAACATTGACCATCTTGTGACAATCCAGTGTTCTGCTGGGAAACTTTTGGACCTGGCATTCACGTGGATGTTACTTAGACATGTATCACCCACCTAGACCAGAACAGGCACCCCCACCCCATAGCAATGACAGCTCAAGGTGTTGACCTGGCCTCCAAATTCACTAGATCCCAAACTGATCAAGCTTCTTTGGGATGATCCACAGAGGCCCCTCCCCTCAACCCATAGGACCCAAAGACAACCACTAACAACATAAACGCCACAGGACACCCTCAGAAGGCCAATGTCCATTCTCTGGTGAATATTAGGACATATATGCAAACGTACTGCTGTATCAGATTTATTTAAAGCTGTTGCTGCTGTGTCCATGCCTCTATACTCGATGGAGCCCTGCGCTATTTGCCTGGCTTTAGCCAATAACACCCACACCGCCGATGCACACCACAGTCACCCTAGGGGTTCTCCAAAGATGCCACACTGTTCGTAGCCACTGACGCTAAAGAAAGAGCTAGAAAGCCGCAGCTGATCCTCTCTCATTTCAGTGCACTCAGCACGTTGGGACCATAATGCCTTGAGTGCTTGCCTGAGCTACATGACATCACTCAGCGCCGCCACTCTCCGATTCTCGTTTCTCCTCCGATATCCAGGGTAACAAGAATAGAACAACTGGGAGAGAAAAAGGTGGAATAGGGGTTTTGGCAGGGGCGGGGGTGCAAAGCGAGGGAAAAGCTCGCCCGGGGCTGAGCACGCCAGAGAGCTCTCTCTGGTACACACTAATCTGGCCACCCACCAGTTGTGACCCATGTATTCGGTGTGTGAGCTGCGTACTCCAGGACAAGCCCACCCTTCCATCACTGTCACATGCTGCACTAATGAGTGCCAGGGGGCATGAGGTCAATGACTAAGCTGATTTGCCTGCTGATAAGTGATTGCTAGGAGGCAGTGCAGCGGAGGAACTCAAAAGAGGGGTCATTCTCTGATTCTTTTACTTTAAAAACACGGTAAAAAATGATTTCCCACTTTGGCCTCGCTTCATATTCTCACCACTAAGACGTTTAGGGAAATAAAGCGAGCAAATAGCCAAATTGATCCCTATATCTCATTTTCATTATTTAGAGAACAGGCTCTTACTATTGGTGTAATCACACCCCAGACGTTTTTTTTTTAACCTTAATACGTGTTCAATGCATTAAAAACCCAACTCTTCTTTCATTCTCTCTGCATCGGTCTTTGTTATTCAGAATAAGTGATTTGAGAGTTAGATTGCCCCTTAGTGATTTCAGCATGCCATTCACATAGGTAAGTGATAACAGCCCCCAAAACCAATTTACATGTGATTATGCAGCTGTTACTGTAGAAAAAAAGGGTGTATGGCTGTAATTGTCTAACTTTTAGCGAGCAATTACATAGCTATTTGCTCTTTGTAATCTGAGAAGCTAGCTCGAGAGCCGTGCGGCAGAATTAATTAAGGAAAGAGGTGTGTTGTCTGGATACACACTCCTGATCTTTGTTCACATCTCACCATTCCCCACATTTGTCTTTTTAATGAAGTGTTTTTCACCTTTATATAACACTCTGAAAGTTCTTAAGGGACACAGGTACGGCTTCCCTTTTATGACGCACTAGACTCAATATTCTTTCAGAGACAACATCTGACGCCGCAGTGGATAAAAGGAGGGGGGGAAAAAGCGGAATAATTATGCTATACCTTGTAGAGAAGAAAAGATTTTTGTGTGTTGCATTCTATGGATAGCTCCCTATCATTATGCTCCCAGCTTATCTCGCTCTCTTTCAACTCCACCAAAAGCAGCATCAAGCTGTCGATGACTTTAATCTTTCTAAATGAGGCCCAAATTCAAGAGAATGATGGAGCCACATGAAAATTCTGGCATGCATATAGGGTGGACTCTGCAGTCCGCATGTAGAGGATCTTACTGTGGAGATACACTTGATGCCTTTATTTTGGCAAGACATTGGATATTGGCAGTTCTCAGAGAGACTGGCAGAAGCTGTAATCAGTCGGGTCATCTGGTGTCGGAGAGGGGGGGGGGCGAGACAGCCGAGTCCAGAGGCGGGCTGTCCATCATGAGCGTGGCTGCCGTCCCCGGCCACAGGACGGCTACCTGCGCCGCTGACAGTGCACGTGTGCATAAATGAAAAGGTTGTTTAAATTAGTCGCTGCCTCTTTGATGTTTATTCAAGTTTCAGACTCTGAGTGTCATTAGAAGGTGGTTCAATAATGCATCGGTTACACGGAGAAGAGTGGGCCTTTGTGCTCCGACTCCAAATACCTCTGAAAGAGTCAGCGGTTCAGAGCTGTGAAGCTTTTATATCACAGTGGATTCAGGTTTTTACATAAGACATGAAGACATTAGACTGATCTGTTTTTATAGTTTCAAAGATTCTGGTTAAATAATAAATGAAAAATAATAATAATAAAAAGGATTCATATTAAGTTCTATAGAGCTGTTTTTTTTTTTATCTTCTTTTAATTTTTTTTCAGGCTTTTTAACGCTGCTTGCTCATTTTTGTTCTTTTTTGGGGCTTCATTTATCCTAGCAGGAGGATGGACAAACATATGCCATCGCAGGTGGTGTTTGTAACAAAACTACCCGACTAAAACACTAAATCCGTTCTAAATTTCCTCTTGATTATGTTGGGAGTTCAGCAAATGCACATTCAAACCTCTGCTCGTGGCAGCTGTGAAACTAACCACCATTTTAACGATGTATTTTTATCTTTTAAAGATTTCCTGCCAATGGAATACATTCAAAATGCAGTACTGAGACATTTAATAGGGTATTCAATTAATTAATAAATGCAATCCATTCCCAAACAGCATATCGAATTGGTAAACTAACCATATAAAATAAAGGACGTCTGAGCTATTAAATAAACATTTCGGCATTGTGTGAAACGGCTGAAGATGAGCTCTTCTCAAATATTCCTTAAAATGTACAGTCGGCTTTTCTGCCAACTGTGTACACAAAACCAGGTTTGATTTATGTTTGTGTTTGTGCATATTTCTTCTGGAATCTGGCACTGTGTTCCTAAAACTTTAGACAGCTGGATCTAAGGACTGTGCCAACACTAAAGGTCTAGGACAGACTGCAGGAGGCTCAGGGAAAGAAAAAAATGATTCAATTTCTTCTGTATAAACTCTAACAGTCTTTCTCCTTTTACTTCAAACATATGCACTTTCCTCAAGATGCTAGAATGCTTCCGTTTTCAGGGAATGTTATTTTTCGCGTGCATCTTGTCACCAGCCGGTGAATGATGCAGACACATGTAGAGCTGCAGGGGCTTTCTAATAGTGACCCTGTGTTGCCTCACTTCCAGGACTGAAAGGAAGGGGGGAAAAAAGTGGCAGCCTGGAAGCATGTTGACATTTTGTGGAGTGAGTGATCCACAACAAATGTCCACTAATGGTGTGTTGCATTTCATGGAAGTCTGTTGTATTCTCCCAGCCCGGCTCAGGTCATCCGAGCCATCAGAGGTAATGCTTCACCAACCTGCACAAATCAGTTTTCCATTTCACTTTGCATGACAGATGCTGTTTGAAAATGGTTTTTCAGCTCATAAGTGGCCACGTCCCATGATGAAAATACAAGTAATAATACCGCAAGATTTAAACACATAGCCTCACTTTGCAGAGTGTTTGGTAATCAGTGCTTGGAACTTGGAGGAATGGCAGCTATTAAAGTTTAATAGATATGAAACAAGATGCTATTATTGTCCTTCTGTCCCACAAGAAAAGGACACTTAATGAGGATATGACCTCCAGAAATGTGCGTCTGGCCGAGTCTTTGTGCTTGCATAACATGCAGCAGAGCAACAAAAACTCCTCAAACAGAAAGCTTTTGTGCTGAAATCTCTGGTTTTCCAATCTAAACCGGTGGCCCTAGATTCTACAGCAACACACACAGACGCAGCCTATTTCGAGCCTGGCATGCAAACAAGAAAACCTGCAGCAACATTGTGTGCTACAATTAAGGAGACATTCATCAAAAAATCATGAGAAAATCATGGCTACTGTCAAAATTCAGATATTCAGCCCGATACTGATAAAGAAAGTGATTTTGGTCAAACCGGTTTTCCACGATAATACATGTAATACATTTTCAAGATTGCCATTACTGCACTATGTACTGAAAACATAGACTGTATATAAATATGGACAATGCATCCCCACTCCCTTCCACTGGCCAAACTGATGCCGTTTTCCTGGGGATACGGGTGCCAACCATGTTGCAAGTTTGGAGCCAGATTCTGGGCAATATGGTCCAAGAGTGGAGCCACATGGAGCCGTGTTATCGATGACCCGCCCACATTTGCTCCAGACTCGCTCACATTTTTGCTCTACTCTACCTCCACCATTTACAAAGAAATATTGGATTATACACTGTACTTACTTATTTATTTATTTTCCACTCTCACTGTCCTATAGGACTGCTTTTACAGAATGGTTGGTATGGCAACTGGTAGTCACCATGAGGTCACATCCTGTTTCTATAGCATCAAATAACTACATAGAAAGAAACTATCAAAAATGAAAGAAACTATACTTGAAAAAAAAATATTTGATGTGTATTTTAATGTTTTAGTTTGACCCAAGTCCTATCCACTAACATGAAGGAGGTGGAGCTTATGACCTATACTGCAGCCAGCCACCTGGGGGAGCTCTACTTGCTTTGGCTTCACTTTTGAGGAGCTGGTCCACTGTCCATCTTTATTTACAGTCTATGATTAAAGCTTATAGGCGTGGCTGCTTTTTTAGCATTGTCTTGTTTTTAGCATTATAAGCAAACTGATCCAGTTTTTAGCATACGTTGCTGTCGGTGTTCAGAGTACCATTCAACACTGGCTGCAAGTCATTTCCAACGGGTGCCAGCAGTATGAAGACAAGCTGGCCTCAGTTCTTTTCAGCGCTCCAATAAAGCCAGTTCCATTTCCCTTCCCCATAATGTCGGAACTGCTCTGTCAGAAAAATGGAGAAAAAAAAAATACTGGCATCAGTTACGTTCTCAATGCTATTTAAACATGTTTAGCTCCTTTTACACTGTGACATACAATACTGTTACATACTAGTAATATTACCAGATATGTTACATTTTGACTAACACTTCACCAGTGACTCTGCATCTGGGCACACTTGGCAATTTGGTAGCTTTGTCTCTTGTAGTGTGAACCAAGTACACATTTGTACTTAGTAATCAAAATAATGTACACTCTTCCTTATTTTTTTGACTCATAAATTGATATATCAGACCACCAATGCATCCTAAAGCGGAAACACTGCATGAATATGAAAGTCTACCTTCTAGATTACACTTAAGTTGTACCATTTATCCTCTGCGAAGAAGAAAAAAAAGCGTTCACACTTTCTATTTCCCAACAGGGCTCAGATTAATCATGATAATGAGAACAATGCCTGCATTTTGGAATAAGACTAAATGGTATTCCTCCTCACGTTCAGGCGCAATAGGGAATAAAGGGCTTCTTCTATCGAGCGTCACGGTCATTCTCATGGAAAACTCCCGATTCTTAGCAGATTATCAATCTTATCGGGTTTAATTGAAAACATCCGTAATGTCCTGTTGTAAATTCTAATTGTTAGCACGTTTAAGAGCGAAGATAAAACGAAGCTCCAGGTAACAGCTTGTGAGGCAACTCCCAGTTATCACGGTGTGTGAAAAGACTTCTTACGTCCTCTGCCTTCATGCATACAAATAGAAGCAACACAGGACATTATCCTGCCAAAGGTCCAGAAATACTAATTACCTGCTGTTTACTGGGCTTTATGCACCCCACCTTTCTTGGGGAAATCAATAATTACACACAAAGGCCGGGGGAATGAATTCACCCTGATAACCATTAGCATGAAACTGGATGAAGTTCATTAGAGATTCTGTGAGCATGGCGTGTAATATCCAATATCGGAGACAACTAGCTCTGTTATGCCTTTGTCTTTTGTGCACATTCTGTGAAGAAGGTACACAAGTCGGTATTCTGTGACAATGCGTTACAGCCTCACACAACATGCGCGCCGATGTATTGCCTCGTAACGGCGGGACGAGGTGTTTTTTGATGCATCTTTGTGCGGTTTCCACATGCCCACAGCTTTTATGGATAAAATGTTGAGCCGGTTAATGGCAGAAAAAAAAAAAAATATTAATAATGCCCATGAAGTTCCATTATTATGTGACAAGTGCCAAGATCACAATTACTGCCCTTTTCCCTTGCTGTCAGCATGCCTTCATATGCATTTACAGTCATTACTAACAGGCACATTTCACGTATGTACATAATGGAAGGAAAAAGGCCAAGCAGAGGGGATTAATCTGACTGTACTAATAGTTTAATAATGGTGGCGTAACAAGTTAATAACGGGGCATCTGTCTGAAGATGATTTAAGGCTGTTTAACCGTGAATCTTTTGTCCCACCGTGTGTATGACCATCTTATTGTGTGTCACAAAAGCCTGCTCTTATCTCCCACATACTCTAACATCACACTGCATGGCTGGTTCCCTATGGAAGAGCACAAGACAGCTCCTTTTAAAGGCAGAGGTGGACAGCGCCAACGCGCCGCGCAAGCAGAAAATAAATAAATGAAGAGATATGTTAAAAATTAACCTCTGCTTTCCCCACGGCTGACCAAGTGCCTCAAACCACCGCTAAAGCTTTTAATAGACTTCATTTACTTAAGCCTCACTTCCTCTTTGCCAACTGTTATGACAGTGAAAACAAGTGAACGCTGTGCATTAGCTACGTGAAACTTTCTTGCCTCTGCTACTCTATAGCTCTTTTTTTTTTTTTTTTTTTTTGTTAGCATCCTTGTTGATCGTCTGTATGTGCTGCCTGTTTGCAGTCTGGGCAGTGAACCCCAATTTGTACCCTGCATAGCCCACTGCAGTCTTTTAATTAGTTTGTGGAGGCACATTTACACTTCCTGAATATTTATACTGAATTGCATCCCATTAAATCTTGTCAAAATATCTCATCAATTAGAATAATTATATGCACATGCTGCTCATTATAACAAGTAAACCGTGAGACCGAAGTGAAACATGACACAGGCACATTTCAAAACAAGAGAAACTCATATGCAAACATTTTTAGTCTCGCCGGGCGAACGGCTCGTCGGATTTGTTGTTCATCGTGTCCACCACTCTGGTCTAAAGTGGACCTCTGCTAGATGGAGTAGGACAGTACAGTGAATTTTGATGACTCTTGTGTAGGTCTGACTTTTCCTGTAGTGCCACTATGAGGTCCATGTGAGTTTTGAGTGTTTATGACATCTCAACAACTGTTGCAGGGATTGCAGTATTCTGTAACACAACAATACCACCAACGTGCTTGTCTGTGCTGACAAAAAACTCTTTCATTCCTTGAATTAAAAGTTCTCTAAACACTGAAAAGCACGTGCGTTGCAGTAAAATGCGTTTCCATTGCGAAATATTAGAGAAATATTCACATCCTTTATGTGCGATGGCGTGCGCCCACAAACAGGTTCAGATATAAAGACTCGGTGAGACTTTGAATTCAAGCAGCGACAGAAAAGAAAAACAGAAAAATCCCCGCAACAATACATTTGACACGAACGGGAAAATATTTGTGACAAAATAAATGGTTCGGCCTTTTATTTGTAGTGAAATAAAAGCGTCCTGACAGCACTGACTGAGAGAAGGATTCAACAAGAGGATGGATGTTTTTTGTTTGTAGCCCATAAACTATGAATCCGTGTCTGAAACTGCGTGGGGTCATTTGCTGTTTGATCCGGACTTGTTTTGTCTCTGTGTGTGGGGGACAGTTACCGGGGACCTGGGCAAAAATTTCCACTCTAGATTTCAACAGAGCTGGATACGCTGCTCTGCAGGCTAAGTTGACGAATGTTAACAATCAAAGTCATGTGGGGCCCCCTTAGGGAGGTCTCCTACTGTCACTGAAAACACACTGGGTCCCAAGCAGCTAAAATCAACTCCTGCTGCTGCATGATCGCTACTATATTATACAATCAAAAATGTACACCAATCATTCAGATCATTATGACCACCTTCCTAGTATTGTGTAGGTCTCCCTTGTGCCTCCAAACAGTGACTCGTCAGAGAATGGACAGGGTCTTCTGAGGGTGTCCTGTGGTGTCTGGCAACAGAATGTTGTTAGTGGGGGCCTTTGGGTCCTATGGGTTGAGGGGAGGGACCTCTGTGAATCATCCCACAGATACTTGATCAGTTTGGGATCTAGTGAATTTGGAGGCCAGGTCAACACCTTGTGCTGTTTTTCATGTTTGTTTTTTTGAGTTGTCCTTAAAGGCTGATGTCATCAAGGAGTGTCATTGGTATGGGGTGGGGGTGCCTGGTCTGGTCTAGGTGGGTGCTACATGTCTAAGTAACATCCACATGAATGCTAGGTCCAAAAGTTTCCCAGCAGAACTTTGGATTGTCACAAGATGGTCAGTGTTATTTACTTTGTTAGTGGTTGTAATGTTGTGGGTTGCTGTTTCAGAAATAATAATAAAAAAAACCTGAGTGGTGACTCCATTCTTAGCTGCATTTGTATCCTCAAACTCCATTGATCTGAAATGGGGTAGAACAGAAACTTAGCCCGTGACTCTGTACACAGACACGCTCACTTTTGTTATAACAGATAAAGACATTTGCCCAACCAAGTAAATGCTTGACTGGTTTTCCTTTTTCTTTTTTTTCTTCTTTTTTTTAATACCTCTTACTCCTGGTGAACCCATTGGAAACCACAATCCGTGAAAAATGTTAAATGTAGAGAGCGTTTGCCACATGTCAGGAGCGGTGAGAAGAATCTTAATTCATCTCGAGAAGGGCCCCTCACCTCTTTATCAGACACTGAGGAGATATTAAAGAGCTGGTGCTTTATAAGAGGAAACCTCAGGAGTACATACAGTACATGTCTTTATGACAAATGATGAAATATATTTCCTGGAAAAGATGAAGTCCCCTACATTGAGCTGGCCAGACAGTGTTCAAGAAAATTATTAAGATAATTTGCACAAGAGCTTGTATGGAAAATGAATTACTGGATTTCACAAGGAGGCTTTGAACATTATATGCAAAAGCAAGAAAAATAAACATACAAACATTCTTCATTATTTTATTTATTTTTTTCATTAATATAGCACTCCTCACAGATGTCCATCTTTTCCCCGAAGGCTGTTTTCCCTAGTTATATTCCTGCTTGTAAATTCAAGCAAAAGCGATAATTCACCGTGTGCCGGGGGAAGCCTCGCTTCACTCCAGCAAAACCCGTGTCTTTCAAGTTTTCTCCTTTGCAGTCTGCGCGCTAAATCAAATGAGCGCACTTCTCTTTTTCTCCTCTCCTGAGACATATTTTGTCTCAGTTTTCTGAAAATCACACAGTTTAGTCAGGCTTTGAGTGTGTTGTTTACCGCGGTAGGAAAAAGCTGCTCGGGAGAAAAATCTGTCATGAAACAAATATACGCTCCTTAAGCTGAATATACAAACTAAATGTTTTTTATATGTACATATATATATTTATATATATACTGTTGTTAAAGCGGCATCAGATTTCCCGGGTTCTGATGTCTGAATTGTGCTCAGGGTGATATCTTTTTAATGGTCGTTTGTGATGACCACAGATAACCTCTGAGCGTACTCGCCCGTGTCTGGTTGGATACTTGATGAGAGAGGAAGAGTGCCTCGAGAACAGAGGGGTTGTTAAAGTGCTCAGCATACCCATTCCACTGACACTATCTAAGTGGACAAGAACGGAGTGCAGAAAATATTACAGGAAAAAAAGGAAGATAACATTGATCAAGGAGAAAAATAGGATCATCCTTCAGAGTCGTTCATCATCACCGCGCTGTGCTACTTAAACTCCAGTTGGCTCTAAAGGCTGTGTAACTTATTACTGCTCTGAATGACAGCGTCTGAAACCGGCTTTCTCTCTCTCTTTTTTTTTTTTAAATTTCCAAGGCAGAATAATTTAACTAACCACAATCAAGGAAACACAGCTGGTGTGTATGATGCAGTGTAATTTTTTTTCCCGAAGCCACGTCATAGGTCACCTTTGTGGCCTAGAATGCTAAAAAGCATACTATACGAGCACAATCTGCTGAGTCTGATTCTCGCCAGGGGTGTGTTACATGTCATACAACACCTCCTCGTGTATCCTGTCCGCAACCACACTGTCTCTGAACCAATACTTGAAAATAAATAAATACCACAATATAGCCCTTTTCTTGCCGGGAAATGCTGTGACTTAATACGATCAGACGGCGGCTGTTGTTGGCCCGTGGAGTGGATCTTGTTCCAAAAATTTCTTGAAAAAGAAAGGAATAAAAAAAAAAAAAAAACTCAGTCAAGCTATTATCTAATTTTTGGGGTTTGGTATCAGTGTATGATACGTTACTTCACAGTTTACATTTTGGGAAGGTAATTCTTCATAAATTTTAAAGCAAAGCTGTCTAATTCAGTGGACATGGTTTAATATCGGTGCTGTCTTCCGTGCACATAGAATCAGTTGAGATGCTACGCCATTACCAACACAAACACATGACCTCAAGTGTTTCCGTGCCATTAAGCATCCTGTGGATGAGACGGTGTCTGTGAGCAGACCTTAGCTCTTAGCGCCTTTTCACCCTGGGCGTATTGCTTACAAAAACACAGCATTTCTCTTTTTTGTTTTCTAAAGAAAAAAAGGGATATTTTCATCCATTCTGGGTCATCTATTAAGATGCTCCCTGTCTAACAACTAGAAAAACTGTAATAAATAACAAAAAATACGTTCTGGTGTGCGTTACCTGTCCAGTCTGAAGTAAAAACCTATGTCCAGGGCATGACCGTTTAGGATGTGACAGGGCTGTTTACCCTAAGACATGATTTGAGCAGCAGCTAAAATAGTTTGCTTGCTCAGTTCTATCCAGTGTTTATCCATTCAGTCTCCTCGTCCCACCCGGATTAGCCGTAAATCTATGTTCCAGTTTAGAGAGGGGTTAGCGCTACTTGACAGTTTTCCTATCTCTCTAAAATGACAAATGCCATCAAAGGACGTGGAGGCTATAGTAATACTGTTTGGCTTGCAGTTTCCCTGGTAATTAAAAAGGGAGGGCAGCTACCTCCCTAATGTCAGAGGGATTTCTTTATCAGCTTCGCAAGGTTCTATGAAATGAGCCTCTGTGAGCCATAGTCTTAACCGCTCATATCTCCTTCCTCGCTCTGGCTTGTGTTGCAGTTTTAGACAAGGTTGCCATCCCGCGCCCGCGACTCGATCATTAGAAGGTCAGAGGCGCACAAAAAAGAGACAGATTGTGCAACCACCTCTCAACAGGGCTCATCTCATCTCGTTTACAGCACAGTGGGTCGCTTTCACAGAGCCCTGCTCAGGAATGTGACATGGCTAACACTGACAACTTGGAAATGCACGTAAAACGCAGCGTGAGCCGGCGCTCCGTCCTGCCCGCTAGAAAGGAAGGAGGAGAAGAAGAAGGGGGGGATAAAAAAAATAATTTGTTTTGAGATGCAAATTTTTCATTAAGCTTCACTCGCACCTCACATTTCTGACAGTGTTGTCACATGGCTGAGTACTGCTCCCAGAGCCTTCAGCCTAATGACGCTGGCGTTAATGAGGCAGTGTTTGATGGCGCACCATTTAACGGCCGCTGAATGTGAGCTCGCTATGTACACTTGATGCAGTTCATACAGCGCGCAGAGGTGGAGCTGGTAACGGCAATGAGGGATGAAGGAGTACGGTTATCGACACCTTGAAAAGCTACGTTTTTTAAAGCTTGATCGCATGTTTCAGTCGCAGTGCCTTTAGTTTTGACTAGTGAGGATGAGGAAGGTGTTAATGAGCGTAACATGCGTTCTTGAAACACAAGTGCATAATAATTTCCTAGCAATAGATTCAATTTATGGCGCACCGTGCACCTATGAGCACAAAGAATTATTTTTCTTTTTTCTCTTTCTTATCGCAGTTACTTTCTACCAAAAGGATTTTAAAAAATCAAACGAGATGAATAGGAAAAAGTGTTTTTGATTAGTTTGCTTGAATCAACCCTTTATGTCAAGGGCAAGTTTGAAAAAAGGCACGACCTTCACTAAAGGATTCCAATTAAACATTTGTCACCCTGCTCATTGATCTGCATGCTTTCTAGCCTGGCGTCAGTAAAACATTACTTAGCGACACATATTAAAGTTCGCAAGCTCACATTCCGAGCAGGATGACTGAAATTCCGGATCAAAATCATCAAAAGTGTTCACGTGAAGGACCAGCACTCGATATAAAAGGCCTCCCCAGACGCGCGGCGGCCTATATTTGTTGAAGCGAAGCTGTCACACACAACATACAGCAACCCCCACCTGCACGTCTCCGTACGTCTTCCCCGCGCTCGTTTCGCACGCATGCTGCTCGCTACCAAGAATACCCTCGCACTTAGTAACGGCTTGTAACATCTCAAGTAATGCCTTTTCCCACCCAGCCAACGTCTAGCTGACGGCTGTGCTTGTTGTAATTTACACTGCAGGTTTCTGGATCTCAGTCATGCTAAAAAGTGGCTCCCTCCGTATGAGGCGCGCGCACACAGACACGCGCGCGACACCGTGCTGCGCTACATGGCGGCGCAGCCTAGCGTCATCCCAATAACTGCTACTTCACCTAAAAAAAAAAAGAAGAAGCTTTTTATCTACAGCTTCGGGGAGTAATTAGACCTGCTGCATATGCTGCGAGTGAGTTTTTAATTATGTTGGTTGTACTCTGCGAGGCACCGCTCCTTCGGGCTAAAACGATGTTTAAATAAAATTAGCCATTATTGTCCTGTGTTTAGCGGACACTTTCTCTTTTTTATTTTTTATTCTTTTTTTTTGTGTGTGTGTGTGTCCTGGCTACGATAACTCAGAGTTTTAATTGGTGTTCAGGAAGTGCTGTCTTTTGTTTCCCATCAATTTTTCATACTTGTGTCCTAGCATGCTTTCAACCAGGGAGCGGATTTAGCCGATTTGTGAGGCACAAACTGTCCAAAATGAATGACCCACTTTGTTGTTTTTTAAAAAATAAGAGGTTTCAGAGATAGAGGTGGGTAAAGTGAACAAAAATGACCACCTATGATCTATCCAGTTTCCCTAAACCTGGCTTTTTCTCCCTGGATCCTCTCGAACAGTGCTTTTTCTCTTGCTTTTAGTTTTATATGACATCCCTCTGCCTCCCAGTCTCTCCACACTTATAAAGCTTTTAAACATTGATAGTGCCTGAAGAGGGCACGGATGCCCACGTGGGAGGACAGTTGGTGACCTCAGGTGATTTTGAGCACCTGGCTCTCTGAGGAGACGGGCGGGGAGCGGCTTCCGCGGCTCCCACTTTGCTTTTAGACAGGCGTGAGCCGCCGCAGACCCACTTTTTCCTCCGACTGCTGATGAATTCTTTTTCTTCTCACCAGTCCCAGATGTGCCTTTGATCACCGTGTCTATTTTTACAGTCTTTCATTGTCACCAAGAAGTAAAACTAATAGAGCACATAAAGGGAGCGCTATTTTGCTGCATGTAAATCTGCAGGAAAAGAGTTTTCTTATTCGCTGGATCTCAGACTTGTTTGACATCCTCTTTGTGAATTAGTGATAGTTTTTCCATCTCCTGTTTCCTGTGTCTGACTGCCTTCACTGCTTGTTTGAAACATAACAGCGCATCACGGCGTAATGAAGAGGACAGGCAAACCGAGTACACAGCTTATTTAGGATTTCCAGCGCATTTAAAAAATCACGGGGTTGATGCTTGGCACTCTGAATTCTGCTGATTGCTGTTTTTATGTATCTGGCATGAAACCATATGCCTCCGTATTCTGCAGTGTTTGGTAAAGAATGCAATGACTGTTTGTTTTCCAAAACCTAATGCAGTCTCATATTTCCAAGGATGCGTTTAGTCATACCTCATTTGGTTTGAGGACACTTAACACCCTCAATTAGTTTGTCTTTTCCATCATTCATTTTGATAATGATTATTGTCTGCTTCGTTCTCTAATAAAATAATTATGGCTTACCCAGCACAACTGCTCTGAGAACCAGCTATCGCGCGCGGCTTCCTCGGGAGAATAGTTTACAACACACTGCTGTAGCCGCGCAACACAACCGGCTGTCTCCCGGCGCACGTGCTAACAGACAGTGATTTAGATGTCAAAACCGGCTCTGTTCGCTACACAGTACAGCAGCGTCGGCATATCAGAGCGGTCAAGCGTGGCATTAGTTTCCCAAATTCCCTGAATTTGTCGGGCTTTAAAGGATTACCAGGGAGTACACAGCTCAGCGCCTCTCCCAAAAAATTTCCAGATTTTGCATTTGTAATCAGCCTCTTTTAAATCTGTGGCTTTAAATGCCTCTCGGTCAGGTTTTGTGTCGGCAAACCTCCTTCGGCAAACCTCCGGTCCCAAACGCGTTCTGCAGCTTCCTGGAAATGAAACATTATATTACCAAACAAATCTTGTTGCGAAGGCGAAAGGAACGTCAGCGCGTGTAATATCTCTCCTGCTTTCCGTTCGTGAAAGAATAATGTCTCGGATTATTGAAACGCTGACAGTAACCATAGGTGACTGAGGCTGAAAACAGTAAGCCACCATTTCGTGACTCAGTTGTAGACACTCAGCACACTCGAGGAAATTATAGTGTTTTCATTTTGGGCCTTGGAATGAAACCACCTGAAAAAAAAAAAAATGATGTTAATACACTTCATACACTACTCGATACCTAACATTATCCTTCCCAGCCACACTCGTGAAGGTTCAGAATTCAACAACAATCCATTAAATGCCTTCTCCAAGCACTTGCCCATTAATTGTTGCTGAAAAATTCATGGTGTTAGCATTTAAGCATCAGTTAGCAATTAGGTGAAATGCAGGGACCGGCGCGACAAATGCGCCTCGGGCCATGAATGCTACGGTATGATACGGGGTCAGTGGGTATCTCCCTTTTAAAATAAACATTACCCTTCTTATTAATCAGGGCTTCCTATTAATAGAAATAAATGGCTGTTGAGTTTTTGGAGAACTTTGTGTGTTGCATTTCCAAATGGTTTAAAAGATCTCTTGACTTGTTTAACCACAGTAGCTCGTTGATTTGATTTGATTTTAGTTTAACAGTTGGAGAATGATTATTCTCTGCTGCTCTGGGTCATTACCATGTTAGGTTTTCTCTAATGGGAGAGGAGGGCATTAGATGTACATGGCACACGCTTAAATAAACAGCAAAAAGTGTTTCGAATTAGAAACAGATAGTTTAAGGATGTAATATGACGCACATAACTGTGTTTTTTTTTAGTCATTTAAATAGGAATACCTCTGTGGCTTCACTGGCCATTTACAATGTTTGCATGGAGTGTAAGGAAACCCTGCATTGATGACTGGCATGCCAGTGTTTTTAAAGAGTTCATTTCTGAATATTCTGAAGGCACATCTGTTAGATATATTTGTACAATGCACCTTTTATTCTGAAAGGAATTTTGCTTTCCTCTAAAAATCCTTCATATTCCCTTCCTTCAGCTGCATGTCATTTTTTTTTGAAGAAACGGCCATAGCATGATTCTTTTGTATAGTTACCGCGGTAACCACACAGGGCAGGGGATAATATCTCTGTCATCCAGGTCCTGGGGATATATATACAGCAGGTAAAATAAGTATTAAACACGTCACCATTTTTCTCAGTAAATATACCTGTGAAGGTGCTGCTGACATGGACTTTTCACCAGATGTTGGTAACAACAGATGCAACCCACACATCCGCAGAAATCCAACCTTAGAGTAGTTGCATGCATTGCTCACGTCTGATCTTTAGTTCCTTCCATAGATTTTTACATTGGATTCAAGTCAGGTGGTTGGCTGGGCCATTCTAGTAGCTTTATTTTCTTTCTCTGAAATCAAGTGAGCGTTTTCTTGGCTGTGTGTTAGCATTGTCTTGCTGAAATGTCCACCGTCGTTTCATCGTCATCATCCTGGCAGATGGCGGCAGATTTTTATCAAGAATGTCTCGCTACATTTTTCCATTCGTCCTTCCTTCAATTATATGAAGTTTGCGAGTGCTGTATTCTGAAAAACAGCCCCACGCCATGATGTTCCCACCTCCAAACTTCACTGTTGGTGTGGTGTTTTTGGGGTGATGTGCAGTGCCGTTTGACCTCCAACCAAGGAGTTCAGTTTTGGTCTCATCTGACCGGACTACATTCTCCCAGTATCTCACAGGCTCGTCTTAATGTTGAACAGCAAACTCTAAAAGAGCTTCAACATGTTTTTTTTCTTAAGCAATGAAGTGCTGAGTGAGTTACTTATTATTTTCTTTATAACAATTGTACCTGTAAATTCCAGGTCTTTCTGAAGTTCTCCACAAGTGGCTCTTGGGCAACTCTTTAGAGAATTCTTTTAACTCCTCTGTCTGAAGTCTTGCAAGGAGCACCTGGCCCTGGCTGGTTTATGGTGAAATGATGTTTCCACTTCTAGATTATGGCTCCAGCAGTGCTCACTGGAACATTCAGAAGTTTAGAAATCCTTCTGTAACTAATGCCATCAGTTTGTTTTGCAGCAATAAGGTTGCAAAGGTCTTGAGAGAGCCCTTTTGTTTTTACCCATTATGAGATGTTTCTTGTGTGACACCTTAGTAATGAGACACCTTTTTATAGGCCATCAGTTGGAACTGAACCCACTGATATTCATTTGCACTGACAAGGGGCAGGATTGCTTTCTATTTACTGATAGATTTCAGCTGGTGCCTTCTCTATCCGTGACATTTTGCACCTCCATTTCTTTACGCGTTCAATACGTCTTCATTGTGCCGTGCCATTTTTTAATACATAACTTAATTTATGGACATCTCAGGCTTGATTTCTTTGCATGTGTGGGTTGCATGGGCTGGCTGCCCTTGTCAGTTGACATGTTGATGCTATGTATTCACACGCCTTTTACCCTGGCGACCGTGTCTGTCGTCAGGCGCGTTTCATTACGACTTGTATCTCTGCGTCTCCATTGAGTTTAGAAGCACTTCTGACACTTTGATGATGGACAAGGAGAGTAAAAAATAAAATAAAATACTAGCAGCCTTACATACTTCTTTAGAGACGCTCTAAAGTAAAATTGAACTGAGGCTGCTTTATCCCTGGAGATAAAAGAAGTGTGTACTTATTGCTGATCAGGGAGTTCAGAAAAGGCGCTGTTGCTCAGAATTTTGAGTCGAAAAGGTATTATGAAAGGATTTTGAAATGGATGTCTTGAAGGCTCATTATTGTATATTAAATTGCTAGGTGGGAGACAAAATATCACACCTCATGAAAAAGATGGATGGTGGCAATGACTGAAAGCAAAAATCAGATGGATCCACTGACCTCTGACCTCAGTATTCTAAAGCTTTATTTATGCATCACAATGAGTGAACTGCAGAAAAGAAAATGTTTCTATTCAGCAGAACCCCACATACCTTTCATTGCCAATCAGGAACTCAAATATAATATCTGAAATCATGGATGCCCTCTGAGCAGGAGTATATAAAACAAAGTTAAAATGACACCGTACTGTATTAAACCATCTCAACCAGTATTTAGAAATTGAGCATATTGGAAATGAATGATGGCTAATTAGACACAAACACAGGTTACAAATGTGAGTCTGCAGGCAGTGCGTAATGAATCCCAAAGCAACACACTTTCACACTATAACTTGTTTGTCATTTTTTATTTATTTTTTTAAGTTACTTTAGCCTGAAATCCTGCTGTGTGGCTGCACACTTACTTATAACACATGGAATAAAAATCATTTTCTTTCCTCATTTACGGCTGACAGTTGTTGTTTTGATTAAAAGAAAGGAGCTGGTTCCCTCAGTGAGAAGTTGCCGGAGTCCGGCCTGTCGTCTGCAGCCTTTCATGTGACAGCTCACTGCCGCAGCTCCTTCTTGTTCCGTTACCACCTGCTATACCGTGTTTTAAACTGATCCGCTGTCAAGAACTGCCTTAATTCACCGTCTTGTTTTGTATATGGCCTTTTGATGAACGATACAGGCCCGAGTATATTGCATTTACGTCACAATAAAAGTCAATTAGTGTTTTGCCAGTTAAATGCTTTTACTATGAAGCTGCAGCAGTGGTTAATTTCCAGTTTGCATTTGCAACAAAACCCTCTGGCTAATTGTCTGATGACAATCTATCTCATTATGCATTCATATTTAGATTCCTCTTTGTTACATTAGCTTAATATTATGCCGTATATACACTGATCAGGCATAACATCATTGTGTAGGTCTCCCTTGTGCCTCCAAAACCGTTGTGACTCATCAGAGAATGGACATGGGCCTTCTGAGGGTGTTGTGATGTCTGGCAGCAGAATGTTGTTAGTGGGGACCTTTGGGTTGAGGGGAGGGGCCTCTGTGGATCATCCCACAGATACTTGATTAGTTTGGGATCTAGAGAATTTGGAGGCCAGGTCAACACCTTGTGCTGTGTGCTTGTGTCAGGCTGCATCCTGCTGAGGATGGCTACTGCCTGGTCTGGTTTAAGTAACGTCCACAGACTTCTCCTGTCCGGTTTTAATATTGTGGCTGATCGGTGTACAAATATTGCAATACACTCATCGATGGGCTACGGGTTCAGCTACTCAGCGTGGTACCTCATTCAGACGTGTTCCAATGAAAATTGTAGACATTGCCATTTTAAAACAGATGCTTTATTTTCCTTCACTTTCAGAGCAAAATCATTCATAGCCTTTATAAAATCCATGATTGTGACCAATCTGGAGCTAACCACTCTGACTGGTCTTTACGATGAACATTTTCACCAATTGTCATTTGAGCAGTTGGAGGCACAAATGCACCTCCACTCGTTGCCCTTCTCATAAGCTCTCAACCATCCCCTCAGTGATGAAGCCGCTCGAAAAATACGTCTAAACGGACTTAGAGGAACATGAAAGAGGCCCTTCAGGCAGGAGTACATGTGAGTAAAAGACACTTTTAAGTAGAAGTCTTGACGAACATTGGACATCAGAATAAAACATCAAAGAAAGCACGGTTCATCACAAGTTAAAATATAACAGCTGCAGACAAGCCTTGTCAGACTAGCATAACATTGTGTGCGTCTGTGTGTGTGCAATTTTCCCAAGCACTTCCGCTATCTTCCCAGTGCTGCAGTAACAGTAATGGGCGAGACACACACTATTTTTCACTGAGATCATAAACTCTCAAAGGGCCGCGTTGTTTTGCTTGAATAGCCTTCTTCTTTGTGTTTCGACTGCCATGTGAACAATCCATTACTTGGTCAAATACACTGTTTTAGAAGACAAGACAAACATTCATTTTTAATGATATTGTTTGCTTCCGAATCTCTCGTCGTCTCTCTTGAGTGCCGTCCCGGCTGGTGTGCTGCATGCGTAGCATCAGATCATCCAAATTTAACGGCATTTCCTTTATGCGTCAGTCTGTGAAAATCTGTGCCTCACCGTGGCTGCATGATTAACCTGTTAAACTCCAGGCAGAGTGGGATGAGCGCCTCGCAAAGCTGACGTAAGGCATCAATTATTCAGCGTGTGGAGTGCTGAATGCTACAGGCTGGAGATTAATGTTGCCTGCTTTGTTTAGTTGTAGCTGCTACAGTGCATAAACTCTCATATTGCGTGAGGAATATAAAAAACAAACATCATCTTGAGTACCTGAGTGCTCAAAATTGTGATTTCCGAATGAGCCAAATGCCAACGCAGCCGTGTATAAGAAGACAAACCGCTATTTCTACATTTTAAACCATAACGAAATAAAATAAAATCAGCCAAACTCTTGAAGATTAGTGCTGGCACTTAAATATCCTTCACTTCCTCAACAATCAGTCAGGGTTCATTTCTTTTCTCCTAACCACGGCTCCTGCTTATTGTCCAATCAGTTTAAATCTCAAAAAGGCAGCATCCCTCCAGTTTCAGCCATTTACTCGGATTTTAATTTCTGCCAGCTGATTGCCGTTTCCAGTCTTTACCCCTCAAAACGGTCACTTCCCCTGCAGTCTGTGTCTTTTAATTGTTTGATCAAATGAAGCTTCTGACAGTTAGTCTCTCCATATTAAATTACCGCAGAGTCTTCCGGTGCCGCTAATGCGATAATGTCACGCAAGTGTAAATAAGCGATCGCTTCTATGACACTCATTATCTGAGAACTCTGCAGAACGGGAGAACGCCGGGGCCCGTGGTGTGTTGGACTCCGCCGCTCTGTGCAAATTGTGCAAATTTAATTCGCTGTCGCCGTTTCCGTATTAGCAGTGTTGGCGTTACATTTTAAAACCCGGGCAAAGGTTAATCGAGTGTGGCCAATGAAACAAGGTGAAACTGAACTCGCATTTTCATCTCTCATAACGAGGTTGATAACACATCATATCCCTGCTCAAGTCAATGCAGTTCTAGATGTACTGAAAATGATTTCTGGTGTGCATTACTCGACATTGTAGCCCTGTGGTCTAATGTTTCAACCTCATATTTTGTCTGTATTTGTTTGTGCTGGGAGACATGAAAGGCAAATAATTAAAACCACAGGTAGACTACTCAAAAGGTCCTGCAAGGGTATTTCTTTATTTCGTTAAGGCCATGTGTTGTTCAGCACCAAGGGCATCACCACGAGAAGGGTGAAAGTAGCCACTGCATCGGCTTAGGGGTCACGAGATCAGCCCTCGCTGTGATATGCCCAACTCAGAGTTGTAGAACGCGCTGTACAGAAAACCTGACACACTCTGAGGCAGAAAAGGTCACAGACTTTGATTCGAACTAACTGATGCCATGCGCCAGGTCCTCAGAGCTCCACACATTGTGCTGAGCAGCTCAGCCTTCGCCAGATATTTGACTCTACAGTCGACTAATTACTATGAAACTGAAGTGACCTGATAACCTAGTGTCTCTCGATTCAGTCTGTGGCATATTTATCTTTAATTGGCTGCAATGGAGTTTTTGGCCCTGATCCGCGCTGTACGTTCGATGACATTTAACTGCTTTGACTGACATTTTCTTCATATTTTCTTTCGTGAGATTCCTCAAGGCCACCACATGAAGACAGCTATCAAAACACTTCTGCCTGTGTGGGTAATAGCCTCGCCATGTCCTTTGTGCAGCATTTGAAATAGCTCTACTCTGGGGGGATGACAGCCGTTTAGACAAGATTCATCCGAATGTTAAAGTACAACAAGTAGTTCATGCAAGTGCGGAGAATAAAAAGAATGGCGGGATCAGCAACCAGTCAGACTTATTTCCTCTGTGGCCCCCCGGATATACAGAGACAGACAGAATGACAATATTCCAAAGACATGGTTATAAGACAAAAGCAATTGCATTTTCCTCCCGACGCCATCTCTTGACAGCTTTAAAATACTTTGATTTTGTTGTTACGCAGAACATCATGGGTATTTCAGAAAATCGGAGCGATATTCCCCGTAGAAATCCCGAGTCTGTTGATCAGTCTCAGCTGCCTCTTTCTCTGACGACAATTAGAAACTGTGACAAGCGCAGTCAATTTGTTGTAATAAAGGTGGAGGAAGAAAAGCAGTTGGAGAAGAAAACTAGCTAGGCTGTCTTATGGTACACTGACAGTATGCAAGACTTATGACTTACGAGATACGAGATGAAGGCCGAATCAAGGATTTGGGACAGTCACTATTTTCTGCCATTGGAATTTGCTATTGGTAATAAAAAAGATAAAATGAATACCTGAAAGGGCAAATATTGGCTGGAAAAGAAGTTGCAGTGAAAAACACAAGATAGGAAGTCCAGTATTGTGTGTTCGAAAACATGGTCTTTTTTCATGCAGATCAAGCAAACAAGTGCCAAGTTATTTTTAAAATGCATACATCCGTTCTGAGACGTCGTCGTTCAGATTATTGTTAACGGGTAAACTGAAGTCACGCAGCGTGAATTGCTTACAATTTCCCTTCTTCTTCTTCTTGACGGTGGTGACACAAACGATTTTGACGCGACTAATGAAAATAGTAAAACGCCACAGAGTGAAGTGTCAGCACGGCTGTTAATTATCTTGCTCTCCGAGGCATTGCCCCTGGGGTGGCATTGAGGAAGAGCGTTGTTTAGCATTAGTGCAGCTTATGTTAATTGAAACAAAACAGTGACAAACTAACCTAATGCCACGCGCTTGCCAGCAGCTGTGAGTATCTTGGCAAAGGATGCACTGCATTCCAATTAAATGTAGAGGTCATAGGGACATTTCATCAATACTAATACACTGACTTGATATACTTGAAAAATGTGCTTTTAAAGTTTTCTACATTACTATATTTTAGCCTTAAACTTTGCAAAATCTCCAAATAGCCACTGTTACCGTTCATTAGCACATAAAGCCCACCAAAAAAAAATGTTGCCAGAGCATAATCAGTTCCCAACAGAGGGACTCCAGACCAGAGTGCCCACACATTTCTACCTGCGTAAATATAATATCTTTCTATCAGTTTCTCTCTCTATATGTTTTATTATTGTTAAAGAGTACCTTTAGAAAAATACTGCTGACCCCAGTTGTTAATGTTGTGCATAGTTGCGGATGTGTGCTGCTGAACTGAAGGTGTGTTGCAGTAAAAGGTTTAAAAAAAAAATAAGATGAAAGTTTGTCTCGCTGTGTGTTCTGGAGGTGCAACAGATAAATGACGGATCTAAAACATTTTTTCAGTAGCACGTGATCTACCTGCACTGCCTCCGTGATCCCCTGCTATGGACCAATGCGTAGGCGAGGAAGTTAGTTGCAAGGGAAGTGATTTTGCTTTGGAAAAGGTCGCTTGTCCACTTGCTTCCTTTGGATGAACTCTGTACAGCGATGGACAGAAGAATAGCAATGAGGTAGTCAAACACTATTACTATATTAGAATGACTGGAGGAGCTGGGGGTGAGATATCTACGTAATTATGGAATTATTTCCACCAGCAAAGAAGCACATTTTGCTAATTATATTATAATAACTTGAGAAGGTAGGAGTCTAGATTTCTTGGAGTCAGCAGCTAGCATTTTATGCTACCTCCACATTGACTTCACTATTTAGACCTACTGCCTACATCCATCTTTCATATACAGCCAGGATTGCTGTTCTCCCTGAAGTAGTATCAGGGACGTGGACGTGTTTGTATGAGGAGGACTGCTGTTTCTTTACAAAAAAAAATTACACCAAAGAGCCGCTGATGAGCCTGTCAGCTGTGGGGCAAGGGGTTTAGCTCGGCTATATGAGCTTCCATTGTGGGTTTTTTTTTGTGCTGCTGCTTTAGTTAAAATGGCCAAAGGGAGCAACAATGATGTGTCCTGACAGGTATTCAGAGCCACTTCAAACCTTCTTCTATTACAGACAGTAGCATTGGCTTTCGGGGACTGAACACAACTCATTCCGGCTGAGATAGAGTGTCAACGTTTCAGGCATATTCAAGACGAGAAATGTGTATGCAGCTCACAGCCACGTGTTTCTCTGTCATGGTCAGGGCAAATGACAGCCAGACGGGACTCTCTGTCACATCAGCTCGCAGCAGAGGTGCGGGATTGTCTGGGGCCAAGAAACACGCACTCGAAAACATGGCAAGAGAGTGTCATATCATCAAAACATCACAAAACACTCCTGCCTGCGAGTGAATGCGATGTTTTTAAAGCAGAGGAGGCCAGGTTCAGACAAGTCGGAAGAGTCCAAACTTTAGCAACAGTAACTATCCTGGAAATAGGAATAGATGCTTTTTTGCTTTATTGTAAGCGGCACGTTAGCATGCCTGGCTAAATTGCTTTCTATCTTTAGTTTTAAAGGTAAGGGCCAAGTTGTTTGATCTTATTTTGTGAAGTTACTAGACACAAGTCCACACTTTGACAATTCCAGCTTGTGTGAAAAAAAAAGCATGGAAACATTTTGAAAAGCTAATGGATTTATAGAATCAGCTCAAATTAGCTCATTGTAGCTGATGCTAACGAAGTGGATTTACAAGGTGATAAAAGGCAACAAAATGCGACAGTTTTGAATTTTAAATGTTTTATGTGACATTGTTTAGTTTTGTAAAATTCTTCTTTGGTGTTTCTTGTCTTATTTACTTCCCCTGGATTGGTTTCTCCTTGCGTGCTCCGCCCTCATTAGTTTCCCACTTTGCCCGCGTGTGTATATATAGCCCTGCCTTTGCCTCCTTGTTCTCTATCATGTCATCCACGATGTTACCTCTGTTCTGCTACTTCTGAGTTGTTATGACGTTCCTCGTAGCTTCCCGTGTTCCCAAGTTCTCATTTTGGTTTTATGTGCGTTTGGATTACCCTGCTATCTCTGCGGCGCCTTTTATTCCCTGTATTTTGATTTTTCGTTGAAGCAATTTTGACTACCTACTCTTTCTTCCATTCATGTCCTGCATTTGGGTGGCAAAACCTAAACCATCGTTACGTCTGTGTGGCCATTTCTCGACCGCCCTGCACACAGCGTCCCGCCGGTTTGATATGATTTGACTTTGTGGGTTGATGTGGGTGCCCTCCAACTTTCTGATGAGCAGACAGCCTTCTGCTCGCTGGACGAAAGATTTCAGGCACAGATGTAGTGGGAGATGCGGACAGGGGCAGGTCAAATGACAAATTAATGGATTCTACTCATCAAGGTGAATTGGTTTAGGCTTGACTTTTGACTGATGGGTGATGTTGTGATTCTCTTGAGTGGCATTAAAGGGGAACTACTGTTTGTTACAACCTGGACCTAATTTCTCAGCGGGGAATAGCACTAGCATATCATAACAAAATACTGGTGAAATGAACGCATTTCGCAGCAGATAATGCGTTATTTAGAGGCTGCGTTTCGGTGCCCCATTCACTCCCACTATATGGATATGCACTGATCTAAATATCTGACCAATGACTCAAAATAACACCAAAGTTATATGGGTGAGGAAATGATCATATTTTATGCCAGAAATGAGGTCCAGGTTGTAAAAAAGTAAAAAAGTAGCTCTCCTTTAAAAAGTTCTCCTAAGGTGCCAGACGGGCTAGAACCCCCTCCGATAAATGTATGAAACCATGAAACATGACTCAGCAGCCAGTTCTGTTTGTACTAAACCTTGGAGAAGGGGCAGTCTCAATTTTCAGTTGTGAACTTAATATACAGATTGCTCAGCAGTGTTTTCTTTGGAATTCTTCTGAAGCTTAACACATGTAGAAAACTACAATTAATTCTCTTGAATTTTTTACGCAGTACGTCAAATTAATGATTCCATAAATATGCATATGCGGTAGCTCCTTAATATCTGTTTTAACAGCTTCTTCTTCATTCCCGTGGTGCTCCATGAGATTGTACTGAACATCTGTTCCGAGAATAACAAGGAAATACCAGGGGTGCACTATGTTGCTAAATAGTAATCAAATCAACATAATAAGTGTCTGATGTGATTACTAGCATGTCAGGGACATTTAAAAAAATAAAAATAAAATAAATAATCACAGTCTAGGATGACATGGTTAACCTTTATGGTATGCAAACACACTATTTAGGCCTTTTAATTACCTGAGAGCAATTAGGGAAATCTAGAAATCGTGGCCTCGTGCATGTCAACCTTGCTACTAGGGTTTTGTTTCAAAAAGCAGTTTTGAAATTTACAGAGTCCAGATGAGTAAAGACAAAAAAACAAGCTGAGTTATTTTTCTCCATTCAAGAAAGCCAAATAGAACACTTTCCTCCCTTTAAAGCACTTAAGCAACATGAATAATTACAAGCTTTATTGGGAACGTCTGACACTGTGGTCACGGGATCGGCTGTGCCTGTCACAAGCTGCACATTAAGTCATCATGAATACAGAGCTGTCCAAACGGGACTCAATAATACAAATCGCTCTCTCTGAATTTGTCATTCCGTCCCAGAAATGTCTGAAGCAGCCGTAAAGAGATCATTGTTTCCTCTCCTTTGTTACCGGGCTAGACAAAAATAGTGTAAATATGCGTAGAAAATGTGTAAAAGAGTTATACTTGCTCGCCCAAAGCTACATAATCATGATGGTACCTCGTAATTTTTGGTGGGGGGGAAATTTATGCATATACGCCTTATCTGAATTCCCCCTGACAGGCCTGAGGCTGGACACTTCAGGGGTTTTGTTTGAGATGTCAACATCCTTAGCTGAGAGAAATAATGAACATCCAGAAGGAGAATAAAGCATCTTTTAATAGCCCGCTGTCTCGCTGAGGTAAAAGTCAATGTGGAGACCATTTATAATGAGGCAATCATCAGGTGGAGCTTGCGATAATATTGTTTCTCATAATATACCCTGAAATTCTCCTGGCACGCAAGCCTTCCCTAAGACAGGCAGCAGAACTCTTCCTGAGCTTGTTACAACTGGAAAAACCAACAACGCATTACATGCCTCTGCAGTGTGTGAACATGAATCATGCAAATTGCCAAGGTTTCGAACACAACATTCAGCTGGGCTTGTAAAGATTAGTTGTGCCTTGAAAATGCACATTTGAAATGTGATCATGTGAACAAGCCAGCGGAGGATTAATTGAGGAGAAAATTCTTCCTGACAGGCTTTTAACTGCTATGCACTGATATATAAAAGTGTCCACTAAAAACATTAATAACTCCATACCCTTTTTCAGTTCATCTGAGATTATCCCCGTTGAAACCGCTCTTAGTTTTATCATTTCTTTAAGATCCAAGTGGCGGTGGAGGGCAACTGTTGATACTTCCAGCTGAAACCAGGAAGCATTAATCCTTGTATGAAAGATGATGGCGGAGTGTAATATTAATTACTCCAACATCTGCTGCAGAGAAACAGCCAACAGAAACTGACAAAAATGAATGCAGTCCTTGTTAAATGGAGCAAAAACAACATTATATTCTGCATAATGACTGCGTGAGAACATGATGTGTCTTATGCGTCGCATAAAATATTTTCTGTTGCTCTTGTTTTTTTTTTGTTTTTTTTTTGTTTTTTTTTAAATAAAAGGCTTTTTATGACTGTTTGTGGACCATCGTGCCTGCGTGTGAGCGCTAAATACTGTATTTGAATCTAAAACCACGGGGATTAAAAGGCTGCTCTTCTGTGAGGGCTTTTCACTAGATTTTGGAACCCGGCTACAGAGATTTATTTCTCTTATTCAGCCTCAGAAGCATTAGTTCTGGGCAGTAAGGCCTGGCCTACAATTGGCGCTCCAACAAAACCCAAAGGTTTTGGATGGGTGGGATATCACGGCTGTGCCAGTGCAGTTGTTCTACAGCAAAATTAAAGGACAAAAGAAAAATGAAATTGGAATTTTTGCTGGGATTATGTGGGAGGTGGTCAGGTGGACGGTAGACACCAAGAATACCACCTTGGTTTTTATTTAAGTATTATTTTCTAAAGATGTTTGTGTATGTGCCAGCTATGTTGATGCAAAGCTGAGATCGCATATGTTGCAGCAATTTCATTTAATTTATAATTAATACATTCAATTAAATCAAACCTCCTAAACATATGGTACGGACTGTTCAGGCAGTGTGAATAACACCGTGCTCATTCTCAGAATCTACTTGAAGGCCTCATTGTTGTGTTTTGCCGTTCAGGAAATAAATACAGTATGATTTAAGCACCAGCCTCCTCAGAATCATGGCAATAACGCAAACAACTCCCTTCCTGGCAACAATTTCCTCTGGAAAAAATAAATGGGTGTAACACTTAATTACAGCTAAACGGAATATCAGCTGGATTTTCCTACCCTCCTTTTTTGTACTTTACACTGGAGCCTCATTTAGGCTAAATCTCTGACTGATGGAGATAATCATACCTCGCATCACTTTTCCTTTAACGCACTTCTGGCACTCGAACGAGCTGATCGAGTCACTGGAGAGGGCCTTTGGCGAAGTTGTTTTTTTGAGCGTGCTCTCACCGTCTAAACAGATTCTTATTGAAGAAAATGTGAAGGCGAGTTGCGCTGTGAATGATGTCTGATCCGCCGTTACAAGATTACGAGACACGTCCGCTAACAGGGAGCGACGAAGAGCCCGGTGCTTTTGTAAGCCCTCAAATAAAATACCAGCCTTTTAACAGGCCTCTTTTCTCCAGCTGTTATGAGAATGTATCGCTTGTATGCGCAAGTCATTAGACAATTCATTTATTGTGCAACTTTACACACCGTGTGTCTAGTTTAATTAATGAGTGTGGATTAAAAGTAAAATTAGATTCTTCAAATGGTCTGAGATGTTCCTTCATATAAGGGGAGGGTCTACATTCACTGCAGCGTGACATGGAGAGTTCAAGAGTTGGTCAGCTTGGTGTACACACCCAAGACTGTTATTCGTGGATGATAAATCAGTAAAGAGCTCACAGTGGTTAATGATGTGTGGTAACACAGAACCCTCTGCTCTGAAGGAAATCTGACTGCTGGCAACCGTTCAGTTCAAGCTCCATTATTTTCTGTTTAGAAAGGGGATTACAGCGCTCGTAATTTCGAATGTGACATATATTATTAAAAACTGCATTTCTAAAATATTTTCTGGGACTGTTGTTCACACTTGCCCTCATTGAAATCCATTATTATTATTATTATTTAGCTTGGTATTGCACCTCCAATGGTAAATTCTCTTCCTTACGGCGAGAGAAGCGCCAAAGAGCCGCAATGCAGTTTGCTCTGCCAAATCATCTGATCACAGTGCTTAATTGAATGCTGATGTGAAATGCAGACTGCCGGAGATAGGAGAGCAGGTTTCACGAGTAATTAAAACATGCTACTCAGCCCATATGGATAATTTGCTTTAAATCATTTTATCCCGTTGGAAGTGTACCCGCTTTAGGAGTTGGTTGCTGTTAAGAGATTTTCGTGTCAGTGGTGCGTTTGCTGCGCAGAATATTAATATGCAGTCAACATATCTAATAATGCAATAGAGGTAGTAGTCTGTTTCATAATTAAACAGTTTTTACCAGATAAATAAAATCTATGCCGTAACCTCTGTCTGCTGGAAGTATTGGAATCGCTGCCTGGTCGCCGAGGCTCAGAAATACGCTGTTAATTTACATTTTAACACAGTAAACATTGACAAATATGCTAATACGACAACTGCAACTTTGCTGTAAGTTCAGCACACCATAGCGTCTTCACATTGCTTTGCAAATATGCATTTATCAGCTAATACCTATGTGCATAGGGACTACGTGGTGCACAGCATGCTTCTCAATGCATTATCCACTCAGCAAATTTTCTTTGGCAGGGATGTGGTCCAAATGAACAGCCAAGCTGTGGCAACATTTGGCAATGCACGACAAACCCGAACGTGGCTCATGTCTGTTTGGGCAAATCTGACCTGTAACACTGCCATGCCGTGAGCAAAAGTAAAATGTACAGTGGAAACCATTGGGAATCACTGACGTGGCAGTCACTCACTTGGTCTGCATCGGGGTTTTCTGCAGAATTCAGTTTCATCTTTCAGCCGGTGAGGCTACTGTTCAGACTGCTGTGCACAGAGGCAACCAAAGGCACCACTGAGCAGGTAGAGGTGCTATATGGATTGCCATATACCTGCCAGCCACAACCGCAAGCTGTGCAGCTACGGCAAGCTACGGGATTTCATAAGCATTAAACATATGTTACCAGAAAACAAATGGGTTCCATAGTGCTATATCAACACCACTCTGTATGGCCCTCAGCTGTTTGTTTTTACATGGGTGGTTTACTTTAACGCATCCGGTGCCGCTGCTGATAAATACATGGTTAAGCCTACAGAGTGACTGCGTAAATGCATGCCATTTGTGTCTGCCCAAGTGTTCCCCTATCGTGCTATTTCAGACAGGTCTTTGTCTGGATTCTGCAGTTTAGTTTCGCATCTCTGACTTGCTGTCAGAGAACATGTGACCCCATGATGTTCAAAGTTTGCTGGCATGAGAAAATGCGACCGCTTTGCCTAAGGAGCTAATCACCAGCTCTATTTGGAAATGCACCGCTCCTCCCCTCCTCCTCCCTGTCTACCAAATAGTCTGTGCTGGATTGCTTTCATATTCAGAAATCATTGTTAATGTGCATGGTGAATCAGAGGAAGGCATATTTGTCATTTCTATACACTGTTCTCCATTTTAAAATGAACATCAGTGGATATTTAAGGGATTACACAGTGCAGGGCCACCATAACAGCAGTTTTCTCTTTGCACTTGGTTTGCAGCATCTCTCATAACAGAACAACATTCACATTCTTTATGATTGATAAAGCAACTGATCATCTGCGTACTGGTAGAAAAGACCAGGACACGTGAGGACAACAATAGCTAAAAAAAATAAATAAATAAAAAAGCCTTTGGAGATTAAGGTTTAATATTTGGTTTTATTCTATCTATAAACATTTGACACATTTCTCTTTAAGCTCTCCCTTTGGCAGCTTGGATTACACGAGCTAATCTGTATATCGCTAAAATATTATCCTGCATTTGTGATGTGTGTTTACGGCAGATTCACTCGCTGTGTCAAACTACCTCTGCTGGGGAGATTAAGGATGTGTACAGGGGTTTACTGGAAGTGCTCAAACAAGCTGCTCAAAGGGCTGAGGGCTATACCGAGATCCATTCAAGGATTACACCCTCATATCTCCTCCCATCTTGAGTATTGAAAACCAGAACGATGTTCAATGACTTGCAACAGCCATTTCACAGCTGAGGTGTTGTCTGCCCATTTCCTCAACTATAAAGTATGCCTTTCTGTCGCTTTTTGGGGCTGGAACCGGCGGAAACAATACCGAGCTGCAGGTTAGAGGCCTCGCAAAGAGGGGCTTCGGCGCGTCTTCGGCTTGTGTTCAGCTAATATTATGGTTGCAAGTCTTTGAGCCTGTGAGAGTGGGACGGGAGTTCCCATGCTTTGATCTTGGAAATGATTAAATATACATGACAGAAACCAGAAAGCTCAGACGCCATGCTATAAAGCCATTCCTCTATAAAGAGAGACATTTAGTGGAGTGGTTGTTTAGCAGCTATTTTCATGTTTTCCTTCTGACAGCACAGTGAACCCACTCACGCTGCAGAGTTAGGTCCTGTTCGTAGTGGACTCGCTCTAATCTTGTCTCTAATCCCTTTAGTCTTTGCAGGTGTGAGACTCCGGGAGGAGAAGCAGCCCTCTGAGATTAAGGTGTTAGATCAAATCTAACAGTGATTAAATAACCAACCATTATATGACTGTAGCAAATTAATTTCCCCAGTGTCATGTCAGCCTGGGTAACACAGTCTATCTATGGAGCCGACTGTGCACTGCTCGTATTAGGTGTAGTCATACCATGCAGACTTGGAATAAAACAGCTAGCCAAACGGCTGGCCCCTGTACAAAAGTCACATTAAAACAAAACCCCCACAAAGCCAAGAGCAAGAATTCAGGGCTGCCAAATTGTGCATTTGCATCCCCCGAAAATAACAGAAAGCTCTTTTTCCTGACGTAAAAACACAACATTCATGCCCTTGTACAAGTCAACACGGTAATTTTAACATTCTTAAAGAACCATTTCTGTGCTTGCTCCTGTCTGCAGTTGTAAATATAACTGTCACTCAAATGAAGGCGCCCTTGAGGCACTTCGAACTGGTCATAGCTGGTATTTACATGGACGGCAAGTGGAATATCCATCATGAAAATATAGGGGGAATGGGGAAAAAATAAAAAAAATAGCTCGGCCCTTGTGCATACATGATATAGGGAGATAAATATCTTATAAACGATGGCAGCTCACATGGCAGGTGAACTGTTTTAGCCTTTCTAGCCTCCCCCCCTCCCAACAGACTGCCTGAATTGAGCAATCTCTGCCAGCTAGAGCACAATTTGGATTAGCAAAAGCCCCACTGATAGGTCAGCTTAGCCCGTAATGGAGCAGCTTAGGCCTTGTCTGCATGATTATAACATTCTTAGCAGCCTATTTCCTTGCATCCAGATGTTACTGCATGAGCATTCCTGCATCCCTTTAAGCCCAGCACAAATTTAGATCACATCATGAAATGAAGCACAGCTTAAAGCCATATTTGCTTGTGTGTTATATTTTGACCAAAAAAAAATCTAAATGATGTTTTAAGCCGTAAAGGCTTTCGAGCAATAATTCTCATCTATTTGCCACAATCAGTTCCTTGTAAAACGTATTATCTTCGACACAATTTTGTTGTTTCATTCGTTTGCAGAATCAAAGCGTCACAATTTAAACTTTAACAAAATTGAACTACTTGCGCAGACAGTTTAGCGGTGACACTTCATTTGGAACTGCTGGCATATGAAGAATGCTCTATAGTTAATTGATATTTAGCAGCGCGGTTATTTTGCTCTCTCTTTGTATTTAAACAGCCATAAATTCTACCTCCAAAAGTGTATTCCTCCAGCCTTTCAGCAGTAATTTATTTTCAGCAGCTCAGTTCAGGGCTGCTCTTTTAGAGCTCCCTCTAGACCGCTCCAGCTGTTCTCTTGAAACACACTGATGACAAAGTGAATATCCTCATGTTTACATGCCAGTAAGCTGTGTGTGAAAGGCTTAATGTACTCACCCACACCCGGGCCTCAAGTGTGTATTGTTAATAATAATATAAAGTGATTCTCCTTTCAGCCCGATGTGTGCTTTATCAGCACAATCAATAAACCAGTACAAGAGGCCAGGACAAGGTTAGAGGTTTAAAGGTTCATAAATGATGTTGTCAGTGATGGAAATTAGTTGAAAAGGAGATTAGTTTTAAAAAAAAATCAATAGTTTATTCTTGCAAATGACAGTCTAAATGTTTAGACAAACTGCTGTGTGGTTTAGTCGCGTTTAAAGCGCTGAAGTTTCCCAGCCTCTTCTGATTTCACCGTGCCAACTCCTCCACTGCTCCTCAACTTGTCTCTCTTGCGCAAACAAACTTTCTGTTCACAGCTTCCTGAAAAGTACTTTTGCTGCTTGTTCCACTCACAAGTTGCCAACATTAAAGTGGAAGCGCATGAGCGACATCCTTTTTCACTAGACCGCCGCAGGGCGGCCCGCGGCTTTATGAATGCGGAGCATCTAGACGGCAATGAGATAAATGTTGCGAATGCACAGTGTTGTTGCTTATGGGCTCGGAAAACTGGCATTGTCTTGCACAACTTTGCCCGAGTAGTCTGTGAAACTGAAATAGTAATTAATTTCTGTTCTCAAGAAGTCATCTGGATATGTAGCATAACCAGGTAGCCAGGCTGAACTTCCTCCAGCCCAGCCACAAAAACACATGGTATGTTTATTTGATCTAGTATTTTGACCACCCAGATTGGTTATTCTAATTTGATCTATCATGAAAAACCGGTGCAGTCAAAACAGAAATCACTCAGCTACAAAAGATAGAGGGTTTACTAGAGGGTAAAATTGAGAAGTGACGAGCACCACAGTACCGACAATAAGCATCAGGCTCTTTGCGCAAGCAGGGCACATTCAGTGTGTCCGTGCACACACACACACACACTAATAAGGAGTAAATGCACTTTGGTTTTGTTTCAAATCACCGTTAAAAGGTAATTCAGGAATAAAATGCCTGGCCGACTCTGTGTGACACCACCCGATTTTGCAACACCGGGGGCAATGCTGGTCTGGCGCCACACCGCTGGGAGCTGATTATGCTCCAGCAAAGGTCCGCTAGGCAGATTAAATGGGGCGCAGGCTGTAAATCAAAATAGACAGAATATTAACATCACCGTAGTCGTCCATGTCGTCGGTGGAGCTGAATTAGTTTACAGCTAGATTAGCTGGAGCCCTATCCAGTTGCATGCAGAGGTATTTCTTTTTCCTCTGTGTCGGTTGAAACATGGCCCAGAATGAAACCAAAATGGCGTCCTACCAGACTCATATTCAGAAAATTGGATCTGGCAACTCCAGACTCACAAATTAGCATTTTTCTAAGGCGGACTTGCTTTTTTGTAAAACTTATTACCATGAAGTCCCATAAATATATAGTATAACTTATTATTATAGCGGCTGGATGTGATATTTTCATAGTGTTAGGGATTTATTTTTTATGATTTCTTGGCTGTGTGATCATTAGCACATAGCAGCCATAGATGCTCAGCTTTATTAATCTTGTAGTTTTTACAAGGAGTTCATATTTTCCCTCTTAGCACTTAGAAACAGTTTTGCTTGAATCATAAACGCTAGAAAGATTAATGTCGTCTCGGCTGCGTCTCATTTCAAGCCTGTTCCTCCGAGTTAACAAAACAAGACACGGATAAAAGCGCCGATTGATTAGTTAATAGAGATCTGACCTGCTGTTCGGAGACGCTCCTGTGGAATCGGAAAAATAAACTCTGACAACCAGCTTCCTTCCCGCGTCCGTTTCCCCAGCATTTCCGCCGCTCCCCTGTTCCACAGAGGAGCCATTTTCATTCATTTTCTCTCCTGTGTTGCCACAGCCAATATTAATATTTTACAGTGAGTAGTAAGATGGGCCAACCTGCCCACATGACCTGCCAGAGCAGCTGAAAGGAATTAAACTTGTGTCGCTGTGTTTGAACAGTGACAAAGACGCAGGAAAATACACACTGTTGTACTGCGTAAACCGAGAGGGAGAGGGGAAGTTCCTGATACAAGTGCATATATAAACATTTTTCTTTTTTTCTGTCTTTTGGGAGCTTTTCACATGCAAAACCAAAGTATAAAATATTCTCACATAGAAGTAGATTTCCAGTATGCACAGCAAATGGAATACCTACAGCTTAGATAACATTAAAAGGATTAACACAGCTGCAATGCAAAGTGAGCACGAGATTAGTCGTCACACGGCACTGACAGTATCAACACGCCATCCGCTAACTTATCGTATCGTGAGTCACACCATATTTAAAATGACATACAATGTTTACAAAAGGCTATCAGCACAGTATCATAAATACGATGGTGTTTATCGCCTGAAGGCGTCTAAAAATCACACACCGCAGCAGGCTGCCACACTCGCCAGACAGAATAGACTCACACCCTCGTCCTCAGGAGAGAAAATCATTTCCGTTTGTCACATTTAGTTGCTGACCGGTCGCGGCTAAACCGCTGACCAAACACTTCACGTACATTTTGCTTTGTGAAATTTATTTTAAAGCCTTTCCCCGAGTTGCACCGCGACTTAAACGGCGGGATCAATACGCGTTCCGGCAATCTTCCAATGCCGGTGTGCTGCCGCTCGCGGGGCCATTATACGGAGGGGTCAGAAACGAGTCACAAGCGGTGGAAGCACTTCCACTGATGGAGACGCCACCGCAGCGGAAATACAGATGAATTACGATTTAACGACATTTTTATTCAGTTATTAGTCCACTACTGTTCTACATTAAATCACCTCAATGATTCAATTTGGAATGGAAGAAATTAAACAGAAAAGAGCAGGAAGGAACACTGTAGATGAAAGCCCATCGTGTTAATGATCTTAATGGATGCATAACAAAGAGGGAACACACACACACATCATGACTAAATCTTCAGAGGATTTTTTTTTCTTTTTCATTTTTTTCTAGTCAGACCAACGCTTCACATAAGCTTGTGCAGATAATCAAGACATGACCTCATCTTTACTGGGCTCTGGGATAAAGGGAGTTACATGTAAGGGCCAGTTCTTGTTACTGTCGGGGTTGGATGTTTAACCACAGAGGAACTGACTAAAGACTGGGCAGACGGAGACTCTGTGTCAACTCGTAATTTATTCAGTATTAGATTCCAATCTAAATTGTGGGCGTTGTAAAATATTTTAAGTGTTTTAATTAAAACCAATTCCCAAGAATTGGAAGAGTTTTCCGTGCCACTAGAGGTCTTAGTGTAACGTGGACCACATGCCAGAGCGTCCTTGAGCAAGACACCGAGTTGACCCCAGCGCTTGACGTGCGAATGTGTGTGCGCGCCTGTGTGAACGCGTGGGTACACGCGTCTTTGGGACTGCGAAAGGTAGAAAAGCGCCACACGAATGAAAGACCGTTCGCCAAAAACGTGGACGAATCAGACTTTGTTTGTCTCCCCGTGCTCTGTTGCAGCCTCTTGCTTTCGTTAATCGCCTTCAAGTAGGAAAAACATTTTTGCGCGGAAGAAAGGAAAGAAAGTAGATAATTTTGCTTTTGCAGGCGTCCCTCTTTGTGGTATTGTTTGTCTGGCTTTGAGCAACCAGGAAAAGATGCTAAAGTGTACAGAATAGTGCTTTTAGCTTTTGAACCAAAGCGCCGAGGCAAACATGAGCAGACAGAGAGAGACGACTGGACTTGAACTAATTGCTGTCATTAAATAAAATCTCAATAAGTGCTCTGCATTATCTGGAAATGACTCATAGTTCACTTGATACAGTTTTATATAGTATATTATTCAGTGTATTTGATGCATTGTAAGATTTTGTGAATTTTAACATAACGTATACATTTCATTTAAGGGAATTGGTTCAGTGGTTAACTCAAACGCTTGGTGGAAAGCGTAAATGCCTAAAAGGTTGATAAAACAATTACAATCAGCAGAGACTCACCGTGACATTTCCCATTAGTTTCATGGCAAACGTCGCCTTTTTTTTTTTAACATGAAATAAAAATGTCAGAAGCAACAGATACGCTTGTGCCTGTAACCTCTCATCAATATTTGCCTTCATATTTGTGAGTTACCTTCAACTTAAAGGCACCTTTTGCACAGAAAACAGAAAGACTCTGCAGCCTTCTCCTTCGCTGTGTCGCGCTGACCCTCAGCTTTTAGAATAAATTGGGAAAATGGAGTAAAAAAAATAAAATAAAAAATACTGTGATAGGTTCATGGACATGTTCTGTGTTTGACTGATAGTGCTGCCAAGTCTTAGATACAAAATCTGTTTTTTTAAGCTTTCACAGTATACCAACATACCTACAGGCAAAATATGGTCGGACTGCTTCATACATTTGAAAAGGACCTACATATCGTTCTCCAGATGAAACTGAAATCATTTCTGCTCTCCTGTCACCGGAAATAATATCAGACGCAGATGTGGTTTCGTTTGGTGACTTTAATGATGCATTTGCTCCTTTTAATGGCTTCAGCCATATGGCATGTAGCATAGCTCTCACGAAAAGCAGCAGTTTACATCGCCCGTACCCACTTGTTTATTCACACAATAATTGATGCCCCTCAGTCTTGTCGTCTTGTTGCATCACTACAGCCCTCTGTGCACAGTGCAACTGGAAAATTACTGAGTGCTACAAATGCTATAATTTAGAAAGTTGCATCTGGAATAGCTACACATAACTTAATCTTAGACCTCAGTTACTTGATGAACCCACTGCATGTACATATGGTTGATAAAATCTCATGAATATGCTGCATAACAAACAGAACAAAGTGAATGTATACAGTTTTAAAAAGTTGCCTCATGTGCTGCAGCCAAACAGGTTCTTTGGAGTTTTGTCTGCGTTCATCTTAAAATGATTGGATCCTGAAGTGTCGGACATTTTTCTCCGGCAAGGAAATCTATCATGTTCAAACTGTCATATTAATTGGTTCTGCTTAACTGAGCCGGATCTGCAACGTTTCCAGGATGTAAATTTTAGCCTTTGACTCTGATGTATTCAGGTGTGACTTTCCATTAGAGTTGGGCCGTTTTGTGCTTCTCTCGGAGCTAATACGCATCTGGATGCGGTTTTGAATAATGCTGGCAGATGCAGAGATGAGTGAAGAGTTGTTGTTTTGCAAAGAAAAGGTGCAAAGCTTTCAGTTACATTCAGAGCAAACATAATGAAAAGACGAATGTTAAAGAGAACAGCCCATAAAGAGAGCTCCAGGTTTTTCCATTTGCTTTTGTGCAAAGAAGTACAAGTACATTATGAAAACATTTACATTTAATGAACTGTCCTAAAAAACAGTTAGGAACAACTTGAAACTTCTTAAGAAAGTGCAATTACGCGACATCGCTGCCACCTGCTGTTTAGTTTGAAGTCTCAGTGTTGCCTTGACTCTGACTAAAACAGTGCGCCCCTAGTGGACAATTTAGTAACGTGTTCATTTTGTTGAAAAATTGCAATTATTAACTGAAGTGCAATTCATTTGTGCACTTTCATCCCATGGCCCAGATTAGACTTTCTGGCGGGCCGGTTTTGGCCCCCAGGCCATATGTTTGACACCCCTGGTCTATACAGTCATGTCACATTAACCGTCATGTAGCTGTTATTGTGTTCTCAGGTGGTTGTTTTGATTCTGGGTCCAGCCTTGTAAATAAATGACAAAGAAAGTAGAGAGGTCCCATTTTTCTCCGGGTGCTGCTGCAGTGCCGGAACAGCATATCACACAACAGCTTGTTTTTGTAGGCTACACAACATCAGCAACGGAATATTGAGGGCAATTGTGATCAAATTGAATGAGTGTAGCCTGGAGTGCTCTCATCAGCTCATCCAAAGGCAAATAAACAAACTAGTAAAGAACAATAAAAGAAGACAATCGTCTTTTCAGCGGAGTGGCAAACGGCTGTTGTTTCGTTCGAGCGCAGATGAGCCATTATGTAAGGATATTATTTTGGGTTCAGGGTTCATACTGTACATTTACTGTATTTCTAGCTTTATCAAAAATCAGGGGCTTTTTATAGCCTGTAACATTAAAACTAGACACTGAAGTTGGGGGGAAAAAAAAGCAATATCCTTGGAGTCTTTGATTTGAGATAAGCTCGCCTCCATTTTCTCTACGGACTTAAACACTGGTTTAAAAATAGACTAAATTTTGAAGCTCACACGCACTTTTATGAGCTAATGATGCAGGGTGGCATCCAAAGCATTCCAAACATCCTCATAGTTTTCCTAATTTACATGCTTTATTTCATGATGTTTTATGTCCAAAGGGCATCTGAACACAGCTTCAGATCTCAGCACTGCAGACTGGTGATGTGGGGAGTGAGGTACCTGGCTTGCCCACTGTTGGAAGTGGGACGGTCTTTAGGGGATCTCGGGAAGGGAGTGGGGGAAAAAAAGGTTTTGATCAGGACCAGCTGTCACTTCTGTCCTTAACTATTCCGCTGGAGCCCGCAGTCCTGCAGAAGCAGGAAGTATAATGGGCTTGTTTAGAGTGGGGAGGCTATATTGTCTTTTAATTAGTCTCAGGGTTGTACTATTCTTGCCTTTTAGCAGATGTGATTTACTTGTCCCTAAAACTAACTCATATCACGGTTGGATCAACATTAAAACTTAATAATAAGATGATATGGCATGAATCTCATCATGCCATATCAGAAAGCATTGTGAGACGCTAACAGACGACACAAGGATACAGTTAAATGATTCGCAGACATGGCTCTTGAACGTGGACTTAGGTTCAAACTACCTTTTAAGGATTTAACCGAAAAAAGCAAAGCCAGCGCTGACGTACCCAAAGGTGCAGGTCATCGACTTGGCCTTTGAGGTTTGGCGCAAAAGGGAGTCAATCTCCATAGACCCCCCTGTGTTAAAATGCCAAACTTAACAGCAGAAACAACAGTTTTGGACTTGACAGCTGGTGAATTTATGTAAATCACCGATGTGAATCATATCAAGGCATAAAGCGATGCATAACTTACGGTCGGGCTGCTATGAGTGGCAGGTGGGTGCTCTAACAGGTGCTCCAGCGACCTCTTTGACTATTCCACAATGAGCCGAGAGTTGGGCGTTGTCCGGCACTTGTCCCACACTGAGCCTCAAAACAGCTCTTTGGGAATGTTGTTAGTGGGGGCCTTTGGGTCCTATGGGTTGAGGGGAGGGGCCTCTGTGGATCATCCCACAGATACTTCATCAGTTTGGGATCTAGTGAATTTGGAGGCCAGGTAAACACCTTGTGCTGTTCTTCATGTTTTGTTGTTCCTAAACTGTTATTGTGTGTGTGGCTGATGCCATCAAGGAGTGTCATTGCTATAGGGTGGGGGTGCCTGGTCTGGTCTAGGTGGGTGCTACATGTCTAAGTAACATCCACATGAATGCCAGGTCCAAACGTTTCCCAGCAGAACATTGGATTGTCACAAGTTATTAATGTCTCCTGTCAGTGGTCATAATGTTATACCTAATTGGTTTATATTCAGTGTGACAAGCACATAAGCATCAGTTAAGATACTCTGGTCAAACAATTTAGTTCCAATGTCTGAGGATTTCCTTAAAGGAAACAGACACTTGTGCAAATATAGTAGAGACAATGCAAAACAAGCTGCAAGCGGCATAGACGGCAAATAAAACGACAAAACCGAAGCAGGACGAGGATAAAAACACTAAACATTAACATCTCCACTGTGCTCCTGCCCTGATGTGATAAAGATTAAAAACTGCTCTGTCTCTGCCACTGTCCAGAAGTTGTAACATGCAGATAAAAGATTAAATAAGTCCAACCGCATCTCCTCCTTTTATGTTTTTAAATAAGTTTTTTACGCCAATTTCCACACCTGTGTAGTTTGAAAGGCCTCCTGGATTTGAAGATAGAAAGAGGAAAGAGAATCCGGATAAATGATTCAGGAGGGACCATGAAAAGCACAGAAATGGATTGAGTGTGTGAAGAAAATGATGTATACTATAACTGGATGAAAGGATATGAAGTAATAAGGGGTGTGAGGGCAAGACGGTCTAATATCTGAATCGGGAGGATATAGCAGAACTCGTAGCAGCTTCATGCCTCTTTACAGAGTCTGCAAGAAAATATTAAAGCCGCAGTCATATTGCTGTCACAGTTTGCTAGATATAAAAAAAAATCCATAGTTCTCTTAATTATCCCGATTGAATCTCCAGCAGATCTTTATATGTTACATAACGTAATCCAGCAGATAGCTTCAAGGCGAGCTCACCGGGATGATACTTAACACTCGGTGGTGCTGAGGTCGGATTCAGGTTGAGAAAAACAAAAACAAACCAAAATCTCTGCCATTACTGGAGCCACATCGGAGCACTCAGAGCGGCGGCTTACTCCGCATTTATTCTCCTCCTAGTAGTTGCACCTTCACCGTCACAAAACAATGCCTCCCACTCCACAACAGGCCCACTACGGGACCCCTTGCTCCGGCCCGTGGGCTCGTTTTTTACGCTTGCCAAACATGTACGCATCCACTCGCCAAGAGCCGAGCAAAGAGTGACTCATCTGACCGCCGTTTGTGTTTTTTTGTTGTATTTTTTTTTTTTTTTTTGCTCCACTTTGCAGTGAGCCCGTGTCTTTGTTCTTTGCGCCGCTGTAATCACAAACACGTCACTCAGGGGTGAAATGATTGGATTATTCATTGCAAACTGACCACCCCGTGTCTCACTTCAATTGTCCTGACTGACTGTTTTTGATAAATAGACGCTGGCTCCCTCCATTGATATTTGCAATCGCGCTCGGATTAATGCGACAATACAATTGCTATCTGCTTTCCTTCCCATTGTTGGGCCCGTTTGCCGTGTTGAGACAATGCTTTAGTCAAAATAAGGTATTAAACCTACAGCAAAATGGACTGCCGCTTCCATTTTTCAATACAAGAATGTCTCCGTGTAGGAAAATCCTGATACTTTTGTGGCGAAGGATTGTTCTCAGAGAAATGAGACATTTTGCTACAATTCTTTCACTTATCACTTTAAGAATAAAGAGAAACCTGCACAAGTCGATGGTGCTATCTCCTAAATGTAGCTTAAAAGGACTCAGGAGCGTATTATGAGTGGGCTCCTTTAAGATAATTGATTGTATTTGACATGACATGGAGGAAGCTTGGCCGATGGATACCCCACCGCAGAGATGTGATCAATCCAAATGAGAGACTCTGGGAGAGATTTTACTCCTCTGCCAGACTTTATTAGAAACAAGTAAGCTCCTCTAGAGGAACTCTATCCCTCAAGAAACAGCTTGGACCTATTAGTATCCGGCAATGTAAATTAGCGTGATCCCTCACCTCATCATGCCTCAAAATAATTCCCCGCGAGCCAGTTTGACAGCGCACAATGAAACATTGAGTTAAAACGCTTGGGCATGTTCCAGAGCACTTTTGCGGTGGGCGTTTAGGCATGAAGAGTTGTGATTATCTCCGTAGATTAGTTTCTGCCTTAACAAACACAAAAATTTGATGTGATTTGGTGCACCGCGCATACGGAATGATGAATCAACCTTCGGAGACGACTGGGCATCCTCCAGATCTGAATTTTCATGTGGAGTGGGTGTGAAATGGATTCCCTTCCCAAGTTAGAGTATGCAAACGTAGATACAACTGAGTTTGAAAAGGTGACTTCCTCCATTTTTATTTATTTCTCTGGCTCTGATACGTTCTTTTTAATCTACACTTACCGGATCTAGTCATGACGCTTCATGTGTTTTCCAGCGAATTATCCGACTCCCATTGCGCACATGCTGATATTACTCATCCTGTCATTCGTTGTTTACCTGCCTCCACCTTCTGACCTCAAAGCAGCAAACGTAATGATCTTGCGCGCTCGTTGCAAGCGTGTCTCTCATGGCAGAGATCATTAAAAGTTACTCCAAGTGTGAATCACCCGTACCGCACCTTCGCACCTGCCTTTGCTATGTAAATAACGCCTTGGACATGTGTTGCAATGCAAGAAACTGAGTGTTATGTGCTATGTTCTCGCTGTGAGGCAGTAAACAGCAGATGGTGAGCACGGCCTCTTTAGCGCTATGGATTTTATTTAGCTACCCACCTGAATGACCTGCGCTAAGCCGAGCAGCTGATGTGCACAGAGAGAGAGAGGAAGAGAGAAAGGAAGAGTTAACTGTTTGCTCTTGTTTACTTCAGTTCCACTAGGCTGCAAGGCCAGAGGAGTCATTTCCCATGCACGGAGAAATTAGCTTGTTTATCAGCGTTTTTGTTTTTTTTATTTCCGTCCCGCCTCGCCGTCCCGCTGACATTTTTCGTGCACATGATCCATGACTGATTCCCCCCGATCCAAAGCGCAGTAACGAAGCGCTCGTGTCGTTTCCACTGCTTTATAATTAAATATGTGATTAGCATTGGGACAATAGCTTGTTACGCTTTCAAAAAAGTAACCTTGAACACGCTACATCTGTGTTGTCAATTGGACATGCTCCAAAGGCTGCCGGGGGAGACGCCGCAGCTAATGTTCATACGCTGCCGGCGGTTTCAAGGTGATTCGCTGTGGTATATTTGAGCTTTTTTACACTGCGTGGTGAAGCTGCACCCTCAGACCACCTACTGTACTTTGGAGTTAAATTGCAGATGGGGCTTAAAAGTCCTTGAAAGGTTACAAAAATCTTTAGCCGTTCATTACTCCACCAGTGGAAAGTGATGGAATATAATGAAAACTAATACTCTTTCTAGTCACTATGCTATCTGTAGATATGTTTAATATCCCATTACAGACCCAGAAGTAACCACAGTTCTATACTGTCAAGAGACAAACATAATCCGGAGGGAAATTACCCATCAGGAAGGCAATACTGTTACTGAGATGCAATTACCAGGTCACTTGTAAGACTTCCCGCCCCAGTATCCATGGGTACACGTGTGTGCGGGTGGTCGATATGTGCATAACAGCTCTTATGTTTAGCACAGTAAATTGGATTCTTTGCTGCAGAACAGTTCATTTAGAATATGTCCGAGATGCAAATGATTGATGCGACTATATCGTTACAACTGTAGGTTTGTGGTGCAGGGCGGCCTAATGGAAAGAGATACAGCAGGGAGCAGGAAGCGGCTATTATCCCAAAATTAGGGAGCAGCAACCGTCTGCGGATGGAATGATTTGGATTTCGGCTGACTGTTTATGCATCGCTTTTAAAGCATGAGTATGAGTGAATTTGGAAGTAAGCAAATGAAGACGTGTTCTTGCTTCCTTTTTTTTTTACGTGATATTACAGAGCTCCTGTGCCTTTGTTTGTATGTGGTTAAATACTCTGCAGCATGTCTCACAGAGGATTTAATGTACCAATTTAGCACTGAATCACATAGCCGACAAACAAAGAAAACAGTACGGATTGGATTGAACATCAGTGTAAACATTTGATAAGGATTTGCTTGAGGCGGTTGCTATGCTTTATTATTGATACCAAAATAAAAACTGCAGGAGCGAGGCTCGCCTCGGCGCACGTGTTACTCGCCTTTTGCGGCGTCCTATCCTACAGCCGGCTCTCGCGGACCAGACTGAGCGTAATCGCTGTGTTAATGGCAAACGGCTTTCCTGTGAGCCCGCAGACAAATTTCTCAAGTTGGAGACGTTTCAACTGTACTACAAATTATCACCTTGAATCTGATAATTAATCACCGCTGCCTTCGGCGAGCAGCCCCCAACCTTACATGTGGCTCGGAGAGGAAGAGAAAAGAGCTGCCTGCACCCATTGCAGAGGAAGTGCGTGAGAGAAGAAAACCGCCTTCCACAGAGAGTGAGCCTAGCATGCATAATAAATGTATGACAAAACAATACCCCAGGCACCCCAGTATTAATGATATGCAGTGAACTCATTATTAAAGTTCCAAAACAGCTCCTGGAGTAACACAGATGGAGTCAATTAAGCAATGAGCATACTTGCTTGCCTGCCGTTTCATCTTCCTTCTTTTATCTCTTGCATATTACTCCATGGATGTAATTAGCTGTATGTTTCTCCTCACAACATAATGTCCAGTGATAATAACAGTTATTTTCTCTTGTAATTTCAAATAATGCTCTGCTTAATAAATGTACCAAATTTGCTTGCACCGCGTCCTTGGGTATTTCATTAGCACCGTGAGAGGTGGTGAGGATAATACTGTGCTAAGCGGCTTTTTTTCTCTCTCTCTCTCTCTGTTGTTTCTGCTCCCAGAGACCTGATGCCTTCGACGCTGGAGGGGCAGATCACCATGGAGAAGACACCCAGCTACTTTGTGACTAACCATGCCCCGAAGCGCATCCACTCCATGGCCAGGGACATCAAGCTTATTATTGTGGTGCGTAATCCTGTCACTAGAGCCATCTCAGACTATACACAGACTTTGTCCAAGAAACCTGAGATCCCTACTTTTGAGGTTCTGGCTTTTAAGAACCGGACGCTGGGTCTTATAGATGCCTCGTGGAGTGCGTTGCGCATAGGAATATATGCTCTTCACCTGGAGAGCTGGATGCAGTATTTCCCGCTCTCCCAAATGCACTTTGTCAGTGGGGAAAGACTCATTGTGGATCCCGCGGGCGAAATGGCCAAAGTGCAGGACTTCTTGGGACTGAAGCGGATCGTCACAGACAAACACTTTTACTTCAATAAAACTAAAGGATTTCCGTGTCTGAAGAAGCCGGAGGACAGCAGCACTCCCAGGTGCCTCGGCAAGTCCAAAGGGAGAACTCACCCTAAAATTGACCCGGACGTGATTCGGCGGCTGCACAAGTTCTACAAACCCTTTAACATGATGTTCTACCAAATGACTGGCCAGAACTTTGAATGGGAGCTGGACGAGGACAGCGAGCCCCGCGGCTCTCAGGACTAGCATGGCACGGCTCAGCTACACCACCAGCCTTCTCACTATCGTTGTCTCGCTTCATCTTCAGAGAGAGTGCTTGAGCACGCCAATCAATCATGGCTGTCTTTGCAGTGTCTGTATCCATTAGCAAGAGTTTACTGACATGCTTTTTCTTGATGATGGCAAATCATTATTGTACATACTAAACATAAAATATATTTATATTTGTGTAAAGGAGATGATTTATTCATTTTGTTTTTAAAGCATAGAACTGATATAAAAAAAAATCATGTTGACTATGGCAATGCATGCGATGAGTTAAGTGTCCTTACCTCATGAGCCCTAAGGGTAAACTCTGCCTGTTTCTTCTCCCTTTACTTTTCCTGCAGTTTGTTGCCCTCACACCCACTCACCAGCGTTCAGAACAAAAAAGATATTCTATTTCAATGGCCAGGGCCGTGAAGTGCTCAGCATTATTTCTCTCAACACAGTCCCGCTGCTTTGGCAGGAGGGAGAAAAGACAACGCGATGGAGATGTAGTGCTCCTTTGACGTGCGCTCATCTTTTCATTTGTCCATATTCCGAGTGGAGACAATCCTTTTAAGTTTACCAAAGTGTTCATTTACTCTGTGTCACTGCTCCGGTTCCTCTGCACCCATTAATTGCACACATATTCAATAAGGGAGCTGATGTACAGTGGCCATCACTCAATAATTGGATTGTTTCACTGCACTGTTGAAAATTAGCATACTGATGACCAGGCACTGCGATGCGGTGCAGTATCAGTGGTTTTGGTGTAGTTTTGCAAATGAACGCACCTCCCTGTGCATCCAGACAGTCCTGCATCTCAACAAAAATGATTTCCTGCTGGAGAGGGCGCTCCCAAAACACTATAATACTGGATTATAATGTTGGTTATAACCCTCGCGGTCCAATCTGCCTTGTGACCTTCCTCTTGTCACAGTAACACATGTCAACGAGGGTGAAGAAAAACACCGGGGGGCCGAGCAGAAGTTTGTTACCAAACATCTGCTGCCACGCTGTCTTCTGTCGTTAGAGATTAATGGTGTGTTAAATAAACTGCTGCCGCTGGAACAATGTCAATGTCAGAGAGAATTTGCTGTCAAGGAAAAAGCGACATACATGCCCAGGTAAATTACCCAGCCATTACTGTGTGTGCTTAACGTGAATGAGATAATATCTGCGAGGCGAAATGTGATGAATAGCAAACACTTGATCATGTGACCAGCAGTGCGTAATGATTGGATGCTTGTATTGAATATTGCAGCTGTGAAATGCTCATTTACTCATGCAATGAAATAACAACATGTCCCACCATCTTTATTATTTCTCGAGTTTTGCATAGCTCGCCGTGTGTGTCTGTCTGTCTGTCTGTCTGTCTGTTGTCTCTGGACTTTTCATCGGTTGAGACAATCAATACAGCCAATGAGTCAATAAATACAGTCTGCTACACATTACTGGTTGCTACAGCTATGATGCATTGCTCTGTTAATCCTCCCTGTTCCCTCGCCATGGATGGCTGGATTGGTTCGCTCTCCGTAGACCCCTCTGTCACCCTGGGGAGGCCGGCACCAGCAGCTACTTACACAGAGCAATTGATTCAATCAAAGTAAGCACCATACTGCCCTTTGTAGCACCGAGCCTGAACACTTACCTCAGAGTCTCACTATCCCGGAGTCACAACTTCCACTTTGAGGCTTTTCTGTGCAGCCATCCCTTGGTGTTTTCGCGACAATCTCTCTGCACTTTTACCTCCCCCCCTCCTCCACCACTTCCCTTCCCCCTGCTCGTGTGTCATCCTCCGAGTGTGGGAAGCTGTTTCACAAAAGGTGCACGGCTCCGTATAAAGATAACTCATCCGCAAGCAAGACATGCTAATCATACATTTAAGAAAAAGCCTTTGTCATTATTTATTTATTCATATTTTCCCCCCAAGCGTTAGAACACGTATTATCCACCTTCCAAACCAGACAGTCCCTCCTACTTAGTGTTGGGATGCTCAAAGAAATCCACACAAGGCACCCCACAGTGTCATTAGAACAGATGAGGACTCAATTCTCCACCTATGAATATGCACATGTGCTCGTCATTTGCATTTCCAGGATTGCACGCTTGAGGGAATACCTCTCCAACGTGGCATCTCGGCTCCAACCTCTCATTAACTGGAGCTCACACACACACACACACACACCTCTTTCTTTTGTAACTCTTGCTTGTTTTAGGTACAGGCGGAGTACCGTGATGCACCCTGCGAGACTCGCGAAGCATGAAAGACATGCTAAGCTGTCCTTCACGTGTTCCTCCCGCCGGGGGTCACGGCGGCGTGCTACGCGGTTCAAATCAGCGCTCGCGGAGGATCGTCTAAAGCCCGCCGCGGCGATGCGAATTAGCATCACCTGCTCGTCAAAACTGTCGCCACTTGAGTGGCGTTGTTTCAGGAAGGAAGTACAAATTCGTATTTGTCAGTCATTACTGACAATTTGGCGAAGAGCTGGCACAGTAATTTGTAGCGTGAGGAAGCTGCTGGGTGTAAATTCAGCCAAATGATTTGCAATAATGTGTTTATTTTCGGTGGAAGGTCTCAAATCTGCGCGGCGCTAAATTACTGTTTTCACTTTGCTGTTTTATGCACTACAATAACATAGTGTCTAATTAAAGAGTACAGCAACAAGAAAAAGCTTAACCAAACCAGAGTAAATAGTTTGGTTGTGGAAACATGAACACTTGTTAAAAAAAAAAGAAAAGAAAGAAAGAAAACGCAAGTCTCCATTACTGGCAACTAATTGGTTTTTCACTTCATTTGCGAGAATGATTAGCAGCTGTGGAAGAAGGCATCAACTTTTACTAGTTTCCACTACTCCAGTCTGAATCAACCTCTAAAGCAGTGATTCAAATTACTCCACACTGATGTCTGCACTGGTAAAAAAAAAAAAAAAAAAAGAGCAGAAAAGAAACAGACTGACACATGTTCCATGCATTAGCTCGGTGTTAACGTATAGGAAAGGCTCTCCAACAGCTGGCAATCACTGCAAAACAAATATCTTCAGAATGAAATAAGATGAAAATTAGATGCAGCTGTACACCCTTCCATCATGCTCATCTTTTTCATCTGTAATGAATTCACTTATCCACACGGCAATTGCATCTGAATGGGAATGTTTCCGAGGTAGCTTATTGCGTTTAGATGCCACCCATGCACCAGACTTTTATTGATCACCAAATTAAGGATTAAGCACATTCCCTCCCCCGCTCCAAAAACCCATCTCTCTTCTTTTTTTTTGTCTTTTATTTTTTTAATGTCATTATCTTCAGGTGTATGAAGGGGAGATGCGGGGCAGAAAATGAGCACAATCCCTCTGCCGGTTGCCAAGGGCAACTCATACCGCAGTAGCTGAACGCGGGGAGACTCACCACTCCAACGTGAACATCTATCCCACTGTTTCTCCACCGCAACATTTCCATCCTAAATTTATTCAAGTGTTGCCCCGCTTTGTGGAGCAGAAGCGATATGCCAACCCGTCGCAGGATCTAGCGGCGAAGTTGCCGTGATTCATTACGAAGTCCGCATAAACATGGCGACAATAATTGCAGCCAGCGCCGTCAATCACGCGGGGTTCCGACGTCCTCAGATCAGCCGCTACTTCGGCAGACGAGAGTCGCCACCAGGAGTAATCATTTCATCTAATGCCGCTTCTTGAATCAGGAACTTCCTCTTCAACCACCTCGGGAGAAGGGAAGCATCCTCTCATAAATCTTGACTGGAAACCCATTCTCTCCACTGCGCTGTTGTGATTTCTATCCCCGCTGCTACATTCTCTGAGTGTGCCTTTTCTCGCACGCCGTCCTGTGTGAAGCTTCTACCAAGACTAAGATTTGAATCATGTTGTGTTGTTTGCAAATTGCTAGCTATGGCTTCAGGGCCCCAGAATACCTTCTCATACTTCCACACAGCCGGATGTAAATACAGAGGCAAACGTGCTAAAATGTCTTATAATTGAATCTGAAAGGTAGAAAAGGAAGCGATTTCCACTATTCTTACCCTGCTTCTGATGTTTAATATGATTCCACCATCCTGGGTTCTGTTAATTAATGAGACGTTGTGTGTTCAGTCCACGTATTGTCGGATGTGTAAAGGTCCGCTTGAGCGAAGACGGCTTCAAAAGCCAAATAATGCCACTCAGTATCAGCGCTCACAGTCATCATCTAATCACCAATTAAACAGTAATCACTGGAAGATAAACATGTTGATAATGCAGACTAATAAATTAGGCATACATAATTAATGTATGTTTAATAAAATTGGCAGAAAATCGCATTGGCTTCCCAAACTGTGCTAGGATAATGTGCAGTAATCCAGTTGCAACTGAATGATATTAGTCCGGTATAGTTCCCCCCCTACCCCTCCTCTTTTATTAAATCTCACAATAACAACAACAACAACTCTCTCACTCAATCTCTCAAACACTTTTTTTTGTTTGGTTTTGATCAGTGCTGACTTGTGTAATGCCGACATGATCCAGAGCAAAAAAACACTTTCTAATTAGGGAATAATCAGACACTGCCAGGTGACTGTAGTAACTTCTCAGGTAACTTTGTCCAAGAAATCTTACGTTAGCTGTATACATAAGCTGATCCGGCATAATATTATGACCACTGACATGAGAAGTAAATAACATTGACCATCTTGTGACAATTCAACATTCAGCTGGGAAACGTTTGGATCTGGAATTCATGTAGATGTTACGTAGACATTACTTAGACCATAGCAATGACACTCCTTGATGGCAGCAGCCATCCCCAGCAGGATGCAGCCTGACACAGGACACAAACACAAAAACAGTTTAGGAACAACTAAAAAAAAACATGAAGAACAACGCGTTGACCTGGCCTCCAAAGAAAATGTTGCTCTTTCCACTGGCCTACATTAATCCAACACCCTAGTAGTAATTAGTCTATTGTGTATTTTCTCCATGCCTTGACCAACCGCATAAAAAAAAAAGAGAAAAAGAATAACCTGACAATACACTATTCCTCCAAACATTGCTATTGCCCTCTAGATATTCGATTCAGGTCCTTCGGGGGTCATTGTCCTGCAGGCGTTTGATCCTCCCTGACAGTTAACAAGCCACACTTGTTGCCGTTTCTCCTCTGCACCAAGCGTGGCACGTTAACTATCAAGGAGGATCAGAGGGAAAGATCAAAAACCTGGAGGACACCAGCCCTCCAGGAGTAGAACTGAGTGTCTAGGCTCCAGGCCAAAACAAGGGATTGTCTTGAAGCTCAGCACTTCAGCAACAAGAAAGCTCTTCTAAGGTGGTTTTGGAACTGCTGAATATTATACACAGAAAAATAAAAGCACCTGCTGTAGGTGTTCTGTTCCCTTAATGATTTCTAAGAAATTATCACCACTTATTGCTTAAATATGACATTTAAACAGGGGTAAAACGGTTGTGTATTTTCTGCATGATATAGAAAAGTTAGAGTAAAATCATTAAGAAAGCTGCATTTTTTAATCACCTATCCATTTCTGTATTGATTTTCATTCTGCTAATGATGAGGCCTCCGCAGCGGCATGGGTAGGCCTGAGGCAACAAACATCCTAGTCAAGTTCAGTTGGATTCTCATGCAGAAAACCAAGCCTTGGTGCCAAGGAATATAGAGACTTCAGTGTTGGCTGAAGGACAGTGATGTATTTATGAGGTCTTGAGGAAAATCCAAGCCAGAGGACAAACACCGGCTACATGAAATAGTACATTCTGAAGCTACTTGTGTTGAGAGAGAGAATAAAGAAGCCAAAACACCACAATAAAACAGTGCTATATGTGTTTGTAAGCTCGGAGGAGAGTGGTGATCCGGGTATGAATGCTGATCCCTTCCCAAACTGATCAAACCTGCTTGTGTGGGTGTCGAAATCACTGACGGTAAAAACAGCCGTAGCCCAAAGAGGAAACTGTAATATTTCCCAGAGGAAATTAGCATCTCAGCTGACAGTTGTCGAATACTGACAAAAAAAAAAAAAAATCATTCAGAGTAAAGGGAAAACAAAACAAATCCTCAAATAAAGCAGGTGTCGTATTGGTCCAGGGCTTCACGCGAAGATTAGAGTTATTTGCCACAACACAATGGGAGTAATGATTCTCCACTTTATTGACCTTTACGTTCAGACACATTATAAAAGAGCCTTTTATATTTATACAAAGGCTTTTATTAATGCAAATGTTGGTTAGACACTCATCTGGAGCAGACACACAGTACCATTAGAAACTGAGATAAAGATGTAAAACAAGCAGTAAGAACAGTAGAAGAACAAAGTGTGTATCTTAGTCTTCTTGAAAGAAAAAAAAGAGTCTCATTAGACTACTGCAGTCTTTCAAGGGCACTGAACATCCTCTGAAATACTACACTTTTCCAAATAGATCGTTTCCAGTAATTGAAACCATGATAAATAAACCGTGTGTCACCTTCTGACACATTACCTCTGATGAAAAGATGTTTATTGCAGCGTGTTCACACACTTTTCCCCTCCGCTCACATCGTCGCTGCTTGTCAGCTGCTGCTCAGTGCTCGAGATGTGTGTATTTACATATATGCATATGTTAAACAAGGACACGCTGAAAAGGGGCTGAATGAATCATCACCTTATGATTACAGTTTTAATTTCTGCAAGTGGAAATCCACCATGTTATTATACTATAACATGGTATCAGGTCCCCAAATACTGGTCCACAGTGTGGGCGACCAAACATTTGAAGCCAGGTTGTGAGGAGATGATATGATTTGGCAAATTTCCTTGAATTTGTTTGGTAATAACATGAGGGGGGAAAAAGTCACGACTCTCAGCATAGATACGAGGAGCAGATGACATAACCAGCTCACCGTGTGGCCTTTTCAACTCGCTTACTGAACTTATCAGTGAATTTCAGGGTGAACGACAACTGTCTTCAACGCTCGCAGATAAAGTGTCTGCGTTCAAAGTCAAACTGGATCTGTGGAGACGGGTGCGGGTGGACAGCAGCGTATAATGTCCCCAACTATTTTAGGAGAGACTAAGCCAAAAAAAAAAAAAAAAGTTGATGTGCAGTCACCTGGCTTCAATGTGCACAGAATCTGAAAGCAACTAAACTCCAGGTGACCCAAGAAATGCAAAGAGCAGCCTGACACAGACACACACACACAAAAACGGTTTAGGAAAAACATGAAGAACAGCACCAGGTGTTGACCTGGAAATTCACTAGATCCCAAACTGATCAAGTATCTGTGGGATGATCCACAGAGGCCCCTCCCCTCAACCCACAGGACCCAAAGACCCAGACACCACAGGACACCCTCAGAAGGCCCATGTCCATTCTCTGATGAGTCACAGCTGTTTTAGACAAGGGCACAAGGGAGACCTACACTATATTAGGAAGGTGGTCATAATGTTCTGTCTCACCAGCGTATATACAGCATACGCACCGACTGCTACTGATATGAAAATAAAATCTAAATATACTAGGCTTCAGTCCTGTGGCAGATTCAATTTGACTGCTTAACTTTGAAGTGCTGTTCAAATGAAGAATTGATACATGAATCAACCCATCTCTGGAGCCCACTCTCAGCAGCGTCGGACTCCCTGCCAATTAATAACCCCGGTACACTTTTCTGCAGAGACATTATTTCACGCATATGAATCACCACTGATGACGGCCAGGCCCGCTGATAGTTTAATACTGCAAAAACAGGATGGGGGAAGAAAAAAACCTTCAGTCTCGGGCTCATAACTTTTTGGAATAAACTAAAATCTAAACACGTTTTTTTTGTTTTTTTCTCTGGTGAGTCATTTCAAACGGAAGGCACAGAATTTCACCCCAGCCCAAGCCGTACTCTCGTCGGCCGTGACCTCCGGCGTCGCGGATCTCTCGGAGCCGTCCGGCTTGTCAGGGGCTTCACCAACAGATGCATTATTTTTCGAATCAATACCTCCGCATCCCAGAAAGTCCTGCTTCGAGAGAAGACTAATTTCGTTATCAATCCATGCAGGTAATGATCTCATTAATTCACTGTTGATTCATTTTCAGCTGAGTGGATATTAACCTTTTGCCAGTAATCATTAATTTTCTGTGGGAGAGGTGTGGTGTGTTGTGATTGCAGCTACATAAACAAAACAATTAATAGGCTCCCGACATTAGAGGTCCTTCATGACGTCCACCTGACTTCTTACACTCATAGCATCGATTTATTGATCCCCCGCTACACCCCAACCACCAGAACAGCTAATTTCTCACCTCACTTGATTAAAGCTTCGCCCCAGAAGTGACGCGGGGGATTGTTTGTCCCATTTTATCTATCCATGCATGTATTTTGAGGACGATTATCATGCTCTGAATATTTTGCAGAGGGGGTTGCCGCGCAGCACCTGGTCACCGCATCCCGGTTCGCCCCCGAACTGAATACAGCGACAATGAGGACAAAGCATTAATCATCTGGGAAAAGTTTGAATTGTTCTGAAAATGATTTCTATCGCATAAATTGCGATTGTGGGTTTACAAGACAATCTTGCGCTCCCGTTTTTTTTTTTTTACGTCCTGTTTATCTGCTGCATCCTAGAACTGTCAAAGCAAATGTTTTAAAACAGCAAATAAGGATTTTATAGGACAAACCTAAATAGCACCATAAACACTTCTTCTGAGTTCTTTTGCAATTCCATCTGAGGCTGTAATAACATTTATTTACTGATTCTCACCTCAGCTTACATGTGAGCTGGTGCAAGAGACAGATCTCGCTCTTTAAAGATCCCAAATGAAATTGAGTTTCAGCTTGTGCTGCTTGTGACCTTACTTGCATTTTAACATTGGATATTACACCACCTGATTCTGTGAATACTGCTTTCGCTTTCAGAGCCCCCCCCTCTCGCCTCCCATGTGCCACACTTCAGCGTACGGGCCTCCGCCGTCGAATATCACACTCATTCATTTTTACTGACTCCTGTGAAAGGCAGCTACAGCTACAACAGGGGTCCAGTAAATCCCACGCCGAACAGGGAGATTTACACAAACAAGACAACCGGAGGAAAAGGTGCATAAACTGAATGTGCTCAGAATGCTAAGGTCCGACGCGCTCCGGCAAAGCTCTCCGACCAAACGTTACCGGATGTATTCGTGTCACATATTGGAAGGAAATGATTAAAGCCGCGCAAAGTTTGGAGGGGATAGAGGGGGATGAAAAACACGGATTTAAATAAATATGACTTTAAATAAAATAAAATAAAATAAAAAAAACAGAAGAGTTTACAGCTTGAAGGAATCAGATTTACAGTGTTTGGGCGGAAGAAGAATTTCTCTGCGTAGGTAGAAGAAAGAAGCGAGAGTGTTGCTTTAGAGAGGCAGAAACTTTCACACTTCAGGGAATCGACACCCAGTGGCCCATTGTCTGGCACTAATGAGCTTATTTCGTGTGTGAAAATTTGTAAAAAAAAAAAAAAAAAAAAGTGATGTATTTTATTAATTATATATATATGAAATGTTTTTTGTCAGAATCAAAGGAAAAAATAATGAATACACACTGTCTCTGCTTCAGACACATGTTAAATCTTGATAAAGTTGTCTCAGGGAAGTAGGGAACTATAGGTTAAAATATATGAAAAACAAAAAAATACTAAGAGTTTGATTATGGATTCATTCATTCATTCATTCATTTTCTGTAACTGTTTGTCCTCTGGAGTGTCATGGAGGGGCTGGATCCTATCCCACCTGTCATCATAATGGATTGCGGCTGATAAAATAGAAATAAAAGATAAGTCAACGTTGATATTGTTTCCCTTGTCTTAAATCTAACCTCAGTCAGAGCTGGACAGTGGAGTCGACAGCTGCGTTTTTTTTTCCATCACGTTTGATAGCTCACTCCTTCATCTGGCCATGACAACGGCGTACTTTTTCCATCACTATAAACTTACCCCTTAATTGTTCCTAAATGATAAACTATCCATGCTTGCACCAGTGCTGGCTCCGTCAGCCACGAGATAAAGTCTGAAGCTTGGCCCCGCGTGTGGCAGCCAGGTATAAATCTTGGGCTGGAGGAAAAGCTTCCCAGTTCTGAATGCAAATAAGAACCTGAGTCATGACTTGGGGCCACGAGAGCGGAGAGTTTCTCAGATCAGATGGTTGCAGATCTGAACGAAGACTCAGTTCATCTTAAACTAGGACTTTAACATGTTAGTGCCTTCACTCCATCCAGATTATTTATAAACTAAAGCTTTTACATTTAATCACCACGATCATCTCTGCAATTGCTTCAACATACAGGCCCTGTAGTTGTATAACTGTCCTCCTTGCAATCCAAAATCAGAGTGTATCCCTGGAAAGTGGCGAGACATTGGACAAATTTACACAGTTTATGGTCTAATATCTTAAGGCGTAAAATGCCTAAAGCAGTCGTTCCCCTTGGATGTTTCACCTGTTGCTTTTATACATGAAATCATGGTCAATACATTTTGTCTCTTTTGACAAAAAAAATGCACAAAATATTTTTAAAAATATTCAACCGTAAACAGGTCTATGTCAGTTAATTAAAAATATCTATGTTAAAGTAAATGATTGCATAAATATTCACTCCCTTCAGGTAGGCATTTCATAGATGCCCCTTTGGCTGCAGCACTGCTGTCTGTGTGGATACGTCTCTATCAGGCTGGCACATCTGGACACTGCAATTTTCCTCCATTCTTCCTTGTAAAATAGTTCAAGCTCTGTCAGGTTGTTCAGGGATCGGGTGTGAATAGTTCTTTTCAAGTTCAGCCACAAATTCTCGATTGGACTGAGATCTGGGCTCTGACTCGGCCACTCCAGAACATTCACCTTGTTGTCTCTGAACCCTTTCTGTGTGTGCTTGGGGTCGTTGTCTTGCTGGAATAGAAATCTTCTCTCAAATTGTAGTTTTCTTGCAGGCTGAGTCCAGGATCTGTCGATATTTTCTCTGCATTCACGTTCCCCTCTGCTTCTACGAGCCGTCCAGGGCCTGCTGCCGAGAAGCATCCCCAGAGCATGGTGCTGCCACCACTGTGCTTCATGGTAGAGAGGGTGTGCTTGTGGTGTTGTGCAGTGTTCGCCAAATACAGCGTCTAGTCTGATTTTTGTTGCATCAGGACAAAGACCCTTCTTGAAATTGACTTTGGAGACTCCCACATGCCTTTGAGCGAATTCCAGGCGACATTTCATGAGCTTTTTTCAGCAGTGGCTTTGTCTTTGCCACTCTCCCATACAGCTTCAACTGGTGCACCCATGCATCAGTTGTTGTACGTACAGTCTCTTCTATCTGAGCCACTGAAGCTTTTAACTCCTTTAGAGTGATTGTTGCCTGGTCTCTCAGTTTGTGAGAACAGGCAGCTGTAGGCAGATTTAAACAAGTGCCATACTCCTTTCATTTCTTACTGATGGATTTAAACGAACTCTGTGGGATGTTCGGTGATTTCTGTAGCAGTTCCCTGACTTGTACTTTTCAATGATCTTTACCTCCCAGGTGACTTTATACTACAGTCACTTGACACACATCAGGTTATCCTCATTTCACTATTTGTGACACTGCTGGACCTCTTTATGCATATGAATATTCACGAAAACACTAATTTTACACTAATTTAAATTAGTTCAATTTTGTATTTGACACATGATGGAACACCTTTTTTTTGTCATGTATTGACCATGCGTTCATGTATTAAAGCAAAGAATTGGGAAAACATCGAAGGCACTGTATTAACTAGACCTTTCAGGTAACACAACTTTTCTTCTATCTCGAAAATAAAGAATTACACATTTTAATTATTGCCAATGATTTTATCAGCTGTCCTTTTAGCTTCTTTTATTAACACTGAATATACCCACATTGGGCAGAGTTGCCTTGTACTGAGCCCAAGTACTATGTGTTGTAACATGGCACCATGGAGTCCATGATTATTTCCATCCTGTGGCTTATTAGCTTATTAGTTCCAATCTTGGGCGTGTTGAACACACTAGATGCTTGCTGTGACCACTGGCGCCCATTGGATTCCTGAAGAGTGGTTTTGAAGCTCAACCTGGGTGACTCCATCGGCACCTGGCAGCGCCTGACTCCACTTAACTTCCGGCAAATTAAAAAAATGGGCTTAGAGGTGGAGGATGAGTGGAGCTGAGGTGGGTGGGTGACGCCTAAGGAGACAGCTAACAACCTGAGATGCCATACTACTGTCAATTAAAGGGACCATGCCCTAAAATAAACACAAAGGCTTGATATATTACATACGGATGACTCGTACTCATTCGATGGCCAGTGTATTAGGTACAGCTTGTTAAAAGGATCGCAGTTGGAGATGACAATACTAAAAATACTTCGCTCATGGGAGTTTTAAGGCTTTTTTTGTAGAAAAAAAGGTTTTGATTAAACGATTTTCTATTTCTGGTGCTTTGCTTTTGAACTGTTTTTCAATTTGCTGATTATTTTGCCCCCTCTTTTAACCGTTGAGGGTGGGTTAAATGACACAGACTGTCTTCAACTGGGTATTGACCTCACAGCTCTCTACTCACATCCTGGAGAAGCTTCTCGAAGAAGAGGCAACAGGACATCATGTAGCGCGCAATATGCGCTGTACCGTGTTTTCACACATACAGCTGCTCTTTTATACTCTCTTCTGTCAGCTCTAAGGCCCACTTAGCTTAATGTCTTGGTTTACAGGCTCTGTTGACATTGACAGAGATCCATGCGAAGCGTGTCTTAAGTAAAAATAACTTGATTGTTTTCATTAGAACAATATGAAGCAATACAGGCTCCGATTTAATCTCTCCGTGGGCGGCAACGTGTCAATATGTTAGTTCACTGGACTGCGTCTGAAGCAACCGCTGCATGTCGATGCTGACAGCGCATAAATGATGCAGGGCTCAAAGTTGTGTCAGGTTTTCGCCTCAAGCAACCCCATCTCCTAAGCAAAACACCGCGGACCTCTGCTGAATTGAAAAAAAAAAAAGAAAAAAGACGGTTACTGCATGAAAACATCATTAGTCTCTTACAGATAACTACCACGCTTGCCATGGCGTGCCAGTTTAGATTAAGCGTAAATCTTATAGTGTTTAACGCCGCATGCTGCAGTACAGAATGACATGCGAAACGGGGAAATCGCTGCAGCCCGTAAACATTGGAAATAAATGAACAATACGACTTGAAATATTAAGCAGATGCGAGTGTGCCGTGTGACGTCCAATTGGGAATACGGTTTGAGCGGGCTTAGTGTAATGAACCTTCTTGGGATTACACAGCTGCAAACAGGTATTCCTGGCCTGCTGTTCATGCTGTCAAACAACAAGCAATATGTTAATGTTTTCAACAAATAAGGCCATCTTCTGTCGGCTCGAAACTGCTGGAAACGCCAATTTACAGCAGACACCAGCTCTCGCAGACTGTGTTCATAATCAAGCAAAAAGATTCCCAGAGATGCACACAGCAAGCAAGCATATTGATTAGATTTCTTCCTCTTCTTATTCTTCTTCTTGAGAGAACCAAAACTGCAAAAAGGCCCACACAGGTAAAAGAAACCACATTTGGGAAGAAGAAGATAAATCATTTTTAAACAAAAGACCATACATTGAAGTAAAATAACCTCCGATACCCGAAAACTGTTTGGACACTACCTTCATTTAAACAGTGAAGAAAAAAAGGCTTATCATTTAATTGAATAGGAAACTGACAGCGGCAGAAATCACAGCAGATAGTAAGATGCAGAGCTGACAACACAGAATAACTCCATCCACGTGGGGATATGCTGCAGAGGAATGAGGTCCAGTTACGGTGATCCACAGCCGCTAGAAATTCCACTAAAAGGAGATTTATTTGTAACTGAAGTACATGGATGACTGGCATGAGTCTCTTCGCAGTGCTCCCGCAGTATGTGTAACTCCCAATTATCATTTAGATGCGCAGCTTTCAGTGTCGGCATCATTGATCTGTTTCGGGAGGAGGAAATTTGCCATGCATAGGCTACCGGCCTAAAAATCCTCATCCTGAGCGTAAACACTCTTTGTTGTCTCCGTGATATGCAAACAGGGCATACAGCAAGGAGAATCTGCTCCCGCGATGAGGGAAAATTCATTTAGAGACTGTCAGACTGGCAGCGCACTGAATATAGCTCAGCGCTGTGAGTGAACATCCAAAGGCATTTACAGTGTTGTGACTTGACTCAAATGGAAGCCTGAGGCCACGCGCAGACAAACTAAAACGTTCTGAAAAACCATTTTCAGCTCCTACAAAACGGAAGAAAACTTCAACGTCGCACCTTCAGATGTGTCTCATTTTCTGACCCCTTCTAGAAAGTGGCCGAACCGAACAGCCCGATGGCCGTGGCTGTCGAGGACAGCGGCGCCGTTATGTGTGTCACGTCACGAGTATGCAAAAAGCACGCCCTCGCCCCATGGGAAGTGCTTAATAATGACACTGTATTAATAGCTTTCCATGTCATGACACGGGAATTAATAATAAGTAAGTACGTGGCACCGCAGGGTAAACAAACTCACCTCCAAAAAACACAAGCAGGCTTTCACCTCTCTATTTTAATACTGACTCACAGGCAGGTGCTTCTAATTTTAAGGTGTTTGATTTGGCTCTGACTCAAACGCCGTGAATCCTCCTTCGGCGCACCAGAGCACACATCTCACAGTATGGGCCTGCCTATTTTTATCATCATAGTTAATATTTAGTGTCAACAGCCGCTCATGCAGAAATGATCTCGTGTTAACTTCTTAGCGCGCATCAGCAGCTCATACCACATTAACCTCTTTTAAAAGCAAACGCCGAGGAGACCGTAGGAGGAGAAGTCGCAGCAGCAACACGTGACTTCTTATTTAGGATCAGACCTAGTATAGACAGTCAGTGGGTCAGACAGATAAAAATATTTGAGAAAAAAAAATGGTTGTATGTGAATAAATACAGGTTTATTAGTATAATATCTGTCTCATGTTAAAGGCAATCATAGACTGTATATAAATATGGACAATGTGTCACCACTTCCTTGTACTGACCTAATTGACGCTATTTTCCCAAGGATAACGGCAGCGCCATCTTGCGACTTTGGAGCCAGAGGCTATACAGTACGGTCCGAGAATGGACTGCCGACCATCTGGCAACTGTACATTATGTGCCATTATGTCACATCCTGTTTTTATAGCGTCAAATAACTAAGTAAAACAAAACTGACACTTGAACATCCATTGACATTGTATTAACAACTTAAAATGACAGAAAACATCCTTGAAATGCACTTATTTGACGTATCCAGTCCGCCAACATGGAGGAGGTGGAGCTTATGACCTATACTGCAGCCAGCCACCAGGGGGAGCTCTACTTGCTTTGACTTCCCTTTTGAGGAGCTCTTCTGCTGCCTATATTTATACAGTCTATGCTTCTAATGCTGCTTTCACACCTATATTTCGTTTTAATTCAGGGAACAATTGGCAAAATCATGCTATAATGTTTAATTTCACTTTGTTTTGTGTCAAGTTCTGACGCTACATTCTTGGAAGTGGTCACATATTTGCGGGAAATTTGCAGTAAAACAATCAAATCAAAAGTGGAGCATAAGCAGCGAGTGTGTGGGCACTCACATTTGTCGCTGTTTCGTGGTTCATGTACCAGTGTTCTGCATGTGAACAGCATGTTCAGTTTGAGCCAAGCATTTGCATAGTGTTGTGGGAAATACTGTTAGTTACAGTGTCACAGGCTAAAATGTACCGGATAGAAATGAAGAGAGCGTGTTTTGCATGACCAAACTGACACAGAAAAATAGCTCAAATTAGAGTGTGAATGTTTAAACATCTGTACGAGAATGTGTGAATGTTTTAAAAGAATGCAGTCTTCAATCCACTGAAAATATTGGTGTAGCTTTGAGGCAGACTTTGGGCTTGTGTGTAGTAGGACATTTCGAGAAGTCAGGACAACATTAAAAAATGGTCAGAGTGCACGTACATCACAGGTGCAGATTGGGAAGTCCCACATCCACCAATATACTTGAAGAAATTACATCTTTATTTATTTTTTTTATAGGTGCAGAACGGGAAAGTCTGAGCATAAAAGGGGGAAGCTCAGATCAATTTCTTCCGTTGTGTACTTGCTGAATGAAACCTTTTATCCTGAATTTCTGCACGTCTCCAGAATGTTTTATTTTTTATGGGCTTTGCAAATTTGTTGAAGAAGTTTGGACTTCGCTTTATGCTGGGGAAGGATTAATAACAAATGCTGTGGTGTGCTTGCTCACTAGTTGCCCATATCTGAGCGAATTTAGTAGAAATCAGTGTTTACGTACTGTATATATGATGAGACGGTGCACTATGAGACGGTGTACTAGTATGGTGCCAGAGACTTCTGTTGGATTTGCAGCTAAAGACACAATAGCTAAACTTCCTGGTTAAGGTAGTAAGGTACGATAAGATAGTTGTTATCAGCCTTTGGGTAATGTGGGTTCCCACTGCAAACAAACCGCTCTGGGGAGCGATTGCAATCTAGCTGAGACCACCCTCTCTAACCAGGTTCAGCTCGGTTCATTTGTTCCAGGAATGGAGTGCAATTGCAATGTTCACACGAGCCCAAACAATCTGACCTGAGGGATAAACGCACCTGGTTTTGGAATGATGACCTAGGGTGTGAGAGCGCCTAGGTTATTGTTCCTGCAGACGCGTGAAGGATTCAGCTACTGTATAGGTTACTGTACAGAAGATGGAGCATGGCTACGTTACCTGAACCAAGACTAATGGTAACAAAGTGAAGTAGAGGGTGCAGCTGATTCCAGTATTGGGGCCACGCATGGTCTGGAGTTCAAGGCCTTAAGAGGCAGAGCATAATTATTAGGAAGAACAACACAATGACTGGGAAACACGTAACATAAGATGTTATTCAATGGATTTGATGCTTGCTTCCTCATATTAGTATGGACTGACTGAATGAAAAATAAACGAAAGGATGTAGACATTGGTGCATTCTACAGTAAAGTTAAAAAATATAATCAGTTATTCCATATTTCAGGTATATTTTTCAAATGTTTTGCCATAAAATGTGTTTCTGATGAAAACTGATACATGGTGAAGGAAGCCCAAGCATTTCCTCTGCTGTTCATCAATGACAAGGGCAAAGCTTTTTAGAATAAGCGCGTCCGTGCATACAACAGTGTGTTTGTGCCGTTGCCGTTAACAAGGCAGAGGTCCTGCCTCTAACAAATCAAGGCTATGCCGAGCGACGGCGAGTAACTCATCTAATTTCTGTGGAAGAAGTGCTCGCTCTTTCAGTGACCGGAAAAAAAGAAATAAATAAATAAAAAATCAGCTCTCGGAGGCTGCGGTGCGCTATGGATGACGAGGTCAAAAGGAGATGACGGGGGAGTCTTAATTAAAAGTCACTGGTGATACGACCCAAATTCCGCCTGTCCAGTCATTTCTTCACTGACAAAGAATCATTACATTAGATGTCAGAGTGGATCAATATTCTGACAGGGTGAAGCACCCTCATTCCCATCTCTCTCTCCAAACCTGTGCATTGACTGCAAACCTTAAGCAACAAGAAGGATGAGGTCAAAGATTTGTTCAAATCAGCACCTCCATCCCTGCAGCTAAGACAGGGGGAATCACTCTTCGTTTGTTGAGGCAGACTGTACCAGCGAGGCATCATTAAATTCCTTCTCACTGCTTATTGTGCATAATTCATATTCAGCCGCTGAAATATAAATGTTGCTGTGTTGCAGAAACTCTGCTAGGCCGACGCACAAGATGAGGGCCAGAATCGAATCCCGAGTGTGAGTACAGGTTCAAGGAAAACGTACAGGTGAGGACTACTTTGGACAGTTCTGGACTGCCTGCAGCAAAATCAATTTTGAATGTTACCCTGAAACACACGGGATGCAGACAACAAAAAGACGTCCATTTAATTGGCTGTTATGCAAAACATTTTCTCATTCGGATTATGCCGATGATGTCAAATAAGTGATGACGCCATGTACAAGTGAGATATTAAAGTCATTGCAGTGTTTCTTAAAAATGCATTGAAAAGAAAAATGGGCTCTCATTGATTAGACTAGCTGCTGAGCAGTCTGAATACGTCAAAACAGCTTTATTTGCTGTATATATACCTCATATATACCCCAGCAGGATGCAGCCTGACACAGGAACACTCACAGAAACGCTTTAGGAACAACATGAAGAACAGCACAAGGTGTTGACCTGGCCTCCAAATTCACTAGATCCCAAACTGATCTTCTGGTATCTGTAGAATGATCCACAGAGGCCCCTCCCCTCAACCCATAGGACCCAAAGGCCCCAGCTAACAACATTGTGTTGCCAGAAACCACAGGACACCCTCAGCAGGCCCATGTCCATTCTCTGATGAGTCACAACTGTTTTGGATGTACATACAAGAATACAAGAAGTTTGTTATCTACCTTTAACCCATCCAAGTGAGCACTCTTGGAGCAGTGGGCAGCCTCGCAAGGCGCCCTAGGAGCAGTTTCAATGGGGTTTATTTTGCCTCAAGGCACCTTAACTGTGGAGCGGACATAGAGAAGACTGAACCAGTGACCTCACAATCCCAAGACTGCTCTTCTAACCACTAGTCATGGAGCATTTTATTGTCTTTCAGCTGATTGTTTTGGTTTATGGCCCACAGCTTTACCGTTTCGGTTCAGACTCACAGCTCTCGTGGTCGTCTTCCAGTTGCAGTTTGCAAGCTGTTCTTAGTTAGCCTATCGCTATTAAACTACCTACCCAGCACCAAATGGCAGATTGGCAAAGTTAGCGACCAGCAAGTAGCAGAGAGTATTCACCCACGAAAAAGCCAGATATCATTTGTGGGGAAGCCCTAACTGGAGTTAAAAAGAACATGGGCATGGGCAAATCTTTGCTCACCGTTTCTCTGATAAGTCCTGGTGAAAATGCTGTAGGTTTAAACCGTAAAATACTTGGTTATTTAAGTTCTTGGCTTAAATTGTGATCAATGGACTATGACCATAATTTCTAGGGACACTGTGTTGCATTATGAAGAACATCTGATGCATCTTGCACCCCCCCCTTTGCATAATGTGTCGAGTTTTCATGAGGTTGGTCTGGAAGCTGTGCACTTTGCTCGCTGCAGGAGCCACCAGTGGATCAATACAAAGTTGATGTATTCTTGTCTTATTCACAGGAATCTAGCTCCCCCGGCTTCGCCTGCATTTATGTGAACTGCTTCTCTTGTGCACTGATCCCTACAGAGTGATTCACTGTCCCGTCGCTCGGCTCCATCCCACCAAATCCTTCTGAGCTGGCCCGCTTTCAACCCCCTGGAACATTATCAGTCAACGGGCGTCGCGCTCGCCGTCAAGCGCGAAGCATCATTTACGGAAACACTGCGTTTTCCAGCTGTTGGCGCTTTCCTGTACCAAAATGAAAAACTTCCAAGAATGAAGAGCCACTTGTACTGACAACGGCGGACGGGAATTTTTATCTGCTCAGCGTGCCGTGAACAAAAGATTTTAGAGATTTGTTTTGATCATATTACCGGACCGGCCGTTGTATGCTTTCAGTATTAGAGTGTCGAGGTTTAGTGTGTGTGAGAAAGAGGGAAAGTGAGAGAGAGAGGGAGCGGTCACTTAGCAGTGGCCTTGAAAACAGGTTACTCTGTGGCTGTGGCACGGTATTAATGATGGCAGCGCAGGTTGGTGTAGTTGAACCTATCTATGGTACCCATTCATTTTACCTTTCCTGTCACAACACTGTGTAGCGAATGCATGTAATGAATAATATACCAGAAGACTAACAGCAGGGTAATTACGGGATAATGAATGCACCTGCAATTTGCCTACAATGTCAGGGCTGAAAAAAAAGTGACTTGCAATATGCTGAAAATCACCGCTGCTCATCCCAGGAGTGCACTCACTCACTCTATAGGAAGCGGATAGAGGGAGGCCTGTGCTTTGTAGAGTGTGCTGATTTTTGTTTTAATAGATTCATCCGGGTGGTTGTCTCTCAAAACTGCATTTTATTTATTTATTTTTTTAACTGTTCTGCCACACCACTGTTATTTGTAGTGATGCATGGCTCTGGTGAACATTTCTCAGCTTCAAACAAATCCATTTGTGTATTGCAGCATTTAGGCATTGATGAATGGATTGCCGAAGGGTGACCGGAACTTATACAGCAGGGACCCGAAGCAATATAAGCAAGAAGAGTACAGTTAAACTATATTGACAAAGATATTTAGTTTTATTTATGTGCTGCGTCCGCCAGATTTCCAGGTCACTGACTTAATAGATGTCCTAAATCCATATATCACCGCTCTTACGGCCAGCATAAACACACTCCTGGGTTTCATTAATTGAATACACATTAAACCCCTCCATTTTTAAACATGGGCGGGTTCATCACAACTTGGCAAGAACCAACCTGAGAAATAAAAACTTTATTCCGGCTTGTACTGTAGCCTGAAGCCCAATATATGATTGTGTAAAAATCTGTGGTGTCCACGTGCACATATCGGGCGTACAGTATTAGATTTTAAATGTTCTATTTATGACGGTGCAATATAGTTTAAGTTAATCGACGGCAACATCAAAAACCCAGCACTAATATTAAACCTTTCCAATGGTGTGTTCCTTTTTAGTCTGTGGTCAGGCATGTCTCCAAGTATTCTTCAATAACACCAAACAACTGTGTCTCATATTACAGACCTGCCATCCCTTATCACAAGATGGCTTGGTGCCAGTTTACAGACAAGGGTGGGAGGCATGAGAGTGTGCCTATATATGTATATATATGTGCGTGTGTGTGTGTTAAACCTTTGTCTCCTTCTGGTGAAATGTATTTTTGTGCTGACGACTCTTTGTGTGATTTCTGATGTTCCGCTACTATCTAAACCTACTGTTCTTGCAGTCTCAGCTTGAAAACTGTTAATAATTCAGCCGCCGCCGTGTATACAGCTATAGCTATAGAGGGGGACTGTGGCTTTTTCCAATCAATGCTTATTTCTTTTAGTGTGGGTAGTGTAGCCGCAGTGGCCGCCATAATGGGATGCGGAGATATGGACATTTTAAGTAGCCAACTGTGCACATTTTACATGTAATTTAAGAATAACATATAGATGATGTGGAAGAAAATCTCTGTATGAAACCTATGTTCCTATGGATTTTTCTAATAGAGTGAAAGGCACCATCATTAACCCCGAGTACAGTCACTGTTACACACTGGATATATCAAACCACTGCTGAGAAATTGAGTGTTGTGCTTTGTACTGGAGGCATAGTGTGCTTTCATGTTTAAAGTCCCATTCATTTAATCCCTGTCAATGAAAAGTGTTCTTTTCAATCCCAGCAGTTCTTGCTTTTCTTTTCTTATATTTCGATATGCTGCAGCTAATCCATGTTTGTTAAAATCAGAGGAGACTGACAGGCCAGTTTTGTGTTTCGCTGTGGGATAAGAAAAACGATAATGGATTCATAATTGCTCATATTTTTGCCATACTTTCATGCTGTATCTGGGTAATTGTGGTCTACCCTGTCACAATGCTCTTTTAAAATGTTAATTCTTTGAATTAGGTAGGTTGTCAAAAAAGAAAGAAAGGAAGAAAGAAAGAAAGAAAGGTGGCAAATGGGAACACGACCTCTGTTGTCAATAGAATTCACATACGTCCGCCTTAACCACCTCCCTAAGCATGCTTTGTGGTTCTGTAACTACTACATATCACTTCCTAATTACTAGAACTGCTGTGCCTGCCGATCCTATGGATGTTTTAGAATACGATTGCTGAAAAAAATATAAAGTGATATAATGAAAAGGGCCAGTAATTTGACTCCAGAGACCCAACGTCAAGACCATTTTGCTCCAGATTGAAAAAGCTTGACAACTCGTAAAACTATTCCCATGTAAATGTCTACAGATAATGTGTTTCTTTGTAATTCCTTAACTTTTCCTCAAGCACTATAAGTAAAGAACTGACTGGATATTGTAAACCCTCCTCTGATGCATTATTGGATTGTCCAGCAACAAGAACTACCAGAATAACCTGATATTACAAGGAGCCCACTCATGCCATGGAAACATGGGCACAGGACTTCTTGGGTGTCCCGTGGTGCCTGGTACTGCGAGGTTAGCAGCGGATCCTTGAGTTGCGACATGGGCCCATCATGCATCAGGCCTTTCAATCGCTTTCAATCCAACCACGCTTCATTGGTTTAGGATCCTTGGAGTGTGGAAACCTGTTCAAGGCATAGACTGTATATAAATATGGACAATGTCTCGCCATATCCTTGCATTGGCCAAACTGACGCTATTTTTCTGATGATCTTGTGACTTTGGAGGCTGAGACATACTGCACAGTATGGTTTGAGAGGAAATGTTGGATTATACACTGTACTTGGTGGTCAGCTCTCACTGTGCCATGGGACCGCTTTATGGAGTGGTTGACATGACAACTGGTTGCCATTATGTCACATCCTGTTTCTATAGCGTCAAATAAATAAAATGAAATTGATCTGAACAATTAACACTTGAACATCAACATTATAAACAGCCGTGTTTTCAAACTCCTATTTGGAGAAAATATGTGTACATAACTTCCAGTGCTCACAGCTGCTAAGGTTGATATCTGCAAGGTTTCAAATACTCTACAGTTGTGTTCATCTCTGTATAGTGCACTGTGACACCATCCAGTAGCGGTTTCAGTAAATGACAGCTGTGAAGTTCACTAATGTTTGCTATAGTCACTTAGATTTCCCCTGTTTTGAGAAATCTGACAACTGACTGTCTTCTTTTTTCATTCCCAGCAAAAGGAGACGGAGCTGAATGTTTATGAAAACAGACTTCAGTATGAGCAGCAGATAAATGACACAGCCTTCTGTACATCTGAGCAGACTTGCACTGGTGTTCCCTGCATGTAAATCAGCTTGAATCTTTCTTTCTTTTTTTTTTCAGGTGGAATTTATCAGGACATTTATTCAGGGCCACATCCCACTCGGAGAGCTTTGCCGACAGTTTCCTGTCAGGTCAGGCAAACAGAGCTTTCAAAAGATAATGTGTTTTAAGGGAGAGGGGAAGTGAAATCTATCTGAACATTATTAGTTTCATGTTTTTTCTTTTCAGAAATGTTAGATGTGGTAAAGCTGTTCTGTTTGTCCTTATCAAGTTTGCATCCTGTAACTTGCCATGTGGTCGATCGTTGTAAGCCCTCTTAGCTCCTTCCAGCTCTCTGTGAATTCACTGAGACCGGCTGGAAACTGCGAGGACACTGTGACTGAGGACCGACCTTGACCGGGACAATCTTTCAAAGTTATTGAGCCAGGATGGTGATGACAGTTGAGGAATGCTGGGCTGCACCGGTGAGAATACATCATTGGCTAAAATTGTCTTCATATTGACCTCCATGGAAAGAATGAACTCATTTTTGCTGTGACCAGAGTGGGGATCTAGAGAACTGGATAGAGAAGCATACATAAACAACTAGTTTCAGCATATGTAATGTGAATATATGCAATTGTCCGTGTGTTGCCCTGTTAGCATTTAGCACATGGGGACACCTTAAAGGAGAACTACTGTTTTTTACAACCTTATTTGAACCTTATTTCCGGCATAAAATACAGTCAGTTTACTCACCCACATAACTTTTGTGTAATTTGTATTAGAGCTCCGTATATTCATATAGTGGGAGTGACTGGGGCACCAAAACGCAGCCTCTAAATAACTCATTATTTGCCGCAAACCTCGTTTATTTCACCAATATTTTGTTATTGTACGTCAGTAGTCCGGAGTTAGCAGATATCATCATTCGGGGTCTCTACACTGAATTACAGACCCCAGATGATGTCTTCTGACCTGGATGACGTAGTCTCTGAGCGCCGCGAGGCAGTCGGCTTGTTTACCTGTAATTTGCTACTGCTAGTTTGGGATAATATTTTTCCGATTCTGAGGTGGTGGACGAACCATGGCAGTAGCAAATTACAGGTAAACAAGCTGCAGGTGTGTGCGGTGCTCGAAGACACCATGTAGGTCAGAAGACATCATCCGTGGTCTGTGGGTCAATCTACAGACCCTGGATGATGATAACAGCTAGCTAACAGGGGAACAGCACTAGCATACGATGACAAAATATTGGTGAAATGAACAAGTTTCGCGGCAGACAATGTGTTATTTAGGGGCTGCGTTTCGGTGCCCCAGTCACTCCAACTACATGGATGTATGCTGATTTAATTATCTCCCAAAGGAATACAAATTACACAAAAGTTATATGGAAGAGTAAACAATGGTGTTTTATGCCAGACATAAGGTCCAGGTTGTAAAAAACAGTACTTTCTCCCCTTTAATGCTTACATATCATTTCAAACATCTTTTATCCACACAACAGAAAGACAAGAAATATTGGACCAATAAAATCGTGATGAAGTGTAATAAAATTGTTGCGCTGTGATATTGGAGCTTTCAAGATTTCATCGTCTCTATAGTGATTGTAGTTTACTAAAACTGTCAAAATTGGTTTCAGCTGAAGGCCCTGAATAGTCCCCCTGTCTGTTTACCAGTCACCTCCTATGATACACGTCTTCTTATTAGCTATCAGTTTCCTGACATGAAGCATGGGTGAAGGAAAGAGGAGTCTCAAGAATGCCTCGAGCCTTCACCTGCGAAACAAAAATAACGTTGTTGTGCTATGCAACATCCTTACAGTGTACCGCTGGGCCCTCGCTCTGCCTTCACCCCGCTGCGAGAAGATCTATAAGATCCCTGAGTGCAGGTCTAAACATATAAAAGCACCAGAACTCGATATGTGTCCTCTCATTTTGTGTACGGAAATGATCCGTCAAAGAATTGTGAATGATACAGATCAATGACATCTGCCGGGGCACTGCAAGTGTAGCGGTATTCGCACCCTTCCTCCCCCTTTTTTGCCCTTCACAGAGAAAATTTACCTTTATTTTTACATCAATAAGTCAAGAGTTAGATGAAAAGACTGCACCAGGACTTCTGGATTAGTTTTGTCATGTCACAGGTTGTAAAATCTTCAAATGTTAAGAGGATCCTATTTGATAGCTACCATACACACTTCAGAGAACATCAGTACATCATAAAAAACAGGTTCTCTCTACCGTCAGCACATACAGTATTATAATCTCCAGGAATCCTAGGCCTTACATTGCAGTCAGACAGGTAGGACTGTTGCTGCAATGCTGTCAGCATTGATTTCAGGATGTTTCTAACCACAGCAAGTTATCTATTTGTATATGTTATATGGAGAAGTTACATTGGCTTTCTACTCATAATATAACTGCATAATGTCTACACCAATCAACCACTGACACCAATCAGCAGACACGGGCAGTTACGTACGTGACAAGCAGTAAATGTAGCTGATATAACTCTTGAAGTAAACCCTTTTAATACACCACGAAAAAGTATATGACACCATCTGTTTTTTGGGGTTGTTGTTTGTAAATCCCGTTCATGTGAATGTACCATCTCAGGACCTCCTTAAGGCCTCCAAAGTCATTTGGACTCATTGGGACTGATTAGAGATTGGTGGTGAGAGCTCAAGGTTGCTTCGACCTCAGAAAACATAATTTATGGTGGTAACTCAAGGGGCAACATTTTACACAAATGTCCAATAAGAGTCCACCTTCTTTGCTGTATTCTCCTGGATGACGGTCTGGAAAGGGGGCTTTCTGCTCCTCTGGTTGTCCACCAACAAGCTGATTGATTTTGCTGATGCTGAGCTTCGGGGATTGTGTTGCACCATGTGACGAAACTCAGATCAAACATAACATTATGACCACCTTCCTGAGGTCTCCCCTGTGCCTCCAAAACAATTGTGACTAATCGGTCGAGGGGAGGGGCCTCTGAGGATCATCCAACAGATACCTGATCACTTGGATGTAGCAAATTTGAAGGCCAGGTCAACACCTTGCGCCGTTTTTCATGTTTTTTGAGTTGTTCCATGACCATTTTTGTGTGTGCACTCTGCTGAAGATGGCTGGTGCCATCAAGGAGGGCCACTGGGGTGCCTGTTCTGGTCTAGGTGGGTGGTACATGTCTAGTAACATCCACACCAATGCCAGGTCCAAAGGTTTCCCAGCAGAACATTGCTTTGTCACAAGATGGTCAATGCTATTTCCTTCTTGTGTCAGTGGCTTTAATGTTGTGACTTATGCGAAAGATCAACAAGGAAGATCTGTCCCCTCAAGGTTTCTTTTTCTCGGTACAGGTGCGTTATTGCTCTTCCGTTCTGCCAAAATAAGTCTGTCCACACCTTCAGCATCAACACTTCCATGCAAAGAACTATTTGCCCACCTTCTTATCTCATAATCATTCCTTTATCCTTGTGCTTAATAGTCACTGTCATTGCCATTGTATTATGAGAGCAACAGCAACAAAACAATTTCCTTGAAGGATTAATAAAGTATTCTGATTCTGATTCTGAAACCATTCCATGGCCATACTGCAAGTCTTCATCAGAGGCCCATTTGGCCACCTGCCAACTTAATCTACTTCTCCACCACATCCAGCATCTAGACTCTGGCGGTGATGCCCCATTGGGCCGTCACAGCTTGGGATATAGATCTATGACACGGTCAGCTTTCTACATCTAACCTCCAGACATTTACCTGGCGCGCTTTTCTCAATAGACATTCATTCTGCACCCACTTGATCTCTCCTTGTTGAAATACCCTAAATTAAATTCCTGCATTATATACCAGACATGAATGTTGGCATAGGCATACAACCATTAGGTGCTAATTCAATTTTTTTTGGAAGGTTTAATTACACCTGTGGGTGGGGACGAAACCTGTTTACCACAGAAACACCAAATACCGATTTCTTTGCTCTTACAGTGTTACTAATTTAGTATTGCAGCAGCCGGTTCTTAATGCTCTTGTGCTTGTGGGTCTGCTCCATTGCCCTGCTGACAAGGGCGGTTGACGACTTTCTGGCCTTAGTCTCTGTAGCTCAGCTGGGTTGTTGTTTTCTACATTTCTCTGCACTACTGATCTTTATTAAAGACGATGTTAGACAGTATACAGGCACAGCAGCCAGAGATAAAAGCTAGTCCTTTAAGTGGGGATAAGGAAAAAATGTATTTTACTTATTTAAACTTGGAATATGCAGTTAAATAAAAACAAGAAAAAGAAATCTGAACATGTACAAAAGCACAAGAAATGGAAACTCTATCTCCAGGATTATTGCTTCGCTGTAATGGTTCAGTTCGGTGCGGTTCATAGCTTCAGGAAGTCCATAATAAGGATCAGTGGTTTCCTGCAAGGGTTGTGCACAAGCAACACTGATGCATGCACATCTTTCGTTACCCTGTAATTAAGAGAAATTCTCCGCAGAGGAGCCCCTCGTTTTTGTGCCGAGTGCTAGGAGACTGACAACGCTGGCAACAGCCATCGTCAGCCATCTCAGCTATTTGACCACTGTTACTGTTACATTTCACAAAGCGACAAGGGAAAAAATGAAAACTGACACTGATACTAATCATTAAACCATGTTGTTCTAAATAATCTGGATTCATTCGGTCATTTATTCAAGTTATTTTTTTGTCATCTGTCTGTAACTCTGATTCTTTGAGCTCTACTCGGTATGTTCTGTGCTGAAAGACTCTCCGCAAACACAGGTTAAAAACGTTAATCACAGAAGATTTATTCATTGTGGGTTATTGTTCACAGTCAATGAATCATTGTGCACACGGTGCACTTGGAGACGCCCTAATGCTGCTGCTGGCCTCGTCTCTTTCTCTGCCCACTATAATGATTTTTTGCTTTAAATTCAAGACTAAGCATACTTTATGCTTCTTGATAATAGTGAGCCTTGACTCTGTTCGGCAGAGACCATGACGCCAAATCCACTGTAAATCCACGGGTCCAATTAAGATGCACCAAAGGGGCCACTTGACAGGATTTGTTTGTGATAAGGCAGACTTTGAAAGGAAAAATACAGAACAAAACTGCACTGAATCCTTGTCTTAAGATAAAGCCAGAGCGGTGCTGTTGTTGTTGTTGAATGCATTTTGTGACATATGTCCAAAGCAAACAATGGACTTTGTATTTATTTTACTAGTGAAACAGATGAGCAGACTTTCTGCCCAGAGATGGAGGTTTTCAGCACCAATCTGTCTGAGGAGATGAAGCTGCAAAAGGGAATAGAGGAACCTTGGGAACAGTTATTCACAGCCGGGTGAAATGTGACAGTGCTAGCATCACCAATGGCCTGGGTCAAAGTCACAATCCCGTGTTTTGATAGTCTGAAGCGGTGTAGTCGTTGTGTTGGTTACAAAGGTCAAATTGTAAATACCTCATTGTAATAAAAGGCTCTTTGTGCTAAATGAAGTGCAACAGAACCTATTATAGTTTGATTTATCTGCATATTGTTGCAAAACTGGGTTTCCAGTGATAACAGTCTTTTCTAAACAGTTTTTTGTCATATTAATTTACTTGTGCACTCGTTTAGCACAGTTTGTTCATCAGTTGTTTCAGAACAAACATGCACATGCAGTAAAACGATGGACATGTATTTAGAAATAAAAATGGGGGTGGCATGATATAAAAAAATATGTTCTGTACAAGTTATGTTCAACAGTAATATTCATTTAAATTACATATGTTTTCTTACTTTATATTTCATTATGACCCTTTTTATGCCAGCGGGTGCCTATCAATCAGCTCAAAAGAGCCTGGCCCTGGTTCCTGACGGCAAAAGAGCGAGTCCTTTGCAATTAGTCGCTTTGCCTGGCTTGTACGAGTAGTATTTCATACCCGAGTATAGGGGTGGCAAATTAGTACTAGCCACCAGGCAAATCAAACGCTGCTGAATCTTTGGCAGGGAAACGAAAGCCTGTCAACCCTGCCAGAAAGACTGGCAGGGGGCCAGCCATCGTTTCCACAGTATTTCCACTGTTTGAAGTAAATTTGGAAGGAGGAATAGTATACATTCCCTGCCAAATACACTATAAAATACACTATAGTTACATAACCAATACTGTGGTTCCAAATTTCCAGAGTCAGAGAAGTGACATAACAACCTCTGGTTATGACCTTGACTCAAGACCTTGGTTAGCCTTTAGCAACTCATTGCTTGTAGAATATACTTTGAATGAGCTCAAATCCTCTTCCCCCTGTGTCATCATTCAGTCAGAGGTTGTGGCAATTCTTTCCATTAGGTTGCCAACCGAGTCAGCTTGCTTTAATTGACACAGAGCTGTACAGTATGTCCCTGACATCTCTATGTACCTGCCTATTCACAGAGCTGATCTTGAATCTGAACAGTTAACGGAAGGACATTCAAAAAGGACATTCAGCAACTGTGAGATTTTCCTTAACCAAGTTACAAGTCATCTGACTGAAATCATGTGCAGTGTAAAAGAAACAGCAAAGTATGTCTGAATATACTGAATGTACATCACACCACTGATCAGCAGGTGTGGTTGTATAGGGATGTCGGCTGCTCGACTATCAATAACTACGTATGTTTGTAGCCAACTTTCAAATACAGCTGTGAATATAGTGGAAGTATGGAATGCATATGGACAGATATACAAATAGATAGTACAAATGAATTTGCATTCTTAAGCCCACACTGTACTCTATGTGTTACAGTCCTTCATACAATTCTTTCACAGGCCTTCCTGTTGATACGTTCTTGTTCCAGACTCAACAGTGGTTATGGAAGCGCCCATTCTGGTATTACCTTTTATTACTTTTTTATTTATTTTTTGCCTCCATGCCAGCAACAGCTGTGGCTAGAGGCAAGATGTTTTTTGGAGTGTCTATTCCATTCTTGAGAATGCAATGTGTGTGGAAATCTTTGATGGGAGCTTTTCAAGGATGGACTGATTCAATTTTGGAGGTCAAAGACAAAACTATTATTAATGCATTATTAATGCACTTCAATGCATACTCCATACTATATGATATGTGATATATTGGTCAGACATGAGAGTAAGCTGCAAGTTTGCAGACATGCTGGTCCATATCAGTCTTTAGATAAGACTGCAGGCTGCATGCATACAGCTCCATTACCTCAAGACTGGCCTGATGGGGAGACAAACTCACCTCCTGCACAGTCACATTCAAATGAGAACTGGACACAGGCTCCTTTTTTTTAGATCATGGTCTGCACTGTTGGCGTTGGCTTACGCAACACTATGTTATTATCTGTAAAAGCTGACATCTTCTGCAAATTATCGTCTATTTGAGTCTCAGATATTTTGCTCTCCTTCACTGCCTTTGGATGATATGTTGTTTTACTTCACCGCAGATCAAATGAACAGACTTCACATAGTAAAGAAATATATATTAGTGATTGAGTGATTTTATAAAATCAAGAACTCAGTTTACATTATCACAGGCTAGTTCAATGAACTGCACAAAAATGACAGTGCTCGCTTCATTAGGCAAATATCAAGGGATGAGGTGTTCCGGAGATTTAGAGCACAGATGGCAAACATGTCCCCTTTGAATTATAACCTTGTTCTCAGGACAACCAGACCTAAGAGGTTTAACATTTCTGTAGAAGGACAAAAATTCAGAAATGCATGCCGCGGCGTCACCTTGCAGATCCTTGCATTTAAAATGCAGCCCTGCACATTTCTGTTTCAAACCACGAGCTACATTTTAATGTCTGGGATGGAACCTCTGATTTTAAAAATATGTCTCAAATGCCAAAGAGGCAGGACTGGAGCTCTGGTCAAGTTTGGAAAGAAAAGCATTATTGAGTATTATTGTGAGCACAAAAAGTTTTCTGGCAAGAGTCAGTTCACTCCCAACCGCTGTGTTATACTTTTGTCAGGTGGCCAAATGTTTAGCAAATAATTACGGTGTTGTGGCCAGTAAATGATTAATTAAATCAATATGCACGATGGCATGTAGGGGAGGCTATGCCTGCTTCTCTGCTGCAATATTTTAGCTCCCTTTTTAGCTCCCTGCAAATAAATGGTGTCCGCCATACCGTTTGTTTCGCTGACAGCTAATTGCCCAAGGGCAGCAGATACATCGGTAGAGGGATGGGGGATCCTAAAGGTGCTGTAAGAGGTCCTTTCAGTTTCGGAGCCTATTCATAGCATTTTGGGGAACTTAATTACAATATAAATTAGGTTTTTTGCATAATCCAAGGCTGTGAAAAGTGTAATACCATTTGGCGCGGGCACTTGATGACAGTGTGACGTGGCTTAAATATGTCACGGTTCACAAGCTCTTTTCAGTGATCTCATTGATAGGATTATAGATCCATATCCAAAGCATCATTTACATTTGGGTTGTTTTCCATAAAAGTAAGTGACATCCTTTTATAATAACTAAAACGCAACCGCCTCCTAAAGTCTGATAGCAGTATTCAGTGATGTGTCAGACTGAACTGCCATGATACTTTAAAACAATTAGCTGTGAACCCTGTTTTATGGTGCTCAGTCCTCAGTCATAGACAGGCAAGTCAGTTACTTTATATATTAAGGATCACTTTTCACAGATACAATCAAAATGTGAGATTGTTTTGACTGTGAATGTCTTAAATCCATGTTTCAGTTTTAACTATAAACTGGTATGTTCATAAATGTTAGTTCTGAGGGATTTGGTCACACTTGAAGTCGCTGAAAGACAACACACGTTTCTCAATTCAGGTCGCAGAACTGTGGGGACAGAAAAACAAACCGGTGGCTATCCCTTTAGCTGGCCTTTTTCCAGCTTTCTGTGAGCCACTGTGATCTAATTTTATTCTGCACATGACACGAGCCCGTGAACAGCAGGGCTCGGTGAAAGGAGCTACCTAGTTGCACGGGCACACCGTCAAGACAGGCCAACCAAGGAACTGTTTGGCACGGCGTCAAAAAAACTGTCGAGAAAGGGGTCCCCCAGATGGCTCGAGTTTGGACTGTTCTGAGACAAGAACCATGAACCCCCTTAAACCTATGAAAACCCTACAGTAACAACTACTACAACATCTACTCGGACCGCCCTTCTGTCTACCCCTTGACAGACGATGCCACCGTGGCAAAGGGTATTGACATGACATGCACACCTTTGCCTGAGGCTTCCCAGAACAACTGCCTAGCTGAGACGTAAGGTCTGCAGCTGGTTGCAGCCTGCAGTTGTTCATCTGACAGCTCACTGTGGCTGCTTCTTTTGTTCGTATTCTTTCAAAAAATGCATTTTTGCCAAACAATCGCAGTGCTAAGCTTACCGACAAAAAGCCCCACTGCATTTCCATTGACAACTGGATGATAACATCGACTCGTGTTTTGCTGAGAATTTGAAGGTCTGCAGCCGGTTCCAGTCTGAAGTTCTTCATCTAACAGCAGCTTACTGTGGCCTGTTGTTCCATGACTCCTTACAATATTTTACATGGATATGCTATAGATTGCATTAATTGATTATAAAAGTTAACTAGAGTTTTGCCAATAAATGCTATCATTTAATGCCATTCTGCATCTGCAGGAACGTCTTAGGTATTCTTCCAGGGGTTTAATCCCAGACACCAAATGTGTGATAATGAAAATAATGCAACACTTTCATCAGTGGGCATAGAAGCATAGAAGTATTTCTGTATCTTGTATATTCATAGGGCAGTGTTTATGTCTCTACAGCGTGACATTTTAGGGCTTTACTGGCCATACACAGCTGCCACTGCTTTTGTTAAGACTGTGTAAATAAATGTTTCATAGTCTCTTGTTTTTATATGTTTTATGTGGATTTCTCAATAGAAGCAGAAACTCTAACATTATGTCATTTTTATCTTGAATTAGGAGACTTCATTTGCAGTAGGCAAGAGCAGTGTTGTGCTTACAATAGTTAAAATGCCCCGTGGTCGACTTTTATTCCCATGTTATCACACATTAAAGTCTGAATGAATATGAAAGAGGCGGCTTTTAAACCCCATGTCTCACGAGATGTCAGGTTGTCCTGTGTGGCAACAGGGGCATGATTAGGACGAGATAAATCTGATGTGTTGCTTTGATCAGTGAAGCGCGCGAGTGTGTTCAATTAAATATTTTACTCTGACGTGAACCAATGATATGTGGTCCCAGGACTGCAGGCCCTATTCCTCTGCATTCCTCTGCAAGCAAAGATAGTATAATAAAAGGAGAGAAGTAATGGTTTTCATTATGCTTCATATGCCAGCTGAATGTACTGTCTCCCTTTTTGTGCTAGCACAGAAATTAGTCTCCGACTGTAAATTCTTTGGAATAACTTAGCCGTTAGCAGCTAGCGCCAGCCTTTAAGACATGATCCATGCTTGAGGATGTAAAACCGTCCACACTGAGAGGGATCGCCACAACACTTCAAAGCTGTTTAGAATGACACTTTGTTATGCAAATACATTTCCAGATGGCTTAAGATGTTTTAGCGTTTGAGTCCTACATGACAGCAATATTAAAACCAATAGAACAGTGCCTGAACAAAGTAGCAAATTGCATATGTTAAGTAAACAAGAGTTTACCTGTTTATTATTGCAACTAGTTACAATCATGCAGCTGCAAATTATTTGAACTTTCTTACTGAAATTAAGCCGTTAAATGTAGCTACTTAAATTTTTCATGCAAAATTGAGGCAGAAGAAGGGATGATAGTCCTCCATGGAGTCAATTCCTACTTGACTCTTTGCTACCACTTGTCTGGTTGAAGTATGGTATAGGAGAATTGTGTGCACGAATGTGTGGAAAACTGGACCACGAGCTTATGTAACACAAAAGGCATATCCGGTTTAACGTTAAGCCAATATTACTGGAAGAAATATTTTTGGAACAGAAAGGATGTAAAATGTGAGATTGGATCCCTAAGGCTAAAAAAGTAAATCCGATAGAGAGACAACAGTGTCACGACCAGCTCTGCTGCGCCTGGTCGTGTTCGACTGTTTCTCTGTGTTTCCTGATTTCTTTTGTTAACTCTCTGTCATTTCAGATGTCATCACTTCCCCCGTGCGGTTGATCTCCCTGATTGTTAGCCCCACCCTGGTGTGTCTCACCTGTGCCTTTGTTTAAGTCTGTCCATGTGTTTAAGTCTCCTTGTTTCTCAGTGGGACTAAATACAAACTTTGACAGTTTGTCGTTGTTCTCCATGTCAGAAATGTTCTAGTCATTTCCTGGTGTGCTTTGTGCTTTTATTTAGTTCCTTGTTATCTTCTGGACTTTGTCTTTGCCTGCTTTTGAACTAAAAACTTTCTGTCCATTCCATTTCAGTCTTGATTCGTGCGTTTGAGACCTCCTCTGACCCCTTCCTCACCAAGAATGCAAAACCACATGAGTCAAAAGTGCTAATAATGCTAAACATGAATATGAATTTTCACTGTAATAAAAAAATCAATGCATGAAAGCTTACAAAATACAAAACAAAAAGAGAGTGTGCACATTAGTGCAGGAAAGTTTTTCAAAAATAGCCACGCAGAGATTACAAATGGTAGTAGATAGTAGTAGCATACAGCAGATGTTAGCAGCCGGGAGTAAAAAGAGGTAAAAATGAGTATAAGCAAGTAGGCAGCACCATCACCAGCCTTGACTCTTAATGTTAGTCTGCTTCTAAGCACGTAAGCAAACATAACACAAAGCCACGAGCATGTTAGCATCTCCACCCACTAGAACCCAAGAAAAGAAAAAGAGAAGGCCTTCTTGAAAAAGCATGATTCGACTGTTGGGGGTTAAGGACTCCAGAAGCGTGGACTGCTTTTATCGAATGTTATAGTTCAGATCATGCTTATTGGAGGCGTCAGTAAAAAGATTACACTGTTAAATAAATGATCCTATAAAACCCTGAGTTCTGGTCATCAGCATGTAGCTGCACAGCTGCTAAAACTACTACATTAAAAAGCAGAATGGATTTTGTTCCCAGTGCATCAGCTGCTATACACCGTGATAAAGTGAAAATGGAACCTGGGCAGTTCATGCCTCTGATTAAAAAAAAAAAAACAACAACAACACATGACTGTTTTCACTCTGCAGCCTCAGTAAAGGACCTGCACTTGAACGTTTCATTCTCTCGCTCATGCACGTGCCTTTCAACGAGCCGGTTCATTAGCATTTGGTGCTGCGACCGATGCTGCCCCTGGAGGCTCTTAAGGTGCTGCAGTACACGGGCTCGTGTTATTTGCTCTTTGTCAACGGGGGCTTCATTAAAAAACCTAATTACAGATTTTAATTAGAATCCTTGGATTATAGTTTTACGTTATTAATTCAATAAGCATATACACTTCTGAACCTCCCGTGTTAGCATGTCATCACAGTAGCAGCATTTAATGTCGAATATGTATATATTAAAATAATACTCCAGAAGTATGTAGTATGTATATTTACAGGCAAAACTTGCTTGAAATCTCACAAGAACTTGAAATTATTGAAACTGACCCTTAATAAAATATTGCCCCCTACTGCTTTTGAGCTCACCTTTTCAGTGAGTTGTATTTATTGTGAAGTATCAACCTCCTTCCCTTTCTTTTACGGCAGATTGAGCCATTGCAATCCTTGTATAGAGGTATCCAGAGACATAACAGTCGCCGTGGATAAGTATTGAGACATATCAGTAAGGTCAATGCGTTCAAGTCTGCATTCTTTGAATAGCACCAAGCAGTACTGACTGGCTGACTGCACGACAGGCGTTATTTATGGGAACTAATTAATCCAAAGAGTTCATCGGCACGAGTAGAGGTTTACCAAAAGTCAAACTGAAGCAACGGTGTCCGCTGCTAACACGAGGGAACTTCTCTGCGAAGCCAGTCAGCGGCCGGCTCTAACCACTAATTTCCCCCATCGTGCCGCGAGTGTGTCGGCCTCTAATGTGATGAAACCAGCCGAGTGCAGAGCGCTGTATCACTCTGGCGGCGTGCCAGAGATAACACAGCAAGGGCAGCTGAGACGCTTGCCCCCGTTGCAGAATCTCTTAAGAAAAGTCAAACACACCCCGCGTTTCTGCGCCGAGACGGCGCAGGGACGGCGATAACGGATGGGGCCTGAACACTGTTGCATATTTCGAGGCGAAATTAGAGAAGAAAGCAGCTGAGGCATGCGGACGCCCGGGGTGTGAGGGAGGGCAGGGTCTGCCAGTGGTGTGTCTGCGCGTCCAGTTAGCTCCGCCGCGAGGGCTGCAGATGATGCAACCAGGTGTTTAAATCGTTGCTTTGTGCCAACGCAGAACTCGGTGATGATGAAGTGTTTCTTGCCTCCAGTATTCTCTTTCAAATACAGAAAATGATTAGACACACAAACAGAAAAGTCAGACGTTATCTGTCTTTTTTTGCTATTATTATTCCTGCTAAGGCCACCTTTATTTGTTCTAAGCATACCCCATTTTCTCAGTTCCTCTGGGGTATACTGTATTTTAATATTCACAAGCCCATAACACACAGTTATGCAGGCTACAGCAAGTAATAGTAAAGAGTCCGTATTAATCTGTTTGCTCTATGCACGGATTTAACAACAAATGCACGAACAGGCTGAACTGCAGGGACAATATTTCTTCAACACAAAAGTCACTCACTGAGACTGCAAATGAAACAGAATTCAAGGTGGTGATAGGCAGTGACATTTTTCCTATTCGATGCATATTCATTATCAACAGCCCCTTCAATCTGACCTTCAGATCGGCCCAGTTTGTTCTGATCAAGGTGGTTACATGAGGCACTTTTATGCTGATTGGGGTATTATTCTGATTATTAACAGAATGCTATTGTCCATGTAGACTTAGCTATGGGCTATTCTTCTTTTTTGCTTAAGTACCCGAACTATATGCAGTTTAGTCTGCTGCTACTCTACAGTACATTATTAGCTGTGTGTCTATCTCTCCATCTCCATCTCCCTTTCCTTCCCCACCCCTCCCAGCGTCTCCAGCCCGGATCTGCCCAGTGTCCACGGCTTAAAATGATCTATTTCTGCTTGAAGTGTTGAGCTGTGGAGTGGTGGTTAGAGAAGCACCTAACCCCCCATCTCTGTGTTAAACACGAATGGATGGGTCCAATGCAGAGAGACAATTTCCCAAATGTGGAATCAATACAGTAAAAATAATTATTATTAATATTTAAAGCACAATCATCCAGCCTGCTTATGATGCCGCTTATATTGAATCATCACAGCATTATACCAGCTAACTCGTTACACCCACTGAACCCTTCTGCAGTGTATATGAATATTTTGAAGGCTATTCATTGTCAATCTCTCACGTAACACGTGTCAGTCATATTTCGTGCTCTTGCTTGAGTCTTGTTGAGATGCTGTATGAATAGCATAACATTATGACCACCTTCCTAATATTGTGTAGGTCTCCTTTGTGCCTCCAAAACAGTTGTGACTCATCAGAGAATGGACATGAATCTCCTGAGGGTTTCCTGTGGTGTCTGGCAACAGAATGTTGTTAGTGGGGGCCTTCTGGTCCTATGGGAGGGGCCTCTGTGGATTGTCCCACACATCTTGATCAGTTTGGGATCTAATGAATTTGGAGGCCAGATCAACACCTTGTGCTGTTCCTCATGTTTTTTCTGTGTCAGGCTGCATCCTGCTGGGGATGGTTACTACTATCAAAGGGTGTCATTGCTATGGGGTGGGGGTGTCTGGTCTGGTCTAGGTGGGTGCTACATGTCTAAGAAACATCCACATGAATGTCAGGTCCAAGCGGAACACTGATTGTCACAAAATGATCAATGCCATTTACCTGTGAGCTGGTTTCTGCTCAAGGCTTAAAAAGCCTCAGTGCTTCACTGGGCGTTTCAGGCCTGGTTTTATAAAGAGTCTTAAGACATTAACAATAAACTAAAAATAGCAAAATAAAAGCAAAAAAATAAAATAAAATAAAAAATAACCACCAAGAGTGCAGCTGTTTACACAGTTGCATTTCCCCTAGTGTTTTATAATCTCCGTGATGAAAGTGTTTGAGAAAGCAGATTTCTGGAAACAAGTCAAATAAAGTTTTAACTGAATGACAATAAAGTTGAATATAATCGCTGTCAATAGACCCTTGATCCCTAACACCCATGTCTTAGAACTTCAGCAAGTTTAACTTACCTTTTCCCTCTATATACTAACTTTGTGTCTATCTTGCTACCCTCTCAAGGGTTGTATAATAGTTTCAATGCAACACCTTTAATACTGAATGTTTCAATTAATTTTGGTTTAAAATATTATACTGCTTCTCATTGTGACAGCAGTGGGACACCATGAAGGTAAGATTTATTTGCTCATTAAATAGGTATATTGCAAATCAATCTATTTTCAGATATAATTAATTTAAATACAAGCTACAGGCCCAATTAGCATAATTATTAAATTTCACCAGCAGGCTTCGTCTGATATGATATTGTTTTATGAATATAAACAAAACGTTGCTGATGTTGTGTATAAGTTGCAGCACAATAATGTTGATTATAGCAATTAGATGTGGAGAGGGACGGAAATCTGAACCGAGAGTGAAACAGACACCGACTCGCTGCAGAGCGTCATTTGATGCACATCCGTCAGCGCCCCGAGCACACTGCCTGCATCACACCGAATAAGTCGTGACACGGTAGACGCCGCGTGCCAATTCTGGGACAAAATATGCTAAACAGGACAGGACTGCATCCCAACTGGCGCATGTGTGTCAACCCATGATTGCGCGCATCAAAGATATTTGTGGGGGTGAAAGAAATGAGGCCGCTCTGCCAAGAGAAATCACTGATCATCAGCATCAGCCACTTCAGTGAATGACCCAGCGCATTTAGAGTTCAAGAGATAAAGCATGGGAATAGTCGCTGGTTTTACATGAACAAAACATGCTGGTTGTGTTCCAAAACATTTCCAAAAATCTGTGGTGGTTAAAATCTGTGTGTCTCCTCCTAAACTACATGCATGTGTATCTCATACTTGCACATTGTTGCCGAGTAGTTTTGTCCACAGTGCATATGCCATACGACTTAACCTTCAGTGTTTTTAAAACCCTCATAATGTCAGCATGTATTAATCAGAAAATGCTACATTCAGGAATATAATTCAGAATCTACATGGAATATGGTTTTCACCTGACTTGTATCATGTTTGGAATATATAATTGGATTCTTACCAGAATATCAGTGTGCATTATGACCACTGACACGAGAAGTAAGTAACACTGATCATCTTGTGACAATTCAATGTTCTGCTGGGAAACTTTTGGACCTGGTATTTATGTGGATGTTACTTAGACATGTAGCACCCACCTAGACCAGACCAGGCACCCCCACCCCATAGCAATGACACACCTTGATGGCAGCAGACATCCCCAGCAGGATGCAGCCTGACACACACACAAAAATGGTTTAGGAACAACTATAAAAACATGAAAAACACGGTTCACTGGATCCCAAACTGATCAAGTATCTGTGGGATGATCCACAGAGTCCACTCCTCTCAACAAACAGGACCCAAAGGCCCCCATTAATAACATTCTGTTGCCAGACACCACAGGACACCCTCAGAAGGCCTGTGTCCATTCTCTGACACCTGTTTTGGAGGCACAAGGGAGACCTACACAATATTAGGAAGGTGGTCATAATGTTATGCCGGCATGATCGGCGTATGTCTCCTGTCTGTCAGAGGGAAATGTTTTTGGAGCAATAAAGTTCACTTAGGGAGGATGTAGGGGTGGATGAGTGGGTCAGAAATCTTAACTAAACTAGATCATTTCATTCCCTGCATCTAATCATACCTTAAACATGACTGTGTTCAAATTGACCCAACTCTTTTGAAGCTACTGCTGATGGGGCACCAGATCTCAGACACTAATTATGCATATTGTCATTTAATTTGAAGTGTGTGTGACCTGTGTTCATATACTGTCCAGTGCCATGGCCAACCCTTAATATATAGCAGGACTATAAGACAGGTGTTCAATAATCTATAAATCTCTCATTCTACACCCACGTTTTAGTAATGTAATGTTAACACTGTAATGTTAACAAAGCTTTGAATTGCTTGCTTGCAGAAAATCATTAAAATTCAGATTTGTGTATGTACTATCGCTATTCTGTGTATGGAAGTTTCCGTGAGCTACTAAAAATATCTAAAGCTCTAAAGCTTCTGGTACATACTAAAATATTTAAAAAAAAAAAAATAAATCTAAATCCCCTAATTTTCACGCCATTTTCATCTATGACAAGATATATTCAGCCTGTCTGCGATGACTACATGTGCGCGCATATCACACATATTTCTGTCATAGATACACCTCTCCAGCTCTTTATTAAGCAATCAGCACTGTCTGCAACCTCTCCATAATGAGTGACTTGCAGGGTTTTTTTGTGTTTTCTTTTTTTTTTTCCCTCCATGTAAAGGCATGATTATGCAAGTGTGGTTTCAATCACTCCGTTCCCCCTTTGCTTTGCTGATAGTTAATTTGTATGCAGCCACTTTCAGTGCTTGCCCCAAGGAGAGCAGAGGTCCATATAATGGTTATTCCAAGAGCTCTGCTTTGAATATTTCAAAGGGATGCAACAAAACTCAGAGAAAATTCAGATCAGTACAGATGGATTAATCAATGCTTTGGTATTTCACAAAGGAAGCCTGCATTAAGTTCAAAGGGGGGAACTTGTTAGGCAAACACACATGGGGGATGCTGTATTATCTCCAGCTACTCCGGAGCTGCAGTCTATGCTTCAGGTATTGACATTTTTATAGACTCTTCTGTATTGATCTCCGTGAAATGTGGCGAGTTTTAATTGAAGAAAGGGGTTATAATAAAAAAGGAGAGGCAGTTCGGTTCACCTCTTTGTCCGCATTGGCCTGCGGTGCTGAATGCACAGGAGAGAGGGAGAGCTAAAAATATAAAACAGGGACATGTGTCTGTTCTCATATGCATCATCCTCAGAGACTCACCTCTCAGCGTTTAACTGAGATCTTGTGCTTAATTATGCATGTAATATGTTGTCAAAGGAATTGTCTCTTAAGTGTGCGTGATCCAGCTTTTCCCACGACGTCAGTGCGCGATAAGGTCTATTAATTGCTCTGATACAAACTCTGCCTCTCTGACGTAAGCAAACGGGCAATCTATCTAATAAATGCTTAAGTTGATCTGTTGAGTTGAAAGAACGCAAAACATACTGAAATGCCTTTACAAGCACGGATATTCTGTTTTGTTTTCATCAGGAGAGATAACGCACGATGTTTGGTCGGAGTAAATTGGCTCAAGACGTTTTTTTAAGCAGCAGTTAATTTTATTCCTGATTGACGGGAAACCATTTCACTCCGTGGGGTTTTGTCAATGATTGAGAGGAAAATATCATCACAGGCACATTTGAGGGGATTTCTTCATATTCCATTGATCTGCGTTCCTCTGCTGACACTGCTGTCTTAGCAAGCTAAATTCTCGGGCTCGGTGCGAATGACTGATTACTCTCTGAATTTATCTTGGCCGCGTTTAATTTAAATAACTTTCGGGCAAATATGCGCAGCGTATCAGTCTACCTTTAATCTCGGGATTAATGTTAGAAAGACAGTTTGGTGGAGGGACGGGCATCGGTCAGTGGAGGAGCAGCCGCAGAACTTATGGCAAATTAGATTTTGTTGTTTTATGCCAAAACATTTGAACCGACTTGCATGACAAACCTGTGCTTCTATTTTGTGAATCCCTATCAATAATCACTTCATTTAAAAAAAAAAAAAATTGCATTTAAAGAACATTTAACCTTATATCAAGTGCAAATCATGTGTATTGAAGTAATTTCAAAGGCAGCTTTAGAACTTATGCATGAAGCTCATAAACAAGATTGCGGCGTACCTATGGCACAGAGCGAGATTTAGTACTCCAAACACGTCATACTGGAGCACAACAAGGCTGCCGAGCCTGAATGCTTAATTTGCGGCCAGTGGGATGCTTTATCCAGAGATATAAACAAGTGCAGGCCCTATTGCATGCGCCGTCACGTGGCGCAAGCATGGACTGAATTGTTAAGCAGTATATGGAGCCTCCTTGTTAACCCCCAGAGCCAGATTCCGAGCACTCATTCAAGAAAGACTCCAGACTTTGAAAATCCAGTTGTGCATAGCAATTGAAATCATAATGCCAAGGATCAGGCCAGAGCTACACAACAGGTTTTTCATTATATTTCACTTTTTGAACCACAGCAGCAACACTCCAGAAATTGAAATGAAACACACAAAACAAAGCCAATTAATAAGAGATGATATATAGATATATATATATATATCCTATCGCTGGAATAATAGTGTTTATTCATTGTTAAACAAATAAAAACCTGCAAAAGATATCCTTATGCAAAACAATTAACACCTTAGCAAGCTATTTCTCTCTAACACACACACAAACGTAATTTCATTTTCAGCATCCCGCACATAAACATATCTGTGCCTGCCTTTGACTCAGAGCATTATTTAGTGCCAACATGACATATGTCTTAACCTTTTATCATGTGCCAGATTTACACATTGTTGTACATTGCATGCTCTGCAGTATTACACTGACTAACGCAATGACAGTAGTTCAAGTTAATAGGCGTACCGGGAGGCATAAAAACACCCCTGCATTCCAGGCGAGGAAGGAAGACCTTTTAAGGACGAATATCAAATCGTAACCTTATATAACATCTTGAGATTCATTTTTATCATGTCCATATAGAAATGATCTTTTGTTTGCTGAATTAAAGCATCTGTCTTTTTTTAATTTAATTTTATAGAGATGAGTGTATAACATACTGCAGCATGGGCCAGTGGCATGGAAACAGCATTTATAGCATTTCTGTCGCTTTATGAAGCTTTATGAATAACACATCGACACACACGGGTAAAAAGAAACAAAAGACAATGTCTTTCAAATTAGAGCTGTAATGAGACATTGACATAATCAATGGTGGTGACCACATAGCTTCACAACGTTTACGTCCATAAACAATTATGCCTTGGACTTGGAAGATGTACATGTTGTTCAAAAGTAAAGCGGTGTCTTTATCCATTTCTGCTAATTTGCTTGTGCTGGCTTTATTTTTTTCTTCTCTTTCTGGTCAGCTTTGACGCAACAGCGCACATTACTGCCCTCTTCAGGGCAAAATTATTTCCTACAACAGCACTTCACATTCTGCTTGATTTCCACAGCGTTACCGCTGTACCGATCACTACAGTGGGGCATGCAAGTAAATAGCAATAATATAGTACAACAGTTTTAGCAGCACAGTCACGTTAATTCTGTGCAGCACCAGTAATCATTGGCAAGAATGGTTTGCACCTATTTTATGTAGAGGGCAGCGCTACACTGTAAATGAATCCTTGTTTATTGTTTGAAGCGTTTTAACAGTAGATAAATGTGTTCAGAAGCACACCATTTTCTTGTCTTTGCATGGTTCTGCCATACATTACACATGTGTAATATGTATATTTGAGTTTAATGGTGTCATTTGTATTCCTTTTATGTAGGCACTGTAAGATTTGATTTCCTTTATCCAAAGTTCATTCCTTCATTTCCTGTGACCACTTTGTCCTCTAGAGGCTCGCGGGCCTATCCTAGCTGTCATTGGGCAAAAGGTGGCGTGAGCCCTGGACAGGTCGCAAGCCTATCACAGGGCTGACACAGAGAGACAGACAACCATTCGCTGTCAATGCACAGCTACAGCCAGCCTAGAGTCACCAGTTAACCTAACAAGCATGTCTTTGGAAGGTGTGAATGGCAGGTTAAAACCCAGAACCATCTTACTATGAGGTATCAGTGATAATCACTACACCACTGTGCCTTTATCCATAATTATGTTCCGTTTATATAGAACCACTGATTCACCATTAATTGACAACTCAGAAAATAGCCGACAGATTAACTAAGCAACAAAAAAACAAAACAAACAAGAGATCAATGGATTGATAAAATGACTGTTTGTTGCAGCCCTATATAAAATAAAGAAGTAAGCACTAGATTGTTCATGATTACATGACTGATCCCTGCTTGACATGATTAGGCACGTTTCAGGTTGACTTATAAATGATCCGATTCATGATCTGTGCATTGGAAGCTCCACACATTGAAGCTCTGAAGTGATAAGGACGGCTGTCCACGGGAGGAATCATAAAAGACCACCTCAGAGGTAGGCAAACTCCGAGAACACACTGCGAACACGGTGTCTAGTTGTTCGGGCATTTGTGCACAAGTTTAGTATCAGCAGCCAGAAATTTTGGAAAAACGGTGATAGTGCTTGCAGCAAAAAATATTTTCTTGAGCACAGCTATCAAAAAAACCTTCTTGCTGTACAGCAGTGGAGGAAGAGAAACTCTACACAAAATTATTTATTTGAAAAAAATAAAAGAGATTTTAGGGATTCGTGCAGCGGGACTGAAGAGAATGCTGTTGTCATTTCTGGGTCATTCTGTTGAGCCAACTAGAAGACGGATAAAAGTCTCAATTAAAGATAACATCCATGCTGTTCTTGCCGTCCTTAAATATTATTACATCACAGACTCGGACGATTTTAGAGTAAAAAGGGGAAAAAAAAACACTAAATTATTCAGTGTGCATATCACATGAAGCAAGTTCTATACTAGTTTTAGCACATGCTTTCCTACTGTTGTTGGTGAGAAACTCAGATTGCAACATTTCCTCAGAACAAAGTGTATCAAATACGTATAGTATTCTATGTTTTACTAAAACTTCTCATAACAAGTAAATGTCATATAGTGCATATTTTGCATTGCTGTTCTTTTTTTTTTTCTTAGACTGAAGGACATGTGTATACTGTTACATTCCAGGACACACTGTCTGCTGTGCAGTCTGGCTTTGCAGGACATCATTCACACAAATGCGCCCCGCTGCTGGTGGAGAGTGCACGTTTTCAATCAAATCAAACCTCACCCACTAATTTTACTAATCAGCATGCCGTCAACCAGACGGGGACGAACAAATCAGCTGGCGTCGGATTTGGCTGGAGTCGAAACCTGCATATCTTCCAGGACACAGGGCGGGATACCGCTGGCTTAGAGGAGACATGGCAGCACACCTCAGCGATCCGAGCCCTATCCATGTACCGCTGGTCTGCCGAATGTTGAATTTGCCACATTAAAATAAATTCTTGGCTCCCTCCATAAGCCCTGAACCTTTGTCTGCAGCAAAGCTATCATTTGAGAAACATTCTTTTCCACCACAATGTGATAAAAAATAATTCTATTTGCCATTTGTCCATAGCATTTATCAACATGCAGATTTCTTTTTGCACGAATCAAATGTTGCAGAGAACAGGTGAATAAAAAAATAATAAATTAAATAGAGTCTTAGGTTTTAGGTCCAAGTCCAACATATTAAAACTTGAAGGTGGATTTGATTTCCATATTCATGACCTCAACTGTGTATCTTGCAGGAGGCTGCATATTCCCAAATGTGACTCCAAGGTTGGAGCCGGCGTAGTGGGTTGTGTACTCAAAGTGGTTCTTAAGTGTAGTTCCAGAGGTGGTGAAAAGTGTTGTGGGTGTTGTTATAGCTACTGTTGGGTATAAAAGCTTTATGGCTTCCACTTGTTCGAGATTGCCGAAGTGACATCTCCTGTGCTTTATTTCTCCTCGCCTTAAGTGTTTGAAACTATAAAGTTTCGGAGTAAAACTATTTCCAGAAGTCAGTACAAAAAGTGTGTTAGCTCGTATCGGCGCTATTGCTCTTTGAGACACCACCCACCCGCACACGTACTCCTTGAATATGTGATGGTGGTGGTTTGGCTCGGCATTTCATTATTAAAATCAAACAGGTCAATTAAAGTTGCGATAATCTACATTTCATATCAACAAGAGATCAAACACAAACCGAGCATTGCTATTATACTGATAACATAAGCAAAACTAAGCTCAAGTTGACTGTATGCTACGTGGCACATGTAAACATTAGCATTTAGCAGTTAAGATATTTCACTCAAGGGTTGATGGAGATAAACGGTAAATAAATATCTGACTTATTAAATGCGAGAAGCATGTCTGTCTGTAAAATTATGTGTAAATAAGCGTTTGTTTGCAAAGATGTTAGCCTTAACCGCTTTATAATGTGGATTATTGTATTTACTGCGTTCTTGACCCACCACCTGCGCATGACACAAAAAAAGCCCCTTTAAATCACATGACATTCATGTGATTCACTGCAGCTGTATTTTTTATTTGACATTTGACACCTTTAGTATTTGAATCCTTTATATACCGTTGCAGCTGGCGGTTTCCGAGCGGAATAACAAGCAACGGTGCGCTGATTATTCTATTAGATAACTGAAATGCCGAGCGGTCACTCTCGGAGCAGTTAAGCTGTCACAATAAGAACCCGTCAAGTGTTTAACCATGAAACATTCCCCTAATAATTATCTTGCAAGAACAGAAGTGTTAGTTGTAACCAACGGCCTTTGCTAATCAGCGGGAGATTGCTGATGCGACGGTGATGTGAAAGTGCAGATCTTAAAACAGAATAATTTGATAGGGAAAGCATCACTTATCTGTGTGCCCCCGCTGTCCACAAAGAGAAAAGTAATTCATTACAGTCAACGCGAAAGTACATAGCGGTGATTGCTAGTGCGAGGGCACAGAGCCGAGCAAATATTCTGCAACGCGGAGTCGCATCTATCCCCAACAATAGTGGAGTATTGCTCGTATCATTTATGACTCAACGTTTCGTCTTCATTTAAACCCTGTAAACCCCCGTATTTATTCTCCCAGATTAATGCGTTTTGTGGTAATGTTGTTTCCTAGGTGCTCCTTCCTATTTCTGTTTGTTGGAAATCTAATAGCAGAGATCCTGAGGCAACGGCTTCCTCGCAGTCTCCCGACGGTAGCCCCAGTCTGACAGGCATGTAAAATATCTGTTTACATTATAGCTTGACAACAGCATGCTGACATCTCCATTTCCCATGTGACCGCATGAAATAACCCTGTCAGAAATATATTACAATTCATACTTATGACATTTTGCTCTCTTCAGACGCGCAAGGTCGTCGGGGTGAGGCTGCAAGCGCAGTCTGCCGGCGAGAAGCCTTTGGTGCAGCTTTAATGACGTCTGCAATCATTGACAGTGACTACAGTTTCCAGGCGTCATTTTATCATGTTCAAGGTGGAATAGGTGGGATGCAGAAATCTGTTTCTGCGTGCACCTAAGTGCGTATGCACCACTTATTCAACTCATGCGCACAAAAAAAGAGGAAAAAGAAATCTCCCCTAACAGCATGTGACTCTGTGAGCTTTCAGTCAGCGTGTATTAGATTTATCACTTTCTTGTCCCTACACCTTGTTGATGCCTCCAGAGTACCACTACATTGGTATGGGAGGGGAGGCCTAAGCTGTGACTATGACATCTTTCTTGGTGCATTATCTTCACACTCAATCTCCTTGGGGTAGATGGAGTGCACAGAGGAAGTGCTTCCACCGGTTAAGTCCTAACATGTAACCAGACATTGCTTTTAGGGGTCGGCTGTTAACAGAGTTGACAATGCTCTTTTATAGCCCTCAGATTGAATATTCCCAGAGTCTCCCACTGCAGAGGCCATGTCATTACAGCTGATAGTTCCATTATTTTCTGAAAGAGTTGGCAGGACTTTTTATGTTTTGTATTTTCCGTGTTCTTATATTTTAGTGTACGTATTTTCGCAAGGGCAGTTTTTGGTATGCATGCATTCTGTGATGCTCGATTGCTTGTATTCAGGGTCAGATAAAATCTATATTTCTTTGTGAAAGTAAGACTGTTTACATTGAAATTTTATATAAAAGGAAAACTTAATTTTTGCGTCATGGCTTCTTATTGTATGATTTTTTTATTTATTTTTTCAGACGGTTCAACTAAATGAACAATAATGAGGATCTCTTCCTGTGCAACAAATATCTCATGATATAATAGATATAATCTGAATAGCTACATACACGTGTATATATAAATCAAGCAATGTGTGAATTCATTAAAAGAATGACTAAACTCATTATTATGACAGGTAAATGCATGAATAATTATCCTCTTCTCTTTCTTTTTCTCTTTCATTTATTTAGGCCTTGACATTTTCTGCCCTTTTCCAGCTTCAGTGTTCACTCTTCAATATATGAACACAAGAACTGCAACAGAAACGAGGTGATCAGATCCTGTGCAATAGCTACGAACTATGTCAACGTGATTCTCAATCAGCTAAATACTTATCTTCTACAGTAGCAAACATCCCTATATGTCTATAATTGCCTTGGACGGGTCGCCTATTCTACCTGTTAACGTGGTAGTTAACAACCATTAACACCAAATAACTTAGCCTAGCATGCATGTTGTTGGAGTCTGGGAAGGAGCTGGAGTAGTCAAAGAAAAGACAGAACCTATGCAGAACCATGGAAGACATGCAGAAAGAACCTTTTTGCTGTGTGGTGACATGTAGCCGACATGTATTTTAACTTACTAAGGCTGTGCATGCTAGCTACATAATCCGCCAACTGGCTATGCTGTTAGCTTTAACTCTGATAGTAACTATGTTCTAGGACAACCACATTGAAGAACAGGTTGTACGCTCAGTATAAAGTGTGGAAAACAGTCAGACTAGAAATGTGTGTCAAGCTATATACAGTACACCCTGAGAGTAAAATTTGAGAATAAGATGAAAAATTGATTAGCTAGGAGGGCTGTTTTGGTTTTGGGCAACACGAGTTACAATAGTTCATAAATAACTGAGGTCCTTTTTAATGATGGAGTCGAAAATACACTGTGCCAAATTGCCCTGACTTTCCCTTGTTGCCTCTTCTCTGCTGCTTCACTCCTCCTTTTCCTTGCTCCAAATTACTTCCTGAAGGAGAAGTGAAAACGCCGCAGGATCCTTCCCTCGTCACCAGGACTCTGCTGGATTTCTCTCTAACCATCTAATCTGGGAATTCAGCTGAGGAGGAATGGATTTGCCCTGGAAGAGTAGGAAAGCAAACTACAACAAACGTTTCATCACGTACACCAGACCCTCAGATCAACTCATCAATCTGCAGAATAAGTCATCAATCAAATGATTCTTGCGTGAATTGCATTGGGTAAGAATGTAATCAGCGTGGGGGAAGGAGTGGTTGTGTTAGGGACGTTTAAGAACAGTGTATCCAATTAATCAGGTGTAATATTATGACCGCCTTCCTAATATTGTGTAGGTCTCCTTTGTGCCTCCAAAACAGTTGTGATGCATCAGAGAATGGACATGGGCCTACTTTCATGTTTTTTGAGTTGTTCCTAAAACGTTTTTGTGTGTGTGTGTGTGTGTATGTGTGTGTCTGTGTTAGGCTGCATCCTGCCTAGGTGGGTGATACATGTCCAAGTAAGTGCCAAAAGTCCAAACGTTTCCCAACAGAACATTGAATTGTCACAAGATGATTGTGAGGCCTTCTCAGTGGTTTTAATATTGTGGCTGATCGTTGTAAATTAGGGCTGTCACAGATAACGTATTAATTTAAATTCCTTTTAATGCGAGAACTGTTTGTGCCGCATTCTGTTACTACGACCTCAGCTCGACCCATAGTTTGGGAAATCAAGAAGCGATCAAAGCACGAGTAACGCTGTGGAAAGCAAAAACGAGTAGAAATGGATAAAGAAACGTCTCGAGTTCATCTTCAAAGCCCTGCCAGATGGCTCTCTTGTCAAGAACAAAGTTATTTGCATTTACTCTTGAAGTGAACCGGTGTACGTCAAGTCTAAAATACCACCTGCAGGAGCACACAGCTGATGCAGAAAGCCCTCCTCCCCTCACCAAACTCAGACCACCCTGGACTGAGCAACAAGCAACAAACTGTTGCAACATTAATCTGAGTTCATTCATTGCGTGTAAACTTTGGAAATCATCCAATATAATGATCTATTGATTAGTTACAGCAGCTGGTGGAGGCTTTTTACATGTAACTTTATTTGTTCCATTAATAATAATATGGTTTCTTTCCACCGCTCAATAACTTCCTTACCTTGTCAAAAAAAAATTACAGGAAGAGCTGGAAAACACATTCCTGAAACCTGAAGACTGGGGGGTTTCTGTCCCAAGAGTTTCGCCTACAATAAACAAGTAGCTCATGTTACGGTTTCTCTTAGAAATAATCCTGCATATTCAAAAAAAAAGAGAGAAAAAAACTATAGAATTACTTCCGATATGAAGAACACTCTTACTCTGTCACACCAAAGAACGCCATTTAAAAGCATTTTAATGAGAGGCTTTACAAGAACAATTACATGTATTAATTGGTTCACTGTAAGAATAAATGAGAATGACAGGGTAATTAAAAATCATGGTGTTAATTTCCCTAAAGATTATATACAACGTGGTACATTCAAAGTGATCCATTTACTTGCTGAAAATATCTCAGAGCAGTTTTACTAGTCTCACCTTTTAAAGAAGTGTTACATACGTATATAGAAATATATAGAGAAACAGAGAAAATAGATGTATATATAGGTATACATAGATGTATATATGTGTATATTGTATATTTTTATATATACTGATGTATTTAATACATACTTTTTACACATGGTACCTCATTTTACAGCTTTTTTCTTCCTGTCTCTGTGTAATAATGCTACTATCTATCTATCTATCTATCTATCTATCTATCTATCTATCTATCTATCTATCTATCTATCTATCTGTGTTTAAAATAATAATAATAGTACTAATAAAATCTATTTTTAATTTAGAAGTCGGCCTGGTACCACATAAAAAACTCATGTGCTCAATATTTAATCTTAGAGTACCTTTCTATACTACACAGTTCTATGTAATCCCATATATATATATATATATATATATATATTTTTTTTTTTTTTCTCAACTCAGCAGAAAGTCAATTATAGAAGAACATAGATTCTTTGGTAAGAACACAGATGCATCCACCAGTGTGACTGCTACAAGAGCTGGGACTCGCATACGTGAGTCGTGAGCAGCGGGAAACAATGGATAATTAGAAAATTAAGGAGCGGCTCACGTGATCTCCAGCTGCACCGGCTGAAAGTTTTTCAAATCGAATTCAATGAATCTTTGTTGTGCAGTTGTGCCCAGAAACTGTCGCTGTTATCGTCGCTAATGTTTGTATGATTATCACTGTTTCATCTTCCAGTGCCGTGGTGAGATTGTTTTTTATTGTTAGACACTCCTATTAGCTCCCCATTCCCGACGATTATCTGTTCCATCATGCAGTTTTTTTCACCGTGAACCACTTTGCCGTGCTTTTGAATATACTGCATATATTTGTCTGCATTATTGGCTCGGGCTTAATTCAGAGTGTTTCTCTGAATGGCTGGTCAGTTCATGATAATTACAGTTTTCCAGCGTTTGTGTCTGCCGTAATTACTTCTGGAGAAGGATTCAGAGTTAGGACTCTGCAGTATATCAGGATGAAAAAAGTATAAATAAATAACTTAAATACTTTGGTACAAAATTACAATGAAATTCAATTTAGAGTTAATATTAAAGGGCTTCGTGTCATTTGAATGCAGTATTTCCTTTGTGCCATCTCAAGGCTCGAGCCTCTTTTCATACATGCAGATGCTCTACCTATTGCACTGAAGGAAAATGAAAACACCTTCAATGAAACCTGGAGAAGGCTCGCTGCCTGCTATGGACACTAAATAATTAATATTCTAATGTCAGTGTGAGAAAACAATTTAATACTTCAATTACTCATTTGAAAATGATTTCGATTCATGCTAAATAAAAATCATTTATTCAGGATCTGCCCGTTGCTGACTCCTAACCGTGCTCAATGTCAGATGATGGCTAGAAAGGGAGAACATGAGAGCATTCGAGTTTATTGGCTGGAAACGATTTTTGGTAACCTGCAGCCCCTCGGCATGGCCGGGAGGTGAGGGGATATTACATTGCTTAAATGTCATGGTAAGTAAATTATTTCTAGTCCAAAGGCTGCCTTTATTCTTCCACTGATGTCCCAAAACAGATTATCTCCACACACACCAAGGAAAGGACAATGTGAGGGCTTGTAACATATACAGTATATTAGGTCCACTGCTGATGAGCTTAATTACGAATTGGCAAGCTAACGAGCAGCCATAACTATTGAAGGGTCGATTAATGTAGAAATGGGACGTATCTGACAACACGTGTGAATTCTATTCAAGCCAGCAATTCATTTATTACATAGATTTCACAAAAAAAACAACAAAAAAAAAACATTGATTTGCATCTCGCAACGTTTGCTTTCATCTCACGCAGCCAGGCATGCAGGAAAGGAGACTTTGCTTATGAAGAAACCTCAGAAAATAGACAGGGGGGGTTCTAAGCTCAAAACAACAAGACAGCAGTGTAAGTATTGTGCATTACTGCAGTGAGTTCATCCTCAGACAAGTACTCAAAAAGGGCTCCCTGGTACAAATGCTAAATTCTAGTATGGCGATGCTGCCTTCCAGTGCATTTGCAAGTCAGGCGATTTTGGTGCATATGGACCCTATAAAACTGACCAAGGCATATTTGAATCAACTGTATGATCTAAGGGTTTCAGACCGTGTTCTAAGTGCCTTGAGGCAGTTTGTATTGTTAGTGATGCTATATGAATAACATTGAACTGAATTAAGTCCGTGTACACGCCGTTTCGATAAGTTAATTTCCACTTACAAGCACAGCAAACAAGATAAATCACTCACCACTATATGCATTCTAATTCATCTGTCTGATTAATTAGCATTAAACATTTGTGCTGAATTATGAGCTCAAACCCTGAATAAGTTTCTTTATTCACATATTTAATGTAAAAAAAAAAAAAATTGCAGGTAGAAATTTTGAATAAATAAATATGAATCGACTGGAAAAAAGTAATTTGCTGCAAGCCTATTTCTATTAATAAGTAATATTATGACAAAAACAAACCCAGTTATGGCAGCCTAGTAAGCATTTTATGTCATGGTATCTATTCAATTCAATTTTATTTATATAGCGTCAATAACAAATCAAATCGTCTCATGGCGTTTTACAAAACCCGGCCTGAAACCCCCAGAGCAAGCCTGAAGGCAACGGTGGCAAGGAAGAACTCCCTTTTAACAGAAAGAAACCTTGAGCAGAACCCAGCTCATATGGAGGGACCCATCTGCCTAAGGCCAGCTGGGTACAGACAGAGAAAGAGAGAAGAGAACAGCAAGCTAAACATACATCTGTCATAGATACACGTATCTGGCTAACTTTTGCGTCATTTGGACTCTTTCAGGAGATATTTAGATCTGCCCTTACAGTGGGTGTGACTAGGGCACCCAAAGGCAGCCTCTAAATAACGCGTTATCTGCCGCGAAAATTCGTTCATTACACCAATATTTTATTATCGTACACTAGTCCAGAGTTTGCTGTTGTCATCATACGGGGCCTGTAGATTGACCTACAAACGGATGATGTCTTCGCACCCACAAATTATGCGTTATTTAGAAGCTGCGTTTCGGTGCCCCAGTCACTCCCACTATATAGTTATACGCAGATCTAATGAGGCAAAAGTTTTATGGGTGAGTAAACGATCGTATTTTATGCCAGAAATAAGGTCCATGTTGTAAAAAAACAGCAGTTCTCCTTTAAGGCTTTCCTTTTCGGCCTGGTAATCTTCTGATAAGATGTTTGTTGTGGTCAGCCTCTCTCTCGTTCTTTTTTTTTTTTTTTTTTCATGTCAGCTGGCGAACAGTGTGTGGCTGCGCACACGCTCCTTCACAACCTGTTTTTTATGGATGGTAGATACGGTAGCTGGAACAAAACTTGTCCTGGCAGACTACAAAAATACACTCACTAGCCAGTTCATTAGGTACACTAGTGAAAACAAATGGATTCCAATATAACAGCCCCGCACTAAATCTTAGCTTCATGAAGGTTGTAGTATTCAGTGTTAGCTTCAAATAACTGGGAGAGCTGTGTTTTCATTTTGGAGGCTGTAGTTTGTAGTATTATATCTACCCCATTTTAGTCAGTGGGATAGGCTAAATAATAGAAACATAAACTGCATCCTCCACAATGATCAGCCGGTTGAATTGTCACCTTTCAGACACAGTTTAAGCATGAATTATAACAGTGGTGAGGGTGCATTATTTGCAGGATCATGCTTTTTTAACCAGTGTACCTAAGGAACTGGAATGGAACTTTATGTGTATTTCCTAATAAACACAACAACAAGTCATTGTTAAATTCCTCATCTGTGTTAAGCAAACTCAAACAAGAGTAAATTACTGGGGACTGTTTTCTGGGGAAATAATACACAACTGGTGCAGTGAGGGAGAATGAAGGAGCACATCACGGCTGGGTCCAGTGATGTGTTGTTATATATTTGGTCAACAGAGTGAAATAAAAGAGTAGCAGTTGTAGTGCTGTACATTGACAGCTGCAGATATCCCAAGGTAGATCTAGGAAGTTCACAAATACCAGAACACAGAAGGAAAAATCATCTTATACATGTTTATTTGCATGAAAGACAAGAAAGATGCTCACAGAGCATACTGTACTATACTCAGACATTCCAAGCATGTGTCACCTTCATAGTAAAACCTCTGCTCAGCGCCTCCTTGGACCAATATGTTGATGTCAGATATGACAGGAGTTTTTTTGTGTGTGTTATTTAAAGTCTGCCAAGAGGTACTCAGAGGGGAGTGTGTGTCATCGCTACTGAATACAGAATCACTTGGTTCACACTGTATAATAAATAAATAAATAAATAAATGAATAAAGCTGCCATCTCCTGCTGCGTTTGCTGACCGGCTACAAAGCACCATCTTCCTAGCTTCTGCACGGAGCACTTCAGGCTCTTCAGGTTTTGTGCCGACAGCCTTCAGACTTCAGACTGTACAGAGCTTCCTGCCCCACTGGCCCAAACCTCAGCCTCCCAAGAGTGTGTGCTGAAGCAGGATGCATGCACATACTCTCCCTGCCCTGGGCTATTCTGTACTGCTCAGTTTATGGAATGTTTCAAGGTGTGGACCAGTGGTGGGCCATCAGGGCCTGCAAAGCCTTCTCTGCTGGCCAACAACATCCACATTAATGCCAGGTCCAATTGTTTCCCAGCAGAACATTGAATTGTCACATGATACAGGTAAAACAACTGGAACATTCATGCATATTTGTCACTTACCAGTTTGTTTGCATGTCTGTGAATGACAACAATCAAACCATTATACACAACTCCTACAAACCTGCAACACTCGCAAAATGTATCTTCTATAACCCTCAATGGCATGTTACCATATGGCAATAATTTCTTTATCTCAATTCTAATATATTACAGTCATAAAATCATACATAAAATCCAGGGCACTTTCAAACTACAAATATTTAATGACATCACGTATCCAGAAACCCCCCATCTGACACTGTACAGGTCATGAGCTGAGGTCACTGGAACTTAGAAAATGTAGTGTTAAATGGGGTTAGTTAATCTTTAGTTTTTATCATTCAAACCAGTAAATATATGATATAACTAGGGATGTCCGATATTATCGGAGGGCCGATATTATCGGCCGATATTGAGTTAAAAATGTAATATCGGGAAATATCGGTATCGGGTTTTCATAATCGATATTTGTTCTGTAGGCATCAGCATTTCCGAGTGTACATGAACGCAGCATGGGACGTTAACAGGCGCGTGCTTGATGACGTATAACAACAACATGCTAGTCTCTAGGTCGCTAACCGTGGCTAACAAGCTAGCTCGCCCGGTGTATGAGATGTCCGTGGTTTGGAAGTATTTCCAAGTGTCACCTACTAACAGTAAATTTGCGATTTGTAATGACTGCAAAGGTGGTTATGAGAGGAGGAAACAAGGCGTCTTCCTTAAATACATTTTTTTTTCACAAGAGCCACATTGGGAGTGCAAAATCAAAAGGCGAGCCACTTTTACGACAACATACAAATTGGACATCCCACAAAAAATAAATAACACGGCCAATACATTTTCATTTAAGACCAGATTTACTTTAATGAGCTCGTTTCTGTCTCTTTTTTATTAAAAACCGGTCCATTTTGTGTTTTACGCTAGCGGAGCTTATGTCGCCAGCCTGCAAACGTGCGTTGCGGTCAAGTTTTGTAAACAATGCCACATGGCCACCTTCATTCGCGCTTTCCGTGATTCAGCTGCGTGAAATGTTTTACAACGTATCGCCACGAGATGGCAGTTTAAGTAGCATTGCCGGTAAATAGTGGATTTCAATTAAAGGCAAGTGGCAGTGTGATACTGTAAGCTACCATGCGAGCCGCCAATTATAGCTTGACGAGCCGCATGTGGCTCGCGAGCTGCGCAATGAGTAACTGTGCTTTAATACATCAACCCACCTCAAGAAGAATCATGTGGAGTTATACGCTACATTTGTCTTCCTTGTTTTGATATTGTCTGTAGTGTTTGAGGCAAAATATTCTCTCTAAAAACACACAAAAAATAAATAAATGGCACTTTTTTCGGTAACTTATTTTTTACAGACAGTGATTCCATTTGAAAAGCCATGTTGCATTTATGTTTGCGTCCAATGGGACGTCGCAATAAAATTAGGCATAATGTGTTAATTCCATAATAGATGATATGTTATGTTGTTACCTAACAATTTTGGTGTAAAATGACCGCATATATCGGTATCGGGTGATATCGGTATCGGAAAAGCCAATATCGAGCATCCCTAGATATAACTAAACTGTTGCCATATGCCAAATATATGCAAAAATGGACGTGGAATGGAAATGTTTGTATTCAACCAAATAGACTGTAATTGTGTTACTTAGCACTACTCTGTGTGACTATGTTTACGAGAGGTTAGCACATCTACAAGGGAAATAATATACAGCATATGAAAGATTCATATTTAGTTTCAGACAGTAAACAATGTATTCTTCCTAGAAGATAGTACATTGTTGAGACTTTACGGGTGGAGAAATACTGATATGTAATATTTATTTTTGGTTTATTGTCAACATGATGCTTTATTATATCCTCAGAATATGGTGAACCTAATTAAGTCTGCAGTAGAGCTGCTTCATAGCAGAGGTCAGTGGCCTGAGTAACTCAGAAACTGGTGATGTTATTATCAGTGGTAGAATATTAAGTTCCTCTTTAATAGATAATCGGGTATTAAAATACTTTAGTATGTTTACCACATTGTTCTAGTGTACAATGACCACACCAGTGTTTGTGTACGTTCAGAATTCTGCCTTCTTCAGAATTCTGGCCTGTTGCCATGACATCACTATGACATCACAGAGGTGCTCTAGAACACGTATCACTCTGATTCTATTTTTCAGCCCAACTGGACCAAAATCAGAATCAAGACAAGCATCTACAGCTAGGTTTACCAGAGACGAGGAGAGCAACGTACCGACGACCCTTATCTTCTAACCAATTCAACTCAACTCACTTTTAACGAAGTAAGTAGCTCTACTCCTCTGTATTATGCAGAAAACATTTTGGAGCTCCAGACAGACCTCCAATGTCCAAGCAGAGAAGCTCAGAAGAAACTATTACAATCTAATTTTTCTTATGTATTTTACTTCACCACTGTCGGATACTGGATGAAACACATAAGAAACTCTCAGTGAAGCAGTTGTCTTATAAGTTGTTGAAGTGTACTTTATGTACTGTTGTTTGTTTTAAAACTGACAAGCATGTGGTAGTTTAATAATGTGTCCAGGTTTGATCCTGGCTGGATATTATTATTTACAGTATTTTTTTTTTTTTTTTTTAAAAGTATTATTTTCAAAGTGAAGGACAAACACCTTCAGTTTTTATACTCTAAGCTTTAGGAACAGTCTGATTGAGGATCTGGGACTTTTTAAGACTTTTATGTCTTAAGTCTATAGGGCTGTTTATCTGTGGTATAGTGCATTAGTGGTGCATATTCTTGTAGACAGTTTATCAAATGTGTAGAGGTTGTGTAGAGTCAAAATAATAATAATCCATCCTCTGTTTTGTCCATGTCTCTTTTCCAGCTGTCTGTGACGAAAGAAAAATGTCCTACCACGCTTCTTCGCAGAGTCACTCTCTCGAAAGCGACTCCAAATGCATCTTCCCAATCCCAGAGGGCTACAAGTTTGTGCAAATCCTGGGACAAGGCAGCTTTGGGGTAGTGCTGTTGTGTGTGGAAGAGGAAAGTGGAGAGCTTGTGGCAATAAAGGTTTTTACAGAGGCCACACATGCACAATGGGAGGTGAGTCACTGTTCATTTTGATTGCACATAGTCAGAACATGTTTAACAGGGGTTCAGGTTTTACAGGGGTCTGGTTTATTGTAACTGTACAACATATCTCACCATTGCCTCAACCTCAGTCACCCAACTGATACAAAACCTGAAAACAGAATGTCATGTCTCCTTAGGCACATATCATGACAACCCTTATGCAGCACAATCTGGAGTCCTCCAACATCATCAGATATGAGGGGGCACATTCCGTTGACCAATCAATAAGCCTGGTTTTTGAGGTGTTGGACATCAGCCTGCAGGACTATCTGAATATCGTAGGACCACCAATGCTACTGAAGGACATCCGGATCATCATTCAACAGGTTTGATAAACTCTGTCTTGCACCTATCTTGTTCAATGGTATTATAATAGCCAGTTCAGCTGCTGTAAACACCATTGTAACTTTAGTTTGTGTTTTCATGTGACAATGGTTTCTTTAACAAACAGTTCCTATAAATGGAGCATCAGTAACCATGTTGTTGTGACTGCTGTTACTTACAGATGGCCGTAGCTTTTGACGCCTTGAAGAGTGTTGGTGTAATCCACGGGGACCTGAAGTTAAACAACGTCATGATGGTGGATCACATTCAACAGCCTTTAAGGATTAAACTCATAGATTTTGGTTTAGCTGTTCACAGGTGGCGAGCAGTTCCAGGAAAGACTCTCCAGACTCCTCAATACAGGTGCTACTTCACTTCAGTGCTTCTTACATGTTTTGTAATGATGGAGTTCTGTAGTTCTTGTTCAGTTTGTTTCAAATGTAACTCACTTCATTAATGTTTTGTTTTTTCCCCCCACACAGAGCACCAGAAATCATACTGGGTCTGCCATTTTCAGAGGCCATCGACATCTGGTCGCTGGGCTGTATAATGGCAGTCATGATGTTTGGTGTTAAACTCTTTCCAGTGAACACTGAATACTATGCAGTAAGTAATGTAAGGTAAACTGATTAGGAGACGAGGCAACATCAGTCAGATCAGTGTTTTATATCTAATGTATTCTTTTAAGCAAATGAAATTAACTCTTGGCAGAATTAACTTTAGAGTTTCAAGAGGTTTTGACCTGAACAAAGCTTCATGACTAACATGATGATGTGCTCTGTGTGCAGCTGAGATTCATCACTGATCTCCTGGGTCCACCACCGCAGCATCTACTTGACATTGGGACGAAAACATCTTTGTTTTATAAGAAAATAGATGATCAGTGGCAGCTGAAGGTACAACACACAATCTGTGACTTTTTTGGCAGCTATTTTATCATTGACCTTTCTTTACCCAATGAGATAAAGGTTCTATAATTCAGTATTTATATTTTGACTGTCCTCTTCATTTAGACACCTGAGGAGTACTGCCCAGACCGGGGCAAATCTAACTCTACTCGACTAAACAACAGAAGGAACAAGTTCCGAACACTGGACGAAACGAAAATGGTAAGTGTTAATGAAGCTGTACCCTCCAGCTGAAAAGGGACGCATATTCATTGAGTATAGTTCATGCTTTTGGAAGGACTTGACCACAGTTGTGTTCTCCAAATATTTCCTAAACCAGGTGCGGCTGGAGAGAGACAACCCAAGAGAGGCAGATGAGAGGAGGGAGTGTGTCGAGCTGCTGAAGGCCATGCTAAAGTGGGATGAGCAGGACAGGATCACCCCCAGTGGTATCCTCAACCATCCTTTTATAACCCAAAGCTACCTCAACGACACCTCCAACCTCAGTGGGCCCAGCAGGTGATATATTACTCATTTGGCTGATTTCATGTTTGTGTACTTTGCTTTTCGGTCATAAACTCAACAATGTGAGCTTTCTTTTTTGTAGCAATGGACCTGAAGCCACCACCAACCAGAAACAGATGGATGTAGGGACTCAAACTGAAAACGTGTAAGTGTAATTTCATCCTTCATTAGGGTCATCATTCGACTGCTGCCTGTAAGTAACTAAGTATATGTTTTCAATAGAATAAGTGAGGCACTGCCACCAAGTGTCATCTTGGTTGAGCCTGCAGACCCCGAGAACAGGATCCACTTGGGAGATGTGCCAAATGAAGTCCCTGACCAGAGGTAAAAATCTTTCTTCTAGAGAAATTTATGGTTCTACCAGATCAGACAAACTGAGCCCTAAACACGACTAACATACAAACTCAGTGTTCATTTGTGTGTTTAGTCCACACCCTAGATTAGATTAGATTAGATTAGATAGTTGTCTCTACTGCAAGTGATTAACTGTTTGCCTTCATTCAACAGCTCACATGAGGCACTGCCACCAAGTGTCATCTTGGTTCAGCCTGCAGACCCCGAGAACAGGATCCACTTGGGAGACGTGTCTAATGAGGACTCTGACCAGAGGTAAAAATCTTTCTTCTAGAGAAACTTATGGCTCTACCAGAGGAGACAAACTGAGCCCTAAACAGGACTAACATACAAACTCAGTGTTCATTTGTGTGTTTAGTCCACACCCTAGATTAGATTAGATTAGATAGTTGTCTCTACTGCAAGTGATTAATTGTATGCCTTCATTCAACAGCTCACATGAGGCTCTGCCACCAAGTGTCATCTTGGTTCAGCCTGCAGACCCCGAGAACAGGACCCACTTGGGAGACGTGTCTAGTGAGGACTCTGACCAGAGGTAAAAATCTTTCTTCAAATGTTAGACATTTATTCATCCATCAGAGGAGACAAACCTAGCTCTAAACAGGACTAAGATACTAACTCAGAGTTCATTTGTGCGTTCAGTTCACATTCTACACCAGATCCTGCTTCAACGGATGACACCATCAGCAACCATGTGGACACATACCTCCCGCGCATCACTTCAGGTGAGAACAATTCATATTCATTTGTTTGTCTAACTGTTGAGACGATCCACATTGTGTTGTTGTTTTTTTTAATTCTGAGCACAAGTTCAGTATTTCATGTTTGCTGTTTTTCAGATGACAGCCAAGCCCCAAAGCAGAAGAAGAAGAAGAACTGCTTCAGACGTTTCGTCTCTTGGGTGAAGAAGACCTTCAGCTGCATGGTGCTCGACACGATGGAGTGAGGAATGCTGCGAAGGGATCCATGGATCCTAGGATGAGCCACATGGTGGAACAATTGGCATGTTTCTCCCCATGTGTGCGTGGGTTTTCCCCGGGTACTCCGGTTTCCTCCCATATTTAAATTAAATTTAATCTCATTTTAATTTTAATTTTTAAATTTAATTTAAATTTTTTACAACCTGGACCTTATTTCTCTACTCCATCACTTTTGTTTCATTTGCACTCGTTCAGGAGATAATTAGATTAGCGTATATCCATTTAGCAAGAGTGATCTAGGCACCGTAACGCAGCCTCTGGATACCCACGGTGGTCGGTTTGTTGAATTTGCTACTGCTAGTTTTTTACAACATGGCTGAATATTTTTCCGATTCTGAGGTTAAGGACGAACATTGCAGTAGTCGGGTGCGCGCGCAGCTCAGAGACGACATCGTTCAGGTCAGAAGACATCATCCGGGGTCTGTAGGTCAATCTACAGACCCCGGATGATGATAACACGTAACTCCGGACTTAACGGGAAATAGCACTATTTCGAGTTTCGCGGTAGATAGATAATGCTTTATTTAGAGACTGCGTTGCGCTGCAGTGCCTTGATCACTCTCGCTAAATGGATGTACGCTGATCTAATTATATGCAAACATAGGAATGTTCTGAAAAAAATATAGAGAAAAAATGTGCAGAAATATAAAGAGATTCTGTATATACAGCTATGGTACAGTCAGTGGTGGAATAAATAAACTACAAATAAATAACTGCTTAAGACTATGAGATGCTGAGGTAGTGGTTTAGTGCAAAACAAAGCAGTGTACAGAGCAGATTTATTGATTGATGGAGAAAAGTCACTATTGACTCAGGCTGGTGTTGAACAGTCTGATGGCAGCTGGAATGAAGGACCTGCGGTAGCGTTCCTTCTTGCAGCGTGGATGCAGCAGTCTGCCATTCATTTCAAATTAATTAAAATCAATCCAATTAAATTTAACTTATATTCAATAAATCTTAAACCAAACCTTTGTGTCACGTGTTTTGCATTTTTTACAGTAACAACTGATTTATGATGTGGTTGATAGTTCAAGAACAATAGGGGTCTTTTAGTAAGTTTAATCCATAAATCCATGATATGAAGAATCACATTACAATCTCCTTAACATGTTTGTCTTTAGCAGCATAAACTAAATCTTAATCATTTTGGAAGAGTTTCTTCTTCTTAAGGGTTGACGACTGCTTTGAGACACGACTGAACTGGTGGTTTAATTTGAAACATATTCAAATGTAATGAATGCACAAGTAATGAATAAGACTTGAGGATTTTAGGTCTTGTATATTATAGTTTGACTTCTCTGGCCTCAACAGCTGGTAAAAGAATAAAAATCCTTCTAAGGAACAGGCCATTCTTACATTTTAGACAAGATGCATCACAAAACACAAAAACACTGTTTTCATAAGTTTTTAATCAAGCTATGATCCAACTATGGTCTCTGTCAAATAACATTACCTTTTAGCAGTGGTGGAATGTCAGGGCCAGCAAAGCCTTCTCTGCTGGCCCAAACTTTATCAAAATCACTGACTTACATTTTAATATTTCCCCACTCATCTTATTAAATTATTCCCAATAGCCTATTCTTTTCATTGTATGGCTCGTCTGTCTCTCAGCTGCGGTGCTTCCAGCAGTGTAACTTTACATTAGAGCTTTTATCCAGACGTATTTCAGCCATCGTGTGTTGCTGGAGTCAAAAAAATGTGCCTGGGCCTTTACAATTAAAACTGCAGGTGGCTGAGCTTGAAATCCATGGTAATGACATTGTTCCTTTAACCAATCACATTTTATATTGAAATTTCAATATTCTCAGGCCTTCTCTGTGGCCCATGGTAGCGTCAGCGTTTTTCACGTCCTCCGATTGGAGGGTCATTTCGGCCAAATTAGAGATTCATGTTCGTCTGTTGCGAGCTGACGCTGTTCATTTGGAGATCTTCGTAGAAAGCCATTTTGGCTACCCAATCCTGGAGCTAGTTAGCCTGATCCAGCCGGGAAAACCTGAGTACTACCCTTGGTTGACAGGTTCCGAGGAGAACTCTTAAGTTGTGATGAGTATAAAATGAATTATATTTAAATCTTTTGTGTATATTTTTGCCATTTTATTGGGTCAACATTGATGCTTCTGCTGGATTTGACGTATGTGGCGCTGGTGCAAAGCAATGAGTGAGAAGGGACTTTTTGAATTGTTCTAATTTTTTGTTCCAGTAATGGCATTCACCTCACTATATAAGATACCCTTCTAACATGCAATGTCCTGTTTTATTGCATATTCGTACACTGTTGATAGTCATAACGATCTTCTTAAGAGGTGTTCTGAATCAGGTTGGAGGTCACTGAAGGCCTTGGTAGAAAATGCACAGTCTGCCACTGGTGTTTACAGTATGCCAATGAATGACAAATGACCAAAAAAATCCCATTTTCTAAATATGTTTGATTATTTCTCAAACTTAATTAAAAAAAAAAAAAACGTGCAACGTGCAAGGCACCTTAACACGTCTATGTGTGTGGTTTCCAACAGACCTGATAATGGAAATGATGATGGGGTAATGTGAACACACTTTTTCTTTTACACTTTTTTTTTGCAGATGTTTAGCAATTAGCACAGCGTGTAGCTTTTTTTTTTCTTTTTTTTATTCTTCTCAGCTAGTGTTCACATTCCTTCTTGTGACAATTTTTAATGGTAATAGCAGTTTAAATTTCACGTGGTGCTGGTCGTTCGGTTGCCATATTTTTTTGCTGATGTATTGTGTTCCTAATTATTGCTGCATCATGTAATCTGTATCGTTAGGGTTCTACCAAAGAGCCGTATTGACTTTAGTGTTATTTAAACAGCAGCAAAATTATCTAAATTTAATGGCAGAGAAAATAAGAAATGACGCCTGGGCCCCCAAAAGCAAGCATCCGTTAACTGTAGTAGAGACGGAGAGGATCGAGATGAAGAATGCATTGGCTCAGAGTGGTATCAGTCATATTTACTGTTACCAAATGGCTTTGAGTGAAATTCTGTGTGAGAAAACTGGGCGCTCCTGCATATTCTTGTGCATGTGTCATCCTGATAGCTATCCCATTTTGAGAATTCCCCCTTGTTTACTTAAAGCTCAATCCTCCAAGTAACTATTTACAGTTAATAAATGGAGGCTGTAATTGATGTGCATCATTTAACACTCCTCATTTGATGCTTCCATGGTTCGTTGCCGCCATAAGATGGGCGTGATGCGAAATGTCAGTGGCACTGGCGAATGCATTTTGCCACCGCACCGATAATCGTTTGCATTTTAAATATTTCGCTTGTGTGTGTCGGCAGACTATAGTATTTGTTTTACTCACGGACATGCAACCTAATCCAAATAGGCTATGAATTATGTATTTTGATTGAGTGCTGCAGTTGTCATTATAAAAAGGACATTTCCAAACCTTTAAATCAGAACTGGTTTAGAGTAAGGGATTATATTGTTGTGGTTGTCTTGAGGGTAAATAGTTGTTACTGTTATTGCATTTGAAAGTACAAAAAAAAAGTGCCTGTGTGAATCTGAATGGTGTGCATGCATTCTGATGTGTGTGGAATTAGCTTTGCCTGTCTCAAACTAAGTTTTGAAGCTTTCGAGCTTGAGTCTGGAAAATACAAAACTCTGTAAATATCACATTAACATTAGTTCTCCTTCTTTGCAACGACAGCTGTTTTTTTAGGGTTCCTCCAACACATTTTCAGATTTCTACATTTTGCCCTTCTCCTGGTGTACTGGTTTCTTTTCTAGGTTTTAAACCTTGAAGCTTAAGTTTTCAAATTTAAAATTTTATGCAGACTTTGAAGGCTATGCTTATGCACTCCTACGACACTGTTTTCTTGCAGACTTTACTTTTACGCCCACGTTTCAGAGATCTGACCACACGGTGACGAGGTTTTGAGTCATGCGATTTTTGTCAACCAGCTGAATCTGAATCTCAGTGGATACACTAACAAGTCCTGTTCTCTCTGTATTTATTTAAAGAGATTCGTTTTACATTTTCAGACATTTATAACTTAGATTCAGACTTCCTGACCCTTTTTGTATTAGATTTCAAGCTTTCAGATGTTGCATTTCAATTTCACTTTTATTATTTAGCCCACTATCATATGCAGTGTCTAACAGTGTGTCTCAGGACAAAAGGGTGTATTTGTTGTGCGAGCTGGAGCTCCTGCAATCCACAGTTAAAAAGAAGACATCACAGCGATTCAAATTCAATAGACACCATACCTTGTCTGTGTCTACACAGGACAAGAGGCGTTCAGGCACAATACCAAGTCTTATGTCGCACCATGTTTTGGACGAGCTCAGATTGCAGCTCTCAATCACTGTAAAATGCAGGAAATATAGACTAGAAAAAAAAAAAAAAAAAAAACACCGCTCGAGGTCTTGTTTTCTTGACTACAGCAGGAGTAAAATGTGAGCCGTTCTGCTCCCTGTGTTAGACAGCTGAATGGATTAAAATGGGTGCGTATCTGTTCCGTCAGACGCGTGTAAGACGGATGACTGAGAAATGCAGCTGAAAGGCTCTCTGTGTAGACACCGCTTTAAAAGGTTGCAGGCGCACATTTCTATAATCAATCAATTCAAGTTAAACAAAAATCACCCACATACACGGGGCTTCAGTACAAGCACTGTAATTCAGCTTCATTAAATGTGCAAACAGCCTCAGCCGGAGACTACTGTGCATACATGGGGAGCTTTTGGTAGGATTTCACTGTGTATCAATTATGCAGTTCTCTACCTTTTTTGCGATCTGTGCATACATTTATACATACGGTTTATTATCCCTTTCTCGCATGTGGATACATTTAGCATTACAAGCCCCAAAGAGTAGTGCCACACAAAATATCTCTCCCATGGTGTCATTGTAAAGGAATTTAAGACTCAACAGACAGATCAGGGTTGGCTACAAATGTACTATACCATACTACAATATAGTGGTTATTTACATTTATTTCTCAAGTACAGTCCAGTGCTCTCCTGGTATTCATGTGGATGTTACTTAAACATGTACCACCCACCTAGACCATACCAGACACCCCACCCCATAGCAATGACACCCCTTGATGCAGCCTGACACAGACACACAAAAAAAATTGCACTCTGATGCACAGAGGACCGTTCCCTCCAACATTCTGTTGCAAGACACCACAGGACATCCTCAGAAGGCAAATGTCCATTCTCTGATGAGTCACATGAGTTTCGGAGGCACAAGGGAGACCTACACAATATTAGGAAGGTGGTCATAATGTTATGCCTGATCAAGCTGGGCTTACTGGGACACTTATAGAGTTGGACTTATTGGAAGTTATTTTTTTGTGTGTGTTTAGGGATCTTTTGATGACCACAGCCAGAAGGAGAAGAAGCTGGAGGAAGGTGTATGAGATTAAAACATTTTAAAAATCAATAATCCAACTGAGGATCCCAAGGAAGGTGGAAACTGTAAACTGTATACCAGTAAACTGAAATATACGCAATTGCTGGTGCTTTCCCAGTGGACTTATACTACATGGTTTTCTGATCTGTAACACCATCTGTCTGGTTTCTAAGCATCTAATGATTCCATCAGAGATAGACATTGAATGCAACATTTATTATTTACACAACAGCATGAAGATGCTCTTCAGGAAAATGTCCTTTGAACAATGAGTGGCGCCACATTTCTGACCATCTCCAATCTCAGAAATCGTGGCGGTGATTCTGCGCGGCGAACGCAAAACATCGTTAGCATCCCAAGGAAATGGCACCGGGATTGCGGGTGATGTTGTGCGGTGTAGTGCGTGACCTTGACAAGGAGGAACCAGATGGCTCACCGCGAATAAAAAAAAACAGCCGTTGAACATGTGTTCGCATCATGGCCTGACTTGGAGGCGAGCCAGGAAAAACATATTTCTTTTGAAAACGCTTTACTTCAAGAACCTGTCACTCAAAAAGGACGGCGACTGAGGAAATTGCTTACAAAGCAGCAACGAGGTTCACAGTTATCGCTTCATGATTACATTAAAATGCTTATGTTCTCTATTTTAGTGCAATTTGCCGTCACTATCTTCTTCTGTTACTTCATTGAAGAAATAAAGAAAAAAAGAAGCTTGTTTTTGCAACGGATGAATGTGGGAGGTGGTTCAAGGAGATCAACCTCATCCAACATCACTGAAGAGATGATCGTGTACTTCTGTAATACTGGCACTACTCATCGTTCTACATTTAATCTTCAAGCGCCACCTGCCTCCTTGCCCTCAGAAGGGAGGCTGTGTACCATCCAGGCAAAGACTATTAGTCTGAAGATCTTCTCAGATACTAACTGCTCCACATAGCCAAACCCTTTTTTCTACAAGACAGCTTAAATTGGAGACCAACTGCATTTTGTATTTTCATGTTTCCCATGGCCAGACTGGCAATAATTTATCTTTGAAACCTTGAACAATGTTTTGATGCTGCCATACCAACTCATAATAATCTTTATGGAGCACCCCATAAAGTGCTCTTATGAACATAAATATAAATAGATGCATCTGTACTATATGTGCCATGTAGCATAAAATCTGAATCTGCCAGAAATATGGAGAAGTTGATATTTTTTCCAAATGTATTGACAACACTGAATTCAATCAATAGGAGAAGATGAACAAGCCGGACTGAGACAGACCCACGAATTCACCGGCGCTGCCTGCATTGATTCTGGTTTCTTCATCTTTTCAAACACTTTTTTTTCTTTTTTAAACAACTCCTTGTTTTACTCCCACCGTGTTTCTGTAACTCCTGGAGACTTTACCCAAATGGGAAAAACAGTTGCAGAAAGAATGTTATTTCACAAAGAAAAAAGTTCCAGTTAAGAGTTTGCAGGGTTATTAGGCACCAATTCTTTCCATTTCAGGCACCACAGTGGTTTGGTGGTTAGCACTGATGCTTCACAGCAAGAAGGTTCTGGGTTCAAATACACTGGCCGACTGAGGGCTTTTTGTGTGGAGTTTGTGTGTTCTCCCTGTGTCTGCGTGGGTTCTCTCCGCTTCCTCCCACCGTCAAAGACATGCTTGTTAGGTTAATTGGTGGTTCTATGACCTGCAGTTGATGTTAGTGTGAACGGTTGTCTGTCTCTCTGTCTTAGCCCTGCAATAGACTGCAAACCGTACAGAAAATGAATCTTTTCCATTTTCAGCAGATTAGCAAAGGGTTCTAACAACCCTCGGTCAGTGGTATCTGGGTGCTGGGACAGATTGGGGAAGTCTATTTGATGGAATAGCTAGACACTGAATTCTTATCAGAATGAGTCCAGTATACTATCAGTATTTCATCATGGGGTGTTTGTGAACTGACTCAGATAAAGTACTTAAGGGTTTTCTGTCCATGATTGCACTACATTTTGTTCATGGAGGTAGTTCAGGCTGGCTCCCAGGCTAGGCGTCCATGTAAATGTAGCCAGAGGAATATGCTATGATAAAGATGATAAGATATAAAGTCACAATGTAAATCCAAATACTTAAAGAGGAATTCCTGTTTATTTTTACAAGCTGTACCTTGCTTCTGGCATAAAATATGATCGTTTACTCACCCATATAACGTTCGGAAGATATTTAGATCCAGTGGAGCGCCGCATATAGTGGGAGCGACAGGGGCGCCGAAGCACAGCCTCTAAATAACACATTATCTGCCCCAAAACTCGTTCATTTCACCAATATTTTGTTATGATACACTAGTAATATTCCCTGATGAGTCCCAGGTTACCTGTTATCATCATCTATCTGTAGATTGTCCTGCTAACCTCTGACCTGGATGATGTCATCTCTGAGCGCCACACGCATGGCTTGCTTATAAGTTCAGTATGTAGCATCAGCCAAGTCAAGCATTCAGTTCAGTACAGGTTTATAGTACTCAACCGTCTCAGCAGCAAGCACACGCAGCGAGGGTAAGCCCCCGAGGGGTGAATGTGTCAGTTACCTCTTGCCTTTTGTCACACAGTCCTCAAGGGAGTTTTTAACAATAGTTTGGGTTGTAATTCTTACATTTAAGAGGCTTACAGTTGCAATATTTTGCAAAAAAATACAGTGTAAGAGGCAAATATGATGAAATAGTTAAAGAACTCTATTTATGATTTCATCCCAGTAAATCTACATTATGTAATATAGATTGGATTGTTTCAGTGTATGTACAGTTAATTTACTGTCATTGACCTGAATCAACCTGGATTTAATTCTTCATCATCACATTATGCAGTAAGGACACCAATGTCATTGTAAAGAAGGAAGAGGGGTTGCTAGTCATGATTAATTAGTGTACTGTTAAAAAAAAAGAACAACAACAAAAAAAAAAAAAACACATGAGAAAGCAGTAAGTAGAGGCTATGGCAGCATCAGCACAATGACATCCAGTACATGTACCCGCAGGGCAGGTGCGACAAGGGCGGGGGTTGCTCGGGCCGGAAAATAGGGCAGCGGTGTGGCGTAAGGCAGCACCGCCAACGCAGGGAAGAAAAATGGTGGCGGATAAAACACGTCCACAGGAGGAGGCAGGCAGGTGTGCTAAAACAGTGTCTCAGGAAAAGCAGGGTCAGTGGGTGAAAGGCGAGAATGTGCAGAGAAATAAACTCGAGCCAGGGGAGAGCCACGAAGAAAAAGTGAATTTAATTCATCACCGGCGCAGCTCACAGAATGAAGAGTTACCTTCTCCCACAAATATGAACTCAATCCTCTGAATAGTTTCACTAAGAAATACTATAAACTGACAAGCCTTATATTCTAAGCTATTGATTATGTTGTTGTAAACTAAAATATGATAAATATTAGGGATGAGCGACTACAGCATTATCTGTATCTGTATAACCATATGAATTATCTGTATCTGTACTCGGAAGTGGGCGTGGCCTAACCCGGAAGTGGCGGATAACCCGAGTGCTGGTTCTCTGAAGATGAGTTTTAACTGATTATTTTAAGATGCAATGATATGGGCTGTCAGAAAACTAATGCGATGAAAACTGTTACAGGACAGCTCAATTGAGCTTCAGAGATCAATGGTTTTGATCACGATAGCAAACGAACTATTTACAGAACAAGTTTTGCAACAATGCGGTTGCAATTATCAAGTAAAATGTAATGAACAAGAGTTTTCATGCTCAACAATAACTTTCTTATTTTAACTTTAATTTTTTTTATGATCAGTGTGATCTTTTTTTATATATATATATATATATATTTGGTTTTTTTTGTTTTTCTTTTCTTCCCACACCAGGTGTGGGGCCAGTCGACCCGGAGCCGATCTGGCCCCGAGCTATTATTGTAAATATGAGTTCCGAGCCGTAATGGACCCGTGAAAATTGGAACCGGACCCGACTGGCCCCGAGCCATTATTGTAAATACGAGTTCCGAAACCGAACCGAACCCTTAAAAACCCGTGGACCCGAAATGCCCGAGTTGCTTTATGATTTAATACAAGTTGTCTTAAGACTTGTTTTTATAAGCTATTACTTTCTGTTTCTTACCTAAACGTAGTCTTCTTCTACCTGGTTCCGGCTGCGGCTGCGGCCGCTGCCAGCCCCCACCCCTGGCCTAGCCTCGCATTGGAGTCGGGAAGGGGGGAAAGGGGAGGGCGGCGGTGATTGACAGCTGTGACCGCCAATCGCCGGGTCCTCTCGGGTACTGTAGGACCCGGCCTTTCACAATAAGAGACCCGAGACCCGAGACAAACTCCACCGGTTCCGACCCGGCCCCGGCGTTACTTCTTGTGAGTGGACCCAAACCCGAGCCGGGTCGGGTCGGAACCTCGGGTTTTCGGGTTGTCGGTTTTTTCCGAAGACCTCTAGGCTGTAGTCTATCACAGAACGCAGACACAGTCAGCTACCCAATGAGGATTTTTATTTAATCCGAGCACAGATATTGACTCGTATTACTCGTATAATACTCGTACTCGGCAAAAGTGCTTTATCCATACCGGATACTCGTTTCAGCCGAGTATCTGGCTCAACTCTAATAAATATACATTATAAAGGGAGTTAAAATAAGTACAATTTACCAAGCATCCTTTT